>CM069149.1:15137454-16449954 GCA_035221665.1 Okamejei kenojei | reverse complement strand
TCACCCACTTACACGAACAAAAGTATATTTAATGTCTTCATTTCATTTATACATCCACACATAAATGCCTTGTTATATAAAGCTAAATTATAGCACTTTGTAAAATTATTTGCAAGATGAATGATATATCTTTTATGTTAAAGCAATACATTTTTAATGCTTTAATATTGTTTAATATTTCAATTGTTTATTTCTATGCACAAAACCACATCTGGAGAGGTTCAAAAACATAGTATGCCTTCAGATATTTTACGGTAGCTAAAATAAAACTCAATATTTAAGATTTGTCACAGGATGACGTTTAAAGAATGAATATTGAGTAGAGTGGTATACAGTGAGTGCTCTGAATGACATTTCCATTTAGAAACATACAAAGACAATGAGAGATCAAATGAACAACTCAGAAAAATATTTATTCAAATCTTACTTTTTCAAAAATATAAACAATTGAAGCATTTTTCAAATTAAGTTATTCCGCAATATTTACAACAGCTAATGCCCATTCATTCATGTTCAGCTCTCCCGAATCAAATCATTGAGCTTGGTGGGTAAGTTCTATATTGTAATTCCTGGGGAATTCACTAAGTTTGTTCTTTAACTCATATAAAGTCCATTACTGTTGTGCAGAGTGAAATACTCGGAAGAATTGGGCTCACTTTAGCGTAGATATTACTGCTGGGAAGGGAGTCACTGTAATATTGAACATGTTTAATCCTGACTACGAGTGCTGTCCGTTCGGAGTATGTACCTTCTCCCCGTGACTGCGAGGGCTTTCTCCGGGTGCTCCAGTTTCCTCCCAAACACCATGGATGTGCAGGTTCGTAGGTTAATTGACTTTGGTGAAAAAAAACTGTAAATTGTCCCTAGTGTATGTAGGAAACTTCCCGTTGGATTGCAACCTTGTCGTGGTCGGGGAGCTTGTGTGTCTCAGTCAGCCCTAGAGCTATGCCAGCGGGAGATTCGTCTCCTGTTAGGGTCTCCCATGCTGGACAGGTCGAAGGGTAGAGGCGATTCGAAGAGCGATCCACTGGTCCTCCAGGTTGGAGGTTGAGCACAGGGCTAACAACCCTGTCTCGTAAAACAAATATGTTACGGAAACAGCAACTGAAGGATTCAACACTACTGAGTGGAGGACCTTTGTTGCTGCCCTACATACCAGGAGGCATAATAGGCAGTAAGTAAGTAAGTAAGTATGTCGGAAAGTGCTAGTGTGCTGGTTAGCACAGACTCGGTGGCTGAAGAGCCTGTTTCTGCAATGTATCTCTAAACTAAATGGAACCGTTACCTATTGGTATGTGCTAATTCATCATTTGTTTGCACTATTTCCATCCACTGGGATTTGAGTGTTAGCAAAACAGCACCGTGACATTGATGAGCTCTGTAAAATGCGGATGATTACTTTGCAACCACCACATTTACTGCAAAGGAATATATTAAATATTTTTTGCTTTCTATAAACATGTCATTCATATACTCGCTTTTCTTTGAGTACAAGCTGAGATATACTTCCAAAATGCTTCCATACTTTCTATTCTACTGAGATAAATAGTAACACATTTGTGAAAGTTAGAATGATTTTGCATTTTTAAAACAGTCTGGAATGTTGCTGGTGACTGCCTCGTCTAACGTCATGCACAGAACTTCAAGTGTTTCTGCAGGGAAACTGCTGAAAATGCAGCCATATTTGTCGATTAATGTTTGTCATCCTTGTCTGCATTCTTATATACTAGTTCCTGCAAAACACTTTGAGACCCTGAATCACAAGATCTGTGCTAAATAAATATGTCAAGGCAATTGATCATCCCTATGGTCTTTTCATCAATACACTATGAGAGAATAAAAAGGGACATAAAATGGAAAATATGACATATGTGCAAAGGCGTGTATAATTTTATAAATAGTTATTTCTTCATTGCTGGCAGATAAATATTTGACCTATCAAGCTGTTTAGATTGCTTCTATTTTTATAGTTTATGAAAGTAACCATCCTCAAGTGTTTTTGGTAAAAGATCAGTGTTTAAGTTTGTTTGCTTCTACATGTACTTGCTGAATAAACATATATTATGTTGATCTTTTCACTGCAATAATTGCAAAACTATGCGCTGGTAGATGATAATCAGATTTGGTACATCAATATTTATCATTCATTTGCTTATTTGTACTTGTTAGGATACTATGCCTATTTTGGCTGTGCATTGATCATTGATCACAAGGACACAAGAAAACAGGAGCAGGAGTAGGCAGGCAAATTCCTCAAGTGAGCACTGAAAGTCAACATGACCAAGGCTGAACTATGTAGCACTCAATTCCTCTTCTGTGTCAGTCAGACAATTCTTCAATCTTTCAAATATTTATCTATCTCCATCTTAAATGTATCTAATGAACTGGCCTCTACCATCCGTAGGAGCTGTGAATAACCAGAGAGTCACTGAGAGATAAAAGTTCTACATTTCTGGGTTTTTACCTCAGTTTTAAACGACTGGCTCCTTAATTTGTCCCCCTGTTAGTGCCTCTCCTGCTGGTGAAAACATCTCAACTTTTATTCTGTCAAGCCCCATTACATTCTTATATGTTTGAATAGAATGGTTAAGAAGGCATATGATATGGAATAATTAAGAAGGCATATGGTATGCTTGCCTTCATTGATCTGAGCATTGAGTGTTAGAGTCAGGAAGTCATGATGCAGCTCTGTAGCACGATGCAGTACAGTTTGCTAATTACACACAAAATGTGGTGGCTATGGGGAGGGTGCAGAAGAAGTTAACCAGAGTGCTGGCTGGATTAGAGGATATTAGTTTAATGGGAGGTTGGGTTGTAATCTCTGAAATGTCCATGGTTGAGATGTGATAGAAGTATATAAAATTATGAGAGACATAGAATGGGTAGACAGTTAGAACCTTGTTCCCAGGGTGGAAATGACAAAGACTAGAGGACATAGCTTTAACTTGAGATCGGCAAAGTTTATAGGAGATGTATGGGGCGCCGTTTTTTATACAGAGGTTGGTGGGTGCCTGGAATGTGTTGCCAGGGGCAGTGGTGGAGGCAGATAAGATAGCCTGGTGAATCTCCTTTGGGATTGCCTTCAATGTAATCTTTTTTTTTTGGTAAGTGGACCAGAACTGTGCAAAGTATTCCTGGTGTGGTCTCACCAACACAATTTACAACTGTAACAATGCTTCCCTACCCTTAAACTGGAATCTTTAGACTTTTGGTTTTAAAGATACAATGCAGCAACAGGCCCTTTGGTCCTCCGAATCCACGCCAACCAGCGATCACCCCGTACACTAACACTATCCTACATGCTAGGGAGAATTTACAATTTTAACAAAGCCAATTAACCAACAATATGTACATCTTCACGGTAAATGCCATAATGTCATTTGTCTTCTTAACTACTTGTGATTCATCGACAAGTCACAATAGTAACATCATCAAGCATCACCTGATGAGTCTGAAGGAGGATCCCAAACTGAAACATCTATTATCCATGTTCGCTAGACACGTTGCCTGTCCCGCTGAGTCACTCAGCACTTTGTGTCATTCATTCGAAACCAGCGTCTGCAGTTCCTTGTTTCACCAAATTTAGTGTGTTATTTCCCCAGGTCTAATTATCAGTATTTTCCCTTAGAATGGAACTGTAATCCAAGAAGGCTTTCAGTTCAGACAATCTTGCCACAATTTTTTTGTTATGAAACTTTTGCTTTATCTTACACCAAAAATCTTTTCTTGTTGACAAAAATGGTGCCAGTATGCTTGTAACAGTGTAAGAGATATTTTTGGCTGTTGCACATCAATCTAGTTTTTAACTTTTTAGAGATGCTGGTACCCTGCATCAACATGTACCATTATTTTACACCATTATTTTAAACACTGGCCATGATTTTATAAATTATTAAATATACAAGCAGAGCAATAATGTTTTTCCTTCTTGCAAAAACTTTGACAAACTGGTATGGTCATCACCAATATTTTACATATTTTCTCCCACAATCAATAGTTACTTATGGTGTAAGAAAAGTACATCAGAGACAATTCTGAATAATCACTGAAGGTGCTTTCATTTTCTTATGACCATCTGGTAATCATCATAGCTCCCTGCACTCCCAGTCATACCTGTGCCTTATATGGATAATTAGCACAATATAATCTATTTAGAAGTGTTTCTGGTGTTTTTTTAGAAATGCGAAATATTCATATCTGCACATTGTGCTTCTGTTAAGTATTATTTTGCTTTATTAAAATACATCATATTTATTTATTGACCACAAAGCAAACTGGAACAATCATTCTCAGTAGATTCAAAGTGGTCCTTTATGTGGCGACTCTTTTTATACCCTGCGTACGCAAAACAAAAAATCCACTGTGACTTGTCACATGTGACAATAATATATTCATTCATTCATGGCAGACTAGAATGCAGCTGAGGGAAAGATTAATGCCAGGCTACTACTGCACACCCCAGGAAAAAAGTAACAGTAAACATTAGAGGCCGAGCTACCAAAAACAGTCACTTACCTTTAAATTCTGCAGAACCATTGGACCATTTAAAGGTTCTTTCACCTACAGGTTCTGAAACTACCTTCTAGTTAGGTTTCCATGGTTGTTTTGAGGATCTGACATCTTGCATACTTACAGAGTAGAAGATGAAAAGAAGCCCTGAATTTAAACCTATTTAAACCTAACCTATTTTATAACGATGCCTGATAAATGTAGAGGGCCTATTAGTAATACACGAGGTAACCCACGAGTGGTGTGGATTTTGCGGCACTGATTTCTACTTGAATTTGTATCAGGAATGTTTCACTTGAAGATTGCTGAACGGTTAAGCAATTTGCTCAATGAGACGGAATTTGATCACAGAGAAAGGAATGTTGAAAGTGTAAAGTTAAATATTTTTATTGACCAATACGGAGGGCAGGTCGTCCCTTACATTACTGCATCCTTCAGTTCCAATTGCAAGGAAGCTTAGATGAACATCGATCACGCAATTTCTGTTTTATTATTTTATATTTGTTATACATTTTTATTGCTTTACCATTTAAAGGAGGTCAGTCATTACTTGGCTTTGACTGATTCTGCTTAACTCTTACCTTCTCAGTTTGATTGTACACATAGGCCATTGTAGAGTAGGGTTCTTCTGATCTTGTGGATGGACTTGGAGATGTGACGTGGGAACTGAATGTTGTCTGCTCAATTGGTTGTTCAGTAACAGACCCTGGACAAAGATACCATTTCACTCAGTAATCAAGTTTGAAATGAGACACTATTTAATGAAAAAAATATTTAAACAGCTTCATAACTGCAAGTCCCAGACTGCAGATATGAAAAAAAACTTCCCAGATGGGACAAACCTTCAATATTTGCGGCCAAAGCTATAGACTGGGTTTCTTTAAACCACAACAGATTGCAACCCAATGAAGAGTCATCTTAATTATAGGAGATTATTACACCTTGTTGGATTTTCTGCTGTTCAAATTGGGAATAATTGAGGTAATCAACAACAGAACTGACATGAAAAGTTAATTTTCTCTCACCTTCTGTTAAACATTTTCTATGAAGTGATGCGTTTCAACAGAAGGAGCAAGTAGGGACAATATAGACCAAAACGACACTGGTCGAAAGAAGTCTGAAGAAAGGGTTCCGACCAGAAAGTCACCTATTCCTTTTCTCCAGAGATATATCCTGACCTACTTATTAAGTTTATTGAATGCTGCGGATGACTTTAGATTTTGGAGGAATTGAGGGTGTCACATTTCTCCTATTTCCTTACAGCACAGAAGAAGACCCTTTCGTCTGATCCTTTCTATTCCGGTTTACACAGCATTCACATTTTCCACTTAATTTTCTTCAAACCTATTCTCATATATCAATCAATTCCCCCACAAGCGGTGATTTATGGGATTACAGGGTTTGCGCAAGAAAGTGGAGTTTATTCCATGACTAGATTAGTCAAGATCTTATTGAAGGACAGAGAGATTTAATATGGGTCATGTGGCTGACTCCTGGTCTTATTTCTTATGTTTTTCTACTATTATGGTTTTACAAAAGGTCAGCGGCCTGAAGCATCAAGCAACAGATGCTGCATGAATGCTATGTTTTCAGGATTTTCTACTTTAGGTTTCAGGTTAACAGCCTCTGCATTATTTTGCTTTTGTATCTTTCCCATTGGATTTAAGTGTCCTCCTGACCACACAAGAGGAAGTTTGAGACTTGCCTGGGAAAGCCTCTTTAGCCTTCAGACCTATGGGTATCTCACTTCAAACCTCTGCTTCTTTTTGGTTCGGATGAAATTGGGGTCCTGTTACTATAATACAACCCTAATTTGTTTAAATGTCAGAGGTTTCCATTTGAATCAGACAAACATATGCTATGACTGGAAGATCTGACATTTTACAAGTAGATTGAAGAGATACTAGCTGGAGGCACATAACTCTATTTTAACTGCCCGGAGAAAACGTTAGCTTTCCCATTTCAATATTTATTTCACAAAATAGTCTGCTCTTTCTGAAATTGTACTGAACACCTAGGACTTTAAAAAAGCCATGATTTTACACTTCAACTCTACTGTAAAAATGTCAATCACTTACTTGGAACATTATCCTGCCACTTGGCCTTCTTTTCCTGAAATGATGGCTGATCCTCCTTTAAAGCATTGGCTTCATAATCATCTGCGTGGTGGATAAGGGAAAAATAAACATTCATTTCAGCATCCACCAGTATCTGTCAATACAATTAAAATACCAAACGAGGTTCATTCAAATCAAATTGAAATCTTAGCAGCAAATAACTTAACATTACTTCAGCAGTGCTCTATATATATCAACATTAAGTGGGCAATACTGATGAAAAGAACCTGATTGAGTTATATAAATATCATGCAATGTACAAGGCGAGTCAAATCCTTAGGAGATTCAAAAAACAAAGTGGAGGGAAATTTTGCTTGCGTTTAAACTTTCAGTTTTTAGTTTTTGTTTTATGTACAGCGTGGAAACAGGCCCTTTAGCTCACTGAGTCTGCACTGACCAACAATGATCTATACACCAGTTCTATGTTATCCCACTTTCTCATACATTCCCTACAGACTAGGGGCAATTTACAGAAACCAATTAACCTCAAACCCGTACTTCTTTGGGAATTGGGAGGAAAATAGAGCACTCGGAGAAAACCCACGAGGTCACAGGAGGAACGAGCTCAAAGCGGCGTGATCCCTACAGATAGCACCCGTAGTCAGGATCGAACCCTGGTCTCCAGCTCTACCTCTGCACCAATGTAATGCCCAAACTTGTATCATAATTGAAAGTGATGTGCTTGATGATGGATTTGTTACAAGTTCATAGTCAAAGATGTGGATAAAGGTTTTTCACATCTCTCCCCTGCTGTGCGGATTTTTTCACTCCAAAGATGAAAAGCAAAATAATTGTTTAATAAATCTACACACGCACCTAATATGCACACAATGGGGTTTGATGCTGTTCCAAAACGCAAGGCACTGACTGAGATCAAAGCTGCATAATTCAGACATTTAAAGGTGGATTTCCTAAGAGGTTTATTTAATTAGATATAATGCCAAAAATAAGTTTGGTTAGTTCAATAATGTAGCCTTGCAAAGTTGCCTATTTTGATCAGATTTAATGCCACAGATGTGACCTAAATGCACTTTAATATTCCTATGTGGCTGCAACATTGTTGTTTTTCTAAAGCACCCCATGCTGGCAGATGTACAGAGAAAGTGTGTGTTTGGGAGTAAAATCAAATGTTATAGAATTGCAGGATGTAGATGCTGTAACAGTAACAAAGGTAAAACTAACATGAACGTAATAAAGTCCAGGGAAATCGCATGGACACCTCAAGAGCTGCAAATATTACAGAAGGGTTTGTGCTCAAGGAAAATGATGCAGAGATTGAAGAGAGGATGTGAGAAACATATACAGACTCCATCAAGAAAAAAAATTAATAAAGTTATGAAATACTAATTTCTCTAAGGTGCTAGCAATTCAAATGTAGAAATTGGAAACAAGCCAAGCTATGGTTTGCTACAGGGTAGCACAGTGATGCAGCAGTAGAGTTGCTGCCTTACAGCGCGAGAGACCCGAGTCTGTATGGAGTTTGTACTTTCTCCCTGTGACTGCGTGGGGTTTCTCATTACAACCAGGCATGCTCCAGGGATAACAACATCAGTAACATAATTATCCGTTCTCCTGTAACCCAGCTTTGTGTGAGGCCTGTCCGGCACTTGGATGACCAAAGAAATAGATCACAAAAGAAGGCAAAACCTAGAACCTGTGACAGACAAAATCAATAAAATGCTGGAAACACTCAGCAGGACAGGCAGCATCTGTGAAAAGAGAAACAAAGGTCATGTGCAGAAAATAACTGCAGATGCTGTTATATACTAAAGATAGACACAAAGGGCTGGAGTATCTCAGTGGGCCAGGTAGCTTCTCTGGAGAAAAAGGATGGGTGATATTTCAGGTCAGGACTATACTTATCCCTTTATTATTACCTCTTCCCAAGCCACCAATGAACCATTATGGGCTCCACACTTCCTTGGTCAGCTGTTGTGGGCTCTGCTTTGTTTTGGCCTTATCTTACTTCCAGTTTCCTCCCCTGTACTTTCAGTCTAAAGAAGGGTCCCAACCCGAAGCATCACCCATCCTTTTTCATGAGAGATGCTGCCTGTCCTCCTGAGTTACTCCAGCAATTTGGGTCTAACAAAGGTAATGTTTCAGGTCAAAGAAATTTCATCAGGACTGAGATACCACAGAAGATATTTTTCACTCTCTGCCTCCTACCCTTCAAAGAAATATATCCCAGCCTATCCAACCTCTCCCTATGATGTCAGCCCTCAAGTCCATGTAACAGACTGCTAAATCTCTTCTGCACCCTTTCCAAGTCAAGATGTATTGTTATCAAACACTGGAGTATTGAGTCCAGTACTTATTGGAAAGGTGAAAGAATTAGAAAAGTATTGTAGAGACATATGGACTGATCCCATAGACTAGAGACTTGGTTATGTAGAATGGAGAAGTTGGGTTTGTCTTCATTGGAACATTTGGTAGATAACTTTGGTGGAAGGGCACAGAGTGAAGATGATTGGCAAAAGATCAAGAGATACAGCGGTTAAATAGTGCAGGTGATTAGAATCTGGAATCCAGTATCAGCGGAAGTTGTGCAAGCTATTTCAGTTTTACTGTTCAAAAAGGTGAGTAAGTTATTAAAAGGACAAAAGATTGCACGGTGTCAGGAGAGGGCCGGAGAAATTAACTTCCATGGTCTTGCATCCAACTGGCATAGACTCAATGGACTGAATGACCTCCTCACTTGCTGTATTCCTTCCATCATTTTGTGAACCAGGTTGAATGTTGGTCCCCAAGACTGACCATCACCAAAAATAGTGACGTGTCAACAGAAATAATTCCAGTGATTACTCCTCGGGTCACATGTTATAACCATATAACAATTACAGCACGGAAACAGGCCCTCTCGGCCCTTCCAGTCCGTGCCGACCATTTGTTTTCCCCTAGTCCCATCTACCTGCACTCAGGCCATACCCCTCCATTCCCTTCACGTCCATATACCTATCCACTTTACTCTTAAATGTTAAAATCGATCCTGCCTCCACCACTTCTGCTGGAAGCTGATTCCACACAGCCACCACCCTCTGAGTAAAGAAGTTCCCCCTCACGTTACCCCGAAACTTCTGTCCCTTAATTCTCATGTCATGCCCTCTTGTTTGAATCTTCCCTACCCTCAATGGGAAAAACGTATCCACGTCAACTCTGTCTATCCCTTTCATCATTTTAAAGACCTCAATCAAGTCCCCCCTTAACCTTCTGCGCTCCAAAGAATAAAGACCTAACTTGTTCAACCTTTCTCTGTAACATAGTTGCTGGAACCCTGGCAACATTCTAGTAAATCTCCTCTGTACTCTCTCTATTTTGTTGAAGATGTTGGTCCATCTTCCCTGCAAAAAGGAGGCAGGGTGGCATCATGAATGAAGGGAGATATCAGAGTGGTGTGAACTCACGATATAGAGACAGTAGATCATGGCATTGTATTGGTTTGGGTTGAAATCATGAATAATAGGGGAAAGCAGACACGGATGGGAATTGCCTATTGACTCCATAATGTGACTTCTCAATAGGACAGGATATAAATGGGAAATATGCAAGGAATGTTTGATGGGGACTGGAATTGTCATGGCAAATTTTATATCTATATCTTGAATGGACAAACCAAACAAGCAAGGATATCGCAGTGGCAGATTTTGCGCACTGCATCAGGGATTGCTTTCTAGAATATCATGTTACAGACACATCCTGGAACAGACTATTTGTCCCATGGTTACAGGGAGAACACCTGAGGTCAAGATTGATCCTAGATTTCAGGTGGACTGGGAAAATACAAAGAGACAGATCAGCAGATCAACAGTGACAGGTATTATAAAAAGCTGGTCCATAGTGCTCAGTATGAATTTATCCCATTTAGAAATGGGATTCCATGAGAAAGAGGCATAACTGTGGTTACCAAAGGTACTTCAAGGATAATATAGAAACAAGGAACTGCAGATGCTAGTTCATACACATAAGGATACAAGATGCTGTACGAACTCAGCAGGTCTGGACTACATGGATAAGTGACGTTTTGGTTTGAGACCCTTCTTCAGGTCAAGGATAATGTTAAATTGCAAAGTAGCACACACAAAGTGGCACGAGAAGTGACTATGAAGTTTTTAGGTTCAGAGTTTCTATGGATAAGTAAATAGGAAGAAGGTGCCTAAGGTAAATGAATTAATAATAGAAAGAAAAGTGATGGCAGATACGTTAAAGTAACTTTCTGGACTGCAAATATCCTTTATAGATGGGCTAATTTCAAACAATAGGGAGCAATCTCTAATGCCCCTGTCCCACTTAGGAAACCTGAGCGGAAACCTCTGGAGACTTTGCGCCCCACCCAAGGTTTCCGTGCAGTTCCCGGAGGTTTTTGTTCTCCGGCAACCACCTTCAACTAGCATCGCAATCGGCTTCGACTAAAAAATTACTGATTTTTAAAATGGAAACCACTTTCGACCATTAGGGAGGCTAACAAAAACCTCCGGGAACCTCCGGGAACCGCACAGAAACCTTGGGTGGGGCGCAGTCTCCAGAGGTTTCCGTTCAGGTTTCCTAAGTGGGACAGGGGCATAAGAACCGCAATCACAAGGGATAAAGTAGTAGAGAAACTCATGGGGTAAAGGTCGATAAATTGCAGAGACTCAATGTTCTCCACCCAGTAGTTTAAAGGGAATGGCTGAAGCAAATCCAAAGTTTGAAACTTTTCAAAACTCGCTAAATTCATGAAGTGTATCAGAAGATTGGAAAACAGCCCTTGTTCAAAAAGGCAGGCAACAGGAGGTTGGGTAATATGGGGCAATTAGCTTAACATCTAACCCTACAGGCTAATGGTGTAAACATAGAAACATAGAAATTAGGTGCAGGAGTAGGCCATTCAGCCCTTCGAGCCTGCATCGCCATTCAATATGATCATGGCTGATCATCCAACTCAGTATCCCGTACCTGCCTTCTCTCCATACCCTCTGATCCCCTTAGCCACAAGGGCCACATCCAACACACTCTTAAATATAGCCAATGAACTGGCCTCAACTACCCTCTGTGGCAGAGAGTTCCAGAGACTCACCACTCTCTGTGTGAAAAAAGTCTTTCTCATCTCGGTCTTAAAGGATTCCCCCTTATCCTTAAGCTGTGACCCCTAATGGTGTAATCAATAATACCTGTAATTTAAAGCAGGCTTTTTTCTCTCAATTTCCCAATTGTGATGAAAGGTCAATAGCTTGAAATGTCAATGTGATGCATCTTTCTACCGATATTGCCTAAATTGCCGAATATCTCCAGCATTTCCTGTTTTTATTTCAGACTGACTTTTCAGAAAATAATGTGTATGGTATTTCTTTTCCATGCAAAAGTAAGGAATTGGTTAAATATAAATGACATAAAGTAGTGGTGGAGCAAATTGATCTAAATATGCACGTACATCCATTTTTAATGATGTATAATTGGGTTAAGCATAATTAAAGATGCTGACTGGATTGCTCTTTGGGACGGATTGGAGATAAAAGAAAATGTCATGCACACTGTAATTGTTAGGGCAAACTTGCAATATTGTGTGAATGTATAGATGATTAGCCTCCACGCTGAGGGAAATAATAGCCCTAGAAAAGCATATCATCGATTTACTAGAAAGTTGTCACGTGCAGGCTTCAAGTGATTTAAAAATACCTAAAACAGCAGATATTCTGTACTTTCACACTGCAAAGACTAAATGGGGATTAAATAGAAATATCCAAATGATAAAATGACTACATAAATAGGTCATTTTATTGGTAGTCAATTCAAAACCTAAATTTCAATTTAACCAACAGATATAAAGAGAAAAATATAAGAAAAATTATCACTTCGAGTTACCAGTTTACAGAAGTTCCACCATCATTGGATGGTGTTAAATAACTTGAATTTTTCAAAATATTTACTACAAAATTATATTAATTCATGTATAACAAAGAGAGAGAGAGCATGGAAATATGATGTGGTTGGGGAGAAAAGAGAGCAATAGGATTTTGTGTAAAACTCAGTCCCTTATAGGAACTTAAATTCGACACAGGATTAAATACGATTTCTTCTGATCCAAATGTGCATGTCTACAGTATATAGAACCATTATGTTATCGTTATACTCCTTTGGTGTATCAGAGAGAGAGAGAGAGAGAGAGAGCAAGAGAGAGAGAGAGAGAGAGATAGAGAGAGATAGAGATAGAAAGAGAGAGAAAGAGGGAGAGTTTTATTGTCAAATGTCCCAAAAAGAGCAATTAAATTCTTACTTGCAACAACACAACAAAATATCTGTGGAATTCTCTGCCACAGAAGGTAGTTGAGGCCAGTTCGTTGGCTATATTTAAGAGGGAGTTTGATGTGGCCCTTGTGGCTGAAGGGATGAGAGGGTATGGAGAGAAGGCAGGTACAGGATATTGAGTTGGATGATCAGCCATGATTATATTGAATGGCGGTGCAGGCTCGAAGGGCCGAATGGCCTGCTCCTGCACCTAATTTCTATGTTTCTATCTAATCATTGTACTCTGTAAAAAATATAATAAAGGAAACATATAATAAAGGCAAAAAGACAAAACTAATGCTCCCCAAGTCTGTAATTCAATGCTAATGCTTCCCAAGTCTTATTTGGAGGTTGTATTGTTTAACAGCCTGATGGCTGTAGGGAAGAAGATGTCCCTGGACCTGGACGTTACTGTTTTCAGTCTCCTATATCTTCTCGCTGATGCCAGGAGTGAAATGAGATTGTGGCCAGGGTGGTGTGGGTCTGGTGATGCTGACTGTCTTTTTGAGGCAGCAACTCCTGCAAATCCCTTTAACGGTAGTTGTGGTGGTGGTGGGGGGGGGGGGGGGGGGGGGGGGTCAGTACCAGTGATATCCTTATTGTGGATTAAAATCAGAAACAGAGTATCTCACTCTTCTTGAATTTGGAATAATCACCTTATTGCATGTACCAATTCTTAGATTATTACACGTAAAATTGATTCGCGTTGATTTTATAATGCAGCGTTTGTATCCTTCAGCAACTGGAGATAACTTGATGAATGCAATTCAGAATTTTCCCACTAGGTGAAAGCTTTACTAATTCTCAGAGCTCATCCTGAGAAATATTCGGCGAACATATTCATGCCAATGTGAAGGATTTAATAAATAGATTCTATACTGAATTCATAAAATGGAATCAGCTCTTACAAAAGCAATTTGTAAATCGGATTGCAATGAAATTGTGACTAAACATGAATGACATAATAAAGCCTGCTGGTTGGGATCACATACAGACATGTATTTTCACAATGTGAATATACTGGTTCATTTTGTCTGCGTTCCGTCTTTGCAAAAGTGGTTGCTTTAGAAGTGAATCATTGTTGGGTTTAAATCACAATTACAAATTATCAAATAAAGATTTAAGTTAGCATTTGCCAACCTGATTTCTGTAAACTATTGGTTTACAGCAGCAAATGCCCCAGTTCAAATTCAATCGACAGCTTAAAGCTTAGAATAACCAATAAAGTTCCCAACAGGTTTCTTTATAAAAATGGAATCTATTTCATATTAAACATGCATTCTACGCTTCCCATGTTCCACCCATTCCCTTTTTCTAGGACTTCGGATCCCTTTTCTTTACTCAAGTACATGACCAATTCACGTGATTCCCCCTGTTCCATGCAAAATACTTTTATTTATATATTAAAGCCTTTTTGAGAGTCAGCCTCTGTTGCAGTGTTAGAATCACAGTAGTCAACTTCCATACAGTAACCACCCATCTGATAATGACCAGTTGTGTGTACTTGTGGCAATACATTTGTTCAGGAAAAAGAGACAAGATCTCTACTTCTCTTCAAAATAATTCAATGGCAATCTGCAAACTACCTGTGAGTGTAGATGGTAACATGGGAAACAGGGTGGTGAAGAGGCATTTGACAGGTTTGACAGGTTTGCCTTTGTCAGTCAGCCCACTGAGTGCAGGAGTTGGGACACCATTTTACAACTGAACAAGACATTAGTGAGACCACACTTGGAGTACTGTGTGCAGTTCTGGTCTGCCAGCTATAGGAAGGATGCCATTAAGCTGGAAAGGGTGTGGGGAAGATTGATGAGGATGTTACCAGAGCTGCAGGGATTGAGATTATAAGCAGAGGCTGGATAGGCTGGGGGCGTTTTCACTGGAGAGGGGGGACATTATAGAAGTTTATAAAATTATGAGTGCAATAGATAAGGTGGAGAGCCACATTCTTTTCCCCAGGGTAGAGGGGTTTAAAACTCAAGGGCATAGATTTAAGGTGAGAGGGGAAATCTTTAAAATGGACACGAGGGGAACGTTAAGCAGATGGTAGAGAGTTTATGGAATAAGCCACCAGCGGGAACTACATAGGTGAGTGCAATTATGACATTTAAAAGACATTTAGATAATAGATTTTTAAAAAATGATATGGGCCAACTGCAGGAAAATGTTGCTAGCTCAAGTAGACATTTTGATCGACATGGCCTGATTTGTTGCTGAATAACTCTGACAGCTCAGCTGAATGATGCCACTTCTGTTGGCACAGCGCTTCCTCAATACAGCACTAGATACTTGTTACTCTTCTGGCTCCAGTTTCCCTCTTCATGGACACCCAGTCTGATGAAGGGTCTCTACCGAAACATCACCTATTCCTTTTCTCCAGAGATGCTGCCTGACCCACTGAGTTACTCCAGCATTTTATGTCTATCTCCGGTGTAAACTAGTATCTGCAGTTCCTTCCTACACACCAGATATTTGGGTTCAGGTTTTGAGCAGAAACCACACCCTCTTGACTTACAGATGAAGGTTGCATCAACCAATGCACATCTGGCATAGTGCTTGCTTTATATGCACCTGGAAACATGGCTTATGCTCATTTTCCTGAGCTTGAGCTAAAAACTCCTTCACATTTTACTAAGAGAAGGGCTAACTGGAAGAAGTAGGACTTGTGCAACGTTAGGGTATCAAAAGCTCTTTCCACTTTACTTTTTCCAATCATTTTCATGAGAAATGACACTGAACAAACTCAAGGCCTTTTCATTTAAAAACGATCCACCCTTCTCATTCATATTTTTAAAAAAAAACTTCCATTTCACTTTTCATGCCAGTCATTCTGATCAGGAAGCACAGATTGTCCTCAAAATTCCGGTCTCCGTGTTTTTAAAATTCCCCAAGTACAGGATAATTATGGAAGTGGAAAGTAATTAAGAGAGCTTTAAACTAACAGATAACCACAAAGAGATAACTCTGGCATTGCCAAGCACCCTCTGTTAATGAGAATGCTATAAAAGCAATATAAATGTTTATAGTGATTTTCAAAATAACATGAAATCTTTACACGATAGCAAAGCATTTTAAAAGGGAAATGTCTTGGTTCTTTTGGAATGAAACACAATTTGCTTGGTCTCTGTGGGAGAAATAGTCTTCCCATGGATAGATCAGAATCTCCCCACCCTATGCGGTACATTAGCACAGTCCCAAGTCAAGGCCTATTTCACAGTCACATCCTTCCTGTCCAAGACGTCCAAATCCTTTGGAAAAGGAAGTGCCGCCCATCCTTTAATGTTACAGTGCCCTGCCAGAAAGGATTTTCAAAATGCAGATCATGCACTTCACCCCTCGAAAGCACGAGAAACCTCAGGCCTGATCTCGGGCATTGTCTATTTTTTTTCACACCAGAGCTTACACATCCAAATGGTTTCACCAAAGATCTTTGATCTCCTGTTTTAATGGCATTCAAATGGATAGATCAGCCATGATTGAATGGCGAAGAAGATTCCATGGGCCAAACGGCCTAATTCTGCTCCTATAAATTATGAGTAGCCTAAAATCAGTTTATTGTGAGTCTTCACGCTGTAATAGTCTTTGTGTTTCATAAGGTCTGAGGAACAAGAGTTGAGGTGAAAAACCTAACCTACTGCCTCCCAGCAGTTCACTGTTACTCCCCAATATTTGGCGAGGAGCTGCGAGAAGCGGAAACACATGATGAAGGGTCCCGACCGAATATGTCACCTAATCCATTCCCTTCACAGATGCTGCCTGGCCCGCTGAGTTCCTCCAGCACTTTGTGCTTGCTTGAGAAATGGAAGATCGGGGAAAATGTGAGGCGTGTGACAGAGCTATATTGTGGGGGGTTTTAGTCCCTCTGCACATCCTTCGGTTTTGTATCTCTTATGATGAAGCTGCTGCTGCTGTCATTAAGGAGCAAGAGGTGGGAGGTACTTTTATTCCTGGCAATTCTGCCTCTTGCTCTGCGGAACTGGGAAACGGCGGAAACGGACACTAAACTATTTGTTCCCTAGATGCGCTCAATCAAACAGCAATCCTGCATGGCAGATTGCCCAGAGAAGGGAAGAGCATTTCCGCTTGTTTTTGCGATTCAACATCTAAGGGCGGCTGGCCAATTTTAGATCTGTGTGCTATTTTACAAATTCATCAGAAAGCCCACAATTTCAAACCAGCTTCATGTTGAGGATGTATTGCGAACCCCCCCTCTCTCCCCCTCACCTCTCCAAAGTAGGTTGCTTGCAATCACTGTCTTACTTGTTGGTGAATTACATCTAGATCTCCGAGTATGGAGTATGGCTCCCCCGCCCATAACGTCCATCCCCCCCCCCCCTCCCCCCCCCCCCCCACAGATGCTGACTGACCCGCTGTGTTCCTCCGGCAGTCTGTTACCTTAGTTTACATGGATATAGAACACATATTCTGTGCCGTATTTGTGGAATCAAAGCAGACTTGTAACACAGCACCAATCGCGATTATTTAATCGGAAGAATCCGAGGAATGAAACAGCTGGATACATCTGGCCTCGCCCTACCAACCAACACCTCTGGATATAGTTAGTCATCGGGTTCAGGACCTCACCTTGAGTTGGACAGATGCTGAGTGTAACCGGCCTGCTGTTATCCCCCAGCTGGTATCTGAGCCAGCTGTCGTAGTATTTCGTCTCGGCCTTCAGCATCGCCAAGTAGCCCACCTTTTTGAGGAACATGTCCTGGTCGGCCAGGCCGATGTGACCTGGTCCGTTGTGGTAGCATTTCCAGCGCAGGCCGCCAGCGCAGTCCCGCAGCGTTAAGGGGTGGGTGTGCCTGGGCGTGTGGCCGGCCAGAGACAGGCACTGCCCCTGCTGCCGGAGCCTCAGCTTGCCCTGCTCCGTCCACTCCCAGTCCTGCCAGCGGCTGGTCATGTTACAAGTGGCGACCATCACCTTCACGCCGTTGGCCAGCAAGCATTCCTGCTTCCGAGCATGTTGTATCAGGAACCCATCTACATGCAGATAAAAGCAACCAACACTGTTAAATCACCGCCTGCTACCCTTATCCAGTCAAATAATACAACAGCAGCAAGCAGCATAACAATAACGACCTAGCCAGCAGACTGTTGGTAACCAAACATCTTGCCTCTCCTCCACTATAATGGCTTAATTCATCATCCCACTGTGAATCCCCCCCCCCCCCCCCCATAGAACATCTTTCATTAGGTTTCAGCATACGAAGTGAATCGCCTCTTTGTAATTACTTGACAACTAACCACATCCTAGTTCTTATATTTAGCTCCAAGCAGTTGCCAGCAGTTTCAGATCATTAAACTCCGAAGTTCGCCATGAACCCAAACATTCGATCTAAGCTCCCGCTTTTCTCTTCCTTCCCCACTCCCATCTGGCTTTCTACCAGTGAGACAGAGGCAAAACTGGGGCAGATTGCTTGAAAGTGTGTGTTGGGTGTTCGCAGGACATGGACAACAATCTCCCCATGTGTTGAGAGTGGAATTCATGTAGGCTTGTTTTGTATGTGACTGTCTCTTGTCCCCGTCAACCGGCAGAATCAAGTATCAATAATGATTTCACTTGGAATCCAATCTCATAACATATCCTACACGCTCCCAACGTAATATATGAGCGTGTTTCGTTTGAGAAAAGCATGTATTTCCGTGCTGGTAACGCAATACTAACACAGAATAACTAACACAGTCCTCCACACAGCAGCGGAACAGCACCGAACTTAATACTCACCAGAGGAAGATAGCATCGCGTGTACAAAAGTCAACATGAAGAAATGAATATCCATTTTTACTTTATTCGTGTAACGGAGTTCCATGCTCCCACACGGCGCCGATGGCTGGTGCTAACCGTAGAAAGGAAATGTTCCTTTAGGGGAAAAAAATTAGTGACGACC
This sequence comes from Okamejei kenojei, assembly GCA_035221665.1. Classification (NCBI taxonomy): domain Eukaryota; kingdom Metazoa; phylum Chordata; class Chondrichthyes; order Rajiformes; family Rajidae; genus Okamejei; species Okamejei kenojei. Next base: position 16,431,176 of record CM069149.1, on the reverse strand, counting down.
ACTTCCTTCTATTCAATTGTCGTTGGGTCTTTTATTCCAGAGTGTCAGTTCATCCTCCCCCGCGGTCTGGCAGAACGTAAAGCGACAGGGAGAGAGCCCTGTTGCACAATCTCCCCTAACTTGGTTAAACTGTGATGAGTGTCAAAAATGATCAGTTCGTTCGGGTTTTGGCAGTGACGTGACTGCCATGATTTATACAGTTTGCAAGAGAGTAGTTGACTGTAATTATACAGCAACGGCAGCGTCTTCACAATCTGCCAAACAAGTCACACACTCCTCGAAATGTCTCAACTTGTAAACAGATCATTTACCTGCAACGGGAATGACGGTGAAAATCGATTGATCTAAAAATGAGGGAAGGGGGGAGGGGGCTAAATTGGTGAAGGGTGTAACCAAACTGAACGTTTGATGTACATGTGATTAAATGTAGGAATATAGACATGTCTATTTTAGACAGCAGTCTTTAGAGTCATATCGAGTGGAAACAGGCCCTTCGGCCCAACTTGCCCACACCGACCAACATGTCCCTTCCACACTTTAAAATGGGGTATAGGATCCTTATATCGAAATAACCGACCACCCCTTTTACAGTGAGATTTGCCCAATTGCTTGTTATTTATTATATATTTTTAAAAGGATCAAACAAGAAATGGTTTTTGCATCTCACCTTTAGTACTGGGCGGTGGGGTTTAATGCAGAAGAGTGAGGAAGTGGTCCTCTTAGAACAAAATCTCTGCAGGGACGCTCGGGTAATCCTTGAATGGACAAAAACGGGAGAACAAAAGCAAAATATTGCAGACGCTAAAAATCTGGATAAAAATGCTTGTAACATCTAGCAGGCCAGACAGCGTCTGTAGAGAGAGTTGTCGTTTCAGCCAATTATCTAATTCTAATGCAGTTCATTCATCATCCATCTGTAAATCTTTTTCCAAAAACAAACGTGAGCACCTTTCATCAGCAATAGTTATCTTTCAATGCATTGAGACTTTCATTATTTCAGCTGAGTTGGGGCGTTTCTCTGGGACTTTAGCTCTGATTTGCCTGACACTAGCAGGAATACTGACATTTTAACTTGATGGGGATATTTTAAATTAAATAGAAGGCAGAATACGTCCAGAGTATAAAATAATAAAATAGACTCAAGTCTCAAATATTTTTGGGTAAAAGAATCGGAGACCCCAATGCTTCAGCTGTAAAAAACTACACAGAACGCAACATTTCAAAAAAAAGATCTGGTGTATTTATTGTCAATATACACACAAATTAACAGAGGTGAATAAAAACAGGAGGAAATCAGTACAGATTCTGCACTGATTTTTGTAAAAAACTTATTCATGTAAACAATTTCCTGCACTGACAACAAGGAATTTAAAACATTTCATCAACTGGAACAAATGCCAAATAGTCGCATACAGTTTACACCACATCAATGCTTCATAGTTTTGGTTTTCCATTATTATGTTGCTATATATTTATATATACTGTATATATATATTCTCACAGATTTACAGTGTACACTTCTATCCCAAGAGGAACACAAATTGACACAATTTCACGATATTCAATTTGTTTAAAGATTTGTATATCTCCATATACTGTATTATATCTAACTATAATATATATGCCTGGAGAGAGGGCCAGAGAGCAAACAATGCTGAGTGTTAATCACAGGTTTGCTTAATATCTAGAAAGCTCTTACAGTAAACAGTCTCAATAAAATACAAATTCATGAACATAAGAATACACGGAATGACTGGTTTAACATTGTGCAATTTGACTGCTAGTTTGCATTATCAATGTGCATACAATTTAACACCATATCACATTACATACAAAACATTTATGGATTATTAAAAGGTTCTGCATTTGACAGTTTTTTGTTTTTTCATGAAGTAAACACCTGTGTGTTTTCGGCAGCAAGACAACTACAGGTATGTGGCAAAAAAAAGAATCCATTACATTATGTAATAGCACTTTTCACATGGTACATATTAATGAATCACATTAACAGCTCAGTCCGTTTGGAATACAGAAATATTTGATACAGGGCTGGGAATTTTACTTCTAACCCTTGTCTCCCACAAACAATTTCAACCAGCACTGCTATTCCAATGTAGGTTCATAGACCACAGAGTCTGTAATAATTGTTGTATTTAATGTAACATGAAGAACCCTATTAGACATCAACAATATGCCACATGACTTTTGTCAGTCTCCTATAACAGAATTTCAATTATATACCACATTCATTTAGGTATCTTTGCGCAATCTGGCAAACTCCACCCTCCTGTATTTAGCTTCATTACTTCTGTGAGTGCCAGACAATTGACAAGGTGGTTCTGGGTTTTCTAGTAAATATGCTTTACCTGCTTACTCACATGCGAGTCAGCATTAAAGGTTGCTCTGGATGAAACGTACCATGTGGCAGGTTCACTGGCTTGTGTCAGGTGTGACTTCATCTTTGTACAGACTCAGAGCATGATGTATAAATCCATACTGTTCACTGGTCTGGATCATTCCTCCCCTGTGGACAGAACAAAAACATAACATCTCTGACAGGGTATAGTGACTGCCATCATTTTCCTTTACTGTAAATATTGTCCTAATGTAATTATTCAGCATGTTTACAATTGGATAAAATTAATATCATTATTCGTTTTGAATAAAGGCATCCACAAAATACGTAAGAAGGAGATTTACACTGAAGATAGGCACAAAATGCTGGAGTTACTCAGCGAGTCAGGCAGCATCTCTGGAGAAAATGAATACGTGACGTTCCGGGTCGAGGCCGGATCTGATTGATTCTGTACCTTTTCATACCTCTAGTTTCCTTCTCCATTGTCTCTCAGTTTGAGTAAGTGTCTCGACCCGAAACGTCACCTGTTCCTTTTCTCCAGAGATGCTGCCTGACCACTGAGTTACACCAGCAATTTGTGCCTATTTTAGGAGCCCACATTGTTTCAGATATCTGTTTTGTTCCCAAATATGATACATTGATTTTAATATTCCTTGAAAATTTCCATTTGTTTCCTCTAGCTTTTAGCTCCTATATTTTCTGTCATCATTATTTCTTTGTATTAAAGAAGGAACTGCAGATGCTGGAAAATCGAGGGTACACAAAATGCTGGAGAAACGCAGCGGGTGCAGCAGCATCTATGGAGCGAAGGAGATAGGTAACGTTTCGGGCCGAAACCCTTCTTCAGACTGATGGGGGGTGGGGGGGGGGGGGGGAAGAAAGGAAAAAGGAGGAGGAGGAGTCCGAGGGCTGAGGGAGAGGTGGGAAGGGGAGGAGACAGCAAGGATCAACAGAATTGAGAGAATTCAATGTTCATGCCAAGAGGATGCAGACTCCCCAAGCGGAATATGAGGTGCTGTTCCTCCAATTTGCGGTGTTGCTCACTCTGGCCATGGAGGAGGCCCAGGACAGAGAGGTCGGATACGGAATGGGAGGGGAAGTTGAAGTGCTGAGCCACCGGGAGGTCGGGTTGGTTATTGCAATCCGAGCGGATGTGTTCGGCAAAACGATCGGCAAGCGTCCGTTTGGTCTCTTTGAAAATGTCTCAGTGGCCAGGATCGGTGCAAGTTTTTGAATTTTGTTTTGAATTTTATATTGACTCATACCTCCCGAATTGCCCAAGCCTTTTATTTCTGGGACAGAGCGTTCTTGCCTCATGGAACTCATGGGTCAATACAGACCCCCAAATAGTAGCCCGGATGTTGGGTGTAAGTTGCAGCAGGAGTTAAAACTGGCATGTAACAAAGGTAATGCCACTGTGGTGATGGGGGATTTCAATATGCAGGTAGACTGGGAAAATCAGGTTGATTCAGGACCCCAAGAAAGAGAGTTTGTAGAATGCCTCCGAGATGGATTCTTAGAGCAGCTTGTAATAGAGCCGACCAGAGAAAAGGCAATTCTGGATTTAGTGTTGTCCAATGAACCAGATATGATAAGAGAACTCAAGGTAAAGGAACCACTTGGAGGTAGTGATCATAATATGATTAGTTTTAATCTGCAATTTGAGAAGGAGAAGGTTAAATTCGGAAGTGGCAGTGATGCAGTTGAACAAAGGGGACTATGAAGGCATGAGAGAGGAGCTGGCCAAGGTAGATGGAAAGGGATCCTAGCAGGAATGACGGAGGAACAGCAATGACAGGAATTTCTGGGCATAATCCGGAAGATGCAGGATCATTTCATTCCAAAAAGGAAGAAAGAATCTAAGGGGAGTAGGAGGCAACCGTGGCTGACAAGAGAAGTTAGGGATAGAATAAAACTAAAAGAAAAGATGTATAACACAGCAAAGAGTAGCCGGAAGCCAGAGGATTGGGAAACTTTCATAGGACAACAGAAGGAAATAAAACGGGCAATACGGGCTGAAAAGATGAAGTACGAGGGGAAGCTGGCAAGGAATATAAAGAAGGACAGTAAAAGCTTCTTTAGATATGTTAAGGGAAAAAGAGTAGCAAAGAAAATGTGGGTCCCTTGAAGGCAGACACGGGTGAAATAATTATGGGCAACAAGGAAATGGCAGAAGAGTTGAATAGGTACTTCGGATCTGTCTTCAGTAAGGAGGACACAAACAATCTCCCAGATGTACTGGAGGACAGAAGATCTAAGGGGGTAGAGGAACTGAAATAAATTTTCATTAGGCGAGAAATAGTATTGGGTAGGCTAATGGGACTGAAGGATGATAAGTCCCTTGGGCCTGATGGTCTGCATCCCAGGGTCCTCAGGGAGGTGGCTCTAGAAATACTGGATGCATTGGTGATCATTTTCCAATGTTCAATAGATTCAGGATCAGTTCCTGTGGATTGGAGGATAGCTAATGTTTTCCCACTTTTCAAGAGAGGAGCGAGAGAGAAAATGGGGAATTACAGACCAGTTAGCCTGACTTCGGTGGTGGGAAAGATGCTGGAGTCAATTATTAAAGAGGTAATAATGGAGCATTTGGATAGCAGTAAAAAGATTAGTCCAAGTCAACATGGGTTTATGCAAGGGAAATCATGCTTGACTAATCTTCTGGAATTTTTTGAGGATGTGACAAGTAAAATGGATGAAGGGGTGCCAGTGGATGTCGTGTATCTAGACTTTCAGAAAGCCTTTGATATGGTCCCTCACGGGAGACTGGTGACTAAAATTAGAGCACATGGTATTGGGGGTAGGGTGTTGACATGGATAGAACATTGGTTGGCAGACCGGAAGCAAAGAGTGGGAGTGAACGAGTCCTTTTCAGAATGGCAGGCAGTGGCGAGTGGAGTGCCGCAAGGCTCGGTGTTGGGGCCACAACTGTTTACCATATATATTAATGATTTGGAAGAAGGAATTAGGAGCAACACTAGCAAGTTTGCGGATGACACAAAGCTGGGTGGCAGTGTGAACTGTGAAGAGGATGTTAGGAGGTTGCAGGGGGACCTGGACAGGTTGAGTGAGTGGGCAGATGCGTGGCAGATGCAGTATAATATAGATAAATGTGAGGTTATCCACTTTGGCGGCAAAAACAAGGGGGCAGATTATTATCTCAATGGGGTTAGGTTAGGTAAAGGGGAGGCACATCGAGACCTGGGTGTCCTTGTACACCAATCACTGAATGTTGGCGTGCAGGTACAGCAGGCAGTGAAGAAATCTAATGGAAAGTTGACCTTCATAACAAGAGGATTTCAGTACAGGAGTAAAGAAGTTCTTCTGCAGTTGTATATGGCTCTGGTGAGACCACATCTGGAGTATTGTGTACAGTTTTGGTCTCCTAATTTGAGGAAGGACATCCTTGTGATTGAGACAGTGCAGCGTAGGTTCACGAGATTGATCCCTGGGATGGCGGGACTGTCATATGAGGAAAGATTGAAAAGACTAGGCTTGTATTCACTGGAGTTTAGAAGGATGAGGGGGATCTTATAGAAACATATAAAATTATAAAAGGACTGGACAAGCTAGATGCAGGAAAAATGTTCCCACTGTTGGGTGAGTCCAGAACCAGGGGTCACAGTCTTAGAATAAAGGAGAGGTCATTTAAGACTGAGCTGAGAAAAAAAAATGTACCCAGAGAGTTGTGAATTTATGGAATTCCCTGCCACAGAGGGCAGTGGAGGCCAAATCACTGGATGGATTTAAGAGAGAGTTAGATAGAGCTCTAGGGGCTAGTGGAGTCAAGGGATATGGGGAGAAGGGAGGCACGGGTTATTGATAGCAGACGATCAGCCATGATCACAATGAATGGCGGTGCTGGCTTGAAGGGCCGAATGGCCTCCTCCTGCACCCATTTTCTATGTTTCTATGTTAACCTACGTTAAACTATCAGATTCCTTCTTTGAATAAAAAAAGCAATAAAGTGAATAAAGTGCTGGAGTAACGGGTCAGGTAGCATCTCTGGAGAACATGGACTGGTGACGTTGTGACCTTTCTTCAGACTAAGAACTTCCTTCTTTGAATAGTTTTGTATTAAGCAGATTTAGTCAGCTCACCATTGACTGTATCTGAGTCATCGTTTTACATAAATCTGGATCCTTAGCTGCACCATATCTCCTTTCGATTAATTTGATTAACATTTGCTCTTCTCTGTTTACCCACCATTAGTCTGATAACTAAATCTAGCCTTGTATTCATTAATAACTTGGTCCTTTGCTGGTTACTGAGAGATATACTTGCAGAAAAATATTCTGAATACACCACAAAAAATATTTTTTATCTGTTATGAGCCAGTGTACAAATTTATATGAAAGTTAAAATCTCCCATTTAAACTAAATTGTCCTTTCTAAATAACTGTTTTATCTCATTTATACATAACTTTATATCAGACAATGCAAATTGTCCCACTTGGGCGACCTAATTGGCGAGTTTAGAAGAGTTTGAGAAATGACATGTTGTACACCTCCTTCGGGAAAATTGGACACCGAATAGTGGAGAGTGAAGCCGACCTCCTTCGATCTCCTTTCAACCTCCCTCGACTATGATGAAGACTATCTACGACTACCTTCAACTACCATCAACTACCCTCGATTACCTACGACTAACATGCCGACCTACTAGGACCTATTACGACTAAACCTACGAGTAAAAAAAAGTATCGATTTTTTCCATGGCGACCATTTTTTACTCGCAGGCATTTTTTAACATATTTAAAAAACCGCCGTGACCTAGCTGAGGCCTCGAGTACGTGGAGACCACTCTCGAGCATGAAGGAGAGTTATGAAGTCTTCCTACGACCTCGTGTCGACCATGCTGCGAGTATGAGTCGAGGGCAAACTCGCCAGAACTGACGGATTAGGTCGCCCAAGTGGGACAGGCCCTTTATAATATTAATATATTAGCCTGTGACTAATAAAATCTAGCAGGGGCGGCATGGTGGCGCTGCGGTAGAGTTGCTGCGTTACAGCGCCTGAGACCCGGGTTCGATCCTAACTACGGGTGCTGTCGACACCAGTTTCCTCCCACAATCCAAGCATGTACAAGTTTATAAGTTAATTGGCTTCGGTAAAATTGTCCCTAGTGTGTAGGATAGTGCTAGTGTACAGGGTGATTGCTGGTCGGCACAGACTCGATGGGCGAAAGGACCGGTTTCCATGCTGTATCTCTAAAGTCTAAAATACTTGAATTAAAAGTGCAAAGTGATATGCTGTATACTCCAATAGCTCCTAAATCTGTGACCTCCACCATCAAGAAAGACAAGGAGGCAGGTACATGGGAACATCATCATTGGAGGTACTCTTCCAAGCCTCACACCATCCTTATGTGAACATTATTCACCATTCCTTTCTTGTCACTGGGTCTAAATTCTGGCCAAATAGCAATATGGGGAGTACCTTCACTAGACGAATGGCAGGTTTTAGGAGATGGCTACTCAATATCTTATCAAGAGGGTAAGCAAAATGTGGGCCCTTCCAGTGAAAACCACTTAATTGAAAAACAAATTAATTTAAAAAGTGGGACCATCACAGCATGGTTTGGGAACAGCTCCATTCAAAGAAATTGCAGAGAGATGTGGACGCAGTCCTGACCACCACGCAAACAAATCTCCCTTCCATTGACGCCATCTACGTTTCACGCTGCCTTGGCAAGGCCACCAACATAATCAAGGACCATTTCACCCCTGTCATTCCCTTTTCTCCCCTCTGCCATCAGGCAAGAGCTATAGAAGTTTGGAAACGCATACCAAGAGTCATTGAGTCACAGTGATACAGTGTGGAAACAGGCCCTTTGGCCCAACTTACCCACCCCAGCTAACATATCCCAGCTACACAAGTCCCACTTGGCTGTGCTTGATCCATATCCCTCCAAACCTGTCCTATCCATGTACCTGTCTAACTGTTTTGATAGGCCCAGCCTCAACTACCTCCTCTGGCAACTTGTTCCAGACACCTACCACTCTTTGCGTGAACAAGTTACCCCTCAGATTCCTATTAAATCTTTTCCCCTTCACCTCCAGGTTCAGGGACAGTTTCTTCCCAACTGTTATCAGGCTTCCCATCACCAACTACAGAGCAGTCTTGACCTCCCATCTATGTTATTGGAGACCTTCCAACTATCTTTACTCAGACTTTTCTGAACTTTATCTTGCACAAAATATCATAACTTTTATCTTGTATTTGTATAGTGTTGATGGTTTGATTGCAATGATGTAGTCTTTTCTCTCACTGGACAGCATGGAACAAAAAGCTTGTTACTGTACCTTAGTATACGTGACAATAAACCAAACTAAAACCAAACCAAGCTAAACTAAACTAAACCAAACAGTATATGTCCTCTGGAGAATATACTCTGAAACAAACAAATTTTTCAATTGTATTTAATTTAGATATTTGTGAAAAGAATAATGAAGTTAAAATCTCCAGATATATTTTGTGAAAGTATCGGTACCATTTTAATTTACAGCAAAGATTGATTGTTTTATACTTTACAAGTTACTTCAAATAAGATTGATAATTACAGAAATCTTGTGGAGAGAGAAGTTGGCATTTCGAGCTGATGAGCTTTTATCCTTGACTTGAGATTTTTCTCTTCAACAGTGCTGCCACACTGGCTCAGCATTTCCAACATGTTCTGTTTTATTTAAGACTCCAGTGTAAGCACTTCTTGATCGCCTTGCTTCAGATACAAAAATAGTTTGCGCTTTGGCTGACAAGTGGCAGGTGACAATTCTGCGGCAGGTCACCCAGCTCCAACAAGAAACTGAGAGAACAAAAAACCTGCAGCGTCCCGATCGGAAACATAGAAAATAGATGCAGGAGTAGGCCATTCGGCCCTTCACGCCAGCACCGCCATTCAATATGATCACGACCGATCATCCAAAATCAGTAACCTGTTCCTACTATTTCCCCTTATCCCTTGATTCCGTTAACCCTAAAAGCTGAATCTAACTCTTGAACATGTCCAGTGCATTGGCCTCCACTGTCTTCTGTGGTAGAGAATTCCACAGATTCACAACTCTCTGGGTGAAAAGGTTTTTCCTCATTTAAGTCCTAAATGGCCTACCCCTTATTCTTACGTTAACCGTTCCCCCCCCCCCCCCCCCCCACAGATCCTGCCTGACCTGTTAAGTATTATTAAACATTTTCTGTACTAAAAAGTTTAATCTAATTTTAACTGCTGCATTAAGTCTCCCAATTGTACCCCATCATAGAAATTCCCTATGTTTCACCTTCTCTCCCACCTTCTCTGCTGCTGAATAGTCCCTTGTCTCTCTCATTCTCAGTTCTAATGAAGGGTTCCTGTATCATTCCTCAGACGTTGCCTGGCCTGCTGGGTTATTCCAGTAGCTCAATTACACCAAGAAAACCTCTGACTGCTCGCTTTCATCATTAACAGCAATACCTGCGCTTATCTGGCCAGATTCTTCACTGAACCAACCTGCCAAATAAATATCAGAGTTATGGGGGCTGGATATAGACTGGGCATTCAAACTTCAAAGCCCCTCCAATATCTGTAAGATTCATATCAACAAAGTGATGGAAAACTAACAATTCACCTGAATAATTGCTACAACATATCCGGCACTAACCAAACAAAATGAGGGTTCTCTTAGTCTTGGTGGAGACAAGGGAGGTAAGGTTCTGATGAGATAGATTTTCACTGTCAATGAATTTAATACTCACACTTCCCTTGCCAGTTCATTGGATATTTATAGAATGTATACGATACGATACAATACGATAGAACTTTATTTATTCCAGGAGGGAAATTGATCTGCCAACAGTGATAAAACACAAGTATGCTGGAGTAACTCAGCGGGACAGGCAGCATCTCTGGAGAGGAATGGGTGACATTTCGGGTTGAGTCCCTTCTTCAGTCTCCAGAGATGCTGCCTGTCCCGCTGAGTTACTCCAGCATTTTGTGGCTTCCTTATGTTTTATCACTGTTGGCAGATCAATTTCTGAAGTCTGAAGAAGGGCCTTAACCTGAAACATCACCCATTCCTTCTCTCCAAAGATGCTGCCTGTCTCCAACATTTTGTGTCTACCTTCGATATAAATCAGCATCTGCAGTTCCTTCCTACACGTAATACACAAGATACTTGAAACATAAAATTAGAGTGACGAGAGTAAAGGATTGGGGATGTGCAAAGATTGGGGGGGGGGGGGAGGAGAGTCAGTCAACCACACAACAGAAGTGGAGGAGTTGTACAGTTTGATAGCCACAGGGAAGAAGGGTGTCTGGCGTTCTGTGCTGCATCTTGGTGGAACCAGTGTGTTGCTGAAGGTACTCCTCAGGTTGACTAGCGTGTCGTGGAGGGGTGAGCTGTATTGTCCAATCACAACTGCATAACATGAGAATGAATTATCCCACTCCAAAGACACACAGGTTTGTAGGATAATTGGCTCGGTAAAATTGTAAATTGTTCCTAGTATGTATAGGATAACGTTAGTGTGGGGGATCGCTCGGTGGGCCGAAGGGTCTGTTTCCTCACCGTATCTCTAAACTAAACTAAACTAGACTAAACGTTCCAACCACAAGGAAAACAAACAATATTCTAACCGAGGCATCAAATCCATTTTGTTCCCAGCCTCTTCATTGGCGTCTGGGAAGTCAATGAAAACCTTTGAAATTAGGCTTATTGGCTCCTCCCCTGGAACCACCGTGTCCTATGCTTTCTGGCCCATTCTCCTTCATCATGCCTCCTCATGAATCTCCCCGTCTCATCATTGCTCACAGCCTTCTTTGGACCTGGTTCCTCAACTTATCAATTAACTGCTTCTCAGAAACATAGAAACATAGAAACTTGGTGCAGGAGTAGGCCATTCGGCCCTTCGAGCCTGCACCGCCATTCAATATGATCATGGCTGATCATCCAACTCAGTATCCTGTACCTGCCTTCTCTCCACACTCCCTGATCCCTTCAGCCACAAGGGCCACATCCAACTCCCTCTTAAATATGGCCAACGAACTGGCCTCAACTACCTTCTGTGGCAGAGAATTCCACAGATTCACCACTCTCTGTGTGAAAAACGATTTTCTCACCTCGGTCCTAAAAGACTTCCCCCTTATCCTTAAACTGTGACCCCTTGTCCTGGAATTCTTTTCAGATATTGTGCACCTTCTGTTACCAGCTTTACTTTCAGAACAAATAATCCACACCATTACACCAAATGTTACACCCTTACATTTGTGCAAATTGTTCCTTTTCCAGCTCCTCAACAGATTGAGTGAATCACTCAGTTCTATTTCTGACTCTCCCACAACTTCCTCCTGCCTGTCTGCTGTCTAGCTTTACTCTGACATCAACCTCAAAAATGCCTGTCTTTCATTGTCAGTTCACATCATGGCACAGCTTCCTACTCTAGTTTGCTCGGAATTCCCCCATCCATCTCAATCACCTTGTCAATGGCAGCTACTTTGAAACATGTTCTCATCTGAAAGGTTCTTCAAATGCGTTTGTTCACCAATCTTACATCTGTACTACTTCCTATTACAACCCCCTGGAAAGAAAGACAGAAGGAATTTTGCTCGGAATGTCAATGCAGATTGATATGTAATCAAAGTTTTGCAAGGAATGTCAATGTAACAGTATATTGATATAATAAAAGCTATGAACATCACCTCCATCACAGCTTTTGTTACATTAATGGACCGCAGATTCAGAGTACACCACAGTTTCTATTTGGTAATCCTGATTTAGAGACATAACATGTTGCCTAAATTTAGGACGTTGTTCCATCGAGCACAAGTGTGCATCTCAATTTAGGCAGTGGTCTGACCACATAAATTCTACCCAATTTAATCAGAAATGCATATATATTCCTTCTACAAAATAAGCCATGCTGGTGTGGCAAGACTGCACTGCCGTTTACCATTGCGTAACCTACTTTGCTTTGTGCCCAATTATCATGGCATGCTAGAGTCAAGCTGTGTAAACATATAATTTTAAATACTGCACCATATCCAGGAGTATACAAATAGCACAAGAGGCTGAAACTGGATAATTATAGAATTGGACAGAAACGGTTTGTAAAATAAAGTATTAATTGTGCAAAATTGCTCAGAATTTTCGAAACACCAAATGAAGAACAAACCAAAAGACCAAAAGAAAATAGCGTGGGTACAACGGAGCAACATGGAGAAATTGCAGGTTGGAAACCATTCCCAATTATTTATCATTTTCTATGCTCACATGTGGCGGAAAGCAGTTGTGTAAGGCAATAGCTCACGATTTATGTGGAATTATACAGGAACATTATTTTTGCTTCATGCTTAGCAAAGATCAGTAAAACGTGGGGCAAAAATAAAATGTTGGGTGGCACAGTGGGAGAGTTGCTGCCTTACAGTGCCAGACGCCCGGGTTCAATCCTGACTATGGCTGCTGTCTATACACAATTTGTACATTCTCCTTGTGACAACTTTGGTTTTCTCCGTGTACTCCGGTTTCCTCCCACATTCCGATGACATGTTGGTTTGTAGGTTCATGGCTTCTGTAAATTGCAAGTTGTAGGACAGTGCTAGTGCGGGGTGTTCACGGGTTGGCGTGGACCCGTTGGGCCGAAGGGCCTGTTTCCATGTTGTATCTCTGTACCTCTAAACATCCACCTCTTGGGCAATCCTTTGGTTGCAGGGCCAGTGGGAATTGCAAGACATGCTCATTATTGTGTGTCTCATCAATGCTCAGTCAGATCTGCCTTGTGATGCATGGCTCCACATCATCTTAGAGGAACATTGACAAAAGAGCTGAACTGCAGTGATGAGGCGAGAATGACTATCCCTGACAACTCCCGCCGAATGGGTGCGGGTGTGGCAAGAAACCCTGTAATAATTAAATCAATGGGAAACTCTGCACTAATCAGAAGATGGTTGTGGTTGTTTGGATGTCAAGCATCACAAGCATTGGAGTCCCAGGATCTCGTTGCATGGATTCGATCTTGGTCCAGACATCTTTAGTTGGGTGTTCAGGTCCACTCACGTCTCAGAAAATGAAGTAGCCCATGTAACAACTGCACAAAATAGTCAAGCATAGGCCAGTGAGGAGCATAGTGCAGTAATGCCACACCAATTCATGCAATTGCCATCTCCGAGATGAGATGCTGCCCCTGAGCTGCTGACCCAAAGTGTCATCTACCCATCCCTCCACAGATACTGCCTGAATTCCTCAAGCACTTTGTGTTCTCCACATTACCACTGCCGGATATTAAACATCCTGGTTAATATCCTGTTAATCACTATTGACCAGAAACCCAACTGGACCGACCACATGAAATACTATGGCCAAAACAGCAGTGTTTTCCACCAACTCACGAATGTCCTTAATTTACCAGACCAAGAATACTTTCTGCAAGGCTAAAAAAAAAATCCACCAGGGATAAACTCACTTGAATTGAACCCACGATATGTAATGGGACAATGATTTGTATATTAGAAGGCAGTTGCTCTGAAGCCCATTAGTTATCCCACTGGAAAATAGATTGACCATGTCACCATTAGAGCCAAATGGTACATCCTTCCTCACCATTCTCAAGGGCCAATCCCTGATCCACTAGGAACCCTCCAAAGAAGACAGATGATGCAAGGTATTGACTTGATACTGACTCTCCCTTTGCCTCCTTGGATGCCTCCCGACCCACTGAGATCCTCCAGGAAATCTTTAAATCTTCTTCTACAGTCTCTTTATGGAAGCATTCATCATTTCAGCCATGCATTCATTTTATTCATCCATCCTCTGCATTTCTCACTAAATGATTATCATAACAAGATCCCACATATAATGTTAGACATAAACCTTCTTAATGGATTGACAATGCATGAGTGGAGATGATAACATTTATTTTTCGCAGATGCACCATATTGATGTAACAGAGCACCAGTCCAATTTATATGCTCAACTCGTATTCAGATTTAATTTGCAAATATTTCAGTTCTTTTCTACATGAGAGATAAATAATGAAGTCTGTCAGACCATCTTTATAGATTAAAATCAGAGAGCGTGAACTTCTGTAGATCACAAGACCACACAAAGCATTGTCCTGTCACTGATAGTAATAGACTGCACTACATCCTGTCTGAACATGAGGTAGCTGTCTCAGTCATACACCATGACGCAAAGATTAAAAAAATTCTCCCGCCCCAACATTCCTACCATTATAGGCAAGACTCTCTTTCATGTCATGTTTACCACCCATATTTAACAGTTAATAGAGATTATTTATAAAATTAGGCACCTGAGGGTAAAGTTTAGTTTAGTTTAGGTTAGTGTAGTGCAGTTTAGAGATACAGTGTAGAAACAGTCCCTTCGGCCCACCAAGTCCATGCTGACTAACAATCATTCATATGTTTAAGATGGAACTGCAGATGCTGGAAAATCAAAGGTAGACATAAATGCTGGAGAAACTCAGCAGGTGGGGCAGCATCTAGGAAATAGGCAACCTTTCGGGCCAAAACCCTTCTTCAGATATTCATTCATTCATTTATATATCAGTTCTGTTATATCCCAGTTTTGCATTCTATGTACTAGGCAAAATTTACAGAAGCCAATTAACCTACAAACCTGCACGTCTTTGGAATGTTGGAGGAAACCATAGCTCCCGGAGAAAACCCACGCGGTCACAGGGAGAGTGTAAAACTCCGTACAGACAGCACCCGTAGTCAGGATCAAACCTGGGTCTCTGGCGCTGCAAGGCAGCAACTCTACTGTGCCCCTCTTTGCAGGTTAATTGCCTTCTCTAAATTATCCCTTGTGCATGAGATAGAATTAATGTACAGGTGATCACTGGTTGGCACGGACCCGGTGGGCCAAAGGACCTGTTTCCACGTTATATTTCTAAACTAAACTAAAATCTTACTTTTAAAATTGAGCTTTTAAACTAAAATCTAGATATTCTTTAAGAAGAAAATCAATATCTAGAAATAAAAAGTGTATTTTAATTTCCTTGTGTCTTTTTCAAAATGTACGTCCCAAACCTAACACTTTGTTTTAATACACTTCATCCCACCTCATCATTTCCAAATGAGGGGATGAATGGAGCATCAGCAATAACATTTTATCAACACTGTTCATTAGTCTGTGCTGGGAAGTGTTTGAGATGACATGAGCACTTTGATGACATTCAATCTATTTTTCCTAACTGTGAAGTATTTAACTTTCCCTTGGATTTTCCCAGATAGGTTGGGTGTGGGAGATATCTTCCAATGAACCAGAAGCATGACCGGGAGTCTGGCCCTCTTTGTTGACTCTAATTTCTTCCCGTTAAGCAACGTTAATAATTGTATTAATCACTCTGCACAGTTTCACCTATCCCTTCACTATTACCAAATCCTGCAAAGTTGGCGAAGTGACCAACTTCAGGAATTTAATGGCCGAAGCACATACAATGGCAGAAAAATACATTGTGAGTACACAGCAACAGGCCCATTGGCCCTCAATGTCCATGCCGAACATGATGCCAAGTTAAACTGATCTGTTCTGCCTGCATGTGACCCACATCTACCCTGTATATCCACGCGCCTGTCCAAAAGCCTCTAAATGCTTCCATCATATCTTCTGTCATCGTCACTGCTGGCAGCACATTCCAGGCCCTCACCTGTATCAAAAACCTGTTCCACACATGTCTTTTATATTTTGCCCCTCTCACTTTAAAGCTACACCTTTGAGTCTTTGACATGTCCACCCTGGGATAAGGTTCAGTCACTCCAGCCCATCTATGCTTCTCATAATTTAAAATACTTCTATCAGGTTTCCCCTCAACCTCTGATGCTCCAGAGAAACTAATTTAAGTTTATCTAATACAGCTGCAGTGGATCGGCTAAGCAAATAAATATCCGGTTTCATCAACTATTTATAAACACAAATACTCATTTTGATGGGTAATTTACAGAATTGTTTTATAGTGACATACTTCCGAATTTTGATGAAATAGAGTTAAATTGTATTAGATCAAATTAGTCATTGATGGAGAATGTAAAGGACTAACTGTTCGAGCCCTCTGAACTGCTCAAATTAAACTTGTCCAGTCTGTTTACACAGCTCAGTAAATTCCTGCTAACTAAGCCAAATCACTGAGATATCTCCTCATTCAGATTAGGACAAGTACAAACTTTCTTATTTAGAGTCAACAAAAGAAGATCTTGCATTTTAATTCTAAATCCTTTCAGGATTTATCAAAGTGCTTTACAGCAAATATATTGATGTGTAATTACAGTGGGGGGGGGGGGGGGGGCAGGGAGAGATAAAAACTGAACGATAAAATAAATTGAAAGAGGGAGGGAGACACACAGATATATACTCAAGCATTAGCTCAGGTGCTATTAGGCCATCAGTAATTTTGGGAAACCCTCCCCAGATCTAAAAGATCTTGAGAAAGGTGAGGTGAGATGTGCCACCTAAAATACCACTCATTTCTCTTTGTTCCTCTTCGTCTGTTACAACAACACCAATGGTTTAACTTCTCAAAGCATCGTTCTGCTATTGATTAATTCGTCACCCGCCATTTGTCCTCGGCAGTGTTTCACCAACCTGTTAACATGTTGCTTCCATTTCCTACACATCAAATGGTCAGCATTTTCTCACATCAGTGCCAGTGAACGCACTATTCACCAGCCCTTGCATGTGCTAAACTATCATCCTCAATTTTTCCAACTTACAGCATACCCTCCCACTTTCCGGTAATCTTTCTCTTGCTCAAAATGCAGTGGCACATCTGGTACCAATTGTACCAGTCGCCGGAGACCCCGGTTCAATCCTGACCTCGGCTGCTGTGAGGAGTTTGCATGTTCTCCCTGTGACTTCCAGGTTGCCTCCTGTATCCCAAAGAGGTTTGGAGGTTAAATGGCCTCTGTAAAATGTCCCTAGTCTGTAGGGAGTGAGAGCAAAGGTGGGATAATATAGAATTAGTGTGACCGTTTTCGAGTTTTCGATGGTCAGCATGGACATTAGGCCAAAGGGCCTGTTTCCTTGCTGTATCGTTCAATCCATCAAAAATAATTAAGACTATTTAAACACAAATTTAGTTTATTGTGATACATTTAAAAAAAAGATCCTTTCATACTTTGCAGCCCGACTCAACACCGCAGCCCGCAGGTGACGGCAACGCTACCCAGAAGTCGGGCAAGCCCGTTGACCTAGGAGAGTCAGGGCTCGGAGACTGCCATTCGCGGG
This sequence comes from Okamejei kenojei, assembly GCA_035221665.1. Taxonomy (NCBI): domain Eukaryota; kingdom Metazoa; phylum Chordata; class Chondrichthyes; order Rajiformes; family Rajidae; genus Okamejei; species Okamejei kenojei. The sequence goes on along the minus strand of CM069149.1, from coordinate 16,413,611 downwards.
TAGCGAAGGCAGAGCAGGAGCTCCGACTCAACGCCGCAGGAATACCACGGACCGAAGACAGAGCCAGGGCCCCGACACACTACATAGGCGGGAGACTTGCCGTTAGCGGCAGTATTTATTCCCGCATGTGAGTCTGGTCACCATGGAAGCTGGGGGGGGGGAGGGAGTAAGTGCTCCTCCACCTGCAGCTTCAAAAAGGCGCTCAGGTAAGTTATACTATCCTTGAGTTGCTGAGCTTCTGTAGTAGACTTTGCTTACAGAAACGATGGATGGGAGACCAGAATGAAGGCATCGAAGCATGCCTCCAAGGGCCGCGGGACTTCGGATGGGAGTCAGCGGCCACTATCCCCGGAGCTGCCCGCAACACCGGCAGCACCCGCTCCGCGGGCCGGGATAAGAACGCGGAAATCAGGGAGCCCTGCGCAGCTAGGACCTGACTCTCCACCATGGCTGACTATGGAACCGCATGGTGGTAGGAGCACCGCGCGGGAGTAGGGTAGGGACGACCCTGACTCCCTCCCACTGTCACCTAAACATAGGGACAGTGGCATGAAGGTGCGTAAACGTGTTCCCCGCTCTGCGGCACGTTCTGTCTCCCCTCCTATACAGGTCACCAGAGGGCGAAGAACCGCACTAAGGTCGAAAAGCCCCGCTGCAGCGGCCGGCGTCGACTTGCCACCGGAGCAGTCCGCCAGATCGCGCACCGGTGAGGGATCGAAGTCTGAGTCTGGGAGCCCCGCAGGTGGGGCCGGCGCAGATCACCACCGGGGGAGCCTGCCAGATCGCGGGCCGGTGGTAAATCATCTCGGTCACCGAATCCCGCGTTAGCGGCTGGACGTGACCGAACGTTGCCTATAATCGAGGTCTGAGTCTGGGAGCCCCGCAGGTGGGGCCGGCGCAGGCTCACCACCGGGGGAGCCTGCCAGATCGCGGGCCGGTGGTAAATCATCTCGGTCACCACACCCCGCGTTAGCGGCTGGATGTGACTGAACGTCGCCTTGTCCCGGGGAAGACAGGCGGCAAGCCCGCGCGGATATCGGTGAACCCCGCTTCGGCGGCTGGAACCGACACCTCACCGCTCATGTCTTTCCAGACAGGCGGGCCGCCACAGTCCGGAAGACCGCGGACTAGCGGCATGTCCGCGCGGGATTCGCATAGCCCCGCTGGAGCGGCAGGCAGCGACATCCTGCCTAGGCACCCTAGACATCACCTCGACGTGATGGCAGAAGCCTCAGTCGTTCAGGAGAACCTGAGGAAGTCGACTTGCTGTCCGCAGATGTGGCGGCGGTCGCATGGCCCGCATGGAGCGCATGATGGAGCGACTCCTTGAGCGAGATCTCCCGCAGCAGGATCGGATGTCCTCAAGCCCAGGAGACATGCATCTGTGCCACCCAGCATATCCCCTTCATCGGTGGGGAGTGCCAGGAGTCAGTAGCTGGCTGATGTTGAAGAGGGATTGGTGCAGGAACCTGCAGCACCTGAGAAACCCCAAGAGGAACTTCTTGATGTGGTTCCAAATTTGCCAAAACCAGCGGCAAGCATTGTCTCCTCACAACACACCAGCTGCAGGAACAGGTCTGACCGAGGAATGAACAAATACAAGGCCCGAACAACTGTGTTTCGCTGAATGTGCCGACAGTCAACACGCACATCTGGGGAACATCAGTCCAGGGATTAGGGCACAGGAGCTCAAACTTCAATAAATCCTGGAATTGTTGACGTCGGGAATCACAGCCTTTGCCAGGTCGATTGACGGCACGGAGATGATGGAGGAGCAGGAAGATGCTCTTGCGCTACTGTGTAACACGCAGTACGAGATAAAATCCTTCCGGGAAATCTCCATCAACCCAAAATTCACGGGTTTGTGCAAAACCTCTGCTACGCCGCCACCGAGACAGTTGTTCGGTGAAGACCTGCCAAAACAGGTAAAAGACCTGGACAAGGAGGCAAAAGCGGTCGGGTTGATGAAACCACCATCCTCGAGCAGCCCACCGGCGTATCGCAGACAGCATTCCTTGCGCTACGTCTAACAGGCCTCGGGTTCAACCCGACAGGGCTATCAGAACCTATCCACCGGTCGCACCCTATCTACAAAAGCCTTTTAGACAGGGCCCACAGCGACCAGCGTGGTAGATGCGCCAACCCCACATCCCAGCAACACTACGCACCAAAAAAGCCCAAAACATCAAGGCCACCGGTAACCATGGAGGTAAGGGGGTCTGGGTCTCTTGGAAGTGCTGCATGTATAACCTCACAAGTAGGAGGGAGGTTGCGTTCATTCTGGGATGCATGGGGTTTTGATTGTCACTATACCAGGGAACAAAGCAATAGACATAACAGAGGCATGTAACAGCCTTGCTTGCGCCAGGAAACCGAGTATTAGACATGCTGCTAAGGTAATTGGTAACCTTGTAGCTACATTCCAATTTGGGCCGTTACACTATCAAAGCTTGCAAAGAGCAAAAATCTCAGCATTAATAGCGAATGCTGGACATCTTTACAGGCCTATGCAGCTGCCAAACAAGGCATAAATTGAGCTACAATGGTCGATTAGCAATGTTTGTGATTGTTTAATCCCATCATTACATCAAACCCATCAGTCGTGTTACAAACCGACGCAAGCGCCAAGGTCTGGGGAGCTACCGACACCACTTCCAGTTGGGGCGGTAGATGGGATTGCACGAGTCTACTCTTCTTTAATCACAAGGTATAAACTATTTAGAAATGCTGGGAGCATGTCACGGGCTGCGGGCTTACTGCACTAATCTGCATCATACGCATGTCCGTCTTCAAAATAAATAATACCACTGAGGTGGCATATTTAAACCATATGGGTGGTATCAAGTCAATATCTTTGTGATGAATTGGCAAAAATTAAACTGGGTTGTATTGAAAGAAAATATTTGGATGTCAGCTATGTACCTTCCGGTTAAGCTCAATACAGTTGGTGGACACCAGGTCACGAGTATTTAATAACGACATCAAGTGGATGTTGAACCTCCAAATATTTGCTATTATAGCCAAATATGGAACACCAGATATCGACCTCTTTGCGTCCAGTTGAACCATCAGATGTCTCTTGGGAACCAGATCCTTGGCGATGGAGCGTTCTCGCTACGTTGGGGAAATGGGTTTTCTAATTCTGCTTCATCAGTCGGGTATTGCAGAAAATTCAACCAGATGGCAACAGAAAGGACCATGGACATCATACAGCATCGTGCAGAAGGTCCACTGTACCTCACCCACATAAGGAAATGGCAGGTTTCTGTAGTCGGACCAAGACCACCTACTAATCTGCTAATCTCAATGTCAGTCCTTGCGGGCCTTCATTATGATGAGGCCCTCAGTTACAGTGCCATATACAGTGCCAGGAGTGCACTGTCATCCTATCTCAACGTTGGAGTGGGATCTCACCAGCTGGTATCCAAACTATGAGGGGTATATTCTATCCAACCCTCCCCAACCACGATATTATATTACCTGGGATATAGGGGTGGTGTTGACCCTACTCAGGAGCTGGTCGCCTATGACGGATTTACCACTGGACTAACTCACCTTCAAAGTGGTGATGTTAATGGCACTGACCACAGCACAACGGGTCCAGACTCTACAGGAACTAAAACTGGATAGAATGGTCTCGACCCCCAATAAAGTGACTTATTTATAGATGAGTTGCTTAAACAACACAGACCTGGGACTACAGGTCTGAAAATGGGCATCAGGAATATGGAGACGGATCTGTTATCAGCCATGTAAACCCACATCACAGGGTGACGGTGCAGACTATCTCCAGGCGGCTCAGGGTGGGATTCGGTGCAGCAGGTAAGACACTAACATTTTAAAATCTCATTCTACCAGGGCTGCATCCACATCAGCGGCGAGGACCATGGAGGTACTCATGGATCATGTCCTCGTAATAGCGGGCTGGGCCAGTGAAACTACATTTCAGCGTTTTTATAACAAACATGTGGCCGCTCCCGCAACGTTTGCGGAGTCAGTTTTAAGTGCTGTTCCCTAAACCTTTGTCCCCGAGTTCAGGGGTTTATTGTTTGTATTAACAAATATGTTATTATTTTTCAGATTTTCAAGTCTGAAATACGTTAACATACTTCCTCCATCAGTATTATGGCAGTGTGTGAGCATGGACGTAGTCCAGGGCAGGGCATGGAATCACAGAGCTTTGAAATCTTCACGAAGTCACTCATCGCAACTCCACATAAAATAAAGATCAAACTTCAAACTGGTAAGTTCTTGTTTAATCTTACTATTTTGATACATTGTTTACCTCTCCACTCACAATGTGGGGAAACATAAAGACTTCGGACGTTTTAACTTATTTAACCATAACTGTTGCAGAGCAATATGAAAGACAAAATAAGTCAATGCCCCTATTTGTGAAGGTAGAAATTGTCCTAAATCCATACCATTCCACACCAGGTTAATTCCTGGGATGGCGGGACTGATGAATGATGAAAGAATGGAGTGACTGGGCTTGTATTCATTGGAATTTAAAGGATCAGAGGATATCTTATAGAAATGTAAAATTCTTAGGGGATTGGACAGGGTAGATGCAGGAAAAATGTTCCCGGTGTTGGGGGAGTCCAGAACCGGGAGTCACAGTTTAAGAATAAGGGGTAGGCCATTTAGGACTGAGATGAAGAAAATCTTTTTCACCCAGAGAGTTCTGAATCTGTGGAATTCTCTGCCACAGAAGGCAGTAGAGGCCAATTCACTGGATGTTCACTCTCAGATAGAGTTAGATTTAGCTCTTTGGACTAAGGGAATCAAGGGATATGGGGGGAAAAAAACAGAACGGGGTACTGATTTTGGATGATCAGCCATGATTATATTGAATGGCAATGCTGGCTCGAAGAGCTGAATGTCCTACTCCTGCACCTATTTTCTATGTTTCTATGTTTCTCGCACTTACACATTGAAGTAGATGAAACCAATCATAGCTCAATTTCCTCAACACAGCAATTCAAAGCAGCAGGGTGGCAGAGTAGAGTTGCTGCCTTACAGGGTCAAAAGACCCAGGTTCGATCTTGAGTACGGGTGCTGTCTGTACGGAATTTGTACGTTCTCCCCGTGTCCTCGTAGGTTTACTCCAAGTGCTCCGGTTTCCTCCCACATTCCAAACACATGCAGGTTTGTAGGCTAATTGGCTTCTGTAAATTGTCCCTAGAGTGTAGGATAGAACTAGTGTATGGGTCAGTGTGGACTTGGTAGGCTGAATGGCCTGTTCTATGCTGTATCTCTAACTAAACTAAATTTTGGATGAAGTTTTAAACTTGTCAAAGGCAAATGTGCAACTGGTATTATGTGGAGAAGAACATCAGTACTTCCAATACCATGACTGAAGTTCACTATGAAACTCTTATTGCTGCTGCTATCATACAGCTTTTCCTTCAACTGTTGGTAATGCTGGACTTTACCGATTTAGCAACAATGACAAAGGCCCTAGAGTAAGTTATTTATGACCAAGAGTTGGCCATCAAGGCTGTGCTCCCCGATGACCACCAGCCCCTCACACTCAACCCCTACGACGTGCACGTGGCACTGAGTAGGATCAATGTACGTAAGGCTGCCGGCCCTGACGGCATCCCCGGGCGCGTCCTCAGGACCTGTGCTGCACAGCTGACAGATGTCTGGACTGACATCTTCAACCTGTCACTTGCCCAGGCAGTTGTCCCCACGTGCCTTAAAACCACCTCCATCGTGCCAGTGCCAAAACACTCCACTGCGGCGAGCCGCAACGACTTCCGCCCAGTTGCACTCACCCCTATCATCGCCAAGTGCTTTGAAAGGCTGGTCATGGCACACCTCAAATGCTGCCTACCTCCCATTCTGGACCCCTACCAGTTTGCATACCGCAAGAACAGGAGCACGGAGGATGCCATCTCAACGGCACTCCACTCCGCCCTCTCCCACCTCGACAACAGAAACACTTATGTGAGAATGCTGTTCATCGACTACAGCTCAGCATTCAACACCATTATCCCCTCGAAATTGATCGCCAAACTCGATGACCTGGGCATCAACCCCTCCCTCTGCAATTGGTTACTGGATTTTCTAACCAACAGACCACAGTCTGTTAGGTTGGGTAACCACTCCTCTTCTACGCTCACTCTGAACAGTGGCGTACCCCAGGGCTGCGTGCTGAGCCCCCTCCTCTACTCCCTCTTCACCTACGACTGCATACCTGTACATGGTACCAACACCATCATCAAGTATGCAGATGACACGACGGTGATGAGTCGGCCTACAGGGAGGAGGTTCGGCTCCTAACAGCATGGTTGTGCCGACAATAACCTGGCCCTCAACTCCAAGAAGACCAAGGAGCTCATTGTTGACTTCAGGAGATCGAGAGGCTGCACGCACAACCCCATCCATATCAACGGGACGGAGGTGGAACGTGTCTCCAGCTTCAGGTTCCTGGGGGTCAACATCTCCGATGACCTCTCCTGGACCCACAACACATCCTCGCTGATCAAGAAAGCTCACCAGTGTCTCTTCTTCCTGAGGAGACTTAAGAAGGTCCACCTGTCTCCCCAGATTCTGGTGAACTTCTACCGCTGCACCATCGAGAGCATCCTTACCAACTGCATCACAGTATGGTTTGGTAACTGCTCTGTTGCCGACCGGAAAGCTCTGCAGAGGGTGGTGAAGATCGCCCAACGCATCACAGGCTCCTCACTCTCCTCCATTGAGTCTGTCCATAGTAAACGATGCCTGCACAGGGCGCACAGAGCTCACACCCCAACCACAGACTGTTTACCCTCCTCCCATCCGGGAGACGCTACAGGTCCCTCCGCTGCCGGACCAGCAGGCTCAAGAACAGCTTCTTCCCTGCGGCTGTCACACTTCTCAACGCTGCACCTCAATGACTGCCTGTCTCCACCACCCCCCCCCCCCCGGACTATCCAATCACCAGCAAATTGCACGGATATCACTGCATATGTATATGTATTACTTGTTTATTCGTAAGTTCGCCCTTCGGAGATACCAACTGCATTTTGTTGTACACTGCACAATGACAATTAAAGATTGAATTGAATTATGAAGTATTTTTGAACTGCTCGACAGAAATCGTGTGCGTAAACAAAGAGGGATGGAATGCCAGCAGCAAGTTAAAGGTCAGGCATGTTCGTGCGGAAAAAGTCACAAAATGCTCAGCAGGTCAGGTAGCATCTCTGGAAAACATGGATAGGATTTGTCCTGCCCCTCATCTCTTCCAATCCCACCCCCCTCAAAACCCCTTAAGCACAATCATTCTGAAAAAGAGTTTCCACACGAAACATTATCTATCCATGTTTGGACATGCATCGTATCCACCCATGGATAGGACAGGTTTAGAGGGATAAGAGCCAAACACAGGCAGGTGGGACTAGTGTAGATGGCACATGTTGGCCAGTGTGGGCAAGTTACGCCAAAGGGTCTGTTTCCATGCTGTAAGACCCTATGACTCTATTTCCCCCAGGGATGCTGCCTGACCTGCTCACTTGCTCATATGGACTATCTCCACACCTATGGCAATGTTAAATGCACAGATATTTTATTTTGCAGGCACGACCTAGATTGTTTGAATTCCTATATTGACAGAATTAGCAATGAATATTCTGGTTTAACAAGGTAGTATAGATGAGACACTTTTGGATCATGTATCTCTTGACCTCAACATAGAATGGAATAAACTTCTACTCCAGCAGGTCGGAATGAGAAACTAGAAGGGACGATGGACGAGGTAGGATGTGGGAACTGGTGATCAGTGGGCAGTTGAATGGCCACCGCTGGCTTGTTATCTCTGCCAAAACTGCGTTGAATTGCTTGGAAAACTCAGATGCAGGAAACAGCAGGGACGACAGATTAATATTATTTTTCTTTAAACATGACATATAGAGCATTTTGCATTTAACCTTTATATCAACCGTCAAATCAGTTGCTGTGCTAACCATAAGCAGCTGCTGTTTACAATCAAGAAAAGCGGGAGTGCATTCCTCATTTCACACCATTCCCTATTTGAATGGTTATTTTTATATTTTTGTTGCCAGATTCTTGCCTTCACTCCAGATGCTGCTGACACATACCAGGGTATGGTTTAACAGGCAACTGTTCCTTGTCTGATTGACTACTCTTCAACTCCTACCCTCATAAAGCTGCTTAATGAGTGTTGCCTAGCATCCAATTATTTGTGGGAGCTAAACAGAAAACTCGAATCCCATATTTACCTGACATTTGTCCTGTCTATTTTTCAGCTGTGATCTTGAGAAGGCTGCCTAGAGTGGGTTGGAGCAGGCCCTAAATGTGTTCTGTTACCCAAACAGCCTAAATCAGAGCGAGGTGGGGGAATGATAAGTTTGGAGCATGTGGGTGGGAGATTGCCAGAGGTGATGAGATCGTTAATGCTCTGAGAGATGTTGGTCTGGTGTTCGTCTGTGGGGTCACGGTCAAGCGAGAGGCATGAGGAGGTGTCCAAGAGCTGGTGCTTTGTCTCGGCACATTCGAGGTCAGCCTGCCAGACTACATCAGCACCTCCCTTGTCAGCGGGTTTGAAAACAATGTTGAGATTGTCACTGAGGGAGCGGAGTGCTGTGCGTTCAGAGGAGGTGAGAATTTGGAGTGGCTAGGGGTAGTGGGGAAGTCAAGGTGCTTGATAGTCCCCCAGCAATTGAAAGTTAAAAGGTGTATAGGGTAGAAGGCAAGAAGGAGGTGGCCAAGAGGAGAAGGAGTGTTGGAAACAGAGGAACGGGGTCATCACTGGGAGGCGAGGACTCCTTGCCAGAGAAAAAGGCCTGAGTTTGAGGAGGACAGACGGGGAGGAGGTTGGGGGTTTGGGTAAGGTTCCATGAAGGGAAGATAGGAGATCAGAGGGAATGTATGAAGGACACTAGAGTATTGGTATTAGGCGAACTAATGTGATTAAAACCCCCTGCCCCAGCTAGCTTTAAACTAAATGGCTATGCCAGTTAGCGAATGACTAACTATAACTAACTATATCCTAGGGATCTTCCAAACATTCTCAATTTCTGGAGAAATGCACAGGAATTGGAAAACTTCCAATGTCACATCCCTATCTCATCACAGCTTGGTTTGGGAACAGCTCCATCCAAGACTGCAAGAAATTGCAGTGAATTGTAGACGCAGCCCAGACCATCACACAAACCAACCTCCCTTCCATCGATTCCATTTACACCTCCCCTGCCTCGGCAAGGCCAGCAGCATAATCAACGACAAGTCACAGCCTGGCCACTCCCTTTTCTCCCCTCTCCCATCAAGCAAAAGGTATAGAAACGTGAAAAAGCCCACCTCCATATTCAGGGACTTTCTTCCCAGCTGTTATCATGTAACTGACCTATCCAACCGCAACCAGAGAGCAGTCCTCAACTACAATCTACCTCAGACTATCTCTGATCAGATTTTACTGGCTTTATACTGCACTGAACGTTATTCCCTTATCGTGTATCTGTACACTGTAAATGGCTCGGTAGTAATCATGTATTGTTTTTTCCATGGCTGGTTAGCACGTAGCAAAAGCTTTTCCATGTACCTCGGTACACATGACGATGAACAAAACTAAACTGAACCATCTAAAAAATACAGCAAAAATCAGATAGCTCTAGGCCAATCAGCCTAACATCTATTGCTGGGCAAATGTTAGAATCAATTTTTGAGAAAGCAATAGCAACATATTTGATAAATAATATTCTAATCAATCAGACACATGTAGGGGGAATCATGCCTGACAAATTAATTAGAGTTTATGAGGAAACATCGACCAGAAAGGAAGGAGGAAACCAATGGACATGGTAATAATGTGGTTATTGGCAGGCATTCATCAGCTGAACTGGGGTCAAGGAAAGAGCATTCACGTCGTGGTCCTGTTTCCACCACGCAAATGAAGCAGAAGAAGCGCAAAACAGACACCATTGTGCAGATGCCGAGAAGCGTATTCAGCTCTGGCTGAACAACTTCTAATCTTGTATGTGGACTCGATAAGAAGAAAAAGCTCAGCTGAACTTAATAGTAGATAAGAATAGATGTTCCCTTGGCACTTGTTTCTGGCATGGCGCCATGTATATACCTCATACCGAAGCATGTGTAGACCTTAGAGTTATATTGCATAACCTTAATGATTATTGTTATACAAACAAGCGGCCCAGATTTTCCAGGCTATTGCTAGCAACTCCATGACTCCATCAAGCCATGGTCAACTGCAGAAGTCTCAAGCCTACTCAACACTGCATTATTTCATTTTTAAGTTTAGACTTTGGTGGAGTTACTTCCTTACAGCACCGGAGACCCAGGTACGATCCTAACTAAGGGTGCTGTCTGTACGGAGTTTGTACGTTTTTCCTGTGACCACATGGGCTTTCTCTGGGTGCTCAGTTTTCTCCCACATTCCAAAGTGATGTTGGTCTGTACGTTAATTATCTTCTGTAAATTGTCCCCAGTGTGTAGGATAGAACTTGGTTGGCGAGGACTCGCTGGGCCAAAGTGCCTGTTTCAACACTGTACCTCTAAACTAAACTAAACAAAAATTGTCCTGATATTCAGAAACATTTAAAATCCCGACTGCATTGACAGCTGACAAACATGAAACCAGGGCTTCATGGGCTAGCAAAGGATTTTAGGAGATTTGGACAAACGTATTTTCAGTGCACCGTCGGGGGTCCTGGCATGGCGTAAGGCCTATTGATGGAGTCCAGGATGTTTGGGCCAGGATGTTTCAGGATGGCAAGATCAACCTGGTAAGTTCAAGCGGTGAAGCCAGTTGTTGGCAAGTGGTAAATGCATGATATAGTGAAATCTGAACCCATATGTTACATGCTCTAAAGAATATAATAGATTCTGTTGTATCTATACTCTGCCATTATGTGTGGTGTGGTGAATATTTTAAATCCTTATATTGTAATGGCAATCAGCACTATTGATATTCTGATAATATGAAGGTGGATGCCACCAAAACAAATTTCAGGGTGGAAATACAGGCACTTGTGTCATCACCAAAGGAGGAAGGATGAAAGGAAAAAAAGTATTGGATCTTTAACAAAGATGTTAGACAAGAAGACAAAGAAGCAGATCAGGCAGCAACTCTGGAGAACATGCATAAGTGATGTGTTCAGGTCGGGACCCTTCTTCATACTGATTGTGCTAGTGGCTGGGGAGGGGTGGGGGAGAGCTGGAAAGGATGAGGGGCAAGCAAAGCCTGGCGAGTTATAGATGGATATTGGTGAGGGGAGGTGGGTTTGATAACATTGTCATAGAGCAGGTGAGCAGCAGGAATCTCAGAGGGGGAGTAGGGGGAGAGCGGGTCTGACAGACCTCAAGTGGGAGAGAGGAGGAGAATTATGGGGAAAAATTCTATTTTTCAGCAGAAAAATTCTATTTTTCAGCAGAAAAATTCTATTTTTCAGCAGAAAAAAACAGAGCAATCTATGAGATCAATCAAAATTTAAAGAACAGAATGAAAAGCAGAAACGTTTAGGAAACTGTGAATTTATGAAATAACAAAGAGGAGGAATTTCATAAATTAAAACCTACAGTAATCAGACTGAAATCCAACCGAAGTTGCTAAAATGCAAGCTCAGATAGTAAAGATGTCTGGTGTAGTGACAGGTCTTGAATCTGACTCCAGCTGTTTAAATGGTATTTATCCTTGTGATGTTATCAACCTTATAAACAAATGCAATTGTATTAATTTGACACATTGCTTGGATACTCAAGTACTTTGTATTCCAAGCTGTGAAATATCTTTTCCATAATCTAATATATCAGTTGGACTTGACATTCTCCCACTATAGTTTGAAACATAACTAAGGTCTCTGGGTACTTCCCAATCACCAGTCCAATTATTCTATTAGTGTTAATAACCATGCTCACTAATACCATGATTTAAACACATCCACTTCTCTGGGGACTAATTATTTTAGGTAACAATGCTACTGACGTAAATTGGCAGAACGTTTATCCTGGTGACACAGCTGCCCAATAACAAAGCAAACATTTCTCAGTCATTCAGCCAACTTTACACTGATCATGTCACGCATACAGCTCTCCTTAAATTCCTGATCAGAAGTGCTTTATATTGCTGTTTTTTTTTTCGCTTTTTAAGAGTGACAGGAAGGGAACAAGAAGAGAATTGTTCAGAGTCCACCAAAAACATTTTTCAATTAATAAAAGATAAATCTTCAGAGGAGCTATTTGGGTGGCAAAATTTGATCATGACCAGGGATCTATGGAGTTTGTATGTTCTCCCTGTGACTGTGTGGGTTTCTTCCAGCTGCTCCAGTTTCCTCCCACATTCCAAAGATGTACAGATTTGTAGGTTGATTAGCCTCTGTAAACTGTCCCTACTGTGTAGGATAGAACTAGTGTGTGGGTGATTGCTGGTCAGCACAGGCTCGGCGGGCCGAAGGGGCCTGTTTCCATGCTGTATCTCTGAAACTAAAACTAAAAGCTAAAACCAAACTAAAAAAACACAAATATGATACCAACACAGGTAGATTTCGAAGTACTCATCTGACGCTGATTATATTGTCAGCCTGGTTAGTTTGGAAAAATGTTGAATATAAATATGATGATTTACAATTTTAAACGCTGCATTATGTGCGCGTGTGAAACAATGCATCTTTGAGATAAATGCACGAAGTGATCAAGTCGAACTGGTTGTGCCTGGAATCATGACCTGCATTTCCCAGGCGTGAAGGACCAGGCAAACCAACCTACACCACAGAACCCTCTCATAAGACTGAGTGGCTCCAGGAGGTGAGTTGGCTTCAAGCTACATATCCTGAAGTCCAGCCTCCAGAATGTCTTTCAACTGCTCAGTTTTTATTTAAACAGTCCACAACAATTGAAAAATATTTTAATAATTAAAAAATGTAAAAATTTGAAAAATTAAATTAAAAGGCTATAACAAATAAATGTAATTACAAAGAGCTAACTCAATCATTAACATGCATGTGCCTTCATGTATAGGCTTTCAGATGCCATTCAAATGAATGGGATGCCTTAATTACCATGTTCGTTCATGGTGCAAGGTATGTGGGGCTCTATTCAAGGTGTGTGGGGCCTCTCTCCTCAGAGCATCGCTGCTGCTCCAGTGGGTTGAGTCCAGCAGTGGCAGGGAAGCAAGATGCACCAGGATTTGACATTCAACTTGTGTTGGACCTCTGCTCTAGGCTGAGTGTGCATTGAAGTCCATGCTCAATTGGTGGGACAGCTTGGCTGTTCCACCAGTCCATGTGCTTTGGCCCGATGGTCGTGCCCATCCATATGTGTTGCACTGCAATCACTTTGCAAGTTGGGAGCATATTGGAGGGTGCAATTCTCTGCACGGCAAAAATGGGTCAATGGACCTAAAGATATGTGCATCTTTGTCAGCGTTGGCTTAGCTGATAGCATTTACACTAGGAGTTGTGGGGTTCCAAAGCCAGTGAGAAGCATGAGCTTACAAGCAAGGTTCAATGGTTCAATGGTACTTTATTGTTCCATGTGTCTAGGTACAGTCAAATTCATTTTTTTTGCTTACAGTTCAGTAAAAACTATACACAGGCACAATCATACTTACTGTAAGTGCAAGAGTGTAGGAATAGTAGATTACATTGAGGCAGTCTGCAAGGGTTGTCATTTTTGAATGAGTCCATTGAAGTATAGTGCAGTACTGAAGCAGTGATGCATGGTTAGATACCTACCCCATCTTTCAATAGAGATATGAAACTGAGGGCTCTTTATTCTATCAGATGAACACGTTTATATGCAATACCCCAAGAAGAACTGTGCAGTTCACAGATAGCTAACCATTTTTATCTTTCAATAAAGTTTGGAAAAATCAGCGAGCTGGTCATGGTCACAATGTGTTTATGTGGGATTGTCATGCACAGATTGTCTGCTGTGCTTCCTGCGACACCGTACTCTGGCTTTTAAAGCATTTCACTCCCTAAAAGGAGGTTTGGGATATTTAAAGGTTCTGAACTATTTAACTGCAAGCCTTGGGATTGTTGTATTGCTAATGTTTATATGGAAGCAAATTTCCGGTCAACCTCACAGCTGATGGAGACATCATCATGGTGTGTGGAGAATTCATATTCCCTCCTTAGTCATTGAGTCAAGGAGGCATACAGTGTAGAAACAGGTGCTTTGACTGAGCTTGTGCCATTATATTGAGATGGAATATGGTGTGGGGTCCAGTGGTGCAGTGGTAGAGTTGCTGGGTTACAGTGCCAGAGACCCGGGTACGATCCAGACCACGGGTGCTGTCTGTATGGCGTTTGCACGTTATCCCCGTGACTGTATGGGTTTCCTCCCACACTCCAAAAAAGTACAGGCTTGTAGGTTAATTTTGCTTTGGTAAAAATTGCGAATTGTCCCTAGTGTGATGGATAGTGCTAGTGTACGGGGATTGCTGGTTGACTTGGTGTGCTGAAGGGCCTGTTTCTGCACTGTATTTCTAAACCAAACTCAATTAGTCCCTGCTGACCTAGTTCCCGTCAATGCTGGTCCCATTTGGCCGCCTTTAACCCAAGTATCGCCAAATCTTTCTGATCTATGTAACCTGTCCACATGTCTTTGAAATGATGTTATTGTGCCTGCCTGAACTACCTTCTCTGGGAGCTCGTTCCATACACGCACCACCCTCAGGACCAGAACCATTATACTGAGATGGAATACAGTGCGGGTACCAACAGAAAGCAGCATAAATGATTAAGGAACCTGATTGATTACGTTTCCAGGGTTTTTATTTTGCAGGTATTTGTTTTATCCCCAATAAAGCATGTCTCAGGAAATGGGTCAGCACAGCAATAAGTCAGCGTACAGAACACCCATTTGAGTGGTGCTGCTGTAAGCATCTCTCGCTCAATGTCAACAAAACCAGACTACTAATCATTGACTTCAGATAGGGTAAGTCAGGAGACCATGTGCCAATTTATATTGGTGGGTCTTCAGATAGAGAGTTAACAACTTCAAATTACTGGTGTTAATATCTCAGGTGACTTGTCTTGGGCCAGCATGTCACAATCAATGTAATCACAAAGAAGGGTTGCCAGAGCCTCTATGGTCTCAGAAGTATAAAGAGATTCAACATGTCAATGAATACTGTAACTTCTACAGTTGCACTGTAGGAAGTATCCTGACTGGTTGAACCAGAGCCTGATAGTCTGTCTGCAATTCTAATGCATGGGGAGACAAGCGCCGACAAAGAGTAGACAACTCAGCCTGGTTCACCACAGGTTCAGCCCTCCCCACCATCAAACGCATCTACTTGAGGTGCTGATTCAAGAATGCTGCATCTACCATAAACGATGCTGGCCGCGTCATCTTCTCACTGCTATTGTCAGACAGAAGGTAGTGAAGCCAGAAGTCCCACACCACCAGGTTCAGAAACAGCTACTTTATTACAATCATCAGGTCTTCAATAGACCTGCACAACCCTAATCCTATTTAAGCAACAGAACGCTCCACTACCATGGACGTGTTTTTGTGATTGCATTTTGCACTAATGCTTTGTTATTTGCAGAGATTTTTATTTTCCTATATTGCAGACTTTACATGTAATTTATATATGATTCATGGGTTTTCATCATATGTCTGCAATCAAGATGTTCACGTGTTCGGCACCTCATCGCGCATGTGCGTATGACAATAAACTCAGCTTGACTTGATTTGACTTGATAAATACTCAGGAAAATTGACTAATGGAAACAAAGCAGGACTTTTGGAAACTACATTCTGGTTTGATATGAGTAAGAATAAGTATTTTACCACACTACCCGATTTCAACTCAGGCTCCTTAGCTCAGTATTGGGGTGGGAGATTGCAACCTTCACGTGGTCCGCCCTGTTTCGACAAATGCAATCAACCCGCCGTGCACAATCAAATAAGGTCAAATAGAACAAGTTGTCCTGCAACCTTAGGATGTGCACGCCATATGCAAGAAGAAGAAGAAGCTCAGTATTCATGCACCAAGGAGACTTACATAAAATATTCTTCTTGGTCTCCCTGTTGGGTAAAGAATTGCTGTTAAATTAAGCCAATGAGAAAATCAGGAGATGTAGACTGATCACAGACCTACTTGCAATTCAGTTTTGATCTGTATTTTTTATGTTGATCCTCCCTATGCTTGTGTGTAGATAATGGTTAACAAGTTGGAAAAAGTTAATTGAGAAATCCACTTTATATTGCATCAATAGGCCCAAGAGGCACCGGTTGGAAACCAAAAGAGGCACATTTATGAGAACAAATTCACACATGGAATAATTAACTGTGAAGCCCTGATCAGAATAGTATAAAGATTAATAAACAAGTCCAATATTTGATATTAAACACAAACCATTAAACGGGTGCCGGGTGTTATGGGGAGAAGGTAGGAGAAGGGCCAGGAGGGAGAGAGAGATCAGCCATGATTGGATGGAGGAGTAGACTTGATGGGCCGAATGGCTTAATTCTACTCCTATCTCTTATGACCTTATGACAAAGTGCTGGAGAAACACTGGTCAGACTGAAAAAGGGTCCTAACGTGAAACGTCATTTGTCCATTTCCTCCACAGATGCAGCCTGACCTGCTGAGTTCCTCCAGCACTCTGTAATTTGCTCAAGATTCCAACATCAACAGTCTCCTAAATCAGCAAACTGTTGTCGGTCATTATGAAGCAATGAACAGTGTTTCTGAACAATGACCATCTGGTGATCATAATCGTTTCTCAATCACTTTGTTATTAACTTTTGAGCAAGTACGGGCCTACCTGTCTACCCGCAGCTGGCAAACAATGCTCAGGATATCGACCACTCCTTCATTTCTGAGCTGATGGCATCCAATGGTGAAGGCAATAAAGCAGCCAGTCCTTCCTATCCCAGCACTGAAAGGAAGGCAAATAAACCATGCCCGATCAGTCGCCACTTTACATAAAATGGCAAGCATTATCCACTCCTGATTTTACATTGAATCACTTTCATGTCTGTAGCCCCAGTGCGTAATCTCCTGGCATTCAAAAACAGGCAAATTATTTCAACCTTTATTATGATATTGACATTGGATATCTGAACAATGCACAGAACAAAAGTCTGGGCCGACTTTAACAGGTATACAGAGGGGAAAGAGAGAGGGGAGAGAGAATGTAGGTTTGGATATTTCCAGGAAGATTGAGGCATTTGAGAGGACCTTAGTTAAGGGCTGATTTAATTAAATAACTAAATTAATCTGCTCGTTCCCAGCCCTGTATGTGAACATTCATGGCCAGTAATCCTGTGGGAAATGAAGCAGTAATCCAGAGCTGATTCATTAATAAGACTTCAAGAACCAGACTCTCGGGGGACGAGGTATTCTAAAAATACTGCTTCCACTCATACCAATGTCATGGCTCATTCACAAACTCCCAGTGAGTGTGTGTGTGCGTTACTCAGTGTTACCCATCAGAAATAATCTAATTGAAACTTAATTACTGAACAACAATCTGCATGCATCTTTAATATTGGTCATATAATGTTTTAAATTGTAGTTTAGTTTAGTTTAAAGATACAACATGGAAACAGGCTCTTTGGCCCACTGAGTCCACGCCGACCATCGATCACCGGGGATGGCACGGTGGCGCAGGGGTAGAGTCGCTGCCTTACAGCGCCAGAGACCCGGGTTCGATCCTGGCAATGGGTGTTGGGAGTTTGTACGTTCTCCCAAGACCACGTGGATTTTCTCCGGGTGCTCAGGTTTCCGCCTACATTCCAAAGATGTGCACATTGGTAAAAATTGTAAATTGCCTGCAGTGAGTGTAGGATAGTGTCGGTGAACAGGAATCGCCGGTGGGCGCACACTCGGTGGGCCTAATGGGCTGTTTCTGTGTGGTATCTCCAAACTAAAATAAACACCCATCACACCAGTTCTATGTTATCCCACTTTCACATTCACACATTAGGGGAAATTTGCAGAGGATAATTATCCTACAAACTCATAAATCATTGGGATGTAGGAGAGACCAGAGCACCTGGAGGAAACCATCAAGGTTACAAGGAGAATGTGCAAACTCTGCATGGACAGCAACGAAAGTCGGGGTCAAACCTGGGTCTTTGGTGCTGTGAACACTTATACTTAATTACTATGGACCTTTTGAGTTTCATTTTTGTTATATACAAACTTTGCTTTATTTTCACATTTTACCACAATTACAATGACTGTAGAATGGATGCATTGAATAATTTATTTGAGAAATAATAAAGAAATATTCACTGCGGAGCAAGTGAAGGGAATGATGGAAGACTTTACCTGCAGTGCACTGTTATCGGTCCTCGGCCAGGTGAATTCCGTCTGCTCTCCTCCACCTTCAGCATCAGCTGCAGAAGCGGCTGAGCACTGTCGGGCGTCTTGTGGTCAGGCCAGGATTTGTACCAGAAGTGCGTTATGCTTTGAGATCTGCCTTCATGCTGATCAGAGAAGAGAGGGACACCTTAACTACCATTGTTGAAGGTAATCGTTTCCAATTAAATCATCACATATCCAACCCAAGCTTTTACAAACGTTTGAAGCTATACCTTCCTCATTCATCCTTAGTTTAATATAAAGGCTTTATTATAGCTTGTTTTCATGTGTTCCCAGGGAAGTTCCCAGGGAAGTTCACTGAGATAAACGGCAACTTCTGCCAGAGATTATCATCTTGGTGAAGGACGCAAATGCACCTTCCTGAGCATGAAGCTGTCTGTGGCAAACTGTTGCCAACGGGCAAACCAGCGTTGGTTCGAAGGTTTGCAGATATGTGTAGTTGTGGTCAGTGAGGAAGACTGTCAAAGTATACCACAGGATACAGATCAGATACCAGAATGGGCAGAGAAATGAAGATTAATCCGATCAAGTGTGAGATGTTGCAGTTTGGGATGTCTTTTACTTTTAGAGATACAGCACGGAAACAGGCCCTTCAGCCCACCGAGTCTGTGCTGCCTGGCATCCCCATACACTAGCACTAGCCAATGACAGCGACAATTTTTACAATTTTAGCGAAGCCAATTAACCTACAAACCTGTACATCTTTGGAATGTGGAAGGAAACTGGAGCACCTGGAGAAAACCTACGGGGTCACGGGGAGAAAGTATAAACTCTGCTGTGGATAGCACCTATAGTCAAGATGGAACCCGGGTCTCTGGTGCTCTCAGGCAGCAACTCTCCTGCTGCGCCACTGTGCCGCCCTTCAAATGTCGAATGTAAAGGGAGGCAATACAGGTAATGGCATGACCCTTAATAGCACTGATGTATAGAGGGATCTGGGGGTCCAAGACCATAGATCCCTGAAAGTGGCATCATAAGTAGCTAGACATAAAATGTTGGAGTAACTCAGAGGGACTTGCAGCATTTCTGGAGAGAAGGAATGGGTGATGTTTCAGGTCGAGACCATTCTTCACACCCTTATTCTTCATAAGTAGCTAGAGTGATAAAGAAGGAGTAGGGTGTATAGGTACATTAGTCGGGGCATTGAGTATTAGGGTCAGGAAATCATGTTGCAGCTTTATATGCCTTTGGTTGGGCCACATTTGGAGTATTGCAAGCAGTTCTGTTTGCCTTATTACAGGAAGGGTGAATGAAGGCTTTGGAAGGAGTGGAGAAGAGGTGTACGTGAATGCTGGCTGCATTAGAGGGTCTTGCCTCCAAGGAGAGGTTGGATAGGCTTAGAGTGTATTCTATAGAATGCCAGAGCTTGAGGGGAGACCTGATAGAAGTATATACAATTATGAGAGGCATAGATAGGTAGACCTTTTCCCAGGATGGAAATGTCAAAGACTAGAAGAAATAGCTTTAGGTTGAGACTGGCAAATTTTAAAGGACATGTTTTTTCATTCAAAGAGCAGTGGGTGCCTGGAATCCATTGCCAGATGTGGTAGATATTGGCATTTAAGAGGCTTTTAGAATAGGCACATGGATACAAAGCGAATGAGGGGAAATGGATCATGTGCTCGTAGAAGAGCTTGGTTTAACTTGACATCATGCTTGGCATGAACATAGTGGGCCGAGTGGCCTGTTCCTGTGCTGTATTGTTCTATATTCTATGTTACCTCCAGGAGCATCCGCTGAGGAATACTCAGGAGCCTGTGTCAGATGCTGCATAGGTCTATGAGGAAAGGGAACAGCTTCTATTATTGTACAATAAGGACCCCCTACACTTGTCTTTCAGATTGTTTGGTCATGGGACAAACGTTAAAGAAAAATTGCCATGCCAACATGATGCGAACCTTGTCGTAAATGAACTACTCTGACATAATATCAATGGCAATGTAGGACTGTACCTATATAACATATTTGCAAATGATACGAATAAAGCAAATTTTTAAAAAAACTTCAGAAAGTGGGATTATTCACCATTGAGTCGAGAAGACTGAATGGGTGATTTAATGAAAGTGTTAAAAATAACTACAGACCCAGACAACGTGAATAAAGAGATTTGTTTCAAATTGATGGATGTGTTAAGAATCAGAAGAAAGAAAATCAAGGGAAAAGAGACAGGAGCATGTGGAAAAGCACCTTCACACAGCAATGAGACAAGACCTGGAATTCGCTGGCTGAATGGTCGGTGAAAGCAGTTTCAATCTATTTCCTGCTTTCAGAAGAGAACTAGATAGATAACTAAGAGTGGAAAACAAAACTGTGCAGTGTTACAGGGAGAGGGCTGGGGACTGAGACGGAGCACGTTATTCTCAGGGAATGCCAGCAATGGATAGATGTACCAAATGGCCTTCTTTCTTGCTGTGATAATTTCACAACTTATACAACAATCATGCAACATTGAAACAGGCCATTTGGTCCAACTCATCCATGCTGACCAGTGGGCAGCCTTCTGCATTCTGTATTCTAGAAGTTACCCTCCAACTCTCATTATCTTCATTGAGAAAGATGCGTTGGTGAACGCAAAGAGGAAAGCAACGTTCTCAAGTTTAAAAGGACGAATAATGATGAAGATATACTCACAGAAATTCAATTGAACAAATTAAACAAATCCAGGCATTGTATCAGATGACATACATTTTGGTAAAGAGGACAAAAAATGAAATTTGTGTAAATTAAATTTACTGCAATCATTAGATATTTTTAAACTTAAGCAATTCTAAACTTTTAGAGCAACCAACCAGGAAGGATGGTGGAGAAAACTAAGTTTGCTGAAAGCCAAACACACCTGGCTGTTACTCTGACAATCAGCGAATCAAGGGACGAGCCTGGATGTGTTTACTGCCCTTGGTCGGTCACTCTGCTTCTCTAAACACATGACCAAAGACATGGTGATGTGCAGTGAGTGGAGTCTGACGGAAATAATCCTGGATGATACTGGCAGCACACAATCACAATAACGTATCATTAAAATATTTTCCCAGAAGCAAAGGACATAAAAAATCATTTAAATTAATTCAAACCAACAGCAACTCCATCATTAGATAGACACAACATACTGTAGTAACTAGCAGCATCCCTGGAGAAAATGAATAGGTGATATTTTGGGTCAGGATTCTTCTTCAGAAAGTTGTCACCTATCCATTTTCTCCCGTGATGCTGCATGATCTGCTGAGTGACTCCAGCATTTTGTGTCTATCCTTGGTATAAACCAGCATCTGTAGTTATGTTTTTACTAGGAACTCTATACTTGTTATTCATGACCTGTTTCCAGCCAGTTTTACCTTAAGAGTAAGATCCCGGATGACATAATGCTCATGTTCAGTAATGCTGTTCACAAGAACTTCAACTTGGCCATATATTCCACGCTTCTCTGGCCAATACAAAACACATTTCTGGAACAAACAAAAATGGAATGTTTTTATCATTCTTGAAGTGTTCCTAACTTTGTTGACTGAAGGAGAAGAAGACATCAACAAATAGATTCAACAGATGTCCCTTTCCATTAGTTATATATTGATATTGGACTCTGAAAGTATTGCATCATTTTATTTCAATATTCCATTCTATTAAACAGAAACTATTTCAAATTCATAACAATTTCCACTTCTTAATACCAGATACATTAGTGGTTTGATTTAGTTGGTGGCAGCAACAGAGGACAGAGGATTGTGAACTTGTAGGCTACCGAATGCTGCCCTCTCCCTGAACTCAGTGTTTGTAACATTAAGATGAGCCTGTTTTTGTGCTGCGTGTTTGTGTGATTCAACGATTCTATGATGACCCCTCAGCTCAGCTGTCCCGTAACGGGTGCCACATCTGCTCGCTTCATCACCTTGGCTCCTGCACGTAAGCTTTTAAAACTGGCTTCCTACCTATAGTTTGTTTCCATCTCAATAGGTGAGTTCCAACACTTGCAAAATTAAATTGAATAAACAAGTTAAGAGAAGAAAACTGAGCAGAGAGGAAAATAAATTTCAATTGTAAAATTGAAGTCCATGTTGTTGCACAAATATTTAACTGCACTCCTTTAATATAAGCACACATGCACAATCAACTACCCCAACTGGCAGCATTAATAAACTTCTGCTTCCTGGAACTGACTCTTCATTATCAGTCTCTGTCAGTGACTCTAGTCAAAGGGATCTCTAAATGGGTGCGGCCTTCACTTTATAGGTCTTTGGGAAAAGTTTCCAAATTTTAAATGAGCACGAACCAGAATAAACTTCTAAGGAGTGACATTTGTCTTAATTTGACCAGGCCACATGATAAAGAAAACCTGCATAACCAATCTACCTGACAATGTGTGGCAATATACACATTAAGTTGAGGAAAGACACGTGCTGCTGGAGTAACTCAGTGGGTCAGGCAGCATCTCTGGAGAGCATGGATAGGTGACGTTTCAGGTCAGGATCTTTCTTCAGACATTACGGGGGGGGGGGGGGGGGGGGGGGGGGGGGGGGGGGAGAAGAAAGCTGGGAGAGAGGAGGGCCAGGATAGAACATGGCTGAGAGTTGGGGAGCAGCAGGAATCACAGTGGGGGAGCAACGAGAGAAGGTCTCGCAGAACTCCCTTTGGAGAAAGGAGGAGAACTTCTTCAAAGCAGGCATCCCTTGAAGATATTTTGCAGTTGTAGCAGTTAAAATGCATATTTATTTTTCTCTTGACTTGGATCTTAATGCATTAGATGAAACATTTAATAAGGTACATACTAGAAATAATAGTGTTATTTGTATGGGAAACACATTCTTACTTGGCAGAACACATTTATCCCTTTCACCAGCATACATCCACAGCTGATTATATTTGTAAACCATTTAAAATTTCGCAGAAACTTAGAGAAATAGTTCAAGTATCGGCGGTAGAAAAACAAACAATTTATAATAGGCAATGTACAACCCTGCACAAAGACATTATGCAAAGCCTTCATTTAGGAAAAAAAGATAACAATACCTTATGCAATAGCAGATAGACATAAAATGTTGCAGTTAATCAGCGGGTCAGGCAGCATCTCTGGAGAAAAGGAATGGGTGATATTTCGGACTGACCCTTCAACAGACTGGATGGGGAGTGATGAAGGACCACAACACGAAAAGTCACCTTTTCTCCAGAGGTGTTGCCTGACCCGCTGAGTTACTCCAGCATTTTGTGTCTATCTTCGATGGAAACCAACATCTGCAGTTCCTTCCTACAGATATACCTTTCACAGCATATTTGACATTAAATGCAAATGAATAGTAACTAATAAGTGTTACAAAAATCTGTGTAGCGTTGTCAGATGGATTTCTACATAGATTGCTTGACACAGCAATGCCACAGGCCAGAGGTGAGTGAACTACTTCTTCCATACACACTGTTGGATGAACTATTCTGTCAGGAACAGTGTCCAATCAAGCACCATGTCAAAACAGTTTGCATGAACTGGTGCAACCTTCCCATATCACGGACAGAACGAAAGGCAGATGGAACACTGTCTTCACCTACTGAATACATGGTACAATAAGTAGTTGTACATTCAAAGGCACGGACTTAAAGCAACATACAAAGGAACACATTTAAATGACAATTATCCACGTCCTGGGAACGACCCCACAGATGGCAGCATCCCCACTTTTATTCCAGTCCTATGCTTCCCATAGCTCTCACCTTAGCAGTGCCGAGTAGTGTCGTCTATCTTCTGGAATTTGATTCAGTGAACAGTATATATTCATTGCAGGGTCTAATTGCTTTATCAGCTTTGAAATCATACTCAATGGTTCAGGCTCCTCCCTTTGAGTGTAATTTGATTTTATTGTTAACATTGCTCGAGTACCAGCAAATCCATCATTGTCAGCTGCAGATGATGAAGCAAATCAACCTCTTTTGAGACTCGGTGATAAAGGAGTTGTTCTGGTCACCAAAGCCTTTGGCTATCCCGAGAGTGTTTGTCTTGATCTCCGACCAACTAAATTATCAAAACTGGGCGGACAATGTGCTGAACTTATTCATGAAAACATATCCTATTTATTGTCTTATACAATGTTAGCCAAGCCTTATTGAGCTAATTATAACTTCTTTAGATCTGTCCAATCTAAAGGGCATTGTTAAAATTGTTTACTTAAGGCTATATCTTGCATTAAAATCAGCTCAGTTCAATGACCACTGAAAATTACATTGAAAAATAAATCTTTTCTTTTTCCTGAATCCAGGCTCTAGTTCTGGACCTGGCAGTTCAACACAGAAGGTAGACAAAAGTGCTGGAGAAACTCAGCGGGTGCAGCAGCATCTATGGAGTGAAGGAAATAGGCAACGTTTTTTGGGCCGAAACCCTTCTTCAGAAATTTGAAGTTCAACACAGAGCTGAGGAGAGTTCACAGATTAAAGTGTTGTCTTAATGCTGACCTCTTAAGCTGTAGCTCTGTGCCTGCTTAAATGGATATAAGGAGCTTGCTGCAAGTTTTTGACAGATTAGAATTCTCCCAGTACTTTGGGCAATATTCATCTTTGAGACAGCATTAGTTTAACAGGGTGGCCATTTTCCTTAGAGTCCGTGGAGCTCAAGCAAGTGTAAAAGAAAGTAACAGAGAGAAGAGTTGCAGGAAAAGAGTTGATTATATGGCTCCCTCTAGAGTGGATAGAGATAAGATGGGGTGTATGACTTCAGATTCTTTTCAACTTTATTTAAAAGAGGAATTGGGTTTGTGAGGGGGTGGGGAAAGATTTAATAGGAACCTGATTGGCAATTTATTTATGGATAAGGTGGTAGGAATATGGACGAGCTGCCAGAGGAGGTAGTTGAGGCAGGCAGTAACCCAATGTTTAAAACAAATTTGGACAAATACATGATAGAAGAGGTTTCGAGGGATATGGGCCAAATGCAGGCAGGTGGGACTGGTGTAGATGAGGCATTTTGGTCTGCGTGGTCACGTTGGGATGCAGGGCCTCTTTCCATGCTGTGTGACTCTGACTCACAGAGGAATTGTGAGTGAAGTTTAAAAAGCAGTTGATCCATTGTGAATGATTTTTTGACAGATCAGTGGAAATTAAATGCTTGGTATAAATGGACAAGAATCTTTTAAACTAAATTAAAAAATTGCTATCTACATGGGTGAGGGCATGCTTGAAGGTCTAGCTTCATGTTTACTGTCTCTTCACATTGCTGCCCACCTTTACTGAAAGTGAGAGCTCCTGCTGGGACATTGTTCTTCCCATTTCTCTCCCAAGTGTCTATTCTTCACCAGGGATCTTGTGTACTATGGGCACAATGGGGACCCAGTGTGGAGGAAGCGCTGTGGTGGGGGGGAGGGGGGACAAAAGGGGGAGCCGGCGTGCTTTGTAACTTTGTCAGCGCCGTAGGTGGCTGCTATTTGTATACATTGTGTATGCAAGCAAAGAATCTTACTGTGCCTAGTCACATGTGACAATAAAGTATTCCTATTCCTATTCCACTGTGTGCCAGCAGGATATGTCTGTCAGTCGCATTACTGACATCCTTCCCCAATGCATGCTTTCTTCTAGCAGTGATGGCAGCTTCTTTGCTCCAACCCCATCCTCCACAATGCCCACCCCTATTCCCAGACTCTCTAGTCAATAGTAATCTAGCCAGCTGCTGCACTCATCCTTCGACAACCCAACTAAGCAGACATCGGAGACTGAACTAGAAGGGGGGTTTTAATAGGGGCTGCTGCTTACAGAAAGCTCCAGACCCTGCTGGAAGCAGCAGAATATGCGCTCTTATCACAGCTGGATTATAACCAACAGCTGTGACACCCGCTGTATTTAAGCATTAACCTTTAATTAGGAAGTGTCCCAAAGTGCTTCAAGTATGAATGAAATTACAAAAGATGAGATAGCCGCACATTTGGATAGCAGCAACAGGATCGGTCCGAGCAAGCATGGATTTACGAAGGGGAAATCATGCTTGACTAATCTTCTGGAATTTTTTGAAGATGTAACGAGGAAAACGGACAAGGGAGAGCCAGTGGATGTAGTGTACCTGGACTTTCAGAAAGCATTTGATAAGGTCCCACATAGGAGATTAGTGAGCAAAATTAGGGCACATGGTATTGGGGATAGAGTGCTGACATGGATAGAGAAGTGGTTGGTAGATAGGAAACAAAGAGTAGGGATTAACGGGTCCCTTTCAGAGTGGCAGGCAGTGACTAGTGGGGTAACGCAAGGCTCGGTGCTGGGACCGCAGCTATTTACAATATACATCAATGATTTGGATGAAGGGATTCAAAGTAACATTAGCAAATTTGCAGATGACACAAAGCTGGGTGGCAGTGTGAACTGTGAGGAGGATGCTATGAGAATGCAGGGTGACTTGGACAGGTTGGGGGAGTGGGCAGATGCATGGCAGATGAAGTTTAATGCGGATAAATGTGAGGTTATCCACTTTGGTAGCAAAAACAGGAAGGCAGATTATTATCTAAATGGTGTCAAGTTGGGAAAAGGGGAAATACAACGGGATCTGGGGGTCCTTGGTCATCAGTTTATGAAAGCAAGCATGCAGGTACAGCACGCAGTGAAGAAAGCGAATGGCATGTTGGCATCTATAACAAGAGGAATCGAATATAGGAGCAAAGGGGTCCTTCTGCAGTTTTATAGAGCCCTAGTGAGACCACACCTGGAGTATTGTGTGCAGTTTTAGTCCCCTAATTTGAGGAAGGACATTCTTGCTATTGAGGGAGTGCAGAGTAGGTTTACAAGGTTAATTCCCGGGATGGCGGGACTGTCATATGCTAAGAGAATGGAGCAGCTGGGCTTGTGCACTCTGGAGTTTAGAAGGATGAGAGGATATCTCATTGAAACATATAAGATTGTTAAGGGTTTGGACGCGCTAGAGGCAGGAAACATGTTCCTGATGTTGGGGGAGTCCAGAACCAGGGGCCACAGTTTAAGAATAAGGAGCAAGCCATTTAGAATGGAGAAGTGGAAACACTTTTTCTCACAGAGAGTGGTGAGTCTGTGGAATTCTCTGCCTCAGTGGGCGGTGGAGGCGGGTTCTCTGGATGCTTTCAAGAGAGAGCTAGATAGGGCTCTTAGGGATAATGGAGTCAGGGGATGTGGGGAGAAGGCAGGAATGGGGTACTGATTGGGGATGATCTGCCATGATCACATTGAATGGCGGTGCTGGCTCGCCATTCAATACCCCTTATTCTTACAAATGTACAAAAGAAAACCATAGAAAGTCTCTGTCACAGTCTAGTTTGGCAACAGCTATCCCCAAGACCACAAGAAAGTGCACAGAGTTGTGGATATAGCCCAGTCCGTCGTTCTGACCAGACTCCCCATCATTGACTCCATCTACACTTCACGCTGCCTCAGGAAATCAGCCAACATAATCAAAGACTTTCCCCACCCCGGTC
This sequence comes from Okamejei kenojei, assembly GCA_035221665.1. Classification (NCBI taxonomy): domain Eukaryota; kingdom Metazoa; phylum Chordata; class Chondrichthyes; order Rajiformes; family Rajidae; genus Okamejei; species Okamejei kenojei. Next base: position 16,385,906 of record CM069149.1, on the reverse strand, counting down.
ATTCCCTCTTCTCCTCGCTCCTGTCCCACAGAAGGTACAGAAGCTTGAAAGTGCGCACCACCAAACTCAGGAACAGTCTTCTCCTCCATTATCAGGCTTCTGAACAGCCCTTCAATAAGTTTTGTCTCTGGACCTGATGTGATACAATGCTGAAAACGATATTCTGCACACTGTATCTTCCCCAATGTTCTACATATCATACTTGAGTTGGACTTGATTGCACAGATCCACTAACGATTTTTCCGTCAACTGTGGTCCAGCGCCTCCTTTAATCCAGACAAAATCCTTGAATTCCTGAAACTGTGGCGCCTAGGCCAGAAGAGGCGGTTGATCTCTACCTCACCAGCTTGTCTGCACCGATCGGCGGGTCGAATCTGCCCCATGTGGGCCCGGACTCTGGAACTCCGGCCCAGCCGGAGCTAGCAAATCCCTTCTCATAGCCGACTTACGAAGCAGACTTTGTGGGCTGGTATTAAAATTCATAAGTTCTAGAAGCAGAATTAAGCCATTTGGCCCATCATGTCCACTCTGCCATTCAATCATGGCATTCCCTTTCAATCTTTCACATCTTTCCCTCTCAATCCCATTCTCCTGCCTTCTCCCCATAACACTTGATGCCCGTACTGATCAAAAATCTGTTAATCTCCACCTCCACAATACCCAATGACGGCCTCCACAGCCGCCTGTGGCAATGAAATCCACAGGTTCACCACCCTCTGACTGAAGAAATTCTTCCTCATCTCCTTTTTAAAGGTACAACGTTTTATTCTGTGGCTATGGCCTCTGGTTCTAGACTCTCCCACTAGTGGAAACATCCTCTCCACATCCACTCTATCCAGGCCTTTCGCTATTTGGTAAGTTTCAATGAGGTGTCCTCTCATCCTTCTCGTCCTGCCAAGGCCGTGACCGCTGTTGGTCCAGCAAAACGGATAATCTGGCAAAGCCCTCGAACGAAGAGTGCTGGAAAATCGGTGGTGGACCTGTATTTATGTATAGTATTGTCTGATCTGTTTGGACAGCATGCAGAACAATGTGTATCACTGTACCTCGGTACACATGACAATCGTGAACCCAACCCTAGCTTAATCTCAGTTTACCGTTTGGTGGCCACCAGGAATGGTCATGATTCCTCGGGAATGGGGTGTAGGTACAGCACCAATGTACTTGGGTCCCGGCAGACCACCCCCCCCCCCCCCCCCCTCGACGGTGGAATTCCCTTATAACTATAAAAACTCTGATCTTAGGGGAGGGTAGATGTGTGTGTGTGTGTGTGTGTGTGTGTGTGTGTGTGTGTGTGTGTGTGTGTGTGTGTGTGTGTGTGTGTGTGTGTGTGTGTGTGTGTGTGTGTGTGTGTGTGTGTGTGTGTGTGTGTGTGTGTGTGTGTGTGTGTGTGTGTGTGTGTGTGTGTGTGTGTGTGTGTGTGTGTGTGTATTTAGTTGTTTGTTTCACATCTTCTCGAGAAAACGACACGCGAAAGGGAACATGTTTACATATTCTGGTAGAGATTTACCCCCTGGAGTTCAAAATCGGCTTACCTGAAAATGTTTGTGCTTTATTTCTTGAGTAATTAATAAAAATGTTCACATATCTGATCCAACTTTGAAATCAAAATGCCTGGTTTTCGCTCATGGCCTGACAATGGATCTGTGTGCCTGCTGTCTGCTCGTGCTGCGACTGACGTCACCTCCCACCCCTCCATCCTCCCCCCGTTGTTCAAAAGACGCCCTGTCGACTTCCCCCCCCCCCCACCTTTCTTCGCCTCCTTCTTCCCCCCCCTACCCTCTCTCGAGTGAGCAGCCTCTTCGGCTCCTCGGCCAGCATTTCGAGAACATTCTTCAAATCCTTCACCGAGGGTCATTCTCACTTTGTGAACGAAGATTCATGCTGACTTCCAAATCTCCGACTGAACTTCATTGTTTTGGATTTACTTCAAAAAATTTAATACATTAACGTTGCATTTATTGTTCTTTAAAACACTTTACTAATTGTTAAAGAACATTTAATTTCAAAGAGTTTGTCATTTTTGACAGATTTTTTACAGCTTTCAAAAGAATTTGCTGTTGATTTATTTTTGTACTTACTTTCAATAATACTTCGAAGATTTTAATACATTAAGGTTGCTTTTACTGTTCATTTTAAAAACTCCCTCTCTTCCCCCCCTCACTCTCTCTCCCTCACTCTCTCTCCTCCCCTCTCACCCTCCCTCTCTCTCTCCCCCTCTCTCTCTCTCCCCCTCCCGCTCACTCCCCTCTCTCTCGCCCCTCACCCCCACTCTGCCCCCTACCCCCCTCTCCCCCCCCTCCGCCTCCTCTTCCCCCCCTCTCTCCCCCCTTCATACCCCTCCCCCCCCGCATCCCCCTTCCCCCCTCCCCCTCTCTTTCCCCCCTCTACCCTCCCCCTCCCCCCCCTCTCTGCCCCCCCTCCCTCCCCCCATCTTAGTGTGTGTGTGATGCCGCAGGCCGGCCCCCACCCCCCCTGCAACCGCGTGTTGAGGGGACGGGACCCAACGGGTCCCACTTGGTCTAGTAAACTCTAAAGTTCATAATTTTGGTCTCAACTTGGCTTACGTTTCAGCTTGCATCCCTGTGAATGGCGTTGGATGTTTTATGTGCTAAAGGTGCCTCCCCAATGCAATGTTACAGTATATCACTGGATAAATATTAGTCAGGAACAGATTTTCCCACTTGCTGTAAAGCCAATGCAGATCACTCCTTGATTTAGACATTACAAAAGCTCATCAGCAACTTATCATTTTGACATGGATACCGTTACATAATCTTGATCACGAGCCAATAAAACCCATTATTGGCCACTCTTCTGAGTCTTTCAAGATCTTTGTCCTACATCTGCGCCTTCTAAATTTTGAACTTATTATCTGCTTTTCCATACCTGTTTCTTCTTAGTGTGTGGTGTTCTTCCGAACATTGTGGCTTTGTAGCAAATGTGTTGTAGGAGAAAGAATAGTGAGTGTTAATAACTAGTAAATAGGGATGTGAAGTGTGCTCATGTGGTGAGGGGGAACTGCAGACAAAGCCTGAAAGTAGAGACATGGAATGCGGCAGTGAAGACACCTAAGTTTTAAGAACTTAATTGATCATGTTATAGCGTATACCCATCATTGTAACTGAAAAATGGATCGACTGTCAACAAAATTAGACTTGTGGATAATCATCTTATTCTGTTTTTACCTAATTTAAGGGCCTGTCCCACTTTCACGACTTAATTCAAAACCTCTGCCGAGTTTAAAGGACCTAATAAAAAAATCAAGATTGTGATAATTAATGAACTACTACGACCTACCACGACTATGTTCACGAACTCCTACGAGTATGTCTACGAATTCCCACGACTATTTTGATGCCCTCCTTACGAGTAAAAGGTTGCAATTTCTTTCATCCCGACCATTTGTTTACTCGTGGACATTTTTTATCGGGCTTGAAAAAACATCCCGACTTACCTGCTGCCACGAGTACCTACGGCTGGCATAACAGGCTGCTACGATATATCTACGAACTCCTACGACCTCCTACGGACTTGTTACAAACATTCTGCGAGTTTGAATCAAGGGGAAAACTCGGGAGAATTCGTGAATAACCCGTGAAAGTGGGACAGGCCCTTATGTCTTTCTGTATGCTCCATTCTGTAATCTCATTTTATTGTTAATCAAGTTTCTGTGTAATCTTGTCATCTGAGAATATAAAAACCATAGCAAAGTTGCACTTGGGAGATCAGCTTTGACTGGCCTCCTGGTGTACACCAATTATTAAATCACCTGCTACTTCAAACACCCGCTCCGTGTGTCCTTTCCATTTTGCTCTTACAGAATTCAATCTGCAGAACACCAGGTTAGCACAATTTTGCTGTTGACAAAACAACGTAGACTGAAGCAAGTAACCACGTAAAAATAATTCCCAACCCCTCCCCCTTTCTGTGAGTGAAAACGAGCACTTGGATTATTTTTGAAAAAGGCACACAAAATTGTTGAACATTTTTCTATCAGTGGTCTATAAATATGACAGTTTTTCTTTTTGGTCTGCTCGCACAAACTAAGCTGAATTTGTTTTGTTAACGATGAGACTCAGAATGCTGATAGTCAGAAGGATCTGACTTCACATTCCCTTTAACACATAGATAGCAATTATACAAACTACAAAGTCACAGCACGGAAATGGACTCCCACACTGTCCATTTGCCCAAGTTAGGCATATATCCCTCTACAACATTCCTATTTATGTACCTGTTGAAATGTTTTTTAAATGTTCTATTAGCATCTGCCACAGGCACCTCCTCTGCTAGCTCATTGCAAATATTGACCGCCCTCCGTGTGAAAATGGTACTCCTCAGATCTGATCTTACCCTTTCTCACCTCAAACCCCTTTAATTCTAAACTTCCCTGTCCTGGATAAAAGATTCAGACTCTCCATCCTAGCTATGCTCCTCATAGGATTATAAACTCTCAAAGGTTATCCATCCCTCACCCTCTTGTATTCCAGTGAAAATAAGACCAAGCTATCCAATATTTCATTTTAACTACAGCCCTCCATTCCAGGGAATATCCTAGTGAACCTCTTCTGCACATTCACTATTGCAACCTCATCCTTCCTGCAGGTACACAAAAAGCTGGAGAAACTCAGCGGGTGCAGCAGCATCTAAGGAGCGAAGGAGATAGGCGACGTTTCGGGTCGAGACCCTTCTCTATTGCAACCTCATCCTTCCTGCAGTGAGGTGAACAGGACTGTACATAATACTCTACATAATGTCTAACCAGTGTTTTATATAACTGCAACATAACATTCCAACTCTTATACTCATTGTCTCAGCAAATGAAGGCAATCATACCAAATGCTTTTTTTCACAATCCTTTTCACATACATTGCCACCTTCAGACGTGGTCTCTGTATATTAACTGTCATACAGTCAATGCCATCTACTCTGGATATCCTAACAGAATTTGACCTCCCAAAGTACGTGACCTCACACTTGAATGGTTTCAATCCCGTTGCCCACTTTCCAGCAGTCGATGGCTTCCTGCATCTTTAACAATCTTCTCTGGTGCAGTATTGATTTTGAAGACCCTGTAAGCTTTGGTAGTGTAAAATCTCCCACTGCACTTATTTCAAGAGGAGCAGAGAGTATTTCTAGCCAACATTTAGCACCCCTTGTACAGATCATCTGGTCAGTAATCTCAAAGTTATTTGTGGGATATTATGCAGTTTTTGTGTCTTTTGCGGCCATCGTCGGTCGATCGTTGAGGACGCTGGCGGTCGAGGATGGGCCACATGAGAGTCGGAGGATGCGCCGCTGGGGACAATGGAGGACCCGGCGTGGGGGGGACAGCCGTGAGGGTTTGGGGTTGGGGGAGAACAAAGGAAGACCTGACACGGGGTACTTGGTAACTTTGTCAGCATCCATTATATGGTGGCTGTTTGCATACTTTGGGCATGAATGCAAAGAATTTCACCGTGACTTGTCACATCTGACAATAATCATTTTCATTATCTTGGGATAAAATAGGATTCTGGTTCTTCTAGGAGAAAATTAAAAAGCATTCCATCTAGCTACTTCAACTTACAGTGTTCGTAATGATTGAGTAACACAAATGTTGCAATGTTGGAATCTTACCTCATTTTTTTCTTTCAGTTTGGTTATCATGACAATCACAGGGCAATCCTCTTGCCAAACCATCCGCCAGAAGTCATTCACTGTATTGATCATAGGCCCCTGGGTTGCAATATAGGCCTTCTGTTGGCCACCGTAACCCTGGTGAACAGATGGAAACACCAGATTATAAATCCAAATGAGTGTTGTAGCTATTCAAGATAAAGTGCATTGTCTACCTATTCTTGAACCACTTCTGCTCTCTGAGCATAGGTAGCAAGTGTTCACATACCGTACCAAGTAATTCACTCATTTTTGTCCTGTGCTATTGTCCGATTGAAACTCGACGTGAGAATATTGTGAGAAAGTGCCCGTATTGAAGGAAGCAAAATGTAACCGTAAAAACTCAGCTTAATACGCTTAATTTAAACAGTGGGGGGAAAAAAAAAACCATAATCAGAAAGTTAATGAAGAAATGGGAAAATGATTCAGTTCCCTTCACCTTCCTGTCAGCTGCGAATGCTATTCTGAAGAACTCATTGCCCCTCCCTGCAGTCAGACTGGTAATGTTGAGGCAAGCTCTGCAGGGAATTCTCACTAGAAAATACTTGAATGTAACATTTCTGCACGAGGTATGTCAATTGACCGATTTGTCAATTTCTTGACTTTTTGCAGGTCACCCAAATAGATACAAGGACTGTACACACCGCCCAGATGTTCCATAAGCGCAGACCAGACTCCCCACCATTGGCTCCGTCGACACTTCACGCTGCCCTGGGAGAACAGCCGACATAATCAAGGACCTTTCCCACCCTGGTCATTCCTTCCTCTCCCTGCTCCCATCGGGCAGAAGATGCACAAGCTTGAAAGCATGCACCATCAGTCTCAGAAACAGCTTCTTCCCCGCTGTTTTCAGACTTCTGAACAGTCCTTCCATCAACAGGGATACAGTCCTGATTTTCCAAACCTACTTCAATGGACTTTTTCTGTTCTAACACAGAAGCAAAATTCTGCATTCTGGCATCATCTGATATGATTGGACAACACACAAACAAAATCTTCTCACTGCATCACATGACTATAATAAATAATCTCCAATTTTGCCATGCAAAAATATTAACATGATCCGCTCCGATCCACTTACTCACCCGGATGTAGTTGGCATTTATGTAGGTGCTGCTAATGGGCTCATCGTGAGTCTTTGGTATCAGGCACACTCTGCTGTGTGGATCTAAAATGGGATGTTCAAAATAAAAGAGAACAATGATTTGACATTATTTTAATTAAGTGTGAACTGTTAGGTTATAAAACCAATAAATGTATCATAATTCTTTTGTTACAAGATTATATTTTCCACTTGAAAATCAAGATTTGTTGATCCTATTAGTGTGCAAGTGATAGAGTTGCGGATGGGGCAGGAAGTTTAAAAGGGTACGAGGATTTTTTTACACAGGGAGGTTGACATCTGGAACTAACTGCCAGAGAAGTTGGTGGAGTCAGATATAATCAGTATGTTCAAGCGTCATTAGGGCAGGCACTTACATAAGCTCGGCATAGAAGGATATGGACCTAGTGCAGGCTAATAGGATTAGGCTGCATGACAGCGCAGTGGTCCAGTCGCTGCTGTACAATGCCAGAGACCCAGGTTTGATTCTGACTACAGGTGTTGTCTGTAAGGAGTTTGTATGTTCTCCCCGTGACTACGTGGGTTTTTTCCAGATGCTCTGGATTGCTCCCACACTCCTAAGATGTGCAGGTTTGTTGGTTAATTGGCTTTGGTAATATTGTAACTTGTCAGTGTGTAGGATAATGTTAGTGTACCGGGATCATGGGTCGGCATGGACTCGATGGGCTGAAGGGCCTGTTTCCACAATGTCTGTCTAAACTAAACTAAACCAAACTGATAAATGACAACTAAATTTTCCACTTGAAAATCAGGTTTCTTTGATCCAATGAAGGGTTTTAGTTCTGAAACTGTAACACTTTTCCCATGGATGCTGCCTGACCTCATATTTCTTATTTCTCATTTTTCCTGACAGCATAAAAACAAACTAATTCAGGCCACTAAGTCTGTGCTGGTCCACAGTGCATTTCAATCAATCCTATTTTCCCCACTTGATCCACTGTCATTTATTCTCCCTCTTATGACCAGGAAGTTCACATGAATTCCATCTCCACACGTACGTTGGGAGGGGGGGGGGGGGGGGGGGGGGGGGGGGATTTATTCTGCTGACTCATTAAAAAGTTTGTGTTCAGTAGTCAAAATAATAATAAATATGTGTTCTGATAAAACAAATGCAACAATGCAAACTAAATATCAATCAGTAAATCAGTTGCATTTAGATGGACTGACTGCGAGTGCTGTCTATTTCCCGTTTATATTTTCTACTCATCAACAAGAAGTTAAATGTGTTTCTACTACCTTTCAGAAAGATATTTATTTAAGGCATGCAGTCTGTCCACATCAATTTAACTGATTTCCTGCTTAGTTTTTTTTTTTGCATTGCTGTATTTATTTCATGTTTATTAATACATATTTATTTTCAATTCGGCCACTCTTAAATAATTCCCTGAATCCATTCTGTCTGTGTGTAAATCTAACCTTCCAGGGCTGATCTTGTTTCACAGTTCAAAATTAGCATTTCTGGGGTTGATTTAATTAAGGTATATGAAATTACAATATGCCAAGATAGAAAGTATATCTAAAAACTCTATCCATTAGCTGACAGGTTGATAATTGTGGGGCAAAAATCAATTAGAAGAGTGTTGAGATGATGGTGGGATTTTGGAACTGTTTGCCCATTAGACTAATGGAAGCAGGAACTTTCACTGCATTTAGATACTCAGATTTAAACCTGATGTGCTATACTGTGCTATGAAGGTCAAGAGCTGGAAAGAGAGATTAGGCAGGCATCACACATTCACATAATCATTTTACTATACAGAACAAAATGATCACTATTTTTACATAGCATTGCTATGATGGGCGCAATGGCCTACTTTTGTTTTGCAAACTTCTACGATACTAAGAACATGTTTGTTGAGAACAGACATAGCAATGGCTGAAAACCAAACACATTGCATCAATTTGGCAAAGGTAATAATATGTGATCAATTCGTGTGCACAAAAGCATTAATATTTGTATAAATGGTAGCCTTTGTTCACATTCAGTTACATCTATATTGCAGTCAATGACAAAGGGCATACATTTTATAAAGTTTCAGATTTTTTTAAACCTTTTCCAAAAATGGTACTCAATGTTGGAAATACCCTTACTAATTCCTGAGGTCATACTACTGCAAAATGCACAATTTTAAATTTCCATCAATCGTGTGGGAGTGACCCTCGTTGCAGCCGCCAGTCTGGGGCAGCCCATCATCCAGTTACACCCATGAGGATGAGTGAGGGCTCCGCAGATTCATATCAACATATCCCAGCAGTGAAAGGGAAACAGAAGCTGCTCCCCACCCCTCATGTTTTTTTGGAAAATGCTTAAAGCTTAAGTAAAAATCGTGTAGGGAATTTAGTTTGTAGGATTCTCTCCAATACAGGAATCAAGAGGGGTATGAAATGTGTCTGAAGCAGGATATTTATTGATCCATTATTGTACGCTAGATGGATTTTCTCTCATATGGGATAATCTATATGTTGAACAGCAGCTACAATGTTATACATAGTTGGTTGTGGAGAATAATTGCTGTAGGAATTGCGGGTGCATCATTAATAACTATAGTCAATTGTGCACCGTCTGTTATTCATGATCAGTGTCACAACACAGAGATTGAAGCATCTCTTTCTTGTGAAAGTATCTTGAGGTGTGGGACGTCTCCACCATACATGATTACCGAGAGTAATCACACCAGAAGCTTAATTTACTTTAGTTTAGTTTAGTTTAGAGATACAGGATGGAAACAGGCCCTTCGGCCCACTGAGTCCGTGCCGACAAGCGATCCCCGCACACTAACATTATCCTACACACACTAGGGACACATTACAATTATACCAATTCGCTTACAAACCTGTGTGGGAGAAAACTGGAGGTCCCAAAGAAAACCCACGCAGATCACGGGGAGAATGAACAAACTCCGTTCAGGCAGCACCCGTGGTCAGCATCGAACCCCGGGCCTCTGGTGCTGTAAGGCAGCAACTCTACCGCTGCGCCACTGTGCCACCCATGTTACTGGACCTACCTAGAAAGTCTGCAGCTGGATGCAGTTGTAATGTTCTTCCTCACTTTCTCCTCTCTCACATTGCTCAATCAGCCCCTCATCTATCCTTGGTCTCATCTACTATCTACCCCACATTTCATTTCCGAAAATTCGCTGTGCAACTGTGCCACTCTAAACCTCTGACATTTTAAATGAGTATTCATTGTATTCGAAAATTTGGCTTTTGGAAGCATATCTGTATGATGTCAATATGCCACATCCACATACCCAATTCATCCCTTCTTTAACAGAAAGATTAAAAATCAGTTTGCTTTCCAATGCTCTGGGCATGTTTTGAACAATGCAGTTATAGTGTTTAGCATTTGGCCCCATGACTTCACAGTGGTGAATTTTCTATATATTCATTGTCAAATTATTGAATGTTACTTATTTAGCCATTATTATAAATGAATTGCCACAATTCATCTTCTTGCACAATTGCATTCCCATTCTTCTGTGCTAGCCAAGGAACAAAATATCCATTTTGTATAAAGCGTTCACTTTATACAGAGTTAGTTATGAAATACATTGTGTTAGAACACACAGCCATTCACTTTGAAATAAGCTCATCCACTCACGAATTTTAACTTGCACGTATAGCTGTTGCTATGTTAAATGTGAAATATAAAACATCACACACATTGTAGGTTGTTATGTGTACGAAGGAACTGCAGATGCTGGTTTAAACCGCAGATAGACACAAAAAGCTGGAGTAATTTATTGGGACAGGCAGTATCTCTGGAGAGAAGGAATGGGTGATATTTTGGGTCGAGACCCTTCTTCAGACTGAGTTACTCCAGCTTTTTGTGTCCATCATATGATGTTATGATAGGTGTCCTTCAACATTAAATTATCACCTACTTGATGTCGTATGCACCAAAGAAAATATGGTAATCAATGGGGAATTGGAAATTTATGCAAATTTCCGGAATATAGATTCAGCGTTACTTAAAACAGACAATTCATCACGGTTCTTATCGATACTTATTTAGCAGTTAACATGGTCTCTTGGAATTAAACTTTTCTTTCAACAAACCAAACAAACACACAAAGTGCTGTAGTAACTTAGCGGGTCAAGCAGCATCTCTGTAGGACATGGATAGTTAAAGTTTCAGGTCGGGAACCTTATGATATTGTAGTAGCAGGCAGAAAAGAAAGGTGTAGGCAGGACGTAGTCTGGCAAGTGATCCGTGGATATAGATGAAGGGGATATGTGAATGGCATATAGCCGGACAAAGGCTAGAGATAAAAAATGAGACAGAAGGCTTTAGGATGAAGAGAGGAGGTCTGAAATGTGGAGGGAGATAAAGGGATATAGGGGAAGGGGATAAGGAAGGGGGGAGTGAAAGGGGGGGCGGGATAGTGGGAGAAATCCTGCGCACCATCTCTTGGTCTCAGAACATACCCATGAATTTTAAAAGCGTAATGCATGCTCCCTTCATTCTTTTGAAAGAATGTAAACCCGATTGAAGAAATTGTCAAACAAAAGCACAATGCAGCAAGACTGTAAGTTATAGGAAGACCCTTTGCCAATTTCATAAAGATCACTAAGTTAAATTAAGAGCATAAACAAAGAGTCCAGCTATTACATCAGTGGTATTCTTATAAAAAGGACAATGTGGAAATCCTAAACCTGTTGGCAATTATCATCCAGTCATTCCACACCATGCTCAAAGATTATCATCCCCATGCAACCCAATGCATAAGTGTGAATCATTGCAGTTCCACAGCACGTTGCATTGAGTGATCTACTAGATGAACTAATTTCAGTGCTATTTAATCCTGGGACAGAAATAGTCACCTATTCATTTCCATAATGGGGGAGAAAGGTAAATATGACATTTGATTTTTTTTTTTAACTAAAAAGATTTGCTTAAATGTTGGTTGAAAGTGTTTTAATTATAATTTTTCAAAACAAAATATTTAATTATTTCATTGATTAAAATATTTGTTGTTAATATTTCTGGATGTTAAGGTTGTTCAAGTGCATTCAAAGTCATTGACAATTTGACAAGCTCATGGCAGACAGAGCTGGTTGGCAAAATATAGAAACTGCAGATGCTGGTTTATACCAAAGATGGACACAAAATGCTGCAGTAACTCAACGGGTCGGGCAGCATCTCTGGAGAAAATGGATGGATGACGTTTCAGGTCTGAACAAGGGTCCCGAACCAAAACATCACCCATCCTTTTTCTCTAGAGATGCTGCCTGACCTGCTGAGATACTCCAGCACTTTGTGTCTGTAGCTGGTGTCGTGTCAAAGTCTTTTTCAGCTTCAGTTTAGTTTAGTTTAGAGATACAGCACAGAAACAGGCCCTTCGGCCCATCGAGTCCGCACCGTCCAGCGATACCCGCACACGAACACTATCCTACACACTAGAGGCAATTTACCATTTTTACCAAGTCAATTAGCCTACAAACCTGTACGTGTTTGGAGTGCGGGAGGAAACTGGGGCTCCCGGAGAAAACCCACGCAGGTCACGGTACAAACGCTGTCCAAACAGCACCCGTAATAAGAATTGAACCCGGGTCTCTGGCGCAGTAAGGCTGCAACCCTACTGCTTCGCCACCATGCTCCTCTAAAAAGGTGGCTTGTGAGTGGAGCTAGCTCCAACCTTGTAGACCTGGGCAGCAACATGACTGAGGCTGGCACAAAAGTAGCATGTCCATATTACATGCGTCAGCTCCGAGTGTGATATCTCTCCAATGAAAGGAAGTTCTATCCCTTGATTCCTTCTTATGAATTGTGTAGCAGGCACCAATGAACAGTATCCCATAGCACTCACATTCGTAAATTTGTCTCAAGATAGATTCTTTACAACAAAGACCACCAGTTTCCTTTGATATACGGACAATCGCTCACTTTTAATCTGGTTTTGGAACAACAATATGGAAAGATTCCATTAATGAGAAAAAAATTAAAAGTGAATTGCAGGGCTTATGTTGGAGGAACTCTTTTGTTGTATACTTATCACTTACTTGATTTCCTCTTTTGTCGTGGGAAATATAACAATCAAAAAGGAGTTTGATAATGTGCAGTTAACAATCTCTGTGCCAAGATATTGAGGAAGAAGTTCATTTAAGTAATGGCACGTAATACCGCTTTGAATATGTAACAGCACTGCTTTAAGTAAAACAATCTTCAGTTTATCCCTTGATGTGTCAAGCAAGATGGAAAGAAATGCAACACATCATGCGACACGTATTGACCTTGACCCAAACCTGTTAATTGCTATCTACAGTCGTGTCTTTATGCTGACCCAAATTTTAATCTCTGGTGGCCAGCATCTTAATAACAAGAGAACAGGAAGCATCCCAGTTCCTTTAAAGTGATGGGAGTGATTTCAATTTCCACATTCATCCCATTGGTATGAGGTTTTGACAATACTCCACCCTTGATTTGTCTTTTGGTTGCATAATGCCAAGATGATTAATATATAATACTAAAACAGTTGCGATTCAAGTCTAGTCCCTACTACATCCAAAAAAGTGCCTTTCTTGCACTTAAGAATAAATGTGCAGAAAGAATGAATCACAAAATCTCAGATGCAAGAATTCCAGCCAGATCAATCTTAATAATTTCACAACTGAAATAATATTGCTGGCTTGACCATTGTCCCATGGGAGCAGCTTTTTGCTGCTCTGATTGCATGACATTTATGCACATTTTTCACGTGCATTTAAAAATAGCATGATTTCTTTTATCTGCTAAATGGCTTGCCGGAGGAACTGTGGAGCGTAATGGACAGTCAACTTTTTAGACTCTTCATCTAGACTGAAAGAGTATAAGGGAAGGAACCAGGGGTGGGGCAAGAGCTAGCACGTGATAGGTGGATACAGGTGAGGAGGGGATGACTGGGGGACAACAGCCAGGAGGGGAATGGAAGGGTGGGCATAGCAACAGAGGGTGGGCGGTGACAAGTGGCGGCACGGTGGCGCAGCAGTAGAGTTGCTGCCTTACTGCCTTGAAAATGGAGGAGGACTGGCCACATTTTGTGCCTCCCACCACAGTGATGAATGCTGTGGTGGATGTTTGTGTTACATTTTTTTGTGTTTTTGTGTGTTCTTTTTTCATTGTACCGCTGCTGACAAATTCATTTCACTTGCAATTGACGAAATAAACTGATTGATTGATTGATTGATTACCGGGTTCGATCCAGACTAAGGGGGCTGCCTGTACGGAGTTTGTATGTTCTCCCTGTGACTGCGTGGGTTCTCTCCAGGTGCTCTGGTTTCCTCCCTCACCCCGAAGACATCAAGGTTTGTGGGATAATTGGCCTTGGTAAATTGTAGAATTGTCCTTTAGTATGTAGGATAGTGTTAGTCTATATTTTCCTGCTGTATCTCTAAAGTGAAGTAAACAAAAAGTGGAGAACAAAAGGCTATAGATACTGGAATCTGAGAGGGAAGCAGGGTGAAGAATTGAACTGAATGAAGGGTGGTAGCAGATGGGATCAACAAGAGAGGGAGGGGAGGGGTGAGCAGTAATGAGAGAAGATAATTCTGTGGGAGGAGAGTATGCGGTAAGGGGGGGGGGGGGGGGAAAACAGTGTTATAAAGAATAGGGGGGGGGAGGGGGGAAAAGGTGGGAAGAAGGAGGTGTGAGAGAGGAAAAGGGTAAAATGGAGGGGGAGTCAAAGGAACAGAGGGGATACAGGGTATCTGAAATTGGAGAATTCAGTGTTCATGCCTCTGGCATATTATGCCTAGGCGGAATATGAGACTACCTAGGCGGAATATGAGATACTGTTTCTCTTGTTTGTACTTGGCCTCCCCTTGACAATGGAGGAGGCTGAGGGTGGGCAAGTCGGTGCGGGAATGGGAATGGGAATTAGAATGGCTGCCAACTGGGGATACAAATGGCCACAGTGGGCAGAATGCAAGTGTTCAGCAAAGCGGTTGCCTAGTCTACATCTGATCTCACTGAGATAGAGGAGAGCACATCAAGTGCTCCGAAAGCAATAGCCACCGTTAGAAGAAGTGCAACGCGAGATAGGTGATTTAAAATCACAGCAAATGCTGTAGAGGTGCAGAAAACAACCAGTAAAAAGGAGGCAGGAGATTGACAGAGAGTCCAAGGCCAAACTCCACGGGTCAAATGGTTTCCTATTTTATCAGTAAGATGTGTGGGGAGAAAATGTACAACACTGGTATTGAACGCATTGCAAAACTATTCACAAATTCCGCATTCTTATCAGACGTTCCGAACATAAATCAACACATTATTTTCTGAAAATTCTACTTTGAAAATTAAACATTGATGCCAACATTTCAAAGGTAACTATAATATCCAAATTAGTTTAATCATTATTATCTGGCAAAACTTCTGAATAATGTCGGCCATGCTGTGCGTTCAAACAATGGTAGCATTAAATCCAACAAATATTTTGGCAAGTACTGCCTTTGAAGAGACAATGTACAACATTCCAAGTGGACATTAAATAAATTCTGGATGAAACATTGTTGACTGCATTTTTCAGGCTTTTTTTCAAACTTCCAAAGGCAACTTATCTGACATTGGAATAAAGGCACATTGCAGCTGTGGCCCCTTGTGTTGGAAACATTTTCATGAGTTCAAGATGGACTTCACACCACCTCACTGTGGCAAAATGTTGTGTTCATATAAATATAAAGAGGATGGCTAGTCTTAAATTGTAGCGAAAATAGAAAACATAAGAGGTCCATTTTATTTTGCGTTGATGTCAATCAAATTGTCATCCAACGATTTACTTGGCATTAAACACTATATTTATTTTAGTTTCATTTAGAGATATAGCGTGGTAACAGGCCCTTCGGTCCCACCTACAAACCTGTATGTCTTTGGAATGTGGGAGGAAACTGTCACACTCGGAGAAAACCCACATGGTTACAGGGAAAATGGACAAGCTCCATATAGACAGCACCTATCGTAAGAGTCGAAACTGGGTCTCTGGTAAGGCAGCAACTTTTCATTTTTGCTTTTCACTTTTTGCACTACTGGTTGTACTCATATGGTTTGGTTGAACTCACATATAGTATGATCTGCCTTGATAACAAAGCAAACCAAGGGCTTTCTCTCTATCTTGGTAAACTGATAACAGTAAGCCAATACCAATACCAGTGAAGTCAGTATAAATACATAAAGGATGTTGAACCTGACATAATAACCCATTTTATGCCTATTATGTAACTGTGTCCGTGCTGGGAATGGCAAAGACCTCCCCATTATATTTTTAGTCAGGATTTCCCATTATGATAAATGCTGTAATGCTAAAATACCTGAGGAAGCAAAGTTCCACACTTTGCTCCCTGGGTGACACTGTGGGGAACTGGATTCTTCTCAGCTTCAGGTTTGTGCCATATTACACAAAGTGAAATTTTAATTTTGTTCAACTTCGAGTGCATATCTTTTACCATTTTCCTTGGCACAGAATCACACAGCACACAAGGAGGCCAATCATCCCAAGCAACCAATGCTGAGGCAATACTGTTCTATAAAACAGATGGAGAAGGTCTGAGCCCTAGAACCATACTCACAGAGATATACAGCATGAAAATAGGCCCTTCGGCCCACCTTGTCCATGCCGACCAAGTCAGCAATCTGGGCTTGTCCCATTTGCCATCATTTGGCCCATAATCCTTCAAACCCTTCCTATCCATAAACTGCCAGGTTGTCTTAAAAAAATCATAATTGTATCCCCTTTTATTGCTTCCTCTGGTGGCCCGCCAAAAAATGTTAGTTTTTCTTTAATGCAAATTCCCCCAACATTTTTTAATCATTGAATTACTGGTTTGGTATATTCCATCTCTTAAAATATGTAAAGTATACAGTCCATTCCTAGTTCATGATGACTCTCACTGATCGAGGTTTTAACTGCCAATTTCTCACGTTCTTCTGTTGACCCCTATCCTACTGATTAACCTTTCAAAACATTTTTTATTCCCTTGGATATTTGACATTACTTTAATGGCCTTCTCTTGGCCCCAAATAAGGGCCATCGCACGCTATTATCCCCGCAGTGACTTGACTTGCTCCAATATCCCCTCTGGGCCCAATCACTCTCCCTTTCATTGGTGCCCAGGGAGATTGTGGAAGAGAAGCAAAAATGGGAAGCAGAGACAACCAACAATAGAAGTAATGGACAGACTATTTTCACATTTATATTATGAATGCCATTTGAGTTGTTACCTTAGATCTTCGCGTTTTTTATTCAAAATTAACCATGTTATGAGTCTATAGGACTTATCACATCAAACATGAACCAAAGAGAACCGAACATGAACTTCCAGAGTTGAGATCAGGTGAGAATGGCATCAAAGCAACAGTTTACTGAACAGTTTAGTGAAAGTCACTCCAGTAAAACTGAAATCGAATAGCATCAAAAGGGAAATACTTTGTGGTTGGAGCGGGGATCGCTGGTCAGTGCGGACTCGGTGGGCAGTAGGGCCTGTTTCCATGCTATATCTCTAAACAAAACAAAACTATCTGTATTCTCCGAAGATGCTGGCTGACCCGCTGAGGCACTTTGTGTCTTTGGAAACATATTGTTCTTGCTTATCATTGGGTCTAAATCCTGGAACTCCTTGCCAACAGCAGGGATCACTGTGGGAGTACCTTCATTAGAAGCACCGGCTCAAGGCTGTGGCTTGTCACGATATTCACTGGGTAGCAATAAGAGATGGACAATAAGCGCTGGGTTGCTGTGTCCCGGATCCCAAAAGTAAATCTTATAAGCATCATATTTACGATTAAAGCTTGCCATTTATCATGTCATTAAAGAAGGGGCTACAGCACAAGAACTGGTAGGAATGCAGAATTTAAAAATGCCCAATTTATTTAAAGTTAATAACTTTCTTTAAAATGGCTACTGATCCTTGGTTTGATCAGTCCATCCTCCCCAACTCTTCTGAATGCCAAAATCTGCCTTGATTTCTCAAAGGTCAATTGAGCAAGTGTTTATTCTTAGCACTCATTTCCCAGTCCATCCCAAACAAAACAGAGATAGAGATCCCCTCTCTCTGTGACTTCCGGGTCTGCTCATTCCACCCCACCCCACCCTTTGGCACTTTCATGTACAACTGCTGGAGATATAACACGTGTCCCTACACGGTGGCACAGCAGTAGAGTTGCTGCCTTACAGCACTTACAGCACCAGAGACCCGGGTTCGATCCTGGCTACGGGTCTTTGTCAGTACAGAGTTTGTACGTTCTCCCTGTGACCTGCGTGAATTTTCTCCGAGATCTTCGGTTTCCTCCAACACTCCAAAGACATACAGGTTTGTAGGTTAATTGGCTTGGTATAAATGTAAAAACTAGTGTAGGACAGAGTTAATGTGCGGGGATCGCTAGATGGTGAGGACTCGGTGGGCTGAAGAGCCTGTTTCCGCGCTGTATCTCTAAACTAAAAACTCCTCCCTCACCACCATCCAGGGATGCAAACTACTCTTCCAAACGAGGTAGAGATTCACATGCACCTCTGCTGCAGCTGGTCTGCTGCATTCGGAGCTCGTGATGTGGCCTCCTCTACATCGGCAAGACTAAGCATAGACAAGGTGAGAGCTTTGCAAAGCACACACACTCTGTCCGCAAAGGCAACTGCTGTCCTCATGGACACCTTGAACTTCGGAGTGCATGTCCTTTCATCTTCACTTCCCATTTGCACAAGGATCCGTCAGCCCTTGACCTTCTCCATTGCCACAGAGAGGCCAAATGCAACCTAGAAGAATGGCACTTCATATTCCATTTGGGGAGCTTACAATTTAATGGTATAAACAATGAAAATCCCAATTTCAGGTAAGCTACTCCACTTGGTTCTTTTCCAACTTCCATCAGTCCACCTTGGTTCTCTCTCCCTTTACTTACTTTTGCCATCCCTCCCTCCTTCAATACTAAGGTTCATTATGCTCTCCTACCTGGTTCCATAGTCCATCACCCACGTACCTCCACCTGGGTTTCTTCCACCTTGGATCCTCTTTCCTATATCCCTTCCCCTCCCCCATCTGGTTCCATCAGCGTATCATCCCCGCACGTCCCCTCATCTGGTTCCATCCATAACCTACCAGTCTCGCACCTCCCTTTAGCTTCTGTGTACTAACAATCTCCCTCTGCATTCTCATTGCTGGTGCAGGGTCAAAAGCATGTTGGACCCCATGGCCACCAAAGAATGCTGCTTTCTTAATCTGAGAGAGCTACTTATATGATTAAGCATTGCACTATTTCTAGTGGAGTTCTTTGCTCATTATTCAAAGTTACAACATAACCAAACTTTTACTTTGAGTTGTAATAAAACTGCTGTTTTAACTATTACAAGCCTTATGTTAGAATCTGATGTGCCAATTTTATAAAAGTGGTGAAAATTTGAAAAACTAAGCAGGGAGAGTCATTGCCAAATGTAAGAAGCAGGCTTTTGTTATGTGTCCTAAACCTATACTCGTGGGAGCGAAACATTATTTTCACTCAATGTACAAAACAGTGAAAATACATTGTTGGTGACTGATGTTGAATGCTGAATTCATAAGGAATAGTAGAATTAGGCCATTCGGCCCATCAATTTTATTTCACCATCCAATCATGGCTGATCTACAGTATCTCTCCCTCCTAACCCCATTCTCCTGCCTTCTCCCCATAACCTCTGACACCTGTATTAATCAAGAAGATTATGTTGTATGTTGAATTGCATGCTGGATACAACGTATAACAGCTAAACCACAACAAAATGTCTCTGTCTTAATGCATGCCCATTTAAGGAATATAAATGCTGCAGAAGATGATGTATTTTCTTTCCTAGTCCACAGTATCCAGCTGGTCATTAAAGGGCAACTAACGTGACTCCAGTTTCAATAAGCAGAATCCAAATTCCATCTCTCACTATCATTCCCAAGTAATTTCCTCTAATGCTGATCATCATGACATCTGCTAGACCTAATCATTCTCCGCCCATTTCCGTCTAAGACCACGATGATAGAGCAATTAACCATGTCCAACTAACAGTCCACGTCAAATATAGTGTCCTGCCAACACTAAGAACTGCAGATGCTGGTTTACACAAATGCTGCCTAACTCACTGTGTTCCTCCGGCACTTTGTGTATTTTTTTAGCAACTTGCCTTGCTGGCTTCAAGCCTCTTCCAATTGCACGTGAGAACGGATGTGATGATACCTGGGAACAAGGAGAGGCCATATAGTCCCTTGTACCTATTCTCGCATTAGAAGTTGCCTGACCTTAGTTTAGTTTGTTGTTACATATACAGTGAAAAACATTTTGCCGCATCCTAAAGGGCCTGTCCCACTTTCACGACCTAATTCACGACCTCTGCCGAGTTTGCCTTTGACTCGTACTGGGACGACGCAACATAGTCGTCATGAGGTCCTAGGTAGGTCGTGATGCTAGTCGTAGGTACTATCATCAAGTAGGTCGGGGCGTTTTTCTAGCCTGATCAAAAATGTCCACGAGTAAAAAAGGTCATGAATTAGGGTCATGATAGTGGGACAGGCCCTTAACTCGTCAGCAGGAAGACTATACAAGACTTTCAATGGATATTTTTAAAGCAGAGATAGATAGATTCTTGATTTGAATGGGTGTCAGGACTTATGGGGAGAAGGCAGGAGAATGGGGTTAGGAGGGAGAGATTGATCAGCCATGATTGAATGGCAGTGTGACTTGATGGGCCAAATGGCCTAATTCTGATCCGATCACTTATGACCTTATTACAATCGAGCTGTCCACAGTATACAGATACATGATAAAGGAAAAATGTTTAGCGCAAGATAAAGTCCAGTAAAGTCCAGTTAATGATAGTCCAATGGTCTCCGTTGAGGTAGATGGTAGTTCAGGACCGCTATCTAGTTGTTGATAGGATGGTTTAGTTGCCTGATAACAGCTGAGAAACTATCCCTGTAGCTCAGTTTCATTTACCTTTAAGCCACAATAACCTTGCCTTAGAAAAATCTATTTATTTGATCTTGAAAATTTCAATTGACCCAGAAATCACAGCTGCTTTCACCATTTATGTTCCAGATTTTTTTTAAATCTTGATGTGAAAGAGTGACTTCTGCTTGATTTCTATATGTTGCAGTTTTTAGTTGCAGTTATTATCAGAACAAACTGGTTCTCTGTATCACCTTACATGTTAGGAATAGATCACTCCACACTCTTTCAAATTCAAAGGAATACACACCAGATTTACAAAATCCATCCCAAAATGTCAGCATTTAAACTGTGCTAAGACTTTTCCAATTTGCAAGCTTCCAATTGATAAATTTCCAGTGTTATAATACCCTTTCATCATGACACCTTTCGGACAAGTAAGTTTGAATAGATCTCCCATTCTCAATGAGTATTGAATAGCTGTGTTTCACCTTCATTTGCTGATAATGTTGCCTTGGGATAATAACTAATAACTAACGTGTTGGCCAATGTCCATTTTCACCTATTTACTTGCTTTCAACAACTAGGGCAGCATAGTGGCACAGCGGTCAGGTTGCTGCCCCACAGAACCAGAGACCCGGGTTTGATCCTGACCACGGCTGTTGTCTGTGCGGAGTTTGGACATTCTCCCCGTGACCTTCATGCATTTTCTCCGGGTGCTCCGGTTTCTTCCCACAGTCCAAAGGTGTAGATGTGTGTAGGTTAATTGGCTTCTGTAAATTGTAAATTGTTCCTTGTGTGTAGGATAGTGCTAGTGTACAGGGTGATGGATGGTCGGTGTTGACTCGGTAGGTAGAAGGGCCTGTCTCCACGCTGTAAGTCCAAACCTAATGTCTAAAGTAAATATTTGACCATGGTGGCATCTTTGCTAAACTTGATTCCAATCTCAAGTGCAAGGTCAGGGATGAGGAGAAGATGGATTTTCACATAGTTATACAGTGCGGAGACAAGCCTTATGGCCCAACATGCTCACACGACCAACATGTCCAATCTACACCAGTTCCACCTGCCTGCATGTGGCCCATATCCCTCTAAACCTGTCCTCTCCATGTACCTGTCCAAATGTTTCTTAAATGCTGCGACACTACTGGCCTCAACGACCTCCTCCGGCACCTTGCTCCATACACCCACCAGCCACAGTGTGAAAAAGTTACCCGTCAGTCCCATTAAATTTCTCGCCCCTCACCTTAAACCTATGCCCTCTGGTTCTCGATTCCATTTTCCCTGGGACTAACATGAATTTGAACACCATTCCATTTATCAAGAGCAAGTTTACAGTTTCTTTCTATCTGGTGGATGGGTGGAAACATATTTACCAAATGCTTGCTTCAGGGCTAATGATGCACCACAGGCCTGAGAATAAATATGAGCTTTCCCGTTTTCCCACTGGTTTATTCCTTTCCAAGCAGATAAATAAGATGAGTTAGGCTGATTATTATCACCTCCGTTCGACCATTCTGCATTGCGTGCGGACTGAAGGACGTTGAAAGACATGTCAGCACACGTTTAAAATTCCTAATATCATCAAGTGCTCTTTGGTGTGCACACTAACAGATTATGGAAAACTAATAAATGGTGCTAAATATCTTTGACAGACATTTCAAAAAAGATTTTTCAGCAGATTGCACTAAACAAAATATCCTCAAAAGTTTTTTTGCAGGATTGTTGAAACAAAAACAGAGCAGAAAACCACAAGGCAGACAGGAAGAGACATTCCAGACTTGATTGTGTGGGTGAGGTACACACTCAAATTGATTGGTGTCATTTTTTAAAAACATTTCGCTTTAATACATCTGTCAACATTTCTCAGTTCCAACATCCGTTCACAGTGTGGGCATTTTGCTTTTCAAAGGAAAGAACAAATCTTAAAAGCCACTGTAAAATAATCCACAATGAGAGCTACTGGTTCAATTATTGCTCCCCACTGCCCCAACCTAATTAACTCCCTCCCCACCAAACTCCCATCCGCCACTTAGGCTGGTGCAGATCTTCATGCGGGCTAGCAACTCATTGGTCTCTGTGTCTGTAAAATTAATGTCAGCAAGTGACAAAGCTGTTGGGTGTGGTTGAGATAGGCGACATTAAAACCTGAATCGATCCTTTTGTTAGTCACTAAAATGCCAAGTTGTATTTCCAGCAGGGATGACTGCTTTAGACACAAAATGCTGGAGTAACTCAGCAGGACAGCTGAGTTACTCCAGCATTTTGTGTTTATCTTCATTTTAAACCGGCATCTGCAGTTCCTTCCTACACATGACAGGACTGCTATACAGTCAGGAATAGGAAGGGCAGTATAGAAAGGAATTACAGATGCTGGTATATACTGAAGATAGACAGAAGGGTCCCGGCCCGAAACATCACCCATCCCTTTTCTCCAAAAGTGCTGCCTGACCCGCTGAGTTACTCGAGCACTTTGCGTCTAACATTAGAAGGACAGCGTTGTATTTTATGTCACTGGTCCAGTGTGGATGAGGCCGGTGACAATATCCCTTCCTTCCCACCACCTCCTGCCCAGCTCATCCTCCCAAGGGAATGACTTCTAAATGTGGATTTTCATTGCTGTTAATTATCCCTGTGGTTTCACAATAAAAATATTGCTCACTCTTTACCAATCGGTGGTCAGGCAATTATAAATGTGTCCCACACTATCAGTTCACTCAGGCCACAGTGTTGTGGATCAACTATCTGACAGAGGAATCGTACAATTTTCAAATCTCCGGCGTCTACTCTGAAATAATATTATGAACAAGCCACAACTCAGAAAAAGTAGCGCGCTGAATTTACTGAAAGGATCCTTCTGACACTTGCAGGTGCCTGGGCATTCGTTATACCAAGGTCTTGCAGGACACTACTACTGTGCTAAAGAAGAGAGACTGAGAGCCAATTTGGAAGCACAATACTGGGCATCCAAAAGGTACAATGGGCCACCAGCAGCAGGAGAAAAATCGACACTACTACAATCTGCAACCTCATGGCACAAAACATCCCGCACTATCACTACAGTCAACGTGAGGAATCAACTCCTGGTCAGTGAGCAATGCAGAAAGGTCCAGTGGAGACGTCACCAGCAGAACTTCAGAGTACCATACTAACATTCAAATGCTTCCCACAGCCACATCCATTCACCTACATTACAAGCAGAATTATGTCGGCACTGATCCTTGTGTACTGTCACCGGGCACAGTCTTCCAATTGCAAAATCAGCCCTCTACTATCACCCTCTGTCTCCAATTGCCAAGCCAATATTGGATCCAGTTTGCCAACTTGCCCTGGATCCCTAACCATTAGAATCGGTCTCTCGTGTGGAATTATGTTAAAGGCCTTACTGAAGTCCATGTACATCATATCTACTGCCCTGCTTTCCTTGACACACTTTGTTCCCACTTCAAAGAATTCAATCAAATTGGTCAGGCAATGTTGGCTCTCTTTTAGTTTAGTTCTGCACTGACCAGCGACCCCCCCCCCCTACACTAGCGCCATACCACAAACTAGGGACAATTTATAATCTTCACCAAAGCCAATTAACCTCCAAACCTGTACGACTTTGGGATGTGGGAGGAAACCGGAGCACCCGGGGAAAACCCACCGGGTCACGGGGAGAACGTACAAAATCTGTCCAGACTGCACCGGTAGTCAGGATCGAACCCGGGGCTCTGGTGCAGTAAGGCAGCAACACTACCGCTGCGTCACCCTGCCACCTCCATGATTTGTCCCTGCTTTTGCAAGTGATCATTAATCCTCTTCCTCAGAATGTTTCCAGCATCTTCCCTACTACCAACATTAGGGAGAAAGGAGGGCATTGAGAAGCAGGGGGGGGGGGGGGGGGGGGGGATGATGGCTGGTTGGGGGTGGGGGTGGGGGTGAGCAGTTGGAGAAGAGGAACCATTGGGAGTTTGTGGAATGGCAAGTGGAGGGAGTTCTGTGAGGGGCAAGTAGTAAAAGGTTTCAGATAAGGAGTAGCAGTGGGATTTGAAGTTAGCACAGGCATGGAAGGATGGGACAGTGGTGCTGGAGAGTCTGTTGCTATTCCAAGCACAACACTAACTTAATTTGAATGATCAGAGTGATTTAATGTCAATTCCAGGCCATTTGCAGGTATGAAAATGGAGATTAATGGTGGACTTTCAGACAAGGCAGGCAGTATCGGGGATAAAATATGCTAAAGCTAATTTTTTTAAATCTCCAGTGGTCTAAACATAGTCTCCCCCTCCCCACCTCCTTCACCTGTATCCACCTATCACTTCTATCTGATGAAAGGTCTTGACCCGAAACATCACCAATTCCTTTTCTCCATAGATGCTGCCTGACCCGCTGAGTTACTCCAGCATTTTGTGTCTGTCCACCTATCACTTGCCAGGTTCTGCCCCACCCTACTTCTCTTTTCCATTTCTGTCCCCGCTGTCCAACCTCCCCCCCCCCCCCCCCAACTCCATCAGTCTGAGGAAGAGTCCTGACCAAAACGTCATCTGTTCATTCCCTCCATAGATGCTGCCTGACCTGCTGAGCTCCCCCAGCACTTTGTTTTTGTTCAAAAATACCATAATAACCTTATGATTGCCCTGCTTTATAATCCAATCTGAGCCACTAGATGCATTCTTATCCTTGAATTGCCTTGCTAAACAGCTTCACATTTTCTGTCACTTTTCGTGAATGGTTAAAAAAAATCCCACCCAAATTCTCTTCCCTATCCTTGTTTGCCCAGCATTACATACTCACTATTCCTTATTTCCTCTTCACTTTCAGTTGTTCTTATTTAAACCCATTACCCAATCCCTGGCATAATGGCAGCTCATGCTGAAAAACACCCACTCAAAGTAGATGTTAAACTTTATAAACTGTAAGATATCAAACACCAAAAGCAAGATGGATATAAATCCCATTACTAGTGTTCAGCCTGTACTTGCTTTATGAAAATCCTTTGACATCCGTGCTCAAGGACCCAGTTCATTCTCCACGAACAGATTTAAACCCTGAACTTCTCTACATTTAAATAAAATATGGCGGCACAGTGGTAGAGTTGCTGCGCCAGAGACCCAGGTTCGATCCTGATTATGGGTGCTGTCTGGGAGGAGATTGTACGTTCTCCCCTTGACCCTGTGGGTTTCCCCCGGGTGTTCCAGTTTCCTCACAAAACGCACAGGTTTGTAGGATGATTGGCTGAGGTAAAAATTGTAAATTGGCCCTAGTGTGTAGGATAGTGCTAGTTCGCTGGTCGGGGCGGACTCAGTGGGCAGAAGGGGCTGTTTCCACAGTGTATCTCTAGACTAAACTAAAACCTGGAGGTAAGGGGTAAGAACACTTCAATAGAGGTTGCAGCAAACTGATCATATGATATGCTCAAGCAAACCTCAGAAATAAATGAGTGGTGCACAAGAGGTAGAAGGACGAACCGAAAGAAAAAAACAAAAGATGCTTTCTCATTGGAATTAACACAGGAAAAGCGATTTCCTGGGCCAGGAAATTCACTTAGTAATGCCTGCTTCAATCAAGTTGGTTTCCAGTTGAAAAGCAAGAAACTAATTTGCTTGTGAGTAATATAAGAACTCCCTCTCCAACCTTTTGT
Source organism: Okamejei kenojei (assembly GCA_035221665.1). NCBI lineage: Eukaryota > Metazoa > Chordata > Chondrichthyes > Rajiformes > Rajidae > Okamejei > Okamejei kenojei. Next base: position 16,359,629 of record CM069149.1, on the reverse strand, counting down.
TATTTTGTTACTTGTTTGGTAGTCAAATATGATTTGGCAAACTGTTTCTGATCTTGTACACTTGGAAAGGTTTCATTTATTTAGTTTTAAGGTAAAATGACACATATAACTTACAGTTGTGGCTGAGTGAATATTGTTCAACCCAACAATTCAAAAAGAAGAGAGATTCAAGAATTGCAGATGCTGGAACCTTGATCAAAACACAAAGTGCTGGAAGAACTCAGTGGGTCAGGCAGCATCTGCAGAAGGAATGGACATTTGACTTTTCAGGTCGTGACCCTTCTTCAGACTGATAGGAAGAGGGGACACAAACCTGGAAAAGAGAGGTGGTGGTGGGACAGAGTCTGACAAGTGATAGGTGTATTCTGGTAGAAGGCTTCGACTGGGAGATGAGTGGAGCAGTTGTCAAAGAAAGAGGTGAAAAGAGAAAAAATGCGTCAGATAAGGAGAGGAGAGAGAAAAAACAGCTTTTAAGCAATTAAAAAAAAACTGCTGGAGGTACTCTGTGAGTCAGGCCACATCCACAGATGGAAATGCACAGATGATGTTTCAGGTCAGCACCCTTCTTCTGACTGAAAATTCAAAATTCAGGGTTTTTTGTAGCATCTTTTGTCCGGTGTCACAAAAAAAGTGTTCTGCCTCTCATTATTTTTTCAGTTAGCAGTTGTACTTTGCTCGCTGCTTCCAAGATTCATTTCTGATTACTTCAATTGAGCTGAATTGCGGATGACAATGCACATCACTGTTATACAGCACATTCAGCGATACTATCCAGAGATGAATTTCTAGTTATTTGTCTTTCCAAATCTCTTTCCACTTTAAAGACGCTACATATAACTTTGTTTTTGATCATCTTCGTCCATATTAAATTCCTGTGAAGCACCTTGAAAACATGGCACTGGGGGTCCCATGGGATATCCACACTTGCACATATCCTTTGTGGCTGGATAGTCCCATTATTCTGCAAGCCTCTCTTCCAGCAGAGAGAGAGCAGTTTATATGTGATGACTGGGCCACAAGCAATGGAAACTGAGGGGTTTCCCAAAGACCATCCCGATGACATTCCAGATTTCACCTCAGGATGTACAAAAAGGTGACAAACATATTCATGATTATACAAAATAAAGAAGTAAAATATTTGAAAATAAATTAACATAAATATTATTATGTAAATTAGTTTTTTAAAACTTATCCTCATTTGCCTTTTTTGTATCAGACAATGACCAAAGACTGCACTTGATGCTGGCATTAAGCTAAGGAATTGAATACAAAGTATATTTGGCCCCTTAGCTCAGTATCCTCAGGAACTCTGACATCAGTGGCAAATCCAGGGTGAAGCTGAAGGTGAGAAGAGCCTGCCACTAAATCTACAGCACATGTACCTCTACATCACACAAGCACACACTCACTCGCACGCACACTCACACACTCTGCATTGCCTTCAATGTGCGTCTGTAATTGCAGAACTTCGTAAATGCCTTAGTTTGACTATTTTCCACCTGTCTAATGCATAGGGTGAAATACAACATGTAGCCTGCATTTGGCCCAATTCCAGACAAACAATAATGCTGCTGTAGACCCAAATTGGGCAAATATATATCTCGCCGTACGCGCCGTTATAACGAGTGTTTGCTGTCCTATTGATGGACTGAAGTCAGACATATTTTGAATTGAATAAAAATTAAACTTGTACACTCTGTCCTGACAGTTCCAGGTAAAATGCCAAATGGAAATTGTGCATGTCTATTTGTGCAAATAATTTCTTTTGACCTGATAGTTTAAATTATTAGACATTCTATTGCTCCCTCAAATCACAGTGTTTTGCATCTCTCACTGAATGAACACTGAAGTTAGTAATCGGTGCAGTAGGCAGTAATCAATGTTCCTCCTTATCACTTTTCCTTGAAACTTTCCCCGGCTTAAATTTTAAATGGGAGTTAATTTAGTATGCAGACATCTGTTTTGTGCAATCCACTAATCAATGCAGGCCTGATTAAAGTGGCTTGATTATGAGTTAAATAAACACATGAGCATTTGAACAGCAAAAGAATTGCAAAACAGGTGAACTTACTTGGCAAAATAGTTTTATATCTATTCTTAGTTCCATGACATGGGATACTCAGCTCCTTGGGATTCACAAAATTCATGGGAATTTCCTGTTATTTGAAGGAAATTTAACAAAAAGGTAGAAGCGTCAGAAATTCAAACTTGCTTAGCACAGCACAAGTGACACTGCAAAAAAGTCATCATTAATGTCAGTTAAAGAATTCTTTATTATTTGTACAGAATGAATGTACATAACGTACCCAATATTTTTGGTTTAGTTTAGAGATACAGCGTGTAAAGAAGCCCTTCGGCCCATCGAGTCCTCGGTGGCAGGCAATCCCCATACACTAGCACTATCCTATGCACTAGGGACAATTTGCAATCTTGTACCAAATTTAGCTACAAACACATTTGTCTTTCGAGTGTGGGAGGAAACCGGAGCACCCGGAAAAAACCCACGCAGGCACAGGGAGAACGTACAAACTCCATACAGGCAGCACCCATAGTCAGGATCGAACAAAGGTCTCTGGCGCTCTAAGGCAGCAACTCTACCACTGCACCACTGTGCCACCCCATAACATTGACCTCATTTGTCCCCTCCAGTGAAATCCTCAATCCACGTTCCAAGTGTTCTTCTCTCTTGCATTCCACAAAACAATCTGATACTCTGCAGTGAATATCCTGCAGTGAGTTCCTTCCGTGGAACTTATAAACATTGGTTTGAGTATTAACTTAGTGAGAGATGGTAGACAAAAATGGTAGAAAAACTCAGCGGGTTTGGCAGCATCTATGGAGTGAAGGAATAGGTGACGTTTCAGGTCGAGACCCTTCTTCAGACTGATGTAAGATTGGGGGGGCAGGAAGAAGAAAGGAAGAGGCGGAGACAGTTGGCTGTGGGAGAGCTGGGGAGAGGGGGGGAAGGAGGGAGAAAGCAAGGACTAGCTGAAATTGGAGAAGTCAATGTTCATACCTCTGCGGTATAATCTACCCAAGAGAAATATGAGGTGCTGCTCCTCCAATTTGTGGTGGGACTCACTCTGGCCATGGAGGAGGCCCAGGACAGAAAGGTCGGATTTGGAATGGGAGGGGGAGTTGAAATGATGAGCCACGGGGAGATCAGGTTGGTTAATGCGAACTGAGCGGAGGTGTTGAGCGAAACGATCGCCAAGCCTGCGCTTGGTCTCAACAATGTAGAGCAGTTGACACCTAGAACAGCAGAACAGTGGATGCAATAGATGAGGTTGGAGGAGGTGCAGGTGAACTTCTGCCTCACCTGGAAAGACTGCTTGGGTCCTTGGATGGAGTCGAGGGGGGGTTGTAAGGAGACAAGTGTAGCATTTCCTGCGGTTGCAAGGGAAAGTACCAGGGGAGGGGGTGGTTTGCGTGGGAAGGGATGAATTGACCAAGGTGTTACGGAGGGAGCCGAAAGGGGAGGAGATGAGAAAATGCGCCAGTGGTGGAGGATTATTTGTTGTATGTGACGGCTGGTAGGGTGGAAGGTGAGGACAAGGTGGACTCTGTCCTTGTTATGAATGGGGGGATGAGGAGTGAGAGACATATCGCTTGTGATTTCAAAAACATGCAGCTTGTGTCATTAGTAGCAACATGGCATTAAATATAGAATTAATAATACTCAACCAATAAGCAGATTTCCCCTCCCTCACAGTAAGGCATTTGATTGAATTTATGCAAATCATGACAGAAATATAGGCAATCAAGGATTCTGTAATATGTGCATTGCATAATATATTAAGTAGTATCAGACTTCCTGTCACATTTTATGCATAATAGCACTCCGGTGCTTGGAATCTTGCAAAACATTTCATTAATTTTTTTTGATCTATAATTGGAGTAAGTTGACAATTATGCATGAAGATCAGGTACAAAACTGTCAAAATACAGATTAATATTCACGAACAAGTGAGATTTGCGCCTGAGCCTGGGTTTTGTGTGATATATCCACATTCCATTCCATCTCTGGACATATTGCTATTTAATATAAGATTTAGACACAATAGAGATTAAATACAAGGAATTATTTTAACATCAATTATGTAATCACCTTTCAGAAAAAAATTATATTTACAAAAATGGAATCCATTGGTTGATCATTCCAAAATGTACCTTCAATTAAAATAGTTTATTCTCATTGATGAGCGTTTGACGGCACTGGGCTGGTACTCGCTGGAGTTTGGAAGGTTGTGAGGGAACCACATTGAAACTTACTGAATAGTGAAAGGACTGGATAGAGTGCATGCAGTGAGGATGTTTCCACTAATGGGAGAGTCTAGGACCAGAATAAAAGGACGTACATTTAGAAAGCAGGAATTTCTTTCAGTGGGTGGTTAATCTGTGGAATTCATTGCCACAGAAGGCTGTGGAGGCCGTCAAAGGATAATTTTAAGTCAGAGTTTGATCGTCTCTTGTTTAGTACGGGTGTCAGGGGTTCTGGGGAGAAGGCAGGAGAATGGGGTGAGAGGGAAAGATATGACTGAATGGCGGAATTGACTGGATCGGCCGAATGGCCTAATTCTCCTCCTAGAACTTAAGAACATGAACTTTCTGTGAAATATATGCAAGACTTTTATACCAATTACAAATGTTTTGCACAAATTGTTGTACAAAGCTATAACTTAGTGCACAAAGAGTCATACCATGAATTCAGCTTGAAAGGAGTGGACACTTGCGACTATTTCTTTCAGTTGCATTCTAGTTAACACATGGCTGGCAGTTTGTAGATACTCCAGGAATATTTTCTCACGGGGTGTGGGTGCAATACTGCATGTTTCAACGTTTCCCAAGGTACTCATATCCAGCGTAAGTGATACGTTTGAGCCTCGCCTGTTAATTGTAAAAAATAAGTCATTGGAAATATTTATTATAGTACATGGAACACAGTACAGTACAGTAGAGGATCAGGCACTTTGGCCCACAATGTATGTTCAGAACATGATGCTAGCTAAAACTAATCTCCTTTGCCTGCACGTGGGCCATATCCCTCCATTTACTGCATATCCAAAAGCCCATCTAAAAGCCTCCTAAATGTCACCAGTGTATCTCCCTCCACCACCGCCACTGACAGCACGTTCCAGGCACCATCCACCCTCTGTGTTTGAAGCTTGACCCACAGACAGTATCTCCTTTACACTTTGCCCCTCTGACCTTAAAGCTGCACCCTCTAGGCCTTGACATTTTCACTCTGGGAAAAGGGTTCTGATCTTTATCAGATGCCTTTCCTTTTTTTGTTGAAGCATTACACACCACCCTCAGCCCCTGTCAGCGATCACACCCCCGCAACATTGAGGTATTCATTCTCAAAGTCAAATAGAAAGTCAAAGTCAAAGTCAAAGAAAAATGCAGAATAAAATAGCATTGAGACTGTCAGTCCTAATTGTTCTGAAGGAGGGGAGATCTGGCAGCAATGTCTGGATATGAGCATGCATGCGTGGTCGAACTCACAAATCAGTGATACCCTTCCCCTCTACATGGAGAGCTGGTTTTGCAACCTTTTTCAATGTTTTCTTCAGGAATTATAGGCTGAAATAATGCCTGATATTTACCAGCTACTCTTGCATTTCAATAAATCTTGAAGTGCGGTTTGAGTCAAAAATATCATTACAAATGTTCCTTAACTGTTATTATGTTGCTAGTAATATATATATGGGTCACCGTTCCCTCAAACAAATATTTCAAAATTCCAACACATGTTTCTACTTTCTAAAATATTTTATAAATCTCCCACAAAAATATTAGAATGCAATTTTAAATTGCATTCATTACAGCAGCAAAAGACACATTTGAGGATGCATTTCAAAGTGATGCTTCTTAGCTGTTTGGTTTCATTACCTTATTGAAACAATATGTAAAGATTGAAGTGGTGCCAAAATTCTGCAGATGCTGCAAAACCAAAATAAAAATAGAAAATGCAGTTGAATTTAGATGAGGATGAAAAGTCTGGCCTTTGACTTGGGCTTTCCAAACTGCTTTGACTATATTTGAACTGTTATTGTTGATACTTAATTCCAGCGCACCTCATTAATAAGAAAAAATGGAGCTAATAGACTGGAGGTACATGGTGTGCCTCGAGGTCTCTCCATTCATAATAAGGTGGCTCATGTACCAAACAGTGTTATTATTTTACAATGCCCAAGATGAACTGTTGATATATTTTACCCAGACGCTTTACATTAAATCCAATTTGGGATGAAGATGTCTCTGGCATGACCAGCCTTTCTAGACGTACTTTAATGGCCTTGAGAACCAGATGATGTCACTGTCTTTAACCACTCTAACCACTATGAGACATATGTCCACTTCCCATAAGAATTACATTTGCAGTTTTAAACATCTACATTGGTAGATTATTCAGTCAATCTCCCATTTTTGTTTGAAATCCCTAATGACTTTAAACTTTAACATCTCTCATACTCAGGGCAATCTTTTCTACGACTCTATATTTGAATTTCTCTAATTCTGTTTTAATCCAATTCTAGCACCAAGAGAAACCTACAACCCTATTCAGTGAAGAAGGGGCTGTCAAAGTATATAGAATGACATAGACCAGTTATAGGTACGAGATGGTAATTATCTGAAGAAGGGTTTCGGCCCGAAACATTGCCTATTTCCTTCGCTCCATAGATGCTGCCGCACCCGCTGAGTTTCTCCAGCACTTTTGTCTACTTTAGACCAGTTATAGGTATGGGTGGAGAAATGGCAGATATGGTTTAATCCTAGCAAATGTGCCATTATGGGGAGGGTTGAAAGTAAGAATAATGTGTACTGGTAATGGCAAGATCCTTATCAGCAGTGATCTACAGAGGGATGTTCGGGTCCGGGTCCACACTTCCCAGAAAGTGGCAGTGCAAGTAGATAGAGTGGTAAAGAAGGCATACGATACGCTTGCCTTCATCAGTCAAGGCATGAGTAGAAGAGTCAGGAAGTCACGTTGCAGTGTTATTAAACTTTGTTCAGCTGCATTTGGAGTAGGATCAACCCATTGCAGGAACAATGTGGAGGCTTTGGAGAGGATGTCGAAGAGGTTTACCAGAATCTGCCTGGTTAAGAGGGGACTACTATAAAGAGAGGTTGCACAAACTTGGAGTACTTTCTCTGGCGTGTCGGTGGCTCTTAGGGAAACCTGATAGAAAGATATAAAACTATGAGAGACATAGATAGAGTAAACAGTCAGAACATTTTTCCCTGGATGGAAATGTCAAAGATTCAAGGGCATTGATTTAAGGTCGGAGGGGGATAATGTAAAGGAGATGTGTGGGGCAAGTTACTGAAAGTGGTGGGTACCTGGAGTGCTCTGGCAGGGGTGGTGGTGGAAACAGACCCAATCAGGGCACTTACGAGGCTTTTAGATGAGCTCATGAATATCCAGGAAATGGAAGGATATGTTCAGCACAGCCACAGACATTGTCGGTCGAAGGGATTATTCCTGTTCTATATTCTAAACTGCAACCCTCTTGCAATTAAGGATATAAGTGTTCTAGTGCTTGAATTACATAAAGTTAGGAGACAGTTCCAACAAGCAGTTAAGAAGGCAAGGCATTTCCTCTATTGCAAGGGCGATGCAGTTTAGAACATAGAACAGGAATAGGCCCTTCGACTCACAATGTCCATGCTGAACCTGAACTATTGAACGCCCATTCCTGGCTACCCTGCAATACGTCTCCATAGATCTACTACTAGATCTTAATCATACATTCCTATCTGCGCTGGCAACTCATCTATCTTATTACAAATGCTACAGTATGTACAGTATGCGCATTCAACTAAATCCTGCTAAGCTACAATTTTTTAATGATTTAGTACCTCTGGATACGCTTTGTGCTGAATAAAATTATTTATATATTCTGCCCCAGCTGGTCATACGTTTTACTGGTCATCTTCTCCCTCACTGTACGTGCTAACATACTATTGTTTTCTCTTAATATATTAAAGATCATGTTTTTGGTATCCTGCCTCGTGCCATTTAACTCCAAAGTTAATGAACATCACATAGATAAACAAGATCACCGATACACTCACTCTGAATGACAATAAATGATACTTTATACCTTTATACTTTATATACTCTTTACCTCAACCATCACCTAATTACGAGCAATTTCAAGCCAAACAGTTTTATTTCCTACTCATCATGTTTGCATGTTGATGTTCTGGGTAAATCCATGGACAAGAGAGTTTCATCTGCTTGTACAGTTTTTCTCTACTGTCTGACTCTATAAGTTGAATAGAACCTGTTATTTTCAATACTTGGTGGGTGGGTATTCAAAACTAGACATGGCAATAAATTCATGATACTGAGACCAAAATATTTGTACAAGTATGAGGGGCTCTGACTAAAAATGATGAATGGAATATTTGCATCAAAAGGCCATAAAAGGAAGCCTAAATGGTTCACGGCACTCAGATCAGCTAACTGCTCAAAGCCATAAATCATGGAGCATGTTGCATCCTCATGTTCAGATTTTGCTAAAATTATGCCGGTGCTCATCGCAAAGTCAAAGAATCTTATCAGATGATGGACTCCAATTGTTTATTGAAGTGCAGTCATTTCTTTAAATACCTTTTGCAGTGTTTGTTCAGAGCTCTCCCAATGTACAACGCCCACAGCTCTGTTCCCCAAGCCTTGATTTCAGTCACTGGGTTGGGATTTGATAGAACTGGCCTTCTGCCCATGGAGAGGTATTGCACTTTAACCTTCCACCTCACATTAGGGAGTTGCTTCCTCTCTCCGCAACAAATCCCTATTCTCCAAGCGCCTTTGCTCTGCTACTCCAGCTTGACCTGCTGAGTTACATGAAGTGACAAGTGTGCAGATGGAAGGAAGCCATTAATTAGGAGGAGGATCATTTTGGCCGGTGAGCAATGGAGGGTTTTGGTTTCACCTCAAAGAGTAAATTCATGCTGCTGTATAAACAAACATGCCATTCCCAGTAGATCACTGGCAAAGGAATGTCTTCCAATCATTAAGAGCACAGTACTATTTTCTAAACCATGGGAAATTTGTTTCTTTCCTGCAATTATCTATCCAGAAATTCGTGGAATATCAATTAGGCTAGAGTAGGCTGAGAAGTTGGATGGCGTGGAACTTTATTCTCAAATCAACACCGTATAACCGATTGAAATTTACAGCTCGGAAACAGGCCCTTCAGCCCATTGAGTCCACTCCGTCTATCGATCACCTGTTTAAAACAGTTCAGTGCTATTCCATTTTTGCATCCACTCCCTACACATGACGGGCAATATACAGTGGTCATTTAACCGACAAACCTGCATGTATTTCGGATGTGGGAGGAAACTGGAGCACCCGAGGAAATCACCCAGTCACAGGGAGAAGGTGCAAACTCCACGCAGACAGCACCCAAGGTCAGGATCGAACCCGGGTCTCTGGTGGCTCTACCAGTTGTGCCTCTGTGCTGCCCCCTGTGATTCTAATTAACCTACAAACCTGTACTTCTTTGGACTGTGTGAAGAAACCAGAGCATCCTGAGAAACCCCGGCGATCACAGGGAGAACGTACAAACTCCTTACAGACAGCACCCTTAGTTAGGATCAACCCCGTATCTTTGACGCAGTAAGGCAGCAGTTCTCTACCACTGTGCTGCTCTTTTAGGTTGAAAGTGTTTCTTCAACAAATCTATTGGGTTTGTTAAATGTTTTATTGCTAGTTTCTCAATAATCTAGATGTAGGTGCTCCAACCACACTAATCAGAGAGACCTGCATAAATTCAGCTTTGGTGGCATTTACTGTGAGTATTGTTGCCACTTTCCTTCAGCATTTTAAAGTGACGAAATGTTAAATTTTCCTTTTCTCCCCTTATTTTTTTCTTTCTGAAAATGAGTTCCTCTTCAGTCCTACCTGACTTTAGGAACAATTTTTTTTATCATCAATATGCCATTACTCACCATTCCAAAATAAATGTGGAGGCTTCGTCCCTTGGGAAGCTTATTTATTTTCATCCAAATTGCAGAGTACACAAGTCTGCAAAAGCAGCTTTTTCAGAGAGCAACCAAAATGACATCTGCCACAGATTAAAACAAGACTAGGCAAGCCCAGAGAAGAAACATGACCCCTACTGGTTGGGAACAAAATGGTGGAATTTCCATAGCATTATGAGAGTCTCGTTATCATATGGACTTCACTGATTCCAGACAGCTGATCATTGCCACCTTCTCCAGGACGATGGGGCTGGACATTAAATGCTGTTCGGACCCTGATCTCATGAGAAGATTGTTTAGAAAACAGTGAACTTGTAGCGACAGTTTCTTCCCAGCTATTATCAGGCAACTGAAGCATCCTCTCACCAACTAGAGAGCGGAGGCCCTGACCTCCCATCTAATTCATTGGAGACCTTTGAAATATCTTTAATTCAACTTTAACTTGCACCAAATGTTATTCCCTTTCTCCTGTATCTGTACACGATGGATGCCTTGATTGTAATCATATATAGTTTTTTGCTGACTCTCTAGGACTTAACAAAAAAAGCTTTTCACTGTACCTCGGTGCACGTGACAATCGTAAACTAAACTCAACTGAGATTGGTAGCCCGAACAACACACTATAAAATTAGTGATTAAATTATGAAGGGGGAGAGTGAAAACAAACGGAAATGAGTGTGTAAGGTGGAGTTTGTGCGGTGGGGAGATGCATGGAGATGCGTATGAGAGAGAATAAAACGCAAATTTTCATTGGTTTAGTAGTGCTTTTTTATGTGGGGGAATCAATACTGATGATTCAAAAGTTACCAAGTGACATCAAGTGCCTGAAAAGATAGGCACAAAAAGCTGAAGTAACTCAGCAGGACAGGCAGCATCTCTGGAGAGAAGGAATGGGTGATGTTTCTGCCTGTCCTGCTTAGTCACTCCAATTTTACTTCGGAGTCACGTGAGTGACTACGTGAAGAACCCGCCTCACGCTGGCAAACGGCATTACGTCGACGCTGACGGCGGAAGGAGGAGCTGCAGTAAGGAGCAGCTCCTCGCAGCGGTCGGAACGGCCCCGCAGGTAAGTGCAGCAAAGTCGGGATGTTTTTTAAGCGTACGCTGGGTGGGTCCAGCAGTAAAAATAAAGTAAAATAAAAAGTCAGAGTCACGTTAAAGTGCTGTTTAGCACAGATTAAATGAAAGAAATGGAGAAATCGGCAAAGAAAATTCGCGGGTAAAGAGAGCTTCCCGGGGTGAAAATAAAATACGGGAAAAAAGCTAGTGCGGATCCGGTTCCGATACCGGTGGCCGCTGATATACCCGTTAGTGAGTTCTAGATTCTCCAGAAGTTATAACCACGGAGAGAAATGCTCCTAAAAATGTAAAAGAAATCTGAGAGGCCCGTGGTTCTGATGACTCTGATACTGAAAGTCCTCCAGATAATTAAACTATATGGAACTAATAATGGAGCATATGGAGAAAGTTCTCCAAAAAATTATGAGACTAGGGTCACAGTACCCAGAAGGTTCCCAAAAAAAGCCCTGAGGGGTTTAATTATTCTGATATGGCTGTGGGCCTAATTGGGAGTTGGAACTCCGGACCCAGGATTTGGGTCGAAGGAAGTCTCATGGGATGAAATCCCAATTGATTTAGGGCTGCAGAAGGCAGACCCTGCTGATGGTGATTTGCATTTGAAAACACACCACAAAATAAAAGAAAGGCCAAATGTGCCTGAGATAGCAAAAGAATTTGCTATATATGAAGGAAGTGGTGAGGCTATGGAAGAAAACCTAGCTGCCAACATTAATATATGGTATCTCACCAACTTCATGATTCTGTGATGATTGAAACATCAGAATTATAAACGCACAGGAAATTGTGCCTCATTGAAAGTGCCCACGGTTTATCCGTTGATTTGGGCATCCATGACCCCAAATATGAGAGCTCAAGAAGTGAGGTTCAAAAATCCTCACAAATTATTCTGCTGCCATTATGGCTTTTGGGGAGATGGATAAGTTTAAAAAAAGAGGGCCTATTGTGCAAAGTCTTTCTATAAAATTATTGTATGAGGAAAATGGCTATTCGGCCCATATTTCACCCAAGGTTTGCAAGCTTGTGTGGTTCGAGCAAGTGGTGTTCAAGCTCCTGGTTATCTGTTTGGAGTAAATCTGCCTAAATTATTAAAAATTGGATGAAGAAGCTAAAAAATTTTAACTGCATGAAACCTTCGTCTTAGGACAAAAAAGGTATTTTTCGCCCAGAAGGGGATTTGATTTTGGAAATAAAGGCAGAAATATGTCAAGGAAATATTATTGTACTGCACAGCCCAATACTTACCCGTATTCGGGGAAAAGGAGACCACCACGCTCATATGGAGAGGTATTAAAGACTTGTTCTATCTTTAAAGAAACTGCGGATTAATCTCCAGTTGGAGGGAGATTACAAAAGTTTTATAAAGACTGGCTTACTATTATTTCTGATCGGTTTTATTTTTTACAAGCAGTTTCAGGAACCATTATTACATTTAAAGAAGGGGTTAATCCTCCAGTACAGATAAACCTGCCTATGCTTTCGTGTTTACTGCAATTGGAAAAGCAGAGATTAATGTGGAAATTGACAAATTATCTGAAAAGGGGTTATTGAAAAAACTTATGAACACGAGCATCAATTGTGTCTAAGATATCTCAAAAGACATAAAAAGATGGTGATTGCAGAATTATTCTGGACCTTACAGATCTAAATAAGTGGTAGAATACAAATTTTTAAATTGAAAACATTTAATACTGCAAGATATTTAATATCAGCAGGTTGTTATATGGCTACGATTGATTTGAAAAAACGCCTATTATTCTGTACCAATACATCAGTTTCTGGAGGTACTTAAAATTTAATTGGCTGGGACAATTATGGCAGTTTAAAGCTTTGCCAAATGGATTGAGTTCAGCTTCTAGGCTCTTTACTAAACTGCTGAAACCAGTTTTAGCCCAATTAAGAGTACAAAAACACATCGTTATGGCTTATCTCGATGACATTCTAATCATTTATGGCAATCAAGAGTCAGCTGAGAATTAGTTTCAGTACAAAAGCTTTGTTAAAGCTAGGGTTTCTTGATTCATCCAATTAAATTCCAGCTGCAGCCAGCACAATCAATTAACTATTTGGAGTTTGTAATTAACTCAGAAACTATGTTAATACTTTACCAACAAAGATAAAGTTGATGATTTTTGGTGACTTGTAATAATCTCATTCACAAACTTATCCTTCCATCCGAAAAATAGCGAAAACTATTGGTAAACTAGTAGCAGCTTTTCCTGCAGTAGAATTTGGTCCATTACATTATCAAAATCTTCAAAGGGACAAAACAAGAGCTCTCAAAGAGAGGGCAGGCCACTTTGATAGGCCTATGCAATTAACAAAAGAAGTTTTGTTGGAATTACCATGGTGGGTTAAAAATATCCCACAAGCTGCTAAAAACATTCTGATTAAACAGCCTGAAATTGTTTATAAATAGATGCTAATGCTCTCGGATGGGGGGGGGGGGGGAGGTAACAGATTCATCCTCCAGTTGTGGAGGTAGATGGAAAGTCCAAGAAAAAAACGTTTCTTCAAACTTATGGTATTAACTATTTAGAGTTATTGGTTGCTTTCTATAGTCTAAAAGCATATTGCTGTTCAAAAAAGGGTCTACATGTATTAATACAGTTAGACAATAAAATGGCTGTTGCATATATTAATCACATGGGGGAGTCAGATCAGTATCATGTGATTGTCTGGTCAATGAAATATGGCAATGGTGTATTGATCGCCAAATTTGGATTTCAGCAAACTACATTCCAGGTAAAGACAATGTGGTGATTAAAAGATCAAGGCAGATAACACAGAATGGATGCTTAATCCAGCAAGAATATTGATTTGGTTTAAAAGCATCAAGCTTAATCATCAATTGCCTAAATATTTGAACACGATCCAGATGCAGTAGCAGTAGATGCTTTTTCATTGAACTGGGGGAATATGTTCTTTTATGCTTTTCCACCTTTTGCTTTGGTTCAGCAATGTCTGAAGGAAATAGAACAAGATTCTGCCACAGGATTGTTGGTAGTTCCAAATTGGCCAACACAACCTTGGTTCCCATTAATGCTGAATATGATTAAAGAACCATATATGTCAATTCCTAACTGTAGTGATATCTTGAGTAATCCAGTAACCAAAGAAATTTATGCATTATATGCATATATGAATTTATTAATCTGCAGGTTTTGACCAGACCACTACAGGAGCTGGGATTGTTGGACAAAACTATGGAGGTTATAGTCGCATCATGGCGAGATAACACACAAAAACAATATATGACACATATTAAGAAATGGGAAGAATTTTGCACACAGTCAAATATTTCTTATGATACGGTGAATATTGCATGTTTGATATTGTGATACTGTGATATTGCATGGAAAATGTATTGGAGCTCCTTGCTAAATTGCATTTTGAGCAACATTTAAGTTACAGTGCCACTAACACTGCACGCAGTGCCTTATCATCTTATTTAGGACTAATGTCTGACCAGAAATCAATTGGATCACATCCACTAATATCCAGATTCATGAAAGGAATCTTTAATATTAATCCACCCAAACCTAGATACACAGAGATTTGGGATGTGAGCATTGTACTTACCTTACTTAGACAGTGGACTCCAATTGAAGGATTGTCATTGGAAAGATTAACATTCAAATTAATAATATTAATGTCATTGGTTTCAGCTCAAAGAGTGCAAACTTTACAAATGTTGCGTTTAGACTGTATGCATGTGACTACAGATAACATTGTGTTCTATGTTTACGATCTGATCAAACAAAGCAGACCAGGGAGATCTGGAGCTAAGGTAACCTTTCAAGCTTATCCTATTTGATCCTACTTTGTGTGTGGTTAAAACATTTGAATCAATATGTTAAAGTTACTGAAACTCTTCGAGGAAATGAAAAAATGTTAATGATTACACATAAAAGCCACACACAAAAGCTTCAGTTCAAACTATCTCAAAATGGTTGAAACAGGTGTTGCTTTTAGCAGAAGTAGACACTGATGTGTTCAAATCTCACTCCACCAGGGCTGCAGCTACGTCCGCGGCGAAGGTGCGGGACGTACCACTCGAGCATATTTTAAAAATCGCAGGGTGGAGTAAAGAAGAAACTTTTTCAAAGTTCTACAATAAACCTGTTTCACACTATGACAAGCTTTGGCCACGCGGTGTTGGGATCAATATAATCACCTGCTTTGTATACTATTGATTACTATAACCAATTATGTAGTCACTTATATCTTTTACCACTTGTAATCATTCCCTCGGATATAAGGAGGGTTATTATATGTTCTTTAAACCATTAAAAAGTTAATTATGGAAAGAACTAATATTAGTCTGGTTTCTCATGTATGTATTTACTTAGCCGGACTGTCGTACTAATTAAATACTACGACATAAAAAACACAGAAAGCTTTAAAATCTTCACGTAGTCACTCACGTGACTCCGAAGTAAAATAGTAAGATTAAACGAGAACTTACCAGTTCGAAGTTTGATCGTTATTTTATGAGGAGTTACGATGAGGGATTACGTGCCCTCCACTCCCACCCTCATAAAATAAATGATCAATCTGGTAGTTCTAAGTCTTTTATGAGCCTTACTATGTTACTTCGGCTATTTGGTGTTCTGTGTTTTTCATGCCGCTGCTTTGAAGTATGCCGTTTGCCAGCGTGAGGCGGGTTCTTCACGTAATCCCTCATCGTAACTCCTCATAAAATAACGATCAAACTTCGAACTGGTAAGTTCTCGTTTAATCTTACTATTTTTTTGTGTCTATCTTCGGTTCCTTCTTACATATTAAGTACCTGAAAGTTGCATTACACGATGAATGCTTATAATCAGTAGGATCGGTTTAGAATTGATAACTCGTGCCAACGGACAGCGTTAATTGAAATTTGAATTGGCATTTTTCCAAATTATTTATTTTTAAAAGGGGCAAAGTCATTTGTAACATTTATTTCAATACTGCAGGGCCATAAAAGGAAACGGTATTGTTCTCCTTTCTGCAAATAGAACATTTGATTTTTGGAGGACAGATTTGCATATCTCATAGTAAAGTTAACCGCATTGTTTTAAATTAGAACCCAATTCTATTTTAAAGAAACCTGCATTGTTTTGAAACCCAGTAGGGTTTATTGCAATCGAAAAGTGAAGTTCATTCCTTGTGAAAAGATCGGCACGATAAGAATGAAAGAACAAGGGATGAATAATTTTGGTTGGTTTGCTGCCTTACAGCGCTTTCAGCGCCGGAGATGCAGGTTCGATCCCGACTAAGGGTACTGTTGTACGGAGTTTGCACATTCTTCCTGTGACCGCGTGGGTTTTCTCTGGGTGCTCCGGGTTTCTCCCACACTCCAAAGATGTACAGGTTTGTAGGTGAATTGGCTTGGTATAATTGTAAATGATCCCCTAGTGTGTGTAGGATAATTAGTGTGCGGGGATCGCTGGCTGGTACGGACTCGGTGGGCTGAAGAGGCCTGTTTCCGTGCTGTATCTCTAAACCAAACTCAACTAAACTAAATCTCCTGAAGATGAACACAAAAAGCTGGAGTAACTCAGCGGGACAGGCAGCATTTCTGCAGAGAAAGAATGGGTGACATTTCGGGTCGAGACCCTTCTCCTGAAACTATTTATTGCATGCATTATCTACATATTACAACAAACCAGTAAATTTAACCATAGGAATGTTTTATATATGCCAATTTAGTTTGTTCAGGATGCTGTCCTTTTAATGACTGGGCACAGCAACAGCACTAGCCTTCGGTGCGGATATCTGCTATAATCAGAGCGACTGAACCTCTGCTCTCTGAACAATGAAGGCCACCTTGATGTGACAAAGCCATCCCAACTTCTGCAGGTCCAAATTGGTTGAGGAAATGATTTTTGACAAGCACTTCTGGGCTGAGATTTTATGCAATCGGTATCTAGTACTGACAGGAACCACTCAGTATCCTGTGAAGGAAAACAGCTGACACTAGAACAATTTCAGCTTTCCCCTTTTAATCACGCTTACTAATGTACTGCCAACGCACCTCTGTCCTGCCCGTGATAAGATTAGTAAACCAAATCTAAGGGAACCGACTGCTCTCATTCTAGTTACACAGTCTTCCTTGTGTTCCTGTAATTAATTTGACTGCAAAAATTACTGCTTAGCACGCAAAGCAATGATTAGTTGAAGCCCACAGCTATTCTCGGCATTGATAATGCAAAAAAAATCACAGACTTGAACTTTCTTAGAGATGATATAAAGCTGTTCAGATTGATTTACACTATAAATGGACGAAATATATTTGACACTTTTCATCCAATTATTCAGAACAAGTAAATCGATTAACTCCAGCATCATCTAAAATTCAACAAATCTATCCTTTTCCATTTGAAATCAAAAACTCCAATATCTTTCTCTTGTTAATTGAACATTTATGTTGCAGTTTAAATGGACAACATACATCCAATAATATGATTGTAAAATCTTCAGTTGTGCATACCGTTTATTGCAACAGTTGCAATTTATTGCAGTTTCAACTTAATTTAAAAAGTATCATATACCTATTAAAAGTCCGATCTTGGATGTGTGTGTGTTTGTTCGTGTGTGTATTTGTGTGTTCGTGTGTAATCACATATTCGCCGAAAAACAACATGGTAACGGTAAAATGTTTACATATTCCGGTAGAGATTTTCCCTGTGGAGTTCCTCACAGGTGCCAACACATTTTGATACAAAGTTGCAAGACAGTAACACTGGCAGCAACACTCTGGCGTTTTCAGCTCAATGGCATCACACAGCAAGTGCACCCGACATTTGCGACAATCTTGCCATCAGAGCTCCTGGCAGGACAGGAGGGGGAAAGCGAGAGGTGCAGCTGACGGTCCCTGGCCCATCGGGGAATGAGTTCCTCGGGTGTTGGAGCAGAGTTGAGCTGGAGTTAGGGCTTCTTCTCCGTGCTGGCTGTAAGCCTGGGGCCGCAACTGCTCCGGACAGCGATGGGACACTCGCGAGGGTCGAGGACAGTCCAGTAGCAATTCAACAGCGCTTGCAGCGCCAGATACCCGGGTTCAATCCTGACTACCGATGAAACACAGGTCTGTACACACGCAGCTGCTCTGCTGCTGAGAATCTCTCCGCCAGTCCAGTCTCTTCCCGTCTCCCTCTCGCATCTGCCTCCTCTCCCTCGCTGTTACCCCCCGCTCTGCCGCTACCTGGCACCTCGTTCCTCAGATTAAATATATGTTAGCACATAAATTATTAATAATTTTAAGAAAATGTTTCAATACAAGTAATATTTTCTTATTCCAGTGGCAAACATTAAGTATTAAATGAAAATAACAAATCCTTTAACTTTTTGAATGTCTCATAATTGCGGATTAATGAACTGGAACTGTAACTGTGCAAGTAGTGTGTGAACAGCAGAACAAGAAAGCAATTGTGTTGACAGAATTCTAGATTAATTAATTGGTAGAACAGTTAACAATTTCTACACAGTTTATACAGCCAGCACTTCGTTCACTTTTTCTTTATCACAAATGACCTTTGACAAATCCCATGATTCCTTGCGTTTTTCGGAATACCGAACACGCCTATTCATCTGCTGCTGCTGCTGCTGGTTCACATTGCCTCAGGCATTGCAGCAGCTCTGAGTTGATAGATCTGTTCAGAATCAATCCTGTGCAGTGCCACACAACACAATGAAAGGTGACCTCAGTGTGAGAACTGAACCTAGTCTCCATTAGTACTGTGCAGTGGACACTTGTATCAACGTTGGCAGGTGCACAGGTGGTTTCAGTGGGGCTGCGATCCAGTAGCTCTCTCCTTCATGTCCATTCTCCTACTGGATTGATTAATTGATTGAAAGATAGTTTATTATCACATGTGACATGTCACAGTGAAATTCTTTCAAAGCATACAAAGAGTCGCCACGTATAGGGCACCAACAGAGTTACAAAGTGTTCAATGTGGTCCTAAATAATGTCTGGCCAGCAAGGAAAACTATTGAGTGAATGCACAGCAAGGGTGAACAACAGTGGTGCAGCTGGTGGAGTTGCTGTCTCACAGTGCCTGAGACCCAGGGTCGATCCTGACCTCAGGTGCTCTCTGTGTGGAACTTGCACATTCTCTCTGTGACCGTGTGGATTTCCTCTGGATTTGCTCCGGTTTCCTCCCACGTTTGTAGGTTAATTAACCACTCTAAATTTCCCCTAGTTTGTCGAGAGTGGGAAATGGGATAACATGGAACGTGTGAAGGGGTGATGAATGGTCAGTGTGGACGTGGTGGGCCCGAAGGGCATGTTTACATGTAAATCTCCAAATGAAACTAAAATAAACTTGCCTGACTGCAAGGAGTTATTACGCAGGGTCGTACTGATCCAGAGGTCTATGCAGTGAATGGGAACTAAATATAAACAATAGAAACATTGGATGGAAAAAGCAATAGAATTTATTCCATGGTTCTGCAAAAAAAAAAACAACTTTGTTTATCAATCAAATTAATTTCTATCCTGGATGGTGTTACATTAGTTGAGTGTTTTGGGCGCTGAACTCTTCGAAGGAAGTCAGAATACTCCATGACTCTTCTGACCTCCACCTTGTGGATGGTGCAAAGGGTTTGGAGAGTAGATTGAGTTAAGGGCCTGTCCCACTTTCACGACCTAATTCACGATCTTTTTTACTGGTGGGCATTTTTCATCATGCTAGAAAAAACGCCCCGAACTACTTAATGCCACGAGTACCTACGACTAGCATCACGGCCTGTTACGACCTACCTACGACCTCCTACGTCCTTGTGACGACCATGCTGCGAGTATGATTCAAGGGCAAACTCGGTAGAGGTCGTGAAATAGGTCGTGAAAGTGGGACAGGCGCTTTACCCACCTTGAAGTGCTTAACCACTGACCTGCACTAGTCACTGCTGTATTTATGTAACTGGTTATAGAGGTTTCTGGTCAATAAAATATTGCAAACATTATGTTGATTTCAGTACACTTCTCATTAAACTATGGAAAATGGAATGGGGGAGGGTAGCTGGGTGGTGGAGGAAGTGGGGTCTGCAGTCTCACGCCAGTACATACAACATTTGGAGAAGATTTTATGATTGATTGATGGAAATATAAATCTTGCAATGATTTATGACATATCTAGATGTTATGGTGAGGCTGGAGAACCATAAGCTTCTGCTGAGTGCAGAAATAAGTAATTGCAGGTGTTGGTTTACACAAAAGGACACAAATTGCTGGAATAACTCGGGTATAACTGGAATGCAGCAGGTCAAGCAGTATCTCTGGAGAACATGGATAGGAGATGTTTTGAGGTGGGACCTTTCTCAGTGGGTCCTGGTGAATCCTCAGTAAACCCTTTCTAAGTGGGTAACCTAAGCTGTGCACATTGAGTTTCATCTTAGAATGAAAGCTAGATTAAGTCTGTTTAGTTTTGGTATTTTAAAAAAAACTCTGGTTATAATGTACACTTGTGTACCTTTGTATGTAGCTTTATATTCTGTTGCAGACCAACAAGACAATGGTTTCTGTACCTCTGGAGCACTGTATCCAATATCACACAATTGCATATGTTTCAAACAATCATAACTGGTTCAATAGACTATAGACAATAGACAATAGGTGCAGGAGGTAGGCCATTCGGCCCTTCGAGCCAGCACCGCCATTCAATGTGATCATCCCCAATTAGTACCCCGTTCCTGCTTTCTCCCCATATCCCCTGACTCCGCTATTTTTAAGAGCCCTATCTAGCTCTCTCTTGAAAGCATCCAGAGAACCTGCCTCCACCGCCCTCTGAGGCAGAAAATTCCGCAGACTCACCACTCTCTGTGAGAAAAGGTTTTTCCTCGTCTCTGTTCTAAATGGCTTACTCCTTATTCTTAAACTGTGGCCCCTGGTTCTGGACTCCCCCAACATCGGGAACATGTTTCCTGTCTCTAGCGTGTCCAAGCCGTTAACAATCTTATATGTTAAGGTAGGTTCAAGGCAGTCCACTGGATTTTATACTGATTAAAATAATAAGAAGTGATCGGACAATTGCCTTTTAACTGACATAAAAATGAAATGAGCACTCACTTGTATTTCTCTTCAGTTTAACAACATTGTGCAACGATCAGTATAACTCAACTTTGCTGCTGTATTCAACTCTAAAGGTGGGTGGGTATCAATCTCAAGAGAAATTCACAGTACGTTGCAGAATTCCTTTTGAATTAGGCCTTTGGTAAACAGTCAAACCACACGTAGTTCGTCATGAGTCATCTTATAAAAGCGGCCATCGTGCACTTTTATAGAACTACTTTAAAGAACAAAGAATGAGGCGGAAAAGTGACCTTTGTGCGTCTCTTAGAACAGGAATGGGGAGGAAAGGCCACAATCCATAAACAATCCACTCTGTCCGAGATCTAATAGTATCTGTATATCACTTTCTCCTTCGTCTTCCTTATTAGGATGTCCAGATAATGATCACTCTACCATATCCCTATTGTGTGTCAAGGAGGAAATCAAGCAGGATTAAAAACATTTTTAAGAAAAAAATATGTACTGCTATTCAAAATATTTTGGGAGATTCAAATGTTTTAAACGGCCATTCATTTACATCCTCTAATGGCCACAAGGTGATTGTATTTGTGTGTGAAGCAAATAATGTTCAATAGATAGCAGTCTGATGTTGTTTTATTTCCCATGTCACGTGGGGTCGGTTGAAAAGTCTCACAGATTTTCCCTTGTGAAAAAGACCATTAGCGCTTCCCAGTGGATTCCCTCGACCTTATAAACAAAGGTCACAAACTTACAAAGCTGCTGTAAGAGAGATTGCATCTTCTAGAGTGGGGGGGAGGGGGAGGGAGGATGCCTCTTCATAAAGTATAACTCCTTCTTCTGTTCTTGCAGATCAGAGTCTTTAATCGCCTGAAATTGGTCTGTATATCGCCTGAATACCATTAGTTTAATCACAAAGTATGTGCCATTACGCAAGGATAAGCACTCAACTAAGAAAACCACGGCGAAAGCCAAAGTATTATCTAACTATCTAACTAAATATACTAACTTACAATAAATAACTCTGTATGAAAAAAACCCAGCTACTGACATATTAACTAGCTCTTTAAAATTAAAAAAAATCCTATAGATGCAAGTTTATCAAGTGTGCACCTCCCATCACTGGCGTTTCGTTGAGTTATGCCCCTGTCCCACTTAGGAAACCTGAACGGAAACCTCAGGAGACTTTGCGCCCCACCCAAGGTTTCCGTGAGGTTCCCAAAGGTTTTTGTCCACCGGCAACCGCCTTCAACTAGCATCGCAACCGGCTTCGACTAAAAAATGACCGAAAACGGAAACCACTTTCGACCATTAGGGAGACTGACAAAAAACCTCCGGGAACCGCACGGAAAACTTGGGTGGGGCGCAAAGTCTCCAGAGGTTTCTGTTCAGGTTTCTTGAAATAAATGCTTATATGCTACATCCGATTATTTAAAGGGCACAATCATCGCATTATAAACTTTGGCTCAATGCCGACTTCTATTGTTTAGTTGGCCTCATTCTGCCCTAGTCAGTTCCTTCATATTTTATCTGAATTTAATATTTAAAGATAAGGAATAATAGTTTTACACCAAATGGAACAGAAAAATAGTAGAGTGCTTTTTAGTCTTGATAATTGACTTGAATTGACACAGGGAGCACTGCTAAATGGGACATCTGACATCATTTTAACACCACCATTATAACGGGTAGGATGGAGATGTGGGAGCCAGTGTAGAACTAAAGGATTATGCATGGGAAGGAACCGCAGATGCTGGTTTAAACCGAAGATAGACACAAAATGCTGGAGTAACTCAGCGGGACAGGCAGCATCTCTGGAGAGAGGGGGTGGGTGATGTTTCGGCTCGAGACCCTTCTTCAGACAGAAGAAGGGTCTCAACCATAAAGTATAATGTAACCTGATCCCAACCCATGCCCAGTGTCACTTTTATGGTGGTGAAAATTATACAATGCCTGCATATCACCCTCAAGAGGTGTCTTATGATAATGTTTAATTCACGCTGGGGCAGTCCACATGGGGACCTGAGTTAAATATAAACATTTTTCATTTGTGTTTCCTTATGTTTGGGAATTCGGGCAGAAAAATGGAGATGAGAGCAGCTGAATCAAGATCATATTGCGCAGTGCTCCTCTGGGTCTGGACTACTCCTTTCATTGCCCTTTCGGGCTGCACAGAGACTCAGTGATAGGGTTGCTGCCTTGCGGTGCCAGAGACCTGGGCTCCATCCTGACAATGGGTGCTGTCTGTACGGAGTTTGTACATTCTCCAGGTGCTTCGTGTGGGTTTTCTCCAGGTGCTTCAGTTCCCTCCCATATTTAAAAGACGTGCAGGTTTTTAGGTTAATTAGTTTCTGCAAATTGTAAATTGTGTCTAGAGTGCAGGAGTGTGCTAGTGTACAGGGCGATCACTGGTCCACACGGACCCGGTGGGCTGAAGGGCCTGTTTCTGCGCTGTATCTCTAAAGTCTAAAATCTAAATACACTCCTCAGCTGTTACATGCTACTGCCCTTCAGCACATCCCCAAAACTCAGTCTCAAGCACACACAAATCACCCCGCTTCCCCACCCACAACCTCCTCCTCCTTCCATGAATCCACCTCACTTCCTCCTCCTGTTGCTGGCCTGAATTTGCTCCATAAACTTTGCAGTTGTCAGTCGAACCCCATCACCATCTCTTGATTCACTCCCTCTTCCCCATTTCTGCTCTCACTTCTGCCGTTTCTCTGTCAGTTTTCAGAAATCATGGAGCTGTATTTCACTGAAGGTTGCGACTCAACCAAATCCAGCGATTGGACCATAATGTCTACACTGATGCACCAGCTCTGGCACTGAGAGATCACAGTGACCTTGAAGAGATCTTCCTTCAGATGGACCTTAGGTTGATGCACTGCATACACTTCTTCCCAATTCCCCATCAGCAGTCTCTCCCCTTCACAACAATCCCTCTCGCTTTGCACCTCACAACCCTCTTCTTGACTTTGATCTGAAACATGCTACACCGACACCCCACTTATCACCAAACCCCGGTCTACCAGACTGTCAGGGAGCACTTCCAGTGGCTCCACACTTGTGACCTTATGATTCATGCATTACCGCCAACCTGCTAATCTGGCCAAATGCCAGTGGAAGATGCAGGGATCTCCAGACTCGATATCCTACCGACTGCCCCTCCACCCATCCCAAAACACCCTCACTTGCTCCAGTCTCTCCCTATTTCAATCAACTACCAAGGTAATTTTCCTTTCCCAGTTATTCACTGTTCTAGTTTTATTCAGATAACATCTGAAGCAATCAGGCAGCATTGCTTCTGATGTATGTAGAAGCTAGAGATTTTTGGCAGTGCTAGAAAGCCTATTAAAATGCTGTCAGGTTATGCGGCTTATAAATTTCAAGTTCAGATGCAAAGCGTTGATTACTTTTTCTTAAGTTGGGCCAAATAGGAAAAGCGACTGATGCATAGAGCACAACAGACAAACACAAATCAATATCCAGCCTAGCAGTGCTTCCTGTCTCCATGGGAACCTGTCTGATTGGTACCATAATTTCCTGCTTACATACCCTGGCTCTTGGTTGTTCTAGCAACTAACATAAGCCTGTGTCAAACATATTAAGGAAAAACATCACAACATGAAAACTCAATAGCGGTTGAGAAGCAGAAAAATAATGACGGGCACAGAGCAGCTAACTCATGACTTAAGCATCTAAGTGAGAGAAGATGCCAGAAATTGTTATTTGAAGGACAAAATATTTGAAGTTGTTAAATGGAATGTGTGGAAAGAAAGGGGGGGATCTTGAAGGCCAATGGAAGCAGCATTCTGATGGCACCTTTCATAGCATTAGAGTACCTCAAAGAGCTTCATAATCAGTAAAGTATTCTTGAAATATGGTCACACATATAATGTAATAAATATGGTGATTAATTTCCAGACACAGTGATCCCATAGCAGCAATGTTTAGGTTTAGTTTGTTATTGTCATGTGTGTTGAGGTACCGTGAAAAGATTATTTTTTGCTTGCTATCCAGTCAGGCAATACACGTGATTCCAATCAAGCTATCCACAGTGTACGTAGAAATAATGGGAATAACGTTTAGTGCAAGATAAGTCCAGTAAAGCCCGATTAAAGATAGTCCAAAGGTCTCCAATGAGGTAGATGGGAGGTCAGGACTGCTCTCATGTTGGTGATAGGATGGTTCAATTGAGTGATAGCAGCTGGAAAGAAACAGTCTCTGAATCAGTTTTCACATTTCTGTACCTCTTGCTTGACGGGAGAGGGGAGAGGGGAGAAGAGGGAGTGACCGGGGGGAGACTGGTCCTTGACTATGCTGGTGGCCTTGCTGAGGCAGCGTGGTGTAAATTGAATCAATGGAAGGGAGGTTGATGTGCATGATCATCTGGGCTAAGTCCACAACTCTCCGCAATTTCTGGCAGTCTTGGATGGAGCTGATCCCAAACCATGCTGTGATGCATCCTGATAAAATGGTTCCTATGGCACATCTGTGGGAGTTGGTGGAGGCTGCTGGGGACGTGCCAAACTTCTTAAGCCTAAGGAAGTGGACGTATTGGTGTGCTTTCTTGGCCATTGCTTCAATATGTGATAATGGCCATATAACCTGTTTTAATATTTGAAGGATAAAAATATTGCACAGGACTATAGGAAGAAGTGCCTTATGGGCCTGTCCCACTTAGGCGATTTTTCAGGAGACTGCTGGCGACTGTCGAGTTGCCGGCACTCGCCTGAAAAACCGGCAAATGGAACGCTGACCTTGTGGAAGTGGAACACACACACACACACACACACACACACACACACACACACACACACACACACACACACACACACACACACACACACACACACACACACACACACACACACACACACACACACACACACACACACACACACACACACACACACACACACACACCACCAGCCCGTTATGCAGGCAGGGGACAGGGCAAGCGGGGTTAGCACTGTCTGAGTGAAATTCACACAGTGCAAAGCCAAGGTGATACAGACACACACCGCGATAAACAGCAAGGTTGGTGCTGTAATTAAGACTGCTAAAGCACAGTGTACAGTAAGTCCTTTAAAAGAGCGGGGTGGGGGGGGGGGGGGGGGGGGGGAGGAGGGAAAAGGAGGGAGAAGGGGTGGAGACAACTTTTAAGAAGCCAGACAACTTTTAAGAAGCCAGAGATACACAGCTGTGAAACTCGCCGGACATTTAACATTACTGATCAGTTTTCCTTGGTTCTGAAAACTACTGCTTACGTATATTTTTCCCAATGAGCCAATGAAATTCACCGATCAGCACCAGCTGCAACCTACGAGAAACTACAAGAAGCTTCGACCTCCTGGCGACCCACCTACGCACGAGAATTCTCGCTACCCTCCATGTTGAAAAATTAGCGGCAACCATAATGAGGCCGCAACTCCTCACGACCATGAAGGCGACTCCCCGGCAACCACCCATGAACACGTGGCAACCATGTGGCGACTGCATAGTCTCCTGCAGTCGCCTAAAAAGTAGCCTAAGTGGGACAGGCCCAATACTCTTTTTCAAATAGAGATGTTATATCCATGTGTGTGAGCTAATAAGAGCCCAGTTTTATTTGAACAATGGCACTGAGAATATTGTAATCTCTGAATCTTATGTTCAAATCTCCAGAGGTGGCACAGTGGTGCAGCTGGTAGAGTTGCTGCATCACAACACCAGAGTCCCAGGTTCGATCCTGACCTCGGGTGCTCTCTGTGTGGTTTTGCATGTTCTCAGTCACCACATGGGTTTCCTCTGTGTGCTCCAATTTCCTCCCACATCCCTAAAGACGTGCAGGTTTGTAGGTTAATTGGCACTCTGTAAATTGCCCCTAGTCTGCAGGGAGTGGATGCAAATGTGGGATAACATTGAACAAGTGTGAACGGGAGATCGATGGTCAATGTGACCTTGGTGGGACAAAGGGCCTTGTTTGCATGCTGTATCCCCAAAGCAAATTAAACTATACTACACAAGTGAGTCAGAGCATTAACAACCAAGCCATGGCCTCCAGGTTTTTAAAAGAGGTAATGCATAGGGCAATGGTGGCCTTGGACCTCCGAAGCCCTGGGTTTGCATATTCTCGTTGTGGACGTGTGTTTCTCCCTGGTGCTCCAGCTTCTTCCCATATTCCAAAGACTGGTTGGCTTGTTAGTTGACTATTGTGAACTGCTCCTTGTATAGGAGAATCCGAGGAGGAGTTAATGGGTGTGTGTGAGAGGATAGATTAAAGAAAATAAATGGAGGAATGGAATGGAATTTTGAGTAGGAATGACTCCATGAGCCAAATGGGCTCCTTCTATGTCACATGAAACAATCCCATTTATGGAGAGAGAATGGAGAAGCAACTGCAAATTTACAGACGCAAGAAAATAAATTAGAGAAAATAAATAAACACGTCACAGTCAGTTTCATATTCCTATTCCAACAGGGACAGATAAATAGACACAGCTCATAGGAGAGATATCATTGAACTGAACACTCTGGAAGTCAAGAGAACAGAAAGTGAAGGATTAGAATCAGAATCGCTCTGGCTAGAAGACCGTTGGTTTGAGTTTCACTTCAGGGCATCGCTGCAACATTTTAGAGCAGCACAGAGGGAGTGTCACATTAGAAGCACAATTCAGACGGGCACAGAAGTCCCCATCTGAATCTTTTAGATACACGCGAGGTAACAGAAATTCCTCTCCGTTTTCAGGATTTACATGTCACCTTCAATTAACATTACTGAAACACTGACTGATTATTGATTTCATTTAGACTTAGACATACAGCACGGAAACAAGCCCTTCAGCGCCGACCAGAAACCGCCCCATATACCAGCACTATCCTACACACTAGGGACAATTTGCAAATTTATAGAAGCCAATTCACCTACAAACGTGTACGTCTTTGGAGTGTTGGAGGAAACCTGAGCACCCAGAGAAAACCCACGCAGTCAAAGGGGGAACGTACAAACTCTGTGCTGACAGCACCAGTAGTCAGGATCGAACCCTGGTCTCTGCCGCTGTTGGGCAGCAACTCTAGCGCTGCGCCACCGTGCCACCCGCTAAACACAAATCTGCTTCTGTGCGCATCATATTGACAGTAATTGACTTGACGTACTGTGTTTTGGGATGTTTTGAGAGATTCATTAAATCTAAACTCTTAGCTGACATATAAGTGTCAATCAAATGATTTTCCATTCCAAGAACAAAGCTTTAATTGCTGAAAGGCTATATTGGGAGTTCAGATGCAGATTTCAGCAAGCACCATTCACTGTCCATTCATTCTTATTAGTCTTTGCAGTCTCACTCCTGTTGTGCACTAGAAATGGGCAAAACATACTAGACTGGGAACACAGAAAATCCATTCCTTGAACTTCCCCAAGTGACAATGGCCTGAATGGTACTTACCCCCGGCTTTTAGTTCACAAGATAACTGGTGACTATACTCCTTTCATGGTCAGGTGTCTCTCACTCCATTCCTGGACTCACCACCAAGTGTCCACTGACCATCCACACAGTATAGCATCATAGAGTCGGTTATACAGTACCGAAACAAACCTTCCTGCCCACCACCTCCACGCTGACCAACGATCAGAATTATGGCCATAGCCTTATAAGCAAAGTGTTTCTTTTCACCGTTGGTACATCATGGACATGGGCCAGTGCAGCCCACTAACTGTTATGCCTATCTATGCTGACCTCATTTGACTTCATTAGGCCTGTCTCTCTCTACTCCATTCCTATACCCTGTATTTGTATCATCCTCTACCACCTCCTCTGCCAGCTCATTCCATATAACCACCCCACTTTGTGTGAGAAACTTGCCCCTCAGATCTCCTTTAGACCTCTCCCCTCACACCTCTCGCCTTAAACCAATGCCCTCTAGATTTAGTGAAGTTTTTAAATGTTTATTTTGTTTATTATTCTTTATTTCATTTTATATTAGTACTTAATTTACGGTGATTTAAAATATTTTCATCGAATTTGTTAGAGCATGAATTTAGGAAAAGCCGCAACATCTTTGACTGTCCGAAGTCTATCTGTGGAGTGCAGGAGCTAAGGCTTCAGGGTGTATTGCCCAAGGCACAGTGGCCAGCCTGTGTGTAGAATGGTTACAGCGGTGATGCCACAGTGCCATGAAAGATAGCTGCAGCTATTGAAACAGCGATGAGGGGGTTGGTGTGGCCTGGGATGATTCAAATATAATTCAGGCCATTAACAAGTGAAAAGGGAATGATAAAAATACTCCGAGCAATGCATCAGATACAATTTGGAAGCTCATTCTGTGGATCAGCAGTCTCAACGGTTGGTTGTGTGAGAGAGTTGGGCTATTTTGGAGTTAGTGTGATAAACTATTTTACAACAGAATATGTGCAGAGCTCAGTAAACATTTGTGCCGTATTAAAAACCACAAATGTGCAACCACAACAAACAATTTACTCAGATTCTTCTCCAGCCCGACCAAATGACGTTGATGGCAAAAAACAACGTTCCTTTGCACAATATAATGTATCAAAATGCGGCTTCCGTCTCCAGTCTACTCCTTATCCCATCGCACTCTAAAATGGATTCTGTTACTCTGTGCCTCATGAGTCAATCGAAAACACAAGCAAAAGCCTTTCGATCTGAAGAAGGATCCCAACTCAAAACGTTGCCGCTCCATTCCGACTACATATGCTGCCATTGAGTTCCTTCACCATTTAGTTTTAGTTTACTTTAGGGTTACAGCATGGAAACAAGCCCGTCGGCCCACCGCGTCAGTGTCGACCAATGAACAGCCAGACACTAGTTCAATCCGACACACTAGAGACAATTTACATAAATCATTTAACCTACAAACCTGCACATCTGTGGGACGTACGAGGAAACAGGAGATGATGCAAACTCCACACAGACAGCACCGGAGGTCAGGTTCAAACCTGGTCTCTGATGATGTGGGGCAGCAGCTCTAACGGTGAATGAATTCCAGAGGCGGGCTACAATGCAATTACGTTATAATATGGCATATGTAGCACTGATGCGTGGGATTTCATTTCCAGGTAATGCAGATATAGCTTTGGTATTCTTCAGATACACCTCTTGGGATCCTGACATTATTTTCAATCTAATGTTTTGAGATAAATACGCATAGCATGACGCCAATCTAATTGGGTTCTGCTGTTTTGTTGATGCTGAATTAGCAAAATGGCATCTGCTTGAGTGAAGATGTGCATGTTGCTTGTATTTATTTGAAAGAAGTATTTGTGAAGCAATTTAAAAAAAAAATACTTGGCAAGCCTTTAGTCAATCTGAACCATTATAAGAACATAAAGCATGATATCATTGTGATGAGTCAATCTTTTGTCCAACACATGAATGCATCCCTACTGATTCTTCACCACTGGCTCTTTTTAAGGGAGTACCACAATGGTGCAATGAAAAGAGTTGCTGCCTTACAGCACCAGAGAGCCGAGTTCAATCCTGACTATGGGAGCTGTCTGTATGGAGTCTGCATGTTCCCCCTGTGACTGCGTGCGTTTCTACCGTTCTCCGCTTTCCTCCGGTGCAGGTTTTGTAGACTGATTGGCAGCTGTAAATTGTCCTTAGTGAGATAACATGGAGGTAGAGTATTGGTGATTGACTGTCAGCATGGACTTAGTGGGCCGAAGGGCCTGTTTCCACACCGTATCTAAACTAATCTAAACTTCAAGAGATTTGTTACAAGCTGAAATTAAACCAGCAATTTGGCTGTATCGTTCTGAGATTTCCAATGAATACAATGGCTGGTGATGAGGTTAATCTGAAAGAGAAGCACCAAACATGGGCTGGTTTGGATCCAAGTCACCTGTGGTTCCAGAGCTAGGAAAATAAATTTCATATGTCTCTTGCTTTATGAGGTCACGATAAAGCAGAGACATCTCCTGAAGGATTCCTTTTTTTTATTTCCCAGCTAAACACAACCTTGAAAAGCTCAATTCAAGATTTATTTGATTTATGTGAACATCATCAAACTGTTATGAAAACCATACTTCTTGTGGTCTGCAATATAACTTTTTATTTCCATTTGTATCCCACGAGGTGTATCTGAGGAATACCAAAGCTATATCTGCATTACCTGGAAATGTATCCCACTCACCCGGAGCTGCTCCTAACAACTTCTCATTTGACTCCTCCCTCTTCTTCCAAATCCAAGGCGTAGCTATGGGCACTCATATGGGCCCCAGCTATGCCTGCCTCTTTGTAGGGCCGTCGAACAATCCCTGTTCCAGGCGTATACTGGCCCTATCTCTGGACTCCCACAGCTACCTAGAGTACACTTCTTCCCACCCTGCTTCCTGTAAAGACTCCCTCCCCGACTCCCAATTCCTCCGTCTGCACCCAAGATGACGTGTTCCTTACCAGGATATCAGCGATGTCCTCATTCTTTAGGAAACGGGGGTTCCCCTCTCCATCATAGATGAGGCTCTCTCTACGGTCTCCTCGATATCCCTCAGCTTCGCTCTTGCTCCCACTCCCCCCTATTCCAACAGGGACAGAGTCCCCCTTGTCCTCACCTTTCACCCCATCAGCCGTCGCATGCAACGCATATTCCTCTGATATTTTCGCCATCTCCAACGGGATCCCACCACTAGCCACGTCTTCCCATCTCCACCCCTTTCCGCAGAGACCGTTCCCACCACAACTCCCTGGTCAACTCATCCCCACCCAAACCACCCCCTCCCCAGATACTTTCCCCTGCAATCGCAAGAGATGTAACACCTGTCCCTATACCTCCCCCCAAGGACCCTGACAGTCTTTTAAGGAGAGGCAGAGGTTCATATGCACCTCCTCCAACCTCATCTACCATATCCGCTATTCCAGGTGTGGACTACTATGTATCGGCAAGACCAAACACAGGCCCGGCGATCGTTTTGCTGAACACCTCCGCTAAGTCCGCCTAAATCTACCTGATCTCCCGGTTGCTGAACACTTTAACTCCCCTCCTATTCCCACATTGACCTTTCTATCCTGGGCCTCCTCCATTGTCAGAGTGAGGCCCGGCACAAATAGGAGGAACAACACCTCATATTTCGCTTGGGCAGCTTACACCCCAGCTGTATGAACATTGACTTCTACATTTTCATTGATCTCCATTCCCTTCGTCCTGTTTTCACACCCTACATTTCCTTATCTATGTATCTCCCTTTCCCCTGACATCAGTCTGAAGAAGGGTCTCGACCCGAAAGGTCACCCATTCCTTCTCTACAGAGATCCTGCCTGTCCCGCAGAGTTACTCCAGTATTTTGCGTCTATCTTCGGTTTAAACCAGCATCTGCTGTACCTTCCAACACTTAAATTGCATTGTGCGTGTCAACAGAAAGATCCACACATATATCATAACACAAGGGGCTGAACTTTACTATTCAGCAATTTTAACACATGTATGGTCTTATCATAAGTGCAAAGTCATAGGAGCAGAATTAGACCATTCAGTCCATCAAGTCTACTTTGCCAATCAAACATGGCTGATTTATCTTTCCCTCTCAACCCCATTCTCTTGCTTTCGCCCCACTGACACTTGTGCTAATCAAGAATCTCCACCTTAAAAATACCCAAAGACATAGCCTCCAAGCCGTCTGTGGCAATGAATTCCACAGATTCACCATCCTCTGACTATAGAAATTCCTCATTTCCATTCTTAAAGGCACATCCTTTTATCTTTACCAATCAAATTTTGACTGCGCATTCTCAAGAATACAAATGAGCGATTTGCATTTACACTTCAAAGCGTTTGTCATATGTGTCTACTGTTACCATTATTCTAATGTGGCAGGTTCTCCATAACTGCAAGGAGAAAATTATAATATTATCTTTTATAATTACGTTGAACGACGAATCACTGGCAAGAAGCCAGAGAGAAATCTCCTGTTAATACCAAGTTCACCATTTAAATGCAGTTCTCTACAACACTATATAGGGTAAAGCTACGAACAAGCAAATATAGGGTTATATTACAGATATGCAGTATCAGATGTAAATGCAAATCTTTATTTTTGTATACTTGGGAATGTGCAGTCAAAAATTTGATCAGTAAAAATTAGACCCATACTTGTGTTGAAATTGAAGAATGGCAAAGTGGAGTCCCTGTGTTCTGCTGCACGTGTGGTTCTTCCTGTTGACCAGTCCAATGCAATTTAAATTGGCCATCTTCATATTGACCTTCACATTCTACATTCAGGCCAGCGGAGCAATACTTTGTACTAGATGTCATCATTCTGCCCATATAAGTAAGTAGTTTCATTATTCTGCCGATACAAGTTTCAGGAATGCAAGCATCATTGAACAGCAGGGCAGAAAGCTGCCTTCTGGGAATTAATAGAGAAACCTCATTCCAGTAACTAAAGATCCAGCCTCTTGAATACAAATCTAAAAAAACTGCTTTTAGTGATCAGCGTGGAATAGCAAACTGATGGTTTTACTGAGAAATGCTAGAAATTCTGCAGGCATTTCCCTCTGTCACTGCCAGGGGTTTGGTATTCTCAAATTCCCTGAGAGGTGCATTTTGCTGACGTCCCAGCAATGGTTCTGACATTGGAGTACAGCGACAGAGTGCCAGTTTCCTGCAGTTTCCCAGCAGCAGTGCTGGAAAACCTGACCCTGAAGCCTCTTCTCTCGACACTTTATCAAAGAAGAATGGCTGCAGGGGAAAAGGGGAGCTCTCAGCTAACTTTCTTGTCAAATTTATTGATTTAAGTTTGGGCAGCAGTGGGGCAGCGATAGAGCTGCTGCCTTTCTGCACCAGAGACCCGGGTTCGATCCTGACTACGGGTGTTGTCTGTACAGAGTTTGTACGATATCCCTGTGACCACGTAGGTTATTCCAGGTGTTCCGGTTTCCTCCCACATTCCAAAGACATGCAGGTTTGTAGGGTAATTGGCTTCAAGTCAAGTCAAGTAAGTTTATTTGTCACATACGCATACGAGATGTGCAGTGAAATGAAAAGTGGCAATGCCTGCGGAATGTGCAAAAAACTACAAAATAGAATAGAATCAGTAATTACATATTGGTGAGAAAAAAACCCAGCAATTTTAAAAAGACACAACACAACAGTAGTTTGGTACAGTAAGTTAGTCCCCGGTGAGATAAGAGTTTACAGATCTAATGGCCTCTGGGAAGAAACTCCGTCTCATCCTCTCTGTTTTCACAGCATGACAGCGGAGGCGTTTGCCTGACTGTAGCTGACTGATCAGCTGGAACAGTCCGTTGCTGGGGTGGAAGGGGTCCCACATAATGTTGCTGGCTCTGGATCTGCACCTTCTGATGTACAGGTCCTGCAGGGGGGCGAGTGTAGTTCCCATAGTGCGTTCGGCCGAACACACTACTCTCTGCAGAGCCTTCTTGTCCTGGGCAGAGCAGTTCCCAAACCAGATTGTGATGTTTCCGGACAACATGCTTTCTACAGCCGCTGAGTAGAAGCACTGGAGGATCCTCAGAGACACTCTGAATTTCCTCAGCTGCCTGAGGTGGTAAAGGCGCTGCCTTGCCTTACTCACCCGTGCAGCAGCGTGTGATGTCCATGTCATTTCCTCAGAGATGTGGACTCCCAGGTATATAAAGCAGTTCACCCTATTCACACAGTAGCCCCGTCTATCTTCAGTGGCATGTACGTCCTTGGCTGTTGTGCCCTCCTAAAGTCCATGATCCGCTCCTTAGTTTTTTTGACATTCAACAGGAGGCTGTTGTCCTGACCCAGAGTGCCAGATCAGCCACCTCCTCCCGGTAGGCCTTCTCATCATTGTCTGAGATCAGGCCCACCACCACAGTGTCATCAGCAAACTTGATTATCGAGTTGGAGCTGAACCTAGTCACACAGTCATGTGTGCACAGGGAGTACAGTAGGGGGCTGAGGACACAACCCTGGGGGGATCCTGCGCTCAGGGTGAGGGTCTTTGATGTATTTCCTCCCATCTTGACTACCTGGGGCCTGGTAGTGAGAATGTCCAGGACCCAGGCACACAGGGGGATGTTGAGCCCCAGTTCCAGCGGCTTCTCAGCAAGTCTGGTGGGAACTATCGTGTTGAAGGCTGAACTGAAGTCAATGAACAGCATCCTCACATATCCCCCTACTGGCTGTCAAGGTGTGAGAGAACGGTGTGCAGAACCTGGGAGACCGCATTGTCCGTGGATCTGTTCGGACGGTATGCGAACTGTGAGGGAGAAAGGCGTGGATGTGGTTCTTGACCAGCTTCTCGAAGCATTTCATGACTACCGAGGTGAGGGCCACCGGACGGTAGTCATTCAAACAAGCTGGAGAGGCATTCTTTGGTACAGGTACAATGATGGATCTTTTGAAGCAGGCAGGGACCACGGGCTTGGCCAGGGAGAGGTTGAATATTGTAGTGAGCACCGGAGCTAGCTGCGCAGCACAGGACTTAAGTACTCGCCCCGAGATGCCATCTGGGTCTACAGCTTTTGTCGTGTTCACACGTATCAGAACCCTCCTCACGTCGTGCTCGGACAACGAGAATGTGTATCCATTCCCAGCGGAGGACCTCCCTCCAGCCTCGTTAGCCAGCGCGCTGGCGGCGTTGTCGTTAGCCGGCAAGCCTGGGGTGATGTTGCCCGTCTCGAAACGTGCGAGGAAAGAGTTCACGTCATCAGCTTGGGAGGTGCCGGCACCTCGGGTTGAGGGG
This sequence comes from Okamejei kenojei, assembly GCA_035221665.1. Classification (NCBI taxonomy): domain Eukaryota; kingdom Metazoa; phylum Chordata; class Chondrichthyes; order Rajiformes; family Rajidae; genus Okamejei; species Okamejei kenojei. The sequence goes on along the minus strand of CM069149.1, from coordinate 16,323,870 downwards.
GGGCTGCTCCGGTAGTTGGTTACAGTCCATAGCCCCTGCCAAAGGCGTCTGGTGTCCTGCTGTTCCATCTGTGACTCCATCCTGTCCCTGTACCTCCTTTTTGCGTCCTTCACCGCCCTTCGCAGTCAGTTAAAGCGCAGCAGACGTCCATATTTACGGATGCCAGGCCCGAGTTGTAAGCAGCCGCGCGAGCATTCAAGGCAACACGAATGGACCTGTCCACCCAGGGTTTTTGATTAGGAAAGATGCTAACCCTTACCGTGGGGACGATGCTGTCGGTTATTGTTACATTGAAGTCCGTAACTGCTTCCGCGAACTCACTGACGTCGCTGGAACTTGCTTGGAACATATTCCAGTCGACAACTGTCAGTGCATCTTGCAGCATGGCCTCTGACTGGTCGGACCACCGCTTTACGTCCCTCGTCACTGCCGCTTCCCAAACTATCCTCTGTTTATACTCCGGCAGCAGGAAAATGGCAGCGTGGTCAGATTTTCCTAGGGGAGGGAGTGAAATGGCCTTGTAGCCCTTCCAGAACGGCGTATAGCAGTGGTCCAATGTTCTCTCCCCCCTGGTGGCACACGTGATGTGTTGGTAGAAGTTCGGCATGACCTTCTTGAGATTTGATTTATTAAAATCTCCAGCCACCACCATAGCCGCATCCGGGTTCTTGTTTTGGTGTCGACATGGCACATCGTGTAGGGCCGATAGTGCCACGTCAGTGTCCGCCTGCGGTGGGATGTAGACAGCTGTGACGATCACTGAGCTGAACTCACGGGGAAGGTTGAATGGATGGCATGAGATCGTCAGATGCTCCAGGTCCGACGAGCAGGAACGAGAAAGCGTCTTAATATTTCCAGGGTTGCACCAGTTGTTATTGGTCATGAAGCAGACTCCTCCACCCTTGGATTTCCCAGATTCTTCTGTTCCGTCGGTACGGTAAACAGTGAAGGACTCGGTTGGGAAGATTACCTGATTAGGCACCAGCGAGGTCAGCCATGTCTCGGTCAGACAGAGGATGTTGCAGTCCCTTATGTCCCACTGCAATCTGACCCTCACCCTGAGGTCATCCAGCTTGTTCTCCAGTGACTGGGCATTCACCAGAGGAATGCTGGGCAGAGGAGGTCTGAAGGCTTGGGCTCTCAGCCTATTCCGAATCCCACCCCCGCTTACCCCGATGTTTTCTCCGGGTTTTCTTTGGAGCCACGCTCCCATTGTTCTTGCCGCGGTGCGCTCTGTTGATCTCTGCTGGCCACGCTGGGTCGGCGAGTACAGTGTTTAAAAAGTCTCCGGTTACGTTAGAGTTTAGTTTTACGAGAGTTTCCTGGTCATACGTTGTTAGTGCTAGAGAGTTAGTACTTACAAAATAAATTTAAAGCGAACATGCAAGTTAAAAATACGCACAGTTTCCGCGGAGCTGCCACGACGGCGACTGGACCCGGCCGCGCCATCTTGTAATCTGAGTAAATTGTGTGTAGAATAGCGCTAGTGTACGGGATAATCGTTGGTTGGCGCAAACTTGGTGGATTTCCTTGCTGCATTTCTCAAAAAAGCTGAAAATAAACTAAAAGAGCCGTAATTACATATCTGTCCAATTTTAAATAAAGGGTTGATCACACATATTTATTACATCCAGTCGAATAGAAATGGCTACATAGAATACCACACCAAATCTGTTGGTAAAATGTGTTACCAAAGATGTATGGGTTTGTAGTCAAATTCTCTTGGTAAAATTGTACATTGTCCCTAGTATGTGTAGGATAGTGTTGGTGTGTGGGGATCGCTGGTCGGCATGGACTCGGTGGGCCGAAGGGCCTGTTTCCACGCTGTATCACTCAACTAAACTAAACCCAGCGACACGTGGTTAGTTAAGCAGGCAGTCTTTGGAACTATGGCCGGTAGGGTCAACAGAACCTAGTCACATGAGATTTCCGGCACACATTAACAGGCGAGGAATATGTGGGCACATGGGATTTGTTTAGATTGGCATTCTGTCTTACAAAATATCTGTAACCAAATTCAAAAAACATGAAAATGCTCAACAGCAACATTCATGAACACGCAAAATTCTCTCCATAGAAACCCCCTGACTCACTGAGAATTTCCAGCAATTTTCATAAATTTCCTGCCAACTGAAGCCAGGTTTCACTTGGTCGCGGGACCCAGCCTTCTTTACCCAGCAAGGTACAGTTCTGCAACCTGAGGTTTATTACCCGAATACCACTGGGTATCATTGAATATCACTGGGTCTACATTGAGTTCTTTCTTAGATTGCATTCATTGTGCAATGACCCCTGTAGGAATCATTTCCTACTTTACTAGTTATTTGAGTACATTCATTCCTATGTTCATTCACACAGCATCTTCTACCAAATAATCTAGCAATTGGTGAAATTAAATGGTATTCAATATATAGGATTATTGTACAATTTAAGTTTAAACTGGATATCATTTTTCAGTGGCATTTTCTTTGCAAAAACATGGAAATCATTTATGTTTGGTGAATTGGATTATGATGTAATTTATATCTCCTGAGATTTTATTCTCTTGTTGATAACCTTCTTGCAATTTTCACAAGTATGTTTTTTTTAACATTTTCTTGCTTCTCAAGTAATAATGCAAATGTGCTACACAACTTGAATGTTGAAATCAGAAAGTCTCAAACTCCATTCAGGATTAACCACACTGATAGTCAATCCAGTGGAAGACACTAACATATTATAAGCCCTTAACAACGTCTCCTTTGATTTCTCTCATTTCAAGTAACGCAGCCATTCACTCTCTCCCCCTCCCACACCCTAGTCGCCCTACTAGTTCCACCGTTCGCTTCCTTGTATCTCTTTGATTTCTCCTCTTCACCAGCCAACAATGGGTCATTGTGGGCTCCACACATCCTTGGTCATCTGTTGCCAGCCCTGCTTTGTTCTGGCGTTTTCCAACCTCCAGTTCCCTCCCCTCTACTTTCCTTCTAAATCAGGGTCCCAACGTAAAATGCCACCCATCCTTTTTCTCCAGAGATGCTGCCTGCCTTGCTGAGCTACTCCAGCATTTTGTGTATATCTTCAACATATTGTAACACTTCCCATTCCATTCTCAGTACAAAACATCAGATTTAGTCAATATGTTTAAATCCCAAGTGCATGATTGAAAAGCATCTACATATATCAAGTATTTTCTACTTCTGAGCTTAGTTGTACAAAATATAAATATGCAACGGATAAACCAACTAAAAATTTTACATTTGGTATAAATTCCCACTCCAGGCACGTTCTTCGACCGGCATGTAGTCCTTGGCATTTTATATGAACTAAGGTGTTATTCACAGCTCTCAATAATAATATTCAGGATGTTTAAAATAACTCTCAAAATAACTACATTAAAATATTGTGGAATGCTACAAGGATATTGGGTATAAGAAGTATTGCTTTACAATAAACATAACAAAGTGACAATTTTTTGCACAAAGCTCTCTCCACTAGATGGGGATCTCATCCTTCAAATTCCTTGGCAGTGACAGATCTTGGATGGGATGTAAAATTAACCATTTGAGAATGCAAAATGTTCTCTACTTTCTTGGCATTGGAAGTTTTTGAGAAAGCTGGGGTTTAGTTCATTTCAATGGCTAGCTCCACCTACATTCCTTCCTCTGGCTTCACAAGTTGCAATTAGTCTGTCTCACACGTTCTGATGTAACCTCTGGCCTTTGTTGCAACCATCTGCCTAGTAAAAAACCTCCCTCACCTGTGTCCACCTTTTACCTGCATGCTCTAGTCCTGTCCATACTCTCTCTCTCATCTTCCTTCCTTCACCCCCCCCCCCCCCCCCCAACCCCACCCCCCCACACACACACACACACAATCAGTTCCAAAAAGGGTCCCAACCTGAAAGGTCACCTATCAAGTGCTCGTTCTCCAGAGATACTGCCTGACTTGTTGTGTTACTCCAGCACTTTGTGTTAAACTAACACCTGCAGATAGATCAGCCATGATTGAATGGCAGTGTAGACTTGATGGGCTGACGGGCCTAATTCTGCTCCTATCCCTTATGAACGTCTGAATCTATTCTCTCTCCACGGGTGCTCTCTGATCTGCTGACAATTTCCAACACTTCCTGCTTGAATTTACATTGGAATCTATTCTGTTTTTATTGGCGGATCCTTCAAGGATGAATTGTGTGTCCCTTTAGACTTTATAGAAACAGTACAGAAATTCAAGCAGTTCATGGTGCTTTAGAGGCATGGTAGGGTTATAACTAGAGGGTCAGAGGTGTATTGTTGAATTATGACTATGTGATCTCAGTTGGTCTGGCAAAACGGATAATCCTGCAAGGCTCTGGAACCAAGCGTGCCGGAAAAGCGGTGGTGGACTGGCATTCTTTTTCTCAAACAAAGGTTCATACAGAGCATTTAAGGTGAAGATGAAATTCATCATTGGCTAAAGGTGGCTGCGGAGATCTGAAAGGTGGTCCATCTTTTGCATGTTATCACCATGAACCTTTATTGTCAGAGGGCAGCGTTATACAGGGACAGTGGGGGAGGGGGTGGTCGGCAGAGGATTGCTGCCTTTCAGATAGTGATGGTATGAACATTGAATTCTCCAATTTTAGATAACTAACCAACAAACAATCCCAAACACCCCACCTCCCTTCCTATTTCCCTTTACCCTCTCCTCCCTGTGCCCCAATCAGAGTTACACCCATATCTCACCTTCCTCCTACCTTTATACCCATATTCCTTCCTTTAGCTTTACAATTCGCATCTCTTCTATCCTCATCCCACACCCTATGTCCTTTTATTTCTGGATTTTACCTGACCATCTGCCCATCAAAAATCTCCTTGATCTATGCATACCCATCACTCGCACAGTCTTATCTCAGCCTTGCCTTATTCCCCCTCCCTTCCAACTTAATTCCCTCTGCCACTGCAATCAATCTGAAAAAGGGTCTTGAACCGAAACATCATTAATCCATGTTCTCCGGGATGCTGCCTGACCCACTGAATTACTCCAGCACTTTGTGTCTTTTTTTGTTTTTTTAGATGTTGAGAGCAAGGCCCATCTTCTTGTGAGTTTCAATGAATTATGTAAATGTGCAAATTTGCAGATGACACAAAGCTGCGTGGCAGTGTGAACTGTGAGGAGGATGCTATTAGAATGCAGGGTGACTTGGATAGGTTGGGGGAGTGGGCAGATGCATGGCAGATGCAGTTTAATGTGGATAAATGTGAGGTTATCCACTTTGGTAGCAAAAACAGGAAGGCAGATTATTATCTAAATGGTGTCAAGTTGGGAAAAGGGGAAGTACAACGGGATCAGGGGGTCCTTGTTCATCAGTCACTGAAAGTAAGCATGCCGGTACAGCAGGCAGTGAAGAAAGCGAATGACATGTTGGCCTTCATAACAAGAGTAGTTGAGTATAGGAGCAAAGAGGTCCTTCTGCAGTTGTACAGGGCCCTGGTGAGAGCACACCTGGAGTATTGTGTGCAGTTTTGGTCCCCTAATTTGGTCTCCTAATTCTTGCTATTGAGGGAGTGCAGCATATGTTTACAAGGTTAATTCCCGGGTTGGCGGGACTGTCATATGCTGAGAGAATGGAGCAGCTGGGCTTGTACACTCTGGAGTTTAAAAGGATGCGAGGGGATCTTATTGAAACAGATAAGATTATTAAGGGTTTGGACACGCTAGAGGCAGGAAACATGTTACTGATGTTGGGGTAGTCCAGAACCAGGGACCACAGTTTAAGAATAAGGGATAAGCCATTTAGAACGGAGATGAGGAAAAACTTTTTCACACAGAGAGTTGTGAGTGTGTGGAATTCTCTGCTTCAGAGGGCGGTGGAGGCCGGTTCTCTGGATACTTTCAAGAGAGAGCTAGATAGGGCTCTTAAAGATAGCGGAGTCAGGGGATATGGGGAGAAGGCAGGAACGCGGCACTGATTGTGGATGATCACATTGAGTGGTGGTGCTGGCTCGAAGGGCCGAATGGCCTACTCCTGCACCTATTGTCTATAATGTCACCATACATGAAGTATGTGTACAAATTTGGATATGGAACAATACACCTTTTATAGGGGGTGTGCAGTGAAGATTCACCAGACTGTTTCCAAAAATTGTTAGGAAGGAACTGCAGATGCTAGTTTAAACTGAAGATAGACGCAAAAAGCTGGAGTAACTCAGTGGGACAGGCAGCATCTCTGGCGAGAAGGAATTGGCGACATTACCAAAAATGGGTGGTTTATTAAGCTGAGTAGACTAAGCCTTTACTCTCTAATATTTAGAAGAATGGGATGTGACCTTACTGAAACATACAAAGTTCATTGAGGGTTCAACAGGGATGATAAGAGAGGATGTTAGCCCTGGCGGAGGAGTCTGGAACATCTTCTCTCAGATGGAGTCAACCTGTAGAATTCTTTCCTCTGGAGCACTGGAGTCTATTAAAAAAAAAAAGTTCTAGGAGCAGAATTAGGACATTTGGCCCATTAATTCTACTCTGCCATTCAATCATGGCTGATCTATCGTTCCCTCTCAACCCCATTCTCCTGCCTTCTCCCCATAACCCCTGACACCCATCATTAATTGCATTTGAAGCAGAGATTGATGAATAATAAAAGAATCAAGCGTTCCAGGAAAAGGGCAGGAAAATAGTATTAAGGTGATTTGTCCTAATTGTAGACCAGGCTTGTATGGTTGTCTGGCCTACTGTACATCTTTATCTATTTCTTATGCTTTTATAACCTTATGCACAGCTATTTGTGAGTAAGTGCACCTTCCACAGATCTTCGATAATGCCGCAGAATAGAATTAGGAATTAAAAATCGCTAACTATGAACCTTGAAATTTAATGGTTGGATCAGCAGAAAGGTGCATTAAGATTACATTTCTCTGGGGTTACAAATGCAGTACGCGTTCAAAAGCCACATTGGTTGCAACAAATGTGAATTTAATCAACAGCAAGGCATTTCTCAATTTTCCCTGAAAATTAATGTAAATCACTTTCATAATTATTGACAAATGTCTTCGAATCCAATTGGCTTTATAATCAGTAAATTTAATGCAAATGATGATTAAAAAAAAACACAAGACCTTTCTAGTGATATGCTGATAATCTCCATAACTATTAAAAATATAGAGGACACACAGTCCCTGTCCGCAAACCTTATTTCCTATCTCATGATTTATAGTCACAATTTCCAATCAACCTCAACTATTGTAAATTGTGATGTCAATATTTCCCATTCAATTTATCTTTTCTTTTCTTTTAAAATCTTTTTATTAATTTTCAAAAAACAAAAAAATAATGATAAACATAACAGCAATATTTATACATAGGGATCAGGGTTACAGTCAAAATACACATTGGGTATAGACCTCCCGGTCGCTATGTCAATATAGTTAAATGGCTAGAAGAGAACTTGTATATATAAAAACAAAAAGATAAAAAGAAAAAAAAAGAGAAACAAGAGAAAAACAAACCCCCCCTAAACTAAAATAAGCAAAACAAAGAAAAAAATAAAAACAATTAAAAAAATTAAAAAAACAGAATCTGGGCTGCAAAGAATTTCAACAATTTAGATCCCTGTTTGTCGCTAAATCCGTTCCACCGTATAAGCGTACGAAAATTATTATTACAGTGAAGAGGGAATAATTTATTTTGTGTGAAAATATTGAATAAAGCTTCCCCAAGTCCTATCAAAATTTAACCAAGGGTTCAACAATGTCACTCCTACTTTTTTCTAAATTTAAACATGATATCGTTGTCTTCTCAACCGTCATAAACTGTTGGAGTGGCGGCGCTGCCTTGGCAGCTGCGGCTCGCCTGCAGTCCGTCTGTTTTTTCTTTTTTTTGTTGTTTTCTTGTCTTGTATGGTGTGTTATTTTGAGTTATTATGTTGTGTATGTGTGTGGGACGGGTGGGAGAAACGTGTTTAGTCTCTTCCTTCGGGGGGACACAACTTTTCTTGTCGTATCCCCCGTCTCCGTCTGCGCTGAGGCCTAATGGCGGAGCTGACAGCCTCCAACTGCGACCGACCTCGAGGCTCCGGAGGCAGAGCCAGCCAGGACTTACCAGCGTGAGGCTGGCCGACTTCAGGACTGTGGCGGGTTCAGGCATTCCGGCATTCCGGCGACCCGACTCCAAGCTATGGCGGATTTCCGGTGGCGGCGGCAGCGACTTCGGAGGCCCGGCCGCGGGCCCAGTGGGCGACATCGTCGGGAGCTCGCAGGTCACAGGTTGGTGACCTGTTTTTCCGGAGCTCCCGCGGCAACAGCTGCATCCGCTGGTCTGGAGGGCAGCAGCTTCGACCGCCCCAGGCCGCGGAGTTGAACCGGCCCGTTCGCGGAGCACGGTTCAGCCGCGGGACTTACTTACATCACCCGGTGGGGTCATAACGTCGGAGGCCTGGATCGCCTCAGCGCAGAGGAAGAGGAAGAACAAGAAGGGAAGAGACAAAGACTTAAGATTTTGCCTTCCATGATAGTGAGGAGGTGTCTGGTGAACTCACCATGGTGGATGTTAAATTTGTGTTTATTGTGTGTTTTGTTATTTACTATATGTATGACTGCAAGGCAACGAAATTTCGTTCAGACCAAAAGGTCTCAATGACAATAAAGTTTCCATGAACCACTGGTAGACAAAAATGCTGGAGAAACTCAGCGGGTGAGGCAGCATCTATGGAGCGAAGGAAATAGACAATGTTTTCGGGCCGAAACCCTTCTTCAGACAAACTACTTTCAGTTTCTGCTTATTAATATTAATACTGAACGAACTCAGGGAAGGGAGTGAAAGATTACAGTGGGTGGATGGAAATACAGACTTGGAGTTACAATCAGATTTACCATGATCTTGCAGAGCAGCTTCATCAGGCTGAATGTGGCAACTGCTCCTCCTAAATTATGTGTTTACATGTTCATTGTAAATTCAGTTTTGGAGTTCCTACTCAGACAAGCATTAGTAGCAGTAATAGCTGGTATAATTGCATTATGCCTGTGGCTGAAACAAAGCTCAAAAGGCTGCACAATGCCCCCAGATTATTGATCACTTTTACATGCTATCTTGTTCCGATGTCATGATCCAGGGAATGACGCGAGGAATAGAGTCTCTTGCCCAGAGGAGGAGAATCAAGAACCAGAGGACAAAAGGTTTCAGGTGAGGGACAAAGAACCTGAGGGGTAACTTTTTCGCACAAAGGGTGGTGGGTAACCCTTGTAGGAGCGCAACAAGCATTGTGCATTTTTTCAGAGGCATCACTGCAGGTGATTTGTTCTGTACCTTCCCATACCTCTAGTGGCAGGGCTAAGTAACCCTTGCATTCCCTTTCTTTCAGGAATATTAATCCATAATCAATAAGCTCACCCAACCAAGTCAAATTAGTTAGTCCTCTTGCTAATTTCACTGTTTAGGGTATTCCTTCGTTATACACTACTTCCACAGCCAACAATAGAACCATTTGTGGGTCCATTTTTCCAGAGGAAAAACATCAGAGATGTGAAGGCTCTGCCACAGGGGTAGTTGAGGCCAGTTCTGGCGAGTTAGACTTCGAAGGGCCATACTGCCCTCTAGTTTCTACGTTCATCCACCCTCTCATTGATAATCTGCACCCACTCTCAGTCTTCTGAAGATCGTGAATTTCCTACTCATATGTCTCCAGACATAGGGTCAGAAGAAGGATCTCGACCCGAAACATCACCCATTCCTTCTCTCCAGAGATGCTGCCTATCCCGCCGAGTTACTCTATCTTTTTGTGTCTACATATGTTTCCTTCCACCTTAAAACCTAGAAATTCAACCAACATCTAAACACTTCACTCATTGTTCAGAATCAGCTTTTATTTTTTAACCGAGGGTACACAAAAGGCTGGAGAAACTCAGCGGGTGCAGCAGCATCTAAGGAGCGAAGGAGATAGGCGACGTTTCGGGTCGAGACCCTTCTTCAGACTGGTCAGGGATCAGGGAAACGAGAGATATAGACGTGGAGATGTGGAGAGATAAAGAACAATGAATGAAAGATATGCAAAAAAGTATCGATGATAAAGGGAACAAGCCATTGTAAGCTGTTTGTGGTGTGAAAATGAGAAGCTAGTGCGACTAGGGTGGAGGAGGGAGATAGAGAGAGAGGGAATGCCAGGGCCCGAGGGCTGAGGGAGAGGTGGGAAGGGGAGGAGACAGCAAGGGTTAACAGAATTGAAAAAATTCAATGTTCAAGCCCAGAGGATGCAGACTCCCCAAGCGGAATATGAGGTGCTGTTCCTCCAACTTGCGGTGTTGCTCACTCTGGCCGTGGAGGAGGCCCAGGACCGAGAGGTCAGATACGGAATGAGAGGGGGAGTTGAAGTGCTGAGCCACCGGGAGGTCGGCTTGGTTATTGCGGACCGAGCGAGGTGTTCGGCGAAACGATTTCGCCAAGCCTCCGCTTGGTCTCACCGATATAGATCATCTGGCATCTGGAGCAGCGGATGCAGTAGATGAGGTTGGAGGAGGTGCAGGTGAACCTCTGTCGGACCTGGAAGGACTGCTTGGGTCCCTGAAAGGAGTGGAGGGGGGAGGTGAAGGGACAAGTGTAGCCTTTTCTTGCGGTTGCAAGGGAAAGTGCCCGGGGAAGGGGTAGAGCGGGAGGGAAGGGAAGAATTGACAAGGGAGTTGCGGAGGGAGCGGTCTTTGTGGAAGGCAGACAGGGGGGGAGATGGGAAGATGTGGCAGTGGAGGGGTCACGTTGGAGGTGGCGAAACTGTCAGAGGACTATGTGTTCTATTTGCCGGCTGGTGGGGTGAAAGGTGAGGACCAGGGGGACTCTGCCCTGTTTGCGAATGGGGGAATGGGGAGAGAGGGCAGTGTTGCGGGGTATGGAGGAGACCCTGGTGCGAGCCTCATCTATAGTGGGGGAGGGGAATTCCCGTTCTTTGAAGAATTAGGCCATTTGTGATGACCTGGTGTGGAACACTCATCCTGGGAGCAGATGCGGCGTAGACGGAGGAATTGGGAATAGGGGATGGAGTCCTTACAGGAAGCAGGGTGGGAGGAAGAGTAGTCCAGGTAGCTGTGGGAGTCAGTTGGTTTGTAGTGGATGTCAGTCAGGAGTGTATCACCTGCAATAGAGATGGTGAGGTCAAGGAATGGTAGGGAAATGTCGGAAATGGTCCAAGTGTATTTGAGTGCCGGATGGAAGTTGGTGGTGAAATGGATGAAGTCAGTCAGTTGTGTGTGGGTGCAGGAGGTGACACCAAAGCAGTCGTCGATGTAACGGAGGTAGAGGTCGGGGATGGGGCCCTGGTACGCTGAGAACAAGGATTGTTCGACGTACCCAACAAAGAGGCAAGCGTAGCTGGTGCCCATGCGTGTGCCCACAGCTACGCCTTGTGTTTGGAGGAAATGGGAGGAATCAAAAGAGAAGTTATTGAGGGTAAGGACCAACTCTGCTAGACGGAGGAGGGTGTCAGTGGACGGGTATGGGTATTTTTTAACCCTTCCTTTTGCAGACCATTTTAGGATATTTCCTCCATGTAAAGTACGCTATGGTCAGTGGTGATTTGTTTGTTCAAGCTCTCTGGCAGAAGCATCATTATATTTGATTAGCAACTGCTATATATCGCACGGTCAGTTCGCTTGCGCTCGAAGGCCCATTACGGTGCATTGATAGATTACCAAGCTTTAATTGAATCTCTGTTTATATGAAAGGAAAACAAGCTTTCAACCATTTGATCAATTGCCTGATCAATTTAATCTTACTTGTTTACATTCTCTTCCTTTGGAATGGGGCCATGACCAGAATTCCATGTCCATCCCTAATTGCCTTTGAACAGAGTGGCTTGCAGGGTTGATTCAATGTGCTTTTTAAAAAAAAGTCAACTTTATTGTTTTGTGTTAGAAAACACACTCATATTGCACTAGGTAAGGATTACAGATTTTTGCCCTTGAAGAGTATTAATGAAACAAATAGTTTTTATGACAGTTTTGCATCATCAGATACAATGATGCATCTCATCATTACAAAATGTTCTTTGTTAAATTTGAGATTAACTAATTTTATATTCTATAGATGCCATGTTGGTAGTTGAATCTAGATTTAGTTAATCTTGTTAATCCAGCCCTCGGAGTTATGTCTCATAATTTAACTATGGCATTATACTTTCATATCATACATTTTATATTCTTGCCTTGGCAGTTTGCCTGGAAATTAATTTTAATCGAACTCAAATTTCCTCTTGGCGACCGTAATTACGATTTATCTCACGAAAGAACAGATACAGAAGGCTCCATCATCCCTCAAGCTGTAATCTTCCTGAAATGTAAAGGCAATTACTTTTAGACAAATTGCCGTAATCATACAATATATCCGAGACAACAATCAGACGTAGACTGGTAAATAGCAAGTAACGTTTAGCTTGCGCCAGTACCAGGCATTCATTATGTCCAAATAGAAGTCTTTCTTTGACATTCAATGGTTTATCATTGCTGAATCTCTCATCATCAACATCCTGAGGATCACCAGTGCCCAGGAAGTTAAATGGACCAGATGTGTAAATGCTGTGGCTGTGAGGGCAGTTCATAACGTGGCTATCCTTTGCTCTATACTTTGTCACCTTTCCCCCACAGGACACAGATCAAAGGATGATGGAATTTTCTTTGCCCTTGAACAGTCTAGCTCCAATAACGTTCAAGAAGCCTAAGGCGGTCTAGGACTAATCAACTTGCTTGATTGGTACCCCACCCACCTAGACCGTTATCCCCTCCATCACAATTGCTCCAGAGTGTACCAATTACAACAGGGCCGGCCGTAGGAGATGCGGGGCCCAATTGGGAGCGATTGGTCCAATTGGTTTAAGGCCGGCCCTGAGTGTAAAAATGCACTGCATTTATACACTAAGCAAGGACACCCAAAAACACAACCTCACCACCAAGCTGGACACGGGCAGCAGGCATGTGGGAGCACCACCACCTCCAGGTTCCCCTTCCAAATTACACATCATTCTGACTTGGCAATATGTTGTCATTCATTTGTTGCTGCCAAGTCCAAATCCTAGAATTCCCAATCCAACAGACTGTGGGAATGGCTCTGCCAGAAGCCTTGCTGGGAGTCAGGAAGATAGTTTACCACCACCTTCCCAAGGGTGTTTAGGATTCAGCAATAAATGCTGGCCTTGCCAGTAATCCCCACTCCTCGTAAATGACTATAGAAATTCTGGTCAAGAACATCTGGGATAAGCAGTTGTATCCATTGGATGTACACTAATAAAAGCAAGTTAGTTGCTGCTATTAATTGCTATTGTTGTTATCTTGTTGCTTGTGAGTGTCAACAATAGCCCCATGTGATATGACAATATTTCCAAACAGAATGAAAGACAAAAGCATAAAATGTCACAATTATGCACAGCGCCAAACATTGCAAATCATGTCATCACATTAAAGACACACACTGTTAAATCACGGAGAAACAATCAAGAAACATTTCTCTTCATGGCGAGAACAAATCTGTCGGTCCGGTAATAGTGGCACAGAAAACCCTGTCCCCTGATCCCCGCACTTGAGGTGGAAGTATCAAAGCAACTTCAGGTGAAAGTTTAGTTTAGAGATACAGCATGGAAACAGGCCCTTCAGCCCGCAGTGTCCATGCCAACCATCGATCACCCGTTCATACTAGTTCTATGTTATGCCACTTTCTACACACTTGGGGCAATTTACAGAGACCAATTACCCTACAAACCCATACGTCTTTGGGATGTGGGAGGAAACCAGAGGACCTGGAGGAAACCTACGAGGACGCCAGGAGAATGTGCAAACTCCACACAGACAGTGCCCGTGGTCAGGATTGCCACTTTTCCTGCCAGGCTGATCCCACCTTTTGTCAACAACTGGGAGTATGGCAGGCAAAGGGGAGAAGACGACAGCATCCGCTTCACAACTGCATGTGTTTTTAAAAATGAGAAGTATTCATCATTTTACTTTGGGTCCAGCTTCACAAAATAGCGTCAATTGAACAATGAAAAACAGCTGGGTTTGCCAAGGAATCAAACCATCAAATGCAATGTTTAAGAAACTTTTAAACAGGTACATGGATAGTCCAGGTTTAGAGGGGTGTGTGTGCCAAATGGTTGGTGTGGGCAAGTTGGGCCAATGGTTCTGTTTCTGGATTACTTTATGACCCTATAAACATGAACTGTTTTTTCTCTCTCTACAGATGCTTCCTACCCTGTGGAGCATTTCAATTTTTAAACTACAGACATTGGTTCGCAATCTGTCTGAGATCAGTAATTCCTTTGGTTTTAGAGCCCTATGGATTTCTTTAGTGCTCAACGTTGATAATTCAAGTGTACAACTCTAACTTTGTTCTCGCTGTGTAAATGTGCTAGCAGGCCAAACCGCTCACACCACAGCCATTCTCTCTCACCCCTCACCCACCAGGCAGTAGGTACAAAAGCTTGAAAGCACATACCACCTGATTCAAGAACACCTTCTTCCCCGCTGTTATGAGAGCTCTCATAAGCAACGAATGAATTCCAGATTTTGCACTCTGTTTATTTTCTCCTTTGCTCTATCTGCTGTACTCATATATGACATGATTTACCTGGATAGCATGAAAAACAAAGTATTTCTCTTTTCCTCAGTATGTGCGACAGTAATAATAAATTTTACTTCGGAGGCACGTGAGTGACTACGTGAATAGAAGCCCGTACAGCCGTTGGTGCGTCATGACGTCAGACGCTGGTGCAGTCGCGGTTGGAGCAGCAGCGCTCCTCCGAGCGGTAAGTTTAAAAACGGAGGTAAGAATTGTTGAAGTTTTACCTTAGGTCATTTCTGCGACGGTTTGAAGGAGATATGTTGCAGAAAGTGAAGAAGGTGTCGGCGAGGCGCTCCGCAGGTAGAAAGGAGAATGACCAGGAGAGTGTTGGGGAAGGAGGCCCGTCTGGTACACCTGGTCCGGTGCTGGCTACACAGCCAGTGGTTGCGGACCCACTGCCGGGGGGCAGTGAAGGCTTGCCAGTAGGGCGGAAGGCCACTGGCAAGTCTGTCAGGCCCGTAGATGAGTCGGGCCTGGAGGTTATACCCTCCATTGGAGAGTCCGTTTGCTCACGGCTCTCCCAAATTGAGATTTTATTACAAAGAATGCTCGACAGGGACCAGCTCCGTGAGGAAGAGTGGTCCCAAGCCAGGCTGATGGAGAGCTTGTGCTAGCAGCACCTGTTTCAGGGCTGCAGAACTATCCTGCCTGTGAGGAGGATGTTCCATCAGTGCAGTTTGCTGACACTGAGTCTATGCTGGGGGAGAGCAGTAAAGAAGTTCGGTTGGAGATAATCCCGAACATTGCTGGGAAGTTTGCTGAGCCTAGAGAGGCAGGAGAGGCGATTGATGGGGAATTGGCTGAAGCCATTCAGTATATGCTCTCCCACCAGTTACAGGAGCTAGCTCTGGATGAAGCAGCTAACAATTATAAGGCTCCTGTTAATTGTGATCTCCTGAAGGTACCGGTGGTTAATCACCAAATTTGGTCACAGATGGGTATGCCTGCTAGGGCCCAGGAGATGAAGTTCCAAAAAGTGCTTAAACTGTTGTCAGCAGGTATTACAGCTGTGGTGAAAGTGATTGATCCAAGCAATGTGGTTGACGCACACCAGGATGGACTGGGATTCCTTTGTAATGTGTTTTTTGAAATCAATAACATCAGGAGGGCTGCTATTAGGCCAGTGCTTAATCCGAGTTTGGCAAGTTTGTGCAAACCAACCAGTGTACCACCACAAAATTTGTTGTTTGGAGGTAATCTTGTGAAAAGAGTCAAAGAATGTCATGAAGAATGGCCTACTTAGATGATATTCTGATTGTTGGAAAGACTCATGCTGAAACTCAATCATCAGTTTCAGTTGTTAAAATCACTTTTGAACAATTGGGATTTGTGATTCATCCAGATAAATCTAAATTATCACCAGTCCAAATCATTGATTATCTGGGATTTACCATTAATTCAAATCACATGTTGGTGACTTTGCCCAGGGATAAATTGAATCAGTTAATTGAGGACTGTGTTAATCTCATTGGAGAACAAAGGCCTTTGATTAGACAAGTAGCCAGGTTAATTGGGAAGTTGGTGGCAGCATTTCCAGCTGTGCAGTATGGTCCTCTGCATCATCAACAATTACAACGATCAAAGGAACAGGCACTGAGAATACAAAGGGGCCATTTTGATAGGCCTATGCAGTTGTCAGCTGGGGCGATTGCTGACATACAATGGTGGATAGCAAATGTTTCAACAAGTTTTAGGAAGGTTTTGGTGGAACCACCGTCATTGATATTACAGACTGATGTAAGTGCACTGGGTTGGGGTGCAACAGACATGTCTTCTAGTTGTGGAGGCAGATGGAATGTGGATGAGACATCGCTTCTTCAACTAAGAGGGATTAATTATTTAGAGTTGTTGGGCACCTGGTATGGGCTCAAAGCTTATTGTTCTACAAGGAGGGATCTGCATGTGCAGGTTCAGATTGACAACACCACAGCAGTGGAATGTGTAAACCACATGGGTGGAGTTAAGTCACAGTCTTGTGATAGACTGGCTAACCAGATTTGGAGCTGGTGTATTGACCAAAATATCTGGCTTTCAGCACTTTATTTGCCAGGAAGGTTCAACACGGTAGCTGACACTAGGTCACGTCAGTTTAATGACAACATTGAATGGATGTTAAATCAGGATGTATTTAACCAAATGATTGTTCAGTATGGATTGCCAGATATTGACCTGTTTGCATCAGTTACCTCGATATGTTTCATGGGAACCAGATCTTGGGGCAGTAGCAGTGGATGCGTTTTCGCTGCATTGGGGAGGAATGTTTGTGTATGTATTTCCTCCATTCTGTCTCATCAGCAGATGTTTGCAAAAGATCAAGGAGGACTCCGCTTCAGGGGTATTGGTAGTGCCAGATTGGCCTACACAAGCATGGTTTCCTGTTGTATTACAAATGGCTCGGGAGCCTTACATGCTTATTCCCAAGAATAAAAATCTACTGGTAAATCCAGTCACTGGGGATCAACATCCTTTACATGATCGCATTGATCTGTTAATTTGCAGATTTTAAGGAGGCCATACCTGGGGAGCGGAATGTCTCATCGGACTGTGGATGTTCTCACGTCGGCCTGCAGGGATAGTACACAGCAGCAATATGTCACCTACATAAAGAAGTGGGAGCAATTCTGCCTACAGCAGAATATTGTATATCACACTGCAGGGATCACGGACGTATTGGAATTTTTGTCAACTCTTTATTTCGACCAAAAATTAAGTTATAGTGCGATCAATTCAGCCAGAAGTGCTCTGTCTTCTTATTTACCTATGAATGCAGAATTACATACAGTAGGGACACATCCGTTAGTTTCACGATTCATGAAGGGAGTTTCAATTCTAATCCTCCTAAACCCAGGTATGCCGGGATTTGGAATGTGAGTGAGGTTCTTATGGTTCTTCGCCAGTGGGCTCCGGTTACAAGCCTATCTATAGCCAAATTAACTATTAAGGTGGTCATGCTTATGGCGTTGGTTTCAGCTCAATGTGTACAAACGTTGCAAAAGCTACGGCTGGATAGAATGCATGTGTCGGCAGATGCCATTATATTTTATGTCTATGATTTGCTTAAACATAATAGAAGAGGCAAGACAGGATGTAAGATTGTGTTTTCAGCATACCCCGCAGATGATCGCTTGTGTGTAGTCTCACATTTATCACGTTACATTGAGATTACTCAACCTTTGAGAGGAACAGAGTCGGCTTTGTTTATCAGTCACAAAAAACCACACAGTAAGGTGTCAGTGCAAACGATTTCAAGGTGGCTAAAGCAGGTCCTGGCAAGTGCTGGAATTGATACTGATAAATTCAAATCTCATTCCACCAGGGCGGCATCAACTTCCGCGGCAAGGGCGATGGACGTGCCAATAGACCATATCCTCGCGGCCGCAGGATGGTCCAGTGAGCTGACCTTTCAGAGGTTTTATCACAAGCCGATTTCAAGGCTCGGGGTGTTTGCTGATTCTGTTTTGAGTACTGTTACACTTTCCCCCTGAGTTAGAGGGGTTTGTTATGATTTGTTTGTACATAAACTGTTATTCCATTTAACAAATGTATTACTGATGCATGATTGATTGTTAACGACTTTTGAGTCAATCCAGGCAGTGTGAACGGCGGATTTCAATCTGCGGCGTGAATTCACAGTGCTTTGAAGTCTTCACGTAGTCACTCACGTGACTCCGAAGTAAAATAGTAAGATTAAACGAGAACTTACCAGTTTGAAGTTTGATCTTTATTTTATGAGGAGTCGAGTTGAGGGACTACGTGCCCTCCGCTCCCACCCTCATAGATCTCATCTGGTAGTTCTAGTTTTATCATCTTACCATTATACTTCAGTCATTGTTAGCTGTGAATTCATTCCGCTGCTTTGAAGATTGACGCACCAACGGCTGTACGGGCTTCTATTCACGTAGTCCCTCAACTCGACTCCTCATAAAATAAAGATCAAACTTAAAACTGGTAAGTTCTCGTTTAATCTTACTACTAATACTCCTTTGTCTGCATCCAGTTTTTACCTGCCATGTCCTGCCTCTCTTCTCTGATAGCTTTCTTTCCTCTCCCAAAATCAGTCTGAAGAAGCATCTTGACCCAAAATGTCACCTATCCATGTTCTCCAGAAATATTGCCTGAGCTGCTGAGTTACTCCAACACTTTGTGTCCTTTTGTATATTAACCAGCAGCTGCAGTTCTTTGTTTCTACCTTAAACTTGGATTCTGCTGTTTCACTCCACTTATTTGAAGTTTTGTGTGATTTAAAGCATGTTTTGTTATAGTATTTTGATGATGGACTCCGGAATAAATCTCATTTTTAGAAGATATCATTAGTTCACAAAAAGATCCAACTTTGCAAAGTCACCCAGACTGCCCAGGTTCCTGTATTACCTTCAATTCTTTCTCTTTAGGAATAGATGGAACATCTCTGGGAACTAATTGTACTGCTTGCTTCATTGTCCTTCCCTGTTAAAATAATCACCAACTCCACGAGCAAATTTCCAACATAACAACAAAACTAAGATTAAGGATTCCCTGCAAGTGATTTAGTCAGAAGGAGGAAGATAAATTGTTTCAAGGAAAAGAAAACAAGTACGGTGTATATATAGGTAAGAAACTTGGATTCACCTCGAGTAAATTGGCATGACCCTGTATTCTAATCTCAAAAATCATACTTTATTTATCCAGAGAATCAAGGAAGGCACAAGGTCAAACTTTTCCAACAGTGGGGGAGTCTAGGACCAGAGGGTACAGGCTCAAAATAAAAGGATGTACCTATACAATGGAGGTGAGGAGGAATTTATTTTGCCAAAGGGTGGTTTTCATTGTCACAGATGGCGGTGGAGACCCAGTCATTATGTATTTTAAAAGCGGAGATTGATAGCATCTTGATTAGTAAGAGTATCAAAGGTTCGGGGAGAAGGATGGGAAATGGGGTTGAGAGGGGAAAATAGATCAGCCAAGAATGCGGAGCAGACTCGATGGGCCGAATGGCCTAATTTTGCTCCTATATTTTACGACGTTATTAACATAATTTTCATCTAATATTTCTTAAAAGAACAGGAAGCACACAGGTGTACAGGAGATAAATAACAGAGAGCAAAGGAAATACTCAACAGGTCAGTAGACATCTGTGGAGAGAGAAACAGACTAATGTTTGAAAGATCTCTTTTTAAACATTAAAGAGAAAAAATAATGATCCAAAATGTTAACAGTTTCTTTGTCCACATTTAATGCCTGCCTTCCTTTGTATCCTGAAATTTCTGGCTTTATTTCAGATTTCCAATATCAAACGTTTTGTACAGTGAAGTATTATTTCACCACATTACCAAATGTTCACAGCACAAGTTACTAATTGGACCTAAGTAGAGGATGTGCAAGGATAATGAATTGCGAAGTGACTGCAAAGTATTTGATACATTTTTTTTTCAATTATTGATAAGCTAAATTGCTCACCAGGTTAAAACCACAATACTGCAGGAGACCGCATTGGAAAAGTAACATCATAGCCCACTATTAACTCTATCCAGGAATACCTTGCTGCAGAAATACAAACTGGTACATTGTTGAAATTTCACAGTGTATACTTGCATGTTGTCATCTCAAATCTAGGATGTTTTAGATGACAATACGCATAATATATGCTGTGAAATCCCAGCAATCTCTGGACCAATTCTTGTATTAACCTTATATACCGTGATTTTTAAAGCAAAGTGCAATGTACATTTTGGCAGGAAAAATTAAGTATATTATTTAAATGGTGACAGATCGCAGAGCTCTAAGATGAAGAGGGATCTAGTGTCTCTGTGCGTGTTGCAAAAGACTAGTATTCACGTACACCAAGTCATTTATGACAATCTTATCATTTATTGTTAGAGAAATTGGCCACGTAAATTGGGAGAATAATTTTCAGTGACAAAGGATTTTGGAGAAACCATACCTTAAGTATCATGCACAATATTGGTCTTCTTGTTTGTTCAGGTTTTGAAAGCAGTTCAATGGAGGTTTACAAAACTAAATCCTAGAACGTGTGTATTGTCGTATAAGGAGAGATTGTGTACACTACGCTTGCATTGACTGGATTCAGGATATTCAATGCATCAAACAAGTCTCCTTGAACTCTAAAGTTTGATGCACTGAAGATCCTGAATGGTCTTGTCAATTTGGATGTGAATAGATGTTTCCATTTGTGGGAGACTCTGTAATAGCCATAAAGTAAGCAGTTGCTCATATAAGGGTTGAGTAGTCTACTCCTCCCACAAATGTGTTTATTAATATGCCTATAATGTACTTTACGAGAAGAGCTGATATAGGCACAATCAAATGCAATCAAGAGCAATCCTTGAAATACTTTATCCTTTTCCCAATATTTCCCAATATGTTATCGTCCAGACAAAAGAAAAAATATCACAACAAGACATTTGCAATATCAAAGTGAAATCTGGATTCTGAACAATGTCCTTTCAAAGCAAATGTTTGCAATATCTATTGTTTCTGAAAATTAAGATTTCACATTTTTTAAATATTTTCTCTTCCTATTCTGCTACCAATTTCCTTTCACAGAAGTTTATGCAGCTGGAAGATCTGACAGTACTTCAAATTGCTGAATGCAGGAAGCTAAACTCAAACAAATTGGAAAGAAGGCAAGAAAATGGGCAGGAAATGACTTTAGCATCATTATGAGGAACCATATCGGAAATGCTGACTGCAAAGTTTTTAAAAAATCCCGAAAAGTGTAGAAGTGGTTTTCCTTTCATTAGGAGCTCCCACTGAAAATATTTACAGTACAATTTCCATTAACTCCCCTATAATTATAATATGGAAAATAAAAATCACTGTGATAAGCACTTTGGCCATTGGGAAGTTGCTTAATGTTCAAAGAGGTTTGCACGTAATTTGCAGTACATTTTACTTCTATTCTGTTTTTTTTTAGATATTGGTGGACAACATGTCATCAAACATTCTGGACATTTGATTAAGTAGTGTACTAAATGATCATTCTCTTAATCGATTGAATTTCATGAATAGACAGCAGCTCCAATAGCTGTGCTACTGCGCCACCTAAATGGCAATGTCAATTATTGTACAAGTTTTGCATCAATTTTAACTTCAAACAACTAGGTACAAAGCTGCTGTATTATAGAAACATAGAAACATAGAAAATAGGTGCAGGAGGAGGCCATTTGGCCCTTCGAGCCAGCACCACCATTCATTGTGATCATGGCTGATCATCCCCTATCAATAATCCTGTGCCTGCCTTCTCCCCATATCCCTTGACTCCACCAGCCCCTAGAGCTCTATCTAACTCTCTCTTAAATCCATCCAGTGACTTGGCCTCCACTGCCCTCTGTCGCAGGGAATTCCATAAATTCACAACTCTGGGTGAAAAAGCTTTATCTCACCTCAGTCTTAAATGACCTCCCCTTTATTCTAAGACTGTGGCCCCTGGTTCTGGACTCGCCCAACATTGGGAACATTCTTCCTGTATCTAGCTTGTCCAGTCCTTTTATAATTTTATATGTTTCTATAAGATATCCCCTCATCCTTCTAAACGCCAGTGAATACAAGCCTAGTCTTTTCAATCATGGAATCATGGAAACTTTATTGTCATTCAGACCTTTCGGTCTGAACGAAATGTTGTTGCCTTGCAGTCATACATATAATAAAATGACAAAACACACAAAAAACACCAATTTAACATCCACCACAGTGAGTTCACCAGGTACCTCCTCACTGTGATGGAAGGCAAAAGCTTAAGTCTTTGTCTCTTCCCATCTTGTTCTTTCTCTGCGCTGAGGCGACCCCACCGGGTGATGGTAAGTAAGTCCTGCGGCCGAACCGTGCTCCGCGAACGGGCCGGTTCAACTCCGCGGCCCGGGGCGGTCGAAGCTGCCGAAGCTGCCGAAGCTGCCGCCCTCCAGTTGCCGCGGGAGCTCCGGAAAAACAGGTCACCAACCTGTGACCTGCGAGCTCCCGACGATGTCGTCCACTGGGCCCGCGGCCGAACCTCCGAAGTCGCTGCCGCCGCCACCGGAAAAAAAGCCGCCACAGTCCGAGTTGGGCCGCCGGAGCGCCGGAATGCCTGAACCCGCCACAGCCCCGAAGTCGGCCAGCCTCGCAGCTGGTAAGTCCTGGCTGGCTCTGCCTCCAGAGCCTCGAGGTCGGTCGCAGTTGGAGGCCGCCAGCTCCGCCATTAGGCCTCAGCGCAGACGGAGACGGAGACGGGGGATACGACAAGAAAAGTCGCGTCCCCCCGAAGGAAGAGACTAAAACACGTTTCTCCCACCCCCCACATACACAACCTAATAATTCAAATTAACAAGATAAAACGGGACAAGAAAACAACAAAAAAAGAAAAAACAGACGGACTGCAGGCGAGCAGCAGCTGCCAAGGCAGCATCGCCACTGTACACAATACTCCAATCGTTCCTCATATGACAGTCCCGCAATCCCAGGGATCAATCTCGTGAACCTACGCTGCACTGCCTCAAAGGATGTCCTTCCTCAAATTAGGAGACCAAAACTGTACACAATACTCCAGATGTGATCTTACCAGAGCCCTATACAACTGCAGAAGAACCTCTTTACTCCTATACTGAAATCCTCTTGTTATGAAGGCCAACATTACATTAGCTTTCTTCACTGCCTGCTGTACCTGCACGCCAACTTTCAGTGACCGGTGTACAAGGACACCCAGGTCTCGCTGCACCTCCCCCTTACCTAACCTAACCCCATTGAGATAATAATGTGCCCCCTTGTTTTTGCCGCCAAAGTGGATAACCTCACATTTATCTATATTATACTGCATCTGCCATGCATCTGCTGACTCACGCAACCTGTCCAGGTCACCCTGCAACCTCCTAACATCCTCTTCACAGTTCACACTGCCACCCAGCTTTGTGTCATCCGCAAACTTGCTAGTGTTGCTCCTAATTCCCTCTTCCAAATCATTAATATATATGGTAAACAGTTGCGGCCCTAACACCGAGCCTTGCGGCACTCCACTCGCCACTGCCTGCCGTTCACTCCTATTCTTTGCTTCCGGTCTGCCAACCAATATTCTATCCATGTCAAAACCCTACCCCCAATACCATGTGCTCTAATTTTACTCACCAGTCTCCCGTGCGAGACCATATCAAAGGCTTTCTGAAAGTCTAGATACACTACATCCACTGGCACCCCTTCATCCACTTTACTTGTCACATTCTCAAAAAATTCCAGAAGATTAGTCAAGCATGATTTCCCTTTCATAAATCCATGTTGACTTGGACTAATCCTTTTACTGCTATCCAAATGCCCCATTAGTACCTCGTTAATAATTGACACCAGCATCTTTCCACCACCGAAGTCAGGCTAACTGGTCTGTAATTCCCAGTTTTCTCTCTCGCTCCTTTCTCGAAAAGTAGGATAACATTCGCTATCCTCCAATCCACAGGAACTGATCCTGAATCTATTGAACATTGGAAAATGATCACCAATGCGTTCACTATTTCTAGAGCCACCTCCCCGAGGACCCTGGGATGCAGACCATCAGGCCCAGGGGACTTATCATCCTTCAGTCCCATTAGCCGAACCAATACTATTTCTCGGCTAATGAAAATTTCTTTCAGATCCTCTGTCATCCAGTATATCTGGGAGATAGTTTGTGTCTTCCTTAGTGAAGACAGATCTGAAGTACCTATTCAACTCTTCTGCCATTTCCTTGTTGCCCATAATAATTTCACCCGTGTCTGCCTTCAAGGGACCCACATTTGACTTTGCTACTCTTTTTCCCTTAACATATCTAAAGACGCTTTTACTGTCCTTCTTTATATTCCTGGCCAGCTTCCCTTTGTACTTCATCTTTTCAGCGGTATTGCCCGTTTTGTTTCCTTCTGTTGTCCTATTAAAGTTTCCCAATCCTCTGGCTTCCGGCTACTCCTTGCTGTATTATACATCTTTTCTTTTAGTTTTATTCTATCCCTAACTTATCTTGTCAGCCACGGTTAACTCCTACTCCCCTTAGAATCTTTCTTCCATTTTCGAATGAAATGATCCTGCGTCTTCCGGATTATGCCGAGAAATTCCTGCCATTGCTGTTCCACCGTCATTCCTGCTAGGATCCCTTTCCAGTCTACTTTGGCCAGCTCCCCTCTCATGCCTTCATAGTCCCCTTTGATCAACTGCATCACTGTCACTTCTGATTTAACCTTCTCCTTCTCAAATTGCAGATTAAAACTAATCATATTATGATCACTACCTCCAAGCAGTTCCTTTACCTCGAGTTCTCTTATCATATCTGGTTCATTGGACAACACTAAATCCAGAATTGCCTTTTCTCTGGTCGGCTCCATTACAAGCTGCTCTAAGAATCCATCTCGGAGGCATTCTACAAACTCTCTTTCTTGGGGTCCTGAACCAACCTGATTTTCCCAGTCTACCTGCATATTGAAATCCCCCATCACCACAGTGGCATTACTTTTGTTACATGCCAGTTTTAACTCCTGCTGCAACTTACACCTTACACCCGGACTACTATTTGGGGGTCTGTAGATAACACCAATTAGTGTCTTCTTGCCTTTACAATTCCTCAACTCAATCCACAGTGACTCTACCTCGTCAGTCCCTATGTCTTCCCTCGCAAGGGACTGAATTCCATCCCTCACTAGCAGAGCTACCCTCCCCCTCCTCTGCCCACCTGCCTGTCCTTTCTATGGATGTATAACCCTGAATATTAAGTTCCCAGGCCCGATCCTCCTGCAGCCACGTCTCAGCAATTCCCACAATGTCATATCTACCAACCTCTGAGCCTATAGCTCATCTACTTTACATCTTATACTTTGCGCATTCATATACAATACTTTTAATTCTTTACGCATCTCACCTTTCACATCGATCCCTATTACACTTGGCATACTCTCCTCTCCATTTGTGAGCTTTCTTTTCCGTTAATTCTGGGGTCATTAACCATCCCTTTCTTTCCCTTTAACTCTGTCCTCGACTATCCCATTTGACACCCCACCCCGCTTATTCAGTTTAAAACCACCCGTGTAGCAGTGGCAAACCTGCCTGCCAGAATGCTGGTCCCCCACCTGTTAAGATGCAATCCGTCCCTTTTGTACAGTTCCCCCTTACTCCAAAACAGATCCCAGTGATCTAAAAATCTAAATCCCTGCCCCCTGCACCAGTTCCTCAGCCACACATTCAGGTCCCGTATCTCCCTGTTCCTGCTCTCGCCAGCACGAGGGACTGGAAGCAAACCGGAGATAACAACCCTGGAGGTCCTGCTTTTCAGCATTTTTCCGAGCTCTCTAAAGCCACGCTGCAGAATATTCATCCCCTTCTTTCCGACATCGTTTGTGCCGACATGCACTACCACTTCCGGCTGTTCACCTTCGCCCTTGAGGATTTTCTGCACTCTGTCCGTGACATCCTGGATCCTGGCACCAGGAAGGCAGCACACCATCCTCGAATCCCGTCTGTTGCCGCAGAAAGCCCTGTCCGCACCTCTCACAATGGAGTCTCCAACTACAATGGCGTTGCCTGACGTTGGCCTCTTTGGTTTTGGCTCAACAGCCCTTTTTGCTTCGCAAGCCAGCCCGCCACTCAGTGTGATAAGGTCTTTTGTCCCGACAGCTTCTAAGTGGGTGAACCTGTTCACAAGAGATACATCACCCAGGGACCTTTGCATTCCAAGTTTCCCTCCCTTTCTCACCGTCCCCCATTTTCTCTCTTCCAGTACCTTAGGTGTAACAATCTCACTGTAGGACTTGTCGAGGAACGACTCAGTTTCTCGGACGAACCTGAGCTCATCCACTTGCTTTTCCAGTTCCCCAACACGGTCCTTCAGGAGCTGTACCTGGATGCACTTCTCACATTTGTAGCAGCCAGAGGCACCAGCAGTGTCCTTGACCTCCAAGGACATCACACTGAATCAGCTTGCTTGACATCCCCTTCTTTCGTCCCTCCCTCTCCAGCGTTTTGCGTATTATTTTACTAAAATTATTATAATACCTAGTTTTATTTTTGAAAACGTATGGAAAAACCATACAGGCATACAACACAGTAACAGGCCTAGCGTGTCCACACCCACCATAACTTCTGGGGGTACAAGCGGGACACATTCCCCCCTCCCATGCTATGAGAGGTGGGGTACAATTCCCCCCATGTTTTGTCATCCGGACTTTATCAGACGCTATCTAAGGGCTGAATCGGCCCATTCACGGCCCATTCAAAATTAAACCACTGCATCGAGGTGATCAAGGCTCCCGATGTTTCTTCTGCAGTTGTATAGGGCTCTGGTGAGACCACATCTGGAGTATTGTGTACAGTTTTGGTCTCCTAATTTGAGGAAGGACATCCTTGTGATTGAGGCAGTGCAGCGTAGGTTCACGAAAATGATCCCTGGGATGGCGTGACTGTCATATGAGGAACGATTTAAAAGACTAGGCTTGTATTCACTGGAGTTTAGAAGGATGAGGGGGGAATCTTATAGAAACATATAAAATTATAAAAGGACTGGACAAGCTAGATGCAGGAAAAATGTTCCCAATGTGGGTCGAGTCCAGAAACAGGGGTGACTGTCTTAGAATAAAGGGGAGGTCATTTAAGACTGAGGTGAGAAAAAACTTTTTCACCCAGAGAGTTGTGAATTTATGGAATTCCCTGCCACAGAGGGCAGTGGAGGCCAAGTCACTGGATGGATTTAAGAGAGAGTTAGATAGAGCTCTAGGGGCTGGTGGAGTCAAGGGATATGGGGAGAAGGCAGGCACGGGTTATTGATAGGGGATGATCAGCCATGATCACAATGAATGGCGGTGCTGGCTTGAAGGGCCGAATGGCCTCCTCCTGCACCTATTTTCTATGTTTCTATAATACAGCAGCTTTGTACCTAGTTGTTTGAAGTTAAAATTGATGCAAAACTTGTACAATAATTGACATTGCCATTTAGGTGGCGCAGTAGCACAGCTATTCACAATGAATGGCGGTGCTGGCTTGAAGGGCCGAATGGCCTCCTCCTGCACCTATTCTCGATGTTTCTCTATGTTTCAATAATTTTACTTCAATCCTTCATTTAATAATTTTTTATTCTCCTCGTATTCCCATCAACGAGGGAAGGAAATCCTGGGGGGGCACAGGGGACACACGTCCCCCCCATGCTTTGCGAGGTGGGCGACAATCCCCCCCATGTTTTGTCATCCGGACTTTATCAGACGCTTTCTAAGGGCTGAATCGGCCCATTCACGGGGCTTTTCAGCGCCCGTTGCGGCTTAAAGTCAAACTACTGTATCGAGGCGATGATGGCTCCCGATGTTGAAGCCTCCGCCGGCCGATGAAAGACCCCGTGAACGGGCCGATTGAAGCCCACGGCCGAAGCCTCGCACGAATGCGTCTCGCTCTCTCCTCCGGCCCAGCGCGCCGCTTGACACGGGGGTGATTCGGTGCAGTGTGGAGTCGGTGCCCGATGAGCAGAGGGAACCGGGACCGGGTCACCGACAGGGATGCGGCTCCCTATCTGGTCTGCTGCGGCTGCTGGCTGGTACACAGAGCGAGAGAGAGGCCACTCGGCCCGCGCCTTGCTGCTGCCTCACAGCGCCAGGGACACGGGTTTAGATTCTGACTCAAAGTCAAAGTCAAAAGAGTTTATTGTCGTGTGTCCCTGACAGGACATTGACATTCTTTCTTTGCATAGCACAACAGAACATAGTGGGCATTGACTACAGTTATATACTTAAATACACACATTAATTAATAAATTAATAAAGTGCAAATAACAGATGGAGAGGTATTAATGTTCAGAGTTTTGTCCGAGCCAGGTTTAATAGCCTGATGGCTGTGGGGAAGTAGCTATTCCTGAACCGGGTCGTTGCAGTTCTCAGGCTCCTGTACCTTCTACCCGAAGGTAGCAGGGAGATGAGTGTGTGGCCAGGGTGGTGTGGGTCCTTGATGATGCTGCCAGCCTTTGTGAGGCAGCGACTGTGGTAGATCCCCTCAATGGAAGGAAGGTCAGAGCCAATGATGGACTTGGCAGTATTTACTAATTTTTTTTAGTCTTTTCCTCTCCAGAACCAAGGTACTCAAGTTCTACTGTGCACCTGTAGAAGTTAGAAAGAGTCCTCCTTGACAGACCGACTCTCCGTAATCTTCTCAGGAAGTAGAGGCGCTGATGAGCTTTCTTATTAATTGCATCTGTGTTACGGACCAGGAAATATCTTCACAGATGTGCACGCCCAGGAATTTGAAGCTCTTGACCCTTTCAACCATCGACCCATTGATATAAACAGGACTTTCCTGTCCCCATCCTACTCCTTCCAAAGTCCACAATCAGTTCCTTGGTTTTGCTGGTGTTGAGGGCCAGGTTATTGTGCTGGCACCATATGGACAGTTGCTCGATCTCTCTTCTGTACTCCGACTCATCCCCATCAGTGATACGTCCCACTACAGTGGTGTCGTCAGCGAACTTGATGATGGAGTTCGCACTATGACCGGCTACGCAGTCATGAGTATAGAGTGAGTACAGCAGGGGGCTGAGCACGCAGCCTTGAGGTGCTCCCGTGCTGATTGTTATCGAGTCTGACACATTTCCACCAATACGAACGGACTGTGGTCTGTGAATGAGGAAGTCGAGGAACCAATTGCAGAGGGATGCGCAGAGACCCAGTTCTGCGAGTTTGGTAACCAGCTTGGAGGGGATGATTGTGTTAAATGCCGAGCTGTAGTCAATGAATAACAGCCTGACATACGAGTTTTTGTTGTCCAAGTGGTCCAGAGCGGAGTGGAGGGCCAGCGAGATCACGTCCACCGTTGATCTGTTGTGGCGGTAAGCGAACTGCAGTGGGTCCAGGTTTTTGTTGAGGTAGGAGTTGATCTGTGCCATGATAAACCTCTCGAAGCACTTCATCACCACAGGGCATTAGTGCCATAGGTCGATAGTCATTGAGGCACGGCACCTTGCTCTTCTTGGCCACTGGTATAATTGATGCCCTTTTGAAGCAGGTGTGAACCTCAGATCTCAGAAATGACAGGTTGAAAATGTCCGTAAAAACTCCAGCCAGTTGGTCCGCACAGGTTTTTAGAACACGACCGGGTATACCATCAGGTCCAGACGCTTTTCGAGGGTTCACCCCTCTGAAGGATTTCCTGACGTCGGCCTCTGTGACTGAGACTGAAATACCATCACAGCGAATGGGGGCTCGGGAAGGCACATCTGTGTTCTCCCTATCAAAGCGTGCGTAAAATGCATTGAGCTCATCAGGGAGTGATGTATCGCCGACATCCGAGCTGCCTCCTGGTTTCGCCTTGTAGGAGGTGATTGCATTCAGTCCCTGCCACAGCTGCCGAACATCTGTCTCATCCTCCAGTTTGGAGCAGAACTCCCTTTTGGCCTTTTTGATGGCCCTACCAAGGACTTCTTGTAGACCACTGTATCATCAGACATGAATGCCCGGTGTCTGGTCTTCAGAAGAGTGCGGATCTCATAGTTCATCCAAGGTTTCTGATTGGGAAACACTCGGAAGGTTTTTGTAGGGATGCAATCCTCCACACATTTCTTAATGAAGTCTGTAACGACTGTGGCGTATTCATTCAAGTCCGTTGCCGAGTCCTTGAACATTGCCCAGTCTACAGACTCCAAACATGTTCCTCTGCCCCCCCCCCAACCAGCTCTGTACTGTCCTCACCTCTGGGGGTGCGCTCTTTAATTGCTGCCTGTAGGCAGGAAGAAGCAGCACCGCAGTGTGGTCGGATTTACCGAAGTGAGGGCGAGGGATAGAGCGGTAAGCATTCTTGATGGTGGTGTAGCAGTGGTCGAGGGCGTTTGGTCCTCTGGTGCAGCAGGAGACATGTTGGTGGAAGTTGGGGAGTGATTTCTTAAGGTTGGCTTTGTTGAAGTCCCCAGCAATGGTGGTAAATGCCTCGGGGTAAGACGTCTGGTGTTTGTTGACCAAGGCGTGCAGCTCCTCCAGTGCCAGACGGACGTCTGCCTGGGGTGGGATGTAGACCGCGGTCAGGATGATGGAGGTGAATTCCCATCGGACGGCACTTCACCGCCAGATGTTCCAGGTGTGGAGAGCAGGAGTTGGACAGGACTGCCACGTCTGAGCACCACGCAGAGTTGACCATGAGGCAGACGCCCCCTCCTCTCCCTTTCCCCAATGTCAGTGTACGGTCCATGCGGTGGATGGAGAACCCTTCAGGCTGGACCGCTGAGTCTGTTGTTCCAACCTATCCAGGCGCTGTCTGCACGGAATCCTTTTCTCCCCACTAGCTCCTTGTCTTATGTTGATCTCACCCTTGCTGCTGAACAGACCAAGCACCAGCACCGAATGCTCGTTCCGCCACCTTTCTCGCTTAAGTTTATTTTGACCGTGCTCCCACGGCTGCAGCCTCCGAAGCCTCGCGTGTGTGTGTGAGTGTGCACATGCGCGCGCGGCCACCAAAACATTGTGTGTCCCCCCATGTTTTGATAGCGATTTCCGTGCCTGCCATCAACTCCTCTCAGATTCTACCACTCGCCCACATACTAGGGGTATTTTACAGTGGCCAACCAACCTACCATCCTCCACATCTTTGGGATTTGGGAGGAAACTAAAGCACCTGAAACAAAACAACATGCTCACAGGGAGAACCTGCAAACTAGCATTGAAGCGAGGTTGTTGGTGCTCTGAGGCAGCTGCTCCAATAGCTGTACTACTGCGCCCCCCAAAAGACAGCCAATTATTTGGGTTTTGCATCAATTTTAACTTCAAGCAACTATGTACAAAGCTGCTGTATTATTTTACTAAAATTATTATAATACCTGGTTTTATTTTTGAAAACTTATAATTTTTCATTATAAAGATTCCAAAATTTAGTACGTTTGATTTAAAAACACAATTTGCAAACCACAAGAGATGTCACAGCTGCCAGCCTCTTAGAGAGCAATTCTGCAAGTGTGTTGTTTGTAGCAAGCTGGGTTCGAGTCCCACAGCAAGTTCACTAATGATAACAACAATTGTTTAAAAGGAGATGGAATCAAGATTCAAAAGATTGGATAATCTGCAGGATAATCAATTTGGATAAATTGTCTGTTCAGCAGAGATTATTTCCAAAGAAATTTCCCTTCCCCAAAGTAACCTCTAATCTACATTAGAATCTGGTCAGCTATCAATTAAACCAGACCTGACCATAACCCAACCTCAGACGATCTGAACACAACTCGAACTACACCAAGGGATTTTTTATTTTATTTCTTACCCTATAATTGTCACCTAAAATTCTATCCTGGACACATACTCCACAGCATGCTTGCACTCAATCCACAACTAAATGGTTTCTGTGGTGTTCCCACTAATAATAAGAGTATATTCACATGAAATGCACCGGCCTAGTCCTATCTGGCCCAAAGCTGAGGATCAGCAATGTCATGGAATATCAATATCATATCATGGTCTCTTCGAACCAACTCGTCCATGCTAACCAAGATGCTGTCTGAGCTGGTCCCCTTGATCTGTGTTTGGCACATACCCCCTAAACCTTTTCAATCCATGTACCTGTCTGAAGATCTTTTACGCTGCCTCGGCTAGGCCACCAGCATAATCAAGGACGCGTCTCACCCTAGTCACTCCCTCTTCTCCCCTCTCCCATCAGGCAAGATGTACAGAAATGTAAATGTACACATACCTCCAGCTTCAGTCACAGTTTCATCTGTCACCAGGCAACTGAACCATCCTATCAACAAGTAAAGAGTGGTCCTGAACTACCATCTACCTCATTGGAGAATCTCAGACGATTTGTAATCGGATTTTACTGGACTTAATCTTACAGTGTATGTTATTCCCTTTATCCTGTATCTGTACACTGCGGACGGCACAATTGTAATCATGCTTTGACTTTCCACTGATGGGATAAGCTACAGTCACCCAGCTAGAGGATGTCATTAAGCTGGAAATGGTGCAAATAATATTCACCACGTTGTCATTGAGAATGGAAGGCTTGACTTCTGAGGAGAGACGTGATAGAACATAGAACAGTACAGCACAGGAACAGGACTTTCAGCCCACAATGTTAGTGCCGAACATGCTAAGTTAAACTGATTTCATCTGCCTGTACATGATCCATACCCCTCTATCCCCTACACATCCATGCGTCCGCCCAAATGTTAGGTTGGGACTTTTTCCCCTGGAGTTTAGAAAGTTGAGAGGTAAACTTTTCAATCTAACTAAATCATGAGGGATACAGATATGGTGAATGGTCACAGTCTTTTTCCCAGAATAGTGCAGTCTAAAACTTGAGGCACAAACTTAAGGTGAGAAGGGAAAGATTTTAAAATGACCTGACGGGGAACATTGACGCACAGTAGACTTTGTTTTTCTGGAAAGAGATGGCCAAGGGAGCTGTAGAGCCAGGTACAATTACAATGTTTAAAAAGACATTTGGACAGGTGCATGGACAGAAAAGGTTTAGAAGGATTTGTGATAAACACAGATAAATGGGACCATCTTAGTTGGCATGGACGAGTTGGGCCGAAGGGACTAATTCTACGTTGTAGGACCCTCCCAGTTGTATTCTAGCTGTATACCTAGAGATTCCCATTTACCATATCTCAATGTATCACTGTATCTAGTTAAAGGGGGATTTCACTAGAGCAGAAATACGGAAAATATTGTTTGTTTCACTGATAAAGCACAATTGAACTGGTGCCAGCAATGAATACCGACCATGCTGAACTATTAAAAACTTTAGACTTTGGAGATACAGCACAGAAACAGAACCTTCAGCCCACCAAGTCCCAGCCGACCAACAATCACCTTGTGTACTGTCATTATTCTGCACACTTACAATTTAAAATTATACTGAAGTCAATTAACCTACAAACGTGTACACCTTTGGAGTGTGGGAGGAAACCAAAGCACTTGGATAAAATCAGCACAGGGAGAATGTATAAGCTCTTTACAGACAGCACCCGTAGTCAGGATCGAACCCAAGTCTCTGGTGCTGTCAGGCAGCAACTCTACCACTGTGCTGCCCCCAAATACACACATGGGCTACTGACCAATCCCATTTACGGGATGGGCTCCTCAAAAACATGCTGGTGGTGAAAATTGCAGTGAATTTGAGTGAGAAGTTTGGTGATAATCATAATTAGCTGAAACCATTGACTATTGCCAATTGCAATACCATGACAAAAGCATTACGGTACAATATATATCTATCCAAAAAGGTAGTGTTTTGCTTGCAAAGCATCACTTTTAATATTTTGCAAGTTGCAAATTTAAATTGGTGCAGAGCAGTAGCATGGTGACTCTCCTGGCAGTTCACACACAAAGCTACATAGAAAATATAGCCCTATGAACACTACCAAGGTTGTGCCAATGAAATATTAAGTTAAAAACCGAATGGCTAGTTATTACTATCTAATTTTATCTTATTGCAGGACAGAAAATGAACATTTATTTAATTTAGTTTAAGGTACTGAACATTTTGCCAAAGTCTAACAAAATCTAAAATATCTGCAAAATGAACCAAAACCAAAAATATAAAAATGTCACGTTTCATTTTGAAATGTTGGCAATCTCAGCCTCAATGATGAACGACGATGAAGCCTCTTAACCCCCTGTGTAAAGATTTGTAACCCGGTTATTTACAGTGGTAATTGGTTACAGCAAACGTGATTTGCAGCTGCTTTTGTTTGAGTGGTTCAGCTGTTCAAATGGTCTTTCCCTGTGGATCATGCTACCCCTGGCGGTTTCACACTTGAGGTGGGGTGGTTTTGTGGAGGGATGTGTTAAATGCAACTAAGAATCCATTCCTAGTCACTGCAAGATGGTTAGAACATAGAATTGAGACTGCTTTGTCTGCACATGAACAGGCCCGTCAGACCACAATGTTAGTTGCAAACATGATGCCAAGTTAAACTGATCTCATTTGCCTGTACATGATCTATATCCTATTGCCTTCACTTCAATGTGCCTATCCTAAAGCCTCTTGAAAGCCACTATTATATCTGCCTCCATCACCACCTCTGGCAATGCATTCCACTAATCTTTGTGTATGAAACGTACCCAGCACATCTCCATTTAACTTTCCCCCTCTCACCTTATAGCTCTGCTCTTTAATGTTGGATATTTCCACTCCCCTGGGAAAAAGGTTCTGACTGCCTAGCCTATTTATGCCTTTCATAGAATTCCATCCCTGCCAACAGAGGCAATATCACAATATCTGCTTTAGCAATAAATTCCCCCTACAATAGGCATTCCTTTCTTGTTTTTGGTCTTCTTTGTCTCCATCTTTTTCTGTACCTTACAAAGGTGGGCAGATGAGGAGAGGGACATTGGTTCACGGGTCGATTCACATGTCCAAGGACGGCACCCCCTGGAGGCTCTGACGCAGCCTGCGGCTTGCTTGGATTGGACGCTACTTGTAAGGCTCAGAGCGCGGACTGGACTTTGGAAATGATGCCAAAAACTGGTGCCTCTTGCATGCGGTCTCGGTGGACTTTACTCATCAAAGATTTCGCTTAGGTATGGCAATACCTCACTGAACTCTATGTAAGGAAAGAATTTCACTGTGCAATTTCAAGTGACAGTAATGCACCACTGAACCCTTGAGATTCATGGGATCGGGTTTGGTTCAAACTGGATTCCTAAAAACAAGTAAATAAGGTCTGACCATTAAGATAAGGCAGGCGTACACATCCTGTTCTCTTTGGATGTGTGACATATTATAGAGTTGTACTAAGTGTACCTTCACTGCCCTTTAAAGTTGGATCTTGTGTAGTATGTTTCTCTAAACATAGAAACATAGAAATTAGGTGCAGGAGTAGGCCATTCAGCCCTTCGAGCCTGCACCGCCATTCAATATGATCATGGCTGATCATCCAACTCAGTATCCCGTACCTGCCTTCTCTCCATACCCTCTGATCCCCTTAGCCACAAGGGCCACATCCAACTCACTCTTAAATATAGCCAATGAACTGGCCTCAACTACCCTCTGTGGCAGAGAGTTCCAGAGACTCACCACTCTCTGTGTGAAAAAAGTCTTTCTCATCTCGGTCTTAAAGGATTTCCCCCTTATCCTTAAGCTGTGACCCCTTGTCCTGGACTTCCCCAACATCGGGAACAATCTTCCTGCATCTAGCCTGTCCAACCCCTTAAGAATTTTGTAAGTTTCTATAAGATCCCCTCTCAATCTCCTAAATTCCAGAGAGTATAAACCGAGTCTATCCAGTCTTTCTTCATAAGACAATCCTGACATCCCAGGAATCAGTCTGGTGAACCTTCTCTGCACTCCCTCTATGGCAATAATGTCCTTCCTCAGAAACTTCTCTAAAGTTTAGCTGTCTAATTATTTCCCAAGCATTACATTAGTGGTTCACTTCCCACAAGGTAATAAAGCTGTTCACGACGACTCACACTAACAGACACCCCATGTCTCGGTGTCTGTAACAGTGTCACATTGGACGTAGAGTGCATGGTGTTCATGTCACTGAGACTGACGGTTCAGAAGACTGAAAGAAATAATCCTGAGATTTCTCATCACACCAAGTGGAGAAGCTACAACTCAGATTGGTATCAAATCTATTTGCCCTGCAGAGAAAAAAATCTGCATATCTTACCTGGTCCAGGCTTGGTGTGAATCCACATTTGCAGTCATCTCTTTGACCCCTAGCTACTCTATGAGATGACCCAGCAAACAATCAATTTCACAAGGGAACATATGGATTGGCAATAAGTACTGGTCTTGCCAGCTATTATTAGCAACTCGTAAAAGAATTTAGGCCATCCAACTTCCTTTTGCATATTAAATCATACCTTGGAAAATTGGATGGAAATCACCCTCATGTTGGCTCCTCATCTATAATAAATCCTTTAATTGTTCCAAATTAAAACCAAATCTGTCAACCCCTTGCAAAAATATTCTAAAACATGTTTAATTATCATTTATAAGTTTTTAATTAATTTGTACTGAGGTCCAATAGCCTTGTTGTTTCTAATTGACTTATGTCGAAGGGTCCAGATTATGGATCCCAAATCCCACCGTGACAGGTAGGAAATTTAGAATGAAATTATTAAATCAATCTGGAATTAAAATGGCAGCAATTGTACTGGTGGCTGCTGGATTGTTACAAAGATCCATCCTTCTTGTTTTCTGGCAGGGTGTCTATGCGACATTAAGTAATCAGATTAGATCCGACTAGTTTATGGCCAGGTACATCAGGGTACCATTAAATTCCTTGTTCACA
Organism: Okamejei kenojei; assembly: GCA_035221665.1. Taxonomy (NCBI): domain Eukaryota; kingdom Metazoa; phylum Chordata; class Chondrichthyes; order Rajiformes; family Rajidae; genus Okamejei; species Okamejei kenojei. The sequence goes on along the minus strand of CM069149.1, from coordinate 16,287,146 downwards.
TGAAGATCATAAATGGCCCAGAAAACTGGGAGCTAATGAGGTTGGACAATAATTGGCAGTCTTGGCGGCGACACCCAGATCCTGTAAATAATTCAATCTTCCTTTCTAAGTGTGTCATAAGGCAGAGATTTGCGGTTCACTTATCATTTTAATGTTTTCTTTCAAGCTTTTGTTTTACCTTTCCTGAAGGCAGGCCGGCTTCATTTTGAATGGAGAGGGGCCGGATGCCACGCATGGTTTGATCTCTGGTGAGGGCCGACCCTGCGGATCAATGTTGACGATCACGGCACCAAAATGGGGTAGGGGCTGCACCACGCTGTTTGCAACCTTCACGTCTGCCTTTGGCCGCTGCACGGGAACGGAAGCAAGATTGACCTGTTGATGCTGTTGCTTATCCTGGTTGATTTGAAATGTAAGTTTCTCCTTCAACCTGTACAGAAACTGAAAAAGTCCAAATGCATTATTTAGGCAAGGAGAAATGGTCTGGAGATCAGTATTAATTGTTAAACTTAATGTTAATTCAGGATGAGCTGACTTATTAAATTCATCATGGAGCGATGATATCAACAGCAAGACATTAATATCAGGATTTTGCAGATGGAAGTAATGCAATTATCAATAGAAAATAGATAGGTCTGTCCTTTCATGTCCGGTGCACTGCTTCATTATGCTGGGGATACATAACAGCAAGCACCAAACATTACACTCAAAGTGGTGGAGCAGCTCACGGGTCACGCAGCATCCTAAGTGATGTTTTAGGTAAGGGCCCTTCTTTAGACTGTTTGTGGGGATGGAGAGGTGAGGGGGGGGGAGGGTGTGAATGCTTTATGTTAAAATCTTTTCATTCATTTCATGATGAAATTAATTAGTCAGATCATCTGGTATTAATATCTTCCCCCCCACCCCCTACAATCAAGAAGGGTCTCAACCCGAAATGTCACCCATTCAAGTTCTCCAGCGATGCTGCCTGACCAACCGAGTTTACTCCAGCACTTTGTGCCTTTTTTTGTAAAACAACATCTGCAATTCCTTGTATCTAAGCATTACACTCTCATAGGTCCATTACATTGTAATTCCATAATGGCAGACGTATGAGTGGACAGGATTGTTGGGACAGAGGAGATGACAAACAGGATCACATATATTTAAAATATTTCACATTAAGTAAGTTCATGTAATGCGTACCATTAGCAACGTAACAACCCAGGAATAGAAGAATTCTTCCAATTTCTGTTCTACGTTAGGCTTGTCCCACGACCCCAAGAAGCAGATAATGCTCTATTTATTGGCAGTTGTTGGTGCTAGTGATGAACTAGCCTTTGATTATCTCTGGTGCTGATTCTGATCGTTGCTCTGTAGTTCACGTGAAGTGGATGAGGCGATAAAACACAGTGAAGATAACTCTCACCGTGTCCCAAAATATACAGATGGCCCAAAGATAGCAAAGCATTTAGAAACATGTATTAGAAGGCCACAATTGGCCTGCCGGTGCCTTGAAGGTGAGAACACCAAAGCATTGGATATCGAGGCAACATTAGGGAGCATCAAAAACAGAAAGTACTCAGCAGTTTAAGTTGCACTCGAGGGAAGAGAAACAGTCAATATATCAGGTAAAGGAAAGACACAGATGCAATGTATCAGGTCAGAGATCTTCATCAGAATAAAAGAAGGTTTAAAGCTTCTCATCTCCTTTTCAGTTCCAGCAAAAGGCCGGCAATCTGAAATGTTCACTCTGTGAACTGTGAACTCTCTTCCCATAGATGTGACTGAGCTGCTACATATTCCCAGCATTTTCCGCATCTGTTTGAGGCAGATGAAGTCATCAAGCGGTCTGCAAAGCTAATGTCCAAGAGAGCGGCCTAATCAGATCACAACACTGCAGCTGATACCATTAGCTGAGCTCATACGGCTGAAGGACTCCCCAGTTGTGCCATTCAGAGGGATCGCAAACCAATTAGCAAGCAACCTGCAAATAGGTGCTCATGGCTGTTGGAAAAAATGCTTTGTGCAGTTGTTTCTGGTTTCAAATGTCTACAGGGATTCTTGGGGCAGGTGCTGAAGAATTTTCTTCTGATCTCAAAGCTTCTGCATGAGGCAATTGAATGCAGTCAAGGATGTGTTCATAGGCATCCCCTTCGGAATACAGTATGACTGGGAGAGGCCATGTAGAGCACAATAAGTAACAATGGGGTGGGGGGTAGTTGCCACAACCTTGACTTGAGTTTTGTAGATGATGGAAAGGCTTTAGGGAATTAGGAAGCGAGTTAATCATCTCAGGATTCCTCGTCCTCGAGGTGCTCTTGTTCCCACATGGCTACTCCAGGTCAGTTTCTGGTCTCATGCTTCCTTTAGGTGGAGATAACCTCACAATGTCCTCCTGCTAATTGATCCTACATTATTTTTCTTCTTCTTATCCAGTCCTCCGAGTTCGTGGATGACCCACTACAGATGACTAAACTGTAGAATCTTTCAGAGAGTGTGCAAGAGGTGTCAGATGGAAGAGAGGAATGGGTGGGGTTTGTGTGGTGCTGCACTCCTTCTACCACTTATTTAGGGCTGGTGTGTTCTCCAGCACATGGTCCCCAAGTTTTCAATGCCACCCTGAATGCCCCTTCTCCACTTTGAGTGATCATGGATCAGAGATTTCCTGGGATCAGTGTGGATGTTGCAATTTTTCTAGGAACTTTGAGCACATCCTTGAAACTTCTTCCCTGTCCACCCAGCAAAGTCCTCCCACAACAGAGCACGGAACAGTGAATGATTTGGGAGCATGGATTACCCAAACGAGAAAGCCAACTCAATGCAGTGACTGAGAGTGGTTTAGGTTCTCAATCTAGGGGTGTTTATCTTGGAGAGGATGCTGATGTTGGTTTGCTTATCCTACAAATCAGCTAAAAGTTTGCGACTACCAAATGCTGAAATTGTTGAAGTCCGCAGGCAACACAAACCTGCATTGTAATCTACTGACATCGGTCAGTCACACAACACAACCTTTGTAACACTTACTGAGTTTTTCAAATTTAGCTGCCTGGGTCTCCAACGAAAATTCTCTTTAGTTTTAGAGATATGGCATGGAAACAGGCCCACCAGGTCCACGCCAGCCAGCAATCACCCATGCACTAATTCTATTCTACACACTAGGGACAACTTACAAAAGCCAATTAACCTACAAACCTGCATGTCTTTGGAATGTGGGAGAAAACTGATGAGAGGAATACCTCTTTGGAAGTGTTTATTAAACATACTTGATTAAAATTTGGTCTAAACATAATTGAACAAATACACGGAAACTAGTCACAAAAATATTTTTGCAATTCCTCCCAAACTGTAACAATACTCTTGTATACACGTGATACAACAGACTGGAAGCTGGAGCAAATGGCAATCTGCTGGATGAACTCAATGGAACGAGCAGTAGCACAGATGCTGCCTGACCTGCTGGGTTCCTCCAGCAGTTAAATGAAAACCAAGGAACTGCAGATGCTGGTTTACAGAAAAACATTGGAGCAGTAAATTCCAGCAGTTGCTTTTTAAAAACGTGTGTAAATAAGCACGATGAACATTGCATGATGGAAATTCTCACCATTCAGTGACAACAACAACAACAACTGGCTGTTAGGACATTTATTGAAGGATACAGCATGGAAACTGGCCCTTCAGCCAACCAGGTCCATGGTTCTATGGTATCCTTATTTCACAATCGCATCCACGTCCTACACACTCGGGGCAACTTAAAGAGTCCAATTAACCTACAAATCCACATGTCTTTGAGATGTGGGAGGAATCCAGAGCACCTGGAGGAAATTCAAAATGTCACAGGGAGAACATTCAAACCCAACACAGACTACAGCAGAGGTCAGGATCCAACTCAGGTCTCTAGCGCTGTGAGCTAGCGGCTCCACCAGCTGCACCAGTGCGTTGCCCAAAGATTTAAAACTGGAAGAGGCTAACGTGGTAAATTGCAGAAAAACAGCAAGGAGAAAGGACACTTACCATCAAACACGTAATGATAATAACAAAGGCAGTGAGGAAAATGACAACAGTGTAGACACCTTCCTTGTTCCACAGCCCATCTCTCCTGTGTTCTCCACGCAAAGCATTTTTCTGAAATCAAGCAAATGATGGACATCAGGCCTGAGTAAATGGCTGCTGGGCTAATTTTCCTTTAACTGTTTACTGACATGTTTGTACTTTTTCACTGCAGTGAACATGTAACACTTTGTGTTATTAATCACACTTTGATATTAATCACACAAAAAAACAATTCAAGCAGATCACCTTGCCAAAAATAGTTTACTGATCAGATTTTGAAATGTAACTGCTACAACAATTTTGAACTAAGTCAAACTACATCCTATGTGCAGGAAGGAACAACGAATTGTCAGGGTTGCTGCAGAGTGAGCGGAGGGCTACATGTTCGGAGGGGTTGAGGTTAGAGTAGGTAAGGGGAGTGGAAAAGTTGAGATGGTTGATGTCACGGCATCAGTTAGAAATAAAAAGATTTAAAGGGGGGAGAAGGTCGTCCAGGGGAATCCAAGAGGAGGGGAACCAGTGGTGATAGGAGAAGGGATCATCACTGGGGGAAGAAGGGTCTCGACCCGAAACATCTCTCCAGAGATGCTGCCTGTCCTGCTGAGTTTTTCTTGAATTTTGTGTCTATCTCAAACTACATCCTATGATGCATACAGATCAGCTTACAACACTTAAATCATACATGGAAACTGCTTGGGAGAAATATTCTGGTTGTGACGCAACAAGGCTCAATATTACTCCCCTGCTTTTGATCTTAATTCATTTATTTCTGAATCTCAGGATCCCATGTTCATTTCTGACCATCCTCTGAACCCATCCTTGCAATTGGACCTCATCGTCTGAAATCTACACAGGCAAAGCAGTTTCACCCAGATAATGTTTTGCAGTTAGTATAGAGAGTTGGATGTAACTCTAAAGTATTCAAGGGATATGGGGGAAAAGCAGGAACGGGGTACTGATTTTAGATGATCAGCCATGATCATATTGAATGGCAGTGCAGGCTCGAAGGGCCGAATGGCCTACTCCTGCACCTGTTTTTCTATGTTTCTACGTATGGTGCAGTGTAAGTATGACTGATGTGTTGAGGGAACCATAAGTACTACATTTACATACAGCTATGTCAAAAAATGTTTCCATTGTTGATGGAAAGGAAGAAATAGACGCAAAGATAAAACTATTCCCAATAATGTCGCTCATTGATGGTACGATATTGTTTCCCTCTCAGTCACTGTGATAAACTGCTGAAATCGGCCATAATAACATATATTTGGTAATGGGTCTTCATCTGTTGAACTTTAAACCAATTAACACCAGTTCTGCAAAACCACTTTCATAATGACTGCTCTGGGGAGAGGGGTGCAGACAACAAAACAACATTTTGCTTCCTGCTGGAGAAGGAGTTCTCTTCTCATTGATTGTTAATTCCACTCTGTTCGTATCACCTCGTCAGGGCTCAAAACTAACTAAGGAACAAAAAAAATAATAATGGCAGTAAAATTAAGGAGAGTATTATTTTACTGTTTATTTTTGCAAACTGGGTTAAACCCATTCAGCACTTCTTTGCTTTGATATTACCCAACAAATAGTTTCCGAAAATCACCTCCTCAACCATAATATGGACTGTCCGCAAGATATCTCCATTAACTGCCGGGTTCCCTAGCCTTTTGTTGTCTCCACAGTAATAACCATTGAGGATCCTGCTCATCTCCCTCTGCACCACACATAGATGGCCTCAGTGGTTTTTGAGGGGCCTATTCTCTCCAACTACTATGCTCTTCCCCTTAATGTACTAATAACATCTCTTTGGATTCTCCTTAATTTTATCTGCCTGTGCAATCTCTTGCCCCCCTTTTGCCCTTCTGACTTTCTTCTTAAGTATATTCCTCGGTCTCCTAAACTCCTTGGGGATGCATTTGATTCCAGCTGCCGATACCTAGCTGCCAGGATAGATAGGCATGCATTTCTGCTTTATTTTTTCCTGACCAAAGCCTCAATTTCTCTCCTCATCTAGGCTTGCTTACTCCCAGCTGCCTCACCCTTCAATCTAACATTAACATGCATCCCTCATGGTTTTATAAAGTCACTCTATGAAGTCTATGTACCTCTATATGTACCTCTATAAAGTCAGTCCTCGGCCTCCTACACTCCAAGCCTACCCATCCTCCCCTTATAATGCAAACAATCCACTCCTGGTAACATCTTCATGAGCCTCTTCGGTACTGTTTCCAGCTTAATAACATCCATCCCATACACACAACCACAAATGTTTAATTTATTGTCACATGTACTGCGGTCCAGTGAAAAACCATAGTCACGTGCACCGAGATACAGTGAAAATCTTTTGTTGCATGCTAACTAGTCAGCGGAAAAACAATACATGATTACAATCGAACCATCCACTATGCACAGGCACATAATAAAGAGAAAAATAGAATAACGTTTAATGCAAGATAAAGTCCTGTAAAGTTCGATCAAAGATAGTCCGAGGGTCTCCAATGAAGTAGATAGTAGCTCAGACTGCTCTCTAGTTGCTGGTAGGGTGTTTTAGATGTCTGATAACAGCAGGAAAGAAACTGCCCCTGCATCTGGAGGTGTGGATTTTCACTCTTCATTACTTCTTACCCGATGGGAGAGGGGATAAGAGGGAGTGACGGGAGTGAGACTCGTCCTTGATTATGCTGCCGGCCTTGCCGAGGCAGCATGGTGTGCAAATGGAGTCAATGGAAGGGAGGTTAGTTTGTGTGATGGTCTGGGCTGCGTCCACAGTTCTCTGCAATTTCTTGTGGTCTTGGATGGAGCTGTTCCCAAACCATGCAATGATGCATCCCGATAAACGGATTCCTGCAGGGCTATTGTCTCATCAATGACTTGTAATGTTGTAACATGATGCCCCAACCCCTGCTCTCATTGCCCTGTATATATTTAACACAAATTAGCCATCTGGGAGGGGAAAAAGTTTTTTTTTAATCTTTACATCTTTTTTTCAGTGTTCCAAAGTTTAAAGTAGTTGAGCAAATTCACTCATCCCATATATAAGCAGGACCTCTGGTCTTTAAATTAATAATTGTCCTCCACCGATCTGCACACCACTTGGTGGGAATGGATGTTGGGCCAAAGGGCTTGTTTCTGTGCTGTATGACTATGACTCTTGAAGTCTCAATCTTCAAAAGGTGTCAAATTACCACCTGCTCTCCACTATCCTCTGGCCAGCTTTGGTAAACAGCTATTGTAGTGATCAGCTGTTTGCCATCTTCCACTCTGAAAGGACTCCAGCCTGTGGAAATACAAACAAGGCTGATGCACACAGCCACAATAAATCAACACACATCAACTCATCCATGCAGAATTCCATATCCGTATTCACAACCAGCTGTTTACTGAGCATCTGAAGTTTCATCGCGCGCACAAGAAATATTTCCTTTCCGCACCTCAAGGCTGCACTGACGTGCAATTAAATCAAGCTGATTTAATCTTGGCCTGAACTTTACTTTCCTGCCCGTTTCCAATAAGACTGGTCTCCCCCTATGGTCCAAAATTCTGTCTATCTCATTCTTAAACATATTCAATAACTTAACCTTTAATAGTCTCTGTGGCAGAAAGTTCCAAAGATTCAGAACGGCACAGAGAAGAGATGCCACATCTTTTTATTGACCCACACCGTTGACCAGATGGAGTTGTGTGCAAGGAAACCACGTACTCTCAGGCACCTTAAATGTAAAAATGCATCATTCCCAAGAAATGTTTATATCTACAGGTGGTATTATATTGTGATTTGGTTTTTCAGTTTTTGCATCCTTTGGGTTGCATTTGGTGGAAGAGTTTAAGAGAAGATGAGGAAGTATTTATGTGGCTGGTCCAGTGAACTTTAAGTTTAATGGTGACCCCCCATGATGTTGATATGAGGAGGACCTGGTGAACTTTGGCCAGTAATGAATGGCCAGCAATTGCCATTTGTACATACGATATTTTCTGTTTTCTCTGGAATGCTGGCGGTTGAGGCGAGACCTGATGGAAGTGCATAAAATTATGAGAGGCAGAGATGGGGCAAACAGACAGAATTTTTTTTCCCCCAGTATTGAAATCGCAAAGACGAGAGGGTATAGCTTTAAGGCAAGAGGGGCAAATTTTCTGCAAAGATCTGCAGGGCTAGTTATGGTGGGTGCCTGGAACGTGCTGACAGGAGTGATGGTCAAGGCAGATACGATAGTGGCTTTTAGACAGACACACTGATTTGCAGGGAGTGGAGTGACATGGATCATGTGCAGGCAGATGAGATTAGTTCATCTTGGCAACATGTTCGGTGCAAATATTGTGGTCTGAAATGTTTTTAATGCTTTCTGTTCTTTGAAAATTTCGGTTCTTGCATGTCAACTGCGCCATTATTTTTTTATACAAATATAACTTTTGGCATACCTGACCCAATTAACGCATCCTTTCACCACAAGCCTGCTGCTCCCTTAATTTATTTGCCAGTATGCTCCTACGCTATGATTTACTTGCTCTTCTGATCCCTGCTGCCGTGTTCATTTATTCATAAGCTGCAGCGAACTCTTGTACAAATTTACAATCTCATTAGCACACACCAATCTAGTCTGCTCCTGTTTTCAACTTAATTGATCTGTGACCTCTAATGTGTTCATTAAGTAACAAGTTTCTTGCTGTGTCATAAAGTTGATCCAATCTTGTTTCCATTTACATTTTTTTAAGTTTTTTGATATCCAGCGGGATATATACTTAAAAAAAAACTTTTAGACATACAGCGCAGAAGCAGGGCCTCAACAGTTTATGTGTTTTGTGCAGATTTCTGGCCGTTCAGTTTTCACCTTACAATTGCATTGTTTAAAAACGTTTGTGATGATTTTGCATTATAGCTACCGGCACTTATGAACTAACGTGTTTGGGATTCCCACGCAAACACAAGAATCTGGGATTTAACAGATGATGAGCGTTTAACAGCACTGGGCCTGTACTCGCCGGAGTTTAGAAGGATGAGGGGGGGGGACCTCATTGAAACTTACCGAATAGTGAAAGGCCTGGATAGAGTGGATGCGGAGAGGATGTATCCACTAGTGGGAGAGTCTAGGGCCAGCGATCATAGCCTCAGAATTAAAGGACGTTCCTTTAGGAAGGAGATGAGGAGGAATCTTCTGATGAGGAGTCTGATAAGGTGGTGAATCTGTGGAATTCTTAGCCACAGAAGGCCGTGGATGCCAAGTCTATGGATATTTTTAAGGTAGAGATAGATAGATTCTTGAGTGTGTCAGGGGTTATGAGGAGAAAGCAGGAGAATGGGATTTGGAGGGAGAGATAGATCAGCCATGATTGAATGGCATAGAGTTGATGGGCCAAATGGCCTAATTCTGCTCCAATCATTTATGACCTTATTTACTAACAGAGCTTTGCTGGTGATTTCCTGGTTGCACCATGATCTGGAGCAGAACGTTACTGGAGTTGGCCAGCATTTACCCTGGAAAATCTGATTCTGGATTAGGTACCAACCTGGACCTGGTGCATAGTCTACAGACCCATTCAAATCAATGGAAATATTACTGCCACCGGAGGAAACGCTACTCTTTACAAATAGACTCTGTTTGCAGCAATATTTTTAAACTGGTTGAGTGTAAGAGTCATAGTTTATAGAACGTTGCTGCATTTGGAGTATTGCATGCAGTTCTGATCACTGCATTATAGGAGGGATATGCAGGCTTAGGAAAGGGTGCAGAAGCAGTTTACCAGAATGATGCCTGGATTAGGGGGCATTAGCTATAGGAAGAGGTTGGACAGACTTGGATGGTTTTCTCTGGATTTCCAGAGAATGAGAGGAGAGCTGATACAAGTATATACATTTGAGAGGCATAGATTGGTTCTTACTGACAATCCTTTTTCCCAGCATAGCTTTCAGGTGAAAGAGTCAAAGTTTACCTGGAACACACTGAAGAAGGGTTTTGGCCCGAAACGTTGCCTATCTCCTTCGCTCCATAGATGCTGCTGCACCCGCTGAGTTTCTCCAGCACTTTTGTGTAAAGCCTGGAACACACTGTTGGGGGTGGTAGTGGAAGCAGATATGCTAGTGGCATCTAAGAGATTTTGAATAGAACACGGATGTGGGAGCTTCAATCACCCCAACTGCGGATGGTTCAACTCCCCCGTCCGCGGGAGAATAAAGAGTGAAGAAGATTAGATTTTATTGCCTTCCATCACAGTGAGGAATGTGGGGAATCCGCTGTGGTGGATGTTTATGCTAACTTTCATGTAGTTGCGTGTTTGTTGCTTTGTATAGTATGACCGTATGGTAAATCGAGTTTCACTGCACCATAATTGGTACTCGTGACAATAAAATACCGTTTGAACCCTTTTGAACCTTTGGCTACGCAGGGAATAGCAAGATATGGGTTATGTGCAGGCAGAGAAAAGTTGGTCTTGGCATCATGTTTGGTGCGAACAATGTGTGCTGAAGAGCCGGTTCCCGCGATGCACTGTTCTGTGTTATGTGAGAGGGAGGCTGCAGTCCAAAGAGAAAGGGGGCAGTATTCAGAAAAGGGAGGGAATTGAGAGGCTTGGAATGTGCATTTGACAATGACCTACGAGGTTGACATGGAATTGGCAGGATGCTACTGCACATCACAGTGAATCATTAACAGTAAATTTTTAATAAGACTTAGGGGATCAAATCTCCCTGGATGCAGCCCGCTAACACAGCCTGTGGTACCTACTCGCCCTGACTAACCTGTTGCAGATACAGCAGGCTGAGGGAGTTGATACACACACACACACACACACATAAATATGCAAAAAGTAATTTCACTGTTCAGTTGCATGTGGAACAGATAATGAAGCATTGAATACATGCGTACACACACTCCTGCACGCATCAGCTGCATACACGCGCCATGATCAAGCTGCATTGAGAAATGAACTGCAAATCCCAACAGAAACAATTGAAGATCCCAAATTCGGAGTTAGTCGCCTGCAATAAATGGCTTGTCCTCGGCACCTGATTTCATGAATGCAGCTGATCTTGCAAAGCCCAACTTCACAAAAGCAGCCTCGACTCAGGGAAATAAACAGTTTAATTGTGCTGAACAAACAGAACTTCATTCTGCCTCTAGCTCCATTCTGCCTTATCTGTGGTTAGCAAATTGCAGAGGTTTACCCATGGTCTGTATGCCAGTAAACAGAGAAACCACAGGACAAGTCGACCAGACCCCCTCTACCACCTTGGTCCCTCCTCTGCCTCTCATCTTCAGACAATATAAAAATGAACATCATGAACATAAGCTTTCCCAGAAGACTACATTTCATTTTACATCATTATTTTCCAAATGTTTCTGTCACATTCAGAGTGAAAAATATACATCTTCTAGATGCGCTGGGACGCATCAGTGATGTGATCTGGGGTCATCGGGTGTTTCGGGTCTCACAACATCAGACACCCTCGCCCAGGCGACCCAGCCGGGGTTGATCAGGCCCTGACTTGCATCCCAGCAGCAACCGCCCTCAGATCAGCCATCTTAATAACTACTCTGCAGGGGTTGGGAGACTAGTGCGTGGGGGGACTGGGCTCTGTGGGGTGAGTCCTGGCCGGGCTCCTCCTGCGTCTCACCAGGTTCAAGGCCTGTGCGCTGCACCTCTTTCTCCTTCTCCGAGCATTTCATTCTCTGAGGGATCTTTAGGCCATGGTGGTTCATTAGGCCTTTCCGTAGCATTATTGGGTGCCTTTCTCATGAAAGACACAGACTGGGGTGCGAACCCAGCCTTCAATATCGGCCAAGTAGGATGTTTTTAAAAGTGTACTGAAGAAAGCTCAGGCTGTGTACGTCGCCGTTAGAGTGAAGAGCAAAGCAGACAAATGCAAGGAAGTTTGGCTGACGAGGGAGATTGAAACATTAGTCAAAAACAAGAAGGATGCAAGGGACAGGTATAGGCAGCTGGGTTCAAATGCATCGCTGGAGGATATTCGGGAGATAAGGAGTAAACGAAAAAAGGAAATCAGAAGTGCAAAAAGGGGCCAGGAGATAGCTCTGGTGGGTAGCATTAAGGACAATCCCAAATGATTTTAGAAATACTGTACATAAGGGGGAAAAGGGTTTTGAAGAAGTGACCAAAAAGGTTTGTGAGGGCAGAGCTGTAGATGTTGTGTGCATGGACATCAGTAAGGTGTTCGACAAGGTTTCGCATTGTAGGCTGTTCTGGAAAGTTAGATTGCATGGGATCCAAGGAGAGATAGCTGAACGGATAGCAACCTGGCTCCATGGAAGGAAGCAGAGGGTAGTGGTGGAAGGTTGCTTCTTGGACTGGATGCCTGTGACTAGTGGTGTGTCTCAGGGTTCGGTGCTGAGCCCGTTACTGTTTGTCATCTACATCAATGTTTTGGATGAGAACATACAGGGCAAGATTAGCAAGTTTGCTGATGATACAAAAGTTAATGGTTTTAAATATAGTGAAGATGGTTGTGAACAATTTCAGCAGGATCTGGATCGATTGGCCAGGTGGGCGGAGGAATGGTTGATGGAATTTAATAATGAGAAGTGTGAGGTGTTGCATTTTGGGACGTTGAAGAAGGGCAGGACTGACACAGTAAATGGTAGGCCTCTGGGTAATGTTGTAGAGCAGAGGGATCTAGGAGTACAGGTACATGGTTCCTTGAAGGTCGAGTCACAGGTCGATAAGGTGATCAAAAAGGCTTTTGGCACTTTGGCCATCATCAGTCAGAGCATTGAGTGTAGAAGTTGGGAGGTCATGTTGCAGTTGTATAAGATGTTGGTGAGACCGCATTTAGAATATTGTCTTCAGCCCTGGGCACCATGTTATAGGAAAGCTTGAAAGGGTTCAGAAAAGATTTACGAGCATGTTGCCAGGACTAGAGGGTGTGAGCTATAGGTTGAGTAAGCTGGGTCTCTATTCCATGGAGCGCAGGAAGATGAGGGGTAATCTTAGAGAGGTGTATAAGATCATGAGAGGAATAGATCGGGTAGATGCACAGAGTCTTTTGCCCAGAGTAGAGGAAACGAGGACCAGAGGTTCAGGGCGAAGGGGAAAAGATTTAATAGGAATCCGAGGGGTAACTTTTTCACACAAAGGATGGTGGGTGTATGGAACAAGCTGCCAGATGAGGTAGTTGAGGCTGGGACTATTCCTTCATTCAAGAACCAGTTGGACAGCACATGGATAGGACAGGTTTGGATGGATATGGACCATGCGCAGGCAAGTGGGGCTAGTGTAGCTGGGACTTTGTTGGCCGGTGTGGACGAGTTGGGCCGAAGGGCCTGTTTCCACACTCTAGCACTCAATGACTCCATCAGCACAATTATTTCGTAACCCTGATATGATTTGATCTTAATGCTAGAGATGACACAAACACAATTATTGTTGCTGCTCCAGGCATCCATCAAACCCTTAAAGACACACATTATCACAGCTTGGAATATTTCAAACGAGCACATTACAGGCAAGTTGTTGTTCAAGACATTTTGTTTTCTGTTGTCCAGTTCTTCGTTGCATTTGTGCACGTGTTTGGGCATTGAATTAATAAACAAGTATGGAAAATGCATCATTTCTATCAGGAAGCTCAACTTTGAACAATGTCCAGTTTTCCAAAGTTGAAACCCGCTTAGATTTGCCAATCAAAACCATTCAAAGTCTGAAGAAGGGTCTCGACACGAAATGTCACCCATTCCTTTTCTCCAGAGATGCTGCCTGAACCGCTGTGTCACTCCAGCATTATGCGTCTATCTTACATTAAAAGTAAACAGTGCTTACCTCAGGGATAACCTGCGTGATACCAAATTCAGAGAGACTTTGGTGCATCATGTTTACATTCAGTGACTGTATCACTTCTTCAGAAGGTATTGGATGTATTAAACCACGTTCACGTTTTATTGGCGAGATATAAAATTCAATGCAGTTTCTCTTTTCCTGTGTAATTTTCCAAAACACAAAAAAAACAAGACAATAATTTAATTGCATAAACAATTCCCAAAACACAAAGCTCAATTTTCTGCATATCAACAAAAGAAATAATTTTACCCTGGACATGCAGTGCCACATTTCCAAAAGTATTTAGAATAAATTCTGAGAGGAGGCAGGACTCCTCAGAGAGGGTCTGAAGAAGGGTCTCAACTCAAAACGTCGCCCATTGCTTTTCTCCAGAGATACTGCCTGCTGCTGAGGTACTCCAGCATTTTGTGTCTATGTTAGGAGGTAGAACTCATTTGCATTGCATTTGCTCTCCAATAGTGAATAATAAGAGTTAAAAAGCTGACGCATTTTTATCTCCATCAGACTGCGGGGAGAATGGAATGGATTATTGGCGTGTCTTTCCCAGGGCTCTGAGTAAGATTGTGCATAAAAGGTTGGATTAGTTCTTATCAGCCTGCAATAGCTATTCTCTAGGTTTCAAGTAATTATCTGCACTTTGAGATAAAATTGATACGTGCTACTGATTTGTTCTTTGGCAGAAAAGTACAATTCACAAAGGATTGTGATAGTTGATATTTGATCAAGCTGTAAGCAAATAGCTTTGTCAATTTAGTTAGATCATCACAACAGTGGTGCAGTTACATTTATTAAACACTATGCTATACATCTGAAGAAGGGTCTTCAGATGTATAGCACACTTTCCTTCTCTCCAGAGATGTTGCTTGTCCCGCTGAGTTACTCCATCTTTTTGTGACTATCTTCAGCTATACTTCACTATACTGCAAGATAGAGGGAGACTTGTTTCCACTCCAGATTTGAGGATTCTGAAGTGGCTTCTGAGGCCAAAGTGGGAAATGTAAATGTTACCCTATCTAGAACAGGAGATGGCTGAGGGTCGGCATTTAGTATGTTGTGAAGGAGGTGCACTCCTTCCACTGTCTACACAAGGCTTTGGTGTTCTGGTTGTGCACGGACTCATGTTTCTCTAATCCTTCCTGAATTCTCCTTCTTCACTTTCCAGAGCTTCCTAAGACTCAATAGGGAAGATGTGCTTCTTTAACAAAGCTTTGAGCTCACCCTTTATTTGTTTTTAGTGTACCACTGGTATTCCGCCATTGAACAGAGTGTTTTTGATCTGGTGTCACGCGTGCAAACAGCATGGTAAATAAAGCCTGGATACTGGGGGCATTGGCATGGCACATGGGTTCGCATATCTATCATAGAAACATAGAAACATAGAAATTAGGTGCAGGAGTAGGCCATTCAGCCCTTCGAGCCTGCACCGCCATTCAATATGATCATGGCTGATCATCCAACTCAGTATCCCGTACCTGCCTTCTCTCCATACCCTCTGATCCCCTTAGCCACAAGGGCCACATCCAACTCACTCTTAAATATAGCCAATGAACTGGCCTCAACTACCCTCTGTGGCAGAGAGTTCCAGAGACTCACCACTCTCTGTGTGAAAAAAGTCTTTCTCATCTCGGTCTTAAAGGATTTCCCCCTTATCCTTAAGCTGTGAACTGGTGGATTTTTGCAGAGACAGCATTTTGACTCTACTTCTTCAGTGCTTTGAGATGCCTGCTGGTGGTAGTTCGGTTCTCAAGAAGCATGCAGGAGGGGAGAGAACACTGTTGCAAGGTCGATTTTGCAATTTGTGCTGGTGTTGACATCTTACTTGTTGCACCATGGCCTGGTTTGGTCATTCCAGTGGACTGGCACGTAGGAGGCTGCAGCGACTGGTGGGCTCACCTCAGTACACCACGGGCACAGGCCTCTCCTCCATTCGGAGCATCTACATGAGGCAATGCCTCAAGAATTACCAAAACCAGGCCGTGGTGCAACAAGTAAGATGTCAACACTAGCACAAATTATTCGAGAAATGAGTGGGCCGGCCTATGGTGAGCGTGTGGCAGCACCAGGCCTCTAGTCACTGGAGTTTAGAAGGTTGAGGACTTCATTGAAACTTTTTACAGAATAATGAAAGGCATAGATAGAGTGGATGTGGAAAGGATGTTTCCACAGGTGGGAGAGTCGAGGACCAGAGATCATAGCCTCAGAATTAAAGGGCGCCCTTTTAGAAAGGAGGTGAGGAGGAACTTCTTTAGTTGGAGGGTAGTTAATCTGTGGAACTCCTTGCCACAGAGGGCTGTGGAGGCTGTCAGTGGATATTTTTAAGGCAGAGATGGACACATTCTTGATTAGGATGGGTATCAAGGGTTATGGGGAGAAAGCAGGAAAAATGGGATTCGGAGGCAGAGATCAGCCATGATTGAATGGCGGATTAGTCTTGATCAGCCAAATGGCCTAATTCTACTCCTATAACTTGTGCAGGGAGCATTTACCATCAAGGACCCCCATCTTCAACATGCCTCTTCTCACTGCTACCATCGGACAGGAGCTACAGAAGCCTGATGTTCCATTCCCCTAGGTTCTTCTTCTTCTTCTTCTTTCGTGTGGCGTGCACAGCCTAAAGTTGTTGGACAACTCGTTCTATTTGATCTTCCGTTTTATGCACGTCGAGTTGATTGCATTAGTCGAAACAGGGCGGACCAGGTGAAGGTTGCGATCTTCCACCCCTTCCCCTAGGTTCAGGAACATCTATTTGCCTACATCTATCGGACTTTTGATTGGACTTGCACAACCTTAACCCTACCTCAGCAATGGAACACTACGCACCACCTCTTGTGCAACCAAGGACTTAAAATAAATTGTTATTGTGGTTTTGCACTCATGTAATTTTTAGAAATTATTTTAGGAAATCTGTGTGTAATTTATGTATAATTTGTTTCTGTGTGTTTGTCTGAATATGTGCTTGCGATGCTGCTGCAAGAAAGGTTTTTCATTGTGCTGGTACTTCATCATGCTTGTGCATATAACGATAAACCTGATTTAACTTGAATTCATTTCATCTTCAAACACTCAATCAACAGAGGCTGTGCTGGCATGTTGAAGGCAGTGTTGAATTGACTCCTAAAGTAAAGGAAGTGGTCCACATTTTCCAGGATCTCATACAGAATCTTTAATGACAGGGGACAAAGTGGTTCAGCAGGCATACAGTAGGTTGGTAGAGAAGCTGGATCTTGTAGATGTTGAATGAAAGACACTTCCTCTCATTTGTCTTGTTAAAATGTTAAATTCCACACGACCATGTCGATTACAATAGTCCTACTTTATTATTTTTAACCACTTCTCGAAGTGGCCAAGGCAAATTTTAAGTGATTGAAAAGGTAACTTACATCAAGGTGATTAATATGAACTTGCTGTGGCAAAAGTCCCAAAGCAGCGGCAATTCCTTCACGGAATATCCGAAGTAAAGTAACATTCATTCTTTTTACATCCATTTGCATTGCCTGCAAAGAAAAAAAAATTAAAATGGAACTGTGAACTTTAAGGATTTCATCAGGGGCAAAATGCACCATAAACATTCCAGTAAATATAGTTGGATACACAGACAGCTCAAAGGATTTCAGCCAAAATTCCAATATTGCTAAAGCAGTTTTGTGTGTCACCAAGATATTGTTATCAAAGGTCTAGGAAAGATTCTGTTTATTTGCAAAGTCGGCAGAATGGCATTGTTAGATTTCTCAGTTGTAATGCAGTACTCCGTTAGTTTCAGAGTGCACTATTCTATTTATCTTGAGCCTTACAGCTACAACCACATCTTCTTGGCCTTGGGAGACTGACTCGTATTACAAGCAACCTTCCTCCATCCACCAGACTGATAATGCTTAAAGAATCAATAATGCTATGATGGGAAAGGATGGAGAGGTTTCTCCAAGGGAGTTGGACGGACTGGTGAACAGTTTTTATTTCAAAGATGTTTTATTCTCGGCAAGAATAGTTCTCCTGGAAGGCATGCTCTTTGTGCAGGGAGCTGTCGAGAACATTTAGCGGTACAGCAATGCATTCCTGACAGGATATCACCAGAGAGATCGCACGATGAACCTTGCATAATATGAGTGCATTCTATGGGAAGTCTTGCATGTTAGCAAATGCGTCTGCCTGTCCTGCTGCTTTCATTGTTTGAAAGAAAAGCAGACAAAGCCTTCTCACTTGAGTACCGAGTTTAAGGTCATAAGTAATAGGAGCAGAATTAAGCCATTTGGCCCATCAAGTTTACTCTGGCATTCAATCGCGGCTAATCTATCTCTCCCTCCGAACCCCATTCTCCTGCCTTCTCCCTATAATCTCTGACACCCGTACTAATCAAGTTTGAATGATCTCCATGTGAAATCACCACATCTGTTCCTCACCCTCACTTCCTACTACTTTATCATTAGACAGAGATGCAAAGAGATCACGATCGGAAGATGGGAATGCCCTCAAGGCAAGGAAGCTGAAAGTGACCATGGCCCTGACCCTGACCACCAAGGCACATGCAGGGGCTTGTATATAAAAATGGAAGAGGTCACATACTGCAGTGATGACATAGAAAGTAATCTAACTTCGTAATGCACAGTTTCAGAGAAAATAGATTTTACCACCGGGGGCGCCGAACGGTGGCTGCCTCGCCAATGGTCTGCCTCGTCTTTTTTCCTACTTTGAGATTTTAGTTTATTGTAAAATGCATGTTTTAGTTTATCTTCAGTTTTGTGTTATGTTGGGGGGGTGGGGGAAACTGTTTTTATTTCTTACCTCGACGGAGATGCCACGTTTTCCGTGTCGTATCTCCCCAGGTGAGACTTTATTGCCTTCCATCACAGTGGGGAATGAGGAGAAGCCGCTGCGGTGGATGTTTATGTTACATTTTGATGTAGTTGTGTGTCTGGTTGCTTTTTTGGTATGACTGTATGGCAAACCAAATTCCTCGTATGTTGCAAAACATATATGGCTAATAAATTACGCTTATGATTATGATAAAAGTTGAAAAGTAAAAAAAAACTGCAGATACAGAAAATTTCAAAGAAGAACAAACTGATAGTAAAATACAGCATTATCAGACAGTGTCTGTGGAAAGAAAAACAATTTAGGGCATTGGTAGAGTTGCTGCCTTACAGCACTGGAAATCCGGGTGGTGTCTGTACAAAGTTTGTACGTTCTCCCTGTGGCCACTTGGGTTTTTCCAGGTGCTCCGGTTTCCTCCCACACTCTAAAGACCTACAGTTGTGCAGGTTAATTGGCTTCGGTAAATCTGTAAATTGTCCCTAAAGTGTAGGATAGCGTTAGTGTATGGTGATTGCTGGAGCGAAGGGCCTGTTTCTGCATGGTATCATCTATCATCTCTATCATCTAAAGTCTAAATTATTGCTTTGGGTTGAAGACCTTTTCCAGAAATAGAAAAGAGATATGTTACTCCCTTTCCCAGCTCAATTTGAAGTGCACACTCAAGTTATGTGTTTGTCTCTCCAAAGATGCTGCCTGATCTGCTGGGTGTACAAAAATCTTTTCTGGGACATATTGCAGGTGTCAACATTATTTAGGGCAATTTTTGGTAATTAAAAGCATGTTTCTAGTGTTGGAAAATAGGGATCAAATTTCTCATTAGGTCTTACAAGCCTGGAAATGAGTTCAATATTTCTCTACTCTGGTTTAAACCAATTTTCAAACCATAGCAATATTTTTGTCAGAGCAAAGGGATTTCCAGGCCATCACATTACAGATTTGGCCATCCTCTATGCAGCTCGTTCCTCAACCTCACAGTACCCAATGCCGCCTCTGCTTTCTGTGTGGTTCTACTTTAGGCAGGCCCACTCATCCAGCAACCTGGAGGCCTCATTGCCATGGCGATCCTATGAGTGGGGAGATGTACATGGATAGGACACGTTTAGAGGGATATGCGCCAAACGCAAGCAGATGGGACTAGTGTAGCTGGGACATGTTGGCCAGTGTGGGCACGTTAGGCCAAAGGGCCTGTTTCCACGCTGTAAGACTCTATGACTCTATGTGGGCCTTAGGCAGTGGATCCTGATGCCCCACCCTTGCAATTCCCTGACGGCCATTAGCTGGACCTATAGTGTGAAGGTCTAAATACAGTATTTATCATCACACATTTTTTTAAAGTTTCAATTGATTTGAATAAGTAATAAAATGATAAAACTAGATTTTAAAATAATAACTTTACCTCAACAAAAATTTCAGGCATAGAAATAAATTAAAATATATAAAAAGTTAATGTAAAACAGGGAATATACCATTTTAAAAGAGTTCAGCAACCATATCCCCACCATAACTCTGAGGCGCGAGATGGGAAATGCATCTGGTCATGTTCCCAGCACAAAAGGGGTTCAGCAGCAGGCCAGGAAGTTTAACACATTGGCATTAGACCTCTAGTTCACCTGTGTTGCAATGGATCGGCACTGAATTCAGGAGAGAGCTAACTCCAGCCCAGCACTGCAATCGATACTAAGTGACATCTAAAAACAAACACCAGTCTCATTAAACACAGTCATCCCAAGTCAATGTAAAAGTATTGGATCAATCTACTCTCAGAGCAGTTACCATGATATTTCACAACCCTTCCCTGGGTTCACCACCAGTGTAGCAACTAAACATTAGCCAGCTCAACTTATGTCACTTGATACATGGATCAAAAATAGAATTGGCAGTTTTGAGAGTGATTGGGTAGTTGCATAGTATTTTGGGGAACAACGGAAAGACAATTCTTGATGGAGGATTTAGCAATAAACATATGGAAACTTCATCTAAAGCACAGTGAAACTAACTTGCGAATTTGTTTCATCTGAGAAAAAATGCTTAAGAACTTTATATTAAAAGAATATTCCTCCTCATTCGGTTAGCTGCTTGAGAACTAACAATCTGCCTTTTTATTCAACATTTCAATAAAACACATTCATTCACTCTGCCAACAATGACTTCTTGTAGCACAACAATTATTGTCTGCCTACAATATTTGCAGCAAATTCTACTTTTATCATTGAATGAAAAACAAGGAACAGAAACAAAAAAAAGGTTTAATAGTTGATGAAACTTAAGGCTTTTGTAATCATTTCCAAATAATTAAATTCAAAGCCAGAAATAATTGTTGTAAATTATAATTGGTTGCCTGGGTTATTACAACTAAACAGGAAATGGCTGTCTTTTATTGGATAGTAAGGTTAAATGACGAATTGCAATTAAAATGCATCTACAGTACATACCTCTAGGTGTGTTTGATTATGAAACCCCTTCCTGTACAGAACAAAACATGAAATATGTTTCCTGCTGTTATAGTTATGCCTGCTACACTAATTAACTGTGGCTGTTTCTTCAGCAATTAGAAATACCTCTTGAGTTACAATTTGATTATATTCTGTTTCTTGGGAGGAAATCATGATCTTGGTGATCTGTAGAAAAATCACGGACAATTTTCTCTACAACACGAAGTGGAAATAATATTGATATTGCTTCTCATATGGGAACAAAACATATCAACACTTCAAGAATATTTTGCTTCAGAGATTTAAGCTTCTAAGATTTAGGCTTTCCACCAAGCAATAGAATTTAAATGTCAAATAATTTCTGTTTACAACTTTAAGAAATTAAAATCCAGCGCTACGAGGGTATTATAATTTTAATATCTCAATAGCAATAATGTCTAATTACGTGTGTCTCACTGTGTAACTCAAATCCCACCAATATTCTCAGCAGGCTAGGAATTTATAAGCATCAACAACATCATATCATAACATTATCATAACAGATCATATCATGAGCATCAAACAGCACGTCATGAAAGCTTAAAGACATTTTGCAAGTTGATATTAACTGAAAAAAAAGATCATAGTGATACAGTGTGGAAACAGGCCCTTCATCCCAACTCACCCACACCGACTAACAATGTACCAGCAACACTAGTTCCACTTGCCTGCGCTTCGTCCATATCCCTCCAAACCTGTCCTATCCATGTACTTGTCTAATTGTTTATTTAACAAAGGGATAGTCCCAGCCTCAACGACCTCTTCTGGCAGCTTGTTCCATACAGCCACCACCCTTTGTGTGAAAAGTTACCCCTCGGATTCCTATTAAATCATTTCCCCTTCACCTTGAACCTATGTCCTCTGGTCCTCGATTCCCCTGCTCTGGGCAAAAGACTGTGCATCTACCTGATCTATTCCTCTCATGATTTTGTATACCTCTATAAGATCTCCCCTCATCCTCCTGCGCTCCAAGGAATAGAGACCCAGCCTACTCAACCTCTCCCTATAGCTCACACCCTCCAGTCCTGGCAACATCCTCGTAAAGCTTTTCTGAACCCCTTCAAGCTTGACAATACCTTTCCTATAACATGGTGCCCAGAACTGAAGACAATATTCCAAATGTGGTCTCACTAACGCCTTATACAACTGCAACATGACCTCCCAACTTTTATACTCAATACTCTGATGAAGGCCAAAGTGTCAAAAGCCTTTTTGACCACTTTATATACCTGCAATTCAACCTTCAAGGAACCGTGCACCTGTACTCCTAGATCCCTCTGCTCTACAACACTACCCAGAGGCCTACCATTTACTGTGTAGGTTCTGCCCTTGTTTGACGTCCCAAAATGCAACACATCACACTTCTCTGTATTAAATTTCATCAACCATTCCTCCGCCCACCTGGCCAATCGATCCAGATCCTGCTGCAATCGTTCACAACCATCTTCACTATCTGCAAAACCACTAACTTTTGTATCATCAGCAAACTTACTAATATTGCCCTGTGTGTTCTCATCCAAGCCATTGATGTAGATGACAAACAGTAACGGGCCCAGCGCCGAACCCTGAGGCACACCACTAGTCACAGGCATCCCAGTCTGAGAAGCAACCTGCCACCATTACCCTCTGCTTCCTTCCATGGAGCCAATTGGCTATACATTCAGCTATCACTCCTTGCATCCCATCCAATCTAAGCTTCCAGAGCAGCCTACCATGCGGAACCTTGTCGAACGCCTTATTGAAGTCCATGTACACAACATCTACATCTCTGCACTCATCAACCCTTTTGGTCACATCAAAAAAATCAATCAGATTTGTGAGACACAAACTCCCACGTACCATGCTGACTGTCCCTAATCAGCCCTTGTTCATCCAAATGCCTGTATATCCTATCCCTCAGAATATTCTCCAGTAACTTACCAACTGCCCCGGAAGAGGTCCCAATGATCCAGAAATCCGAATCCCTGCCCCGTACACCAACTCCTCAGCCACACATTCATATCCTCTATCTTCCCATTCTTACCTTCACTAGCACGAGGTACTAGGAGCAATCCTGAGATCACTACCCTGCAGGTCCTGCTTTTCAGTCGTCTACCTAATTCCGTAAATTCTTGTTGCAGAACTTCCTTCCTCTTCCGACCTCTATCATTTATGCCAACATGCACAACAACCTCCGGCTGCTCCCCGTCACTCTTGAAGATGCCGTGCAGCCGTTCAAAGACGTCCTGGACCCTGGCACCCGGGAGGCAACACACCATCCTGGAGTCTCGCCTGCTGCCGCAGAATCTCCTCTCCGCACCTCTGACAATGGAGTCTCCCACCACCATGGCTCAGCCTGAGGTCACTCTTCCCCATTGAGCCTCAGCACCAGGGTTGGGATCACAGCCCTGGCTACCACTCAATCTAGTCATGCCATCCGCTCCACAGAGGGTGTACCTGTTTACAGTAGGTACAGGGACCGGAGTCTCCTGCACCCCACGTTTACTCCTCTTTCTCACAGTCACCCGACTTCGCTCTTCCTGTATCCTTGGTGTGACAACCTCACTGTAGGCCCTGTCCAGGAAACTCTCGTTTTCCCTGATGGCCCCGAGGTCATCCAATTGCTGCTCCAGTTCCCCAGTACGTTTATTCAGGAGCTGCTCTTGACACAATTTCTGCAGGTGAGGTTTCCAGAAGCACCAGCAGTGTCCCTGACTTCCCACATCCTGCAGGGAACACACTGCACCAACTTGCCTGCCATTTCTTCAGTGAACAAAAAAAAAATCACAAATTTCTAATTAAGTGTAGCCTCCTTGCCTCAGCCTCCTCGCCGAAGACTCTTGAGCCAAAGGCTAGTGCCCCTGTCCCACTTAGCAAACCTGAACGGAAACCTCTGGAGACTTTGCGCCCCACCCAATGTTTCCGTGTGGTTCCCGGAGGTTCCCGGAGGTTTTTGTCAGCCTCCCTAATGGTCGAAAATGGTTTCTGTTTTTAAAATCGGTAATTTTTTAGTCTAAGCCGGTTGCGATGCTAGTTGAAGGTGGTTGCCAGAGGACAAAAACCTCCGGGAACCGCACGGAAACCTTGGGTGTGGCGCAAAGTCTCCAGAGGTTTCCGTTCGGGGGGGGGGGAGAAGGGGGGGGGGGGGTAGAGAGGGGGGGGGGAGAGAGGGGGGGGAGAGAAGGGGGGGAGAGAAGGGGGGGAGAGAAGGGGGGAGAGAAGGGGGGGAGGGGGGGAGAGAAGGGGGGGGAGAGAAGGGGGGGAGAGAGAGAGGGGGGGGAGAGAAGGGGGGGGAGAGAAGGGGGGGAGAGAAGGGGGGGAGAGAAGGGGGGGAGAGAAGGGGGGGGGAGAGAAGGGGGGGAGAGAAGGGGGGGAGAGAAGGGGGGGAGAGAAGGGGGGGAGAGAAGGGGGGGGAGAGAAGGGGGGGGAGAGAAGGGGGGGAGAGAAGGGGGGGGAGAAGGGGGGGGGAGAGAAGGGGGGAGAGAGGGGGGGGGAGAGAAGGGGGGAGAGAAGTGGGGAGAGGTGGGGAGAGAAGGGTGGGGAGAAAGGGGGGGGAGAGAGGGGGGGGAGAGAATGGGGGAGAGAAGGGGGGAGAGAAGGGGGGGAGAGGAAGGGGGGGGAGAGAAGGGGGGAAGAGAAGGGGGAAGAGAAGGGGAGGGGGGAGAAGAGGAGGGGGAGAAGGGGGGTGGAGGGAGGGGGGAGGCACGTTTAAGAAGTATAATGAAGTTTAGCGGGCATTTTACCTACCGGTTGGTTTTCTTTGGTCCTGAAAACTCCAATGAGCTAATCAAAATGCCCGTTAGCGAAGGAGATTGCCTACGGCTGCCCTCGACTGCCTGTAACTAAATAGCGACCCCACTCCACTGCACTACGAGTTAAAAAGAACCATGCCGACTAAATTTTACTCGCGGAAAAATTTTCAACATGCTGAAAATTTTTCCACGACCTCTGCGCGTATTCGGGAACTTACCTCGAGCATGAAGGAGAGTTCCAGTGACCTCATAGGAACCCCTAGGACCACGTGTTGACCATGCTGCGAGTTTGAGTCGAGGCCAAACTCGTCTAAACTCGTAGATTAGGCAGCCGCAGTGGTTACAGCCCCTTTAGGACTAAGGATGGAGTAGACGTGATGGGCCGAATGGCCTAATTCTGCTCCTATCTTATGAATGTATGCATTTAATAAACAAAGCCGGCATTGAGGGGGTTTTGCCCCTATTTGAAACCCAGGGTCCCAGGATAATGGGTTGACCATTTTGGATCGAAATATGCAGAAATGTCTTCACTGAGCAGGTTGCAACCCCTTGAGCTCTTTACCCCAACCGACAATAAATGCCCATTTTTTTTAGTATATTCAAAACTAAGAACGGTAAATTTTGGACCACATATAACATACAAGTATAGTGCAGATGGATGAAATTGGTGTAATCAATGACCCCTGGTCCCAGAGCCATACAGTGGGGAAACAGGCCCATGCCCAACTTGCCCACGCTGACCAACACATCCCATCTACATTAGTCCCACCTGCCTGCGAGTGGTCCATATACTTCTAAACCTATCATTTCCAAGTATCTGTCCAAATGCCTTTTAAACATTGTGATAGCCCCTGCCTCAACTACCTCATCTGGAGCCTGTTCCATTCACCCTCCTCCCTTTATGCAAACACGTTGGCCCTCCGATTCCTATTAAATCTTTTCCCCCTCACCTTAAACTATGTCCTCTGGTTATTGATTCGACTACTCTGGGCAGAAGACTGTGCATTTACCTTATTTAATCACCTCGTGATCTTAGACATGGTTTTAGAGAATGGCTGGTTCATTTTGATGGTCCATTTGGCCTTCTATTTGTGGGAGATCCCTGCACACTAATTGCTAGATCACTGTGGATTTTTTGTTAAGGTTAGTTGTAGAGACTTTCACAAGATTACTTTTTAGATTTTGAAATCTTCATTCATTACATAAATTTAAAATCACTAAAGTTTCAGATGTATTAATTAGTCATTTTACAAGATTACAAACAAATATCCTTTAGAATCTGCAACATGCATTTATAACAAAGTCAAAATCACAACAACGTTTTTTCAGGTTTATTAATTGGTCATTTTTACAAGATAACTAACCGTTATATTGTAGAATTTTAAATGTGCAATATTAACACAAATTTACAATCACGGCAAAGTTTTATGCCTAGTTCAATTGTGGGTTGGCATTCAAAGACAGAAAAGATTCAGAAAAGACCTTTCAGACCTTAATGTTCATTAATCTTTGTCTTAAGAACACCATGGCACAATTTCATAGAGCGCAGTGGATATCCTGTGACTGCCCCGCATTTGTACCTAAATCAAGGCTATTAATGAGGTCAGGCACTCAATATCATCATTCTGTTTGTGGAAGTTTCCTGTGCACAAGTTGCTGTGTGACATTACTGCTGTGACTATATTTCAAAAACATATGCTTTGGCACAAATACACATGACATCCTGAGCTAATGGAAGGTACAATATAACTGCAATTCTATCTTTTCTTTATTAGAGAAGTTAATATGGCTGCTGCTCAGGTTACGTAAATTCCAAAATGCATAAGTTAGATGAAGAAACTAATTGCTCTCCAATATTAAAGTGCTTATGGAATGCAATTACAAAATACCTGTAATATAAAACATAACGGAGGAATTTTAATAAAACTGAAGACCAATTAAGTCGAATTATCACTTCCATGTTCATTAATCTTTGCTAGTGTGTGGTATTACCAGTAGATTATCACCAGGTTTACAACGTCATTCACATTGAGTTAACAAGAGGCAGATCTACATTGCACTTGATCTTATACCTATCACATTGTACGTTAAAAGATAGATTGATCCACATTTAAAATACATTATCCAGTACATTAAATTGAATCATGCCTGACATAATTTAGCACCTAATCAAAACACATTTTGAACACATTGAGCAAGCGTTAGAGGTGTCGCAGCGATAGAGTTGCTGCTTTGCAATGCCAGAGACCCAGGTTCGATCCTGACCACGGGTGCTTGTCTATACAGAATTTGTCCATTCTCCTCTTGACCGCAAGGGTTTTCCCCAGGAGCTCCGGTTTCCTCCCACACTGTCGATGTACAGGTTTGTTGGTTAAATGGCTTTGGTAAAATTGTAAATTGTCCCTAATGTGTGTAGGATATTGTTAATGCAAGGGGATCACTGGTTGGCATGGACTCAGTGGGCCGAAGGGCTTGTTTCCACACTGTAACTCTAAACTAAACTAAGATTGGGGAGTGGCAAATGTCTGAAATACTCCTGCCGCACAAGTCAATTGAGAGATTAAAAGATCATTATTTGTCTCAAGAAGTTGCTAATTTTTTCTTTAAGTGATCAGGAACCTGCAGCTCGCACTTACTGGGAATGCTTTATTACCCCTGATCATTCAATTAATTAATTTTCTTTGCTGGGTTGAAATGGGGTTTGTGTGAGGAGAATTAAAAAAGGTGAGCATATATAAATAACAAACAGGCTTTCTATTAAATCTAAATAACGGATTATCTTTTCCATTCACTGAAGCAAGAGATGATGACAATGAACGGATGTCAAGGATTATGGGGAGAAGGTAAGAAAATGGGATTAGGAGGCAGAGATCAGCCGTGATTGAATGGCAGAGGGGACACGATGGGCCAAATGGCCTGATTCGACTCCTATAACTGGTGAGGTGGAGAGCTTAGGTTTTGTGGGCAAATCTGGAACTTTATATGCTGGAGAACTCTAATTCACCAACTAAATTTAATTAGTTTTTATTTTGCAGTTATTTGTGTTTATTGAATTTGATTATTTACAATCCCACACACATAACTGCTAACTATTAGGAAAAATATTATCCTAGCAGAGTTCTCGCAAACAAACCAAGCCCCTGGGCCATCAGACTTTCCATATTGAGGCGCTGATGACGTAAAGCCTTCCTGTTTGAATCTGCAATTCAATCCCAGGCCATTTAGATCACCACCAGGTCTTCCATGTTGACACATACATCCACGAAATTATGGAAACCTTTCAGTGAGGTAGTTCTCCAGAGATGCTCAAGGTGAACACAATATTGTCCAGGACAGCTAGTAGCTACACTGAAGCTTCATTACTTTTAAACGTTTATTATCATTTACATGCAACACTCCAACAGTTCCATCCATGTCCTCTCTCTCTCT
Source organism: Okamejei kenojei (assembly GCA_035221665.1). NCBI lineage: Eukaryota > Metazoa > Chordata > Chondrichthyes > Rajiformes > Rajidae > Okamejei > Okamejei kenojei. The sequence goes on along the minus strand of CM069149.1, from coordinate 16,258,897 downwards.
CTCTCACACTCGCCCACCCGCCCCACATACACACTCCTTCACACACTCCTACTCACACTCTCTCGCTCACACACACGCTCTATCACACACAGACTCTCCCTCACACACACTCACTAACCACCCACCCTTACACACACTTTCCCACCCACCCACTCTACCACCCACCCACACACACTCTTTCACACACACTCTCCCTCATGCATACTCACCCTCACACATTCTCCCACATATGCACACTCACCCTCACACACGCACGCTCTCCATCACACATGCACACACACCCTGACACACGCACACACACCCTGACACACGCACTCACCCTCACATACGCACACGCACTCACACACGCACTCAAACACCCTCACACACGCACTCACCCTCACACACATACCCTCACAAATGCACACTCACTCTCACGCACGCACCGTCGCACACTACACACACACTCACGCACACACTGTCACACACGCACTTTCACTGTCTCGCCGCACAGGCTCTCCATCACGCACGCACACTCGCCCGCACACTCGCCCGCACACTCACTCCCACCGACCCACTTTAACACCCACCCACACACACTCCTTCACACACACACTCTCCCTCACACATACACACACAGTTTCACACTCACCCACACTCCCACTCACACACACACACTCCTACCCACACTCCCACACACTCCCATCATCTCTCCCTCACACACACCTTGCATTTAGCATTAAATGATGTTTTGTCTTGGTCTTGCAAGCTCCCATCCTCCATGGATGTGACCTTGATCCTTTCTGCCTGTGCTAATCAGTGTCCTGCAGTGTACATGTAACCACAGATCCACAAGAGGCAAGATAGCAAACTGCATCGTTGTGGGCAGCCTCTGAATTAGTTATAGCCTGACTCACTCAAGCCAAGCAATTATTTTCATCAAAAACTTAGATGTAGACAATTGTGAAGCATGAACACCTAATTAAAACATCAGTGAAACCTCCATCATGAATGAAATGAAACCATCATTTTCACCATCCATCTGTATGAATGGAACATTAAAATAACAAAGTAACATATTAAACATCTAAAGCTCCCTAATTAAACATTTAAGTGCTGCAACAATTATCAATGTATTTATAATTGTAAAATATCAAACATTATTCACAGGTAAAATCTTAAATGTAACATATGCACATGATATTAGCATAGCAATCTTAAACATACAGACTTTCCTCAAAAACTATAATATTTATGATTTTTACCCTTAATCGCATAAGGTTTTTCCATTCAGTTATAAAATCAACTTGTTATTTATTGTCCTGATATAGTTTACATAGGATCTAAATGCAGCTTCGCTCTTATTCCTTAAATAACTCACCTTTACAATGTGCCAGAGGATACAGAGGTACATTATAGGCAGCATAACCCAGTAGAAAGTCTTGTTTTTCCTCACTGCACTAACATTTAATCGGAGACAGTTTATCCTTGCTGCATCTCTGTTCTCATGTTCCATCTGTTGTAAATCCATCGTCATCCCATACACTGTACGTGTCTCTCACTAATATGACTGCGCAACATATACCTCTGTCAAACAGCTAAGGGATTGTCTTATTTGTGGAGAGCTCTCAGATCTGCTAAAGCTTATCCCTCAGAGAGGTTCTGTACCGGTAACTTCCAGAGCTGAACCACACAAGCATTAAATTAGGACATGGTTGATTTTTTTTTTAACCTTAACAGAAGTAGGCAATTTCAAAACTGAACAAAATAAAACAAATAGTATTCTTTAAAATTGTACTATCCACAATATTAGTCCATCCTTAAACCGGGCATTAATGGTCTAACTAAGAGCATGTCGCAACCTTCTGTTACCAGTAGCAACATGACAAGCCAAGGTAAAGTTAGTTTATATGAATGAGCACTACTACTTTGCACACAACAGCAAATTATACAGCAGTTGTTAACAGACCTGGATTGTTCATGTAGGGATTGAGAAATTCATCAAGACAAGTGCTAAGAATATAAACACTAACTGACACTTTTAATGAGATGAGTTCAGTCAACAGCAATTAACACTCTTGAGATACAGTGAAGCTGCTTACAATTTAACTGGTAATTAATACAATATTGTCCACAACATAAGGAAGATACTAATTCGACAACCAATTGCCAATCGTAAAGCATATCAGTTTATCAATTTCAAATGCAATAGATGAGCATCAGTGACGAGCTGAAAATAATTGGCAAACCTCAATGAAATTGAATATGGAACCTCCTGAGCAACAAGGAAGCACAGATTAGAGATACAGCACAGAAACAGGCCCTTCGCCCCACCGAGCCGGTGCCAAACAGCGATCCTCGCACGTTAACACTATCTTACACGCACTAGGGATAATTAACAATTTTCACCGCCAATACGCTGACAAACCTGAACATCTTTGGCGTGTGGGAGGAAACCGGAGCGCCCGGAGAAAACCCACGCGGTCACGGGGAGAACGTACGAAACTCAATACCGACAGCACCCATAGTCAGGATCAACCACAGGTATCTGGAGCTGTAAGGCAGCAGCTCTACCACTGCACCACCCTGCCGCCCATAAAGATCATAACTTAATGTGTGGTGATAGGGTGGTGAGTTATATTGAGTGGAGTGCCCTTGGAATTGAAAGGCTAGTCCGACTTTGAAATCAACTGGTTTAAGAAATATGGAGCAAGTTGATCAGATCCGTGGAGAATGCTGAACGCTCGCAAGAAGCAGCAATTGAGTTTGTTAAAGCAATGAAAAATGAAAACATTGCTTTGGACTGAACTCATGGCATGAAATATGCCAGTCGTGTTTTTACACTTAGCACTTATCTTGATGAATCTCTCACTCCCATATTCACAATCCAGGTCTGAAAATGGACAAAACATGCAATGGTCAACTTGCATTCAATGAACAGAAGTGTAAGATGCCACATACTGAAGGAAAAATATTGATTTTACTTCGGAGTCACGTGAGTGACTACGTGAAGAACCCCGCCTCACGCTGGCAAACGGCATTACGTCGACGCTGACGGCGGAAGGAGGAGCTGCAGTAAGGAGCAGCTCGTCGCAGCGGTCGGAACGGCCCCGCAGGTAAGTGCAGCAAAGTCGGGATGTTTTTTAGCGTACGCTGGGTGGGTCCAGCAGTAAAAATAAAGTAAAATAAAAAGTCAGAGTCACGTTAAAGTGCTGTTTAGCATAGATTAAATGAAAGAAATGGAGAAATCGGCAAAGAAAATTCGCGGGTAAAAAGAGCTTCCCGGGGTGAAAATAAAAATACGGGAAAAAGCTAGTGCGGATCCGGTTCCGATACCGGTGGCCGCTGATATACCCGTTAGTGAGTTCTAGATTCTCCAGAAGTTATAACCACGGAGAGAAATGCTCCTAAAAATGTAAAAGAAATCTGAGAGGCCCGTGGTTCTGATGACTCTGATACTGAAAGTCCTCCAGATAATTAAACTATATGGAACTAATAATGGAGCATATGGAGAAAGTTCTCCAAAAAATTATGAGACTAGGGTCACAGTACCCAGAAGGTTCCCAAAAAAGCCCTGAGGGGTTTAATTATTCTGAATATGGCTGTGGGCCTAATTGGGAGTTTGGAACTCCGGACCCAGGATTTGGGCCGAAGGAAGTCTCATGGGATGAAATCCCAATTGATTTAGGGCTGCAGAAGGCAGACCCTGCTGATGGTGATTTGCATTTGAAAACACACCACAAAATAAAAGAAAGGCCAAATGTGCCTGAGATAGCAAAAGAATTTGCTATATATGAAGGAAGTGGTGAGGCTATGGAAGAAAACCTAGCTGCCAACATTAATATATGGTATCTCACCAACTTCATGATTTTGTGATGATTGAAACATCAGAATTATAAACGCACAGGAAATTGTGCCTCATTGAAAGTGCCTACGGTTTATCCGTTGATATGGGCATCCATGACCCCAAATATGAGAGCTCAAGAAGTGAGGTTCAAAAATTTTGGGGAGATGGATAAGTTTAAAAAAGAGGGCCTATTGTGCAAATTCTTTCTATGAAATTATTGTATGAGGAAAATGGCTATTCGGCCCATATTTCACCCAAGGTTTGCAAGCTTTTGTGGTTCAAGCAAGTGGTGTTCAAGCTCCTGGTTATCTGTTTGGAGTAAATCTGCCTAAATTATTGAAAAATTGGATGAAGAAGCTAAAAATTTTAACTGCATGAAACTTCGTCTTAGGACAAAAAAGGTATTTTTTCGCCCAGAAGGGGATTTGATTTTGGAAATAAAGGCAGAAATATGTCAAGGAAATATTATTGTACTGCACAGGCCAATACTTACCAGTATTCGGGGAAAAGGAGACCACCACGCTCATATGGAGAGGTATTAAAGACTTGTTCTATCTTTAAAGAAACTGCGGATTAATCTCCAGTTGGAGGGAGATTACAAAAGTTTTATAAAGACTGGCTTACTATTATTTCTGATCGGTTTTATTTTTACAAGCAGTTTCAGGAGCCACTATTACATTTAAAGAAGGGGTTAATCCTCCAGTACAGATAAACCTGCCTATGCTTTCGTGTTTACTGCAATTGGAAAAGCAGAGATTAATGTGGAAATTGACAAATTATCTGAAAAGATGTTATTGAAAAAACTTATGAACACGAGCATCAATTGTGTCTAAAATATTTCAAAAGACATAAAAAGATGGTGATTGCAGAATTATTCTGGACCTTACAGATCTAAATAAGTGGTAGAATACAAATTTTTAAATGGAAAACATTTTAATACTGCAAGATATTTAATATCAGCAGGTTGTTATATGGCTACGATTGATTTGAGAATGCCTATTATTCTGTACCAATACATCAGTTTCTGGAGGTACTTAAAATTTAATTGGCTGGGACAATTATGGCAGTTTAAAGCTTTGCCAAATGGATTGAGTCCAGCTTCCAGGCTCTTTACTAAACTGTTGAAACCAGTTTTAGCCCAATTAAGAGTACAAAAACACATCGTTATGGCTTATCTCGATGACATTCTAATCATTATGGCAATCAAGAGTCAGCTGAGAATTAGTTTCAGTACAAAAGCTTTGTTAAAGCTAGGGTTCTTGATTCATCCAATTAAATTCCAGCTGCAGCCAGCACAATCAATTAACTATTTGGAGTTTGTAATTAACTCAGAAACTATGTTAATACTTTACCAACAAAGATAAAGTTGATGATTTTTGGTGACTTGTAATAATCTCATTCACAAACTTATCCTTCCATCCGAAAAGTAGTGAAAACTATTGGTAAACTAGTAGCAGCATTTCCTGCAGTAGAATTTGGTCCATTACATTAATCAAAATCTTCAAAGGGACAAAATAAGAGCTCTCAAAGAGAGGGCAGGCCACTTTGATAGGCCTATGCAAATAACAAAAGAAAGGGGGGGGGGGTAACAGATTCATCCTCCAGTTGTGGAGGTAGATGGAAAGTCCAAGAAGAAACGTTTCTTCAAACTTATGGTATTAACTATTTAGAGTTATTGGGTGCTTTCTATGGTCTAAAAGCATATTGCTGTTCAAAAAAGGGTCTACATGTATTAATACAGTTAGACAATAAAATGGCTGTTGCATATATTAATCACATGGGGGAGTCAGATCAGTATCATGTGATTGTCTGGTCAATGAAATATGGCAATGGTGTATTGATCGCCAAATTTGGATTTCAGCAAACTACATTCCAGGTAAAGACAATGTGGTGGCATATAAAAGATCAAGGATATTTAAAGATAACACAGAATGGATGCTTAATCCAGCAATATTTAAGAATATTGTAACTCAATTTGGTTTACCAGAAATTGATTTGTTTGCATCAAGGCTTAATCATCAATTGCCTAAATATGTGTCTTGGGAACACGATCCAGATGCAGTAGCAGTAGATGCTTTTTCATTGAACTGGGGGAATATGTTCTTTTATGCTTTTCCACCTTTTGCTTTGGTTCAGCAATGTCTGAAGGAAATAGAACAAAATTCTGCCACAGGATTGTTGGTAGTTCCAAATTGGCCAACACAACCTTGGTTCCCATTAATGCTGAATATGATTAAAGAACCATATATGTCAATTCCTAACTGTAGTGATATTTTGATTAATCCAGTAACCAAAGAAATTTATGCATTATATGCATATATGAATTTATTAATCTGCAGGTTTTGACCAGACCACTACAGGAGCTGGGATTGTTGGACAAAACTATGGAGGTTATAGTCGCATCATGGCGAGATAACACACAAAAACAATATATGACACATGTTAAGAAATGGGAAGAATTTTGCACACAGTCAAATATTTCTTATGATACGGTGAATATTGCATGTTTGATATTGTGATACTGTGATATTGCATGGAAAATGTATTGGAGCTCCTTGCTAAAATTGCATTTTGAGCAACATTTAAGTTACAGTGCTACTAACACTGCACGCAGTGCCTTATCATCTTATTTAGGACTTATGTCTGACCAGAAATCAATTGGATCACATCCACTAATATCTAGATTCATGAAAGGAATCTTTAATATTAATCCACCCAAACCTAGATACACAGAGATTTGGGATGTGAGCATTGACTTACCTTACTTAGACAGTGGACTCCAATTGAAGGATTGTCATTGGAAAGATTAACATTCAAATTAATAATGTTAATATCATTGGTTTCAGCTCAAAGAGTGCAAACTTTACAAATGTTGCGTTTAGACTGTATGCATGTGACTACAGATAACATTGTGTTCTATGTTTACGATCTGATCAAACAAAGCAGACCAGGGAGATCTGGAGCTAAGGTAACCTTTCAAGCTTATCCTATTTGATCCTACTTTGTGTGTGGTTAAACATTTGAATCAATATGTTAAAGTTACTGAAACTCTTCGAGGAAATGAAAAAACGTTGATGATTACGCATAAAAAGCCACACACAAAAGCTTCAGTTCAAACTATCTCAAAATGGTTGAAACAGGTGTTGCTTTTAGCAGGAGTAGACACTGATGTGTTCAAATCTCACTCCACCAGGGCTGCAGCTACGTCCGCGGCGAAGGTGCGGGACGTACCACTCGAGCATTTTTTTAAAATCGCAGGGTGGAGTAAAGAAGAAACTTTTTCAAAGTTCTACAATAAACCTGTTCACACTATGACAAGCTTTGGCCACGCGGTGTTGGGATCAATATAATCACCTGCTTTGTATACTATTGATTACTATAACCAGTTATGTAGTCACTTATATCGTTTATCACTTGTAATCATTCCCTCGGATATAAGGAGGGTTATTATATGTTCTTTAAACCATTAAAAAGTTAATTATGGAAAGAACTAATATTAGTCTGGTTTCTCATGTATGTATTTACTTAGCCGGACTGTCGTACTAATTAAATACTACGACATAAAAAACACAGAAAGCTTTAAAATCTTCACGTAGTCACTCACGTGACTCCGAAGTAAAATAGTAAGATTAAACGAGAACTTACCAGTTCGAAGTTTGATCGTTATTTTATGAGGAGTTACGATGAGGGATTACGTGCCCTCCACTCCCACCCTCATAAAATAAATGATCAATCTGGTAGTTCTAAGTCTTTTATGAGCCTTACTATGTTACTTCGGCTATTTGGTGTTCTGTGTTTTTCATGCCGCTGCTTTGAAGTATGCCGTTTGCCAGCGTGAGGCGGGGTTCTTCACGTAATCCCTCATCGTAACTCCTCATAAAATAACGATCAAACTTCGAACTGGTAAGTTCTCGTTTAATCTTACTATTATATATAAAAGACTAACTTTCTTTCATATTGTGAATGGTTTAATAAAGATTCTGTCCCAAATGCATTCACCAATCATATATAATAGTACGGCACAGGCACTTCACCCCAGAATGTCTGTGCAACGCATCACACCAACATAAACTAATCTCCTCAACCTGCACATGCTCCACATCCCTCCATTCCCTGCATTTCCTTGCACCTAGATCCAAAAGTCTCTGAAATCACAATCGTTCCGCACTCAGATCGTGCCCTGCTTTTATGCCGTCTCTGTTTGGCAAACGATCCCATGGGAGTTCTTCCACGATTCTGTCCAAAATCAAACCATCAGCTTACCTCATTAAAAACGTAATTTCAAATTATTTTGTAAGAATAAGGAACTGCAGATGCCAGTTTACAATAAAAACTGGCACAGTGCTGGAGTAACTCAGCTGGGCAGGCAGCATCTCTGGAGAACATCTGGTGAAATTCGGGTCAGTCTGAGGAAGGGACCCAAAACGTTACCCATACATGTTCTGAAGAGATGCTGCCTGACCCGCTGAGTTATTCCAGACCTGTTTTATTTTCCTGGTTATTTTCCTAATTATTTCTTTGTGATATTACTTTGTGCTTATTCAGATTAAGTGAAAGTGGATGATAGGATGAAGCAATAACTTTGCTGACAAAATCAAAGGACCTGTTCTCATACTTGCAGAGAGAGAGAGAGCAGTAATAGTTTTTAACTAGTTATTTCTCCATCAGTTTGCTGTAGCATATTCTGCCCGTAATTTTCTGTTGTATTTGAAGTTGATTTCCTTGGTGTATATACTTTGCTATAAAGAATTAAAGAGTAACACGACACACAAGAATATCATCAAGAACTCTTCATAGGATTAAAAAAATAAAAGTCTTCTCACTTAAACGTACACGACCCACCCGCTGAGGTGCAGGGCTGGTCACCAAGGTGAGTTGCTTGCACCCCAGTATCTAGTTTATTAAGATATACTCTAAGGTGTGGCTCTAATGTAGCAATTATTTTCTTTGCAGAAAGAAGCTGATGGAGAAGTGGCAAGTTTTAAAAGAACTAACTGATCCCTCTGGAAATATGAGAGCAGGTCTGTTATTGCTTCATTCCATCATCCGTTTTCACTTAATCTGAACCAGCAACAAGCAATGATAAACAGGAAGCAAGGCAGTCCATCGAGGCCGAAAAGAGATTTGCAGTGAAATCCAAAGAAACAACATTTAGTTCCCACGACATTTTGGTAAACAGCTAAACGGCTCTTTGGTATCTTGCCAATGCTGCCTGGGTATTCCTTGTGCTCAATATTTTGTCTTGTTACTTTGTGGCAGGCAGGAGGTTACATTTCCCTAGGGACAACGTTAATTCTGAATAATTTTGCTGCAACATCATTAGATCTGCTGCGCTCATTAGAAATACAAATGTCTGCAAAACACATATGGAGCAATTTTATCTCTTGAAATCTCAAATTAAGAAATGAGCTTAATTGCGAAAAAGCATCTGGTAAACTGGAATGAACGATTTCTCCGTAACTCGTGTGGGAGATATTGACAGGGCAAATTTGTTTTGGAGGAGGTGTCTCTGCTCTGCCTGGACCAATATAGATAATAAGTAAAACATTATTTTGCAATATCCTGGTCATTTGTATCTGATAATTATCACCTTCAACGAAAATTCAAGTCAAGCGGCAAATGGTAAAATAGCATAAGCTTGGTTAAAGAGCAAGGCCTGTCAGGAAAGGCCTGTCAAGGCCTGCCGCTTTAGGGGCGGCACGGTGACACAGCGGTAGAGTTGCTACCTTACAGTAAATGCAGCGCCAGAGACCCAGGTTCGATCCTGACTACGGGTGCTGTCTGTACGGAGTTTGTACGTTCTCCCCGTGACCTGCGTGGGTCTTCTCCGAGATCTTTGGTTTCTTCCCACACTCCAAAGACATACAGGTGGGCTGAAGGGCCTATTTCCTCCAAACTAAACTAAAATTGAACTATGTGTAGGAAGGAACGGCAGGTGGTGGTTTAAACCGAAGATAGACACACAAAGCTGTAGTAAAGGGGCTGTCCCACTTGGGCGACCTAATTGGCGAGTTTAGGAGAGTTTAAAAAAATGTCATGTTGAAAACCTCCTTCAACTATGTAGAAGACCTCCTTTGACCTCCTTCAGCTATGTTGAAGACTAGCTTTGACTAGCTACGACTAACTTCGGGAAAATTGGACACTGAATAGTGGAGAGTGAAGGCGACCTCCTTCGATCTCCTTCGACCTCCCTTCGACTAAGATGAAGACTATCTACGACTACCTTCGACTACCCTCGATTACCTACAACTAACAAGCCGAACTACTACGACCTACTATGACCTACTACGACTAAACCTACGAGTAAAAAAAGTATTACATTTTTCCATGGCGACCTTTTTTTACTCGCAGGCGTTTTTCAACATGTTGAAAAATACGCCGCGACCCAGCTGAGGCCTCGAGTACACGGGCACTACTCTCGAGCATGGAGGATAGTTACAAAGACCTCCTACGACCTCATGTCGACCATGCTGCGAGTATGAGTCGAGAGCAAACTCGTCAGAACTCGCGGATTGGGTCGCCCAAGTGGGACAGCCCCTTTAACTCAGCCTGAAGAAGGGTCTCGACCCATTCCTTCTCTCCTGAGATGCTGCTTGCCCTGCTGAGTTACCAGATTTTTGTGTCTATCCAAAATTAAATTATGCCTGAATGATGCCTGTGGTTGATTGGTGTATATTTATTACCATATTTCCTTTCAATGGGACTGTTCACTGGATTGTCCTGAGGTTGGTAAAGGTGCTATGTAAACACAAATATGGATATTTTTTAAATATCTCCACAGTTGTCATCACTACACCTCCATCACTAACCGTCAGCAGCCAATGCTTCGAGCAATGCAATCCCTTCTCTGAAATCCTTTTTTTCTCCCATTTTCCTTCCTTTCTAGTTTAGTTTAGAGATACAGCGCGGAAACAGGCCCTCTCGGCCCACTGGGTCTGAGCCGACCAGCGATCCCCGCACACTAACACTATCCTACACCCACTGGGGACAAATTTTACATTTACCAGGCCAATTAACCTACATGCCTGTATGTCTTTGGAGTGATTGAGTAACTTGTGGAAGTGATGAAGATGCTTTACAATGTAGTGCCATGGATGTTGTATACATGGACTTAGTAACGTTTTCAAAAAGGTTCCCATATGGTAAGCGGAACCAGAACCTCAGGGCAGCCTTTCTCCGATCTCTCAAAAAGGAGGGGAGATTTATTTGCGGAAATTCCTTAGGTTGGAGATTTTGAGACAATAGACAATAGGTGCAGGAGTAGAGGCCATTTGGCCCTTCACTGTGATCATGGCTGATCATCCACATTCAGTACCCCGTCCCTGCCTTCTCCCCATATCCCCCGACTCCGCTATCTTTAAGAGCTCTATCCAACTCTCTCTTGGAAGCATCCAGAGAATTGGCCTCAACTGCTTTCTGAGTCAGAAAATTCCACAGATTCACAACTCTCTCGGTGAAAAAGCTTTTCCTCATTTCCGTTCTAAATTGCCTATCCCTTATTTTTAAACTGTGGCACCTGGTTCTGGACTCCCCCAACATCAGGAACATGTTACCTGCCTTTAGCGTGTCCAATCCCTTAATAATCTTATATGTTTCAATAAGATCCCCTCTTATCCTCCTAAATTCCGGAGTATACAAGCCGAGCCACTCCATTCTATCAACATATGACAGTCCCACCATCCCGGGAATTAACCTCGTGAACCTATGCTGCACTCCTTCAATAGCAAGAATGTCCTTCCTCAAATTTGGAGAACAAAACTGCACACAATACTCCAGGTGTGGTCTCACTAGAGCCCTGTACAACTGCAGAAGGACCTCTTTGCTCCTATACTCAACTACTCTTGTTATGAAGGCCAACATGCCATTCGCTTTCTTCACTGCCTGCTGTACTTGCATGCTTACTTTCATAGACTGATGAACAAAGACCCCCAGATCCCATTGTACTTCCCCTTTTCCCAACTTGACACCATTTAGATAATAATCTGCATTCCTGTTTTTGCCACCAAAGTGGATAACATCACATTTATCCGCATTAAACTGCATCTGCCACGCATCCGCCCACTCACCCAACCTGTCCAAGTCACCCAGCATCCTCATAGCATCCTCCTCACAATTCATACTGCCACCCAGCTTTGTGTCATCTGCAAATTAGCTGATGTTACTTTGACACTATTCCATGAACACAATTTTCAGCTATCCTGGAATTTCTGTCCAAATTCTGATAGTTAAATTATGGCAACCCAAGAGTGCACAACAAATGCCTTTCTATATTCATACGTCAAGAATCACAAGGCCGGCACGGTGGTGCAGTGGTAAAGTTGTTATCTTACCGCTCTAGAGACCCGGGTTCGATCCCGACTAAGGGTGCGGACAGACATTCTCCCCGTGACCGTATGGGTTTTCTCTGGGAGCTCCAGTTTCCTCCCACATTCCAAAGACGTACAGGTTCGTAGGTTTAGTGGCTTTCGTAAGAATTGTAAATTGTCCCTAGTGTATAGGACAGTGCTACTGTACGAGGATTGCTAGTCGACGCGGACTTTGTGGGCCGAAGGGCCTGTTCTGTGGTGTATCTCAAAACTAAGATATTTTCTCCGTTTTAATTGCCTGGAAATTTCGTTGCATATTCCTAATTTTACCCAGCATATTGCAATTGGAAATCGATATTATCTGGAGGGAAATACTACTATTTCACACTACTTCAAATATTCCACTGGGTTCATTTATTTGTGAGTCATTCTGTGCCAGGAATGTGTAGAATATTCACTATATAGTTCCTCTCAGAGCACTCAAGGAGAACAAGGACCAAGCTGTCATGGGATACTTCCAGGAGAAAATGTTCCTCAAAAAGGAACTGCATCTCTGCAGTCTCTTGTGTCTCCAAGATTTAGCTCTTCCTGGTGTCCCTGAAGAAACATGCAATAATTAGCTCATCACATTGAACTGAGCATATGTTGTCAATCCAGGAATAGTGCCAGAGCCCCACCTGGACTCGCACCCATTTCTTCCCTTACCCCCTCCCCCACCTACATTCCTTTTTCTGGCTTCACAATTCGCAACTCTTCAATTCTTTCATCTCACACTTTTTTTCCACCTCTGGCCTTTGTCCAACCATCTGCATATCAAAGATCCCCCTCACCTGAGTTCACCATTACCTGTCACGGGTTTGTCCTGCCCCTCCTCGCTTCCAGCTTTTTTTTCTCCTCCCTTGCAATCAATCTGAAGAAGGGTCACACCCAAAATTTTACCTATCCATGTTCTTCAGAGATGCTGCCTGACCCGCTGAGTTACTCCAGCACTTTATGTCTTCCAAGAGTAGTAACGCTCCATTGATCAATCTCCATCACCTATTCACTTCTTGCTAACATTAACAGGTCAACTCGTTCTCGTACTTTATCTTCCCATCTCTTACAGTTTAAAAATACTAAACAAACTCTGATAATCATCAATAATCGATGAAGAGCATCTTTCGTCAAACTAAATGGCTCTGCTCGACTCCGCTGAAAGTCATTACAGCATGTTGAAACTTAGCTGATTCGAAGCCAAGTAAACAGACTCGTGAGACAGCAAATACATCAGGCAACACCAAAAGAAGCCCAAAAAAGATGCTTCTTTTATGACCATCTTTGTGCACCTGTCATCCCCATGTGATAACTGAAGAGTTAGTTCCTGCTTTTGCGCTGTAATGTCATTTTCCTGATCTGCATTATGCACATGGAGCTCCATTCTCTTAATTCCATCAGTGTTCAAATGGGAGAATATAAAATAATTTGATTGCACACAAATTTGTCCGATGCAAGCTCTTTACAGATGTAATTATTGTAGCATGTGAAAACAAATGCAAAGATGCGCCTTTGTAATTTTATTACTTATCCAAAAAGGTAATGATAATTAAATTTAAACAAGGAAACCACTTTCTAATGTCTTGACATTTCAATACTTAAACCTCTCCTTTTGATAACAATGTCTCATTGTCCGACTCTTCTTTGAAATACAACATGATGTTGCAATTACTGCAAGCATCATTCCAGACAATCAAATGGACCCATTTACAAAGAATTCTGATTTTGGAAATCTTTATTATTTTTACCTTTCTATTTTTCCTTTCTTTCTTTTACCTCCCTGAATCCAACCTGTCTTTCTTTTTCAATATTTCTCTTTCTGCGCCTGATTTAAATTGAATTCATTCAGTGATTTTTATAATTTCACAAACATGCTGTTTCCAGAATCCTAGTTCTTGACAAGTTAAAGAGACACAGCTTGAGTAGTTTAGGTTAGAGATACAGATACTGCATGGAAACAGGTCCATCGGCCCGTGTTGACCAGCAATCCCCGAACACTAACACTATCCTACACACACTAGGGACAATTTACAATTTTGCCAAGCTAATTAGCCCACAAGCCTGTATGTCTTTGGAGTGTAGGAGGAAACTGAAGATCCCGGAGAAAACGCACACAGGTCACAGGGAGAAAATATTGTATTGTATATCTTTATTATCATTTTTCTGAGTACTTACATACCCAGAGGAAAACGAAAAAGCGTTTCTCAACCAGCGTCCATTCAGTGTGTGGTAAAAAATAAATAGAAATAAAGAATAAAAGTACATATATCACGAGTTCCGATCGGCAGTGGCACGACAATGGCTCTGCTTCAGTGTGTCCAGGTTGGTGTCCAGGTTGTCCAAATACAAACTGTATTAGACAGCACCCGAAGTTATGACCGAATTCGGGTCTCTGGCGCTGTCAGGCAGGATCTCTACCACTGCGCCACTGTGTTGTCCAATGGAGTAGTCCATTGAATCTTTCCTGCAATGTAGTGAAAGTCTAGAGGAGATTTACAACAAAGCTACTGAAACTGGAAAATTGTAGCTATGGGAAAAACCGGCTGAAGTTGTTTCCTTTGGAATGGAAGAAGCAAAGGGGAAACCTAAAACCTACATAACATCATGAAGAATCCAGATAAAGTAGAGAGGATGAGGAAGGTTAAGTGCCATTGTTCCCCATCTGGGGGGTGTTAGAGGCAGGAAACTCTCACTACATGTAAATAGTAAGTTGAAGAGTAATAATCAGCAAGTCATAATGCAGGCCTTGTAATGGAGGTTGAGATTGCATAGGGTGGCATTCTTTCAACCTGCACAGATACAAGAGCTTGAATGGACTGTGTCATTCATTTTCCATAATTCCACGTTGTTTGTTCATTCATTCATGGATGTTAGGATTCCGAGTTCTGTATTTCCAGCAAATTTAAAGAATTTAATGTCTGAGCTGTGCAAGAATGTGACCAACAAACAATGTTAGCTACCCCGCTACAATAAGTTACATTCCATTGATTGTCAAGAATGGAAAACAGAGCAACAATGTTAATATACAGAGGAAAGCTACTCATTAAGGCAGAGATTAGTGCGTTTAAAAGGAAAGGCATCGGTTTCCTCGGAATGAAAATCATTTGTTCTATTTTGAATAAGGAATTGTGTTGTTTACCTTTCCCTCATTCCATTTATTATTAGACAGGATACCTTTACCGCTTGCAAATGCAGCAAGTCAACAGTCTGACTATAGACTCAGCATGATGTATTATGCTATTGGGTAACTGTAGGAGCCATTTCTGTTTAGGCTAGCTACTGTGGGTATATTATATTCTTTTGTCTGGATATTTCTAACAGTATTAGTTTGGACACTTGGGTACGGTCATTTGATGCATAGAGGGGCGTAACATATGGGCTTGGGGTACAGGGTGTGATCAGACCAGCCACAGGAGGTGGAGGGTACACAGCTCTCACCAGATTGGGGAAAACAGAAAGCTACAACTTGTGTGAGAATAAGGAGAACCTGGTACGTTCATCTCTTTGTTTGTACAACTACTTCAATAAAGAATCAATTAAACTGGAAATAACGACAGGAAGATCTGTTTTCTTTTTGGTCTGCGTAAGATTACTCTTACTTACAGTACCTGTGTAGTAATGGCAACAGAAGAGCAGACACTGTAAAAGTTAGAAATTGCCGTTCAGTAACTTTAAACTTTTGAGATGCAGCACGGAAACTGGCCCTTCGGCCCACGAATCCGTGCCAACCAACGATAGCACCGTACACTAGCACTATCCTATACACTAGGGACAATAACACGATTAAAGACTAAGATTGAATTTCGCACAAAATTATTGGCCTGCCTACATAGGCACCTTATAAAAACAAGGAGAACAAGGTAATTGCTGAACGAATACCTCAGCTGAATTTTTTAAATTATGCCTAATATACTTTATTTTGTACCTTAATGAATGCTAATTTGGTTTGAACTTTAATGGCTTTTTCTTAATGATTCATTACTCTTGTCACTGTTTAAATTACATAGTACAAAGCTGTAAGTATGTCACTTTTTTTACCTCAGAGTATACTATGTGATTTGGATGAGCAAGAGAACTTGATGGGAATTGGGGAAAATGTAATCACATCCAAAACATTTAATCTTTGCCAATTGTCAATTTAAAATCCATGATTAATAGCCATTCCATAAACACCTGGTCCTTTAAGAGGCAACCAGCATTTACTGGCTATATCAGCTGGAGAAAATTAAAGGAAGAGGGAACCTCATCTTGGAGACAAGATGGTTACCACAGCAAATAATTCAATTCTTCCAAGACTTCCCAAAGGCTATTTGCAATATCAGGTATGCAGTAACTCACAAACTTTATGCTCATAAGAAGCAACACATCCTTCATTTGATGATTCACAACAATAAGTTCATAAGTAGGCCATTCGGCCCATCAAGTCTACTCCGCTATTCAATCATGGCTGATTTATCTTTTCCTCAACTCCATTCTCCTCCCGTCTCCCCATAACCCTTGACACCCTTGCCAATCAAGTATTTGTCAATCTCCGCCTTAAAAATTCCCACTGGCGTGGCCTCCACGGCCGTGTGTGGCAATGAGTTGCACAGATTCACCACCCCCATGGCTAAATAAATTCCTCCTCATTTCCTTTCTAAAAGTATTTATTCTGAAGCTAGCCATCTAGTTGTAGCCTATCCCAGTAGTGAAAACATTCTCTCCACATCCACTCTATACAGGGCTTTCACTACTTGGTAAGTATCAGTGAGGTCCCCCCTCATCCTTCTAAACTCCAGTGAGTACAGGGCCAGTGCCGTCCAATGCTCATCATATGTTAACCCAGTAATCCATGGGATCATTCTCCTCCTCCTCCTCTGGACTCATGGGATCAAACCTCCTCTGGATCCTCTCCAACGCCAGCACATCCTTCCTCAGATACAAATGCAGTCTGACCAGTGCCTTATAAAGCTTCAGCATTACATCCCTGTTTTTATATTCTAGTCCTCTCAAAATAAATGCTAGCATTGCATTTCATTCCTTACTATTAATTTGACTGTTCAACAAATTACATATGCAACTCCCATGATATATACTTAAGAAACAATTCAGTTATAATCTAAATGAATTCAGATAGAGGCTCAAGGATCTGAATTTCTTCCTTTTTGTCATACGTTTCCATATTTATACAACAAAATATGACTATTTTTAATGTCATAATGTGATCCCCACATATTAACACACACACTAGGGACAATTTTTACATTTACAAAACCAATTTACCTACAAACCTGTACGTCTTTGGAGTGTGGGGGGAAACCAAAGATCTCGGATGAAACCCCCATGTGGTCACGGGGAGAATGTACAAACTCCGTACGGACAACACCCGTCAGGATCAAACCCAGGTCTCCGGTGATGCAAGCGCTGTTATGCCCCTGTCCCACTTAGGAAACCTGAACGGAAACAGCTGGAGACTTTGCGCCCCACCCAAGGTTTCCGTGCGGTTCCCAGAGGTTCCCGGAGGTTTTTGTCAGGTTCCCGGAGGTTTTTGTCAATTTTTTGAAATAATCGCCGAACATAGAAGAAGCGGAAACCACTTTCGACCGTTAGGGAGACTGACAAAAACCTCCGGGAACTCCGGGAATCGCACAGAAACCTTGGGTGGGGCGCAAAGTCACCGGAAGTTTCCGTTCAGGTTTCCTAAGTGGGACAGGAGCATAAGGCAGCAACTCCACCGCTGCACCACCTTGCCGCTCTGTTGCATCTGCCAGCGAAGCCAATGTTTAAGGAGATGTAAAGTTGACTCGGTTTTGAAGAATGAAATCTGGGGCTTGGGTATTGTATGCAGATCTATAATGCCTGCAATGTATGTAAGAGATGAAAGCTGAAGGGGAAAATTTACGATGATCGGTGGACATTCATGAGTAATAATAATGCTATGATATCAAAGGATACATAACATCAAAACAATATGCTATATTCATTGTACCATAAGGTAAAGGGAGATAACAGGCTTGGCACCATTACAATGTGTCTATCCAAATAGTTCATTTTAAATATATGTGCTGCATTCAAATGGCCTGTCACTGGCAACATTGCACGAGTAATAGCATATCAGTACACAATTATTTATTTTAAGCTGGGATTTCTAGTTTCCATCCAATAAAATACTGATATACACCATTCACAATGGACATGTTTAATCAGTTATAAATAAGCCATGGCAGATTTTACAAAAGCAGAGTGTCTCACCATAGGCAGGCACACTTACATCCAGTGTACTGCAAGAATATATCATTTATACAATGTCCACACCACATTAAATCTTACTCCCAAGTTTATCACAATTCAAAGCAAGAAAGTAGAGACAGCTCCAGCCACAGAATGTCCATTCAGAATTTGCAATGAAAATAATATAACATGCCATTGGTGATGCGTAATATAATAACCAAACAAATAAACGCCTTGTTCTGCCATTAGCTTTGCGCACTCAGCAATTCATCACAAACCCACTGCGATTTTGATAAAGTTGCTGATTTATACATTAATCTATATAATTAAAAGTCTCATCTTGACCACTTCCTGTTTGCACTGTGCTTTGATTTTAGAAAAAAAATCACTACCACATATGGCTGTGATTTTTTGGCCATCTTACTCAGAGTCCTCCTCCGCTGCGCACGCCCCGAGGATTGTTCCCATTGATGAAAAATAAAAGATATATTAGTGTTTAAAAAAATCTTGAGGTTCTCTCTCCTGTCAATCACCGCCATGAAGGCCACTACCGGTGGGAGGGGGGGAGAGACTATAAAACCCGGAAGTGTGGGCGTGGTTCAGTCTGTCTGCAAGATGGCAAGGGAGAGGTCATGACTCTGTCTGAGCTGGGAAACTACAGAACACTGTAAGTATGCAATGTACTTGAATGAATGATTTGCTAGCCCTTAATGAAAATGAAATGAGCTGTTTGGCCTGCCCTGTGTTTGAAACTGCAATGACAATGGAAATTAGGTGAAAATGCAATGAGCTATTTGGCTTTAGCCTGCCCTGTGCTTGAAAGTGCAGTGGCAATGGAAATGAAGTGAAAATGCAATCAGCTGTTTGGCTTGAGCCTGCCCTGAGCTTGAAAGTGCAATGGCAATGGAAGAGCCACAGAACACTGTGAGTATGCAATATACTTGAATAAATGATTTGTTAGTCCTTAATGAAAATGAAATGAGTTGTTTGGCCTGCCCTGTGTTTGAAACTGCAATGGCAATGGAAATGAAGTGAAAATGCAATGAGCTATTTGGCTATAGCCTGCCCTGTGCTTGAAAGTGCAGTGGCAATGGAAGTGAAGTGAAAATGAAATCAGCTGTTTGGCTTGAGCCTGCACTGTGCTTGAAAGTGCAATGGCAATGGAACTGAAGTGAAAATGCAATCAGCTGTTTGGCTTGAGCCTGCCCTATGTTTGAAACTGCAATGGCAGTGGAAGTGAAATGAAAATGCAATGAGCTATTCGGCCTGCCCTGTGCTTGAAACTGCAATGCAATTGGAAATGTCATGAAATTAGTTGTTTGGCCTGCCTGAAACCACTAAATGCGACCCACAAGGCCCATATTAGCCGAGACACCACTCCCTTTTGCCCAAAATGCCTGTATTATCCCAGGAGGAGCATTTTGGCCCAATTGGCCCGTGCCAGGCCAGGAAAAGTCCAGAAAAAGTGCCTTTCACTGAGATTTCACAGTTTTTTTAAGAGCCCCTTTGGCCCATCAGGCCTGTACTTGCCCAGTAGTCCCTTCAGCCCAATAGTAAGTATTCCCCCTGAAAGTATTAAACCTCACCCCAGCATTTTTCACCCTGTGAGATCCAGGCCAGGATAGACTTTCCTCCTTCATTGCTGTGATCTGCAGAAAAATATGAAGAATGTCTAAAATTGATTCTCCACCCTCTCCCCCTTCTTTCTCACAGAGTCCCTCACCGGGGCAGAATTTCTGGCAGTTTCTGAGCTGCCAGCCCACCAGGCCTGAGTGATTGAGCTGCCAGTCCAATAATCCATTTGGCCCACAATGTCCATACTAGCCCTCTGGAAACCAGTCCCTTCAGCCCACAACACCCATACTAGCGCTCCAGAAAGCAGCCTCTCCCTCCCCACTGGCCAGCAATATTGGAATTGGTGGAGAGGTGCAATATTGCGTTGGGGGACCAGCCCTCCCGTATGAACATGGGACCCAATGGGTCCCACTTAGTATAGTTACTTATTAAATGTGCAGTATAATGATGATTTTTTTTAAAACTAACGGTAAAGGTGCCCTTTCATCAATGTGATAATTCGCCATGACCGCAGCTCCACCTCAATGAAAAGGCGTCTCCTTCCTACTTTCATTAGAGTTTAGTTTAGTTTTAAGATACAATGTGGAAACAGGCCCTTTGACCACATACAAAGGAATCTCAATCCATTTGTGTTCACAAGTTGTATTAGGACCTAAAACTACTTTATCGGAAGAGACTGTGTACAATTTTGCTGTGGCAATTGATACAGTGAGCTTATAACTATGCGTGGACTGTTGTGATTTGCGCCATTTTCAATTTTGTTTTTGTCACAGAGATTGCTTTTAAGAATTGGCCAATAATAATTACACATTATCAAAGAGGGACATCTAGTGGGTGATATACGCATTTCAAAATTAATAAGCGATTTCCAGTCATTCTATTTCTTTCACTTAAGTATACTGTACAAAGTACTGTTCAGCGTACAGTGACTCATAATGCAGACTCTGAGGAGGTGGGATGAATGTTGGGTGACTGCTTTGTATTATGCATCTGCTCAATCCACAATCATGGGATTGAGCATCAAGTTGACTGTCGCTTTAATTCCAGAGGAAATTAGTTTAATTTGGTATTATATTCAGCATGGACACGGTGGGCTGAAGGGCCTGTTCTTGTGCTGTATTGTTCTATGTTTGATCCACTCACTGAGAATGATTTCCCCATTCTCCGTTTTCTACATTATTTCAATGAAGCTCAACAAATAACAGCACACCTTCAGTCTCACCTATTACAGATTTTCAGATTCAAGTTCAATCATTTTTGATAATGACTTTCCAACTCAAATTTAAACATCTGATATTTTGATTTGTATAGAAAAGCTACATAAAGTCTTTCCACCAACTGCACCATACAAATTAGGAACATAATGGAATGTACAGATCTCGTCTGGATGAGCACAGCGCCAATAACCACCAGAAAATTCATTTGCAACCCAGCACAAAGAAACGCTGCTGATTCGCCCCTTATCCATCTAAACACCTTAACTGCAATGGGTACCATCTATGGTAACCCACATCAAGCCTCCTCGAACAGCATCTCCCCAGCTCTGGAGTCCTATCTGGGACATATGACAATAAACCACTCTTGACTTAACTTGACTCGAGTCATAAAGCAAGGTGGGGCCCTAGGGAGTGTTACAGACCAAAGGGATCTACAAGTCCGTGTACGTAGTTCCTTTATAGTGGTGTCAGGGACACATAGCATGGTAAATCAGGGCTTTGGTACATTGGCCTTAATCTCTGACGAAAGTCCAACTTTGGTCCATGTTATCCATGCCAACCAAGCTCCCCATCTAAATGCATCCCCATTTCCCCACTTTTGGCCCATGTGCCTCTAAACATCTTCTATCCATGTACCTATACAAGTATATTTTAAATGTTGTTATAATACCTGCCACACCCACTTTCTCTGGCAAGGTGTTCCATGTACCCACCACCCTCTGAGTGAAAATGCTGCCCCTCAGGTTCTGATTATATCCTGCACCTCTCATCTTAAACCTATGTTCTCTGGTTCTTGATTTCTCTATTCTGGGTAAAAGACTTTGCATTAATCACATCTACACCCTCATATTTTTATACACCTCATAAGATTACCCCTCAACATCCTGCGCTCCCAGGAATAAAGTCCCAACCTTTCCCTAAAGCTCAGGCCCACGAAGCCAGGCAACATCCTTGTACATCTTGTTTGTGCTCTTTCCTTCCTATAGCAAGGTGACCTAAACTGACCATAATAGTCCAATTGCAGCCTCTCCAACGTATTATAAAACAGCAACATAACGCCCCAACTTCTATGCTCAATGCCCTGACTGATGAAGGCCGATGTACCAATAGCCTTATTGCACTACCTAACCATGACACCACTAGCAAGGAGCTATGTTTCTGGAACTCTCTGGTCTACAACACTCCCCCGGGTCCTACCACTCACTGTGTAGGTCCTGCATTAAACTCCATTAACCATTCCTCAGCCCACTTGCCCAGCTAGTTGAGACCCTGTTGTAATTTTTGATAACAAACTTCACTGTCTACTATAACATCTATTTGTCTTTCCCTTAATGTATTTATAAAATATTTGGATTTTCCTTAATGTTTTTCTGCCAGAACCATCTCCTGCCTCCTTTTTGCTCTCCTGATTTCCCTCTTAAGTATGATCTTCAGTCTTCAGTCCCCAAACTTCGCAATGGTTCCCCAAATGTCCCCAAATTTATCCCTGTTGCCCAAACCTGGCTCATACCTCCTTTATCTGGACCAGAAACTCGCTTTAGCCTCATCATCCAGGCTTGTTTTCAACCATCTGCCTTGCCCTTCACTCTAACAGGAACATGCCTGCATTGCACTGTCACCATCACTCTTTGCAAATGGATCCCACTTTCCATACCTCCTGTTGCCCACAAAAAAAAAACTCCAATAAGCTTTAGCAAGTTCATGACTAATAACAAGGTTGGCCATGGCCAAAATCAGAATGTTAACTTCTGGGGCCAAACTGTCCTTATCCACTAATAAAGACCAAGAGAGATCACCCTCACTAAAATCTCAGATAATTCTGACAAGTAAATCCATCATGTTCCATCAATACTGTGCCTTACCCAACAGCAATAGAAAGATCAATACAGTTAATGGTGGAGGCGTGTTCCTACCTTCAAGGGCAATTAAATAGATTGATACTAATACTTGGATGTACTACCAATAAACACATGGTTTTTTAAAGCCACTTGACTCGACTCCTTTAAGTCGAGACTTAAAACTCATCTTTACTCTCAAGCCTTTGGTGACGTCCTCTGAGGAAGGGCTACATGTATGTATTTATGTATGTACTTAATCTATGAACCAATGTTGTATAACGTTAGTACCTCCACCAATGTAAAGCACTTTGGCCAACGAGAGTTGTTTTTTAAATGTGCTATAGAATTAAAAGTGACTTGACTTGACACTTAAGTTACTTGAAACTAATTCTTGGCTTTACTAGCAATATGCACATCAGCTACATGTACATATCCATTTAATGCCAAAACAAAAGATGACCTTTACTCCAAATAAGATTAGAAGACGTCAGTTAGCGGATAATGCAGACTACAAATGGAAAATTAAGTCCTCATCTTTTCTCCAAGCAGGGATATCTGATTTATATAAACTTAATTTTGTTCACTATAGTAATTCCAGATTGTTCCTTTTTCTATGATGCAAACCAACAAACGATCAAAGAAATTAATCCTGTATTATAAGCACTTGATTTTGCTTGTGCATTATTCACTGGGTCTCAATGCACCGGCAATATTTTAATTCAATATTTAGTCAATAAATGCTGTTTTAAACAGGATGCCAAAATGTCTTCATTAAATACTCCCGCAGCAAGACTGCCTTGAGTTGCAGGTCAAAAGGATTAATTTAGAATCAAATAAATTCAGCACAACATTATCAACATTTCTGTGCAAATGTCTGAAGAAGGGACCTAAATGAATACGTTGTCTATCCATTTCCTCCACAGATACTCGGCGGGACAGGCAGCATCTCTGGGAAGAAGAAATGGGTGATGTTTCGGGTTAAGACCCAAAGGTCTCGCCCCGAAATGTCACCCATTTCTTCACTCCAGAGATACTGCCTGTCCCGCTGAGTTACTAAAGCATTTTGTGGCTGTCTTGGGTGTAAAACCAGCATCTGCTGCTCCTTCCTACACACTCCTCCACAGATACTGCTTGACCTGCTGAGTTATTCTTGCACTTTGTGTTTTATTCAAAATTCCCGCATCTGCAGCTCCTTGCGTTACTCTTTTAAGAAAAAGTAAACTCCACCTAAATTGTTACAGGAACAGTTCTTTGCTGAACTCTAAAACTAGGAATACAATATTCCCATTTTTAATTTAACTGCTGTTTCACTCAAATAAAGCACAGTTGGAATGAGAAAGTTCCACGTGATAAACTATCATAGCAAAGCATACCTGGAAGTGACAATGAAGAATCGGCGATATATTTTAAATCAGGATTGGAGGGGGAACTTCTATGTCTCTGCTGCCCTTGTCCATCTTGGCGTTAGAAATCAGGAGTGTTGAATTAGCATGAGTGAGTAACTGCAATTCATTTTGTAAATAGTATTCATTGCAGCCACTGTACAAGTGTGGTGGAGGCAATGAAAGTTTAGGGTGATGGATAGGCTGCCAGTCAGGTAGGTTGCTTTGTCCTGGATAGTGATGAAGTTCTTGAGAGTTCTGAGAGCTACACTTATCCAGGAAAGTTCATCCCATTGTGTTCCTAACTTGTGCCTCGTAGATATTGGAAGGACTGGGAGTGTCAGGGAGAGAATCATTTGCCACTGGATACCCTGCTTCTTATCAGCTCTTCAGCCAGGGTGGTTGGTTCAGTAGTAATTTTAGGTCAGTAGTAATTCTTAGGACATTGGTGGAGAAGGAAAGTGGTACAGTGGCACAGCAGTAGAGCTGCTGCCTTATCGCACCAGAGACCTGGGTCCAATCCTGACTACAGGTGCCGGCTGTGTGGGGCCTGTGACCACGTAGGTTTTCTCCACGTGCTCCAGTTTCCTTCCACACTCCAAAGATGTAGAGGTTTGTTGGTTAATTGGCTTCTGTAAATTGTCCTTAGTGTGTAGGATAGAACTGGTGCGTTTTAGTGATCACGTTTTAGGAGATAGACAGTACCTGACACTTCTGCGCTTAAGATAACTACAATTTATAGGAAAAGAGGAATATTAATTACATTAATAAAAAAATATAAAGCTGTCTACCTTTAGTTTAGTTCAGTGGGACAGGGTAGAAACAGGCCCTTGGGACCATCAAGACAGCACCCGTAGTCAGGATTGAACCCGGGTCTCTCGCGCTGTGAGGCAGCAACTTCACCGCTGCGCCACCCCAGGCTGCCTCCTATGCCTATGAAAGTTGATAGATCATGTTTACGCAACCGAGGAGCTTTCAGTTTAACATCTGGGCAGTACAGTGGCACAATGGTAGAGTTGCTGCCTGACAGCGCTTTCAGCGCCAGAGACCCAGGTTCGATCCGGACTGCGGGTGCTGTCTGTACGGAGTTTGTACGTTCTCCCCGTGACCGTTGGGTTTTCTCCGAGATCTTCGGTTTCCTCCCACACTCCAAAGACATATAGGTCTGTGGATTAATTGGCCTTCTGTAAATATAAATTATCCCTAGTGTGTGAGGGATAGTACTAGTGTGCAGGGATCGCTGGTCGTCGTGGACTCGGTGGGCCGAAGGGCCTGTTTCCACGCTGTATCTCTAAACTAAACTAACTAAATCAGTGGTAAGAAACATATATAAATACTGAAAAATAATTTAAAAAAATTAAAGCCAAAGCCTAATAAAGGTTGATCAACGTGGATTTAAACAGGATTAGGCTTGCTTGTCCAACAAATAGCAAATTCTTTGAAGGTAGTCAGAGAGAGTCAGCAAAAGTAACACTGTGAATCTAATATATCTATATTACTAAAAGGGCCCAGGTAAGGCAAATGAAGCCAGAACATGTCATCAACAAGCCACACAAAGGACAGATGAATGGGCAAAATAGAACGATTCAGAATGGCAGAAGTAGGGAAAGAAGAGTGTTGTACTTGGATCAGTATGAAATTACTGTTAAAAATTTGTGTTAAAAAAAACCGTAATAAAAAACATCATTCCTAAATCACCAATTTGAGAGGAATAGTTTGCACCTCCTTGCGTCAGCATTAATAAACACAGAATAAGGTATTTAATTAGCTAAATTATTGTTAACATACGTAATACATTAGATTATATTTGCAACACTTGAAAAGTAAGAAAACAAATCGAATAAGGAACAAATGGACCCAAAACTACAAATTATCAGAAGTCATGAATACTCAATAAAACCATAACAAAGACAACCACAATATTCAAGTTTTAGGAATAGAAGTGATAATTATAGCATTTGACCTAAACTTTTATTAGGGCTTGATCAGATAACATGATATAGTACACGATATAGTTCCATTAATATAATACAAAGATATAAAGATGGAGAAGACGGGGTAAACTGGCTTAACAAGGATAATGTTTGAAGTGCAAGAAAATACGTCTTAGGATAGAATGAACCACCTCTTTCTTTAAAAAAAAAGACACAGTGCTGGAGTAACTCAACGGGTCAGGCAACATCCATGGATAACATGGATCAGTGATGTTTCAGTTTGGGATTAAATTTTGTAAACCAGCATCTACAGTTCAGTGTTTCTACATTAACCTCTTTCTCTTGATAGATTATGAAAACATTATTCACCTTCGGGGGAAGAGGAATACTAAAACACTTCAATTAGTCTGACTGATCAAGAAATCAAATGGGAAATACTGAAAGAAAATTAATCCAGAAAGTAGAAATCATTGCAGCAGGGATCAATTAAGACAAATATTATAGATGCAAAAAAAGAAGTGACGGAGAACAAAAGCAAAAAATTGATGTGATAGCATTGCCAGGGAAGGATAAAAGGATGCTTTAGTGAAGAGGGCATTGACTGGTTGGCCAAATAGCCTACTTATGTGTGGTATGATAGGATTTTTAAAAGGTTGTGGTTGCAAATGACAGAGTCCATTAATCCTAATACATCTGAAATCTATACTCGAGCAGCACCCCAGAAGGTCAATTATTAATGAAGAGAATCAATATGGAACAAGAAATACATATATATATGTGTGTGTGTGTGTGTGCGTGTGTGTGCGCGTGTGTGTGTGCGTGTGTGTGTACAGAAAACCAATAAATCATCTTTCACCATGTTCATAAACAAACAGAATACTAAATAATTTACATCCCCCTGCAACATTCTATAATTTAGTAATAGATGGATATATAAATTTTTTTAATTGTTTTTTTTAATGTTTGGCTTTAGATTAGAGAGGAGAAATATCATCACAGCCACTAGAACAAAGCATGTAAAGTGAATTAAATATTATTTGAAGTGCTCAGGAATAAGCAATAAGATTTATAGGCTTAGAATTGAATAACACTTTGGTGTATTTAAGAAGCAGAATAACATGTAGTACTATTTCCATCAATCAAATCAAGACAAACTAACTTTTTGTGTTCCCTATCCATGTTCTCCAGAGAAAATTCCTGACCCGCCGAATTTCTCCAGCTCGTTTTGAAAACCAGTATCTGTCTCTCTAACTCATTCACTTCATCATCAGCTGATAAAAGTAGCCTGAGGGGCCTGTCCCACTTGGACGACCTAATCCACGAGTTTAGAAGACCCTAAACGAGTTGAAAAAAATGTCACGGTCGTGTTGACTCGCCGAAGTAAAAGACCTCCTACGACTATGTCTACGACCTCCTACGATTATGTCTACGACCTCCTACGACTATGTCTACGATCTCCTATGACTATGTCTACGACCTCCTACGACTATGTCTACGACCTCCTACGACTATGTCTACGACCTCCTAGGACCCCCCTCAACCTTAGTCTTCCACACCTAAGACCAACTACGACTAGCTACGAGTGGAAAACAATCACAAGATAAAATGATGTCATGTTTGCATTTTTTTTCTCGGGCCTGTTACTGACCTGCGACTATCTACGACTACCATCACAAATTACCACGACCTACCTACGAGTAAAAAGTAGCGATTTTTTCCATGCCGACCTTTTTTTTAAACTCATGGACATTTTTTATCAGGCTGGAAAAAACGCCGCGACCTACTTGAGGTCACGAGTACGCGGAGACCATGACTCACGAGCATGAGGAAGAGTTAAGCCCCTGTGCCACTTTCCCGAGTTACTCACGAACTCTCCTGAGTTTTCCCTTTGATTCGAACTCGGGGAATGTCGGGGAATGTCCATAGCGAGTCCGTAGGAGTCCGTAGATATTTTGTAGCGGCTCATAATGCCAGCCGTAGGAACTCGGGGTATCAGGTAAGTCGGGACATTTTTTCAACATGAAAAATCTGACATGTTGAAAAATGTCCACGAGTAAAATAAATAGCCCCGAGTACCTACGAATGGCTATTACCGTAATTATCCAAGTTCGAATCAAGGGGATAACTCGGGAGAGTTCGTGAGTAACTCCGGAAAGTGGGACAGGGCCTTTACGAAGACCTTTTACGACCTCGTGGCGACCATGCTTCGAGTCTGAGTCAAGGGCAAACTCGGCAGAGGTCGGCAATTAGGTCGTGAAAGTGCGACAGGGGCTTGACACTCAGATTCTGTGAACAAATTGATGCAGCAAAGTGCATCCCAAGGTCGCAAATTCTAACTATGTTTACAAAGACTTTCACTGCCCCACAGTCAAACTTGGCATTGCTTCATTACGCTTGCTGTCCTGTCAAAATTATCCATATAGAGTGAGACATAGAGCTTTCCAGTTATCATCACAGCAGTTCTAGTTATCAGAAATATGTAAGCTAGATAATTTTGACCTTGATGCCAAAGTGAAAACCTAAAAGCATTTTGCAAAATTCTCTTGAATTATAAAAAAAATCAGTAGGGAAGAACACGTTTATTCTCCATTTCCAGGTGCCATTTAAGAATTCATGTATAACAGACACATTTTAAAGTAATTTCAACCCAGAAACTATGATGTATAACTAGAAGCCTTACAACACTTGCTCTTACAAGGGCATGACCTCCTTTTGTAGCACTGTGTCTCGCAGTACGACCAAAAACAACCCGAATATTTTCTCCATAATGTTAATATTTGGACCTTATTTGATACAAATATAAATAGTACATTTAAAATGTAATAAAATTCTGACTAAAACTGGCAAAAATTAAACTTCAATCATGTGCTTGCAGTGGTTTTAAATGTACGGTGCTGTCAGTCAAGGATTCAACATCATGTATTAGGAAACTGCTCTGGCATCCATATTACAATTTCTAATAGCAAATTGGACCCAGTTTAGGTATCAGAGTAAACTGGCACTACACCAGTCGACGTGTATGTACCTCTGCAATGCAGCACAGAATTTCCGCACAAGGCGTCATTCAAATAGCCTACGGTTATCTAAACTGATACGCTTTAAGATAAAGAAATAAGGAGGCAAGGCATTTGCTGTGCTTATTGCAGCTTTCAACTCGTCTGTCAACATATATAAACTGTGCTTAACATTATATATGCAGTAAATTTACAGCAAATTAGTTTTCTGATTTTCCAGTTACCAGTGGATTACAAATAATATACCCTTCCATAATCTGCTGAATGGTCCTTGCATGCTAAAGTTGCTGCTTTTTACAATTACTAACAAAGGAAGGATTTTGTATTAATTACTTAAAACAATGTGTAAGATCTATCCTCCACATTAATTTCTTAAATTTGGCTTCCAAGTTTATTAGATACAAGTTTAGAAGTATAACAAATTATAGAATTTTCATTTTTAATATTAATATCATTTAAGTCAAGTCAAGTCAAGTCAAGTTTATTCGTCACATACACATACGGGATGTGCGGTGAAATGAAAAGTGACAATGCTCGCGGACTTTGTGCAAAAAATAAACAAACAAACCACCAACAAACTACAAACAGAATCACATGCTCTTTTTCATATTAAATATTGTGGGCGGTATTGTGGTACAGTAAGTTAGTAGAGTTAGTCCCTGGTGAGATAGGAGTTTACAGTCCGAATGGCCTCTGGGAAGAAACTCCTTCTCATCCTCTCCGTTCTCACAGCATAGCAACGGAGGCGTTTGCCTGACCGTAGAAGCTGGAACAGTCCGTTGCAGGGGTGGAAGGGGTCTCCCATTATCTTATTGGCTCTGGAGTTGCACCTCTTGATGTATAGTTCCTGCAGAGGGGCGAGAGAAGTTCCCATCGTGCGTTCGGCTGAACGCACTACTCTCTGCAGAGCCTTCTTGTCCTGGGCAGAGCAATTCCCAAACCAGATTGTAATGTTTCCGGACAAGATGCTTTCCACAGCCGCAGAGTAGAAGGACTGGAAGGGTCCCATCCATTAAGAGCATTTATATCAATTTAATTAAACCCCCTGTATTCCTGCGACTATTCTGTATGAGATTTTATTGTGCAAATGATTTGCTTCAGCTTCACTAATAGTCCCCTATCTAGAGAAGCAAGATTGGCCTTCTGTTCGTAGTGTGATGCACACTTATCTAAACAGCTGCAAATAGTTTAGTTTAGAGATAGGAAACAGGCCCTTTGGCCCACCGTCCATGCCGAACAGCACATTAACACTTCCCTACACACACTAGGGACAATTTACACATACACCAAGCCAATAAACCAAGAAGCCCGTTCATCTTTGGAGTGAAAGCACTACAACCAGGATCAGTGAATATGATAAGTGGGGTCCACTGTCCATGCGGTTTGGTGACCACCTTGCTGAAGACAGCCATGAAAGATTTAAGGTACATCATTTTCTTTAACCATCCTCCATCGACTGCATATTTAGGGAAGGGCTGTGGTCAAAATTGCAGATAAACTATTTTTTAAATTTTGCTTTTCAATGGACTGTTAGGTGTGAGCCATACACTTAACCCTCCCTCTAACTCATTGATAGATATGTTATCAATAATTATGTTGTAAAGTATTTAAATGCTTAGTGGTCATCTCCTTTTTGTCCTAGTAGGGGGTGTAGGATCAAAGGTATTTTCTGCTGGATTTTTGGGCATAGATTATTGTGCCCCCTTACCATAGTATTACATTGCTCAAGGTTCACCTTGAGCAATATAATAATGTTAAAGGGCCTCAACATTTAGGATCAAGACAATTTGAGAGAACCAGCTCACAATGGTGCCACTGTATAACCTGTGCTCACCATTCAATTCAGCAGCAAGGCAGTTCATCAAAACGGCAAGTTTTAGCCTAACTTAAAATCAGAGCCCCTCAGAGAAGAAAAAAAAACAAAAATATTACTTAAAAATCAAAACAAGTTATATTTAACTGCATCCTGCAAGAATTCAACTTGTGAATCAAGAAATATGAACACCATCTGCATTCGCAAAACAGAAAATTGTTTCCATTGAAGAGCAGCAACAAGCTAATGGGCTGCAGGATGTAAGATGAATCCAACTTTTCAAATAACTTCGGATAAATCTGTGCAAAAGAGAGCATCATCATTCATTTTGTTTGATCCAAACCTCCTTTGCTATGTTAATTGTTGCTTATGATGTAAAATGAGATTTGATCATTGTTAAATTATGTCATGATTTACGTGATAATCCATGTCATTTTCCTTGATCTACGTAACAAAATCAAGGCTACGGATTAGAAAAAATTGATTTATGGTCAGCTTCTTGATACCAAAGTCCATTAATATCACCGGCAGAAAGTGGAAATGAAATTCAATTTAAACTAGCTGACTTTATAATTAGGTACATTGTAAGTACTTTAAGGTTGATCATTGGTCTCCATTATCTTTGAACACTTTTCATTACACTAAGAACTTGTACTGAGACAATTGACAATCGTTGTAAATTAGGATTCACTGAGATTTTCCCAAACTGCATGTATATAATGGAAAGAATGAACAGCTTCAACTTCTTTCTCTCGCAAGGAGAAAACTACATAGTATGAGCTGATAAGATGTGATAGGTTATATGTAGAGAAGCTGTTTCCACTTCCAAGAACAACCAGAACAAAGAACCTCAGAGAATTATCTGTCGATCCATTCAAGAAATAAAGAGAAACCTCTTCACCTTAAAATTAGTTTGAGTCAAACAACACAGATGCATTGAAGGGGAAGCTGAATAGCAAATGAAGGAGAAAGGAATAGAAAGACATGGTGATATGGTTTGACAATTAAGGAGCTTGTGCAGAGTAGTGTCACGGCCTGTCTCGGTTACATATATACTATGTAGCATTTTGTTATGATACTTGGATTTCAAAAAATCCTGTCTACCAACACATGTCAAAGGAGGTTTAATAATTTACATTGATACTTACCACTGATACCAAGTCTTCTTCTGGAATAGGCAGGTTTTCAATTTCTGACCACTGGTCATCGTTTGTGACAGTGTGAGTGCTTCGATCCGTTGATACTCTTGGCAAAGTGGATTTGACAATCATAGCAGGGTGAGGTCTGCCTCGGTCAATGTACTTGCTGAACAATGGCTCACTGATTCTGCTTCTTTGCATTTCTATGCCAATTAAGTCCACACCTTTATCAATGCTTTGTAAATGGTGATAGATAAATGCTGGTTTTCCACCACTAAATGGCATTTTCCGACCTCTTGTTTCAAAGTGTTCATGATCTTCCGGTAAGCACCCTGAAAGAGAATCATGCAAGGAAGATATTTTTTTTTTCTGTAAATGTTTATTCCGCACATCTTTATTAACACAGTCAATTTGGCAAATAACCAGACAACCAGATCCCCAACACTTAAAACTAACCCTAAACCCATTGTTACTCACTACCTAAAACAAAATGTTTAATCAATAGTCCCACCTGACAGACTGTAGCCCCAAATTCAAAACATGCTCCTCATTCAATCGCCAAATAGAAAATTAACTATACAGAAGAAGGTCAGCCATGATTTACCATAGAGGCCTTACCAGCTCTATGTAAGAGAAACCCAGCTGGACCCTCTCTCTTTGTCAATGGAACTTTCACCCCTAGGTCCCCTCCATTGCCAGTGTGAGGCCACACACAAACTTGGAACAGCACCTCATATTCCGCTTGAGTGTTCAATGTAATGAACATTAAATTATCAAATTGTATGTAACAAACCTCCTTTCCCTCTCTCTTTTATACTTCGGAGATTCTGTGTGGAAACCAACCCTTTGGCCCAATGATTCCGCACTGACCAGTGCTCACCGCGTACACTAGTTCACACTAGGAACAATTTACCAACAAACCTGCATGTTTGAGGAATGATGGAGTAAACCAGAGCAGCCGGAGAATACCCACATGGTCACAGGGAGAATGCACAAAGTCCCTGTCACTGTCAGGCAGCAACTCTACCACTTCACCACTATCCCACCCCGCATCCTTACCTGACATCCTTTTGCCTCCTTTTCATCTCTAGCTTTTATCCACCTATCTGTCAATCAAGCCCCCTCACCTGTATCCACCTGTCACTTGCCAAGTTTTGTCTCTGTAGTTAGAAACATAGAAACATAGAAAATAGGTGCAGGAGTAGGCCATTCGGCCCTTCGAGCCTGCACCGCCATTCAATATGATCATGGCTAATCATCCAACTCAGTATCCTGTACCTGCCTTCTCTCCATACCCCCTGATCCCTTTAGCCACAAGGGCCACATCTAACTCTCTCTTAAATATAGCCAATGAACTGGCCTCAACTACCTTCTGTGGCAGAGAATTCCAGAGACTCACCACTCTCAGTGTGAAAAATGTTTTCCTGGTCTCGGTCCTAAAGGAATTCCCCCTTATCCTTAGACTGTGACCCCTTGTTCTGGACCTCCCCAACATCGGGAACAATCTTCCTGCATCTAGCCTATCCAACCACTTAAGAATTTTGTAAGTTTCTATAAGATCTCCCCTCAGTCTTCTAAATTCTAGCGAGTACAAGCCAAGTCTATCCAGTCTTTCCTCATATGAAAGTCCTGACATCCCAGGAATCAGTCTGGTGAACCTTCTCTGTACCCCCTCTATGGCAAGAATGTCTTTCCTCAGATTTGGAGACCAAAACTGTACACAATATTCCAGGTGTGGTCTCACCAAAACCCTGTACAACTGCAGTAGAACCTCCCTGCTCCTATACTCAAATCCTTTCGCTATGAATGCTAACATACCATTTGCTTTCTTCATTGCCTGCTGCACCTGCATGCCTACTTTCAATGACTGGTGTACCATGACACCCAGGTCTCGTTGCATCTCCCCTTTTCCTAATTTGCCACCATTCAGATAATAGTCCACCCTCCTGTTTTTGCCACCAAAGTGGATAACCTCACATTTATCCACATTATACTGCATCTGCCATGCATTTGCCCACTCACCCAGCCTATCCAAGTCACCTTGTAGCCTCCTAGCTTCCTCCTCACATCTATCACTACCCACCAGCTTAGTGTCATCCGCAAACTTGGAGATGTTGCATTCAATTCCCTCATCCAGATCATTTATATATATTGTAAATAGCTGGGGTCCCAGCACTGAGCCTTGCGGTACCCCACTAGTCACTGCCTGCCATTCTGAACAGGATCTGTTTACTCCTACTCTTTGCTTCCTGTCTGCCAGCCATTTCTCTATCCACATCAATACTGAACCCCCAATACCGTGTGCTTTAAGTTTGCATACTAATCTCTTATGTGGGACCTTGTCGAAAGCCTTCTGAAAGTCCAGATATAACACATCCACTGGTTCTCCCTTATCCACTCTACTAGTTACATCCTCGAAAAATTCTATGATTCGTCAGACATGATTTACCTTTCATAAATCCATGCTGACTTTATCCAATGATTTCACCACTTTCCAAATGTGCTGCTATCCCATCTTTAATAACTGACACTAGCATTTTCCCCACTACCGATGTTAGACTAATTGGTCTGTAATTCCCCGTTTTGTCTCTCCCTCCCTTTTAAAAAAGTGGGGTTACATTAGCTACCCTCCAATCCTCAGGAACTACTCGAGAATCTAAAGGGTTTAGAAAAGTTATCACTAATGCATCCACTATTTCTGGGGCTACTTCCTTAAGTACTCTGGGATGCAGCCTATCTGGCCCTGGGGATTTATTGGCCTTTAATCCATTCAATTTACCCAACACTGCGTCCCGGCTAACCTGGATTTCACTTAGTTCCTCCACCTTAGTTGACCCCTGGTCCCCTGCTATTTCTGGCAGATTATTTATGTCTTCCTTAGTGAAGACAGAACCAAAGTAGTTATTCAATTGGTCTGCCATGTCCTTGTTCCCCATGATCAATTCACCTGTTTCTGACTGCAAGGGACCTACATTTGTTTTAACTAATCTTTTTCTCTTCACATATCTATAAAAACTTTTGCAATCAGTTTTTTATGTTCCCTGACAGTTTTCTTTCATAATCTATTTTCCCTTTCCTAATTAAGCCCTTTGTCCTCCTCTGCTGGACTCTGAATTTCTCCCAGTCCTCTGGTAGGCTGCTTTTTCTGGCTAATTTGTATGCTTCATCTTTTGTTTTATAATATCTCTGATTTCCCTTGTTATCCATGGATGCACTACCTTCCCTGATTTATTCTTTTGCCAAACTGGGATGAACAATTGTTGTAGTTCATCCATGCAGTCTCTAAATACCTTCCATTGCACATCCACTGTCAACCCTTTAAGAATCACTTGCCAGTCTATCTTGGCCAATTCACATCTCATACCTTCAAAGTTACCTTTGTTTAAGTTCAGAACCCTTGTTTCTGACTTAATTATGCCACTCTCCATCCTAATGAAGAATTCAACCATATTATGGTCACTCTTGCCCAAGGGGCCACGCACAACAAGACTGCTAACTAACCCTTCCTCGTTACTCAATACCCAGTCTAGAATAGCCTGCTCTCTCGTTGGTTCCTCTACATGTTGGTTTAGAAAACTATCCTGCATACATTCCAAGAAATCCTCTTCCTCAGCACCCCTGCCCATTTGATTCACCCAATCTATATGTAGATTGAAGTCGCCCATTATAACTGTTTTACCCTTGTTGCACGCATTTCTAATTTCCTGTTTGATGCCATCCCCAACTCCACTACTACTGTTAGGTGGCCTGTACACAACTCCCACTAGCGTTTTCTGCCCCTTAGAGTTTCGCAGCTCTACCCATATCGATTCCACATCCTCCAAGCTAATGTCCTTCCTTTCTATTGCATTAATCTCCTCTCTAACCAGCAACGCTACCCCACCTCATTTTCCTTTCTGTCTATCCCTGATGAATATTGAATATCCCTGGATGTTCAGCTCCCAGCTTTGGTCCCCCTGGAGCCATGTCTCCGTGATCCCAACTATAGCATAATCATTAATACCTATCTGCACATTCAACTCGTCCACCTTATTACGAATGCTCCTTGCATTGAGACACAAAGCCTCCAGGCTTGTTTTTACAACACTCTTACTCCTTATACAATTATGTTGACAAGTGGCCCCTTTTGATTTTGCCCTGGAAACCCACAACCTCTAATTCTCTATTATTTTTTTTCTTCTTTCCCCCTACATGTTGGGTCTAAGTGCTTCCCTTCTCTGCCTCCTGCCTCAGACCCTGTCTACTAGCTTTCTCTATTTGAGTCCCTCCCCCCAACCGTTCTAGTTTAAAGTCCCCCCAGTAGCATTTGCAAATTTCCCTGCCAGGATACTGGTCCCCCTCGGGTTCAAGTGCAACCTGTCCTTTTTATACAGGTCACTCCTTCCCCAAAAGAGGTTCCACTGATCCAGAAACTTGAATCCCTGCCCTCTGCACCAGTCCTTCAGCCAGGCATTTATCCCCCACCTTGCTCCATTCCTACTCTCACTGTCGCGTGGCACTGGAAGTAATCCTGAGATTGTTATCTTTGCGGTTCTTTTCCTTAACTCTCTTCGCAACTCCCTAAATTGTCCTTTCAGGATCTCTTCTCTTTTTTACCTATGTCATTGGTACCAATATGTACCATGACCTCAGGCTCCTCTCCCTCCCTTTTCAGGATATCTTGGACACGTTCAGACACATCCTGGACCCTGGCACCAGGGAGGCAAGCTTCCATCCGGGTCTCCGGACTGCGTCCACAGAATCGCCCATCAGACCCCCGAACTATAGAGTCCCCTATTACTAATGCCCTCCTCTTCTTTTCCTTACCCTTCTGAGCAACAGGGCCGGTCTCTGTACTGCAGGCCAGGTCGCTGTTGCTACCCCCAGGTAGGCTGTCCCCCCCCCAACAGCACTCAAACAGGAGTACTTATTTTCAAGGTGTACAGCCACTGGTATACTCTCTAGTCCCTGCCTCTGCCCCTTGCCTCTCCTAACTGTGACCCACGTGTCCGTCTCCTGTGGTTTTGGAGAGACTACCTCATTGTAACTCCTCTCTATGACCTCCTCACTCTCCCTGAGCAGACGGA
Organism: Okamejei kenojei; assembly: GCA_035221665.1. Classification (NCBI taxonomy): domain Eukaryota; kingdom Metazoa; phylum Chordata; class Chondrichthyes; order Rajiformes; family Rajidae; genus Okamejei; species Okamejei kenojei. The sequence continues at coordinate 16,221,544 of CM069149.1, read as the reverse complement.
GGTCTTCGAGCTGCTGCTCCAGGTTCCTAACACACTCCTTTAGGAGCCCCATCTCGACGCACCTGGAGCAGATGTGGACGTGTGGAGGGCTACCTGTCTCCATGACCTCCCACATCTGACATCCAGAACAGTAAGCTGCCCTGGCACTCATTCTTCCCTTACCCTGGAAACAATACAAAAATACAATACAAAATACAAAGTACAGTACACTACAAACTGCTGGAATCTGACTGCCAATCAGCTGCGTACTCAAGTTCACCAATCAGAGGCTTCCTCAAGCCCAGTTAATTGAATGGAAAGTTACGGATTTTGGTTCCTCCCTCACCAACGGCTCCTGGGTCTCTGTAAAAACAAAGCCCCGCGCTCGGGTTTTAAACTTACCGCTCGGACGTCGCTCCTCCCTCACCAATGGCTCCTGGGCCTCTGTTAAAACAATGCACCGCGCTCGGGTTTTAAGCTTACCGCTCTGTTCTTTTCATTCAGGATACCTCTTTGCCTTGCTCACAATGGCTGTAATCAAATCTGCCTCCACTATTACCCAATGGCAGTGCATTCCAGATCCTAACCAGTCAAACTAATTGTCACTTCTGGATTTGTTGCTGATCACCCTTCATTCTATCTCCTCTAGATGTTAGCTCCTCCACCCACAGTAGCGGCTTCTCTCTATCACACCCTCTCATAAACTCCTCTATCCAAAGGAAAACAACTGCAGTTTCTTCAGACTACCCACACAACTAGTCCTTCATCTCTAGAATCCTTCGTCAAAGTTCTCAGCACTACCTTTTAAGTTTGTTACAAAAGGGACACAATACTGCCATTACGACAAAACAGTTATAATATGAAGGCACATCGTAACTTCCTTGCTCTTGTAAGCAATGATTCTTGTTTAATTTAATTTTTTTTTTATTGTCAAGAAGTACAGTGAAAGGCTTTTTGTTGCGTGTCAGCAAAAAAACTGTATAATTACAATCAAGCCGTCCACAGCATAGGTGCAGGATGAAGGGTATAATGTTTAGTTAAAGATAATTGTAATTGTATCATACATAGTTCAAGTTCAAGTGAGTTTATTGTCATGTGTCCCTGATAGGACAATGAAATTCTTGCTTTGCATCAGCACACAGAACATAGAAGGCATTTACTACAAAACAGATCAGTGTGTCCATATACCATATATAAATATATACACACATGGATAAATAAACTAATAAAGTGCAAATAACAGATAATGGGTTATTAGTTATCAGAGTTTTGTCCGAGCCAGGTTTAATAGCCTGATGGCTGTGGGGAAGTAGCTATTCCTGAACCTGGTCGTAGCAGTCTTCAGGCTCCTGTACCTTCTACCTGAAGGTAGCAGGGAGATGAGTGTGTGGCCAGGATGGTGTAGGTCTTTGATGATACTGCATATACTAAAACTCTGATCTTGTATGTGTGTACATGTGTATATGTGTGTGTATATGTGGTTGTCTGTACATCTTCGCAAAAACACTATGTGGTAACGATTACATTTTTTACATTGTCAAGTGTATCGAAGTACAGTGAAAGGCTTTTTGTTGCGTGTCAGCAAAAACTGTATATAATTACAATCAAGCCGTCCGCAGCATAGGTGCAGGATGAAGGGTATAATGTTTAGTTAAAGATAATTGTATATTATCAGGGGGGGGTGGGGGAGGGATGGGAGGGGGTACCAGGGTTATGTTTCTGATTTTCAAATCTGCAGTGAAACTAATTCAGGTTGTTGGTCAGCTGACGATTGTCCAAAGATTGTCCAAACTGACTAACGTTTAAAGAAAATCAAAATACTTTAAATTTCAAACTGACCGGCTTCAACTGATGACGTCACAATGGCACGACTAGCAGGGGGAGGGCGAATTGGTACTGCAACACTCAGGGCAAGTGCAATTGGAATTTTTGTTAAAGATCACTGCTGAGGAAGGCAAGGGGAGTGCTGGAATCTTACGTTCGGGAACGGTTTGAGTTGGAGGATCACACCTCCCAACGGGTCTGCACTTGGTCTAGTAAATCGCTAAAGTCATGATCTCATTTACTTTCTCCTCACTTTCGCAAACTCTCTTGTCGCTTTCAATGTATAATGCTCAAGTAACGATAAGATTCCTCAACATATTGATCTTTTAATGGCCTATTGCAAACAAAAAATACCTGTTTTCTCTATAACTTTATTAAATTCACATTGCAATTATTATAATTATTTGACTGTTTTCTGGAAGGGAGGTACAGAGGCCTGAAGTCCCACAGCAACAGGTTCAGGAACTTTCCTTTAACCATCAGGTTCTTGAACATACTTGCAGAACCCTAATCCTATCTCAGCAACAGAACCCCAGGTATGACCATAGATTTATTTACTTAATGTGTTTTTTTCACTAATGCCTCATTTTGCACATTTTTCTTCTCACAGTCTTGAATAATTTATATTGACTGTGTTGGAGGAGTCTCTGTGCCTGTCATGCTACAGTCTGAAGAGTTTCTTTGTACTTGTATCTCATTGTAAGACCGATGGCAATAAATTCAACTTGAACTTGGATTCGGAGAAATAAGTTGACTTAAACATGGTGTTCGCTGCACATGGCAACAACTTCACTAAAAAGAAATTAGTTGGCTGGTGCAGTCCCATGTCTCATTAGCAGAGAAGGCAAGAGTACTATACTCTCTAGAATATCAAATGTAAACAAGCTCCAGCTGGAGGTATGCCAGCCTCACACATTGCAATTCTTTCTATGCACCTGTTAAATGGTCCATTGAGGGAAATATCCTGATTAACAGCAAAGTAAAAATGTTAATCTCATTTCTTTCCAACCTTATCACTGGCACTATGCTCTCCATTTGAGTTTCAGAAGGCCAGGAGTTGGCTTTTGGGACATCATCCAGCAGAAAGCAGGTTGCACACAAAATATCTGAGGCCGGCTGGACCTTGCGTTGAAGGTCTCAGTTTTCACATTACCACACACTGCTGTGTATGTCATGCTGATCAAAGCCCAGCAATCAGCGTCCAGGCACACGGAGCTGTACACATCTTCTGTTGAGGGATAAAATGACGACTGAAAGGGAGGGGGTGGCAGGTGCAACAACCAGCAGTGTTGCTGTGAAGTTAGGTGCTGCGCATTAGCTTATTAAGAAATTACCTTTTTTGGCAGCATGCGAATGAATATTGAATCTGGTTTTGTTGTGTGTTCGACTTTACGATCCTAAACCATGCAATATCTCAACAGGCCTTATACCCACTTCAGCTGGCACAGTCATTGGAAGGTTGCCAATTTGACAAACAGCATTGGAGACAGTTGTTGGAAAATAGTCCTGTTCCACCTCAAAGATTTTGTTCCACCCTGGATCAAGCAACAATAGGCAGACATTTTTCCAACACATTCTCTGGCATTTTACCAGTAGCTCTTAGACTATAGATATCTAATATACATATTAGATACACATTAGATGTATATTATACAGAGCAGTTTTCCTCATTCAATACCATGACTAATCCTGTACTTCAACCTGTTCACCCCAAGTTCAATAATCCTATCTCAATCATAAAAATAAAGATAATGTAATACACAGGGTAATAAAACATTTGACAGCCACATGGTTTTTCAAATAACGCCTCATCATGGGTCAACTAATGATGGGGACATTTAGGCGCAGTGCGTTGCTTTTCAAACCTTGTCATCGTCATTACCTATATTTTTCATGCTATCTTATTTCAAACAATGGTATTGTGTTAATTTTTAACAAATTGGTTAACCATGAAATTCTTACTTGCAGCAGAATATGTAAGCATAGTACTCTACAAACAATATAATAAATGAAAAAAGAGTTCAGTTTATACACATAAAAGAAACGCAAACAATAATAGTGCAAAAAGACTAAACCAATGCTGCCAAGCCTATGTAGTTCAGAGCTCGTTGGAGGTTGTAATGTTTAATAGGATGATGGCTGGAGGGAAGCAGCTGTTTCTGAACCTAAAGCTGACCAGAACCTCATTATCCAGGATTCCTTACTTCCAACTGCTTTGCCCTTCACTCTAGCAGGAACATGCATGCCTTGACAGTAATATCAACTGTCAGCCTCTTGCACTTCAAAGAAAAAAGTCCCAGCCTCTCTAGTCTCTCCCAACTCAAGAATGCACATCCAGGTAACAATACTGGTGAATCTTTTCTGCACCCTTTCCAACTTGATGACTTTCTCCCTATAGCATGACAACCAGAGATACACAGTACTCTAAGTATTGCCTCGCCAACAATTTGTAAGCATTATCATTCATGATGCACCAATTTTCGTAATCAATACCCTTCCCAATGAAGGCAAGTGTGCCAAATGCCTTCTGCATCACCCTGTCCATCTGAACTACCACTTTCAGGGAATCGTGCAGCAGTAGTCCTATATCTCTATGTTCCACAACACTCTCCAGGGCACTGTCACTTTGCTGAGCAAGTCCTGCTTCATTTGACATACTAAAGTGGAATGTCTCTTCTGAGTCAAATTCCAGTTGTCTCCTTGGCACACTTTCTCAACTGATCTAGATTCTGTTGTAAATTTAGATATCTTGCCCCACAATCCACTATTTCATGGATTTTTATGTCTTCTGCAAACACTGTTAACTACATTATCATCCAAATAGCAAATTTATACAACAAACAACCCTACCTAGTTTCCTCCCACTTCCCAAAGATGTGCTGGATGGTTATTCAACTGGCAACTTTAAATTATCATCATTTAGGTCGGTGCAAGGAGGTCCTGGGTAAAATCGATGAGGAAGTGAGAGGAAATAAAGGGAGGAAATATGATGGATGGGATTGCTCCAAGAGTCAGCGTCAATGATCTTCCTTTTATCTCTGGTGAGAGATAAAACAGCAGCAACTCAGTTAAGTTTCCAGAACAAGGGGTCACAGTCTAAGGATAAGGGGGAATTCCTTTAGGACTGAGATGAGGAAACCATTCTTTACACAGAGAGTGGTGAGTCTCTGGAATTCTCTGCCACAGAAGGTCATTGAGGCCAGTTCATTGGCTATATTTAAGAGGGAGTTGGATGTGGCTCTTGTGGCTAAAGGGATCAGGGGGTATGGAGAGAAGGCAGGTACGGGATACTGAGTTGGATGATCAGCCATGATCATATTGAATGGCGGTGCAGACTCGAAGGACCGAATGGCCTACTCCTGCACCTATTTTTCTATGTTTCTATGTTAAGATGGGCCAGATTAGGGATAGGACACAGACCTTCATTCGCTGTAGGTCATTCAGTGTGCATGTGGACTGTACTAGACCACTCCCTATTGCTACACTCTACCATGCTGGAGAGCTGCGAGCCAGACCCACAGTAGAAGACCCTTGGAATCACACCAGAATGGCACAAGTGCTGATGGCCACCAATTCTGGGCAACAGAAGATCATCCCAATTATTTGTCATAGTTACGTGGGATATTCTTACGAGTGTGTAGGAAAAGAACTGCAGATGCTGGTTTCAATCGTAGGTAGACGCAAAATGCTGGAGTAACTCCGTGGGTTAGGCAGCATCTCTGGAGAGAAGGAATTGGCAACATTTTGGGTCGAGATCCTTCATCAGACTGACGTCGGGGGGGGGGGGGGGGGGACACAAAGATAGAATGTAGGTGGAAACAGTAAGACTAGTGGGAGAACTGGGAAGGGGAAGGGGATAGAGAGAGAAAGCAAGGGCTATCTGAAGTTAGAGAAGTCAATGTTCATACTGCTGGGGTGTAAACTACCCAGGCGAAATATGAGGTGTTCCTCCAATTTGCGCTGGGCCTCACTCTGACAATGGAGGAGGCCCAGGACATATTGTTATGATTTTGGTAAGTGCTGTTTCAGTATTGAAGCAGGGCTCAAAATGGAGTTCTGGGAAATACAGGAAAGGGGCGGCCATAGATATGGGGGCAGTCCCACATTCACGGGCTTTGCAAAGGGAATGTGGGTGTTAGTTTTCATGGACAAAGAAAGGCTGTAGAGGTTGAGATTTTGTTTTGGGCACAAACTGATCTTGAAGAAGCCATATGAGGAGAAACAAGATTAAAACAAGAATACAGTGGTCATAGAATAATTAAGCACAGAAACAGACCCTTCCGGCCATTAAATCCCTGCTGACCACGAAGTATGCACTGTAGACCAATCCCATTTATTTTTGTTTCCCCACAATTCTATCAATACTCGTCTGTATCCTAGGGACAATTCCCCCAGCAACGGGGATGTGGGAGGAATCCGGAGCAAACCCAATGCGGTGACAGCGAGAACGACCAATCTCCAAACAGACAGACACCGGTCATAAGGGTTAAACCCAGGTCGTTTGGCTGCGAGGCAGCAGCTTTGCAGAACTGCGCCACCCCGTTCCCGCAAGGTGACACCTTCGAGGAAGTTTGGGTTTGGCGAAAGAGGTGAAAGCAGAGGCTGTCGGTGAGCGCTTGGCACCGGTTGTCAGAAGCGGCGGCGAGAGGTCGGGGAGACAGGTTTGAGTAGCAGGGTTACAATAGCAGGGTTCAGTAGCAGCGGCGTTATTCCAGGCTCACGCTGCGTGGGCAGGGCCTGGTTTAGCTCAATGTGGCCCGGCCGGGTCTGACTGCATTTTATTCCAAGGCTAAGTAACAGGTTTTTGTTTTTTTCTCTGCATTAAAAATGGGAAGTTAATAACCCAAGCAAATATGTATCTTATCCACATCGGTGAGTAGCGCGGTGAATGGGAGTTGGAATGGGTGCAGGGACCAGCATTCCAACCTGCGGTCAGTCCTGACATTACCAGAGATTAAAGCCCCAGATGATCTTGAGGCAAACGCGAAGATGCTGACAGTTTGTGTACAGCCCTGATATTCCTGGGCCGAGGGGGGATTGTTCAGGATACAGCGATTGTGACTTTGCTTTTAGTTCCGCCTGCTCTCCGCTCTCCGGCCGTGCGGAGCTGACCGTGGTGCTGAATCAGGTCTGATGATAACCTGCCGGCCCGATCTCCCCCCTCAGCCGTCCACGCCGGACAAGGGGAAAACTCAGAGAGATGCTAACCCAGTCCTCGCCGTAAAGGATGGATTCTCGCTGTCACGTCAGCTCGAAGAACCAACAGGACCGATCCGTTGGTTTAAAAAAAAATAACTAGAGCCTGTACTGCATCTATACTTTGCAATCTTGCCCAGAATAAATCCATCCCCATTTCAACAGATCCAAGTGTTGCATCCGTATATTAAATATTTCCTTATCAATGACCCCCCCGACAATATTTAGCCTGCCCGGCATTCGCTTTCAAACGCGGACACCACGGATGCAGGATACAAGGGAAAGGTGTGACGGGACTCACCTGCAGCGTGGAGCCGGAGCAGGAAGCACACGGCCAGGATGCGCAGGTTGACCTGCATACCTTTACCATTCAACGCCACCAAAGCCGATCCCCACCAAGGAGGTTTCACTTCGAATCAGGCTCCACAATCTTAGCTGAGCAAACAGTGTTTCTCCCATCAGCTTGTGGCGCAGCACATCCTGAGGTATATACAGTCAGGAGCTAATGCATTATTGATGCGGTGTAGCAGACAGGTCTGGCAAGCGATGGACATCGGGGGAGCGAGGGAGGAGGGAGCAATCAGTGCTCGCCGAATAGCAATGGGTTTCAGCAGAGGCGTCTCCCGGCAAACAAAATCACGTGCGCACAAAAAAAAAAATCAACTTGGGCTCTGGTAAATAAATGTGAAAATGCGCTGGACTGAACATTTATTTCTCAGCGGGTCAGTGGGCAAATATTAACACTGCAGTTGTAAACAGCGCACTTCAGAATAAGCACAGCTTGCCAGTTGGTGTGGAGGTGTGTGGACACTTTATATGTCGTTGCTAGATTTGATCCACGGTTGTTGGCGGATGGCAGTTCCGCACTGGGATAACATTGAAGATCTGTCACATGCCCGCTGTCAAAATTGTGACCTTCTACCGTCGAAATGTGACCCTCAGTCGTGGGACAATTGAAAAGTGCATGGTTACTGTAACAACATTTAAAATACAATTGGACAAATTCATGGATAGGAGCGTTTAGGGGGATATGGAACAAATGCAGGCAAATGCGACCAGTGTAGAAGGGGCAACTTGGTCGGAATAGGCAAGTTGGGTCGAAGGGCCTATTAACCGCTAAGAAACTTGATTCCCGCAGGTTCGGGCTGATAGTTTAACTGAGGACACTAGACACGAGGATTGGGCGCTACTAAGGAGAAAGTCATTCGTGATTCATTTGTTGAAACAAACTGCAAAAATACATTTCAGTGCTCTGTTAATGATAGAATGTGATACTGTATCATTCTGCAACTGTAAACTGTACAACGTTGGTCGAAACTCCAAACGACCGGCGACATCTCTATAGTGGTTTTATCCTCGAGCTGAAGCACTTCACTTGCAAAATTCAACGATTATTGTATTTTTAAAGCAGGGGAATGCAGTTAGCCTTCGCTGCGCAGTACAACTCGAGGTTTCTTGTTCCATTTCACCTCTGCAATGTCAATATCGAGTTCGTTTTGCATAATTGATGGCGCTGTTTCCCTGCAGAAGCATTATCTTGGGTTTGATTGTGGGAATCGATCCGAGAACTCCCCGACGTTCCCTTGTAACAATAAACGGAAGTAGTCCCACAAGTGGCATACTCGATCTTCATTTTGTCGGTCTTCTCGAATATCTGGATCAAAGTGCAACGGGAGATAATAATAAGACAGCAGAAGATTCAACAGAAAACTAATCCCTATTCTCATCTTAATTACAAATGATTCCAAACTACTGCAGTCCTTAAGGGGCCTGCACCGCGTGTGAACAGAGTCCTTGTAAATTCTCTTCACCGTTTTTTAAGCAAATTATTGGCCGTTAGCTTCCATAAGGTTCATGGAATTGATTCATTTGTAATCATAGGGTAGTTAGGGAATGGGATACTTCAACATAACAGGGGAACAGCTAAAATATATTTTCCTCAATTAGGAGCAAGTGGCTCATTGATCTCTATAGTTACTGTTCATTTTGATGAATCCTCTGTTATTAACAGTTGAAGGATTTTCGAAGAACTTGTCAGAAGCTATTTGAAATCTAATAGATCCCACCTAAATCCCGAGGCAAGATTACTGACCTATAACCATTCCCAGGTAACCAGAAGCTTTTACAACAAACACTGAGGTTTTCAAATGAATCTGTCTTATTTAATGTATTTGCTTGTGACCTGGTTGCCAGGAAGCATCATACTCTATGTTGTAGGATTGTTCATGTGGATTAATTATGAGTGAATTAAACAATCAACGTTTGATTGCCAAGGAAATAATATCTGGTGAAACCAGTACCTTGTTTTGAATTGAGTTATTAAGAGCATTTCAAAACGTGGTGATATTCCCTGCATGAAAAAAAATCTAAACTGGATTAACAATTGGAAAATTGAGGTTGCAACAAATTAAGAATATTGAGAACAATGTTAAGAACAATCATGGTAATCTGGAATGGCTTCAATACAAAAAAAAAACTTTTGTAATGCAAAAGGATATCTCCAAAGCATATATGCAACTGTTTGCCATAATTAAATTGAATTTTTATACAATGCCAATGAAACTCCCTTAATTATTAGCAATTTTAACAATTGTTTGATTAAAGGTTATCAAAAGAATGCGTACCTTGTTGATAAATGATAATTATGTTAGAATTTCCTATCTTCTGCACTTAGTCAGAGTGTGGAAGCAGGGCCTTCGGCCCAACTTGCCCACCCCGGCCAACATATCCCAGCTACACTAGTTCCAACTGCCTGCACTTGGTCCATATCCCTCCAAACCTGTCCTATCCATGTACCTTACTGATGCTTTCTTAAATGTTGGGATAGTCCTTGCCTTAACTACCTCCCCTGGCAGCTTGTTCAATACACCCACGATTCTTTGTGCGAAAATGTTACCCGTCAGATTCCAATGACACTTTAAAAACTCATTTAAATTATTTTTTTAATCATTATTACTTATTTAATTATTTTTACACAAACAAGGTGCTAGGACATTCTTAAATTGAAGATGAATGATGAGGTGTATTTGGCAAGTAATTGGATGTAAAAGTTGCTTTGATTTATAATAAAGCAGATGCCAGAGATGTCTAGGTTCCCACCCTATGATCAAATCAACTTTTGGAAATGCTCCAGGGAGTCAGTTATATCGCTCATTGGAAACAATCTGCTACTGAGGGGGATATACTCCTCAAATACACTTAAAATAATTGATCTGCTTTTCTGGCAATATTATTATCAGAAAATGAAACACTCAGTAATTGAGGAACAACATTCAAGTTTGGTTTGTATTGGCTACCGGACTCAAATATTACTGATTACCAAATATAAACCAAAATAGGTTATTCTTTAGTGAGGACAAGTATTTTTAAAGGCAGGGTGCAGTTCTGATCTGGATTTCCTTGCCCACAAGGGCTGCAAGCAAATAAAAAACAATCGTGGTTTTTGAAAAGGAATTAGAGTCACTACTTGACGGAAAATAATTTGCATAGCTGCGAGAAAAGTTGCAGCAGAATGGACTCATTGAATTGGTCTCCAGGGAGCTGTCACGGACTTAATGGGCCAAATGGCCCCCCCATCAGCACCACAATAATTCAATGGTTCTTTTTTTTTCTTTTCAAACCATTGAAGGTGTTGTGATAGCTAATGATTAGCATACCTCATGATATGGCCAGATATGGTTATGGTTATGAATTATGAGTAACATCAACTGAGATGCAATGCAGAAACAGGCCCTTCGGCCCACCGAGTCTGCGCCAACCAGCGATCCCCACACACTAACACTATCCTACACAATAGGGACAATTTACAATCTTTTACAGAAGCCAATTAACCTAAAGACCTGTATGCCTGAGGAATGTGGGAGGAAACTGCAGCACCCGTGCAACAACCACAGTCACGGGGAGAAGGTACAAACTCCGTACAGGCAGCACCTGTAGTCAGGATTGAAGCCGGGTCTCTGGTGCTAACCCAACTCTACTGCTGTATCACTGTGCCGCCAAAGTGCTCAACAGTAATCACAAGCAGCTTAACAGACACTCAATGAATACGCAGATAACTAAGAATTTCACCTCGCAGATGTTTTATTAAAGTAAGTATAAGCAATGGAATAACAAACTTGCTTTCAATTTATTTCTGGTATTTGAATGAAAATTCAAAATGTGATTGCTTATAAACTGTTCTTGGGTTTTCCGAGTCAAGTCGATTTTATTGTCATATGCACAAGTACAGTGATGTACTAGTACAATGCTTGCTTGCAGGAGTCTCACAGGCACTTAAACTAAGACAACACACTCAAACGTAAATTAATCATAAATCACAAATTCTGCAAGACATTAAAGACTGTGCAGTAAAAACAAGATATTAGCGCAATACATAATTAGAAAAAGAAACACAAATTGGCTTGGCTACCTCGGCCGGCAGCTGCTGCATGAGTGTGACTGTGATTGAGAAGGAAGGCGATCCAATTCACGCACTGATGTGTCAATGTGGATACAGTGCTGCTCCACGCCATGTTTGAGTTCATCTCCATCACCAAGCCCAACACACCACTACATCTTTGTTAACCTTCTCCAAGTGAGTAAGTACTTGTCAACATGCTCTATCATGTTTATTTAAGACGATCTAACCAGTATTTCAGTTTTCCCCTTTATGTTCAAATATGTACAAAAACCAGATTGTAGAATGTGCATACTTGGAACTGAAGATGCTGGTTTATAAAACAAGACACAAATTGCTGGAGTGGCACAGTGGCACAGTGGTAGAGTTGCTGCCTTACAGTAGGTATGTTACAAAACTTACCTTCAGCGGCGCTGCAGTTCTGCCACTCCCCGTGTGCGCGACTTTAGCGCCTTTCAGAGGGGGGCGGGTTTAAAACGCCGTTTTTCTCCAGACAGTTCAAATCGATCCCTCAGGGGATTTCGTTGCTAAAGAGAAATCGCTCTGACATTTGTTTTATGAAGGTATTTTTAAACTACGCTAGATCATTTATTAGCTAGAGTAATTTAAAAATCGTCTTCTAAAGCCGTGAACGGCGACAACGGGACGGACCTTACATAGGGGATAAAAGAAGGTACACAGTTTATTTTTACATAAAAATGTGGTTCTTAGGAAGCCTTTAATCAAATTGTCATGTTGCGAAAAGGGGACAAAAAATATATATGAACCGGCAGTATTTTCCCTGCCGACTGGGGGTTAAATTCACCGCAAACCGCAACGTTCCAATCCACCGCGTTCCACTAAAATCCACTCGCAAGTTGATTTAAATGGCCATTAATTTACGGGAATTAAACACTAAAATCCTTCCATTTGGCCTATAAATTCATGAAAATGAGATTTAAAAATCATGTTATATTGTGAATTATTGTGTGAATGTTATTTGGACACAGGCAATTTAAAAATGTTTATCTTTTCTTAAGAAATGGATAGATGTTTAGATCTAGTAATTGAATTTTGTAATTAGCTACAATTAGGTAACTAACTAATTATATGCTTTAATTTCAGGTCATCCAAGTAATCTGAAGAAGGGTCTCGACCCGAAACGTCGCCTATCTCCTTCGCTCCTTAGATGCTGCTGCACCCGCTGAGTTTCTCCAGCTTTTTGTGTACCCTCGATTCTCCAGCATCTGCAGTTTCTTCGTTAACACAAGATTGTTTCATATTTGTTTCAGAATGCTTCAATCTATAATAACTGAAAGTTTCATTGAGTTCTCTTAGTTTTTAAGAAAGTTATGGGCTTTTGACTGTCTTCGATCACAGCGTTTGAGTTAAGTCAATGGAATGACAAATGGGGAACAAGATGCTAATTTCCGAGTATGAAAATGGCCATAACTTTTTTAATACTGAAGATATGAAAGTGAATTAGGTGTCAAATTAAACTTCGTTTTATGCTTTATCTGATGGGATAAATTGCAGACTTGATTGCTAAAAGCTCAAAATTTTGTAACATTGCTACTTACAGCGCCAGAGACCCGGGTTCGATCCTGACCATGGGTGCAGTCGGTACGGAGTTTGTACGTTCTCCTTGTGACCGCGTAGGTTTCCTCTGGGTGCTCCGGTTTCCTTCCACACAAAAGACGTGTGAACTTGTAGGTTAATTGGCTTCGGTAAAATTGTAAATTGTCCCTAATGTGTAGGATAGTGCTAGTGCACTGGGTTATCACTGTTCGGTGTAGACTCAGTGGGCAGAAGGGCCAGTTTCTGCGCTCTAAAGTCTAATGTAAAGTCCACAGAGTCAGGCAACATCTCCGGAGAACATGGATATGTGACGTTGATTCCAGCACTTTGTGTCCAGATTATAGAATATTGTCTGTAGATGGCAGCACTAGAGAAATCTTCAGCAAAATGAAAATGAAACAAAAAATTCAAATTCTCCCTCATGCAGAACCAAATATGACAAATTTATTATAGATATCCAACCATAATTACACCATTATAATTGATGAAGTGTATTTAAAAGAAACTCGTGTTATTAATTAATGAATTCAAGAATATTGTATGACAAACAGTTTCTAAAATAATTTAATTCCACATTAACATTTATAATCTTCTATCTGAAATGTTTATATTACAGTAGTGTGAAATCCATTCACTCCTTGAGCAATGTATGTGGGGTTTTTCAGACATCTTCCAGCCTGTCATTGTGCAAAACTGTGCCCCCCACCCCCCCCCCCCCCCCACAGTCTTTCCAGTGACTCAACCAACCTTTCCAGTCACATTCTGCACAAATTCTAGACCTTCGAATGTGTACCTCTACTCCAGTTAGTAGTGGATGTCTCTTTGCATTAGCCTGGCTCCAGGTTTGCATGGAAGCGTCCTATTTACCATTTATTAATGACTGTGCTGCTAATGTCCTGGAGTAGAATAACCTCATTCAATTGTACATTTGCTAAAAAAAATACTTTTCCTTAGGGCTCATGCACCATGTATGTGTGATATACTTCTTCTAGTCCGAGCTAACTAAGAAAGTGTCCACACCCCATCCCACTTGTAGGCAGCTTAATCCCAGAGCAATACCAACTGGATAAATTGGCCCTAAAGAGTAGCAAAATTGAGGAAGAAAAAAGTTTCAAAGAAAGCAAAGGTCCAGGGGATTAACCAACAAGTGGAAAATCGAGTCAGCCTGCAATGAACATGAAAACTGACCGTACAGTTCTCTATATCTAAGGAGAAAAAAAATAGTGAAGGCAAATGTAGGACCCTTAGTCAGAAATAGGGGGATTTATAATGGGAACAGCTGACTGACTGAACAAATACCTTGTTCCTGTTTGCAGAAAGGAGAGCTGCACGCAGGTCTGATCACCATACTATGGGATGAGTGCGTCAGCACAGGGGGTTCATTGGGATGTTTATTGAGATAAAGCGGTTTAGTTATGTGAAACAGGAGAGGCTCGCTCTCTTTCCCCTGTAGTGCAGGAGGTTAAGAGGGGCATGAATGAAGTGTCTAAAATTATGAGTGTAGAAGGGATAGACAGCAGAAATATTTCTCCCTTATCAGAGGTGAATAAATCTAGTTCTGGTGAGTTTGTCAATAGGTATTACAATACCATGTCAACATTATTTTAAAAAAAAAGCTTTTCTTAACATTAGCCTAACATTGAATAGTTGATTTAATGCACTAGGTCAGGCATTGTATGGGGAAGAAAATAGACAGGATGAAGGTTCTGGATGAGACCCGGAAATGTTGTCTGTCCATGTCCCTCCACAGATGCTGCCTGACCCACTGAGTTTCTCCAGCAGTTTGTTCTTTGCTCAAGGTTCCAGCATCTGCAGTCTCTTGCAGTTCTAGTAACTAACATTATTGGATTCTGGCAGTCAGGGCAGCCTCGTGGCTAAAGTCAATAGTGTGATGATCAAAGTTACAGACTGATTCATGGCCTATTGATAATCTTACAAAAACTTTACAACAAATCATTTTCAAAATAATGGGAACAGCAGGGAGTCCCTGTGAGGAAGGGAGGCATGTAATGGGAAAGGTAAAATCATGAAGGAGATACACTATTACTTCTTAAGCAGTTTCTTGGGGTCAACGATAACTTACTTTCACTCAAGCTTCATGTACTCTATTCTGAGGTGGCCAGTAAGGCCAATGTGGGAACTGTAGACTTCTTCATGAGTGGGCAGAATCTGCCTGATATATGTGAGTTGTTTGTGAAGTGATCCACTCTTTCCATTAGGATTTCAGTTCACTCTGATTTCTTGGCTCGATGTTCTCAATGTCAGACCAAATGGTCTTCCTCCACTTTGAGCGCTCGTAGGTCAAAGATTCTCAGGAATTTAATGGGGATGGTTCAATTCTTCAAGGAGCCTTTGGAACACGTCTTTGTACCCTTTCATTTGTCCGCCTGGTAATCTCTTCCTAGAATAGAATTCAAATAGTGTGTCAGTTTAGGGAAGAGACATTCACACTCTTAAACGACTTATTATAATTAATAGTATGGCAAGTATTGCCCAAGGTCTAATAGAAGTAAGAGATAGTCAACACTCATTTAGTACGATACGAAGGATTATGATGTTATCAAGGAATTGAGTATGAATGAAGCAGCCATAGATGGGGGCGATTTTGATGCAAATCTGGTTCTTTTGGGAACTGCTCAACATGAACTAGAGAACATTACTGCAGTGTTCCTCGTTTCCAGGCAAGGAAAATCCTGAAACGGTGCGCTCTTCCATTCTGGAGCAACCTCACTAGCGGGACCATGACATTCATGGTCATTTTCGATCTGTCATTTCTGTTGGGATCTCACAATCTTCATTTCCCCATCTTCACCAATCTCTTCCCAGACATGGACTATTCCACCAGGTGGCGCCGTACGATGGCAGCCTCACCAACAGCCGGTCTCGTCCTTTTCTTCTTTTGTTGTTTTTAGTTTGTTGTTAAATGTATGTTTTAGTGTATCTTTAGTTTTGTATTATGTGTGGGGTGGGGAGGGGTGGGGGGGGGGGGAATTTTTTTAATCTCTTTCCTCGACGGAGATGCGACTTTTTCCGTATTGTATCTCCTTCCGCACTGTGGCCTAACATCGTGGAGCTCGCAGACCCTTTGCTGGGGATCGACTTCGGGAACTCCAACTGCAGGAGCTTTGACCGTCCCGATCGCGGGAGCTACAGTCGCCCCGACTGCGGACGGTTCAACTGCCCCCAACGCGGGAGAAAAGGAGGGAAGAAGATAATACGTTATGGCCTTCCACCGCAGTGCGCTGTGGTAGATGTTTATGTTAATTTTTATGTAGTTGTGTGTTTTGTTGCTTATTCGGCACGATTGTATGGCAAATCACATTCATGGTATGTTTTTACATACTTGGGTAATAAATTATTTATAGTTACAAATTAATTACAATTAACAGGCAAGGGAAACCGTGGAACTGTGCCCCCTCGCATTTGGCAGCAATCTCACCCGCAGGACCATAACGTCCACGGCCTTTTTTGCTCAGGGTTCCAGCATTCAAAGTCTCGAGTAACTCCGTTTCCCATCTTTAGTGTCCCAGTGCTCCCTCTACTGCAGACATGTCCAAAGTCCGGCCCCCGGGCCAATTGCGGCCCGTGGACAAATTTTTACCGGCCCGCGGCCTCTATCATGAAATCAATAATATGCGGCCCGCCAGCACTGTTGACCACAGTATAAAGTACATGTGTACAAAAAGCTATTTTTCATATTTTTCATTTCACCAGAAGATGGCAGTAGCCCTGTGGCCGCACTCTGGCCGCCGTGACCCTTGACCTTGCGTGATCGTTTCAGCCCAGCCCATTTCTAACATGGCGTCTGTAAACAAAAAAAGGAAAGTTGATCGCGAGGGCCGCCGCTTCCAGGACAAGTGGAAATTTGAGTATTTTTTCACTGAAATACGAAACAACTGTGTCTGCCTAATTTGCCAAGAGACTGTGGCTGTTTTCAAGGAATTCAACATCAATAGGCACTACCAGACGAAACATGCTAGCTACGACAAGCTAACTGGGAACAAACGCGGTGAAAAAGTGAAGCAACTGGAAGCTGTTTTAACGGCACAGCAAAGCTTTTTCACAAGAGTCCGTGAGTCAAATGAAAATGCCACAGAGGCAAGCTACGAAGTGGCAACGCTGATTGCAAAGCACTGCAAACCTTTCACTGAGGGTGAATTTATTAAAGACTGTGTAATGAAAATGGTTGAGAAAATTTGTCCCGCGAAGAAGCAAAGAGTTTGCCAATATTTGCCTGGCTCGTAATACTGTGGTACGGAGAATTGAAGACGTTTCATTAGATATTAAGAGACAGTTAGAGGCAAAAGGAAACTGAGTTTGACTTTTTCTCGTTAGCGTGCGATGAAAGCACGGATGCGTCCGACACCGCTCAGTTACTGATCTTTTTAAGAGGAGTGGACAATGACATGAACGTGAGTGAAGAGCTTCTGGACCTCCAGAGTCTGAAGGGCCAAACAAGAGGAACGGATTTTATTTGTTTCTGTTTGTTCCACCGTAGATGACATGAAACTACAGTGGAATAAAGTCACCGGGATTATTACGGACGGCGCACCTGCCATGGCTGGCGAGCGGAGTGGATTATCAAGCCTTGTCTGTAACAAAGTCAGCGAAGAAGGAGGCAGCGCTATTAAACTCCACTGTATTATTCATCAAGAAGTTCTCTGTGCCAAATATATGAAATATGATAATGTTATGAAACCGGTGATAAAGACTATTAATTATATTCGCTCCAAAGCGCTGTGCCACCGCCAGTTTCAACAGTTTCTTCTCGACATCCAGGCTGAATACGGAGATGTTTTGTATCACACCGACGTAAGGTGGCTCAGTCGGGGGTCTGCGCTGCAGCGCTTCTTCTCTCTCAGGGAGGAAATTGGACAATTCTTGACTAAAAAGGGACAACCCATGCCACAATTAAAATGATCCTGTTTGGCTGGCTGATTTGGGATTTTTAGTTGACATAACGCGACATCTGAATGCGCTGAACACAAGCCTTCAAGGGCAAAATGCAGTGGTAAGCCAACTGTATTCACACATCAAAGCCTTTCGGACCAAGCTGCTACTTTTCCAAAGACACCTGTCACAGGCGCAGCCCAATACCGCACATTTCCCGTCGCTGCAGGAAATTGTGACCAGTTTCCCACAGATCAATATCAGTGCGCAAATGACAAAGTATGTGATGGTCAAAATCACAGTTTGAATATGCAGTGATCATTGTTTTGTTTTCAGCACTTTTCCTACAGTGAG
This sequence comes from Okamejei kenojei, assembly GCA_035221665.1. Taxonomy (NCBI): domain Eukaryota; kingdom Metazoa; phylum Chordata; class Chondrichthyes; order Rajiformes; family Rajidae; genus Okamejei; species Okamejei kenojei. The sequence goes on along the minus strand of CM069149.1, from coordinate 16,203,348 downwards.
CATATAATAGTGAATAATATGTAATGTTTCACATGAACTTAGATATCCTTTATAGTTTTCTTAATTTTTTGTGGTTTGTGATTTCGGTAAAAACCTAAATGTAAAAAAAAATGTAAAAGTAAAAGTATGCCATTTGTAATTAAAAAAAATCCCAAAAAGTTAATTTGTATTTAATGTTAATGGTTCAAAGAATGTCAGGCTAAATAGTCGGCCCCCACACATTTTCACCTTACCAAATCTGGCCCTCTTTGCAAAAAGTTTGGACACCCCTGTGCTCCCTCTACTGTCATTCCATGCCATTACACCTACATTTAAATCAGATTCCTTCAAGAGAAAGTTAACTCTCTGGTCTCACTGCCAGGGGGGGTTCGAGTTGGGTTGCTCAGTACATTGCTGCCATCGTTAAGAGCTCAGCGATCTGCCTATTGACTGACAAATGTATTTAAGTGCAGATTGATTGTTACGGGGGGTGGGGGAAGCTTGAAACCGCCAAACCATTATCGTTACCAACACCACCTTGACCACGTTCTCATTTCACTCCTGCCATCAGGAAGAAGGCATAAGAGCCTGAAAACTGTAACGTCCAGTTTCAGGTCCAGCTTTTTCCCTACAACCATCAGGCTATTAAACACTGTCGGTGGCACAGTGGTAGATTTGCTGCAGCACTGGAGACCCGGGTTCGATCCCGACTACGGGTGCTGTCTGTACGGAGTTTGTACCTTCCCCCCGTGACTGTGTGGGTTTTCTCCAAGATCTTCTGTTCCTTCCCACACTCCAAAGACATACAGGTATGTAGGTTAATTGGCTTGGGTTACATGTAAATTGCCCACTAGTGTGTGTGTAGGATCGTGTTAATGTGCGGGGATCGCTGGTCGGCGCGGACTCGGAGGGCCGAAGGGCCTGTTTTCGCGCTGTATCTCTAAACTAAACTAAACTGCAACTTCCAAATAGCCTCTGAATTACATAGACATAAAAACATTATTTTTGACTTTGCACAACTGTTGTCTATTAATTTGTCTGTTTTTTTCCATGCATACACTGACCATTTTCTTTGTACTTTATTATGGGTTTTACAGAGTAATATGTTCGCATATTCTATTGTGCTGCTCCAAGTAAGAATTTCATTGTTCCATTTCGGGACATACAGTATAACAATAAAACACTCTTGACTGCTTTTCTACATGCCTGACACAATTATCCTTTGGAGTAGTCTTTAGCTCATGAGTCATAAACATGCATGGCAGCTTTAAATGCCAGAATAAACCAGGAATGTAAAAATACTAATGTGTATTCTATATCTAACAGATAGATAGCTAAAAATGCCCTCTTCCTGCTTTAATGACAAGAACAACACTCTCCCAGCCTTACCAGTTCACCCTTTATCATGGTAATGTCATTTAATTATAAATTCTGCAAAATCACTCCAGAAGAATTTGCTCTTCGAGCTGCTGCAGCTCTTATTAGTAGCTTCAGATGATTTCTTGCCAATTAGTTAGTACTGGTTGGTAACTTCAGTTGGTTTCCTGCCAATTAATATTGAATTAACATCCAGAAAAACAGCAGGCACACCATGAAATCCTGACACTCCACTCAGGCAGCGGGATTAGCCCAGATATAAAGTTCCCCCTTCCCATCTCAAAGTCAATCTGCAGTGTTAAGAACGTGCACCAGACTCATAAAAAGGAAATGTTGTCTGCTTTCATCCAGAGCAGATTGCATTGAGCCGAACAGAAAGTGAATTAGATGTCATTTTGCATGGAAACAGGCGTGAACTACAAACGGAAGAAGAGTTAGACAAAATATCCACCTCCCCTTTTGTTCATATTGCACCGACATTCCTTTGCCTTGCCTGAGCACAACATTGACATTTCTATTCTTCTTTCCTGTCCCCTGTGCTAGAAATGTTAGTCATCAAAATGGAATGTGGCACCTTTTAGTCAAAGCAATTAAATGTCATTAAAATATATGTACTGAATCAATTCTGAACATGCCAATTCTTACACAGGTAATTCCTGTTTTCATATTATACATTTAACACCACCAAAATACGAAAAAAATATGAGATAGATAAAGATCTCTGTCCTTTATTTCTTTTGCTTTCTGTTTCTACTCGCTTGTCTATCTATTCCGACACTCTTTATTTATTTTTTCTCTCACTGTTCTTTTATTATTAAATCAAAAGTATGAAGTTGTACAAGAATGAAAATATGTATCTATGTATTAGGTACTTAAGTACCAGACTATTGTACTTATTTCTAACAAAAATAAACAAACAAAAAAAATAAAAAATAACACCACCAAAGTGCCCTAGGAAAAACTTACTCTTGTCATAGGTAGATGATGAAATAATGCATCCAACAAGGTGATAGTGCAGAAGACTTTTGAAGATCGAGAAAGAAATGGAATTGGGGAATTGGGGCATGGCTGACAGAAGGGGGGGGGGGGGGCAATGGGTGCGGTCGCACCTCCCTTTTTTTCCCAGACTAAAAAAAAAATCCAGAGTGAAAAACATATTAAAAAATTGGGGCGCAATATATTTTTATTCTACACCAGGACAGAGGGAGCCTTGCCTTTGCTCCTTGGCCCTCTTGCAGTCGTACAGCCACTGGATGACCCTGGCGTTGCGCTCGATGAACGAGAGGGCAGAGGCTTGTTCTTCCCTCGGAGCCGCTATCGCTATCCAGGGGTAGAAGTTGTAAACCCAGAAAATGGAAAAGATAGGATTTTCTGACTGTAGTAGATCAAAAGGATTAGGGAAAGATGGCCAGGACACAAAAAGGTGGAGGAATTTGCAGATAGACAGCAACAAAACAAACTGCTGGAGAAACTCAGAGGGTCAGGCAACATCTGTGGTGGGAAATTTAACAGACAACGTTTCAGGTTGGGGCTCTCTTCAGACCGAGTTCCTCCAGCACTGGTTTTTTGCTCAAAACTCCATCTACTGATTCTTGTGTCTTTATTTTTCAGGTATATGGGACAAGGTCTCGGAGAAATTTTAAAGTGAGAATCGGATTTTAAATTGAAGGTATTGTTGGATTTGCAACATGTATGAATCGATCAAGTTTGACAGGTACATTTGCTGTTAGACAGGTTAGTGTGGATGTGTTCAGGCAGAGTTAGGTCAATGAATGAGGATTGCCATGAGGAAGGTTCACTTGTATCATCAGCTTTTATGTGGAAGTTGATAATGTGTCTGTGAATGATGTAACTGAGAGGCCAGAGTGGAATGGGGAATTGTGGTTGACCAGGATTGCATAGAAATGAAAATTCATTTCTTGAGAAGTCTTGGCTGTATTTGGACAGCTAGATAATACAGAAGAAACAATGAATAGGATGGAACCAACAACAAGAAGCTCCACAGAAAGATTAGGCGTTTGTGCATCAATCTGGCAGCCATAGCAGATTTAACTTATAATGTCATAGAGTCATACAGCAGAGAAACAGGCCCTTCAGTCCAATGCATCCATGCCCACCAAGGTGCATATCAACACTAATCCCAGATCATTTTACCTGGCACAGTATTGGTGATAGGAATAGGTAAAGAGTAGATTATATGAATACGTAAAAGGCAGATTGAAAGGATTTCAATACCAAGATTTGGTGAGTGTCAGGAAATAGTAATGTATTCAAGGACCAGAGAGAAGAGAGTAGTGTTAGGGGAGAGGTCAAAGCACAGGAATGATGGAAGAAAGAGTAAAGGCAAGACTTTAATTTGTATAGAAACAGAAAGCAGTGAAAACACTTAGCAGGTGAGGAAGAATCTGGAAATAGTTTTTTTTTTTTTAAAATTCGAATTAAAGACCATCAAAAGCAAGAAATAGAACACATTCCATTAATTCTAAGCTGCAGATAAGGCGGAGAAAGGTTTAAAGGGTAAAGGGAATATCATTGATAGGATGGGGCCAGGATGCTGTGATGATATGCTGTTGATGAAACCATCTGCTTCACAGGTCGTTTAAAGAGAGAAAACAAATCATATATAAAAGTAAGTTTTGGTAAACATCTTATCAAAGACAAGAAAGGAAACTGAAATCATTGAGGGTGAACAAGGCAAAGGGGATAGATGGACATCCCATGAATGAGAAGAGCAGAACCTGTTCCAGGTTGGCAATATTGGAAGAAATGTGGCAGTGAATTCAACACTAAATAAAAAGCAAAAATCTGTTAATGATTCAAGTCAAACATCCTTTGTCAAAACTGAGGAGGGGAAAAAAATTGTTTTAAGTCACAGAAAGGGTTGGGGAGGAATGGAGCGGTCAAAGAGCATCTCTTATAGAATGAGCCCAAGGTTGACATGTTGATAAGTTGTTAATGAAATCAGCTGGTTGAAAGTTTCCAGTGGAAAGTTGAAGAGACAGGAATAAGTGAAAGTGAGTTTTGACTAATACCTTACCAAACCATTTGATCACCAAACCATTTGCTTTGGAGTTGAATGGCCTGTAGATCACTTTTTTTTGTGTAGTAGATGAGAAATAATGTGAATGGGCACAGGGTTAGTTGGACTAAGCAATCTTTTGCTATGCTGCATATGCTATCTAACCCTTTACAATATGACAAATGATAGCCAGCCAGCATGTAAATGCTCAAAATAGACTTTTCAACAAATAAACCACCAATAAAGGTAAACAAGAGCATCAGCAAAGGTAATGGGTAAAATGTTGATTAGAAATTAAAAGGAGTTAAGTCAAACATCAAAAACATTGTACTGTGTCCAATATAGTGAAATAAATACATAGAGAATTGAGGGTCCCACCTTCACAGAGTCAGAAAGCACCAAAACAGGCCCTTCAACCCACCAAGTTAATTTAGCACCTTATTTAGACCACTCCTACTCAAATCCAATTTTTGAATTTGAATTGAATTGAATATGTTTTATTAGCCAAGTATGTATACATACAAGGAATTTGCCTTGGTGCTTTGCTCCGCAATTAACAACACGATATACAGTAGACAATTAAAAATGAAACATTATAATTTAAACATGCAAAGAATAAAATAAAATAACAGAGCAAAAGGAGGCGACAGACTTTTGGTTATTGAGTAAGAGCTAATGCTCGTGGGGAAAAAGCTGTTTTTATGTCTTGCTGTGGTGGTTTGACAGCCCGGAGTCACTTCCAGAGCAGTGGTTCTTAACCTTTTTGGCACCAGTACGGCACACGTGAACAAAATACTGTGTGTGGTTTGTACCTTTGTTAGATTTCTAAACATGGGCTCAACAAATTGATATGTGATTTGTGTCCCCTTCATGACCCAGGGCAAAGCCCCAAACGACTCCCATAGGGCGTCACGACCCCCAGGTTAAGAACCACTGTTCCAGAGGGATAGTGCTTCAGAGAGTCTATGGCCAGGGTGAGAGGAGTCAGAGATGATCTTACCCGCTCGCTTCCTGGCCCTTGCAGTGTACAGTTCATCGATGAGGGGAAGGTTGCAGCCAACAACCTACTCGGCTGATCGAACAATGCGCTGCAGCCTCAGGGTGGCGTGCTTGGTGGCCGAGCCAAACCAGATCATGATGGAGAAGATGAGGACAGACTCTATGATGGCCGTATAAAACTGGACCATCATTGCCTGTGGCAGATTGTGTTTCGGCAGCTGCCGCAGGAAGTACATCCTCTGTTAGGCCTTTTTTTACTGTGGAGCCGAAGTTGGCCTCCCATTTAAGGTCCCTGGAGATAATGGTTCCAAGGAACTTAAATGACTCCACACATGTGACTGTGGGGTTGTTGATGGTGAGTTGGGGGAGGAGAGGAGGAGCTCTCCTAAAGTTTACAATCAATTCCACTGTCTTAAGAGCATTGAGCTCCCAGTTGTTGTGATGGCACCAGGGACACCAGCTGTGTCACTTCCTGTCTGCCCATCCTGGATCAGTCCAATCAGGGTTGTGTCATCCACAAACTTGACAGAGGTGTCTGTTGAGGTGCAGTCGTTAGTGTAGAGAGAGTAGAGGAGAAGAGAGAGTACGCAGCCTTGCGGTGCTCCTATGCTGAGCGTCTGTGGGTCCGAGATGTGCTTTCCCAGCCTCACATGCTGCGTCCTGTCTGACAGAGGGGTTCAGGCACAGTCAACTGGGAGAGTTTGGAGTGTAGTAGCTCTGGCACAATGGTGTTCAATGCAGATCTAAAAACCACAAACAAAATCTTTGCATAGGTCCACTGGCGGTCTAGGTGCTGGAGGATGAAGTACAGGCCTAGGTTGACTGCGTCATCCACTGATCTATTGGCCCGGTATGCAAAGTGCAGCGGATCCAGCAGGGGGTTTGTGATATTTTTCAGGTGAGCAGCACAAGTCTTTCGAGGGTTTTCATGGTTACAGAGGTCAGTGCGGCAGGCCTGTAGTCATTAAGACCAGTATTCCTTGGCTTTCCTTGTATGTATACATACTCGGCAAATAAAGTTGACTCAATTCAGTTTTATTCCTACCAAATTTCCACGAAGCCTCCACAATTGACTCACTTTAGGTAATTTAGTGGTTGATTAGCCTTTAGATTTTAACGATACAAGCACTTCAGCCCACTGAGTCCGCGCCGACCAGCGATCGTCCCTGCACAAAAACACTATCCTACACACCAAGGACAATATACCATTTTTACCAAAGCCAATGAACCTACAAACCTGCATGTCTTTCAAGTGTGGGAGGAAACCGGAAAGCCTACGCGGTCACGGGGAGTACGTACAAACAGTACCCATACCAAGGATCGAACCAGAGTCTCCGGCGCTATAAAGCAGAAACTCTATTGCTGCGCCCTAATCCTTTCAGATGTAGAAGGAAAGCGGAGGGTCCCGGAGAAACACTTAGACACAGAGCGAACATCCAAACTCCACGCAGGCAGAACCAATGGCAGGTCACTGAAACGATGGCTCGTTTAGATCCAGTCTTATACCATATCCCAGTCAAATGGCTGATCCTGGAGCAAATGTCAACCTAGTGAAATCTGGATACTAGATACTAGTGAACCTGTGAAATCTGACTCGAGGCAGAACTATGAATTTGTGTCCTACAGATGTTGTCAACATCCTGATCCCTATCCTGAGAGTGATGTACCCTGACATCAAGACCGTGCAGAAATTATTCACTGAATATGCCCAGAGCAACAAAGCAAACAAATAACCTGTGTTGCATTTTCTTAAAAGTCAATTTGCTGGAAACATTATCACAGTTGACAAATCACACATAACGGTTCAGTTTCACCTGATGAACACAAACCAACTGAGCTGTGCTCTCGTAATCTGCAGCATTGCTTGAAGTCGTGCTTTGGGTGGTTGGATTGTGGGTGTCTGAGGGCAATCCAACAGGCCTGTTGGTTTATGGCACAGCTGGCAAGTTGTCAGTAGCATGGAGATCGCCTGGGATCCTGCTGATGCCTTGGTGCACCACCTTTGGAAAAGGCAACACATCCTCTTCAAGTGAAGAATTCTGATAGATGGACACAAAAGGCAGGAGTAATCCAGCAAGGTCAGGTAGCATCTCTGGAGGAAAGGAATGAGAGACATTTCTTCAGACTCCGACTCTGATTCAGACGTCTTCAAATCCCACATCTCTGCAGCCATCACAATAAATTGTATGAAAGATTATTTCTGAAATTTTAGGTAACCCTGCATTCCCTCCCTCCCACTTCACCCACCCTGGTCATCCTACTAGTTCCATTGTTCGCATCCCTGTATCACTTCAATGTCACCTCTTCCCCAGCCAAGAATGGAACATGATGGGCTCCACCCTTCTATTGCCGGCCTTGCATTGTTCAGGCCATTTACTAACCCCCACTCTTCTACTTGCAATCTGGAGAAGGGTTCCGACCCAAAACGTCACCTATTCCTTTCCTCCAACATTTTGTGTCTATCTTCAGTTTAATTCAGCATCTGCACTGCCTTCCTACACACATCAATTTTAACATCTACTTAGGTAACCTTGTCTCAACTAACATCTCGATTTCAAAGATTTCAATGGTATTTTATTGTCACATGTACTAATTAAGGTACAGTGATGTTCGTATTAACATACAGCCATATTAAAAAAAGCAACAAGACACACAACTACATGAAAGTTAACATAAACATCCACCACAGCGGATTCTCGACATTCCTCACTGTGGTGGAAGGCAATAAAGTCTAATCTTCCCTCATTTTGCTCCCGCAGTTGGGGCAGTCGAACCATCCGCAGTCGGGGTCAATCGAAGCTCCCACAGCCGGCTGTCGAAGCTCCCGCGTCAGGGAGGTCGAAGCTCCTGCAGCTTGGAGCTCCTGAAGTCAGTCACTAACCAGGGACCGCCAACTCCACGATGTTAAAGTCCGCAGGCACCTGCGGTTGGATATCAGAGATCGATCCCTGGCAAAGGGATTGTCAGTTCCACAATGTGAAGTCCTGCAGGCTCTCGCAGTTGGAGCTCCCGAAGTCGGTCTCCAGCAGAGGCCTCCAGCTCCTCGGTTAGGCTGCAGTGCAGATGGAGATACGATATGGAAAAAAAATCGCATCTCCACCAAGGCAAGAGATTTTTAAAAAGTTTCCCCTACCCCCCCCCCCCCCCCCCCCCCCCCCCCCACCACCACCCACATAAAACAAGCTAAATAACACTAAAAACATACATTTAACACATGCTAAAGAAACAATAGAGAAGGAAAGGACAGACAGACTGTTGGCAAAGCAGCCATTGCTGGCACCACCCGGTGAAACTCTATATTTCAATATGTTTCTGGTTTCTATCACAAAAATAATTTCCTGTTTTTCAAACTAGCTGCCTTTTATAACAAAAAGAGAAACTCATGAAGGTTAGTGAGCTACATTAATGATTGAAAGCAGTAAATCAACTGAAACCCCACTAACAACATTACTTCAGTATTTTTGGGAAGGTAATTCAATGTAAGAATTGCATCGGCCTGACAAACTGTTGCTTCATGCACTCTCCCTCGTACGATGGATTATTAAATCCATATTTTTGCATTAAAGTGTTATTACCACTCATAAAATGGACGACATTGGGGTGGCATGAGGCGCTGAGCCAGAGACCTGCATTTAATCCTGACTACTGGTGCCGACTATGGAGTTTGTATGTTCTCCCCATGACTGCAAGGGCTTTCTCTGCGTGCTCTGGTTTCCTCCCACACACTAAAACCATGCAGCTTTGTAGCTTAACTGGCTTAGTTAAAAATTGTAAATTGTACCTAGCATGTAGGATAGTGCTAGTGTACGGGAATTGCTGGTCGACGCAGAGTTGGTAGGCCGACAGGCATGTTTCCGTGCTGTATCTCTAAAACTAAAATTAAATTCTCGCAGTTAAAATGTTAACTGTTAGGAGCTTTCCTTGTATGAGAACTATTCCGAAAATCTTTTTTAGGCATCAAATATCGCAGCATATTTATATACTGCAGCACTTTGTTCAACTCAAATTGAACAAATACATCTAAAGGATGAGGTGACTGGGAGGTGTGGAAACAAAGGATGTAGAAAAGGTGTAAAAAAGAAAGCTACACAGAAGGCGCAGTAAGAAAATGGACACAGCCTACTGTAGGCTTGAAATTGTTGGCTACCTGCCCATTGCCATGGTGACTGTAGTGTTAAATCCCTGGAGGTAGTCCTCCCAAGCTCACAGCACATCAGTGGGGCTGAGTAGAGTGCAACGGCTGGGCAAAGGCAGGCTTTCCCAGTCAGGAAGTTGGGAAATTGGTGAAAATTCATAATCATAATAATTAGTCATAATTGTAATTTATTAGCCAAGTATGTTTTGCAAAATACGAGGAACTTGATTTGTCATACAGTCAAGCCAGAAAAGCACAACCACATACACATTTGACATAAACACCCGCCACAGCTGCTCCTCCACATTCCCCACAGTGATGGAAGGCAATAAAGTCTTATCTTCTTTCCTCCTTTCCTCCCACAGTCGAGGAAGTCGAATCATCCACAGCCGGCGATCGAGTTCCCGCGTCAGAGCGGTCTAAGCTCCCACATCGGGACGGTCGAAACTCCTGTGGCTTGGAGTTCCCGAAATCTGTCCCTAACCAGGGACCGCGAGCTTCACGACCGCAGCCTCTGTAAGTTGGAGCACCAAAGGCCGACCCCGGCATCCCTTGCAGTTCTAGGGATCGTCCGCTCCAAGATGTTGGAGCTCTAGAAGCCCCAAACAAGAGGCCGCCAACTACACAATGTTAGGCTGCAGTGCGGACGGAGATACGACACAGAAAAAGTCACATCTCCGTCGAGGATAGAGATTTTAAAAGTTTCCCCCACCTCCCCACCAATACAAAAATTAAAGATAAGCTAAAACAACCATTTTACAACAAATTAAAAACACAAAGAATGAAAAAGACAAAGACAGACCATTGGCACGGCAGCCATCGTGCGGCGCCCCCTGGGGGTTTATGCTGTCATGTTTCCTCCCACATGCCAAAGACATGGACATACAGGTATGCAGGTTAATTGGCTTTGGTAAAAATTGTAAATTGTCCCTAGCGTGGAGGATAGTGTTAGTGTACAGGGATCACTGGTCAGTGCTGATTCAGTGGGTCGAAGGGCCTGTTTCCACGCTGTAACTCTAAACTAAACTAAAACTAAACACTTCACAGAGAATCCACCATGAGATATTTATCAGCCCAGCGTGATGTAGTAGAACAGGCTGCTGGCACCTTGGGCATCACTGGAATATGTGAATTCTGTGAAAAATGTTGTAATAGACACAATAACTTACAGACTAGAAACAAGGAGGTCTTAGGCCTGGGTTTCGTTACACTATCCCATGGTCTCTCCACACGAGGCACAATTTTCTACACTGAAACATGTGTGTTAAGATTCGTATAATGCCAATTTTCACAGAGAAAGATTCAAATAATTCAGTAAAGCCCATTGTCCTGGCAGTGTGGCAGGGTCTGCCTGGCCTAGTGAACTATAGGTGTCCTCTACTGCAGGCCGCGTCCGTGTGCTCAGTCTCCTGGAGCGGCGCCCGATCCAGTTGAGTCCCAGTCTGCTGCAGGACCTCCAGCCGTTGCCTCGATCCAGATAGGACAGTGAACCCTCTCCACCATTCAGAATTTGTGTCCTGGGGGCACCTCCCGCAGCCGTACTTCAGGGCTCAGGAGGTAAGACCCCGCTTTCTGTTACCGGCCCTTTATTCTCGCATGCTCTGCTGCCGACTGCCTCCGTCCTCCTCTCTGGCCCTCGTGGACGAGCAGTGGCTGGGCTCGGCGGCTCCCTCTACAGAACAGATTTCCTGCCCGGCGGTGGACAAGCCGGGCCTGCTGCCAGGGGGTAGCTGTGGCAACACGGTCTGGTTGGTCCACGACGGACCATTGGTAACATTCGTTCCAAGGAACTTGATGCTCTCAACCATTTTCACATCCGCACAATTGATCTTGATTGGGGCACGTACTCCATCATGCATCCTGTGGTCAATATCTAGCTCCTTTGCCATGCTGCCATCGAGGGTGAGGTTATTGGCCTGACACCATGTCACTAAATTATCTGTCCACTTCCCGCCCTCTGTCTTATCATTGTTCCAGATTTGGCCCAACACAGTGGCATCGCCTGCAAACCACAGATGGAATTAGAGCTGAATGAAACCATACAGTTGTGAGTGTAATGGGCTGAGAATGCAAACCTTGTATTGCACCAGTATTGAGAGTTGTTGAGGAGGAGGTGTCGTCACCTGTAGTCACTGGTTGAGGGGGGTAGGAAGGGGGCGGAGTTGATTCACACGTCCCAGAGTTTTTAGATGAGTTTAGATGGGACTATGTTGTTGACGGCAGAGCTGTGGTCTATAAATAAATGTCAAAGGTTGGAGTCCTTGTCGTCTGGGTTCATTAGTTCATAAGTTATAGGAGCAGAATTAGGCCTCTCAGCCCATCAAGTCTGTTGCGTTTATTTGTATAATAAAGCTCGTACCACGACGTAACCGGACTATAATTAGCAACTCTGTACAGCAGCCTCCTGCTCGAGTCCCTGCCCGGGCAACTCCCTAACTGCCACACCCCCGGGTTCCCACGTCACCTCCGGCCACCGCATTCCTTACACTATTATTCCCATAATACCACATCTCCCTTTCTTTGAGAACAAAGGGTGGACTACCTTTGTCTCTGCAGGTCTTAAGGGGTTTATTCTGCCCTTTTGCTGGAAGACCTGTCCCTGATTCAAGCATGCAAAATAGAAATAAAATAACTTCCGCGTTACCATACTGTGAACTATTACTTTAGCAGGCTGTGTTCTTCAAAACTTAAACTCTCAGGTTTCAGGTAAATGTACCAGGTTTACAGAACAATTTCACCCTCTCTTTTTCTTTATTATAGAAAACAGATCAATAAATCACAAATCAAGTCTCTTCGGCTTTCTAACCTCTCTCCCACACCTGGTCCGCACAGTCTCTGTGGTGGGGCCCTCTCTGCTGGGTGATGTCGTCACTGGTGGAGCTGGCTCTGGTGGAGCTGGCTCTGGTGGAGCTGGCTCTGGTGGAGCTGGCTCTGGTGGAGCTGGCTCTTCTCCCACCGGTGGCTCATCAGCGTCGACTACCCCACTGCTGGTCTGCACCTGGACCATATAAGAGCGAGGGGTATTGTGTGTAGATAGCACTTTGCCCTGGACTCGTGCATCGGTGATCCACGCCTCCTCCCCAGGTACTCGTGGCTCCAGATTTCTCGCTCCGTGCCTCTTGTCGAAGGATCTTGCGTTGTTCCACCTCTTCTCCCTTTCTTTGGCCCCCAGCGCGTTGTAGTCAGGCAAAACTGGGTTCAGCAGGGTTGGAAGGGCAGGAACAGTAGTGCGGAGGTGGCGACCCATCAACAGCTCGGCCGGGCTATAGCCGTTCTGTAGAGGGGTTGCTCTGTAGGCCAGCAATGCAAAATATGGGTCTGACGCCTTTGTTAGCATGCTTTTCACAGTTTGTACAACGCGTTCCGCGTCACCATTGCTCTGAGGAAACCTGGGGCTGCTCGTGATGTGCACAAAGCCGTACTCTGCTGCAAAGGCTTTAAAGTGGCTACCTGAGAACTGGGGCCCATTGTCACTTTTAAGAACTTCCCCAAATCCATGATGAGAAAACATGGATTTCAGGTGTACCACCACATCTGTGGACCTTGTGTGTGACAGCAGCGCAACTTCCACATACCTTGAGAAATAATCTACTACCAGTAGATAAGTCTTGTCTTTCAGCGTGAATAGGTCAGCTCCCAAGGTTTGCCAAGGCCTGTCTGGCATCTCCGTTGGCATCAGCGGCTCTTTGACATTCCTTCTCTCTTGGATGCAGGTTCTACATTTCAGCACCATGTCATCCAGCTGGCTGCTGAGTCCTGGCCACCGTATCCCGTCTGTTTGGCCCGGCCCCTGCACTTTGTCACCCCCAGGTGTCCCTCATGTAGTCTCTGCAGCACATCACCTTGTAAGGCTGATGGGATGACGAGCCTCGTGCCCCGCAGCAGCAGCCCATCGTGCACAGTCAGCACTGCTCTATCAGCCCAGTAATGTCTCAGCACTCCCTGCAGTTGGCTTTTGTCGGGCCAGACGTCTGTGCAGTACTCCATCAGTGCGGAGCATGTGCTGTCTGCCCGCAGGTGCTCACGTAGGCTGCTCAGATCATCTCCACTGACAGGAATGTTGCTGATGACAGAGTCTACATAGATGTTGGTGTCCTCTAATAGGCTTGTGTCGGTGTGTGTTCTTGCGGCTCTCAGAGGAGCACGTGTAAGGTGTCGGCTGTCCACAGGCTTTTGCCAGGGACATGATTGACTGTATAGTTGTCCCTCAAGAGTCTCATCCTAAATCTTTGGACTCTTGCTGGGAGGTCATCCAAAGCTTTCCCTCCCAGCAGACTCACCAACGGCTTGTGGTCAGTTTCCAGCTCGAATGGTGTTCCCAGGATGAAACAGCTGAACCTTTCACATGCCTACGTCGCAGCCAATGCCTCCTTCTCTACTTGAGCATAATGCTGCTCTGTTGGTGTCATTGACCTGGACGCATATGCCACAGGTGACCACATGGCATCGCTTTTCTGCAGCAGGACTGCCCCCAGGCCAAAGGAAGAGGCATCAGCAGAGATCTTTAGAGCACTGTTTGGGTTGTATAATGTGAGCACTGGTGTGGATGACAGCTCTGTTTTTAACTGATCAAAGGCGGCCTGCTGCTCTGTCCCCCAGTACCAGTGGTTCTTCTTGGACAGCAGGTCTCGTAGCACTTTATCTTTTTCAGCCAGGTTAGGCAAGAAGCGGCCCAGCTGATTGACCATGCCCAGAAAACTCCTGAGTTGGCTGACATTTTTGGGAGCATCCATTTCTTGTACGGCTCTCGTCTTCTCAGGATCTGGCTTCACTCCATCTGCTGAAATCACATGACCCAGGAATCTGACTGTGTGGCGTGTGAGCTCACATTTGTCCATGTTGAGCGTAATGCCGGCCTTATATGCCTTCTCTAGCACCGCATGCAGCCGCACATCATGCTCCTCCTGCGTCTGTCCCCAGACCAGGATGTCATCCATGTGACACAGTACCCCCTCCAGGCCACCGGTCACTTCTGTCATCATCATCCTTTGAAAGTGCTCGGGTGCTGATGCTATGCCAAAGGGTAGACGGTTAAAATAGTAGCGCCCAAAAGGCGTGATGAAGGTGGTGTATTTGACAGACTCTTTTGTCAATGGTACTTGCCAAAAGCCCATGTTGGCATCTAATTTGCTGAATACTGTTGCACCAGCTAGCATGCCCAGAGTGTGCTCGACAGAAGGCAGGATAAACTTTTCTCTGCATACTGATCCATTCATCATTGTGAAGTCCACACAAATGTGAACATCACCTGTTTTCTTCGGCACCACCACCATCCCGGCAGACCAATCAGTCGGCTCCTCAATCTTGGTGATTACGCCCATCTTCTCCATACGGTCTATCTCCTTCCTCACTTTTCCCATTATCGGCAGAGGGACTCTGCGTGGCGTGTGGAGAGAGAAGGGCACAGCCTCTGGCTTCAATTTAATTGAGTATGGCCTCCGAACAAGACCCAAGCCGCTACACAGCTTCGGATATTGTTGTTTCACTGATTCCATGGTGATGCCGTTAACCCTGCACACCAGCTGAAGCCGTTCGATGGCCGGCCTTCCCAACAGTGCAGTGTGCAGGTCTTTTACTACATAAATGTTCTCTATGGCTGTCTTTTTGCCTCTGCGCAGTGTTTCTCTGGCTACACCCAGGACAGAGAGTGCATCGCCCCCTGGCCCAAACAATGGGCGTGTCGACACGGCCAGGCGCTTCACATCAGGCCCCCCGGTAATGTCATGGTACACCTCGGCTGGCATGGCGGTGACATCAGCACCAGGGTCTATTTTAAAGCACACTTTTTTTTGTCTCACTTCTAGCTGCACCGTCCACGGGTCTTTTCCAGCATCCACGGCTCCCAGGAAACAGCTCTCTTCTTCCTCTGTAGTGACAGCATTGAGAGATTTTGCACTGTTTCTGCACACGCTACCATAATGTCCCTTTTTGCCACAGTTGTGACACACAGCATCTTTAGCAGGGCATTCCCATTTCCCATGCGAGGGCATTTTTCCACATCTATAACAGGCCTTTGAACCTGGCTGAGGCCGTGTATTAAGTCTATTTTTGCTTGGTGTTTGTGCTTGTGGCTGAGGCTTTGAGGGAAATTTGGGTTTTCTGTAGCCTTTAGCATGCTCAGCATCAGCATTAGAGCACTTGCTAGCACCGCTATTTTCTCCTCTTAAGTCAGACCACTGTGGTCTAACTTCTGCAGACTGCCTTGTTTTTGTTATTGCAGTTGCAAGGGTTAGGTCTCTGTCTAGCTGTAGCTTTTCTGACAATGAGACGTTTCTCAGCCCGACCACTAACCTGTCGCGGATCAGCTCGTTCTGCAACTGTCCATAGTTGCAGTGTTCAGCTAATCCGTATAGAGCAGTGATGAAGGAATCCACCGTTTCTCCTGGCAGTTGCACACGCTGATTGAACTTGGCTCTTTCATATATTACATTCTTTTTAGGTACAAAAAATGCATCAAAGCCCGCCTTGACATCCGTGTACTCCCTCCTCTCATCTGCAGTTAGCATTAGCCCCTTCAGCACATCTTCAGCCTCATCGCCCATGCAATACACTAACGTGTTCACCTGGTTTTCTGCCGACGTCGCCTTTAAATTGCTTGCAAGCCGAAAGCGGTCGAATCTCCTGATCCAACGCTCCCATTCTTGAGGCTTGGTGAAATCGAATGGCTCTGGAGGTTGTGTTGTGAACGTAGCAGTTGGTGTGGGTTGCGCCATATCTGCAGGCTCGTCTCCCATTTCGCGCCAAAACGATACCCCTTCCTCTTCTTTATCTTTATTTTTTTTTGCCTACAAGGATCCCACTTCTGACACCATGTAGTATTTATTTGTATAATAAAGCTCGTACCACGACATAAACGGAGTCTATCTTTATTTAGCAACTCCGTACAGCAGCCGCCTGCTCGAGTCCCTGCCCGGGCAACTCCCTAACTGCCACACCCCCGGGTTCCCACGTCACCTCCGGCCACCGCATTCCTTACACTATTATTCCCATAATACCACAAAGTCCACTCTGCCATTCAATCATGGCCGATCTATCTTTCCCCCACTCTCCTGTCTTTCCCCCATAACCCCTGACACTCATACTAATCAAGAATCTGTCAATCACCATCTTAAATATATCCATTGACTTGGTCAGAGATGAGTTTAGGACCAAGGTGATAGCTTCTGCTATGGACCTGTTGTGACAGTAGATAAACAGTAATGGATCAAGGCTGGCTGGGAGGCTGACATTAACGTGTGCCACCACCAGTCTCTCAAAGCACTTCATGATGGTGGATAACATGACAATGGGAGGCAGGAGGATGTGAGCATCCTGCATGTGCCTGGTCAGAATGTGTTTGTAACATGCCAAAATATTAAATCTGCAAGGACCCGTTATTTTTACGCACGCTTTGATAGGGAGAACACCGATGTGCCTTCCCGAGCCCCCATTCGCTGTGATGGTATTTCAGTCTCAGTCACAGAGACCGACGTCAGGAAATCCTTCAGAGGGGTGAACCCTCGAAAAGCGTCTGGACCTGATGGCATACCTGGGCGTGCTCTAAAAACCTGTGCGGACCAACTGGCTGGAGTTTTTACGGACATTTACAACTTGTCACTTCTGAGGTCTGAGGTTCCCACCTGCCTCAAAAGGGCATCAATTATACCAGTGCCCAAGAAGAGCAAGGTGCCGTGCCTCAATGCCTATCGACCTGTGGCACTAACGCCTGTGGTGATGAAGTGCTTCAAGAGGTTGATCATGGCGCAAATCAACTCATACCTCGACAAAAACCTGGACCCACTGCAGTTCGCTTACCGCCACAACAGATCAACGGTGGATGCGATCTCGCTGGCCCTCCACTCCGCTCTGGACCACTTGGACAACAAAAAATCATATGTCAGGCTGTTATTCATTGACTACAGCTCGGCATTTAACACTATCATCCCCTCCAAGCTGGTTACCAAACTCGCAGAACTGGGTCTCTGCGCATCCCTCTGCAATTGGATCCTAGACTTCCTCATTCACAGGCCACAGTCTGTTCGTATTGGTGGAAATGTGTCAGACTCGATAACAATCAGCACGGGAGCACCTCAAGGCTGCGTGCTCAGCCCCTTGCTGTACTCACTCTATACTCATGACTGCGTAGCCGGTCATAGTGCGAACTCCATCATCAAGTTCGCTGACGACACCACTGTAGTGGGACGTATCACTGATGGGGATGAGTCGGAGTACAGAAGAGAGATCCAGCGACTGTCCATATGGTGCCAGCACAATAACCTGGCCCTCAACACCAGCAAAACCAAGGAACTGATTATGGACTTTGGAAGGAGTAGGATGGGGACCCACAGTCCTGTTTATATCAACGGGTCGATGGTTGAAAGGGTCAAGAGCTTCAAATTCCTGGGCGTGCACATCTGTGAAGATCTTTCCTGGTCCGAGAACACAGATGCAATTAATAAGAAAGCTCATCAGCGCCTCTACTTCCTGAGAAGATTACGGAGAGTCGGTCTGTCAAGGAGGACTCTCTCTAACTTCTACAGGTGCACAGTAGAGAGCTTGCTGACCGGTTGCATCGTGGTTTGGTTCGGCAACTTGAGTGCCCTGGAGAGGAAAAGACTACAAAAAGTAGTAAACACTGCCCAGTCCATCATCGGCTCTGACCTTCCTTCCATCGATGGGATCTATCGCAGTCGCTGCCTCAAAAAGGCTGGCAGCATCATCAAGGACCCACACCACCCTGGCCACACACTCATCTCCCTGCTACCTTCGGGTAGAAGGTACAGGAGCCTGAGAACTGCAACAACCCGGTTCAGGAATAGCTACTTCCCCACAGCCATCAGGCTATTAAACCTGGCTCGGACAAAACTCTGAACATTAATACCCCTCTATCTGTTATTTGCACTTTATTAATTTATTAATTAATGTGTGTATTAAGTATATAATTGTAGTCAATGCCTACTATGTTCTGTAGTGCTATGCAAAGAAAGAATTTCATTGTCCTGTCAGTGACACATGACAATAAACTCTTTTGACTTGACTTTGACGACTTATTTTGTAGCTGTGTGTGTGTAGTTATGTATGGAAAAACTTCACTAACACGCACATTGTAATGTCCTTGAGTGCATTTTAATGCCTACTGAATAATTTGCATTAAAAATTGAAATGCTTCCATTATTGCATTTTCATGCACATACCAGATAAATGCTTGCAAGTGCTGGTTTGATGGCAGCCAACTTTAATTTTCCTGCATTAAAAAAAAGGACTTAAAGAAAGACAATGGCTTAAGTTCCTCACTTGCCCTGCAATGGTTTATGTTGCTCTCCGCTGGTTTACATCAGCCTTCATGTTCAGCCATGTACTAACAAAGCCAAGTACTAAAGGGCTCTCCCGAGTTAAAAAGTAAAATCAAACTCGTATTAAGTACATAGAATGTGCGTAGTGGGTACGTCAGAGCTCGAGACGTCTCTTAGTGGCTCGTAACGCTAACGGCAGGTACTCAGGAAACCCGGTAAGCCTCGTGAAGTTTTTTCAACATGTCGAAAAATGTCCACGAGAGCCCCGAGTACCTACGAGCGGCTATTACTGTAATTCTCCGAGTTCGAATCAGGGGAAACTCGGGAGAACTCTTGAATTACCTCGTACAGTGGGACAGGTCCTTAATGCTCCCCTCTTCCATCAGGCAAGAGGTACAGAAGTACAAAAATGCACACCTCCTGATTCAGGGATCAGTTTCTTCCCAGCTGTTTTCAGGCAGCTGAACCATCCTATCACCAACTAGAGAGCGGTGCTGACCTACCAGCCACCTCATTGGGGATCCTTGGACTTCCTTTAATCAGACTTTACTAGACTTCATCTTGCACTAAATATTATTCCCTTTATTCTGTATCTATACACTGCGGACAGTTTAATTGTAATTATGTATAGTCTTTCTGCTGACTGTTTAGCAGGCAACGACAAGGTATTTCACTGTACTTTGATACACATCACAATAAACTATACTACCATGGGCATGTTTAGTGCAAGGAAGGCAAGCATGGCATAAGAAAGCTTTGCAAGTTAGATGCAACTTGCCAAGTCCAAACAAGTAAATAAACCATTGTCATTTTCCATGGTGGAATATCAAATCAGTCAAGTGGCTAATCCAGTCCTAAAGAGTGAAGGATCATAATTTCTAACTGTGATCAAAACACTTATGCTGAGATTACTGAGGCTCAAAGACATGAAGTCCTTGTGTAGAATGAGGTATAAATAAATTATATTTTAAAACCATAAAAGCAAATAAACAGAAAGGGTGTAATTGGAGGTGATTGCCGGGACGGTATCCTTGCTGTGGTTTAATAATGTTCCTGCAGGATACTCGCACCCTCCTGCCTCCCACCACCAAGAGGTGCTTCGAGAGACTGGTGATGGCAGACACTAACACCAGCTTCCCAGCCAGCGTTGATGCACTGCTGTTTATCTACTGTCACAACAGGTCCGCAACAGATGCTATTACCCTGGTCCTAAACTCATCTCCGGTACACCTTGACTACAAGGACCCCTTCGTTAGACTACTATTTTTCCTTAGTCGAGGCCAAGAATAAGAGAACACCAAGTTGAAATTCTTCACCTTCGGATTTGGAGGAAAAAAAACCTCAAGTAACTGGGACCTGGACTTCACTTCTAAGTTCACCCTTCACGAAATGTATCTGGACAGTTTGAAATAGAACTAATAACACCTGCTTTAGCAGCATGGATATCTCAGGGGGTAAGGACAAATTCAGATTCGGATTAGTTTGGCACCGAGGTGCAATGAAGTTGCTTTTATGCATACACGCGTGGAATAAACAGAGTCCATTTCTTGATTAGTTACAGCGTTAAAGGTGACAGGGGAATAGAGTTGAGAGGAAAAGATAGATCAACCATGATCGAAACACGGCGTGGGCTGAATGGCCAAATTCTGCTCCTATGTGTTACTAGACTAAGTGGGACCTGTTGGGTCCCATGTTCACATGGGAGGGCTGGTCCCTCAAAGCAATATTCCACCTCTCCTCCAATTCCATTATTGGTGACCAGTGGGCTTTCTGGAGCGCTAGTGTGCGTGTTGTGGGCAGAAGGGACTGGTTTCTAGAGGGCTGGTATGGACATTGTAGGTCGAATGGATTCTTGGGCTGGTAGCTCAGTCACCCAGGCCTGGTGGGCTGGCAACTCAGTCACTCAGGCCTGGTGGGCTGGCAGCTCAGTCACTCAGGCCTGGTGGGCAGTCAGTACACGCATGGCTATTCCTTGAAATTCCATTTCAAGCAGAGTGCGGGCCACCAAATTCAATTTCATAGCATTTCAAGTAGAGTGCAGGCCACCAAATTCATTTTCATAGCATTTCAAGTAGAGTGCAGGCCACCAAATTGCCAAACAACTCATTGCATTGTCATTAAGGGGTAACAAATAATTTATTGCAAGTACATTGCAGACTCAGGTTCAGTTGATTCACAGCTTAGGATCACAGTTGTGGACTTTTCCTCGCGATCTTCCAGAGTGACTGACTCACATCCAGGTATCCGGTGTTTTATAGCCCCCCCCCCCCCACTCCCCCATGGAAGGGGAGTTACCTTCATTGTGGTGATTGATAGGCGAGAGGACCAATCAGCTGATCTCAAGAATTTTTAAAGACTCATAACTTTATTTTTTATCGATTGGAAAAATCCTTGGGGCTGCCTCAGCGGAGGTGCTCTGAGTAAGATGGCCAAAAAGTCATAGCGATATATGGTAGCATTTTTTCTAAAATCAATATAGAGCGCAGACAGGAAGTGGTCAAGATGAGACTTTTAGTAATATAGCTGTACTTATGAGTAACGATAATAATAAATACAATTAAAAATGTAAAACAGCAGAGTATTGTCAAAATATAGTGCAATCTGAAGCAGTGCAAAAAAAAAGTACTAAAGTGCAACACCAGAATAATCAAATAAGGCAGTGTTAAGAGTAAATGTACAGAGCAACACTTCCACGAGGCAGGTGTGAAAAGGTGATTAGTTCAGTGGTCTGATACCAGTGGGGAAGAACCTGTTCTTAAGTCTGGACACCTAAGTTTCCAATCTCCTGTATCTTCTCCCAGAGGTAGAAGAGAATGGTTAGGTGGGTAGATCTTGATGATGTTTCCAACCTTCTTGATGCACCGTGAAGATGAACTGGATGGAAGTAATTGACGAAGTGACACCGGGTGGTGTTCACCTCTCTCTACAGGTTCAGGCAGCCAAGAGCACAGTAGTTGCCATACCAGATGCATCCTTCAGAATACTTTCTATTGCATATCTTCCCATCCACGTAAGATAGTAAGTACGCTGTTGCACTTTTTTTTCACATCAGTGTGAAGGGACCAGGTTAAGTTGCCATTGAGAGACACAAAATGCTGAAGCAACTCAGCGGGACAGGCAGCATTTCTGGAGAGAAGGAATGGATGAAGTTTCGGGTCAAGACCCTTGCCAGTGATACGGATGCTAAGGAACAAAGATGTTGACCATCTCTGTAGCAACTTCATGGATAAGAACAGAATTATGTTCATCACCCTGTATCCTTAGGTCGGCAACCAACTATTTCATCTTGATGACGTTAAGGGTTAAGTTGTTGTACTGACAGCATGACACATGGTTCCTTATTTCTTTCCTGTACGCTGTCTTATCTGTGTTGTTGATCAGGCTGAGAACAGCAAACTTAAACAATGAGTTGACACTGTACTCGACTGCAATGTCACTGGTGTACAGCGACCTGACAACATACCAATGAAGAGAGAATCAAGAGAGTGTTTTATTGTCCTGACATGAAACTATAGAATTGTACTAGCAACAACACAACAGATATATAAACAGATGAATGTAAAACCCATAGTAAACAGCAAAAAAAAATTCAGTATATTTATAGAAAGCAAATGGACAAATAAATAGGCAATAGTAGCGAAAGGTCAAAAATAATGTCCCCACGTCTAGACAGTCCACAGCCTATTTGTAGAGTGTAGTGTTTAGGGCAGAAGCTGCTTCTGAACCTGGATGTTACAGTTTTCAAGCTCCTATAATTTCTTCTTGATGGCAGGAGTGAAATGAAAGCCAGGGTGGTGTGGGTCCCTGATGTCTTCTTGAGGCAGCAACTCCTGTGGATCCCTTTGATGGTGTGGAGGTCAGTACCAATGATGGACTGGGCAGTTTTCATCACTTTTTGCAATCTTCTCTGTTCCTGGGCATTTGAGTTTCTGAACCAGGCTGTGATGCAGCCAGTCAATGTGCTCTCTACAGTGCGCCTGCGATAGCTACAGGGAGACACTGGACAGACCCGGATTGTTTTCTCCTGAACACTAGAGGTTGCGGGGAGACCTGATAGAAATATATAAAATTCTGCTCAGTGCAGTCAAGTGGAAGCAGAACCACAAATGCAGAACAAGGTCGGAAATGTCTGAAGCCATTTACATCTAAATAACAAGAACCATACAGTAAGTTGATCTGCACACACAAGTTGTGTGTTTCTTTTCCGCAATATAGCTGACCTTGTGAAAGCATAGGACACTGATTTATGTCTTGCCAGTGATATGGATGCCAAGGAACAAGGATGTTGACCATCTCTGTAGCAACTTCATGGATAAGAACAGAATTATGTTCATCACCCTGTTATCCTTAGGTCGGCAACCAACTATTTCATCTTGACGACATTAAGGGTTAAGTTGTTGTACTGACAGCATGACACATGGTTCCTTATTTCTTTCCTGTACGCTGTCTTATCTGTGTTGTTGATCGGGCTGAGAACAGCAAACTTAAACATTGAGTTGACACTGTACTCGACTGCAATGTCACTGGTGTACAGCGACCTGACAACATGCCCATGAAGAGCACCAGTGTTGAGAGATAGCGTAGAGGAAATGTTATGACCAATTTTACCAAATGTGGTTTGCCGGCCAGGGGGTCCAGAAGCCAGTTGCTGATGGAGACTCCAAGGTTCAGAGGTTTAGGCATGAGTTTATTCAGTGTGATGTTGAAGGCTGAGCGGTAGTTAATGAATAGCATCTTGACATGGGTATTCATATAATTCAGAGATCCAGAGCTGAAGCTACTGCAAGGGAGATGGAATCCTCAATAGACCTATTTTACCTGTACGCAAATTGCAAGGCGTGTAGATTGTCTGGGAGACTGGCACCTGTGTGGGCCATTACCATTCTTTATAGCACCTCATTATGGTCAATATTGGACCAACTGGGTTGGAGGCATTGAGACAGCTCACCTGACTTTTCATGGGAACTGAAATGGTGGAAATTTCATCGAAGCAGATGGGAACAGTAGACTGTTAAAGTCACAGGTTGAAGATGTTGGTGAAGATTATGGCCAGTTGATAGGCGCATGATTTCAGAACCCATTGGGAGACTCCATCCGGGCCTGCTACTTACAGAAGGTTTACCCTCATTAAAACTGGTCAGACTTTTGCCATCGAGATGTGTGTGGGAGAGAACCAGTGGGTGATAAGAGATGCACTTTGGTGGAATTTTGTTTGCCAGCTCAAAGCAGTGGTGAAAGGTACTGAGAGCTCATGTAGTAAAGATGCATCACTGTCAGAGATGCATCACACACATTCAACAGCTTATAGCCAATGATGGTATTCAGGCCCTGCCACAAATGCCTGGCACCCACTAGACTGAATTGCCTATTGTGAGCAATTTTGGGCACCATATCTAAGGAAGGAGGTGCTGGCTCTGCAGAGGATCCGGAGGAGGTTTACAAGAATGATTCCAGGAATGAGTAGGTTAACCTATGATGAGCGTTTGTCGGCACTGGGCTTGTACCCATTGGAGTTTAGAATGAGGGGGGGAACCTCATTGAAACATACAGACTAGTGCAAGGCTTGGATAGAGTGAATGTGGAGAGGATGTTTCTGCTAGTGGGAGGGTCTACTATGACTAGAGGTCGTAGCCTCAGAATTAAAGGACATTCTTTTAGGAAGGAGATGAGGAGAAATTTCATTAGTCAGAGGTGGTGAATCTGTGGAATTCTTTGCCACCGAAGGCTGTGGAGGCTGTCAGTTGATATTTTAAGGCATAGATAGATTCTTGATTAGTACAGGTGTCAGAGGTTATGGGGAGAAGGGGTTAGGAGGGAGAGATATATTAGCCATGATTGAATGGCCGAGTAGACTTGATGGGCCAAATGGCCTAATTCTACTGCTATCCCTTATGACCTGATGATTTGAGTCTCTTGCTCATCGTGGAATTCTTTTAAAGGTAGAAAATGACAACGTTTTGCACATACTTTCAGTAACGTCACAGCAGCTGAATCATCGTACAATTTCTTGGTGATTTGAGAAACCTCAAATAAGCCTCATCTTGACTAAAACCAACAAATTTAAGCAATAGGGGCATCTCAGCCAGATATGCTTAGTCCACAGCTTTACCTAACTACGTTAATTCAAATGACTGGGAGCCCTGAAGACTTGGCTTCTCCTTGGCGGTTCCTGAATCTAAATCTGAAAAGCAAAAGCTAAATGTCATGAGTAATGCAAATAACTTAAGTAACCAGTTCAGCTGGTTTTACTGCATAAGTTGCATTGGTTTGATTTATTATTGTTACGTGTACGGAAACACTGTGAAATACTTTGTTTTATGTGCCAGCCAGGCACATCATACCATAAATGAGTACAACCATACGATGCACGAGTGCAACATGCAGAGGGAAACAGAGTGCAGAATATCGTTACAGCTACAGAGAAGGCACAGCAGCGCAGGGATAGAGTTGCTGCCTTACAGCACCAGAGACCCGGATTCAATCCCAACTACAGGTGCTGTCTGTACGAAGTTTGTACATTCCCGTATGTGCAGAACCGAGGAACTGGTGAAACGACTCGGGTGGAGGACGAAGGCAAGGAGGGCAGGGGAGCATGAGATGGAGTTACTTAGAATAAGAGAATTCAATGTTCATACCATTATGTTGTAAACTACCCAAGTTAAATACGAGGTGTGTTCCTCCAATTTGCGTGTGGCCTAACTTTGGCAATAGAGGAGGCCCATGACAGAAAGGTAAGAGAATGGAAAGGGGAGTTGAATTGGTTGGCCCCAACTGGGAGATCCCGTAGGCCAAGGCGGACCGAGAGTAAGTGTTCTGCGAAACGAACAGCAACTCGAGGCCTAGTCTCGGTATCTTGTATTCATAAATATCAAGATTATCATCTGGGACCGATTATTTCTCCATTAGATTAGAAATACAAAATGAACCAATCCACTTAGTTGGGTACAGCAATACAGTTTGGGAGCAGGCTCCTCAGCCCATTGTGTTTGCAGCAACCATCATCTACCCAGCTTACTCCAACACATGTTGGCCGTTCTTCTTCCGATGTTTTTTATCAATCCAACTGTCCCTCTCCCCCCCTCGCCCCAGCCCTGATTTTTTTAGTTGGGACAATGTACAGTGGCAAAATGCATGTCTTTTGGACACGGGAGGAAGTCATCTGGAGTCACAGGGAGGACGTGCAAATTCCATGCAGGCAGCACCCGAAGTCAGGGTTGAACGCAGATCCCTAACACTGTGCGGGCTACTAGTTGTGCCTGTGCCATGCCTATGTGTTCATAGATCAGTGTCATATGCTTTCACAAGGTCAGCTATATTGCAGAAAAGAAACACACAACTTGTGTGTGCAGATCAACTTACTGTACGGTTCTTGTTATTTAGATATAAATGGCTTCAGACATTTCCGACCTTGTTCTGCATTTGTGGTTCTGCTTCCACTTGACTGCACTGAGCAGAATTTTATATATTTCTATCAGGTCTCCCCGCAACCTCTAGTGTTCAGGAGAAAACAATCCGGGTCTGTCCAGTGTCTCCCTGCAGCTGTCGCAGGCGCACTGTAGACAGCACATTGACTGGCTGCATCACAGCCTGGTTCAGGAACTCAAATACCCAGGAACAGCAAATATTGCAAAAAGTGATGAAAACTGCCCAGTCCATCATTGGTACTGACCTCCACACCATCAAAGGGATCCACAGGAGTTGCTGCCTCAAGAAGACATCAGGGACCCACACCACCCTGGCTTTCATTTCACTCCTGCCATCTAGAAGAAATTATAGGAGCTTGAAAACTGTAACATCCAGGTTCAGAAGCAGCTTCTGCCCTAAACACTACACTCTACAAATAGGCTGTGGACTGTCTAGACGTGGGGACATTATTTTTGACCTTTCGCTACTATTGCCTATTTATTTGTCCATTTGCTTCCTATAAATATACTGATTTTTTTTGCTGTTTACTATGGGTTTTACATTCATCTGTTTATATATCTGTTGTGTTGTTGCTAGTACAATTCCATAGTTTCATGTCAGGACAATAAAACACTCTCTTGATTCTCTCTTGACTCTCTCTAAGGGCATCATTCTGGCAATACTCCTCTGCATCCTTTAACAAAGCCTCCACATCCTTCCTGTAATGAGACAAATTAATGTTGACAATTATGCACAGTGGCCACTTAAGACCAATATATTTCTCCTTGAGGTTTGGTGCTTTGCAATGAAGGCAGTGCTCCAGGTTATATCGGAACAAGCGCACATATCACTAAAGCTTCACTACTTCTCTTTTTCATTACAATACTTTAAGCTAAAGGCAATCATCTGGAAGCCTTTTTGATTTGTATTTCTGTACTGGCTTTTCTTGATTTGTTTGCTGACATATCCTTGTCTTCCACTTTGTTTAATCCAACCGTTTAAGTAACACTATTCTAATTTGTCTTTCGCAATCATGAATTACCTTACTTCAGACTTCATTGGTATATCATTGCACTAAATGTTGTACCCTTTATTCTCTGGCTGCTAATTCCATCCTACTCTGAAACAGAAAAGTCACTTGTCTCCCAATACGAACGCTAGCATGCAAGAACTGCAACTGAACCATCCTATTGTGAGAAAAGGGGTTAACAGACATAGTTGATTTAAACTAGGAATAGAAAAATAGAACTAGGAATAGAAAAGCTTAGAAAGAAATAAGGTTTCAACAAAAGCCAGACTGTTAGTAGAATAGAAAGTAACGATATATAGAACAGAGAGAAATTCGAGATAAAAAGTATCAAACTCACCAGATACTAGCTTTTCAAATAAAATAACAAGAAACTAGGCCAGTCCAATTACAACAGAGCATGCTTAATGAAATAAATGAATATTACTTACACGCTAGCCTGGTTGAGGAACTGCTCATTGCCATGCACATGGATGAACATGGGATGTATGATGTGGGAGGTACTGGGGGATGTACCTATAGACTGTGCACCTCAGTGCTCTGATTGGGAAGAGCCAGAGGGGAGGTTACAGTAGAATTGTGTGTATAAAGGGGCTTACTTTCCTGACTTTGGTGTGCCTCTGGGGGGCAGCAAAGGAGAGGCACCTATTCTGCAGAATATTATCTTAATAAAAGCCTCTTTGCTGAATTTGTCTCAAACAGCGTTTGTGATTTTTTTCATATCTCACACTATCATCAACTAGAGATCTCTACTGAGCTACTCTCTGCCCCATTAGAGAACCCCGGACTATCTTTATTCGGACAGTACAGGAATGGTAATCATGAATACAATCACACCATTCACAGTGTACAGATACTGGATGAAGGGAATATTGTTTGATGTACTTTATTTTACACCAAAGAATATTCCCTTTATCAAGTATCTGTACATTGTGGATGGTGTGATTGCATTCACGATTACCTTTCTTCTTTAACTGGATAGCACGCTAACAAAAGCTTTCACTGTACAATAATATTAAACAAAACTATACATTGAATTTGCATCTTCCATAGTTTAGTTTTCATTTTTGGATTCTCAAAGATCCTTTGCAACATTCTATTTCTTTCTTCAGAACGTTCTGTGCTTTCTAACTTGGTTTTAGCTGTAAACCTGTCTGGACATAACCCTTTTTCATTTATCCAAGTCATTAACATAAATGGAGATAAACCGAGATCTTGTGCAGACCCTGGGGATTAAAAACATTTACCACTTCCCTTGATGCCCAGAACAAACCATTAATCTCCACTCAAAGGCTACAGCCTAATAACTACCCATGTCACATGACTAGCTCTAATTCTGTGCAATTTACAATCTTTAATAACCCCTGAAAAAAATCTTATCAAACGTCTTCAGGAAGTCCATGAAGAAAACACAAGCATTCTCCTATCCATTATATTCACGACCACTTCAAAGAATGCAAATGGATTAATCAAGCACAAACTTTGCAACAAAATCAACGCCAACTCTTTGATCTGGTCCAACTTGTTCAAGTGCATAGATAGACTAGTTACTTCAATGAAACTTTATTGTTACATGTACTTAGATACAGTGAAATGCTTTGTTTTGCTGATAAAGGCAGACCACGCCTAGGCAGTACACAATTATCGCCAGGTTTTGGTGCCGACAATGTTACAAAAGCTCACCGAACAGTCCCATGTCTGATGAAATTAGTTTAATCAGAATCAACATTAATTTGACAGGTTTAGTTACCTGAACTATCCATATTTTATTCTAGCTAATCTAACGAGGTTGTAATAACATTGAAATCACATCAAACAGCAGCTTTGTTCTCAGAAGCCTCAAACATATTATGTATTCCTCCCACACCCACCCCACCCTCCTCAAAAACTCATGTCATAGAAAAGCACACAACAAAATCAAATGTGTCAACGGGGGAAAAGGGTTTAGGGGCTAGAATATTTCAGACTCATAATACTAAAGTTTTTTTTTCCTGCAGGATTTGCAAAAGGTATAAGCCTTTTGAGTGGCATCCGAGTTCCTGATCAAAATCATGTTAAAAGCAATTCAACCTGCCTAATACAAATTGCATTCCCAATTCATCAGTCATGTTACATCCATGTAGCATTATTGAAATACCCGATATAGCAAAACTATCTGCATGAGAACAATAAGTGGTCCTATAGGGTCAAAGATGACTTGCCACCTCTCCAGTTCTGTGCATTCACAAATGATTGGTTAGCTTAGTTAACTTTAGAGATACAGCATGGAAACTGACCGTTTGAGTCAGCTTCGACCAGCGATCCCCACACACTAACACTATCCTACACATACTAGGGACAATTTAACCAAAGTCAATTCACCTACAAACCTGTATGTCTTTGTAGTGTGTGAGATTATTTGAATAATTAATGTCAGTACCATGATTTTGCAGAAAACCCACACAGGTCACAGGGGGAAAGGTCAAAGATACAGATAGCATCCGTGGTCAGGATCGAACCCGGGTCTCTACCACTGCGCCACCCTGCTGTCTCACTGAGGTCTCGGACACCGGTTTGGGTGGGAATACCATTTGGGGCAGGCTGGATGGATGGTTTTCTTGCCACCCCTTCTTCCCTGGCTAGTGATGCTATAAATTGTAGATTTTATTACCATTCCTTTCAAAAACATGAAAATATTCTCAGTATGCATCATGGTACTGACATTAATTATTAAAATTATGTTTAAAAATAGCTCTTCGTCCCTCCCCCACCCTGGTCGTCCTACGAATTTCATTGTCGTCCTGCTCAGTTTCACTGTTTGTATCCACCCACTCTCACCTTTTCCACAGCCAACAATGGACCATAGTGGGTTCAACTTTTCCTTGATCATCGTTGCTGGTTTCGATTTGTTCTTTTCATACCTTTCATTCATTTGTTCTTTGTACCTTTTCATATCTCTAGTTTCCCTCTCCCCTGACACTCAGCCTGAAGAAGGGTCTCGACTTGAAACATCACCTGTTCCTTTTATCCAAAGATGCTGCCTAACCCGCAGAGTTACTCCAGTATTTTGTGTCTATCCCTGGAAGTTGATGCTCCGCACTGGATTCTATATCTAATATCTTAGGCCAACGTTTTCAAGTCCTTGTGTTGGCAAACGAAATGGCGCCAGATAATGGTGACTCTTTGCGTGCTAGTCCCAGACGAGGATCTACTCTCATCTGATACAATTGGCCCACTTTTCAAAATTTATTTTCCACATGTAAATTTCTCCATCCGCTGTTCTTTCCCTTGGTGTGATTGTATTCATGTATAGTATTATCTGATTTGATTAGATAGCAAGCCAACACAAGCTTTAAACTGTACCTCGGTGCATGTGACAATAATAAATCTAAACTCAAACCTGGCATTTGTCCGAGCTCAGGGATAACGCCTGAGATTTTTCTCACCTCCTTCTATCATCTTGTTAGTATAACCTTCTAAAGGATAACTTCATCTAAACCAACACGTTAAGCATTTACAATATTCAATGGACAAAATTGGACCATAAAACACACATCTAACCTGAATGCCGGTAATTTATCATCTAACCTGAATGCCGGTTTTGGGTGGATATGAAAATGCACTGCAAATGGCTGTTTGGGGGTGTTTGGGTTGAAGAGGAAATGCACTGCAAATGGCTGTTTGGCTAAACTTGACAACTTCCTGTTTGCACTATATTGATTTTATTTCGGAGTCACGTGAGTGACTACGTGAAGAAGGCCCGCCTGGCGCTGGAACGGCATTACGTCGACGCTGACGGCAGAAGCAAGAGCTGCAGAGGCTAGCTCGTCGACAGCGGTAGGTACGGAACCGGCAGGTAAGTGCAGTTGAAAAACTTTTAGGGTCTGGAAAACTCCGTGCCTGGTGTATTGAACCAGGATTTAAAATGAATTTAAAAACAAAAGTAAAATAAAAGATTAAAATAGAACAGAAATACTCTGTATAAAACAACGGAGTTTAAAAAAGAACGTCCCGGGGGGGGGGGGAATACCCAGCGATCGGGACGGGAGATAAATTACGGAGCCGGTTCCGATACTGGTGACCGTTAAAATTACGTTAGGAAGTTTGATGCTCCACAAACTATTTGGCGGGGGGGGGGGGAATTTTAAATAAGTCAGGAAGGCCATAATTTAAAAAAAAAAATTAAAAAAAAAAAAAAGTTAATAAAGGCCTTCAGACGGAAAATAATGGAAATATTCCCTAACCTACCCTAAGGGGGTTTCACATATAAAGAGAAAAAAATAAAAAAATAAAAAAATAAATATGATGAAATATGGTGGGAATATCTACCTCAGATTTTTCTGAAGGTAGTCTCCTTGAGGGAAAAAAAAAAACTCAGGAGAAACAAGGGCAGTGAAAAATAAAATGGAAAAACTGACCCTAAAAAATGCACTGATAGTGGTGGCTGGTCATGAAGTACCCACCACAGCACCAATATATATATATATACAGGTGAATGCACAACACCTGAATAAGAAATGAGGCCATTGAAAATTACCATTGAGAACCAAAATTAGTTGGTTTCTCACTAAAAGCTGTTATGGTTAAAACAGCAGAACAAATAATGAGTGAGGCCATGAAAAGTAAACATGGAAACTAAAAACTCACCAAAGCTGTAATGATTGAAACAGCGGAATATGATAAAACTTTATGTTTATAAAAATATCAACGGTGAATCCGTTTATGATATCCATGGCTCAAATTATATGAGATATAAGGAAATACAATTTCAAAGTATTTCAAACTGGTGCATGGCATTACTATTCAAAAGAGAAAAAAAAAAGAAGAAAAAAAAAAGGAAAATAAAATAAAATAAAATAAAACATTGTGCAAATAACTAATATTTTAAAAATAAAATAAATTGCCATCAGTTTGTGGAGCTCAATGGGAAGAAATATATAATATTAATACAAATCAGGTTATGTTAAACTCCTGATTATTATGGAATAAACCTTCCTTATGATAAATCAAAGATATTGATTACAAAAGAACAGACTACTGATCTTTAAACTTTCGGGGAGAAAAACTATGATCCAATGAAAGATTTGATAAAGGATCAAAACAAAGGCAAAGATCTTTAAACTTTGGGGGAAAAACTATGATCCAAAGAATGATTTGATAATGGATCAAAACCAAGGCAGAAGTGGTATAATCCAACATAGCCTTATCCAAACCCATATAATGGGGAAAGAAGGCTTAAAGTACGTTGAAGAGGTGCAAACATCTTGTTACAAAATAAGTTCATGAAATCTCCAATTGTGGGGGATTACAGGTGTATTATGATCATTAATTTAATATAAACTAAGAAAGGATTGGTTCACCTGTATAAGAAAACCTTAAAAAATGCTTTTAGGTTTGCACTCAAAAGTAACTTCAATAAAGAAGGGGTACGTACATATATATTATAAAATTACCTCAGTGTAAAGATTTGATGGTATAAACCATACAAAACATCATTTTATATACACTTTCACAGTGTAAGAACATTTTATTAAAATGGAAACATCTTGAACATTGAAATACAATTGCTATTAACAAATTGTTAATCAATATTACAGGTGCTTGAAATTAATTAAAATGGGTCAAGCTGTGCAAGTTAAAACATTGTCCAAAGGATTAAACCAGTTCAAGGCTGTTAAACAGAATACTGGAAGAACAATTATGCTGATAAAAGATCAGCACTTGCACTAATGAGGTCATGATCATGGGTTATCTGATTACATTTAAATTGGAAGGTTATAAGAGTCAGCTGCAAATTAGTGCTGCAATTACAAATCTGTTGGAAGGCAAGGACCTGACCCATTAACATAAAGCGTATGCTTAGGCATTAATAAAATATTCATAAATTACTATTCTGGGTTTAGGAGTAATTCAGCACCATAAGAGGGGGAAAATGGTTCCATGATACAAATATGTTTCATTGTTGTTGACATACTTTGTCCCTCCATTAGGTTAGGTAAAGAGTAAATAAAGCTCCAAAAGAAGGAATACAGAAGCTTATAAGAATATGTATGCCTTTGTGAGAGGCTTATGCAAATATCAAATGATATGTTATCATTATTAAAGTAATGTAAAAAAAGGTCACAAGCTGCTTCAACTATAAGCTTAACAGCTGTTGCAAACTGAAGCAAGTGTTACAGATGATGTACAGCTTCTGTGAATGTTTGGTGATACGTCTCTTTTTGGGACTGCGGACAATAATACCAGGTGAGCATAAATGGATTGTCCTAAAAATTTTTTCAAACATTTGTATTAATTATTGAAGTATAAGGAGTTATGGATTAAATATCGATTGTTTTATTATGGAAGTGTCCATGTCATATCAAGGTGAACAATTCCACGGCTGTGGCATATGTTAAAACATACAAGATAACTCAAATAATAATCATTGGATTATCTGAGTAAACAGATGTGGCATACTCTAAGGAAGAAACAATGGTATCGGAGACAACAAATTTACGGAGGAAAACACATTGTCATTAATAGTGATTACTTACGATTAATCTGGTTGCATACAGATTAAATCACCGATCTTTCAAATGTTCTTGTGGGTAAACCAAGTACAGGACAATATACTAACCAATAAGTTATCGGGTGCATTCATAATATCCCAATATGGAAAGGGATATATATGTGGATATTAATATAAATATATATATGTGTGTAATATATATATTATATAATCTGTCCAAAAATTGTAATATATGTCGGGAGATAAATAGTCCTGAATTGCCTTAGGCAATGGACTCTAATTCTATCAATGATTCAAAAAAAAAAAAAAAAAGAGTTAACATTGAAAATAATAATGCTGATGACTTTAGTATCAATATAAGAGTGCAAACATTGCAAATGTTACGTTATAATTGCATGTGGATACAGATTACATTATCATATATGTTTATGAATTTACCAAACAAAGCACACCAAGAGGAGCTGAAACCAAGGTAAACCTATAAGCATATCCTGTCGGCCTTAAGTTGTGTGTGTGTGTGTGAACATTGATGAAATATGTTGAAGTAGGTAAGAGTCTCTGTGGTAATGAGACAGCACTACTTATTACACAAAAAACCACATTAGGTTCAGTAAGAACTGATGGTTCTAGAGGAATGCATTCTAGATGGTTAAAAATTGGATACATTCAGTGGAACTAGACACTGAAAGGTGGAAAATCACTCTGTTAATGAGGTAGATACATTCACAGGAATGGCACGGGATGAGCCGCTCGAGCAAAGATGCAAGGCCGCAGGAGGTGTAAATTAATGTTAAAGTAAAAGGAACCAGTCATGGTGTCAGGTTTGGACACGCAGTGTTGGGTTCTCTATAATTGTTGCTTTGTCATGCCATCAAAATATATATATCAATTGGTATTTTGTGATAAACTTGCCTTTCAATGGAAAGGGCATTACTTTTATTCTTTATAATGTGAAATAATTTATCACATAACTTGAGGCAATGTTTGGGGAAAAATGTGGTATTCGCTCGTTACTGTGTTAAATGAGCCGGACTGTCGTATGGAATAAATTCTACGACATGAAAAACACAGAAAGCTTCAAACTCTTCACGTAGTCACTCACGTGACTCCGAAGTAAAATAGTAAGATTAAACGAGAACTTACCAGTTCGAAGTTTGATCTTTATTTTATGAGGAGTAACGATGAGTGCCCTCCACTCCACACCCTCATAAAATAAATGATCATCTGGTAGTTCTAAATCTATGATGAGCCTTACTATCTTACGGCTATTGTGTTCTGTGTTTTTCATGCCGCTGCTTTGAAGTATGCCGTTCCAGCGCCAGGCGGGCCTTCTTCACGTAATCCCTCATCGTTACTCCTCATAAAATAAAGATCAAACTTCGAACTGGTAAGTTCTCGTTTAATCTTACTATTTTACATAAAATGCTACCACTTATGGCTGTGATTTTTGGCCATCTGACTCAGTCCCCCTCCGCAGAGGATTCTTCCCATCAATGAATAATAAAAGTGTTTAGTGTTTAAAAAATGTTGAGAATCTCACTCCTGTGAATCACACCATGAAGGCCACACCTTTTCCGGTGGGAGGGGGAGGGATTATAAAACCCGGAAGTGTGGGTGTGGCTCAGTCTCTGCATGATGGGGGAGGGAGAGGTCACGACTCTGTCTGAGCTGTGAATCAACTGAACACACTGAATGTTTACTGAACTGTGAGTGTGGTGTTTTGTGTGGTCTTATGGTGGTTTTACCCTGCTTAAAATGGTATGAAACTGCATTTGAATGTGGTGGCCTTGAACCCTGCATGAAATTGTATGGAACTGCATTTGAATGGGGTGTTGTTGCACCCTGCATGAAATGGTATGAAACTGCATTTGAATTTGGTGGCCATGCACCCTCCTTGAAATGGTATGAAACTACACTTGAATGTGGTGGCCTTGCACCCTGCTCAAAGAGGTAAGAAACTGCACTTGAATTTAGTGGCCTTGCACCCTGCTTGAAATGGTAGGAAAATGGATTTGAATTTGGTGGCCTTGCACTCTGCTTGAAATGGAATTTCAAGGAATAGCCATGAGTCAACTGCCAGCCCACCAGCCGTGAGTGAGCTGCCAGCACATCATGCTTGAGGGACCGAGCTGCCACCCCAAAATTCCATTTGGCCCACAATGTCCTTACTAGCCCTCTGGAGACCAGTAGTCCCTGCAGCCAACAACACCCATACCAGCGCTCCAGAAAGCCCCCCCCCCACTGATATTGGAATTGGAGGAGAGGTGGAATATTGTGTTGTGGGACCAGCCCTCCCGTGTGAACATGGGACCCAACGGGTCCCACTTAGTTTAGTAATCCCTATATCCCACATTTCTGCTCTCACCCCACCACCCAGATATAACAAGCCTAGAAGTCCCTTGTAGAACAAGAAACTACAGATGCTGGTTTACTTTTTGGGTCGGGTCTCCTCTTCCGACATAGTGTCCCCTTAGTTCTTACCTTTTCAACCTCCTGCCCTCCACATCAAGCACAACATTCGTCAACATCCCCACCAGGTATAATATGGTTCCACCATCAGTTATATCTTTCCCTACTCAGCTCTTTCTGCTGGGATCCTCACCTCTTTCTACTGGAACCACTGTGCTCATGACTACCCAGTTTGCTCATCCCTCTCTATTCACTTTCCCTTGCAACAGTAAGAGTTGTAACACCTGTCCTAGTATCCCTCCCTCTCCTCCACCCAGGGGCATAAACAGTCCATTCCAGGTGCGACATAGATTGACTTGCACCTCCTCCAACCTTGTCTATTGTATTTGGTGCTCTCGACACAGCCTTCTCTACATATCACCAAACGCAGATTAGGCGACTGCTCTACCCAGCATCTGCTGTAGCTATCTGAATCTCCAGGTGGTCAGCCAATTCATTCCCCTTCCCATACTGACATGTCTGACTTCAGCCTCCTCCGCTGCCAGGGTGAGGCCAAACTCGGATGAGAGGAACCGCATCTCATGTCTTCCTGCGTAATCTATTTCCATACTCAGTTGCTCCACATGTGGGCTGCACAAAGTATGGAGGAACCAGACGCGAGATCTCCCCTTGCACAACACAGACCTAGATTGTGTGAAAAGACCTGCATAGACCTGCTAGTCGGTGACATCACACCCATTATAAAGCAGCAGTCTCTGTAGTTATATGTGACCTGAAAAACTTCCTGAGCAGATCCCAGCCTTGCTAAGGGGCAAAAGACCCAGGCGTTCCCTCCACTTTGGAATTTATTCAGTAAACTCAGCGTCCTCTTTCAGGCCCCAGACTACCCCATCCACAACACCAACCCCACTCACCTCCCAACTTAAGCTTTCTCTCCCCACCCATCTGACCTGACAAGCCCCCCCCCCCCCAACTCAACAATCAGCAAATCACTCTCTGCATGACTGTGGGTTGGTGACTATCATCCCTACTGTAGCATGTGTAACTATCCCTCAGTCCAATCCTCATTTCCCCAAGCAAGGCTGATTCATTGGCACCAGTGTCTCAGATGTTGGTAACCCAGCAACCAAACTGGTCTGACTGTTCTGCAGACCTTTCTAGGTAATATTATCTAGGCCCCACTATCTAAAGTACATCTGATAGCTTCAGTTACTTCCGTGGTAAGTCGAAGGTTCATGGATTAAAAGAGTAATTTTCCGCTTTTAAACTGGTTACTTTGCCTCCAGTGTTTCATTAAACAGTAATCCAGGTGGCACATTATGAACAAGATTCAAAACAGCATTGTAGATACTTCAATATTAATATGGACTTTAGCTATCCAATTAACAGCCACATACCTTAATAGCAACAGACAGTAATGGTCACTCCAAAATTACTTTTATTGATTTAAGTTTAAACCCATTTCCTGAAGCAAGATTCAATTTGCAACAAACCTTGCCTCACAACCAGCACATGACAACATTAGGGGAAATGCAAGGATTTACGTTGCCATGACGACGATGCTTTGTGCTGGCAGGAAGCCATCCATGAGAGAGATTTACAAGAGAGGGGACGTCAGATAGCCGCTGGAGTGCAGCATTGTGGGGAAGAGCCAGATTCAAGAGGGGCAAACTGCATAGAGGATGTAGGTCCACTCATTCGATGGCGTTCCGACTCTGTTCCCTGGCTCAGCCTGAGCCCTCTACGGAAGCTCGCTCGTGATTGCACTGGCTTTGGCCCTGCTTCTCCAGAGGACACATTGTGGGCTGGTCTCCCCAGCTATCAGTCAAATTCCATTACACACCGATCGTACAGAACAGCCACCAGTAAAGGCACGTACTCGGTATCTCAGCCAGTGAAGCATGTGAACCATGGTTCAACCTTAAACCCAACTGTGAACCATGGTTGAACCTTAAACCCAACTAGCTGGCAAGAAGAGAGCGTGGACAGGGTGCTGTGAGGCTTTGATATCAGCTGCTTTCTTGAGGCAGCACTTCCTGTAGATACCTTCGATGGTGGGGTGGTTAATATCCGAGATGGATCAGGCATGTCTCCCACTGTCTGCAGGCTCCTTCATTCCTGATGTTTGAGTCTCCAAGGCAGGCCATTATGCCATCATTCAGTATGCTCTCCACAGTACTCTTGTAGAAAGAAGTCCACACGAGTATTCGACAACATGGTATCTGCTCAAATATCTGAGGAAGTAGAGGTATTGGTGAGCTTTCTTTGTGATTGCATCAATGTGCTGGGTCCAGGACTGGTCATCAGAGATGTGCACACCCTGAAACATGAAGCTATTAACTTTCTCCACCGCCATCCCGCCAACGAAGATAGGCACGTGGTCCCTCATCTTTCCCTTCCTGAATTAGTTTGGTTTAATTTAGAGATT
Source organism: Okamejei kenojei (assembly GCA_035221665.1). Taxonomy (NCBI): domain Eukaryota; kingdom Metazoa; phylum Chordata; class Chondrichthyes; order Rajiformes; family Rajidae; genus Okamejei; species Okamejei kenojei. The sequence continues at coordinate 16,164,809 of CM069149.1, read as the reverse complement.
ATGGAATTCAACAATCAGCACCAAATTCAACAATTACACCATAGATAGACACAAAAAGCTGCAGTAACTCAGCGGGTCATGCAGCATCTCTGGAGGAAAGGAATAGAAGAATGCAGAAGGGTCTAGACCCAAATCATCACCGATCCATTTTCTCCAGCGATGCTGCCTGGCCCACTGAGTTACTCCAGCTTTTTCTGTCTATCTTCAACAATCAACTTCCTGGCCTTGCGCACTTTGAGGGTAAGATTGGTGTTCTGTCACCACTCACAGATTTGGGTACCGTTATTGGTATAGACCAGGTAAGTAAACGCAATAGACATTTTGGTCAAGATGGAAGAGTCGATCAGCAACAGACTTGGGTGGACTGTTGGTACCCTGCGACATAACTGGTTACCCGATGGGAATTAATTTGCCAGACTGTGCAGGGAGCAGTGAATTGTTCGTCATGATCTGCAATTCATCATCAGGCAGCACAATGGCACACAGTGGTGGAATTGCTGCCTCTCAGCACGGAGACCCGTGTTCCATCCTCGCTGTGGGTGTTGTCTGTACGCAGTTGGTACGTTCTCCCCATGACTTGCGTGGGTTTTCCCCGGGTGCTCCAGTTTCTTTCCACACCCCAAAGACATACAGGTCTGTAAGATAATTAGCTTTGGTAAAAACTATAAATTATCCCTCGTGTGTAGGTGAGTGATAGTGTACGGGGAGATCGCTGGTCGGCTTGGGCAGAAGGATCTGTTTCTGCATTGTATCTCTAAATTAAATTAACCTAAAGTATAATGGAGACAAATGAAATTGGAATAGTATCCTGTATCGTGAATTGCATAAAATGTCCTTTACTGTGAAATCCTCTGATATTGAAGAAGCTGCATGCATCCCGGATTCAAGAAGTGCGCCAGACTAATTGTTTCCAAAAGCATATTTGATAATAGTAGAGAAGGCAGTGCATTGCCAGTTGGCACCTAGACACAGACTTAGTGTAAACTGATGTCAATATGCCACTCCAATGCAATGCAAAACTACAGTCAGGATGGTTATCTTCCAGGGCTAGGTATGGGCACCTCAGGTAATGATCCTCGGACTCAGACTAACAAAAAACCACAGGGCATTAGCACAAAAAGGGCTCCAGTAGTTTCTGCAAGCATCCGCTATAAAGCCAGGTACGCACATAACCTTTTACCCGGGGTCAGCAGTGATTGCAAAAGCTGTTTCAACCGGTATGCACACAAATTACAAACCCAGACAGGGGCACAACTTGTGTGTGATCATTAAACACTTGTTATGCATGAACAGAGGTGTTCTTTAATCTATACCGTCAATTGTACTCTCAATACCGGATAATTACAGAATGATCCATCAGTTAATAAATCTGCAGGATAAAATATTTGAATTGTGTGGATATTTTTATTGTTTAAAGGTCAGTTTAAATCTGTAAAAAGTGAAATCATTTACCAAGTCCCGCAGAAACAAACAGGAAGGATGAAAAGGAACACAAATGCATATGGTGAGTGATAAGTATTTTTTTGGAATGTAATTTTGTAAAAAAAAAATCAATTTCCACATCAAGACTTTAAGTCATTTAACAGACCTTCGTGAAAAAAATGTGAGTTGCATACAGAATAGCAATTATCTTACAGAAAATTAGTTCAAGATGTAGATGCATAGGAATTCATTATTTTTAAACTGCAGATTCAACAGGACAATAGGTATTATTAAATATATTCTGTTCTGTTGTTAAGATGTTTTGGACCAGATTTTGTGGTACTAATGAGTGAAATATTTTGTATTTTGCCATCTTTACTTCAAGAAACTCCTCACAATTCTGGGAGTTCCGAGCATGCAAAATCTAATTGAGTCTTGAGATTGCCCTTGGTGATTAGATGCGTCCAACGCACATCCCCCACAGTTAAAGGGTACACAAAAGACTCAGCGGGTGCAGCAGCATCTAAGGAGCGAAGGAGATAGACAACATTTCGGGTCGAGACCCTTCTTCAGACTGGTCAGGGATCAGGGAAACTAGAGATATAGACGGTGATGTGGAGAGATAAAGAACAATGAATGAAAGTTATGCAAAAAAGTATCCATGATAAAGGGAACAAGCCATTGCAGCTGTTTGTGGTGTGAAAATGAGAAGCTAATGCGACTAGGAGATAGAGAGAGAGAGGGAATGCCAGGGCTGAGGGAGAGGTGGGAAGGGGAGAAGACAGCAAGGATTAACAGAATTGAGAAAATTCAATGTTCAAGCCCAAAGGGTGCAGACTCCCCAAGCGGAATATGAGGTGCTGTTCCTCCAACTTGCAGTGTTGCTCACTCTGGCCGTGGAGGAGGCCCAGGACCGAGAGGTCGGATACGGAATGGGAGGGGGAGTTGAAGTGTTGAGCCACCGGGAGGTCGGCTTGATTATTGCGGACCGAGCGGAGATGTTCGGCCTCCGCTTGGTCTCACCGATATAGATCATCTGGCATCTGGAGCAGCGGATGCAGTAGATGAGGTTGGAGGAGGTGCAGGTGAACCTCTGTCGGACCTGGAAGGACTGCTTGGGTCCCTGAAAGGAGTGGAGGGGGGAGGTGAAGGGACAAGTGTAGCATTTCTTGCGGTTGCAAGGGAAAGTGCCCGGGGAAGGGGTAGAGCGGGAGGGAAGGGAAGAATTGACAAGGGAGTTGCGGAGGGAGTGGTCTTTGCGGAAGGCAGACAGGGGGGGAGATGGGCAGATGTGGCGAGTGGAGGGGTCACGTTGGAGGTGGCGAAACTGGCGGAGGACTATGTGTTGTATTTGCCGGCTGGTGGGGTGAAAGGTGAGGACCAGGGGGACTCTGCCCTGTTTGCGAATGGGGGAATGGGGAGAGAGGGCAGTGTTGCGGGGTATGGAGGAGACCCTGGTGCGAGCCTCATCTATAGTGGGGGAGGGGAATCCCCGTTCTCTGAAGAATGAGGCCATTTGTGATGACCTGGTGTAGAACACCTCATCCTGGGAGCAGATGCGGCGTAGACGGAGGAATTGGGAATAGGGGATGGAGTCCTTACAGGAAGCAAGGTGGGAGGAAGAGTAGTCCAGGTAGCTGTGGGAGTCAGTTGGTTTGTAGTGGATGTCGGTCAGGAGTGTATCACCTGCAATAGAGATGGTGAGGTCAAGGAATGATAGGGAAATGTCGGAAATGGTCCAAGTGTATTTGAGTGCTGGATGGAAGTTGGTGGTGAAATGGATGAAGTCAGTCAGTTGTGTGTGGGTGCAGGAGGTGACACCAAAGCAGTCGTCGATGTAACGGAGGTAGAGGTCGGGGATGGGGCCCTGGTACGCCGAGAACAAGGATTGTTCGACGTAACCGACAAAGAGGCAAGCGTAGCTGGGGCCCATGCGTGTGCCCATAGCTACGCCATGCATGTGCCCATAGCTACCCCTCCACTCCTTTCAGGGACCCAAGCAGTCCTTCCAGGTCCGACAGAGGTTCACCTGCACCTCCTCCAACCTCATCTATTGCATCCGCTGCTCCAGATGCCAGATGATCTATATCGGTGAGACCAAGCGGAGGCTTGGCGATCGTTTCGACAAACACCTCCGCTCGGTCCGCAATAACCAACCCGACCTCCCGGTGGCTCAGCACTGCAACTCCCCCTCCCATTCCGTATCCGACCTCTCGGTCCTGGGCCTCCTCCACGGCCAGAGTGAGCAACACCGCAAGTTGGAGGAACAGCACCTCATATTCCGCTTGGGGAGTCGGCATCCTTTGGGCTTGAACATTGAATTTTCTCAATTCTGTTAACCCTTGCTGTCTCCTCCCCTTCCCACCTCTCCCTCAGCCCTCGGGCCCTGGCATTCCCTCTCTCGCTATCTCCCTCCCCCACCCTAGTCGCACAAGCTTCTCATTTTCACACCACAAACAGCTTACAATGGCTTGTTCCCTTTATCATCGATACTTTTTTGCATATCTTTCATTCATTGTTCTTTATCTCTCCACATCACCGTCTATATCTCTCGTTTCCCTGATCCCTGACCAGTCTGAAGAAGGGTCTCGACCCGAAACGTCGCCTATCTCCTTCGCTCCTTAGATGCTGCTGCACCCGCTGAGTTTCTCCAGCCTTTTGTGTACCCTCGATTCTCCAGCATCTGCAGTTCCTTCTTTAACCCCACAGTTAAAGCTCAACTTTAACTAACCTTAATTTGTTTAGGAAGGAACTGCAGATGCTGGTTTAAACCGAAGATAGACACTAAAAGCTGGAGTAACCCAGCGGGACAGGCAGCATCTTTGGAGAGAAGGAATGGGTGGCGTTTCGAGTTAGAACCTTCTTCAGACTGGTTAGGGATAAGGGAAACGAGAGATATAGCCGATGATGCGGAGAGATAAAGAACAATGAATAAAAGATATGCAAAAAAGTTACGATGATAAAAGAAACAGGCCATTGTTAGCTGCTGGTTGGGTGAAAACGAGTAGTGCGATTTGGGTGGGGGAGGGATAGAGAGAGGGAATGCTGGGGCTACCTGAAATGAGAGAAATCAATATTCATACCACTGGGCTATAAGCTGCCCAAGCGAAATATGAGATGCTGTTCCTCCAAATTGCGTTTAGCCTCACTCTGACAATGGATGAGACCGAGGAAAGGAAGGTCTGTCGAGGAATGGGAAGGAAAATTAAAGTGTTTGGTTAAGAACTGATCCTAATGCAGAGAACACCAAAGTCTCAACTGTTATCACAAGAGATCAAAGAATAATTTGAATATCGTGCTGACTTGTTGCCACTTCTAAACTATCTGGCACTAATTTAATTGTGCATTGGGATTTAAATTTGTATTCCAAAATGTCAACTTTTCAACCAATTTTCATACTTTAGTTTACCTCTGATATTTGAGCTTCAGTAATTTCTGTAATTGCAGGCTTTGAAGATTCTGAATGCTTATTTACAGACAGTGCTACTGCTTTCTGATTTGCTGCAAGTGAGAATTCCTTCACCTGATCATTGCTACAGCTACCTGACACCAGGGAACCTGTTAAACTGAAACTTGACTACACAATGCCTTAGAATTGCAGAGATTCTTGCCACAGAGACTAGCCGATCTTGCTCTGTGGATTTTAACATCACCATCAATCACTTTCAACACACAGTGCATATTGTGGGTAATTAATTTGCCCATTGACATGTTCAGCTTGACATATTCCCTGGTGAAATATAATAGATGGCAAGTCAGGCGCACATTCTATGACTTTGTACTTATCGTGGATATCAGTAACAAGCCATTTGGTCCATTGCCCTTGTTCCAATACTCATTAAGACCCATTAGCTCCAACTGCAAATTCATGGTGCTTCCTCGATACAAAACAAGGAACTACAGGTGCTGGTTTATACCAAAGTTAGACACAGAGTGACTCAACTCTGAAGAAGTGTCCCGACCTGAAACATCACCCTCTCGCTATGAAGGTGATTATATTAACGATTTAGACAAAGGAATTAAATGTAATATCTCCAAGTTTGCAGATTACACAAAGTTGGGTGGCAGAGTGATCTGTGAGGATGCTATGAAGCTGCAGGATGGCTGGATAGGTTGGGTGAGTGGGCAGATGCAGTATAATGTGGATAAATGTGAGGTTATCCACTTTGGTGACAAGAACAGGAAGGCAGATCTGAATGGTGCCAGATTAGGAAAAGGGAAGGTGCAACGAGACCTGGGCGTGTTTGTTCATCAGTCACTGAAAGTAAACAGTCAGGTACAGCAGGCAGTGAAGAAAGCAAATGGTATGTTGGCTTTCATAGCAACAGGATTTGAGTAAAGGGGCAAGGAGGTCCTACTGCAGTTGTACAGGACCTTGGTGAGACCACACCTGGAGTATTGTGTGCATTTGTGGTCTCCTAATTTGAGGAAGGACATTTTTGCTATTGAGGGAGTGCAGCGTAGGTTAACCAATTTAATTCCCAGGATGGTAGTACTGTCATATGATGAAAGAATGGATCGACTTATATTCACTGGAATTTAGAAGGATGAGAGGGGATTCGTATAGAAACATATAAAAATCTTAAGGGGATAGGCTAGATACAGTAAAAATGTTCCTGAACCAGGGTCACATTTTAAGAATAAGGAGTAGGCCATTTTGGACTGAGATGAGGAAAAACCTTTTCACCCAGAGTTGTGAATCTGTGGAATTCTCTGCCACAGAAGACAGTGGAGACCGATTCACTGGATGTTGTCAAGAGTTAGATATAGCTCTTAGGGCTAATGGAATCAAGGGATATGGGGAGAGCAGGAACAGGCTACTGATTTAGGATGATCAGCCACGATCATATCGAATGGCGGTGCTGGCTCGAAGGGCCGAATGGCCTACTCCTGCTATTTTCTATATTTCTATCACCCATTCGTATTCTCCAAAGATGCTGCCCGACCCACTGAGACTCCAGCACTGTGTGTCTAACCATGGAGCTTCCTTGTTGTCTTGTATTAGGGTGGCAGATTGCAACCTTCACGTGGTCCACCCTGTTTCGACTAATGCAATCAACCCGGCGCGCACAATCAAATGAGATCAAATAGAACAAGTTGTCCTACAACTTTAGGCGGCGCACGCCATATGCTAGAAGAAGTTGTCTTGTATTAATTTGTCGCTTGGTTGCTCTGAGCCAAGTTGCTAATCAGAAGATTCTAATCAGAATCTCCATGCCTCGAGTATTTTCAATATAAATATGTATAAACTATGGTATGAACTTGCTGTGTTTAACTTCAGCAGTGCAGCTCCTGGCTTCTTGTGATCAACGTGCTATTGTTGCAATTGATGTTATCACCCAATCACCAGCAAATTTGTGCGGCGGAGTGACTCGCGTTGCAACGGCCCCTACAGCCTGTCTGTCTTTTTTTAAATTTTTTGTCTAGTTAAATGTAGTTGTTCGTGTTTTTTTTGGTACTGTTTCTAACTGTGTATATGTGGGGGGGGGGGGAAACTTTTAAAATCTCTTCCCTGCACGGGAGACCCGACTTTTTCCCCGTCGGGTCTCTGTTGTCGTTGGGGCCTAGTACCGCGGAGCGGCCTCCGACCGGGACGACCTGGGGGCTCCAGTCGCGGAGCCTGCACAGCTGCGGACTTACCATCATGGAGCTGGTCGGCCTCGGAGCGTGGGGAGCGGTGGTGGCTCGCCGCTGCGGCCCGACTCCGGAGCTCCAGCTGCAGATTACTGCCGGTGGACTGTCGGGATATGGCGAGCTCGCGGGTCCAGGTGAGAGACCGCTTTCTGGAGCTCCCGCAACGCAACTTCTCCAGCCTGTGTCGCGGGGTTGGAACGACCTGGAGCGGGGCCGTACATCGCCCGGCGCGGCTTTAATGGCCGCAGGACATTCCAGCGCCTGCCGGGGGCTCCAACGTGTGACATTTAGACCTGGAGCGGGGCCGTACATCGCCCCGCATGGCCTCAACGGCCGTGGGACTTAACATGGCCCGCCTGGGGCTTCAACATCGGGAGAGAAAAATGGTGCAGGTGAGAGAAAAGACTTTGCCTTCCATCACAGTGAGGAGGAGATTCACTGTGATGGATGTTTTCTGTAATTGAATTGTTTGTGTGTCGAGTAGGAATTATTTTGTTTGTATGGCTGTGGAAACGGAGTTTCGTTTCAGCCTCTCTGAGGTTCGAATGACACGTAATAAAATCTAATCTAATCTAATCAGTGGTCTATTGAATGTTGACATTTTTAGCTTTTGACACACAGCATCAAACATGTTGATACTGCTGCTGTTTCGCTGAATCCAATTTCCTCATGAAACCATATTGTTCATTCCACAGTCCTTTCATATAGTCGTCTTCCATGATCCATATTAGGCGACCCACCTTGCATTTGCATTGTAGTAAATGCTTGAATTGATTCAACAATTTGAGGTGCCTTCTGGCCATCACTGAAGCAATGTTTGTTTGAAAGTTTCAATATTCTTCCAAATGACCTGGACGGCTTTCTCCAGGATCTGCTCCCTCTTTTGCTGTGAATTTGTGGATTTGAGGTAGTCCCCTGCAAACTACTGCCTGACTTAAAAGGTAAGATTCAGCACAAACGTTGCTACGAGGGAACAGATGATGCAACATGTTGAACTGAATGGAGCACGGCCAGACTTCAGAACACCGAGGAAAGGCAGGACCTCGTCATACAGTGATACTTATGCTGATCGATGCAGAGCCTGGAGCAGCCACGCACAAAATGTGCTACGCTGCCCTGGAGACAACTGCAGTAGGAATGACAGTCATCCTGCGCGAATATGAATTTGGCAAGGAGCCCTAGAGATAGATGCGAGACATTCATCAAAATTCACCAGGAGCTGTGCAACACAGGGTTCGGTTATCCCTGGGTCAGACCCATAAGACAAACAATGACTGCTGCCTGAGGAACCGTCTGCAATTGGCACAATCAGCAATATGACCAACACAGGCACTGAAAAGAAAAGAATAATGGATGGTATTAAAATGTAAACCTTACAACCGCACAGAAAACTATGTCTCGTTTAGTGAATGGTGACATATGAAGGTATAATAAAACTTGCAAATATATAAAGTGCAGAAGGACAGGAAGCTACAGGAAAAAAAGTCTGGACACTTTGTCATTGAATGTATGTAAACAGAAAATGTTTTAATGAGTGTTGAAAAGAATGTCATTGTGTCATAAATGTAAGTGGAATGAGGCACGTTGCGTATTCTTTGAGACATGTCCTTTCAAAACTGTTGCTACATTTCAGTTCCAGTTTCTCTCGACTCTTCATTCTTCTTGGACTGAAGAAGGGTCTCGACCTGAAATGTCACCCATTCCTTCGCTCCATAGATGCTGCCTCACCCCGAGTTTCTCCATCATTTTTGTCTACCTTCGATTTTTCCAGCATCTGCAGTTCCTTCTTAAACAGTTTTATTAATGTCAATGCATCATCAGATCATCAGCCACCGACACCAACCATCAACACTAACCATTGACCACCGCCGCCAACACCAACACCACCATCACCAACCACCAGCCACACCAACCACTAACACCAGCCATCGACACCAACTCCCAGCCATCTACGCTGTCCACCAACACCATCGACCCCGACCACCAACACTGACCACCAACACCTACCACCATCACCAAATGTTTTAATGTCAATGCATCATCAATATCAGTCACCAACCCTCAGCTACCGACACGGACCGCCCACATGCACCACCCATACAGACCACTGTCGCGGACAACCCACATCAGCCACCAACACTAAATGTTGTTTACTCTCGACCCTGGTCTGATTAAAATTAGAATTACTGAAAAAATTGTGTAAGTCCACCTTCTGATTAGTTTTGGAAGGGGCAACAACAAATATAGTGGGTGTCGTGTATAAATTGTACATGGTACAATGTGTATACCTGTGTACACCTGTATAATTGTATATACTGTGTATACCTGTGTACACCTGTATAATTGTATATACTGTGTGTACCTGTGTATAAATTGAACATGGTACAATTTATACACGGGCACATCCATCTAATAAACGGAGCTTGTGCAACGTCAACCATTTTTTTCTGAAACGCTAAAAAGTAAAAATACAAAAACATGAAATACATTTGAAAGTGATTAAACTGCAAACACAGCATATGATTAATGAAAAAAAAGTTACAACATGATTTATTTTTGTAATTGACCAATAGCTAAAATTAGTTTAAATCCAAGGCATTTTATGAAACTCAACTCCCCAAATAGGTGGGGAAGTGGTGATGCGACTTCGCCAATTATCTGTTAATTTATTTCTGTTAAATGCATTCAGTTATGCAATGAATATCTTGTATTATATAGAAATAAAACAGTTGAAACAATTGTGAATTATTATTATAATCCTTACCTTCTGTTGCATGAAGATGGACTAACCTTCAGATGAGCGCATTGTAAAAAAAATCTTCAGCTGTTTCAACAGAATTTAGCAATACTGCACTAATCGACGCACTTTCTTCAGTTTGTCACTTCAGATCCTTGTGATAAGTAACAGATCTCTTGGCTGCCTGTTCATGTATTATCGTTAATAAGAAGAAAGCTATGGTTTATCTCAGGCATAATCTCTTCAAACAATGAGAAATTACTCATGACAACTAAGTAGCTTTTATATCCTCTAAAATTGTTATATTTGGTGCTGAACTCTCTCTACGCATTATTATAGGGTTGATGTTTATCCAACACAATATTAACAAATGACAGAAAACTTACAGCCTTGCTTCAATTTACTAGTCCTAACCACAGATAAGGTCGAAAAATAAAAAAGTAGGACTGTGATTAAGTTTCGCATTGAATTTACCAATATTTAACATAGTTCACATGTATTTCATGATGCAAATTTACCAAGAGTAAAGCGCTTGGGAGAGCCATGGGGAATTACATTTGTATGAGGTGGACAATACACTATTTGCCTTTCAAATTGTCAACATAATCTACACATAACTAACAAGATTGTCTTGCGTACAAATATCTGCATTTTTGTCCCTGTAAAATGGAGACATAAGATAAGGCAGATGCAGTAGATTCTTCTGTAAATTCCCTCAGGACTAGTCAATTCAGTTATGCTGGTAGTGGTTATACTCAGATTCTGAATGCTGGTGGTTTAAATCAAAATGTAATCTGATTTTACAATCCACCACACTGGTGCTGACAAAATTCACAATCGTAGAGGTACTTATTCCTTGGAAACTGTCTAATACAAAAATTGAAGAGAGAAATATGAGAAACAGCTGTGATGATACAAAGAAATGCAAGACCATTGCCTACTATGCTATGTCTCAAATGCCAATTACAATAGACTGTTACAATGTAGGAAGCACATCAGCTAATTTGGACACATTAATAATACAAACAGGAATGCATTGAAGACGTGTGATAATGTGAATCGGTGACAACGATGGAGATTGAACAAAGTTATTAGTCAGAATACTGCGGTAATTTCCCTGCTATTCTTCAAAAATAGTGCCATGGGGACTTTTCAATCCATATATACACACCAGAGAAAAAGTGGCCTCAATGTTTTACATTCTGCAAAGAGGCTCACATCCAAATTCTGTAACTTCGACCATCTGGAGGGATAAGGGCAGCAGCAACACAGGAGCCTGCCAGTTCCCCAGTAAAGTGTACACCACCCTAGTCTGGGAATAAGCCCATCCTTTCATCAATAGAGTCTGAATCCTGCAACTCTCTTCCAAACAGCAAATCAAGAGTCTTCACTGCTGCAAATAAAAAGCGGTAACTCACTATCTAATTGACAAGAGCTTGAGGGAGTTTTCAATAACTTGAGGGAGTTTTCAATAACTTGAGGGCGAAGATCTAGACCCGTGATAGCAATAAAAAATGTAACCAAAGTTCGATGAGCAGAAATATTTTAGTGAGGGGGGAAAAGTTTCACATATGGTAGAAGCCAAATAAACCTTAACTCTTCATCTGCTTCAAATAAATAATCAAACAATGACTCACTGGAAGTATGACGTTAAGACCATAAAGAGTGTACGCATTGCGTGCTATAAAATAAGTTGTTGTATTAGTTACCCAATCATTTTGTAATCATGGTTCATAAATCTGGCAACATATCAAGGGGCTGACAGACAAGAGAAACTATTGAACAAAACTGACTGCATCTGTTAATAAATACAATTCATTGTACCAGGCACAGATAACTAACCTACAAAGGACAATTTAACCAAAACCAATTAACCTGCACGCCTTTGTAACGTGGGAGGAAACCAGAGCACCTGGGGAAAACCCACGCAGTCACAGGGAGAACGTACAAACTCCGTAAAGACAGCACCCGTAGTCAGGATCAATCCAGGGTCTCTGGCGCTGCAAGGCAGCAAAGCTACCACTGTGCCAACCCGCCCCGCATCGGTTACTCCAGTTTTTTGTGTGTACACAAATATGTTAATAGCCGAGGACTGCTGTGCATTCCATACGAAATGTAATCCTCAAATTGTGCACAATTTAATTGAGAAAGGGTAGGAAAGATCTGAAGCTGGTGAAATGTTTGGAGAATGAATGATGTGTTGCATGCAGAAGCTGGTTGGGTGGGAATGTAATAATAAGGAACTGCTAATTACATGTTTATACCAAAGATGGACATAAAATGCTGGAGAAACTCAGCAGGTCAAGCAGTTTCTCTGGAGAAAAAGGATAGGTAATATTTCAGGTCATGACCCTTCTTCAGACTGATTGCAGGGAGAGCAGAAAATAAAACTGGGATAAAAAGGTGGCCGGCGACAGATGACCTCAGACGAAGGGACTCCCTGAAAGGCAGGATGTTGGATAGAAGCTGGTGTGAAAAACATATAACCATGAACTAGAAAGCTTGTTGAAGGATTTTTTGTGGAACGGGTGGGGGAGTCTGAAGGGTACTGATCCGAAACCTCATCTATCCATTTTCCCCAGATATGCTGCCTGACTCGCTGAGTTACTCCAGCACTTCTGTGTCTATCTTTCGTGGGGTGAAAGGCAGGGATCGGTGGAACTCAATCCCTTGTTCTGTCTGGGGGGGGGGGGGGGGGGGGGGGGGGGGGGGGGGGGAGAAAGAGGATGTTGGGTGTGTGAGCAGAAATGCAGAAGACACAGGTGAATACTCCATCCATAAATGCGGAGGGAGGGAGAAGCGGGCAATCCAGCAGATGTCCAAGAGTGGAAAGGCTCAAGTTGAGAGCAGATGTGGCAGCGATGGGGAAATTGTGATAAAGGGGTGGTGACCTTGCAAGATTAGCTGTGGGAGTCAGTGGGTTTGTAGCAGATGTTAATGGATAGTCTGAATTCCAAAATGAAGATGTAGATCAAGAAAGGAGAGAGAGGTTTCAGAGAGCGTCCAAGTGAATTTGAGGGCAGGGTGGAAGTTGGTTGATGGGTTATTAAATTGACAAGTTCTGCAGATGAAGAAGGCTGTTCCAACCAGGCACGTGCTGTCAGGGTACTCAAGGAAGGCACTGCCTACCCTGACTAAAATTATAACATCGTAATGACTAAATATAAACAGTAAAGGCATGGGAGAATTATGCCTATCTAAGAGATCGAACTCGCAAGTGGCATTATCCCGATCCCCTCCTTCACAACATTCGTGCCCTCCCCGCAACTTTACCCCGGGCCAGACATTTATCTTAGGAAACAGAGAGAGAAGAATGGAATTTGTGTACCAATAACGTGGTAAGTACATTTCTTGGTGCTTTTTAAAAAAAATACCGTATTTCCTGGGGTGTGGGGGTGGGTTCCTTTCACAGCGTTTGGGGAGTCTGGCCCGGGGTAAAGTTGCGGGGAGGGCACGAATGTTGTGAAGGAGGGGATCGGGATAATGCCACTTGCGACGCTCCTTGCACGGAGCCACTGCATTGAGGATGGGAAGCAGCAGCTCGGGTGGCTTTGAGCGGCCGCCGGGCCGGACAGCGGAACCGGCCGCCACCTCAGCGCCTTCTGCCGGCCCCCGATCACCTCTGGCAGCTCTCCATCTAAAAACCTCTCTCCTGCCGCTCGCGCGAGAGCTGCTTCTATCCCCAGCCACAATGCGGTAGCTCCCGGAGAGCTGTGGCAGCGGTGAGTGAGTTACTGCCATTATCCCCGATCCCCTCCTTCTCAACACTCCTGCCCTCCCCGCAACTTTACCCCTGGCACAGACGCTGTGAAAGGAACACTCCCCCCAATTGGTCCCTTGAGCAAGTGTTGTCATTCAATAAGAAGACAACTGATTCAACTTTTCCCTGTGCTCCCGTTTTTCCCACCACCTCTCTACCTGCCATCACCCACCCATTTAGTATTTAAGAATAAAGGAGACGAGGAAGCCTTGGGCAAATTGAATTGTTACTGGTTTTATTTTTATTTTTTATTTTTACGGAATGAACAATCTGCGCATGCGCGGTTTAATTTTTTTTAAAAAGCCGACTGAGCGCCTACCCTGAGTAATTACTCACGGCACGTGCCTGGTTTCAACACAGTTGCCAATGTAGCAGAGAAAGAGTTGAGGTGGTCTTCCAATCAACCCCACCTCATCTGGATCCACCCATCACTTGCCTGCTCTCGTGCCACCCTCCATACCTCTTTCTACCAGCTATGTAATCAGAAGAGCCCCGACCCAAAACATTGTCTGCCCATTTTCCTCCACAGAAGCTACCTGATACACGCTTCTGCTGAACCAATAACATGAGCATTAAATGATTGCATCTGGAGACAAGGAAGTGCAGACAATGGAATCTTGAGCAAAACACAAAATGCCGGAGTAACTCAGCAGGTCAGGCAACATTTGTGGAGGGAATGGCAGTTGATGTTTTGTGTTAGGGTAAGGACCCTTCCTCAGATTTAGCCTGAAGGGTCACAACCCAAAATGGCGCCTATCCATTCCCTCCACAGATGCTGCCTGACCCCGAGTTATTTCAGCACTTTGTGTCTTTTTTTCCCACTGATGCCAGATTATGTCCCAGCCAACCCAGATCTTTCAGCACACTTCCAATGGCTGCTCTATAGATGATTAACTCCAAATGTGTCATAATCCTGGGAAGGGGGGGGGGGGGGGAACTCACCACACACTGTTAAATTTCACACACACAGCAGCCAGATTCAGAGCTTTAACTTTTTATTCTTATAAACACAATGACAATTAATACATTTTAACTTTAATTCTCAAAATTACAAAATCATTTAAAAAAAATACAAAAAGCTCAAAATATCTGTAGAATGAAACTCGTCAAGAATCCATGTAGTTAAACAGTCATAACCAAGTTTAGATTACCATACCTCTCAATCCAACACAGTGTAGACATACAACGAGTTAGATTTCATAATCTTCACAACATTTGATTAAACATGGTTCAGTTTCCATCATATCTTAACATATACCTAGCCAGGAGCTAAGTAAACACTATAATCCTAGGATTAATTTCCTTGTTGCTAAGTCTTAAACTAAAGAGTTGTCATGCAATTAACTTTCCCCATTCATCCAAATGTTTCTGAAAGATCATTTTCATTTAACAAGTATCCGATAAATCTTATTAGAGGATTCCCAACACCATAAACCCGGCCACGACTGATTACTTTTTGATGTTAGTCCAATGACTATCTGGAAAAAAAAACTATTATTTCAAACACCAGTTACACTACCTGGCAACACGATGCAACAAATTTACATATAACTACTCAACAGGAATTCAAATGCTCAGTTACCGCCTGCTTCAGACTAAAGAATCTTTACTGAGACGCTGGTTCTTAGAATAGGTAAATCAATGAAATAAAAGTTTTAATATTTTGAAGGCTCTAATCGGAAGAAACAAATCTCTACGTTCGAAGTTTATGTTAGTTGGTTGGTATTAAGACTGAAATGCCAAGTTCACTTCTATATGAATGCACAACAACCTTCAAGGAGACATTACCACCGTCTACTCTCATTCTCCTTGCATTGGAACGGCAAGCATCTCAGCAAGATAGTAACCAAAACGATGACAGGATCAAAACAAAACATTATACTTTCTGCATTTGAAATTCAAATGTGAACACTGGAAGTTGATCAATTTACTCCTTCAAACACTATATGTAGAGCAGGCCCCATGTTTCTTGCTGTAAAATTCAGGCCAATATTAATTTAAGTCAGTACACTGATTAAGTGAATAGGCTGGTTCTCTCGAGTCAGTTGGGTGAAACAGGTCTGTAAAATTGCACATGATGAATTGTCAGCCTATTTTCACACACCCAGCTGTTTCTTGTCAAACAGGGTGCTATTTTGCTACAATTTCACTGGCCCATTCTTCAATGTGATGTCCCCCATCTTCCGATTGATTAGATATGATGAATCTTTACCTGATTTAGGGAAAATAGCATTGCTTGAAAAACCGAGCGCCCTCGTCACCTTTCCAATATCGATAATCCTATTCCTCCACATTGACAAACAAATAGTTGCTGATCACAGCAGCCATACTGAAACACTATAAATCAACGAGAATTAACTGAACAAACATGTTGAAAAACACCACAGTGCAAGGAGTTGTGAATAAACTACATCCTCAAAATTAAATCTTATTGATCAGGAAAGAGAGAGAAAAAAAAAAAATCACGATTGCAGTTTAGGCTCAGGTATGATTGACGTGCCAGAAGATGCAGCATTAAACTTGTAAATGAACCAAAACACCAACTGTGGAAAACTTTCTTTTTCATTTATTCTTGATTTGGCAGTACAAGGTCATGGACAGGATTAGTCCAAATACCTGCAGAAAAATCACAGTGGAATTAATCGTGGAAAAATGACACCCTGAAAGCTTTTATTAAACAGTAAGGAATATACAGTGGTATTTTACCTCAACCACTGCCAGCCCCAAGGCAATGCCAACTATTATAACGAGGTGGTCCTTCAGGATGTCAATCAGCACAGTGCCACATGACTGCAGGGAGGAGACGGAGGAAAGCAAACTGTAAGTGTTAAACCAATCCACAGAGTTAAATCGATTAGCTATACAGTATGAATTGGACCAGTAGGTTTAGGTACTTTCTACAAGTGTTTGCCCCTTTGAACAGAAAAAAAATAAAATGGAAGCACTCAACACAATTCCGCCAGTATTACCACAGCTATGGAATTCTTAGGTGAACCTGGACTGTACAAGTGGGTCTCCAAATAATATTGGCCAAAGCTGGCAGTAGCATTATCCTCAGCAAATCTTAGTTTCCCAGAACTGCCCACCTCAGCTCCGACTGAATAAAAGGTCAGTGATGGAGCCAAACGATTTCTCTGCTAGCATTGTGCTATAATGAGTCACCACTGACAATTCCATTCTCAGTAATGTTGTCAGTGCAAATTAAAGCCAGTAATTTAGTAACACCTAGTAATATTTTGTATGACATCTCAAGATGCATTTAGATCTCGCCAAAGGATGCCTTTGTTTAATGGGTCCCAGTCCACACCTGGGATGTTGCAAGCCTCTTATAGTTTGGCCATTAAGAGAAACAGAAACAGAGAAATCAACAGAAAAGAGAAACAGAAATCTGAAGAAAGGTCCTGATTCAAAATGCCGCTTGTCCATTTCTCTCTTCAGATGCTGCCTAATCCGTTGTTCTTCCAGTTTACTTTTGCCTCAGGATTCCAGCATCTGCAGTCTCGTGTCTATACATCCTAGTCTTCATTTCACATAAGCCGCCTCCTCAAACCCAGCAGTGATTTTATTCTCTCACAACCCTCGATGCAAGAAATTATAGATCATAAATTAAAAATCCTGGCTTTTGCTTAAAGAAATTTGCTATTTAGAATTTAGAAAAACAGATTGTTGAAGGCTCGTCACCAAGTTCCTTCTACATTTGGTCAGGAATAGGGGATGACTTCAAAATGTTCCGTTCCAATCCTAAGATATTAATTCAGACAATGTCCTATTTATATCAAAATCTAGTCAACATAGGGGCACGAGTTACAGAAATATCACTTGATACTCAGTAGCCCCAGTGTTAGACACTGTATCTTTAGTAACTTTAGTCTAGTTATCTTCCTCAAGCATTCAAGTAAATCTCCTCGGTGCTCTCATTTGATGTGAGCATTTGTTTGTGTTAAATTAATCATCTGTAGTTTCTTCTACTTAGTTGATATGTACATAGCTGCTTAGTTGTGCACACTCGTAGCATAGGTGGTGAGAGCAGGTATTGAGGGGAGTTGTTCTGGGACGCCAGAACCATCTGTTGAGCCTGCACGAGGTGTCGTGGACCCAACTCAACAACATCTGTGAAGAGAGGTACCCACTTGATAACCCCAATAACATACTGGCACGTACACAGTAGATACTTTAACCGTGCAAAGGTATTTTAGATTCTCATGTGGCATTGGGTTTCTTGGTTAAACATTTAGCTTGTGTGTTTGTTAACATGTAGATATCTTATTACTGATTATGAAGTTAGCTATTGTCCTCTTGCATAAGCGCGTATAGGTAGTTCACATATTACTTTGGCATTGGGCTTGGTTTTCTCGCTTAAGCGCTTATCCTGATGTTGTAGCGCAAGCACTGTGTGTTTTAACAGTAAAGTAATTCGGGCACCAGAAATTTGCTAACTATCGGGATGTAGTCTAGCTAGACTTTTACAAAGACGTAGCACAATTTTCTGCTTTTGTGTTCAATTCCTCTATTGAATGAAGCTTGACAGCACATTCATTTTTTTGTTAAATATTTTTATTAGACGCAAGTACATATTAAAAGAATATACTTGTCACATACTTTTGTAATATTATTAATATTAACAATTATGTTTTATTTGTATTTCTATACATTTTTTTTTAATTGCAGATAAGAAAAAAGAGAAAAAAAGTAAAAATAGAAAATAAAAACAAAAGGATGAGTGGAGTATTAAACAGGTTATCTATCATTGGAGATATATCCATGATTTGTTATATATGATTCTTCATCCATTCCTTTATTCAGGCTTTAGTCAGGCTCTCGCACCGAGCCATTTTGACCCTTTAAATATTCAATAAATGGAGACCATATCCCTCTGAAGAGATCCAACTTGTCCAGTAGGACAAGCCTTAATCTTTCCAGATGAAGTGTCTCCGACATTCCTGTAATCCACATTTTGGTTGTGGGGATGTAGGACCTTTCCAGAATTTCAATATTATTTTTTTCCCAATTATTAAACTGTAATCAATAATTATTTGATTTGTTGTTATTAATTGATCTGTTTCTAATATTCCCAATATTATTAATTTTGAGTCAGGGATCAGATTCATATTAACAACATTATCTTAAATATTTCTGTCCAAAATTTAGTAATTTTTATACAATTTGTAAATGAATGCGTTAAGTTAGCTTCTAAGTGCTGACATTTATCACATATGGCAGATACATTTGAAAAAATACTATGTAATTTGGATTTTGTATAATGTAATCTATGTAATATTTTAAATTGTATAAGAGAGTGTCTAGCACTTAATGAACAATGGTGTATATGTTGTAAACTTTCATCCCATACTTCTAGTCTAATTAATTGACCTAATTCGTTTTCCCATGATTGTCTATATATTTCTGTCATTGAAACATCGTTTTCCAATAAAATGTTATAAATATATGATATCACATTGACAGCACATTTAGCTTGCTTGTCCATCTCCTACCATCCCCAAAATTGCACCCTCCCTTGCATCTAAATTCCATTTACCACTCTCCACATTCTACCAGCTTATCTATGAGATAAATTGTATTATCTGCACTGTTTTTCCTCATCTCCAGTTTGGTGACATTGGCAAAGTTGGAAGCGTTTTTTTCAGTGTGCCAATTTCCAAGTCATTTAAAGACACAAAGTGTTGGAGTAACTCATCTCTGCTGTCATCTCGGCAGCATCTCTGGAGAACATGGATAAGTGACGTTTCAGGTCCGGACTCGTCTTCAGACTAATTCTACTTGACCTGACCCGCGGAGTTACTCCAGCACTTTGCACCTTTTTTGGTAAACCGGCAGCCGAGTTCCTTGTGCCTCCAAGTCATTGTATGAGCCACAATCAACTTTCTTGCCTTCTTAAAATAGTTTAATAATCCAAATATTTAAGAAAGAACTGCAGATGCTGGAAAAATCAAAAGGCAGACAAAAAGCTGGAGAAACGCAGCAGGTGAGGCAGCATCTATGAAGCGAAGGAATGGGTGATGTTTCAGGTCAAGACCCTTCTTCAGACTGATGTGGGGGTGGGGGATTATTTAATAATCTAAATAATCAGAAAGACCTATGCTATCTTTACAAAAGATTGAAATCCCTCCTTTTCAACAGCCTTCTTAAAGAGCACCCAGTCACATTAAGCAAAAAAAGAAGTGCTGGAAGAACTCAGCGGTCAGGCAGCATGTGTGGAGGGAAATGGACCGACGATATTTCAGGTCAGGACTCTTTTTCTTCTCTCCACCCAGTCACATTGCTTCAGCTCAACACCATGAATAATGGCCTCAAGATGATTACATGTTGCAACTGTACCTCTTCAATTGACCCTAGTAACAGTCCTGCCATGTAAGTTGGAGTACCTATTTCATGGATTACTCACTGCAAACCGTATTGAAATCCGGCATGGTGGAAGACTACACGTTTCTGGATAGACAACGTCATTGATCCCATTTGCAAAAATACAAGCCTAACCATGACCATGGGTGAATTTCTCGTGTGCTCAAAAACCAAAAGAAAACATCAGTCTGAGGTACACTTTGCGACGGTTAGTTACCTTAGCCCAAACAAGCCCGTTTGGTGTCATCATACAGCTAACTAAATCTTTGTCATCGCAGTTACAGGATGCTGGAACACTTGCCCAATCTTTGTAGCCATTCAACAGACCGCAGCATTTATTCTTAAAAAGGAAAACAAAACAAAGTGCTTCAATTTTTTCCCCACAACTATGGACCTCCTGCAAATATTCTTTGAGAACAGTCCAAAGGATACTTTTTATTCACTCTTTATTTGCAGACTTATTTTGGATTTGATGTACTTTAAGCTAATCTACTAACCAATTACAGTGCATAGAAATGATTAATGTGGAGATATTTACAGTCAAATAAAATCATCACAAATCCAGCGCTTCACCATTGGAAGCAGTTGGTGCAAAAGATTGCATCTTTTCATGGATTAATATTTTAAACAGAGGATGCGAGAAAAAGCAGGGCTCGATGATTAGTGGTGGATTGCCCCAACAATGGACCAAAGTTGTCTCCTATTCCACTAAACAGCTAATTTCAAGAGAGAGTTAGATTTAGCTCTTAGGGCTAAGGAATCAATGGATATGGGGCACTGATTTTGGATGATCAGCCATGATCACACTGAATGGCGCTGCTGGCTCGAAGGGCCGTATGGCCTCCTCCTGCACATTTTCTTGCTTTCTGTTTCTATAGTTCAATGCTATTCAATGGCATGCCATTTATCAGTAGTCTCTCAGAAATTAACCATGTATTGGCAAAAATGCATTATATTTTGCCTCAAGTTCGATCCCATTAAACTGTATTTTGGAGGCAGAAGATAAGGATTCTGCTTCTATAACTGATGTACTTATTCCATCACTACATGTGGACATTCATCCTGACTGACTGGGAAATTATTTCACAAATAGCATTTTTCTGGTCTTAGCTTCTGACACTCCACAAAGGAGTTTACTCTCAGCGGTTCAGTTATTCATCAACAAAGCCTCTCGTATTTTGATTCGTATGTTTAAAAGATCAATTTGGCTTCAGTCTGAAAGAAAATACTGACATGTTATCAGGAAGAAATGGTCATCTCTACCACACATCAACTGAGTTTCTGGGGATTATAGGTTTTGAGTTTGAAAGAGCTAGCTGCTTGTACCCAATACATTTCCCCACCGACCACATGTTTACACTGAATAATATTATGAACCGCAACCGTAGATCTGGCTGGTCAGAGTACTGCTTTTCAGTTTTTCCTCACGCGTGTTATATTTGTCTTTTACTGCAATGACTTGCAATCCACTGCGGTAAATCTAATCTTGTGGAGTGTCACACAATGACTGAAAAACAGGCACAATTAATTGATCCAGGAAGCACACCCACTGTGATTTGGAAACTGAAGGAAGCAAATCGCAAAAAGATAACTCGGACTTCATGCTCCATTTAAAATAATTTGACAGAGCGAAACACAAACCGAAAAGCATCCATGGAGAAGCAGATTGTAGCCCTATCGAAATGGCAATGTAAACAAATAATTTCCCCATTCAACTCCAGCCTCGCAAGGGCAAATTCAGCTAAAACTAGGATGTCACTGTTTATAGGGGCCCAACATGTAAATGTAGCTTAATGTTGTGAACACCCCAATTGTCACTCCTTTGCAACATAATGTTGAATTATGTCACATAACGTGCAACAGGATATGTTCAAAAGTAATTTTGTTAGAATCACATCAGATACATTACAGTCATTTTACATGGATCCAAACATATTTTGCACGGTTGGCACAGCGGGAGAGTGGTGGGGGTAGAGTTACTGCCTTAGAGCGCCAGAGGTCCGGGTTCAATCTTGACTACGGATGCTGCCTGTATGGAGTTTGTACGTTCTCCCCGTAAACGGCGTGGGTTTTCCCTGGGTTCTCCGGTTACCTCACACTACAAAGACATAGAAGTCTGTAGTTTAACTTGGCTTCTGTAAATTGTCCTTAGCGTGCACGATAACGTTAATGCACGGGAATCACTGGTCGGCGCAGACACAGTGGATCGAAGGACCCGTTTCCACACTATCGCTAAAACTAAACTGACATTATTCCACTGAACTTTTGAGTTTAGGACATCACCAGAATTCGAAAACGTCTGTGATAAATCCAAGAACAAAATAAGCCCTAAACAGCTGTATTGAAATATGCTCTTTGTCACGTTAGCACAATGTACACAACATTCTCTAAGCCAACTTCAATGGAATGAGCAGCAGAGGTCGAGTACAATGCTTTGACGTTATAATACCGCATGTTCAACGTTAGTGATACGAAATACATTTCTAGCCAAAAATTGGTTAAGGGCATGGAAATTAAGGAAGGGAGGAGAAACAACATAAAGGTATGCGATTGGATGAAAAGTGGGAGAAATTACATTGTAAAATTAAATCGATCAAGTATAATTCAAACCTGCCAATTCCATCTGACTGCAATGGCTGTGATATAACCGACTAATTTTACATGAACCACCTACTTGAAAGAGTACTTTAGTTTAGAGACACAGCCCAAATACAGGCCTTTCGGACCACCAAGTCCACACCGACCAGCGTTCCCCATACACTAGCACCATCCTACATATTAGGGACAGTATATACCTACGCACTAGGGGCACTTTGCAGAAGCTAATTAACCCACAAACCTGTACATCTTTGGTGCGTGGGAGGAAACGGAAGAAAACTCACGAGGTTACGGGGAGAACGCATAAAGTCCGTGTAGACAGCCCCCATAGTCGGGATCGAAGCTGGATCTCTGCTGCTGTAAGACAGCAACTCTCCCACTGCGCCACACCAATCTGTATACCGAACGAGTATTTTCTTCAAAGAAGCATTCAAGAAGTACAATAAATTAGGAACAAATTTACCTCTTTCTGTATTTCTTCTATCTGTTGCTTGACACTGTCCACTTGTTCACTTATGGGAATCAGTACTTTATATTTCTCCATCAACGTTTCTTCAATCTGGAGACAGACGGAATAATTTTATCACATCCTGGATCAAACCAGAATTTATTCTAACGTTAATACTTTTTGGAGTAAGCATATGGCATACATTACCTGTGATTTATACACTGCACCTAAAATGCCGGCAGTTATTTGAATAGCCAGAATAAGGAGAAGTCCAATGAAGAACTATGAAGTAATAAAAGAGAATGTTATACAGAAAAATAATTAATTTACATGGGGAAATGTATTCCAGAGTATGGTGCATTTAGGGATGAACTCTTATAAATCTTTGCTTTTGCCACCTCTCCCCAGTACGTTTTCTGCCAGTAGTTTTTTCCAATTTCTTTCAAACTTTGCTGCCTGAATTTTTGCAAAGTTTAAGTTGTACTTCTTATCCAAATTATTTATCAAAAATCACTTCCCTTTGTTGCATTTGTCTACGTTTCCTTTCCGAAACAGAACGTACCCTTTCAAGGAAAATCTTAGAGGCACATCTAACAATCACTAACTTTCAGATTGTGTTATTGGCATCTGGAAGATTTAAAAAAAATGTAAGAAAATGGTTCCTTTTCACAGCCATGTGTTCCCACAGTTGCCATCTGTGGGATTTTGCCGACTCTTGGTGTTGTGACTGTGTGGAGTTCAGGACCTTCACCGAACCAGGTATTTCTATTGATTAAATGTTCAGCCTAAGTTTTCAATGCACAAATGAACAAATTTGCTCCATGAATATGAAGTGCAATGTAAAGCTATCATAGGAACATATAAAATATGTGCAGGAGGAGGCCATTCGGCCCTTCGAGCCTGCACCACCATTCAATATGATCATGGCTGATCATCCAACTCAGTATCCTGTACCTGCCTTCTCTCCATACCCCCTGATCCCATTAGCCACAAGGGCCACATCTAACTCCCTCTTAAATATAACCAATGAACTGGTCTCAACTACCTTCTGTGGCAGAGAATTCCAGAGACTCACCACTCTGTGTGAAAAATGTTTTCCTCATCTCGGTTCCTCATCATATATTGCAAGTTATGGTTTGGGAAAATATGAAGGTCAGTGAAAGCCAACAGCAGTTACGACCAGTTCCATATCAATTATTTGGTCAAAGGGTGGTGAATTGTTTGGAGGTCATTGCCACAGATGGCTGTGGTGGCCAAGTCAATGGATATTTTTAAAGCGGAGTGTGACAGATTCTTGATTAGTAAGGGTGTCAGGGGTTATGGGAAGAAGGCAGTAGAATGGGGTTGAGAGGGAAAGATAGATCAGCCATGATTGAATGGCGGAGTAGACTTGATGGGCCAAATGGCCCAATTCTCCTCATTTGACATGAACAATTCTCTATTAACAGCAGAGAGCATTCTAAACATGCACAAACTATTGTCATACTTAGCCCTGCTCACCAGGACAACACTGATTAAATTCTAATAATGATGAAGATCTCTCAGTTCTGTGCTCAAGTTCACTGATCTAAGTATTCAGAACTTAAAAAGCAGCTTTGTGATCAATTTTCAGTTACAAAATGTTAGACTTTACTTCCCAATTCAGTGTAAAAGCAGAGCTTCACTCTGCACAAATTCAGAAGTAACACAGTTAAGAAATCATCACGTGCACAATAGTGTTTACAAAACAATATCATGCAGCACCACAGTCCACAAGCTACTTTACGGTATAATAACATCATACTTGTAGAGATGGTGGAGACAACTTTAGCTTCGGGGCATAGAATTAAATAGGCAATTCTGATCAAACATTCCCCCGTTATACATCACATTCCAAGGCCTACTGATTTAACTGATCAGTACGGACCCTCCCCGACTTGCATTGTGTCCCTTGACCCTTGTACAAGTCAGATGTTATAGAAAATAGTGGAGTAGGCCATTCGGACCTTCGAGCCAACCTTCATGGCTGATCATCCAAAATCAGTATCCCATTCCCACTTTCTCCCCACACCCCTTAGCCCTAATAGCTAAATCTAACTCTCTCTCGAATACATCGCGTTACAAAGGTCGGAGACGGACGTGTTGTTGTGCTCACGTGAAGTTACTATTCTGCAAGGGGACCGGGGCGGAGATGGCACGGAGACCACATGGTGGTGGGAGTGGACAGGTGTGAACCCCCGCTCAGATTCCAGGTTGGGGGGAAAGCCCCAAGGAGGGGAGCTCCAATGCGGAGATCACGTGGGGGAGGCAGAACCCACATGGGGAAAGCTCTGTGCCTTGTGGGGAACCCACAAGGGTACCAGGGTTGGGGGAGAAGATAGCTACGGCGCTGAGAATGAGAATGCAGGGAAGCATCCATGAGAACATGACAGGCTTGCAGAATTGAAGAAAGGCCGCTCACTGCTACCGAGATCACTAAGCAGCGCTACTCAGAAATAAAGCCTTGGCCTTAAAGAATTGCTTGCATAAGTGCAAGTTAACACAAGTTGCCTATTACTTAAGTCGGGAATGTCAGTGTTATTAACCTACCCTATCACCCAAAGTCAAAAATTACTTCTGACATTTTCTTACAAATATTGTTAGCATTCACAAAAGTCTGACCTACAAATACATACCAGAAGCAGCATGCACCTGCTTTCTTTAATGGCTCCACAGCATCCAAGAAATCCAAACACCATAATGATTGCCCCTACTGCAATCAGGAGGTTGATTGCAGGGTAGAATTCTGCCACACTCACAGAACCAATTTGCTGTGAAAACACAAAATTATGGAAATAGCTGTATACACGCCAATAAAGGCAGCATTTGTGAATTCAATAAATCTTGATATCACTATTGTTACACCATTGAACCATTATTAATTCACTATACGCCCACAGTAAATGTCATATAAGAAGAATCTGAAATAATGGTATCATCGATACAAGGAATTACAGATTTACTTTGGAGATACACTGCGGAAACAGGCCCTTTGGTCACAGAGTCCTTGCCAACCAGCAATCGCCAGGTGCACTAACACTACCCTACACAGTGGAGACAATTTTACCAGAGCCAATTAACCTACAAACTGTACATACCAGACCAACTTGATGTTGGTCTCTCATTGCGGTCCCTGCTCTGGAAGTTGAAGTATGAAAGTGGGGACGTCAAGAAACGTGAACTGCGAGCGAGGCCACAGCTCCCAAACCATGGAACACATTAGCTTTGCAAGAAGTACTGAACCTTTCCATTCCGCAGCAGAGAGGGGTTGCGTTGGGTTTGCCAAGCAAGGCATTCCATTAGAAGACTTTCCCCGATTGTACAACAGGAACATAAAACAAAACAAACCACGTGTTGTCCTCCATGCCTTGCATCTTTATAGCTGGCACTCAACAGAATGCAAAATAACCCTGCAGTGAATATATAGCCAGTAAGAAAAAAAATCTAACTTTGTAGGAGGCACAGCAAACTGCAGGCCAAAAAAAAAAAAATGCTGGAGGATCTCAGCTTAGGCAGCATCTGTGGTGGGAAAGGGATAGTCTACATTTGGGGTCAGGACCCTGCATCGAGGCCAAGAGTGTAAAAGGGAAATACCCAATATAAAGAGGCGAGGGGTCGGGGAGAATGAAGAAGCAGGTGCTGGCAAGTGAGATCCAGATGAGGAGGGGTTGGTGCAGGGAGTAGGTTGGGAAGAAAGGATGGGAGACAGAGGCAGAGGCAGGGAGGTGAAAGCTGAGATGAAGGAACATGATAAGGAAGGAAGGTGATGAATTAACCAGGTAAGGGAGGGATGCTGGGATCTGAGTTGAGATCTGTGGCGGTGAGGGCAGAGGGAAGGGGTTAGGGAGTGTGTAGGACACTAATTTCCTTTAAATTTGGGACAATTAAGTTGATGACAAATGAAGAGGTTCTTAAGTGTCTTATTCATCAAAGTTATGTTCTAAAATAAATTAGTGAGTCATTTGCCTCTAGGACAGAAGGACTTGCATTAAAGTCTCACACCAGATATTTGAACACAAGATCCAAATGGCTTTCCAATGCAGGATGGCGGAACAGAGGTCTTGCATTTCATAAAAATTAAACCAAGATTGCAACTGTCATTAGTGAATGGAAATGTTCCTATGGCAGTATTCCGAAAAGATGGACAGTGGGCAGGTGCTATAGACCTGCACGGGAAGGTAGACGCTCCCGCCCCCACGAGTCTCAGGCAGATGGGGCTCGTCAGCCTGGGAAGGCAGTCCATCTAGGAGAGGGAAAACTCTGATTTAAATCCTCCACTGCCTTGTGGCCATATCCAGTCATGGAAAAGGCTCCAGGTGTAAACCTCAAGAAAATCCAGAGTCAGAGCCCCTAACCCAGTTCGTTGGTGTCTGCAACCTTGCTCTGGCAGCTCCTGCGATGGCGCTGGTGCCAAACTGTAACGGCCCTGCTGTTCTTTTGGATCGATCAACGAAGTGGTGGGGGGGGGGGGGGGGGGGGGGGGGGGGGAAGAGAACGTGCTGCATGGGCAACAGCCTGACCTCCATATGACATCGCCCAGGCTAACATCTGACCAGGATGCATCACCCATGGTCAGTCATGGCCGGGGTGGGCCTACTGTTCCAAAATGATGAGATATTTTATTTGCTGTCCTGCCTCATTTTTTCCTCCCACTGGACCAGATTGAAGCATGTTAATGATTGTTACGACTACCTGGTCATTCAAGGGTATGACATCCCCACCATCAAAAGGATCTATAGGTGCTGTTGCCTCAAAAAGGCAGCTAGCATCTTCAAGGACCCATACCACCTCGGTGTCAAGTATGCATGCAGGTACAGCAAGCAGTGAAGAAAGCAAATGGCATGTTGGCCTTCATAACAAGAGGAATTGAGTATAGGAGCATAGAGGTCTTTCTGCAGGACCCTAGGGAGACCACGCCTGGAGTACACTGTGCGGTTTTGGTCTCCAGATTTGAGGAAGGACATTCTTGCTATTCAGAGACTGCAGTTTAGGAACACAAGGTTAATTCCCGGGATGACGGGACTGCCATATGCTGAGAGAATGAAGCGGCTGGCCTTGTATACTCTGGAATTTAGAAGGATGAGAGGAGATCTTATTGAAACATAAGATTATTAAGGGTTTGGACACACTAGAGGCAGAAAACATGTTCCCGATGTTGGGGGAGTCCCGAACCAGGGGCCATAGTTTAAGAAGGTAGACAAAAATGCTGGAGAAACTCAGCGGGTGAGGCAGCATCTATGAAGCGAAGGAAATAGGCAACGTTTCGGCTCAAAACCCGTCTTCAGACGCAGCCACAGGTTAAGAATAAGGGGTGATGAGGAAACACTTTTTCACACAGAGTTGTGAGTCTGTGGAAGTCACTGCCTCAGAGGGCGGTTCTCTGGATTCTTGAAAGTATCTTGAGAGAACGAGATAGGGCTCTTAAAGATAGCGGCGTCAAGGGATATGTGGAGAAGGCAGGAACAGGATACTGATTGTGGATGATCAGCCACGATCATATTGAATGGCGGTGCTGGCTCGACGGGCCGAACGGCCTACTCCTGAACCTATTGTCTATTGGCCATGCTCCCATTTCACTCATACCATCGGGAAGAAGATATTGGAGTCTGAAAACTAACATCCAGGTACAGAAACAGCTTTACATTACTGGAGAGATACAGCACAGAAACAAGACCTTCAGCCCACTTGAGTCTCCGCTGACCCACACACTAGGGACAATTTTTACAACTTACCAAAGCCAATTCACCTATAAACCTGTACGTCTTTGGAATGTTGGAGGAAACCGGAGCACCCGGAGAAAACCCACGCGGTCAACAGGAAGAACGTACAAATTCCGTAGAGTCAACATCCGCTGTCAGGATCAAACCCGGGTCTCTGGCTCTGCAAGGAAGCAACTCGACTGCTGCGCCACTGTGATACCTTCTTCCCATCAACCATCAGGATATTAAACACACCATATCTACACAGGCATTTTCAACCAGTCCCTGCAAACATGTACTGTCCCTGCCACCTTCAAAGTCTCCACTATTGTCCCTGTATACTAGAAGACAAGGAATACTGGTCTTAATGACTACAGGCCTGTCGCACTGACCTCTGTAGTCATGAAGCCCCTTGAAAGACTTGTGATGGCCAAGCTGAAAAATATCACAAACCCCCTGCTGGACCCTCTGTAGTTTGTATACCGGGCCAATAGATCAGTGGATGTCAGAGTCAACCTAAGCCTGCACTTCATCCTCCAGCACCTAGACCACCAGGTGAGCTTTGAAAGGATTTTGTTTGTGGATTTTAGCTCTGCATGCAACACCATTGTGCCAGAGCTACTACACTCCAAACTCTCCCAGTTGACTGTGCCTGAACCCCTCCGTTGGAGGATCACCAACTTCCTGACAGACAGGAAGCAGCATGCGAGGCTGGGTAGTGCACATCTCGGACCCGCAGACCCTCAGCATAGGAGCACCACAAGGCTGCGTACTCTCCCCTCTCCTTTACTCTCTCTACACCAACGACGGTACCTCCACAGACTCCTCTGTCAAGCTTCTCAAGTTTGCGGACGACACAACCCTGATTGGACTCATCCAGGATGTGGAGGAATCTGCCTACAGACAGGAAGTGACACAGCTGGCGTCCTGGTGCCTTCGTAACAACCTGGAGCTCAATCTTCTTAAGACGGTGGAATTGATTGTAGACTTTAGGAAAGCTCCTGCACCCCTCCCCCCCCCCCCCCCCTCCCCCCCCCCCCCCCCCCTCCCCCCCCCCCCCCCCCCCCCCCCCCCCACCCACCCCACCCCCCCCCCCCTCCCCCCCCCCCCCCCCCCCCCCCCCCCCCCCCCCCCCCCCCCCCCCCCCCCCCCCCCCCCCCCCACTCACCATCAACAACACCACGGTAACATCTGTGGAGTCATTTAAGTTCCTTGGAACCATCATCTCCAATGACTTTAAATGGGGGCCCGCCATCAACTCCAGTCAAAAAGGCCTAACAGAGGATGTACATCCTGCAGTAGATGAGAAAACACAATCTGCCACAGGCAATGATGGTCCAATTCTACACGGCCATCGTAGAGTCTGTCCTCACCTTCTCCATGATGGTCTGGTTTGGCTCAGCCACCAAGCACGACATCCGGATGCTGCAGCGAATCGTCCGATCAGCTGAAAAGGTTGTTGGCTGCAACCTTGCCCCCCCATTGACGAACTGTACACTGCAAGGGCCAGGAAGCGAGCGGGTAAGATCATCTCTGACCCCTCTCACCCTGGCAACAAGCTCTTTGAATCTCTTCCCTGTGGAAGGCAACTCCGGACTGTCAAAGCCGCCACAGCCAGACATAAAAACAGCTTTTTTCCACGAGCAGTAGCTCTACTCAATAACCAAAAGTCTATAGCCTCCTTTTGCTCTGGTATTTTATTGCATTCATATGTTTAAATTATAATGTTTTATGTTTTCTTCTTAATGGTTTACTGTATGTCGTGTTGTTACTTGCGAGCGGATCACCAAGGCAATTTCCTTGTACGTGTACACACTTGGCCAATAAACTTATTCATTTATTCATACATCCAAACTGACTCAGTTGCATGAGGGACTTTGGGCCTTGTTTTGTTTTACTCCAATATTGAGTTTTGTTTAATTTTTGACCTGTTTACAGAGCTGTTATGCTGCTGCAAGTGAGAGTCATTGTTGTTTTGGTACATTTGACAATTAAACATTCTTGACACCCATTTGAGAGAGTAAAATGAGTCTCCTCCATAACTGCTTGAAAAACGAACAACACAACAGTATGAAGTGTTAAATTCTCCAATTTTAGGCAACCTCTAACACCCACACGTCCCCATTCTACCCCCCCCCCCCCCTCCTCCCTATGCCCCAGCTGGACTCGCACCTATTTCTTCCCTTCCCACTACATGCCCCTCTCTGGCTTCACAAACCACAACTCTTCAATCCTTTTGTCTCACACCTTCCCTTTCATCTCTGGCCTTTGTTTCAGCCAACTGCCTATCAAAATCCCCCCTCATCTGTGTTCACCTATTACCTGCCTCTCCTCTCTTTCCCCCCCCCCCTCCCCCTACAATCAGTCTGAACCCGAAAGGTCCTCCACATGGAGCCTGACCCACTGAGTTACTCCAGCAATTTGTGCCCTTCTCTATAACATGTCTGCAGCGGTTCCTATTCAGCCACAGCATTGTCCATCAAAAATAGCTTCAGAACACCTCAGGTATTTAAAACAGCCTTAAAAGTAGAAGCCCGTTCCTTTAAGCTAGCTTTTATTCAGAAAACACTTCAAGCAAACAGCAAGGATAATTACCTTCACACTACCGTTGCTGGCACGTATCCATATTGACACTGCGAGTATCACCGTGCCACTCAGCTGTAAAACAAGAGATTGGACAGCATTAAAATACTTGCTGAAAACAGGTTGGACTGCTTCAACTCATGGTGTTCAACTCATGACCTCTAGGCTTGGTCCCGCTGATCCACCAAGCCACCTTCACTTGGCCTCCCGTACCTGCCCTTGCCTGAAGCAGCATCTTAGCCCCTGGAGCCAGTTACTGATTGATAGGGCCCTGCATCACAAGTGGATTGTGTGCTGGCTGAAAATAGCATGACTGCATTTAAGACCGGCTCTAACAGGCAACGAACCGAGGCCCCTCGGCCTAACGGCCGTCAAAAGACAAGGAACACTTGTGGATCTCAAATATTCCAAGGTAATCGAAAAAATCAAAATCCTGCTTTAAAAAAAATCTTCACTTTATAAGGTAATGAAAATTAACAGCAGAAAACACTTAAAATAATTAAATACAAATACATTTAAATTAACAAATTCAAGTTATTCGGCAAGGGAACAGGCCCTTTACCTGTCAATGCCAGGCCCACCAGGGTGGTGTGCAGAGGAGAGGTAGAACATCTGGGCGACAATCTCTTGTACAATGTCAACAGAACAAGAAATTAATTGACGAATGCTATGAAGTGCTGGAATAACTCAGCAGGTCAGGCAGCATCTCTGGAGAATGTGGATAGGTGACGTTTCAGGTCGGGACCCTTCGTCAGACTGATCAAGGGTCCCGAAACAAAACTTCACCAATCCACATAGTGTCCTTTTGTGTAAATCAGCATCTGCAGTTCCACGTTTCTACAAACTAATCGTTCCGTACAGAAGGGGAAAGTCGGGAGACCATGTACAAGATTTCTTTGGGGAGTCAGCATGTGGAGAAAGTTAGCAGCTTGAAACACCTGGGTGTTTATATCTAGGTGATTATGTCAGGTCATCCGAGATGCACATTAGTGCCTTTGCTCTCTTTCTAGTTTATAGGGGATGGGTACGTCACCAAATACTCAAACTTCTACAGATGCAGTGTAGAAAGTGCCCTAAAGGGCCTGTCCCACTTGGGAGTCATTTGCGCATCACGCGCGAAGATTTTGTACATCCCGAAATGCTGGGACACCGCGAGCGACCGCTCGTCACTGCCTACATCACCACACGCGTGTAATGCGCATCATACGCACATCACGTGCGCGGTACGCCGCACGCGTCGTGACGGGTAAATGTCACGTAAATTACACGCCATTGACGCCCAAGTGGGACAGGCCTTTAACTGGCTGCATCTTGGCTAAAGGGCCTGTCCCACTCTATGAGGTAATTCAAGAGTTCTCCCGCGTTTTCCCCTGATTCGAACTCGGAGAATATCCGTAGTGGGTCCGTAGGAGTTCATGGATGTCACGTAGCGGCTCGTAATGCTAACGGTAGGTACTCGGGAAATCTGGTAAACTCGTGACGTTTTTTCAACACTGCAAAAAATGTCGACGAGTAAAGAAATACTCGTGATGAAAAAAAAAAAATTGTTACCTTTTACTCGTACAAGCCGCTACCAGACATCCACGAACTCCTACGGACCCACTACAGATATTCTCCAAGTTCAAATCAGGGGAAACCTCAGGAGAACTCTTGAATTACCTCGTACAGTGGGACAGGCCCTTTAATATGGCATGCAAGAGGCTGCTGGACTCAGCCCAGTTCTTCAAGGGCCTCACTATCAAAAGTATTAACATGAGACGCTGCCTCAAAATGACAATGCCAATCATCAAGGATCCCCACCCTCAGGACCATGCCCACTTCTCACCGCTATCATTGGGCAGGAAGTACAGAAGCCCAACGCTCCACATCTCCAGCTACTTTCCAACAACCATCACATGCTTGAACCAACTTGCACAATCTAGTGAACCGCTCTTGCACGACCATGAATTGTTTTCCCAATTCGGTTTTGACCTAATGTGTGGCCTTTTGCAGTCCTTTTTCTTTTTACTATCACTAGTAAGGCAGTACAGTGGCACTGCAGTAGAGTTGCTGCCCAACAGCGCCAGAGACCCGGGTTCAATCCTAACTATGGGTGCGGAATGTACGGAGTTAGTACATTCTCCTTGTGACCACATGGGTTTTGTCTGGGAGCTCCAGTTGCCTCGCACACTCCAAAGACATACAGGTTTGTAGGTTAATTGGCTTTGGTATACTTGTAAATTGTCCCTAGTGCGTGGGATAGTATTAGTGTGCTGGGTGATCGCTGGTCGGTGCACACTTGGTGGGCTAAAGGGCCTGTTTCTGCACTGCATCCTCTAAATTCTGTGCAATGTATCTGTACTTCTGCAAATGACAATAAACTTGATTTGACTTGGCTAATCCTATGTGCCAGATGAAGGTGTATAAACTAATTTAATGACAATTTAAAAGCAGCCTTTAAAAATTTGAAACTTTCCTCTCTCCCTTGGAGCTGCACCTCTATTAAAAAGGAGACACTTAAACCCGTCTCACGGTGCGAGTTGACCCACGAGTGACCCAGAGTTGTCACTCGTGGTAATCACGTACACTAAACGTAGCGGGAACATCGGAACACTTGCGAGCAACTTAGCGACTCGTGGCGCTAACGGCAGGTACCCGTGAAACTAGGTAACTCGTGAAAAAAATCAAACATATTTGATTTTTTCCACGTCAAATTTACAGTTCAAGTTAAAAATTGAAACATTTTAAACTCGTTTATAACGTGGTGGCCCGTGCGTTTAGCTTAGTGATTCGTGAGTCTACCGTGGGAACTCTTTTAACTCAGCGGGCAGGCAGCATCTCTGGAGAGAAGGAATGGGTGACGGGATGACATTTCCAAATTTCTCCAGCCCCATGTGTTCACTAGCATCTGCCCTTTCTTGTGTATGACATTATTTGTATCTACAGTGCCTTGTGTCTTGGCAATTCATGATTCACACACACACACACAATGCTGGGGTAACTCACACACACACACAATGCTGGAGTAACTCTCTCTCACACACACGAACAATGCTGGAGTAACTCACACACACACAATGCTGGAGTAACTCACACACACACACACACACGCACAATGCTGGGGTAACTCACACACACACACACAATGCTGGGGTAACTCACACACACACACACAATGCTGGGGTAACTCACACACACACACAATGCTGGGGTAACTCTCTCTCACACACACGAACAATGCTGGAGTAACTCACACACACACACACACACACACACACACACACACAATGCTGGAGTAACTCACACACACACACGAACAATGCTGGAGTAACTCTCACACACACAATGTTGGAGTAACTCACACACACACACACACAATGCTAAGGTAACTCACACACACACACACACAATGCTGGAGTAACTCACACACACACAATTCTGGAGTAACTCAGCGGGACAGGCAGCATCTCCGGAGAGAAGGAATGATGATGTATCGGGTCGAGACCCTTCCTTAGACCACTACCCAGAGATGCTGCCTGTCCCGCTGAGTTACTCCAGCATTTCGTCTATCTTTAAACCAGCATCTGGACTTCCTTCCCACATAATAACCAATGAGATTCCCCACTAAACTTCCGTGTCCTCATTGTTTCCCTCTGTCTTCCCCAGACCTGTGTATATGTATATGTGTATGTGTATATGTATATATACTTTGCGTGGTTCCTGGGTTGCCTACTGCTGGGTAACTGCACGAAATATCACCCCCTGCATTTCAAATCTAAATCTCTCGACAGAGTGAGTGTGTGTGTGTGTGTGTGTGTGTGTGTGTGTGTGTGTGTGTGTGTGTGTGTGTGGTGTGTGTGTGTGTGTGTGTGTGTGCGTGCGCGCGCTCCCCCCACCCCAGGAAATACAGTATTTAAAAACATAAAGCACCAAGAAATGCACTTATCACGTTATTGGTTGCTGGAGGGTGCGCATTTTCCCTTTGTAGGTCGTATCAATTCAGCGGCTGCGCTGAAATAACTCAAAGCCACAGGATGGAGATGTCTTTTAACATTGTTGCTTTATTAAAACATATCTTAATTCACGGTTGGCTCAAGAGTAACGGGAGAGGAACTTGGTAACTCGGAGGAGGAACTTGGAACATCGCAGAAATGACATACCTGTGGGAACTCGGTTAAACACTTGAACATAAACTTGAAGTCTCGTACACAACCACGAGTCTTTCACTCGGGGTACCTCGTGGGCCAACTCGCACCGTGAGACAGGGCCATTAATCAGCGCCTGATTAGTTTAGTGATACAGTGTAGAAATAGGTCCTTCGACCCAGAGTCCAAGCTGACCAGCGATCCCTGTACATTAACAATATTCTACACACACTAGGAACAATTTACAATTATACCAAGCCAATTAGACTACAAAAGTGTACGTCTGTGGAGTGTGGGAGGAAACCAGAAGTTCTGGTCACAGGGAGAACGGACAAACTCCTGGTTTAACTTTGTACAGACAAAATGTAGAAACAAGGAACTGCAGATGCTGATTTACCAAAAAAAAGAGACACAAAGTGTTGGAGTAATTTGTGGAGAAGGTAGATGGGTGATGTTTCGGGTCAACCCTTCTCCAGTCTGAAGAAGGGTCCCAACCCAAAAGATCACCTATCCATCTTCTGACTCCCCGAGTTACTCCGGCACTTTGTGTCTCTTTAACTTGGTACAGGTTCAGCAGGTGGATTCTAAGATAACTACTGCTGGGAGTCAGCAGGAAGTTGCCACTGTACTGCCGAGCTCCACAAGGAAATCAATAATGCATATAATAGTGGCCTACAGAAAGTTTTGAATTTCTGGTTGAATGGACCACAAATTGTCAATCTACCTCTCCCCTAAAGAAACTGTGCTCCATTGGTTGAAGTAATAAACGTTTAGAAAAAAGATTACGGCCAAAATCCGCTGGCTGTCATGTATGAACCATTTAAATATTCATTCCATTCCATGGTCAATGGAAAGATTGGCCTTCAAATTGTACAATTATGGCCCTCAATGATGAAAGGGGGCAATTATACAGCTCCTTCAAAAAGGCACCAATCATATTTGTACCCAGGCTGCATTTTGTGTCCCAACACATTTTTTTTAAGAAATTCAGTTATTAAAATTTTACATTTACGAGAAAAGCACTCTCGGCTAATTTTAAGATATATTGAAATAGATGTATTTAAAGAGTTAATCAGCAATGTTTGGTTACACCATCATGATTTAAAATATTTTACAACAATAAGTGTTGCAAATATACAATGAGATCATTCATAAGCCTAAGAATTGTTGCCAAATCAGATTAAGATCTGGACGACAAAACCGATACGGTTTATTCAGAAACAGGAATCAATGTTGAAGGCACACCCTGCTGTAGAGATGATAAAGGTCTTGGGAAAAGTCATTTGTTTAGCAGCATTATGTGCATTGCGTTTATCGGCCTGCTATGCTGCTGCAACTAATTGTTCCATTGTCAATACATATGACAATAAGCGCGTTCGGTCTTCCGACTGCGCGTGCCCAGGTCAAAGGTCACCATGCATAACATTGGTGGAAAGCAGTGGATCGTCCGGGGTTGTTGGTTGGCCCGGCGGGATTTGAGCTGGGGTTGCCGCTTCTTCTCCACGCTGGCTGTGACCGACGGCACCGGCTGCCCCAGGCCCACAGCCCGCGCGGAGAAGCACCAACTCCAGCCCAACCCCTCCTCGGCACCAGCGAAAGCCGAGCTCCAGCCATACACACAAAGCGCTGCAGCAACTGAGCCACCTTCCCGTGACGGCAGCAAGCCCGGCCCGACACCTCCGGTCGCCCCTGGACAGGGACGAGACACCCGGGAGGAGACGGGAACAGCCCAGCAGCAATTCAACAGAACTGGACCTGACACCGACCACAGACAAACATGAACTCGCTCACTCACCCACCAAAGCATAAAGCAATAAAAAACAATATAATCTTCGCTTTTAACAAAGGCACAATAAATACAACTATTTCATAGTATGAAAGCAGTATTTTTTTACCTAGAAGAATCAAAGTTGGAAAAAACAGAAGAAATGAAGGTTCATTGCTTTCCAGCAATGTTATGCAGTGACCTTTGACCTGGGCATGCGCAGTCGGAATACTGAACTCGCTTATTAAACTCTTGATTTTGGCATTGTAGAATACTTATAAAATGTTTCAAATTTTTGTTGAAAACCATTTCACCTGCATGTTTATAAATTAATATTGTTCAAGGAGAACTCCTAGCAACTGAACACTCAATCTAGGGAAAAAACGAAACTTATTGCCCAGTACTTTTGTGGATTATCTCTGAATAGTAGATATTTTAATTGCTTTCCAAAATAGACAGTTAACACAACATTTAAGTATCAATCTTAATGTAGATGACCAACAGAAGTAAGCAGAACAATATGCAAGGCCAGAATGGGGTACATTAGAAAGAGTGGTTGATGGGGTTAACAATTAGACCATTTTGGTTTCTTCCAGCTTCGTACCATAGGTAAAATCAAACCATTCCTCTAATTCGACGACCTTGAAAAAAAATCATCCACGCATTCATCTCCTCCCGCCTTGACTACTGCATCTCCCTATACACTGGCACCAGCCAATCATCCCTGACCCGCCTGCAATTGGTTCCAAATGCCGCAGCGAGACTTCTGACGGGTACCCGTAAAAGGGACCACGTCAGCCCGATTCTGGCCTCTCTCCACTGGCTTCCAGTATGTTACTGGATCAACTTCAAGCTATTCTTATTCGTATACAAAGCCATTAACGGGCTTGCCCCCCCCCCCCCCCCCCCCCCAATATCAAAAAATTTCTAACCCACCAATCTACCTCCAAGTCCCTCAGGTCGGCCGACTTGGGGCTACTGACTACCCCGCGGTCTAGGTTTAAGCTCAGGGGTGACTGTGCTTGTGCAGTTGCAGCACCTAGACTGTGGAACAGCATCCCTCTCGTCATCAGAACTGCCCCCTCCATCGACTCCTTTAAATCGAGGCTTAAAGCCTATTTCTACTCCCTCGTGTTTTTGAGACCCTCTGAGGAGGCGCTGTAAACAGTTTTTGTATGTATTGTTAGGTCTGTGTACCAGTGTATGTAGCACATTAGTATCTGCACTGATGTACAACACTTAGGTCAACGCGAGTTGTTTTAAAATGTGCTATACAAATAAAACTGATTGATTGATTTTTTTTTAATGGTAACAATGGAGTTTTAAGCAGAGCTGCTCGTAATTACAGAGTGAAACCCAAGCTGCGAATGATAAGAGGAGGTTGAAAGAGTGCACAGGAGGCTAGGATCACAGGAAATCAAATTTAGCCAGGAGGATAAAATAGAAATGGGAAGAGACAATGAACTGGAAGGAATAATACACAAGAATAAGAATTTTATTTGTGATATTGGGGAACCATGTCTGAAGAAGGGTCTTGACCCAAAACGTCACCCATTCCTTCTCTCCAGAAATGCTGCCTGTTGAGTTACGCAAGCATTTTGTGTCTATCTTTGGGGAACCATGAAATGGGAACAAAGTTAAATTGATAGGAACCAGCAATAGAGACGAGTAACTCAGTGGGTTTTAAATAAACTGAAATTCCTGAAAGGGAATTAGCCAGGAAATGATTGGAGTCAAAACTGGGCCTGGATTGGAATACTATGTTGATCCAGTCACAAAACAACCATAGATGAGAACAAAATAATAATCTACCCATGTTCATTCTTCAATCCAATATTCCAAATGCATTTAATAACTCCAAGGCCTCCGCATCAATTAAGTAACAGATCAAGGTTTTCAACATCAAGCTGGAGGATGAAGCCACAACGTAACTAAAACCTTCACATCAAGTTTTCCAATTCTAACTCTTGATAAGCATTCTGTACTTGACCAGTCTGCCAAACTAAAAATGACCTCAACATTTAATGTGATGCTTACAATAATAAATATAAACTTTAGAAGCGAACAATGCAGATGGAGTTTCCTGTTGTACATATTACAAATGATGCTTAATCTTTAGCTAGATTGGGAGCAATTAGAGGAAGTTCATACTTTTCATTGCAAATAATTAGGGAATGGAAGGCTATATGAAACTGTCACAGAAGAGAGAGGGTGTAGATCTGCCATGACTATATATAATGGTGGGCAGGACTGAGGGATTGAGTACCCTGCTCTTGCTCCTATTTCTGTGTATTTTTTAATCAATTCTTGGGTATGGCCCAAATTTTATTTCAAGTTGAAAACAGTGATTGGATATCTAATTTTAAAGGAAACAGAAACAAATAGAAACGTATGAAGGGACAAACAGACAAGACTTTTCAAACCAGGAAGTGAAAATCCATTTCCTATACCTTTAAGCACAACTAATAATACCAGAAGAATGTCTGAAGAGTTTAAAATTTTCTAAGCCGATTCTCCCCTCTCTTGCTTGGATGTGCACCCTTCTCCTCAACTTCCACGGTTCAAATCCAGGGTCGAACACAATTCAGAGGCAGACGGAGTCAACGGTGAGAATGCTCAACAAGTTGTTTTTTTTAATCTTTACGGACGAGGGGAGAAAGTGGCCGGAAGTTACCTAAACATCTCCAGAATATACTTTGTGCCATGTTTTTTTGCTGCTGAATGTAAGCGGATATGGGGAACAGGCAACAGCGTTCAATGTAACTGATTGAGCCAATGGAGCCACTGCGTTATCTAGGTCTAGCCAAACAGTCGCCGACCGATGCATGTGTAACAAACCTGTACCTTCCATTATGATCTATTTTAAAAAAAAACAATGCTCGGGTTGACTGGGAGAAGGAATTAACGACGCAAAATTGCACACAACACAAAAATACACATTCACTCTCAATGCTGCAACTTTTGGTATACTTTAACACAGAAACCATTACAATCTAGTCTTGGGGTAAGAGTCTGATAGCTGGATGCATGTTTGCGCGCCAGCACTGTCAGCATAGAGCTGTGCAATAAACTGTTCAATTGCACGGAACATAATATTGGCAAACGCAGACTTCTTCGATTATAAAGCAACTGGAAATACTTTTTTTTTAAACGAGATTAAAGTGCTAAACAATCGAATGGCACCGCGACACAAAGGAAGCAAATCACAATTCAGCCGCATGCAATTAAAAGGTTGCGGCTTCAGACGCGGTCCAACATCAACGAGGTTTGCTTCACAAAGTTCGCTGCTCACCCAAAATAGGAAATTGAAGAAGAACATAGAATACTTGATGCACTTGCTAACTCCAGCCATCGTCCCGGTCTCGACTTCCCACCGCTCCGTCCGTGCAACTTCACCTTTGCTTCTCCGGTTCCGGGATCTCCCGTGTTAAACAAACCACACCCACCCACTGGTCGGCTGATTGCGAGGTGATACTCCACATTCCCGCTGCAGTAGGGGCGAGGCTGCTGACTGGTGAACCATCAGCAGCCCGCACACGCTGTCCCGCATGCAGGCAGCTCAGACTGCATTGGGATCAAACATCTATGATCTTTGATTGGGATTACGTTGTTTCAATGGCATTGCATTGTCACATGTACCGAGGTACAGTGAGATTCATTTTTGTACACAGTTCAGTACAATTATCACTATTCGTAGAAACATTGAAAACAGGTGCAGGAGTAGGCCATTCGGCCCGTCGAACCAACACCACCCTACGAATATGATCATGGCTGATTATCTAAAATCAGTACCCCGTTCCTGCACCTCCCCTTTTTCCCCCCAATATTCACCCCATTCCTTTATCTGCCCCATGAGCCTCATACATCTCACACTGCCACCCAGCTTTGTATCATTCGCAAACTTGGAGATGTCACATTTAATCCCCTTGTCTAAATCGTTACTATATATTGTAAATAACTGGGGTCCCAGCACCGATCCTTGCAGCACCCCATTAGTCACTCTGAAAAGGACTCGTTAATTCCTACTCTTTGCTTCCTGTCTGCCAACCATTTCTCATGTCAACCATGTCAATACCCTACCCTCAATATTATGTGCTCTAATTTTGCATACTAATCTCATGCGGGACCTTGTCAAAGGCTTTTTGAAAGTCCAGATACACCACATCCACTGTCTCTCCCTTATCCTACGCGTTACATCCTCAAACAATTCCAGAAGTTTAGTCAAGCATGATTTCCCCTTCGTAAATCCATGCTGACTTTGTCCGATCCTGTCACTGCTTTACAAATGCGTTGCTATAACACCTTTAATAATCAACTTTATAATTCATAAGCAATTAGATACATCTTAGCTAAGCAGAGACACAAAAAGCTGGAATAACTCAGCGGGACAGGCAGCATCTCTGGAGGTAAGGAATGGGTGACATTTTGGGCGAGGCCGTTCAGACTGAAAGTCACGAGAAAGAGACACAAGAGATATAGACGATGATGTAGAGAGATATTGAACATTGCACCTCAGATACAATAGTTTGTTTAGAGATGCAGTGCGGATACAGGCCCACTGACCCGACTTGCGACCACCCCATACACTAACACTATCCTACACACACTAGGGACAATTTACAATTTTTACCAAAGCCAAATTAACCTACAAACTGAATGTCTTTGGAGTGTGGGTGGAAACCGAAGCAGCCGGCGAAACCCATTGGGGAGAAGGTATAAATTCTGTTCAGAATATATATACTTCTATCAGGTATCAGTTCTACTGATAGCACGTCCGAGAAAACAATCTAAACCTATCCAACCCCTCCTTATAGGTAATATCCTCTTATCCAGACATCATTCCAGTTGAAAAAAGGACCCAAAGTGCTGGAGTAATTCAGCAGGTCAGGCGGCATCTGGTTATTCTGGTAAACCTTTCCAAAGCCTCCCTTCCTCGATTGGGTTCACCAGAACTGCACAGAATACTCCAAATATGGCCTAACCAATGTCCTACAAATCCCCAGGTACTTACCCCTGCGACCGCAGGAGATGCAACACCTGTCCCTTCACCTCCCCCCTCGACTCCATCGAAGGACCCCAACCATCTTTTCAGGTGGGGCAGAGGTTCACTTGCACATCCTCCAACCTCATCTACTGTATCTGATGTTCCAAGTGTCAACTTCTGTACTTCGGCGAGACCAAACGCATGGTCAGCGATCGTTTCGCTGAACACCTCCGCTCATTCCGCCTTAACCGATCTAATCTCCCGGTTGCTCAGCACTTTAATGCCCCTTCCCATTCCCAATCTGACCTATCTGTCCGGGGCCTCCTCAATTGTCAGGGTGAGGCCCAGCGCAAATTGGAGGAACAGCACCTCATACGTACTTCGCTTGGATAGCTTACACCCCAGCGGAATGAACATTAACTTCTCCAACTTCAAATAACCTTTGCTTTCCCTCTCTCTCTCAATCCCCTCCCCCTTCCCAGTTCTCCCATCAGTCTTACTGTCTCCGACTACATTCTATCTGTCCCGCCCACTCCCCTGACACGAGTCTGAAGAAGGATCTCGACCCGAAACGTCACCCATTCCTTCTCTCCAGAGATGCTGCCTCTCCCACTGAGTTACTCCAGCATTTTGTGTCTACCAAAGTCCTATAAAGCTACATAATGTCCTCCTGACTCTAATGCCCCAACCAATGTAGGCAAGCGTATCATATGCCTTCTTTACCACTGACTCTTGTGTTGCCACTTTCAAGGAGTTATGGACTTGGATCCCAAGATCACTGAATTCATCAGAATAAGAGTCAAGAGTTATCAGCCTTGCCATAATTGTATATATTTCCCTTATATTTGACCTAAATGGCAATACCTCATATATGTTCAGCTTAGACTCCATCTGTCATTTCTCCGCCTATTTCTGTAGACGATCTAGATCCTTCAGCATTCCTACCTTCTCCCTGCTTATCCTCTTGTTCTTGTAATATTGAGCATTTTTGGTTATTAAGAAGGAAAAAAACATTAAGCAAAGGCTTCAATAGACAATAGGTGCAGGAGTAGACCATTTGGCCCTTCAAGCCAGCACCGCCATTCAATGTGATCATAGCTGATCATCCCCAATCAGTACCCCGTTCCTGCCTTCTCCCCATATCCCCTGACTCCGCTATTTTTTAAGAGCCCTATCTAGCTCTCTCTTGAAAGCATCCAGAGAACCGGCCTCCACCGCCCTCTGAGGCAGAGAATTCCACAGACTCACAACTCTCTGTGAAAAACAGTGTTTCCTCATCTCCGCTTCAATATTTGGTTTCTGTACTAGGACGTCAGAATGTCTCTGCAATCAAAGTGGGTCACAACGGCTCGTGTTTTTATTGTTCTCGTTGCCCCGGTCATATCACTGATGGCCAGTTCTATAAGCAGTCCTCAAACAATTATGTTCAAGAAGGAACTGCAGATGCTGGAAAATCGAAGGTAGACAAAACTGCTGGAGAAACTCAGCGGGTGAGGCAGCATCTATGGAGCGAAGGAAATAGGCAACGTTTCGGGCCGAAAAACCTTCCTCAAACAATTATGATTGGACCGATCCATTAATTCATACAATACACAGGGTTTCACTACATAATATCACTAACCCAACGAGCAATGTGTTATTGCTGTAAAAAGAGAATGTTGATTTTTTAACAGGGGCATCTCAGTAATTTTATGGAGAGAAGGAGAAAATAATAGCACCGGAGATTACCTTTTCACATCTATTTGAAAAGACTTGAGTTTGGTCGTGTTTTGTTTTTTTTAAAAATTCAAATAAAACTTTAGTCGTGATTATAAAATATGTGGAAAAGAACCATGCAAATGCTTAATACATACTTAGAGTCTATACATTCAACATTGCTATACTACTGTATTGTAGAGTAATAATACAACATTATACTACTATGTTTTCTTTCATAGTGTTGTGTAGTGTTAGTGTGAGCAACTTCTGTCACCCCATTGCCACTTCTGGGGTGAAACCTCTTTCCTTGATAGAGGGGTATGCCCACCATACTCAGCCGCTCAATGTTAAGCAGTACGAGGATCCTAGACTGTGGTCCTCCCCCATAGAGTCTCTGTGCTGGCTGCACCTAGTTTGAGGGTGTCCCTCAGCACATGCTCCCGAAGCCTGCAATAGGACAGTCGGCAACAGATACAGTTGGGCCGTCAGAGCTGTGCAAGTCCATGGGGTCGGGCTTGAGACAACAACCTTCTGCACAGGAGACTCAAGTTACCAACTGGAACAAAGGTTATGTTGAAACTGTTAGGGGCAACACGGTGGCGCAAAGGTAGAGTTGCTGCCTTACAGCGCTAGGTTCGATCCTGACTACTGGTGCTGTCTGAACAGAGTTTGTACGTTCTCCCAGTGAAGGCGTTGTTTTTCTCCGAGATTCGGTTTCCTCCCACACTTCAAAAAAGTACAGGTTTGTAGGTTAATTGGCTTGGTAGAAATGTAAATTTTCCCCAATGTGTGTAGGATAGTGTTAATGTGTTGGGGGGGGGGGGGGGTCACTGGTCGGCATGGACTCAGTGGGACGAAGGGCCTGCTTCCACGCTGTATCTCTAAACTAAGCTAAAAGCAGCAAGGTGGGTGGAGGCTGATGCAGGGAGTAAACACTGTCATAGATCACCAAAG
Source organism: Okamejei kenojei (assembly GCA_035221665.1). NCBI lineage: Eukaryota > Metazoa > Chordata > Chondrichthyes > Rajiformes > Rajidae > Okamejei > Okamejei kenojei. The sequence goes on along the minus strand of CM069149.1, from coordinate 16,120,025 downwards.
CCAGTATGGGCCATCTCTAGGCAGCACACTCTACTGCCAGCGTGTGACATCTCAGGCAGAGTGTAGTCAACTCAGATCGTGCGAAGTTTGGTTCAGTTGCATGTGAGAGTTTGCTAAAATAACGTAATGTTCCTGGCTTTATGCGTATACACACAAAAAGAACTAGTAACTCAGCGGGTCAGACAGCGTCTAACTGCAGATGCTGGTTTAAACCAAAGATAGACACAAAAGGGTTCTCGAGCTGAAACGTCACCTATTCCTCTTCTCCAGAGATGCTGTCTGACCGGCTGAGTTACTCCAGCTTTTTGTGTCTAGCTTTATGAGTGTTGCTTGCTTCAGCAACTTCCATTCTGAAACTCCAAGCAGGTCAGTTAAATTGCCTGCAAGGGCTGATCACAATCAGTCTTTAGAATAGATTTGCAAGTTGAAGGACAAAAGCACTCTGAGAAACAGCTCAGTGCAGCAATCTGAAAAAAAGGTTCATTTGGGTGGATAGATAGAAATGGGTCAATTATCTTCCTTGTTCGTGAATATCTCATGAGCTTCACTGGTACAATTATCAACACCCAGACAGGGTGTGCAAAGAAGTTGGTGAAACTAAAAGTAAATGAAACGCAGTTTAAAAAAAAGGCAGGGTTTTCCATGTGGTTATCTTAACCAAGCCAAGAGATATAGGGACCAATAGTAGTGACATGAGAACTTGTTTTGTAGCAAGTTCTGAAAAGACTTGTTGGCCAAGGGACCCTTTGGATTGCCGGTAACACTTGACTCAATAATGTCTGGGCGTTTTTGTAAATAAAACTATAAAATCTCTCCCCACTCATTGTATGTACTTTATGTTATCAAATCACCAAGAACAAATTGTGTACAACATCATGAGAGGAATAGATTGGGTAAACGCACAGAGTCTCTTGCCAAAGGTAGTGGAATTGAGAATAGGTTTAACGTGAAGGTGAAAGATTTAATAGGAACGAGAGGGATAATGTTTTTACGCAAAGGGTGGTGGGTGTAAGGAACGAGCTGCCAGGGGAGGTAGTTGAGCTAGGTACTATCACAACGTTTAAGAAACATTTAGACAGGTAGTGTAGGAAGGAACTGTAGATGCTGGCTTAAATCAAAGAGAGACACAAAATGCTGGAGTAACTCAGCGGGACAGGCAGCATCTCTGGAGAGAAGGAATGGGTGACGTTGGTGGAGACCCTTCTTCAGACTGATGTCAGGCGGTACATACAGATAAGGAAGTGTATAGATAAGGAAGATAAGGCGGAGGATAGTGTTAATAGGCGGAAATTGGCTGGTTCTTCGGTTGAGGAAGAAACGGAGGGCTTCAAGACCTTCCTGGTGGGAGATGGAGGTGTAGAGTGAGTGTACATCCATAGTAAAGATGAGATAATGGGGTCCTGGAAAACAGAAGTCATTGAGATGAAGGGCATGTGAGGTGTCTTGGACATCGGTAGGGAGGGATTGGACCCAGGAGAGATAGGATGTAGTCGGAAATTAATTCAGTGGGACATGAACAAGCAGAAACAATGGGTCTACCAGGGCAGTTCGGTTTGAGGATTCTGGGGAGAAGATAAAATCGGGCCGTGCGGGGCTGGGGAACAATAAGGTTGGAGGCTTTAAAGGGCAGACAGCCAGAAGTAATGAAATCTGCAATGGTGTGTGGGATTAAGGCCTGGTGCACATCTGTGGGATCATGCATGGTCCAAGGATAAGTAGGAGGAGATGTTTGAGATTTGTCGCCTGTCCTCAGCCCAATTGTGGTCAGCGTGCCAGACTACCACGGCACCTCCCTTGTCGGCGGGTTTGATTATAATGTTGGGGTTGCTGCAGAGTGAGATGAGGGCTGTACGTTCAGAGGGGATGACGTTAGAGTAGGCAAGGGGAGTGGAAAAGTTGAGACGGTTGATGTCACACCAGCATTCGTAAATAAAAAGGTCTAAAGGGGGTAGAGGGTCAGTCCAAGAGGAGAGGGACCGGTGGAGGCGGGAGAATTCCCCTAAGGGGGAATTACAAGATAAATGTTGAGATGTTTCCACTGATGATAGAGTGTCAAAGGTTGTAACACGTTTATAAGCCATGGGGTTGGTGATTAAATGTGAGCTGTCCAATTGTTTTTCTTGCAGAGCTTGGCAGTCATTGGAAGTATTTAAAGAGGAAGCAGGATTCTTTTTGAAAGATAGACCTGTCTGAAGAAAGGTCCTGACCCAAAAGGTCACCCATCCTTTTTCTCCGGTGATGCTGCCGGACTCACTGAGTTACTCCAGCACTTTGTGTCTATCTTCGGTATATACCAGCATCTGTAGTTCCTTTCTACACAAAATTCTTTGGAAGATTGGGAAATTAAGGGCTGTAGGGATCTGGCACAGAAGTGGAGTTGAGGCCTGGGGTAGGTCAGTCATAATCATAATCATACTGAATGCTATGGCAGGTGTGAGGAGCAAATGACCTACTCCTGCTCTGGCTCTGTTTCTTTATACTCTTGTGCCCCAGATATAAAGACCAGCATTGCATCAGTCTTTCACCATTGCTTCTTTGTCACCAGACTAAATCCTAAAATTCACAACTACACGCAGTGTAGAGCAACTACATTACAAGGATTACAAGCAGTTGATCAAGAAAACAGCTTCACCACTGCCTTGTACGAGCAATTAGGGCCAGGCAATAAATATCAGCCTTGCCAACAATTAACGCATTCTACAGCTGAAGTTTGTAAAAATCAACAGCATTATTCCAAAGTTCCTGCAATGAAACAAAATATCTTGAGGTAATCCACTGGAATATTTTCAAACAAAATTTGAAAGCCTCGTAGGAGATATTTGGTTAGATAACCAAATCTTGAAAGACATGTTTTTTTTAAATGATGGGAAGTAATATAGTCAAGCAAATGTATGGATTCATTCCAGAGTTTATTCCCTTGGTGGGTACTATTTAATATTTTCGTTTGATAAACAAGAGGCCGTTCAGTCTATTGGGTCTACGATGCCTTACAGAATAATTCAATTTTCCCTGAAGCCAATTGTTCCCCCGTCCCCACCATCAGTTCTCACACTCACCTGCATGACAGGTGAAATTTACAGTGGTCCATCAATCAACCTGGCAAACTGCACATCTTTGGGTTGTGGATAGAAAACAAAGAACCCAAGGGGACCTCTTATGTCAACAAGGGAATGTGCAGACAGGTTGGGCTAGGCAGGTAATCAGGATCGAACCCCTGCCTTTGGAGCTGTGAGCCAACCCCTCAACCAGCTGCACAAACATCCAGTTGGCCATCAAACCTGCTCAGCCATTTAATGTCATGCTGGTGATTGTAAACTTTATACCATGTACCCATAGCCTCATGGTAACCTTTCACCCCCTTTAACCTCCTCCGGCTTAAAAAACATTCTGAGACTTTGTTTCAACCACCTTTTGAGGACGAAAGTTCCAATGATTCCCGTGAGGAAACATCTCATATCAATGTTTTAAATGGGCAATATTTTTTTAAACTGTAATTCTCCCACCAGGAGAAAAAATCTTCTCTTTCACTCTTCTAAGATTTCTCAGGATCTTATATTTCTCACAGCCTCTCTGATTTTTCTAAATTACATTAGACATAGGCAGCCCAGCAAGTCCCATCTTTTTTCATAGATCTACTCAGGTGGCATGGTGACACAGCGGTAGAGTTGGTGCCTTTCAGACCCAGGTTCGATACTAACTACGGGTGCTGCCTGTATGGAGTTTATACGTTCTCCCCATAACCCTGGGTTTTCTTTGGATGCTTCTATTTTCCTCCCACATTCCAAAGACATACAGGTTTGTAGGTTAATTGGCTTTGGTAAAAATTGTAAATTGTCCCTAGTGTGTAAGATAGTGCTAGTGTACAGGGATCACTGGTCGGCACGGACTTGGTGGGCAGAAGGGCCCGTGTTCTAAACTAAAACTCATCCATTCCAAATAGACTCACCAAAGGTTGAGGCCTCAGTATGGAACGGAATGGCTGAAATATAGTCATATAATGTGGAAACAGGCTCTTTGGCCCAACCATGTCAACCAGAAGACCTAGTTAGGCCACACACACACTGTGTCTCTTGCAAAACAGCATCTGCAGTTCCTTGTGTCTACATTATGTCACACACGGTTAGCCCGGCACTCATCTATCCATACCAATATATTATTTTCTATGCCTTTTTATTTTCTACAATAACCTTTGATGCAACAAATGCCTTCTGGAAATCTGTGCATTATATAGTGCATTTAGAAAGTATTCAGACCCCTTCATTTTTTCCATATTTTGTTACGTTGCAGCCTTATTCTAAAATGGAATAAAAATTTTTTTTTTAAATCATCAATCTACACACAATATCCAATAATAAAAAAGCAAAAACAGGTGTTTAGAAATGTTTGCAAAGGAATTGAAAAGAAATAACTGAAATATCACATTTACATAAGTATTCAGACCCATTACTCAGTACTTTGTTGAGGCACCTTTGGCAGCGATTACAAGTCTTCTTGGGTCTGACGCTACAAGCTTGGCACGCCTATTTGGGTAATTTCTTCCAAATCTTCTTTGCAGATCCTCTCAAGCTCTGTCAGGTTGGATGGGGAGCGTTGATGCACAGCTATTTTCAGGTCCCTCCAGTGATGTTTGATCGAGTTCAAGACCAGGCTCTGGCTGGGCCACTCAAGGACATTCACAGACTTGTCACAAAGCCACACCTGCGCTGGCTCGGCTGTGTGCTTAGGGTTGTTGTCCTGTTGGAAGGTGAACCTCCGCCCCAGTCTGAGGTCCAGAATGCTCTGGAACTGTTTTTCGTCAAGGATCTATCTGTACTTTGCTCCGTTCATCTTTCCTTCAATCCTGACTAGTCTCCCAGTTCCTGCCGCTGAAAGGCATCCCCACAGCATGATGCCGCCACCACCATGCTTCACCGTAGGTATGGTATTGGCCAGGTGATGAGCGGTGTGGGTTTCCTCCAGACGTGACACTTGGCATTCAGGTCAAAGAATTCAATCTTGGTTTCATCAGACCAGAGAATCATGGTCTGAGAGCCCTTTAGATGCCTTTTGGCAAACTCCAAGCGGGCTGTCATGTGCCTTTTAGTGTGAAAATTGAAATCTCCCACAATCACTACCTTGTGCTTAATAGTAATATCTGCTATCTCCTTACATATTTGCTCTTCCAATTCTCGCTCCCCATTTGGCGGTCTATAATACACCCCTAAAAGTGTTGCTACACTGTTCCCACTTCTCAGTTCCACCCGAAATAGCCTCCCTAGACGAGCCCTCCAATCTATCCTGCCAAAGCACTGCTGTAATATCGTCTCTGACAAGCAATGCAACACCTCAACCTCTGGTCCCTCCAATTCTATCACACCTGAAGCAACAAAATCCTGGAATATTTAGTTTCCAATCACAGCCCTCCTGCAACCATGTTTTACTGATTGCCACAACATCATATTTCCAAGTGTCAATCCAGGCTCTAAGTTCATCCATCTTTCTTAGCATTAAAATATACACATTTTAGAAACCCACCATCCCTTATTCTCGGTCTATTATCCTTTTCCACTTTCTTGCCTACATTTTGGGTCCGAGTGCTTCCCTTCTCTGCCTCTTGCCCCACACCCTGTCCCCTAGCCCCCTCTACCCGAGTCCCTCCCCCCAGCCTTTCTAGTTTAAAGTCTCCCCAGTAGCCTTTGCAAATCTCCCTGCCAGGATATTGGTCCCCCTTGGGTTCAAGTGCAACCCGTCCTTTTTGTACAGATCGTGCCTTCCCCAAAAGAGGTCCCAGTGATCAAGAAACTTGAATCCCTGCCCACTGCACCAGTCCCTCAGCCACGCATTTATCCTCCACCTCATTTCATTCCTACTCTCACTGTCACGCGGCACAGGCAGTAATCCTGAAATTGTTACCCTTTTGGTCCTTCTCCTTAACTTTCCCCCCAACTCCCTAAATTCTCCTTTCAGGACCTCTTCTCTTTTTCTGCCTATGTCATTGGTACCTATGTGTACCACAACATCAGGCTCCTCTCCCTCCCTTATCAGAATCTTTTGGACACGTTCCGACACATCCGAGACCCTGGCACCAGGGAGGCAAACTACCATCCGGGTCTCCCGACTGCGTCCACAGAATCGCCCATCCGACCCCCTAACTATAGAGTCCCCTATTACAATTGCCCTCCTCTTTTTGCTACCCTTCTGAGCATCAGGGCCGGTCTCTGTGCCGGAGGCCCGGCCGCTGTTGCTGCCCCCAGCTAGGCTGTCCCCTCCAATCGTACTCAAACACGAGTACCTATTTTCCAGGTGTACAGTCACAGGGGTACACTCTAGCCCCTGCCTCTGCCCCTTGCCCTTCCTAACTGTGACCCACTTGTCTGCCTCCTGTGGTCTGGGAGTGACTACCTCCCTGTAGCTCCTCTCTATGACCTCCTCACTCTCCCTGACCAGACGGAGGTCATCGAGCTGCTGCTCCAGGTTCCTAACACAGTCCTTTAGGAGCCCCATCTCGACACACCTGGCGCAGATGTGGACGTCTGGAGGGCTATCAGATTCCCTGACCTCCCACATCTGACATCCACAACAGTACACTGCCCTGGCCTTCATACTCCCCCCTTACACAGGATACAATATCAACACAATACAAAGTACACAACAAACTGCTGGAATCTGCTAATCAGCTGCTTACCCTAGTCCACTTCCCACCAATCAGCGGCCTCCTCAAAAAAAAAAGAAATATTTAAGAAATTCTTAAGAAATTCTTAAGAAAATATTTAAGAAAATATTAAAGAAATTTAAGCCTTTAAGAAATATCTGCAAAAAACTCTTACAATCAGTATTGCGTTTTTTCCTGGCTGGTTTAAGTATCCTCTAATTTGTCCTTCTTTGTCATTTTTCAGTCATTCTTTGCTGTTTTGTTTATTTCTGATCTGCCTCCTGTCTGCACAACTATCAATTATTGTTTCTAAGAGGAAGAGTCACACTGGGCGGAAACAGGCCTTTTGGCTGTCCTTGTCCATGCCAACCATCATGCATCCATTTAAACTAATCCTATTTACCAGAACTTGGTCCGCAGCCTTTAAGAATTATATTAGTTCCTCGGTGTAAATATCACAAATTTGACCAAATCCAAACATGTTGTTGAAACAGTCACAAAAGCACATCAAGACATCTACTTCCTCAGATTGAGGATATTCACTATGTCCCCAATGACCAAGATGCACTACAGATTGGTATGGCAACTGTTTTAGAAACATAGAAACATAGAAATTAGGTGCAGGAGCAGGCCATTCGGCCCTTCGAGCCTGCACCGCCATTCAATGTGATCATGGTTGATCATCCAACTCAATATCCTGTACCTGCCTTCTCTCCATACCCCCTGATCCCTTCAGCCACAAGGGCCACATCCAACTCCCTCTTAAATATGGCCAACGAACTGGCCTCAACTACCTTCTATGGCAGAGAATTCCACAGATTCACCACTCTCTGTGTGAAAAACGATTTTCTCATCTCGTCCTAAAAGACTTCCCCCTTATCCTTAAACTGTGACCCCTTGTCCTGGACTTCCCCAACATCGGGAACAATCTTCCTGTATCTAGCATGTCCAACCCCTTAAGAATTTTGTAAGTCTCTATGAGATCACCCTTCAATCTTCTAAATTCCAACGAGTACAAGCCAAATTCAGAGTTTTGTCCAAGATTGTGAGGAACAGCAGTGTTGTGGATGCTGGCCATTCTATCATGCAAATCTGCCTCTCCCATCGATGGCATCTACACTTCATGCTGCCTCAGGAATACAATCAACATTATCGAGGACCGCGCATACCCCAGTTATTCCGTCATATCCCTTCTCCCATCGGGCAAAAGAATAAAAAAATTGAGAATTCCACCAGATTCAAAATAGCTTCTTCACCACTGCTATCATAATCTTGAATGGATACATTCCTGATCTTCCAATCTACCTCATTGGGGCCTTGGAATTTCTTTTATCCTGCATTTACTCTGTAGCCTTAACACTACATTCTGAACTCTGTTTATTTTCTCTTTTCCACTACCTGTTGAGCTCATGTATGGTATGATCTGCCTAGATAGTATGCATAGCAATGTTTTTCACTGTATCTTAGCATGGGTGGCACGGGGATATAGTTGCTGCCTTAGAGCGCCAGTTCAACCCCGGTTCGATCCTGACTATGGGTGCTTGTCTGTATGGAGTTTGTACCTTCTCCCCATGACCTGCTTAGGTTTCTTCGGGAAGTGCCAGTTTCCTTCTACACTCCAGACGTACAGGTTTGTAGGCTAATTGGCTTGGTATAAATGTAATTGTCCCGAGTGTGCGTAGGATAGTGTAATTGAGCGAGGATCACAGGTCGGCGCAGACTCGGTGGGTGGGCTGTAGGGCCTGTTTCTGCGCTGTATCTCTAAACTAAAAACCAAAAAAATGTGAAAATAATAAACCAATATCAATAGTGGTATTATTTTTCACTTTTTAAATTAACCACGGATAATGGGTCCACCCCTTGAGTTAGAATGTATCTGAATCTACATAATACTGGCAGCAACAAACATGAGCATCACCAAGTAGTCTGTGAAAGTGTTTAGGAAACCGTCAGTTGATAGAACTGTTAGTGGCACCGCACATCACTTCGCCGGTGACTGATAATTGTCCAAATTTGATTTGTTGTGCTTTTTGTGAACAAGACAAACATGGGCAATTTTCCAAACTCTTCTTTAAACATCTCACTTTGGGCGTAAACCACAGGATCCCGGTTGCTATGAAGCACAAATAAGTGGCTAATGAAAAATGATTATGTTTCATCTGACAGGAAAGATCTCAGCTGTTCCACTTTAAATCCATTTACCAGCGCTGTAATAAGAAGTGTTGTCTTTCAATTAATTCTGTGTTATCATCTTGTGGGAAAATATAGAATGAGGAATCACTATGTAAAAGTGAGCAGTCATCCATCGATTTATGGCAGAGATGAGAGATGTTATTTTTTTTCCGTTAAGTGTCTTGAGTCTTTGGAATTTCCTTCTTTAAAGTGCAGTGGAAGAATATTTGTAATGCTGAGGCAGATGGACATGATAAGAAAGGGGAAGTAAAATTATAGTGAGTGGATGGAAATGTAGAGCTGATGTTGCTATGAGTTCAGTTTAGTTCAAAGATGCTGCATGGAAACAGGCCCTTCGGCCCACCGAGTCCATGCCGCCCATCGGTCGACTGACTATTCACACTAGTTCTATGTTATCCCACTTTCACATTCAGTCCCTACACAGTAGGGGCAATTTACAGAGGCCAATTAACCGGGAAACCTGCACGTCTTTGGGAAGTGGGAGGAAACCGGAGCACTGGTGGAAACCCACATGGTGCCAACTCCGACACAGACAGCAGCCGAGGTCATGTTCATGCATGGGTCTCTGGTGCTGTGAGGCAGCTCTACCAGTCACGTCACTCTCCTGCCCTATCTTCCCTGCCAGTTCAGCCAAGATCTTATTAAATGGTGGAGCAGGTTTCAGGGCCCAGTGACCTCAGCTAGCTCACACTTCATCTGTACATATGCTTGATATCATAGCGCCAGAGATTGCTCCGATTGGAAGAGGGAAGACAATTTTGATAGAGAAATCAAGAATCATCGTTAAACTGGAATTCTCTCTACCACTGAAGATGTTGATATGGGGATATATAGATCTTAATAGACTGAGATCATTAATTTTTGTTCTGGCTAGGCACTAAAATTAGTGTTATCATAGCGAAGATGTCTTACCTAGAGTATAGAGAATCAAGAACGAGAGGACAGGTTTTAGATGAGTGGGGAAAGACTTAAAAGGAACCCGAGGGGCAGCTTTTTCACACAATTGATGGTGGGTATATGAAATTAGTTGCAGATGAATGGTGGACAGTTAAATTAAAGTATGATCAAGAGAAAGTAATTCAAGGAATTTAGTTGTTAGTCTCAAGGAGACTACAGAGGCAGCGAGAGGCAGAGAGGCATAAATTATGGATTTACCTGTTACACAGTTATTATTGATGGCTCAGAGTAAGGTCAGGGTTATCACGCAGAGATTGCTGTTGTGTGAAGTTATCTTAATTTCTCTTGTTAAATTTGAATTTATGTCATTTTTAAATTTAGGACTGTTTTACTTTTTGAAATTATTTTCTTATTTTTCATACAACACAGTGGCTTAGCAGTAGAGCCTCACAACGCCAGTGACCCAGGATCGATTCTGACAACGGGTGCTGTCTGTGCGGGGTTTGTACTTTCTCCCTGTGAATGCTTGAGATTTCTCTGGGTGCTCCGGTTTCCTCCCAAAGACGTGTAGGTTTGTCGGTTAATTGTTTTTTGTAGATTGCCCCTAGTTTGTAGGTTACAAAAGTGGGATAACATGGAACTCGTGTGAGGGTGATCAATGCACGTTGTGAACTCGGTGGGCAAAGGGTTTGTTTTCCATGCTGTTTATCTAAACTAAACTCAATTAAACTAATATGCAGGAAGGAACTACAGATGCTGGTTTACACTGAAGATAGACACAAAATTCTGGAGTAAATCAATGTGTATGTCCCCCTGATTCAATTTTATCTTTGTATGCTTTATTGTCATCTTCCTCTAGCTAACAATAATCAATTCTATATTTTTCTCTATCTTGATCCCTTTTGTCCCCTCTGATGTCTCATTTTCACACCTTACCCTTCCATATATCTGTGTCTCCCTCTCCCCTGACTCTCAGTCTGAAGAAGGGCTTCAACCCGAAATGTCACTCATTCCTTCCATCCAGAGATAGTAGTGCCTGTTCCGCTGAGTTACTCCAGCATTTTATGTTGAAATGAAACATAACAGGAAGGTGTGTTACAAAACAGGAAGGTGTGTTGAATCTTTATTAAACAGATTGGGCAGGGCTGCCAACATTGGGTGAGTGAGAAATTGCGAGGGAGCGTAACGACCGAGGGGGTGAGGGTGTCCCTCCTCCCAGGGTAGGGAGCTTTTGCATTTTTCAGCTTGAAATTGTGCACTCTGGTGCGTACTGTAGCAAGTCTTTTAACTTACACTTGAATGCAACATTTATGCTTTAAATTGGATTGGGTATGAATAAGGTTAGGGTAAATTACATTCCACGATAGAGCCAGGTGCAGCACATGAATGACTATATTCATGTATGGAAATCAGATTATATTCATGCTGTTATGCATATATATATAGAGAAAAACACATAGAAACAAGGCAAGTCGGACGTCCATCACTGTTCTGCACAAATAAATCAATCAACCTTACCCTTTGAATATAGAAACAAGACGAAAATAATGCCACATATTCAATCATATATGGTTCAATGAAATTAAGATATATATGTAAAAAATATATATGGAAACAGGCCCTTCAGCCCACCAAGTCCACACCGACCAGCAATCTAATTTACACCAGTCCCATCCATCACGCCAGGGACAATTTACAGAAGCCAATTAACATACAAACCGGCACTTCTTTCAGATATGGGAGAAAGCGGAATATCCAGAGAGAACCCATGTGGTAGTAAGGCCGCAACTCTACTGCTGCACCACCGTGCCACCCCATTAAATTATTTTTTCTATAATATATTTATTATGGTGTCATGTCAATAACGATTAACACATGATTCTGATTTCTGCCCTTAGTTGGATAACACACATCTCCAGTCATTGTGCTTTATGGCTGGTTTTTAACCTCTTCAGTCTGAAAGTCTTGACCCGAAACATGACCCATTCTTTCTCTCCAGAGATGCTGCCTGTCCTGCTGAGTTTTTCTAGTTTTTAGTGTCTTCAGTTTAAACCAGCATCTGCAATAATTTCCTACACTATATGTTAAGCAAAACAGGTCAATAGACAATAGACAAATGGTGCAGGAGTAGGCCATTCGGCCCTTCGAGCCAGCACCGCCATTCAATGTGATCATGGCTGATCATCCCCAATCAATACCCCGTTCCTGCCTTCTCCCCATATCCCCTGACTCCGCTATTTTTAAGAGCCCTATCTAGTTCTCTCTTGAAAGCATCCAGAGAACCCACCTCCACTGCCCTCTGAGGCAGAGAATTTCACAGACTCACCACTCTCTGTGAGAAAAAATGTTTCCTCATCTCCATTCTAAATGGCTTCTCCTTATTCTTAAACTGTGGCCCCTGGTTCTGGACTCCCCCAACATCGGGAACATGTTTCCTGCCTCTAGCGTGTCCAAACCCTTAACAATCCCCTCTCATCCTTCTAAACTCCAGAGTGTACAAGCCCAGCTGCTCCAATCTCTCAGCATATGACAGTCCCGCCATCCCGGGAATTAACCTTGTAAACCTACGCTGCACTCCCTCAATAGCAAGAATGTCCTTCCCCAAATTAGGGGACCAAAACTGCACACAATACTTCAGGTTTGTTCTCACTAGGGCTCTGTACAACCGCAGAAGGACCTATTTGCTCCTATATTCAATTCCTCGTTATAAAGGCCAACATGCCATTTGCTTTCTTCACTGCCTGCTGTACCTGCATGCTTAGTTTCAAAGACTGAAGTACAAGGACCCCCAGATCCCTTTGTACTTCCCCTTTTCCCAACTTGACGCCATTTAGATAGTAATCTGCCTTCCTGTTTTTGCTACCAAAGTGGATAACCTCACATTTATCTGCATTAAACCTCATCTGCCATGCATCTGCCCAGTCCCCCAACCTGTCCAAGTCACCCTGCATTCTCATAACATCCTCCACACAGTTCACACTGCCACCTAGCTTTGTGTCATCTGCAAATTTGCAGAGGTCCTATTCTCAAAATATTATTCACCTCAACTAAGTTTATCCTTCAGCTCCGTTGCTGCAGAGAATACAATCCCAGTTATCAAATCTTTCATCAAAATGAAAAAAAAATCCTGCCCTGCCAACATCTTCATAAATCACCCCTGGATCTCTCCAGAGCAATTGCACCCTTTCTAGAATGTGTCATAGTCTCACAGCATGGAAACAGGCCCTTCATCCCAACTTGTTCATGCAGATCAAGATGCCCCATCTAAACTAGTCCCATTTATCCGCATATGGCCTATATCCCTTTAAACCTTGTGTGAGCTAGTGTGTGTGTGTGAGAGTGTGTGTCAATGAAGCGGAGACAACATCTGGAGTGAGCGGAGGCTTGGCAAAGCCCGGGGAGCGTTTCCCTCCCCCCCCCCCCCGGGGAAGGCGGACCGGCCCAGGTGCTCCTTGTCCAGCTGGGGTCCGGAGGAGGTGAGGGTCAGTGACCTGGGGGTCGGGCATCGGAGTGGAGCCTTAGCCCGAGATTCATCCCCGCGGCTCCGGATGTGGCACCGACGCCCCCACTCACCCGGTCCGCTCCTGGCTCCATTGCAGAAATGATGGCAGTCAACTAACAATCAACTAACAAATTAAAACAAACTAAAAAAAATAACACGTTCGCTTTCCTGACTCAACCTCATAAGTACTTTAACACTGTTAACAGAGCAAAGGGATATTAATCTCAAGAATCAAAATGGGGAAAGTGAGGGCAATTTTGCTTAAATGGTAATTCTAAGCCCATTCAGATCTGTATAGAGTCAGTTATACAACGTGTACGTGGCTGGCCCAATTTGTCCATACTGATCAAGTTGACCTTCTGTGTGCCCCGGGACTGGCTGCAGTTCCCAGATCAGCTCGCGTCCAGGGACTGGCTGTAGTTCTCAGGCCGCCTGCCCCAACCCCACGACAACAAATTGAAAAAAAACCCCGCGGTTTTTCAGGTTACGGGCCGGATTCGGCCCGTGTGCCATAGGTTGCCGAACCCTGTCCTAGATGTTTGGCCTCATTGTGGCCCTACCCATGTTTTACAACTGATTCACCCGGTTAGTTCTGTCTCTGGCTGCTTCATGTTGTCAGTGGCTGCACATCCAACCAAGAAAGAAGAGAAGAGAAGAAACGCAACGTCACTCACAGCCGTCAACCGACGCGCTTCCCCAAACCGCACAGATCGCTCTGATGTGGCACAAAGAGACAAACTGTGCAGGGACTGAAGACAGCGTGAGAATTCAGTCATCAGCATGAGAGCGTGAGAATTGGCTGAAATGCATGACTCTCATGCTCAAAGCGTGAGAGTAGGCAGCCCTGTCTAAGGCCAGGATGTGACAACACACACACACATGGAGACACATACACACAGGAAGACACAGACACACACACAGGGAGACACAGACAGACAGACAGATAGACAGACACACACACACACACACACACACACACACACACACACACACACACACACACACACACACACACACACACACACACACACACACACACACAGGGAGACACACACAGACAGACACACACACACACACACACACAGGGAGACACACACACACACACACACACACACACAGGTAGGTACACACACAGGGAGACACACACACACACAGGGACACACATACACACAGGGAGACACACACACACACACACACAGGGAGACACACAGGGAGGCACACATACAGACACGCACACTCAAGGAGACACACACAGGGTAACAGACACTCACACAACACACACACACACACACCTTTCCTCCTCCCTCCCTCTTTCCTCCCGCTCCTTTCCTCTTTCCTCGCCCCCCTCTTTCCTCACCCTCCCCATTTCTCCACTTTCTCCTTCCTCCCCTTCATCCCCTTTCTACCTTCCCTCCCCTGTCTCTCTTTGCCTCCATCCCTCCATTTTTTTCTTTCCCGCTCTCACTCACTCTCTCTCTCTCTCTTTCCCTCTCTCCTCCCTCTCTCTCCCGGATGCCCAGTGGGGAGTCTGGCGGGCACGGTGCAGCGTGGATTGGCAGCGCTGGCGCAGCCGTGTGTTGAAGGGCAGGAGGGAGGGAGGGGGGCTGCAGCGGCAGCCGGCAGCACAGCGCTCGCAGCCGGCACACAGAGCCGCTGACACCCGCTGCCCGGGACCGACGCGCATCCCCAGACCGTCCAGATCGCTGTCATGTGGCGCAAAGAGACAAACTGTGCAGCAAAGATCGTATAGCTCTCCTATAGGATATTCGCTGTGCAAGGACTGAAGACAGCGTGAGAATTCTGTCATAAGGGCGTGAGAATTGGTTGAAATGCGTGGTTCTCACGCTCAAAGCGTGAGAGTTGGCAGCCCTGGGTTAGGACACAGTTGATTGTGTCCAATTTGAGTCACAACACCCAAGAAATAATATGAGGACCTTGGAGAGAACACAGGAAGTTAATCTGAATAATCCCCAGTTTCAGGCACCAAGAATAAGATTAGGCAGGAGAAGCTGGCATTGACCTCATTGATGCAAACAGATTGACAGGAAATTTGATAATAGTTTTAATGGGCTTATCTGATAAAATCTTAATGGGCTTAAAAAAATACAAGAATGCCTATAATATAAATAATGCAATATTTGATTTTATTGTTAATAATATAACACTTTTGACAGATGGCAAAGTTGGGTCCGGAACTTTATGATCTGTTGCAGTACATCTGCGAAACCAATTACATTACATTGTTGAAGGGCCTAGTACGAAACAGGGCCTCACCTTTAGAGTTTTGGAAGCTTTATCCAGCAAGCGTATCTTTATAGATACTCATAAATGCAGCCCACAACATATCTCTCTGGCAATTCACGATCAGCAAACTCCTAGCTCTTGCTTTCCTACAGGGGAAAATAACAAAAATCACCTGACATTATATGAGAACATAGGAGTTTCTTAATGTATTGACCAGCATTTGTCCCTAAACCAACTGCAATTAATAAATGACACATCAACCAGTATTGTACATCTTGAAGCAATTTATTCATTTTCTGTAAATTAGTGTTTCTACTTTTTACAAACATAGGGACTTTAAAATTAATTTGTCTCAAATCAAGTTCATTTAAATGGCCAGAGAGTGGGAAATCTGTAGGGTAAATTGAAAAAAAAAATGTCCAGAATAAGCATTTACAAATTCATTCAAAATTGTGGATGAGCATTTGGGGCCATGACCTGCAAGGCCATTGATGAAGATCTAAGGAAGTGGGATTGGACTGTTCCATTTTTGGCCACTATGGAAGTAATAGGCTGAATGGCCTCATTCTGTGCTGAATTTCCATTTTATAGTTTAAAATTAATAGTTTCTTAAATTATTTCATCCAAAAGACTGCTCTGTTCATAACTGCACAAGCAACTTAAGTAATGTAACTAATGTGAAGTGTGTCATCCCCTCAAAAACACTTCCATCAATACAGGGCCACACGGTGGTGTAGTGGTAGAGCTGCTGCCTACAGCGCCAGAGACCCGGGTGCTGACCGTGTGGGTTTTCTCCGGGGGCTCCAGTTTCCTCACACTTCCCAAAGACGTGCGGATCTATAGGTTAGTTTGTTTCTGCAAATTATCCCTAATGTCTAGGATAGAGCCACCGTTGGTCAGCATGGGCTTGGTGGGTTGAAGGGCCTGTTTCCACATTGTATTTCTAAAACTAAACACTTCATGATACTTGAGATGTAATCTGCAGTTGGACTGTATTTGTTTTTAAATTTACTCTAGTGATACAATTTTTTTAATTAATTTCTAAACACAGTGCCAGTAAATTTGCTTCCATCCAGCGGGAGCCTGCCATGACATCTAGTGGTCACAAGGTTTTAATCAGGTGAATCAGACTTTCAATAAATTGAGCAGGAAGAGTTTAATGATGAAGGGAAAATATTTCCTTGGTGCAGTAGGTACTGGTCTGTGTCGTGGTCAGTCTGCCCATGAATCTTGCAGGTACTCAAGAGCCTCCAGGCCTCTACTCCAGCACAAGCAGACAGCGAATAATTAAAGATTCTGCGATCCGATTCACAATTAAATGAAATAGTTTAATTTACAACATTAAGATGAAGCTGGAGTTATACAGCGTGGAAACAGGCCCTTCCGCCCAACTTGCCCATAACGACCAACATGTCCCATCTACATCTAAGAGAATGTTCATTGGGAAGGGGGAATTCAACATAACATTGGTATTGATTGATCGATTGAAAGACAAAGCATAGAAACAGGCCTTCTGGGAAACCAAGTCCATGCTGACCACCCAACACCCGTTCACACTAATTCTATGTTATCCCACTTTACCATCCACTCCCTACACAATAGAGGCAATTTACAGAGATCTATTAATCCACAAACTCGCACGTCTTTAAGATGTGGAGGAAACCGGAGCACTGAGGAAACTCACGTGGTCACAGGAAAAATATGCAAACTCCACACAGACAGCACGCGAGGTCAGGATTGAATGCAGGCCTATGGCGCTGTGAGGCAGCTGCCCAACCACCTGCACCACTGTGTATTGAGAAACTATACATTTCCGCTGACATATTTTTGTTTTTAAATGAATATACTGAATAAATTTAATATACAGAGGATAGGTTCAGTGGTAATTCACATTAGTTATAACTAGAATCATTTACTTAAAGCACAAATGCAAATCATCAGGAAAAAGTGAAAGCCTAGTAAAATCTAATTAACAAATTAGTTCAATATCCATACATTAGAAATAACAGTACAAAAGTGATTATGTTAGTTGTCATTTGGGAATTGTTTTTACTCTACATTATGAACTCCAGTCGACATCCTGTTGGTGACGACTGGGATTTTTCCCATTACCATTATTGATGCATCTAAAGACAAATGGCTGCAAGGTATTAACTTAATGGGCTCAAAGATGATTAGATTCGGTACACAATGTAACGAGTGTATGATTAAAATCTCCTTTCTGTTGAGGCTATATCATCCTTCCTGTGACCTCTGGAGAAAACATTTAAAACTCCAAGTGCTCCAACCACAAGTGTGGCTGAGGGAACAGCAAACCAACAAGGGAATAGTAACGATGCGGTCCACCATATGTACATCTTAACAGTGTGTCTGCAATTTCCCATGTAATAATTTCCCCGTCTTTGGTTTTCCAGTGGGAAAGCTGCCAAGCAGACATTGGATCTTTCATAACATAATGCCTTTAATTTAGAAAAGGTTCCAAGGAAGGAAGTTGTCACACAAAAACCATCACTCAGCCAAAAATTGATATATTAAGAGTAATGCACAAGAACTTGGTTAGAGACTTAGGCTCTTAAGATTATTTAGCAGGTAAGGAGGCTTAGGAATGGAATTCCGGAGATTATGGTCTATAAATCATAATGAGCAATATCGTGTGTTTCGCGAACAATGTGGTTCCTTTAACACACAGGGCTATAACACTTTTTGTGAGACAGCATTTAACGTGACTGCTACCATCCTTAATACCCATTTATCTTTCCCTGCAATGAAGCTCTAGATCCCAATGGTGAGTCCCTGCATGAAGTGATGAGACCAAAGCTACACACCATACTCCAGCTATGGTCCCACCAACACCCGATATAATTGCAAATAATATTGCTCCTGTAATTACTTTCTCTTGAAACAAGGCCAAAAGACCATTTGTCTTCCTAATCACTTTGTGTACATTGGTTGTTAGTGTCGCTTTTAGTGATGGACATCCAGATCCCTTTGAACATCAATATTATCTAATTTCTCACCATTTAAAACAAAACTCTGCTTTTCTGTTTTGTGCAAAAGGATACATTCCCTATATTCCTCATTACATTGCCTCTGTCATTTCAACTTCTCTATATTCCCCTATAATTTCCTTACCTCCTCCTTGTTCATGGCACAGTGCCACATGCTTTAGACATACAGCGTTGAAACAGATCCTTCGGCCCACTGAGTCCGCAAAGACCAGCGGTCACGCCGTACACTAGCACTATCCTACACACTAGACCATCATTTTTCTACCTGCATATAACCGATATCACCCATTCTCTGCATATCCATATGCCCATCCAAAAGTGGTTTTAAATGCCACTAATGTATCTGCTTCAACCATTAACCAGTACATTCCAGGTACTCACTACCCATTGTGTAAAACATAGGAGCATGAATGATTCTATTATCTCCACCAGCCACTCACTGAAGCTGATCTGTGCCTTATCTCCATGGCCCTAAAAACTGCTGGTTAGTAAAAAAAAATAAAGCTACTTTCATTGTGATTGTGAGGGAACACTTTAAGTTTTTACTTATTTGGAGAAACTCAGCAGGGCAGGCAGCATTTGTGGAATTTGAGGCTGGTCAATGTTTCGGGTTGAGATAGTACAATAGGGCCTTGAAATACCTGCAGTCTCTTGGAACATAGAACATAGAAAATAGGCCCTTGGTCGCACAATGTCCGTGATGACAATGATGCCATTTTGCGTCTTCTCTTTTTGAAAATGCCATCAGTCCGAAATATTAACCAGGTTTCTCCCATCCTACAAAATGTCTGATCTGATGAGTGATTCCTCCTTTTTCAGTTTTATCTCCACCTTGACTTACTATTAATCTCTCTTTAGACTTTAGAGATACAGGGGAAACAGGTCCTTTGACCCTTGTCCACGCAGACCAGTGATCTCCGTATACTAACACTATCCTACACACTTTGGGCAATTTTCCTGAAGCCAATTAACCTACAAACATACGTCGTTAGAGTGTGGGAGGAAACTGGAGCACCCAGAGAAAACCCTTATCTCTTTGTTCTACTCATTTCTGAGGCAACAGTTCACTTACCTTCCAAATCCAAGTTTTGGATGAGTCATTGTGCTTGAATGTCTTGGACTTGATGCCATTTCCAGGTGCAGAAGTCTAGGTGAGCTGACCTCCCTCGGCTGACAGGCATCTGGTGAGGCTGAGTGGGCTCCAACCAAGCAGTAGGCCTCAGAGATCAGATCCGACGGCCTCACCTCAGATAGTCATAGAATCATAGAATCATAGAATCATAGAATCATAGAAATTAGGTGCAGGAGTAGGCCATTTGGCCCTTCGAGCCTGCACCGCCATTCAATATGATCATGGCTGATCATCCAACTCAGTATCCTGTACCTGCCTTCTCTCCATACCCCCTGATCCCCTTAGCCACAAGGGCCACATCTAACTCCCTCTTAAATATAGCCAATGAACTGGCCTCAACTACCTTCTGTGGCAGAGAATTCCAGACTCACCACTCTCTGTGTGAAAAATGTTTTCCTCATCCCGGTCCTAAAGGAACTCCCCCTTATCCTTAAACTGTGACCACTTGTTCTGGACCTCCCCAACATCGGGAACAATCTTCCTGCATCTAGCCTGTCCAACCCCTTAAGAATTTTTAAAGTTTCTATAAGATCCCCCCACAATCTTCTAAATTCTAGCGAGTACAAGACGAGTCTATCCATGCTTTCCTCATATGAAAGTCCTGACATCCCAGGAATCGGTCTGGTGAACCTTCTCTGTACTCCTCTATGGCAAGAATGTCTTTCCTCAGGTTTGGAGACGAAAACTGTACGCAATACTCCATGTGTGGTCTCATCAAAACCCTGTACAACTGCAGTAGAACCTCCCTGCTCCTATACTCAAATCCTTTTGCTATGAATGCTAACATACCATTCGCTTTCTTCACTGCCTGCTGCACCTGCATGCCTACTTTCAATGACTGCTGTACCATGACACCCAGGTCTCGTTGCATCTCCACTTTTCCTAATCGGCCACCATTCAGATAATAGTCTACCCTCCTGTTTTTGCCACCAAAGTGGATAACCTCACATTTATCCACATTATACTGCATCTGCCATGCATTTGCCCACTCACGCAGCCTTTCCAAGTTAGCTTGCAGCCTCCTAGCATCTACCTCACACTTAACACTGCCCCCCAGCTTTGTGTCATCTGCAAACTTGGAGATGTTGCATTCAATTCCCTTGTCCAAATCATTAATATATATTGTAAATAGCTGGGGTCCCAGCACTGAGCCTTGTGGCACCCCACTAGTCACTGCCTGCCATTCTGAAAATGACCCATTTACTCCTACCCTATGCTTCCTGTCTGCCAGCCATTTCTCTATCCACATCAATACTGAACCCCCAATACTGTGTGCTTTAAGTTTGTATATTAATCTCTTATGTGGGACCTTGTCGAAAGCCTTCTGAAAGTCCAGGTATAACCATATAACCATATAATCATATAACCATATAACAATTACAGCACGGAAACAGGCCCTCTCGGCCCTTCCAGTCCTTGCCGACCATTAGTTTTCCCCTAGTCCAATCTACCTGCAGTGGATAACACATCCACTGGTTCTCCATTATCCACTCTACTAGTTACATCCTCGAAAAATTCTATAAGATTTGTCAGACATGATTTACCTTTCGTAAATCCATGCTGACTTTGTCCAATGATTTCACCACTTTCCAAATGTGCTGCTATCCCATCTTTAATAACTGACTCTAGCAGTTTCCCCACTACCGATGTTAGACTAACTGGTCTGTAATTCCCCGTTTTCTCTCTCCCTCCTATTTTAAAAAGTGGGGTTACATTAGCTACCCTCCAATCCTCAGGAACTACTCCAGAATACGCCGTTAGAGTGTGGGAGGAAACTGGAGCACCCAGAGAAAACCCTTGTCTTTTTGTTCTACTCTTTTCTGAGGCAACAGTTCACTTACCTTCCAAATTCAACTTTTGGATTAGTCATTGTGCTTGAATGTCTTGGACTTGATGCCATTTCCAGGTGCAGAAGTCCAGATGAGCTGACCTCCCTCAGCTGACAGGCATCTGGTGAGGCTGAGTGGGCTCCAACCAAACAGTAGGCCTCAGAGGTCAGATCCAAAGGCCTCATCTCAGATAGTCCTGGCAGCTCTCTGCCCAACAAGGGTTTTTAAAGAGCTTTCAACTGTCTCAGAAAATCAATATGATTCAAAAACTCCCACAGGATTGGCAACTCATTAAATCAATTGGTGCACCTCTTGTAGGCCAACCTTCCTGGGTAAAGAGATGAGGGCCTGATATAAAGTGAATTCAAGCCCCTCTGCAAAATGGTATCATCAAAGACCCAACCTCCCTGGCCACGCTCACATTTCACTCCGACCATTGGGAAGGAGGTATAAAGCCCCTGTCCCACTTTCACAACCTAAT
The DNA here is from genome assembly GCA_035221665.1 of Okamejei kenojei. NCBI lineage: Eukaryota > Metazoa > Chordata > Chondrichthyes > Rajiformes > Rajidae > Okamejei > Okamejei kenojei. Next base: position 16,098,108 of record CM069149.1, on the reverse strand, counting down.
TGGCGACCTCTACCGAGTTTGCCCTTGACTCATACTCGCAGCATGGTCGTCACGAGGTCGTAGGAGGTCGTAGGAGGTCTTCATAACTCTTCCTCATGCTCGTGAGCGGTCTCCGCGTACTCGCGGCATCTAGTAGGTCGCGGGATTTTATCCAGCCTGATACAAAATGTTCACGAGTAAAGAAATTGAAAAAATTGATACTTTTTACTCATAGGTAGGTCATAGGTAGGTCCTAGTAGGTCGTGATAGTAGTCGTAGGTAGTCGTAGATAGTCGTGTGTAGTCGTAGGTAGGTAACTGGCCCGAGAAAACAAAAATGCAAACTTGACATCATTTTATCATGTGATCATTTTCCACTCGTAGCTAGTCGTAGTTGGTCTTAGGTGTGGAAGACTGAGGTCGAGGAAGGTCGTAGGAGGTCATAGACATAGTCGTAGGAGGTCGTAGACGTAGTCGTAGGAGAGCGCAGGAGGTCTTTTACTTCAGCGAGTCAACACGACCTTGACATTTTTTTCAACTCGCCTAGGGTCTACTAAACTCATGGATTAGTTCGTTCAAGTGGGACAGGCCCTTTAGTGTCTGAAAACCAAGTCTGCCAGGTTTATGAACAGCTTCTTCAAAACTACCATCAGGCTCTTGAACACTCCACAAACTAACCTCAACTATGAACTGTGAACTGTCTTTGGTTATACTAAGGACTTTGGGCTAATTTTTGCACCAGTATTGGGGTTATTAATTTATTATATTTTGGGTTATTAAAAATGCCTACCGCTCTGTCCCTCAACCACATTTCGGGAAATCTGATCACTTAGCTGTGCTTCTGCTCCCTGCCTACAAACAAACATTGAAGCAGGAGGATCCGAATCAGTGAGTTGTGAAATGCTGGTCAACGGACATGGATGACATCTTAAGCGACTGCTATGAGTCAGTCGACTGGTCCATATTCAGAGATTCAGCAGCTAACAAGAGTGAGTACGCTACTGCCGTGACTAACTTCATCAGCAAGTATGTGGAAGACTGTGTGCTGATGAAGATAATCCGAGTGTTCCCCACCCAGAAATCATGGGTGAACCGCGAGGTACATCCACAGGTTAAGGCCAGATCTGCTGCATACAAGTCAAGCCATGAGAGGAATAGATCGGGTAGATGCACTGAATCTCTTGCCCAAAGTAGGGGAATCGAGGACCAGAGGGCTTGGGTTCAAGGTGAAGGGGAAAAGATTTAATATGAATCTGAGTGGTAAACCTTTTTCACACAGAGGGTGGTGGGTGTATGGAACAAGCTGCCAGATGAGGTAGTTTAGGCTGGGACTATCCTATCATTTAAGAAACACTTAGGCAGGTACATGGATAGGGCAGGGTTGGAGGGATATGGACCAAGCGCAGGCAGGTGGGACTAGTGTAGCTGGGACAGTGTTGGCCGGTGTGGGCAAGTTGGGCTGAAGGGCCTGTTTCCACACTGTATCACTCTATCACTCCATGACTAAATGACCCCGAGTGGTACAAGAAGGCCCACTATGATCTCTGCAAAGCCATCAAGGATGTCAAGAGACAATTCTGGGACAAACTTGAATCCCAGTATAATCACTCGGACACACAGACAATGTGGCATGGTCTGAATAAGATAATTGGCTGCAAAGCAAGGTCAGGCAGCATCATTGGTGAAAGTGCGACCCTACCCAATGAACTGAATGCTTTCTATGCTCGCTTCAAGCAGAAGGCCAACAGGGCAGTGACACCTGGCCCTTCAGACTCCAATGTGCCTCTCCCCAGGGTGACAGTAGCAGAGGTTAGATTGGCCTTCCTGAGGGTAAACCCACGAAAAGCAACTGGACCAGATGGAGTTTCAAGCCGTGTCCTTAGTAGCTGCGTGGACCAGCTAGCGGGAGTATTCACGGATATCTTTAATCTCTCCCTACTCCGTTCTGAAGTACCCACCTGCTTCAAGAAGTTTACCATCACCCGAAGAAAAGCAAGCCTAAACGACTACCGCCAAAGGCCTTAACATCCACCATCATTAAATGTTTTGAGAGGCTAGTTATGGAATGCATTAAATCTAGTCTACCCAGCAGCCTTGAGCCGCTGCAGTTCGCCTACCGCCGCATCAGATCCCTGGCCCTAGACTCATCCCAAAAACACCTGGAGAAGAGAGACACCTACGTCAGACTCCTAGTCATAGACTATAGCTCTCCCTTTAACACCATTATACCATCCAAGCTTAACACCAAACTCACGGGACATGGGGTCAGCACTCATCTCTGCAACTGGATCCTCACCTTCCCGACCAACAGACCCCAATCAGTGAGGATCGGGGACAAACATCCTCCACCATAATCCTAAACACTGGTGCTCCACAAGGCTGCGTTCTCCCCCTTCTTTCGTCCTTGTACACCCATGTACAAATCTAATTCAATTTTCTAATTCGCAGACGACACCACCATTGTGGGCCAGATATCAAATAATGATGAGTGGGGTACAGGAAGGAGATCGAGAAACTGGTGTCCTGGTGTCGATACAATAACCTTTCTCTCAACGTCAGCAAGGCAAAGGAGATAGTGATCGACTTCAGGGAGCAAAGTGGTACACACACCCCAGTTTGCATTGATAGTGCAAAAGTAGAGATGGTTGAAAACTCTTACGATTTACAAATTCATACGAGTCAATATCAGCAACAACTTCTCCTGGACCACCCATATTGAAGCAACGACCAAGACGGCATACCAATGCCTCGACTTCACTTAGAAGGGTTGGGAAGTTTGGCATGTCCCTTACAACTCTCACCAATTTCTCCAGATGCTGCATGGAAAGCATTTTATCAGGATGCATCACAGCTTGGTTTGGGAACAGCTCCATTCAGGACCCTAAGAAATTGCAGCAAATTGTGGACACAGCCCAGACCATCACACAAACCAACCTCATCAAAAATGTGTCTAGAAATCAACTTTTGTGATCCATATCTCGGAACAACATGAAATTTTGCACAGATTTAGGTAAAATATAATTGAGAAGGAAGTCGTAACTCGTCATGGCTAAAGGTTGCACATTAATTAATTAAACTAATTAGAAAATGAGATCGAAAAAGTAAGCGCCATCTAGTGTCCAATCCCCATATTACACCATGGGGAGCCTATTTCCGTGTTGCAGTCTATTTAAACCATATATATATATATGACTTGTGAATATGACTGTAATCATATATAATTTTGTATCATTATATTATATAGAAATAATATTATGAATATAATTGTGAGTGTGTTTTTTGAATGGGACTGCCGCAGATGTCCAGCTCCTGAACCAGCCTAATTAATGGGTGAGGGCAGTTCCTGTGGGTTCCCCCGTTTACTGAACCCCACTGACTGGCAGTGTGCAGAGTGGGGGTCACGGCCATAGTGGGACTGGGGCAGTGCCAGGCTGGGGGAAGGCTAAGGCATTTTCCACTGACAGGAATATGCCTAACCCTAACCCTAACTCCCACTGGAGGCCCGGCCCGACCGACTGCTCTCACCACCAATCAGCAGCCTGGCCCAACTCTCACCACCCACCAGAGGCCCGACGGCCTGACACCCCGACCGATCCTCCACAGCATCCATCGGCCTACCGACAAGCCCGACCAACAGACTGACTGATTGACCGACTGACCGATTGACCGTCAGATTGACCCTAATCCTAATCCTAACCCTAGCTCTACTTTTGTTATTTAACAGTTTTATTTAACAGTTCACATCATAACTTTATAAAAATAAATCAATTGAGAAACAAAATGATCAGCAAGGTGAGCATTACTTTTATTCCTTGGAAACCTTGCTATTGTTTTGATGTAATGAGGAGGCAGCCATGATCCCAGGGTCCTCGCTGCCTAGCGACCATAAACCAAAGCGCAAGATTGGGCAATTTGCGTCCGACCTCAATGTGAAACGTGAATTGATTGGGCAATTACTACTTGGAAAATTTGAGGTTTTTGTCATATTTTTTTTTAAATGTGCAGGTTTTGTTCTTGACGAGTTTCAGGTATGATTTATATAATATGTTTACACAATATGTTAAAAATTCAGGTAGTTCCGTGAGTTGGGTCACGAACTTGAATGAAAAAGCTCCTCGACCCACAGCCAACCAGTAACATAATGAAGGACGAGTCGCACCCTGGCCACTCCCTCTTCTCCCCTCTCCCATCAGACAAAAGGTATAGAAGTGAGAAAATGCACACCTCCAGATTCAGAGACAGTTTCTTCGCAACTGTTCTCAGGAAACTGAATCATCCACAATCAGAGAGCAGTCCTGAACTACTATCTACTTCTTTAATGTCCCTCGGACTTTGCTGGCTTTACTTTGCACTAAACATTATTCACTTATCATGCATCTATACACTGTAAATGGATTGATTGTCATCATGTATTGTCTTTCTGCTGACTGGTTAAAGCTCTGTCCCACGGTACGAGTGCTCTCCCGAGTTAAAAAAAAAAATCAAACTCGTGGTAAGCAGGGAGAATGAACGTAGCGGGTACGTCGGAGCTCGGGGATGTCTCTTACCGGCTCGTACCGCTAACGGCAGGTACTCGGGAAGACTCGCTAACGGCAGGTAAGCACGGGAAGACTCGTGAAGATTTTTTAACACGTTGAAAAATGTCCACGAGAGCCCCGAGTACCGACGTGCGGCCATTACCGTAAATCTCCGAGTTCGAATCAGGGCAAACTCGGTAAAACTCTTGGAATGAACTCGCACCGAGGGACAGGGCTATTAGCACGCACCAAAAAGGTTTTCACTGTACCTCAGTACTCGTGACAATGAACTGAACTGAAACTGAAACTTGTTATATGTTATCTATGTGAATTTTGTTTACAGGCCTGTTATGCTGCTGCAAGTAAGAATCTAATTGTTCTGTTGTCAGTACATATGACAACTAAACTCAAGGGCAGAAATCGCTATCAAAACATGGGGGGGGCCACAATTTCATCGGAGGCTTCAGCCATGGGCCCTGTGGACGGTAACATCGGGAGCTGACCTGGTTGGCGTCTGCCCCGAATCGTGGGGCATGAATCGGCCCGTTTGCGCGGCCTTTCATCGCCTGCCGCAGCTTAGAATCGGACGCGGTATCTTCCATCGCCCGGGGATGCTTCAACATCGGGAACCTCGATCACCTCGACGCAGCAATTTGACCACGGGGCGGTGGAAGATTCCGCGGCCGATTTTAAGCCGCGCCGGGCGATGAAAGCCCCCCCGAATGGGCAGATTCAAGCTCCGCTCTATGATCTTTACTCCACCAGGACGTCTCCCTCCTCCAATCATCGCGCTGAATCATCATGTGTGCCCCCCCCCCCCACTGCCTGCTGACCGACGTCATTCTCATCCTATCGGCGCCCTCGATTATCAGTCCCACCCCCATTGTCTCGCGGAAAGCAGAGATTTAAAAAATATTTGTTTGCACCGAATTTCAAAATCTGGATTACTAAACATGGGGGGAATTGTCCCCCACCGCGTAAAACATGAGAGGGACGTGCCCCACTGTCCCCCCTCCCCGGGATTATTTGCCCATGACTAAACTCTCTTCACTCTTGAAATCAATGTTCTGCCTATCAGCTCAATTGTAAATGATGTGGGCAGTCAGGTGAAACTTTAGCATCTCTTGGCCTTGCCTTTGCAATCAGTAGCTATTAGTACAATTGAAGATATTACCTTCATTGCACTTGCTCACTTTCATCCTGCCAACTGCTGTCCTGATGAATATGTCGCATATTTTGATTTTTATTTCACATTCCAACATTTACAATTGGGAACCAGGAGAGATGAGGAACTGCAAATGCTGGTTTACAAACAAAGACACAGAAGTGCTGGAGTTACTGGAGGACACTAAAGTTGCTGGAGGTCACTAAAGCATCATTGGAGGACACGGATAGATGATATTTCGTCTTTCAGACTTTGTTTCAGACATTGTCTCTTGGTCCCAATGCGAAACGTCTCCTGTCCATGTTCTCTAGAGATGTTGCCTGACCCCTTTGAGTTACTCCAATGCTTTGCGTCTTTATTTACAATTGGGAATCTTGCTGAATATTCATTTTCACCTTGCACAGTAGGGGGCAGCACTGCTGCAACGTTTCAAGTCACCACAGCAGAAGACAGAACAGAGTTAATTGCGGGATTCAGTTAATTGTGGAACACAGTGAAATTCTTGGTTTATTTCAACATTTGGTTATGTACAGTAAAATGTCCAAAACACGAGCAATAAAATTATATACGTTCATATGTAGCCCGTTGGATTGTCGACTTCATCCAAGACAGAAATGTTGAAAAATCTGGAGTTACAAGACTGATTTAAACGTCTGTATTTCATAAAGCCAATGAATGAACTCAAATAAAATGAATAATTGAATTACAACAGTAGTGGAGTTTATATCAGTGCACTTCATCAAATATTTTTCCAAGTATGTGTGTGTTTGTTTAGTTGATATATAATTAAGGCTTTGAAGCAAATTTATTTTGTTGCATTTTTTTGAGTTAACCTCTAAATAAAGTCTAGCACAACAGACAGGGCTCTGTGGATTCCTGGGGATGGAAACCTTCGGAGGACAGTGGCCGCTTTGTTCTAAGCATCGCAAAGCACACGGTGCATATTTTTACAACATTTTATCAGCAATCAGAAGGTTTCTGCAAATGAATAACAAAAGCAGGAACGCGATTTTCATTGCCGACTTAGCCAGCCCCACCTCACTTTGTTAGCCTGAAACATCGTGGAATGGAATGCAAAGCAACAAAAAACATTTGAAGGAGCAAGTGTGAAGGACAGTTTTAGATTGATTGAGTTTGTTAGATTGGGTCACAGTTTTATACTGCACAGAAATAGGACATTCAGACCAACTTGGCCTTGCTGACTATGATGTCTAACCAAGTATCTGTCCGAATGTCTTTTAAGTGCTCTAAATATATCTTTATCTACCCCTTCATCTGGAGGTCACTTGATATAGCCACCTCCCTCTGTGTAAAAAACCTGCCCCCTCAGATTTATTTTAAATTTCTCCCCTCTTACCTTAAAGCTAAAACATAAACCCTCTACTTTTAGACTCTAGAACACTGACTCTGACTATCTACTCCTTCTATACCCCTCATAAATTTATAATCCTCTATATCACCACCTGTCAGTCTCATACATCCCAGTGAGAATAAACACAGCAGATCTAACCCCTCCTTATAAGTAAAGCCCTCCATTTTAGACAACATCCTGCTGCATCGCTTCTAGGCTCTTACTAATGTTACCACATCCTTCCAGGTAACCAGAAAAGTACATAATTTTACAAGTGTGGCCTGACCAATGTTTTGTGCAACTGCAACATGACATCCCAATTCTTAGACCCAATATCTTGACCTACGAAGGCAAGCATGACAAATGTCTGCCTCATTTCCTATCCAACAGTGATGCCATTTTCAGGAAGCTATGAACTTGCATCCCAAGACCCCTCTATACATGAACACTCCTGAGATCCATGCCATTTACTGTATATGCCCTGTAAGTAGTTGATGTTCCAATACACATGATGACATTACACTGGTCTGGATTAAAGTTAATCTGTCTCTCCCCCCTAACGCCCCTCCCCCACCTACCCCCCCCCCCTCCCGTCCCCCACCCCCTCCCCTCCCCCACTCCCCCCCTCCCCCATCTCCCCCCTCTCCCCCCTACCGCCCCTCCCCCTCCCCCTCCCTCCCCCCCCCCCCCTCCCCCCTCCTCCCCCTCCACTCCCTCCCCTCCCCCCTACCCCCACCCCCCCTCCGCTTCATGATGCTAGTTATCAATTAGCATTTGTCGAAATAAACTACTGGAGGAACTCAATAGATCAGGCAGCATCTGTGGAGATAAATAGATAGTCGATGTTTCGGGTTAAGACCCTTCGTTTGTGCCTATATGTCTCCACAGATGCTGCCTGACCACCTTGTTCTTCCAACACTTTCCTTTTTGCTCCTGTCTCTTTTTCTAGTGTTCCAGGAATAGAGGCCATGGTTCAAGACATGAAAGGACAAAGCACAATCTCAAAGGCTACCACATATCTATCAATCCGTAAATCTGGAAAGTTAGATCACATGAGATCCAGGGCAAGCAAGCTAATAGGATATAAAATTGAAGATAGGTGGAGGAGGGTATGGGATGATTGCTGCTTTTCAGACTGGCCTGTCATAAGTGGCATGCCACAGGGATTAGTTCTGAGTCCAATGTTGCTTGTTATATATATTAATTGCTTTAATTCTCTAACTTCTACAGGTGTACAGTAGAGAGCATGCTGACCGGTTGCATCGTGGCTTGGTTCGGCAACTTGAGCACCCTGGAGCGGAAAAGACTACAAAAAGTAGTAAACACTGCCCAGTCCATCATCGGCTCTGACCTCCCTTCCATCGAGGGGATCTATCGCAGTCGCTGCCTCAAAAAGGCTGCCAGCATCATCAAGGACCCACACCATCCTGGCCACACACTCATCTCCCTGCTACCTTCAGGCAGAAGGTACAGGAGCCTGAAGACTGCAACGACCAGGTTCAGGAATAGCTACTTCCCCACAGCCATCAGGCTATTAAACTTGGCTCGGACAAAACTCCAAACATTAATACCCCTTTATCTGTTATTTGCACTTTATCAATTTATTTATTAATGTGTGTATTTACGTGTATAACAGTATATGGAAACACTGATCTGATTTGCCGTCAATGCCTACTATGTTCTGTTGTGCTGAAGCAAAGAAAGAATTTCATTGTCCTGTCAGGGGCACATGACAATAAACTCTTTTGGCTTTGGATGTAAATGAAGACATGGTTAGTAAGTTTGAGGATTATCCTAAAATTAGGTGGTAGTGAAGACAGTGAAGAAGGTCATCTAGGATTACAATGGGATCTTGATCAATTGGGCCAATGGCTGAGGATAAGGCCATTAAATAAGATAAAAGCCCATGGTATTAGAGGCTAAGTACTAGCATGGATAGAAAATTGGCTGATTGGCAAAAGGCAAAGAGTGGGAATACAGGGAGCATTATCTAATGATGAGAGGTGTTTTGTAGCGGTCGGTGTTGGGTCCACTACTTTTCAAGTTATATATTAATGATCTGGATGATGAAAATGGTTGCCTTGTGGCCAGGTTTGTAGATGACACAATGATAGGTGGAGGGACAGGTAATGCTGAGAAAACAGGAAGTAGCAATATAGGTGTAGCCTATTTTCTAAATGGGGAGAGGGTTCAGAAATCAGAGATGCAAAAGGATTTGGGCGTGCTGGTGCAGGATTCTCAAAAGGTTAATTTGCAGGTCAGTAGTAAGAAAGGCAAACACAGTATTAGCATTCATTTCGAGAGGACTATATGTATAGGCAGCAGGCAGTGAAAAAAGCGAATGGTATGTTAGCTTTCATAGCAAAAGGATTTGAGTACAGGAGCAGGGAGGTTCTACTTCAGTTGTACAGGGTCTTGGTGAGACCACACCTGGAGTATTGCGTACAGTTTTGGTCTCCAAATCTGAGGAAGGACATTATTGCCATAGAGGGAGTGCAGAGAAGGTTCACCAGACTGATTCCTGGGATGTCAGGACTGTCTTATGAAGAAAGACTGGATAGACTCGGTTTATACTCTCTGGAATTTAGGAGATTGAGAGGGGATCTTATAGAAACTTACACAATTCTTAAGGGGTTGGACAGGCTAGATGCAGGAAGATTGTTCCCGATGTTGGGGAAGTCCAGGACAAGGGGTCACAGCTTAAGGATAAGGGGGAAATCCTTTAAGACCGAGATGAGAAAGACTTTTGTCACACAGAGAGTGGTGAGTCTCTGGAACTCTCTGCCACAGAGGGTAGTTGAGGCCAGTTCATTGGCTATATTTAAGAGTGAGTTGGATGTGGCCCTTGTGGCTAAGGGGATCAGGGGTTATGGAGAGAAGGCAGGCACGGGAAACTGAGTTGGATGATCAGCCATGATCATATTGAATGGCGGTGCAGGCTCGAAGGGCTGAATGGCCTACTCCTGCACCTAATTTCTATGTTTCTATGTTTCTATGTAATGTGAAAGCTTTATAAGGTGCTGGTCAGACCACATTTGGAATATTGTGATCGGTTTTGACCCCCATACCTGAGAAGGAAAGTGCTGGCATTGGAGACGGTACAGAGGAAGGTACGAGAATGATCTCAGGGATGATACGGTTATAACATGTGGACCGTTCATCTTATAGAGATGTACGATCTTATAGAGGTGGCACAGCGGTGCAGCGGTAGAGTTGCTGCCTTGCAGCGCCAGAGATCCGTGTTGATACTAACTACTGGTGCTGTCTGTAGGGAATTTGTAAGTTCTCCCAGTGTCCGTGTGGGTTTTCTCCTGGTGCTCAAGTTCCCTCCAAGACTCCAATGACATACAGGTTTGTAGGTTAATTGGCTTCTGTAAATGGTCTCTAGTGTGTAGGATAGTGCTAGTGTACAGGGTGAGCGTTGGTCAACGCAGACTTGGTGAGCTGGGAGGCCTGTTGTCCGCACTGTATCACTGTAATTCATAGTCATAGATTGATACAGTGTGGAAACAAGCCCTTCAGCCCATCTTGCCCACACCGGCCAACAATGTCCCAGCTACTGTACACTAGTCCCACTTGCCTGCGCATCGTCCATATGTCTCCAAACCTGTCCTATCCATGTACCTGCTTAGCTGTTTCTTAAACAATGGGATAGTCCCAGCCTCAGCTACCTCTTCTGGCAGCTTGTTCCATACACCCACCACCCTTTGTCTGAAAAAGTTACCCCTCGGATTCCTATCAAATCTTTTCCCCTTCACTTTGAACCTATGTCCTCTTGTCCCCGATTCCCCTACTCTGGGCAAGAAACTCTACCTGATCTATTGCTCTCATGATTTTGTATGCCTTTATAAGATCACCCCTCATCCTCCTGCACTCCATGAAATGCAATAGAGACCGAGCCTACTCAACCCCCCCCCCCCCCCCCCCTACAGCTCACACCCTCCAGTCCTGGCAACATCCTCGTAAATCTTTTCTGAACCCTTTCAAGCTTGACAATATATTTCCTATAACATGATGCCCAGAACTGAACACAATATTCCAAATGCGGTGTCACCAACATCTTATACAACTGCAACATGACCTCCCAACTTCTATACTCAACACTGACTGATGAAGGTCAAAGTGCCAAAAGCCTTTTTGACCACCTTACCTACCTGCGACTCAATCTTCAAGGAACCATGCACCTGTACTCCTAGATCCCTCTGCTCTACCACACTACCCAGAGGCCTGCCATTTACTGTGCAGGTCCTGCCCTTGTTTGACATCCCAAAATGCAACACCGCACACTTCTCTGTAGTAAATTCCATCAACCATTCCTCCGCCCACCTGGCCAATCGATCCTGATCCTGCTGCATAAAGTCTAAAGTAAAGGTGTACAAGATCATGAAAGGAATAGATAGGACTATTTTGCCAAGAGTTGAGGAATCGAGAACCGGAGCGCATATGTTTAAGGTGAGGGGCAGGGTGAAATGTTTAATAGGTACCTGAGGGGTAACTATTTAACACAAAGGGTAATGGGTATAAGGAACAAGCTGCCGGAGGAGGTTTGCGCAGGTACATAAATAAGATAGGTTCCGCGGGATATGGGCCAAAAGCAGGCAGGTGGGACTAGTCTAGATAGGGCATGTTGTGGGCAAGTTGGGCTGAAGGGCCTGTTTTCATGCTCACTACCTCTATAACTCTGTTTGATGGGGGATCTTATTGAAACTTATGGAGTAATGAAAGGCCTGGATAGAATGGATGTGGAGAGGATGTTTCCAATCGTAGGAGAGTCTAAGGCCAGAGGGCACAGCCTCAGAATAAAAGGACGTACCTTTAGGAAGGAGATAAGGAGGAATTTTTTTAGCCAGATGGTGGTGAGTCTGTGGAATTCATTGCAACAGACGGCTGGAGAGGCCAAGTCATTAGGTATTTCTAAAGAGGAGATTGATAGATTCTTGATTTGTTAAGGGCCTGTCCCACTTTCACGACCTAATTCACGACCTTTTTTACTTGTGGACATTTTTCATCATGCTAGAAAAAGCGCCCCGACCTACTTGATGCCACGAGTACCTACGACTAGCATTGCGGCCTGCTACGACCTACCTACGACCTCCTACAACTTCCTACAACCTCGTGACGACCAAGATATCCTGAAATGGGAGGGAGAGGAGCCCGAGGTCGCGATACATATAGGTGGCAATGACATAGGTAGAAAAAGAGAAGAGGTCCTGAAAGGAGAATTTAGGGAGTTAGGAAGAGAGTTAAGGAGAAGGACCGCAAAGGTAACAATCTCAGGATTACTGCCTGTGCCACGCGACAGTGAGAGTAGGAATGGAGTGAGGTGGAGGATAAATGCGTGGCTGAAGGACTGGTGCAGAGGGCAGGGATTCAAGTTTCTGGATCATTGGGACCACTTTTGGGGAAGGTGTGACCTGTACAAAAAGGACGGGTTGCACTTGAACCCGAGGGGAACCAATATCCTGGCGGGGAGATTTACAAAGGCTACTGGGGAGACTTTAAACTAGATCGGTTGGAGGGAGGGACACAAATAGAGAAAGCAAGTAGACAGTGTGTGAGGCAGGAGGCAGAGAAGGGAAGCACTCAGACACAACACATAGGGGATAAAGAAGAAAAAATAAATAAACAGAGAATAAGAGGTGGTGGGTTTCTTAAATGTGTGAGCAGAGAGGCAGAGGGGTGTAAAATGAGGGTAGAAGCAATAGGTAGCAAGGTGAAAAGTAAAAGTGGCAGGCAGATAAATCCAGGGCAAAAAACAAAAAGGGCCATTTTTCAACATAGTTGTATAAGGGGTAAGAGCGTTGTAAAAACAAGCCTGAAGGCTTTGTGTCTCAATGCAAGGAGCATTTGTAATAAGGTGGATGAGTTGAATTTGCAGATAGCTATTAATGATTATGATATAGTTGGGATCACGGAGACATGGCTCCAGGGGGACCAAGGCTGGAAGCTGAACATCCAGGGATATTCAATATTCAGGAGGGATAGACAGAAAGGAAAAGGAGGTGGGGTAGCGTTGCTGGTTAGAGAGGAGATTAATGCAATAGAAAGGAAGGACATTAGCTTGGAGGATGTGGAATCGATATGGGTAGAGCTGCAAAACACTAAGGGGCAGAAAACGCTAGTGGGTGTTGTGTACAGGCCACCTAACAGTAGTAGTGGAGTTGGGGATGGCATCAAACAGGAAATTAGAAATGCGTGCAACAAAGGTAAAACAGTTATAATGGGTGACTTCAATCTACATATAGATTGGGTGAATCAAATTGGCAGGGGTGCTCAGGAAGAGGATTTCTTGGAATGTATGCGGGATAGTTTTCTAAACCAACATGTAGAGGAACCAACGAGAGAGCAGGCTATTCTAGACTGGGTATTGAGTAATGAGGAAGGGTTAGTTAGCAGCCTTGTTGTTCCCTTGGGCAAGAGTGACCATAATGTGGTTGAGTTCTTCATTAGGATGAAGAGTGACATTGTTAATTCAGAAACACGGGTCCTGAACTTAGAGAAAGGTAACTTTGAGGGTATGTGACATGAATTGGCCAAGATAGACTGGCAATTGATTCTTAAAGGGTTGACAGTGGATATGCAATGGAAGGCATTTAAAGACTGCATGGATGAACTACAACAATTGTTCATCCCAGTATGGCAAAATAATAAATCAGGGAAGGTAGTGCATCCGTGGATAACAAGAGAAATCAGGGATAGTATCAAAACTAAAGATGAAGTGTACAAATTAGCCAGAAAAAGCAGCCTACCAGAGGACTGGGAGAAATTCAGAGTCCAGCAGAGGAGGACAAAGGGCTTAATTAGGAAAGGGAAAATGGATTATGAAAGAAAACTGGCAGGGAACATAAAAACTGACTGCAAAGGTTTTTATCGCTATGTGAAGAGAAAAAAATTAGTTAAAACAAATGTAGGTCCCTTGCAGTCAGAAACAGGTGAATTGATCATGGGGAACAAGGACATGGCAGACCAATTGAATAACTACTTTGGTTCTGTCTTCACTAAGGAAGACATAAATAATCTGCCGGAAATAGCAGGGGACCGCGGGTCAAATGAGATGGAGGAACTGAGTGAAATCTAGGTTAGCCGGGAAGTGGTGTTAGGTAAATTGAATGGATTAAAGGCCGATAAATCCCCAGGGCCAGATAGGCTGCATCCCAGAGTACTTAAGGAAGTAGGCCCAGAAATAGTGGATGCCTTAATGATAATTTTTCAAAACTCTTTAGATTCTGGAGTAGTTCCTGAGGATTGGAGGTAGCTAATGTAACCCCACTTTTTAAAAAGGGAGGGAGAGAGAAAACAGGGAATTATAGATCAGTTAGTCTAACATCGGTAGTGGGGAAACTGCTAGAGTCAGTTATTAAAGATGGGATAGCAGCACATTTGGAAAGTGGTGAAATCATTGGACAAAGTCAGCATGGATTTACGAAAGGTAAATCATGTCTGACGAATCTTATTGAATTTTTTGAGGATGTAACTAGTAGAGTGGATAAGGGAGAACCAGTGGATGTGTTATATCTGGACTTTCAGAAGGCTTTCGACAAGGTCCTACACATGAGATTAGTATACAAACTTAAAGCACACGGTATTGGTGGTTCAGTATTGACGTGGATAGAGAACTGGCTGGCAGACAGGAAGCAAAGTGTAGGAGTGAACGGGTCCTTTTCAGGATGGGCAGGCAGTGACTAGTGAGGTGCCGCAAGGCTCACTGCTGGGACCCCAGCTATTTACAATATATATTAATGATTTGGACGAGGGAATTGAATGCAACATCTCCAAGTTTGCGGATGACACAAAGCTGGGGTGCAGTGTTAGCTGTGAGGAGGATGCTAGGAGGCTGCAAGGTGACATGGATAGGCTGGGTGAGTGGGCAAATGCATGGCAGATGCAGTATAATGTGGATAAATGTGAGGTTATCCACTTTGGTGGCAAAAACAGGAAAGTAGACTATTATTTGAATGGTGGCCGATTAGGAAAAAGTGGAGATGCAACGAGACCTGGGTGTCATGGTACAGCAGTCATTGAAAGTAGGCATGCAGGTGCAGCAGGCAGTGAAGAAACGCGAATGGTATGTTAAGCATTCATGGTAAAAGGATTTGAATATATGAGCAGGGAGGTTCTACTGCAGTTGTACAGGGTCTTGGTGAGACCACACCTGGAGTATTGCGTACAGTTTTGGATCTCCAAATCTGAGGAAAGACATTCTTGCAATAGAGGGAGTACAGAGAAGGTTCACCAGACTGATTCCTGGGATGTCAGGACTTTCATATGAAGAAAGACTGGATAGACTCGGCTTGTGCTCGCTAGAATTTAGAAGATTGAGGGGGATCTTATAGAAGACTTTAAAAATTCTTAAGGGGTTGGACAGCTAGATGCAGGAAGATTGTTCCCGATGTTGGAGAGGTCCAGGACAAGGGGTCACAGTTTAAGGGTAAGGTGGAGATCTTTTAGGACCGAGATGAGAAAAATTTTTCACACTGGAGTGGTGAATCTGTGGAATTCTCTGCCACAGAAGGTAGTTGAGGCCAGTTCATTGGCTGTATTTAAGAGGGAGTTAGATGTGGCCCTTGTGGCTAAAGAGATCAGGGGGTATGGAGAGAAGGCAGGTAAGGGATACTGAGTTGGATGATCAGCCATGATCATATTGAATGGCGGTGCAGGCTCGAAAGGCCGAATGACCTACTCCTGCACCTATTTTCTATGTTTCTATGTTTCTATGCTGCGAGTATGAGTCAAGGGCAAACTTGGCAGAGGTTGTGAATTAGGTTGTGAAAGTGGGACAGGCCCTTAAGGGCATTAAAGGTTATGTTTAGAACTCAGGAGAAAGGGGTTGAGAGGCAATAATAGATCAGTCAACATCAAATGGCAGAGCAGACTTGATGAGCCAAATGGTCAAATTCTGCTACTATGTCTTATGGCCCATTGTTTTCAGATTGTTTTGTTTGCTAATTTCACAAAGATGCAAACAAAATCCCTCTGGGACAATGTATGTGAAGAAACTAACTCACACCTCAATGGAACATTAGATATTAAATGTATTATATCAATGATGGGTTTTTTAAAATAAAACACAAGCACTGTTAAACCTATTTTGCACACAGCCATGTTCCACAAAAAACAATGAACTAATGACCAGAAAAAAAAAAGCTTTTGGGAGGTAGTTTAGTTGTTTAGAGATATAGTGTGGAAACATGCCCTTTGACCCACTGCGTCCACACTGACCAGCGATCCCCGACACTACCCTACACATACTAAGGACAATTTACAATTTTCCTAGACAATTGGCCTCTAAACCTGTACGTCTTAGGCGTGTGGGAGGAAACCCGAGCTCCCGGAGAAAACACACGCAGGTCATAAGGAGAATGTACAAACTCCACAAAGATGGAGTTGGAACTGTTTCCGGCTGCACAGACGGCACCCGTTGTCAGGATCGATCCCTGATCTCTGGCGCTGTAAGGCAGCCATTCTACCTCTGCACCCATTGTGTCGCCTAACCCTATTTTAATCCTTATACCAGGAAGAACTTCTCAGGCGTTCTTCTCATAATGCTGTGAAAGATTTCACGTGCAGCCGAGAGATTTGAAGGCCAAGGTTTAACTTTTCGTGCAAAAGAAAGGAAGTTTGCCATTGGAGGACACCTTTTGCACTGCACTTCCAGTGTTAACTTTGGGCTAAAGCCAGCAACTCACGGGACGGTTATTAGATCTAGAATTAATAGACAGCTGCTCACCTATACCGACCCGCTGGAGGCCTGAGCCTTTCTGAGCTTCGTTTCCTTGCCCACTGTCTCATACCACTATGAAGTCAGCATACGTTTCGATTAATCAAGCGATGACCCTCCCTGTAGATTAATCCAGGAAGAACATTTATTGCATTATTCTCTCTCCCATCGATCTTTTGATTCTAAATAATGCACTTCAACTTACTTTCTGCACGTTCTTGCTGAACCATGTTATAACTGCATGAGTCAGGCATTGAGAGTGCTTAATTTTCATAGGTACTGAATACAGAACAATTAAATTCTTGCTTGCAGCAGCATAACAGGTGTGTAAACACGATACTCATCGATAAGACAATAAGCAACAATTTCAATAAATGAAAACCCCCGATATTAGTGCAAAAAAGCCTAAAGTCCTTAGTACAACCAAGCCAGCTCCTAGTTTATAGTTCAGTTGGTGTTTGCAGTGTCGAAGAGGCTTTTTAGGCCCAAGTTAGCCCTGACCTCGGGTGATCACAGAGGAAGAGGACTGAACTTTCTAATGTCTTTCCCCACAGTGGAAATTTTTGATTCTGTTGTGGGGGGGGGGGGGGCGCTCATGTTGAATTCTATAATGTGTTGTGTCATTTTTCTTTTTTAAATTTTTCTATGGATGTACGGAAATTATTTCTTCTATGTAAAGCACTTTGGTTTCAACACGAGTTAATTTAAATGTGCTATATAAATAAAATTTACTTACTACTTACTTACCTTTAGGACGAGACAGACGTGTGTAGCATGCATTGAACCCGTCTGGGGGTGATGCCACACTGTCGCTTGAACTGCCACTTGGTTTCACTTTGTAGGAAGTGATAGCATGCACACCCTGCCACAGCTGTCGAACGTCCGTCTCATTCTCCAATTTAGAGCAAAAGTGTCTCTTAGCCGTTCTTAATGGCCTAATCAAGGTCGAATGTAGACTTGCTGTATGAGGCTGCATCGCCAGACTTGCATGCCCAATATCTGGCTCTCAGAAGACTGCAGACCTGGTTCATCCAAGACTTCTACTTGGGGAATACTCTGATAGTTTTGGGGGGAACACATTTCTGCACACATTTCCTTCTGTTATTTCAGAATTACTTACAGCCTGACCACTGTCTACGGTCACGTGTGGTCAGGAACCTGGACTGCTCTTACCGATAATTATTGCAGCCCTGTTAAAGCCAAAATAAAACAGTAATCTACATGTTCTTGTAAAACAACCCATTTAATGAAGCTTATTATTTATATTGTTCATGGATTCATAATACAGGTCCACAACCGATTTTCAACTCTTGGTTCTCGAGACTTTACTATATTATCCATTTTGTCAGACCATCTAAGGTTATGTCCTCTGAGTGGAATCCAATGGTATGGGAACAGTCTGCCTTGTCTGCCGAAGGACCCAGATACTGGCCCACAAAGATGGCCTCGGAAGTCAGCTATGGGGACTAATCTGCCGGCTCCGGCTGGGCTGGACTACCAGAGCCCTGGCCACATGGGTCAAATTCAACACGCCGATCTGCGCAGAAGTCCAGATCAGTTTGAGCTTGGCTGTCTTCCCCAGCCTAGGCATCATATTTTCAGGGGGGCTTCCAGGGGGGATTTCGAGTGCATTCTCATAATTTTGTCCAGATTAAAGGAGGCGCCAGCCCATCAGTTGCTGGATAATCTGTGGTGGGCCTGTAGTTATTAATTACTATCTTTGAGATTACATTTTAGTAATAATTTTTGCAGTACAAGCAAAATATATTTTATTGTAAAACCAGGCACCTCACCAAAATAAACTTTCAATCAACGTTTACCAGTAATCAACCATGCATATTTTTGTCATATTCCAAATATACCACATTAAGTTTGTTAGGTATTTTTGTATTTCTATTCCTGACCTCATAACTAATTGTAGAAAGTAATCACTTAGTATATAAGTTCTCCTATATGTATCTTACTTTTGCTCTTGTCTAATGCAAACCCCCTTGTTCACTCAATATGATTCTACACGGACTAATTTGAGTTTCAATTGGTTAACACGTAAACTTTCACTAACATGGTGCAGAATTTCAAGTGACAACCATTCCTTTACAAAAACCAGCAAAGACACATTTAAGGTCTTGCTGTTCATGTTTAACGTGAAACTTTTGGATAGATACCAGAGTGTTAAATTATACCCTCAATGATATTAATACTTTTTGGCATAAACATGAAAGGATATCTAAACATGTTGACTCATTTTGCTGCTCATGCCCCAAATTATTAACTTTTATGTCTAATATACCCTATAAATCCAATATGCCACAGTTTAGCTTAGTTTAGTACAGTTTAGCTTAATTTAGTTCAGCTTAGCTTAGCTTCGTTTAGTTTAGTTTAGTTCAGTTTTGTTTAGAGATACAGCATGGAAACAGACCCTTTTGCCCACTAAATCTATGCCGACCATCGATTTTCTATTCACACTAGTTCTATGTTATCCCACTTTAGTGTCCACTTCCTGCACACCAGGGTTACAGAGGCCAATTAACCTACAGATCCCATGTCTATGGGATGTGGGAGGAAACAAGAACACCCAGAGGAAACCTACGCGGTCAAAGGGAGAACATGCAAACACAGGCAGTGCACGAGGTCAGGATCGAACCCGGGACTCCGGCACTCTGAGGCAGCGGCTCTACCTGCTGCGCCACTGTGCTGCCCCATCTCCCCTGGTGTAGTGCCTTCTCATTACTACAGCTGCTAGCTGTTTTTATATCTCTTCATCAATTTTGTGCATCTTCCTATTTTAAATTAGGCCACTAATATAACCTCTTTCTCTCATTCTGCCTCTTGCTCCAAACGTTCACACAATTATTACGCTTCCATCAGGAAATCTACAAAGAAAAAAAACGAACAAAGTTAGTGTTGATAAAATTATTCTTCACCACATTAAAAACACGCTTGTCTGCTGCACCGCACAATTATTTATTACATGTTCTTCCTTCAAACTTCAAAGGTTTCGCAACACTTTTATTCAATTATCGTGCCAAAACCCATCTTGTATTATAAGTAATGTTCACAGTGCACGAAATGTATTTTAGAATAAGATTGGGAGCTGCTAAGAATATGTATTTGTGTGCCGTACATTAGGCATACATTTGGATGCATTTATCATGCTTCCAACATAAATCCCCATCTCTGGGATTATAATGGAAACTACCTAAGTAAACTTCAGATGTTGCAATAACAACTTCTTACTGTTTTAAAATGCTGCTGAGCCATCAGAATGAAGGATATTTTACTGCATTACGTTTTTATTATAAATGTCAAGCGTGGATTTACTAAAGCAATTTCAGCATCTGCAGATTATTTTACGTTCAAACGAAAACGCAATTGCACCAGAACATCCTGTCTCAATTATTCCTTACAACAAACCACACTCTTACTGGCCTGGAATCCAGAAACCTGGACTGTTGCGTTTGAATCCCACCATGTCAGTTGGGAAATTTAAATTTAATTAATACATCTGTGATAAATCTCGGCATCAGTCATCGTATTCCTTTAATATCTTTCATGTAAATAATTAGAATTAACTCTTTTCTTACCATCAATTGTCATTGGCAGAGAGAGCATCAATTTTGATCTTGGAATGTAAAATTGTTACCAAAATGTATTCCTGCAATGCCTATTGCTAACTTATAGACCCTGCCATTAATGTCAATGATAACAAGAATTATAGAAAAATATCTGTTTTTTTGCATTCTGTTACAGTCTTTCGATCTGTCCCATTAGTTGTTTTCAATAGATTGTACACTTGAATCTCCATCCTTCAACTTTAGAACATAGTATAGCACAGCGCAGAAACAGACTCTTCAGCCCACGATGCTGAACATGATGATGCCAAGGTAACCTAATCCATATGCCTCCATTCCCTACATGTCCACGTGCCTATCCAAAGGCCTCTTAAGTGCCACTATCGTATCTGCCTCCACCTCCACCCCTGGAAGTGCATTCCAGGCACCGACTGCCCTCTGTGTAAAAGATAGGGTGAGCTGTTTTAAATACCTGGGAGTCCACATCTCTGAGGATCTGACATGGACATCGCACGCTGCAGCACTCGTGAGTAAGGCAAGGCAGCGCCTTTACCACCTCAGGCAATTGAGGAAATTCAGAGTGTCTCCGAGGATCCTCCAGTGCTTCTACTCTGCGGCTGTGGAAAGCATCTTGTCCGGAAACATTACAATTTGGTTTGGTAATTGCTCTGCCAAGGACAAGAAGGCTCTGCAGAGAGCAGTGCGTTCGGCCGAACGCACTATGGGAACTTCTCTCGCCCCTCTGCAGGAACTATACATCAGGAGATGCAACTCCAGAGCCAATAAGATCATGGGAGACCCCTTCCACCCCTGCAACGGACTGTTCCAGCTGCTACGGTCAGGCAAACGCCTCCGTTGCCATGCTGTGAGAACGGAGAGGATGAGAAGGAGTTTCTTCCCAGAGGCCATTCGGACTGTAAACTCCTATCTCACCAGGGACTAACTCTACTAACTTACTGTACCACAATACCACCCAAAATACTTAATATGAAAAAGAACATGTGATTCTGTTTGTAGTTTGTTGGTTGTTTGTTTGTTTGTTTTTTGCACAAAGTCCGCAGTTCATTTCACTGCACATCCTGTATGTGTATGTGACGAATAAACTTGACTTGATTGAGATGTCCTGCACATCTCCTTTAACCTTTGCCCCTCTCACCTTAAAGCTATGCCCTCTAATCTTTCATATTTGCACCCTCTAAGAAAGGTTCTTACTATCTACCCTATCTGTACCTATCATAATTCTATGAATTTTTATCAGGTCTCCCTTCAGCCTTCACGCTTCAGAGAAAACAATTCATTTCTCCTTCTAACACCCTCTAATCCAGGTAACATTCTGGTAAATCTTTTCTGTCTCCTCACCAAAGTCCTCATATCCTTCCTTTAAAGAGCAAACCAGAACTACACACAATACTCCATATGGGGCCAAACCAAGGTCCTATAAAGCTGCAACATGGTTTCTTAACTCTTATACTCAATGCGCCAACTGTTGAAGGCAAGCATACCATCCATCTTCTTCAGCACCTTCTAAAAAACAGAGAATTCTGCAGTGGCTGCAAAAACTATCATTTTCTGTCCCTCAGACTCCAATGTCAATATTGTCTACCTAATGTATATTTGTATTGCTGTAGTTATGCACCATTTCTGTTTTCCTTCATTAATTTTGTGTTCATGCCAAATTTTGGCAGCTGGTAAAATAAGGCTATCGACCCCATTAATATCAATTGCGACGTTAAAACCAGCCGCTGCACCAATTTTAGCAGCGGTAAAAACTGAACTATTTTGATAACTGTAAAATAATCCTTTTAGCCCCAAACACTGTTAAGTGCAAGGTAGCTAGAACCATTGAAATGTCACATGTGCTATAACCACACCTTGTGCAGCTGTGGGACAACTTCTATCTATTTGTGGTCTTATTCCCTATGTATAAAAGCTATTGTTACATTAATAATTTTGGTTACTTTCTGTATCTGCTTGTGACATTTTACTGAGCCATGTGCATGTTCTTTACATTTCTTTGGACCTGAATTTTTCTTATATTTTCAAAAGGGCTTTCTCTTTCACAGAGGAAACAAAACAATATATAAGGAAACTGAAATAATGATTGGGAAGTCAAAAGCAAAAGAATGAACTAACAACGCAAACAAAAGGAAAAGTTAAATATATAAGGAAACTGAAATAATGATTGGGAGGTCAAAAGCAAAAGAATGAACAAACAACGCAAAAAAAAGGAAAAGCTATTACTAAATTAAGCAAAAAAAAAACTATAGTGAAAATCCCATAATATATAGTGGAATACGCATTTGGAAACAATTAAAAAAGATACTAAAATTGGATAACTTATCACTACTTCCCATTGTAAACAACCCTACATTTAAACCCTCAACGATGGATAAAGGTTTTTTACAATGGAAAAATCACGGAATTATAAAGATGGGTCATCTTTATAGGAAAGGTACATTCCTCTCTTTCCAGGAGTTACAACAAATTTATGGACTTCACTCAAATTACCACTTTAGATACCTACAAATTAGGGACTATGCTAAGTCAAATACACAGGACTATAGAAATAGAAAGACAGAAATTCTTGATGAATGTTTGAACAAACACCCTAACACAGAAAAATTAATATCTTATATTAATAATATCCTATTAGATAACGATGCACTCACAACGGAAATATATAGGCAATCATGGGGAAATATATAGGCAATCATGGGAAAATGAACTAGCCCAACCAATAAGGCAAGATATTTGGGACGAAAGCTTACAACATATACATCACTGTTCGTTAAATGCTAGACATTTTTTAATACAATTTAAAGTATTACATAGATTGCACTATTCAAAAACAAAATTAAATAGAATTTTCCCAAGTATATCTCCTATTTGTGAAAAATGTCAGCACTTAGAGGCTAACCTAACGCACACATTTGTAAGTTGTATAAAAATTAATAATTTTTGGACGGAAATTTTAAAGATAATTTCAGAAGTTGTCAACATCCAATTGGACCCCGATTCAAAACTAATAATATAAGGAATATTAGAACAAAATCAAATATTTACAACAAACCAAAGAAACGTTATCGACTATAGCTTAATGATTGGGGAAAAATTAATATTAAAATTTTGGAAAGGCCCTATAACCCCCACAATTAAAATGTGGATTATGGAAATGTCGGGGACCCTACATTTGGAAAGATTAAGATTTGTCTTAATAGACAAACAAGAACTATTTACCAGAACATGGTCTCCATTCATTGATTATTTGAAGGGGCAAACCGGTTTGGCACGAGAACCAGACTGAAACCCGAATCAAGGATTAGATGAAGAATTACATTTTATAATTCACAGACATATCTCCAATGATGTATAATTAGCTGATTATTCCATTCACTTTTAATTTTTTTGGTTTCTTTTCTCTCCCTCTCTATTATTTTCTATCTATATAAAAATAAAAAAATATATAGAGGTACAATTATTATACAATTGATAATATAAACAATATTAATAATGTATGACTACTACAAACAAAATGTTTCTTATTATGTATTTCTAATTAAAAATTAAAAATTAAAAAAAAGGAAAAGTAAGCACCTTTTGCAAAAGAAGCAATATATATTAATTCAAGAGAACTGTTGTGATCTACAGGTGAAGAAACTGAATGAAAGGCAGGGTGGATGTGCAGGATGAACAACTATTCTTCAGCCACGGGGTATATTTTACTTCGGAGTCACGTGAGCGACTACGTGAAGACCCCGCCTGGACGCATGCGCGACATCTCGTCGAACGCATTGCGGAAGCGACAGTCGGGAGGAGCGCCGCTCCTCCAGTGTAAGTTTAAAAGACAGAGGTAAGTCTTACCTTTCTGGTGAGCGTAGCGACTGCGCGTGTTTTGTGTTCCAGGACAGTACCAATACACAAGGATTATCGAAAATACCTAAAATTTGTCTGGATGGGACAGCTATGGCAGTATAAGGCTTTACCCAATGGGTTATCATCAGCACCACGGCTGTTTACTAAATTGTTAAAACCAGCTTTAGCATACTTACGAGAACATAACCATATAGTCATGGCTTACCTTGATGATATTCTCATTGTAGGTGAAAATTTGGAAATGGCTACTTTGGCAGTATCAGCCACAAAAAAATCTTTTTCAAAAGCTGGGATTTATCATACATCCAGATAAATCAAAATTGGAACCGTCCACTATAATGGATTATTTGGGCTTCACTATTGATTCAGTGCGAATGTCTATCACCTTGCCACTACACAAAGTAACAGACTTGGTGATAGCATGCAAAAGCCTCACTGGCATCGGGGAACCATCTATTCGGCAAGTAGCCAGAGTGATTGGGAAGTTAGTGGCTGCGTTCCCAGCAGCACAATTTTGGACCTCTCCATTATCAAAATCTGCAAAGAGCAAAAATTTCAGCTCTCAAAAATCATGCAGGCCATTTCGATAGGCCCATGGAACTACCAGAGAAAGCAAAATCGGAACTAAAATGGTGGATAGAAAATGTTCAGCATTGTTCTAACCCCATCACTATCATGAACCCCTCGGTTACATTACAAACTGATGCCAGTGCTAAAGGTTGGGGAGCAACTAATACCATTCACAAGTTGTGGTGGCAGATGGAGTGCACAAGAATTAACCTTGTTCAAAGCAATAGGGATTAATTATTTAGAAATGCTGGGAGCATTTTATGGACTGAGGGCCTACTGCTCTGATATGGCGCCAGTTGCATGTACGGTTACAAATTGATAATACCACAGTGGTGGCCTATATTAATCATATGGGAGGAATAAAGTCGATATCATGTGATGAATTGGCTAATAATATCTGGCACTGGTGTCTGGAAAGAGAGATTTGGATTTCAGCCACTTACCTCCCAGGTAAACAAAATACCGTGGCAGACACCAGATCACGTAAATTCAACGACAACATTGAATGGATGTTGGATCGGAAAGTGTTTACAGATATTATAGAACGGTATGGGACACCAGATATCGACCTTTTTGCATCCAGACTTAATCACCAACTTCCAACATATGTTGCTTGGGAACCAGACCCAGGGGCAGCAACGATGGACGCTTTCTCGCTGCATTGGGGGGATTTGTTTTGCTATGCATTTCCCCCCTTCTGCCTCATCAGTCGGGTCTTACAAAAATTAAACAAGACTCCGCAACGGGTATTTTGGTTGTTCCCGACTGGCCTACCCAACCATGGTTCCCAGCAGTACAAAAGATGGCCTCAGAACCCTGCATCCGGATCAACAAACGGCCGAGTTTGTTGGTACACCCCGTGACAGGGGAAAGTCATCCGTGCCATGACCGCATGAATTTATTGATTTGCAGATTCTGAACAGGCCATTCCTGGGGTACGGACTCTCCGATTGGGACGATCAATGCCATCTCAGCATCGTGCAGGGTATCCACGAGGAAACAGTACCTGACATATGTCAGGAAATGGGAAGTGTTCTGCACCAGGCCAGACACTACATATGACTCAGCCACCATCACTGAAGTACTGGAGTTTTCTGGCCACCCTTCATTTTCGATGAAGGATTGAGTTACAGTGCCATTAATTGTGCAAGAAGTGCCCTTTCTAATTATCTGGGCACAGGGAGTGATCACTTGGCTATAGGATCACACCCACTAGTATCTAAACTTATGAGGGGTATATTTAATTCTAATCCCCCCAGGCCGAGATACACCCATACATGGGATATAGGCATCGTATTAACTATGTTACGAGGATGGACACCCATATCGGGGCTCACTCTGGACAAACTAACATACAAGATGGTAATGATAATGGCCACTTGTAACGGCACAACGGGTCCAGTCCTTACACAAGCTAAAATATGGACGCCATGTATATCACAAGTGGCAAGATAACTTTTCTAATACAGGGGTTACTCAAACAAGACAGACCTGGTTCTTCTGGCCAAAAATTAGAGTTTCTGGCCTATCTTGTAGATAGTCGGCTCTGCATTGTGACACATATTTTACAATACATAGAAGTCACCAAGACTCTAAGGGGCACAGCGAGAGCTTTACTCGTAAGCCATAAACGCCCTCCACCATAAGGTCACAGCGCAAACCATATCCAGATGGTTAAGGGTGGTATTAGATGCAGCGGGGCTGGATACTAATGTTTTCAAATCTCATTCCACCAGGGCAGCATCTACATCGGCAGCTAGGATGATGGAAGTTCCTTTGGACCACATCCTTGCCACAGCAGGTTGGAGCAATGAACAAACTTTTCAACGCTTTTATAATAAACCGTAGCCGTTCCTGACACGTTTGCAGGGAAAATTTTGAGTTCTGTAAAATAAATTACCCAATGTGGGGCATACTGTTACGTATGAATAAATACCTCTTTTTTCTTTGTGTTTCAGCACGGTGTCATGACTGAATTACGTTCATCCTCTTTCTCCTAGCATGGCAGGGTGTAAGCATGGACTCGTTCCAGGGCATGAAATCACAGAGCTTTGAAATCTTCACGTAGTCCACTCACGTGACTCCAAAGTAAAATAGTAAGATTAATGAGAACTTACCATTTGAAGTTTGATCTTTATTTTATGAGGAGTTACGATGAGGGATTACGTGCCCTCCGCTCCCAAAACCCTCTATTATAAAGTTCAACTGGTATGGAAGTTCTCTCTTATCTTACTATATTAGTCACTCTGTTATCTGTGATTTCACACCACTGCTTTGAAGAATGTCGCGCATGCGTCCAGGCGGGGTCTTCACGTAATCCCTCATCGTAACTCCTCATAAAATAAAGATCAAACTTCAAACTGGTAAGTTCTCATTTAATCTTACTATTTTAGTGTAGTTTAGTTTAGTTTATTTAGTTTAGTTTAGTTTATTGTCACATGGTCTGAGGTACAGTGAAAAGCTTTTTGTTGCATGCTATTCCAGTCAGCAGAAAGACAATACATGATTACAATCAAGCCATCAGATTGTACACAGTGTACAGATACATGATAAGGTTTAGTGCAAGATAAGGTCCAGTAAAATCCGATTTAAGATTAAAGGTCAGAGGATCTCCAATGAGGTAGATGGGAGGTCAGTAATGCTCTCTAGTTGGTGATAGGATGGTTCAGTTGCCTGATAACAGCTGGGAAGAAGCTTAGTTTAATTTAGTTTATATACTACCAAAGACATTAATAAAAGATTTGCCCAATTCTACCAAAATTTATATACATCAAAAACATCAACAGATAGTATTAAAATCACAAATTTTTTCGAAAAGTATAATCTCCCAAAACTTAATGTGATGGAACAGGAAGAATTAGGAGCTCAAATTTCAATTAATGAAAGAGAAGAGTCAATAAAGTCTCTGAAAAATGGTTAAACACTAGGACCGGATGGATTTAGCAATGAATTCTATACAAAATGTCATGAAATCATTTCTCCACGTCTACAGAAACATTACACGTATGCATTCATAGAACAGAAACTACCAGAAACACCAGCAGAGTCGACTATAACACTAATACCTAAAAAGGATAAAGATCTAGAGAACCCTGGGTCATATAGAGCCATTACATTATTAAATACAGATCAGAAAATATTAGCCAAAACCTTAGCAAGAAGATTAAGTAAATATGTTAGTAAATTAATAAACCTGGATCAAACGGGGTTTATACCTAAGAGTATTTAATTTAATAATTTGAGATGTCTTTTTAACATAATGTACTCATATAAGATAGAAGAGGAAGACTTATCAATTATTTCATTGGACGCAGAAAAAACATTCGACCAGGTGGAATGGGAATACCTTTTTAAAGTATTACAAAAATTTCAAATGGGAGATAATTTTATCCAATAGATAAAATTACTATATAATAAGCCCACGGCTAGAATACTAATAATATATTATCCCCGAAATTTCAACGATCCAGGGACAATAGACAGGGATGTGCCTTATCACCCTTTCTATTTGCCCTGGCGATAGAGCCCTTAGCAGAAAATATAAGAATGCACCCTAATATTCACGGTTACAATACTAAAAACTCTAATAATAAAATATAATTATATGCAGATGATGTATTATTATATATTACAAAATCACAAATTAGCATACCAAATGTATTAAACTTAATAGAAGAATTTGGTTCCTTTTCAGGATATAGAATAAATTGAAATAAAAGTGAAATAAATATGATAAAACCACAAGACTCTGCACATCTTTTAAAATACCCTTATAGTATTACAGCAGAAAGATTTAAAT
The DNA here is from genome assembly GCA_035221665.1 of Okamejei kenojei. Lineage (NCBI taxonomy): Eukaryota > Metazoa > Chordata > Chondrichthyes > Rajiformes > Rajidae > Okamejei > Okamejei kenojei. Next base: position 16,069,565 of record CM069149.1, on the reverse strand, counting down.
ACTTGGGTATTCAAATTACCCGAAAATATAAATCTCTATTTAATGCAAATTATCTGCCCTTACTTACTAAATTACAAACGTCGATCCAATTGTGGAAAACACTACCGATGTCCTTAATAGGCAGAATAAATGGCGTTAAAATGATTTTTCTTCCACAAATACTGTATTTATTCCAATCAATACCTACATATATACCTAAAAACTTATTTTAAAAAATTGACTCATACATTGCAAATTTCATATGGGACTATAAATCTCATAGAATTCAAAGAAGACATTTATGCAAACCTAAAGAATATGGTGGACTCAAACTTCCCAATGTTACGTACTACTATTGGGAATTGAACATTAAAAATATAATGTACTGGTTGGATAATTCATCACAACAGGCAGAATGGACAATAATGGAGAAGGAGGATTGCACTCCTTCTAACATAGGAGCAATCCTTTTCACCCCAATGAAATTGAAGAACATAATATATAAGAGAAACCCGATGATTCACAGTACAATACGAATTTGGAGACAAATAAAATCTTCTCTTAAATTAAGAAATCTTTCACTTCTCTCATCAATAGCTAACAACCCGGCATTTAAGCCATTGACTATTGACAAAACGTTCACGCTCTAGGAACGATTAGGAATTAAGACTTGGGAAGATTTGTATGAAGAGGGAACATTTTTACCATTCCAAGACTTACAGCTTAAATACAATTTGGAAAAAAAACAATATTTTACTTCGGAGTCACCTGAGTGATTCCGTGAAGAACTCCGCCAGTTCGCATGCACGTCAGGGGGATGTGAGAGCAAGCTGCCAAATCTTTTATTCAGGTAAGGCCTATTCAACAGGGGGAAAAAACCTGGCAGAAAACCACACAAGGAAACGTTGGTTCAGACTATTTCAAGGTGGCTGCTGCAGGTTCTGGTTTATGCAGGTATTACCACTAACGATTGTACATCTCATTCCACCAGGGCAGCATCAACGTCAGCGGCCAGGGCAATGGACGTTCCCATCGACCATATCCTCGCGACCGCAGGTTGGTCAACTGAATTGATTTAATTTTTTTTTTTTTTTACCATAGGCCGGTTACTGACCCAGGCTATTTGCCCATTCTGTTTTGCGTCCACTTTAGCCTCCCTTGAGATAGAGGGGTTGCTATTGATTCTTTATTAACGTAAACCATTAATACATTTGAATCAATGTCATGGTTAATGCGTTGTTGATTATTCACTCATCCTGAGTCAATCGATGCAGTGAGAAGCCAGGATTTGAATCAGTGGCATGAAATCACAGGGTTTTGAACCCTTCCCGGAATCACTCACGTGACTCCGAAGTAAAATAATAAGATTAAATGAGAACTTACCAGTTTGAAGTTTGATCTTTATTACGTGCCCTCCGCGCCCAACCCTCTCTCACAAAGGTCATCTGGTAGTTCTCAAGTTGCTAATCTTACTATGCTAACTATGATTTTTGTTATCTGTGATTTCATACCGCTGCTTTGAAGATTGACGCGCATGCGAACTGGTGGGGTTCTTCACGTAATCACCAACATAACTCCTCATAAAATGAAGATCAAACTTCAAACTGGTAAGTTGTCATTTAATCTTACTATTTTAGACACTTACAAACCCGAGATTATCTGAAAAAACACTCACAGGATTATCAAAATTTGAAGTTGGACCTTCTAGAGCAAGGCATGAATAGACAGGTAGAATTGGATCATCTAACATCATATTTTTATAATACTATTCTAAATATAGACATACCTTCGACAGAAGGTATGTCTAAATATAGACATACCTTCGACAGAAGGTATAAGAAAAGAATGGGAACAAGAATTGGCTATAGAAATTCCCAAGGACAGATGGGAAGATTATATGTCATATGTACATAACTGTTCGATTAACGTTAGACATATATTGATCCAATTTAAAATTGTACACAGATTATATTACTCAAAAAACAAAACATAGAAACATAGAAACATAGAAATTAGGTGCAGGAGTAAGCCATTCGGCCCTTCGAGCCTGCACCACCATTCAATATGATCATGGCTGATCATCCAACTCAGTATCCCGTACCTGCCTTCTCTCCATACCCTCTGATCCCCTCAGCCACAAGGGCCACATCTAACTCCCTCTTAAATATAGCCAATGAACTGGCCTCAACTACCCTCTGTGGCAAAACTAAATAAAATCTTTCCAAATGTCTCTCCTTTTTGTGATAAGTGCCTAACTAAAGAGGCACCATTAGCACACTCATTTGTTTCCTGTGCAAAACTTCAGAATTTTTGGAAGGAAATATTTGAAAGCTTTTCAAAAATATTTAAATTAAGACTGAACCCAAACGCAGAATTGATTATCTTCAGAGCAAGGGAAGCCCGTTCTGAACTAACCATATTTCAAAGATGTTTCCTAAACTATGGTTTGAAAACGGCAAAAAAACGTATACTTAAATTCTGGAAAAACGCTCCTATCCTAACGTTTAAAATGTGGATCACAAATATGTCAGAAATATTACATCTCGAGGAAATGAGACTCGTTCTAGCAGGAAAACAAGAACAATTCTTAAGAATATGGTCACCTTTTATTGATTTGTTACAAGTATAATATGGTGCAGCATAACCCTAGTACGTTATTGTTTTAGAACTAGGTGAATCATTATGAGTTAGGTACATTCCCTTTCTTTTTTGTTTAGCTCTACCTTCTTTGGATTTTTTACTTATTTCCTCTCCCTTCTTAAGGGCCGCTTCTCTTTGGGGCCTTGTTTTCTTTTCTTTTTTCTTTCTTTTCATTTTGTTTTTCACATTCTCAAGCACGCAGTTTACTTAACCATCATCATTCATCTAACAGCAACCACTGCGGGCTGCACTTCACCACTATTCCCATTCTTCTCTTCTTTCTCTTTTCCTTTTTTCTATTATAGGTTAAAGTGTACAAAAGAAAGAAAAAAGAGAAGTTGAACGCAAAATGTATTCTGTCGCATATCATGATAATTAAAAAAATAATAATAAATAAATAAATAATTTAGTTTAGAGATACAGCGTGGAAACAGGCCCTTCGGCCCAATAGATCTGCGCCGATCGGCAATCCCAGCACATTAACACTATCCTACACCCACTAGAGGTAATTTTTACATTTACCTTGCCAATTAACCTACAATATGTCTTTGGAGTGTGGGAGGAATCCGAAGATCTCGGAGAAAACCCACGCAGGTCATGGGGAGAACGTACAAACTCCGTACAGACAGCGCTCGTAGTCCGGATCGAACCTGGATCTCCGGTGCTGCATTAGCTGTAAGGCAGCAACTCTACCGCTGCGCCACCGTGACCACACACAATGTAACCGCCCAAAACGTAACCGCCTGAACAGGGACTTGAACCCTGGACCCTCAGATTAAAAGTCTGATGCTCTGGCGACTGAGCTATCCGGGCCCTAACAATCCCTGAATCTGGAGGTATGCGTTTTCAAACTTCTGCACCTCTTGTCTGATGGGAGAGGGGAGAAGAGGTGCAGAAGAGGGTATTGAACCTTCTTACTATGATCATTTTGTATAGTATTTTACTAAAATAATGGAAATCCAAGAAGATTCAAAGTAGGCCCACCTTGTTTGCTTTGCACCATCCAACTAGTGTAATGATATGGAGCTCTCCATTGTTTAGTTTACAGTACGTTCTGAAATTAGGCAGGATATCCCAGTGCTGGAGAGTTTGGGAAATGTGGGTGAAAAGTGATGTGTTATTCCGAGGCATACAACACTTACCACATTATATCTCAAATGACTGAAATACTCTCATCTTGAAATGTTATTGAAAATCAAACAAAAAAATTTAAAATAAACTTTGATTGTTCCCCATCACTTTGACGGTCTTAAATTTCCTGGTCTTAACTGGTTCATTCTATCTATCTGTCTATCTGTCTATCTGTCTATCCATCTATCTATCTATCAAACTCTAATCGTGTTATCTTCCAGCCTGTGCATGATTTTTATTTGCGCAAAAATGGTTTGCGATAGCATGACGGTTTTTCGCCAGTTTACTCACTGTTCTCCTATGCTGCGCTGCGATTGCACCAAGTTTAGTTCCGATAGGTTGAATGTCGTAAAGGTTAGCAAGGTTTAAAAAATCTTTAAAATCGCGAATGCGCAGATTGATCTCTTCTCCCGCTGTTCAGCGCCGCGTGGATTAGTCTCTTCCCCTGTCACTCACCGGGATGGTCCGCCCCTTCCTTCGCCATCGCGTCTTTACTTGAGCCAAGCAGCCCAGCCCCGAGCAGCCCAGCCCCACCCCAAGTAGCCCAGCCTAGCCCAGCCTCGAGCAGCCCAGCCCACCCCCGAGCAGTCCAGCCCCGAGCAGCCCAGCCCACCCCCGAGCAGTCCAGCCCCGAGCAGATCAGCGTCTGAGAACCAGCGTCGGAGACCCAGCCCAGAGTCGGAGACCCTGCCCAGCCCAGAGTCGGAGACCCTGCCCAGCCCAGAGTCGGAGACCCTGCCCAGCCCAGAGTCGGAGACCCTGCCCAGCCCAGAGTCGGAGACCCTGCCCAGCCCAGAGTCGGAGACCCTGCCCAGCCCAGAGTCCGGTAGACCCTGCCCAGCCCGGATTCGAGACCCTGCCCAGCCCGGATTCGGAGACCCGCATGCCCAGCCCAGAGTCGGAGACCCTGCCCAGCCCAGAGTCGGAGACCCTGCCCAGCCCAGACTCAGAGACCCTGCCCAGCCCAGATTCGGATACCCTGCCCAGCCCAGAGTCGGAGACCCTGCCCAGCCCAGAGTCGGAGACCCTGCCCAGCCCAGACTCGGAGACCCTGCCCAGCCCAGAGTCGGAGACCCTGCCCAGCCCAGAGTCGGAGACCCTGCCCAGCCCGGAGTCGGAGACCCTGCCCAGCCCAGAGTCGGAGACCCTGCCCAGCCCAGAGTCGGAGACCCTGCCCAGCCCAGAGTCGGAGACCCTGCCCAGCCCAGAGTCGGAGACCCTGCCCAGCCTGGAGTCGGAGATGTCGCCGACGTCACCAAACGGAAAGCAGAGAATCTGATCCTGGTGGAGGAGAACGACCAGTGACCAGCGCCCGCTGTGAGTCCCTGTCGTACCGCTAATCCCGCTAATTCCAGCCACTACCCCTCTGCACCCCCTGCCCCCGCTGGCTCCCCACCCCCCCTCCTCCCCCGTGAGACCCCCCTCTTCCTCCGTCTTTTCTCCGGGCTCCCCTCCTCTTAAACAACGGATACAGTAGATGGGGTTGGAGGAGGTGCAAGTGAACTGCTGCTTAACCTGAACAGAGTCGGGGTCCCTGGACAGAGTCGAGGAAGGAGGTATAGCGATAGGCTGAGGTTCGCTTGCACCTCCTCCAACCTCATCTACTGTATCCGTTGTTCAAGATGTGGACCTATACATCGGCGAGACCAAATGCAGACTGGCCGATCATTTCACTGAACACCTTCGCTCAGCCCGTCGGAACCTACCTGATCTCCTGGTTGCTGGACACTTTAATTCTCCTTCCCATTCCTACATAGACCTATCTGTCCTAGATTCCTCCATTGGCAAATTGGAGGAACAGCATCTCAAATTTCACTTGGGCAGCTAACCAAGCAAAATATGAGATTCTGTTCCTCCAATTTCCGTTTAGCCTCACGCTGGCAATGGAGGAGATCTAGGACAGAATGTTCTGTGTAGGAATGGGTATGAATATTGATTTTTCGCACTTCAGGTAGCCCCGGCATTTTTGTCTCTCTCTATCCCACCCCCACCCAAGTCGCACTAGCATCTGAAGAAGGATCTTAGAAAGATAGAAACATAGAAAATAGGTGCAGGAGGAGGCCATTCGGTCCTTCGAGCCAGCACCGCCATTCATTGTGATCATGGCTGATCGTCTGCTATCAATAACCTGTGCTGCCTTCTCCCCATATCCCTTGAATCCACTAGCCCCTAGAGCTCGATCCAACTCTCTCTTAAATCTCCTTTATACTAAGACTGTGGCCCCTGGTTCTGGACTCGCCCAAAATTGGGAACATTTTTCCTGCATCTAGCTTGTCCAGTCCTTTTATAATTTTATATGTTTCTATAAATGTATATATATATGTTCCCCCCACATCCTTCCAAACTCTAGTGAATACAAGCCTAGTCTTTTCAATCTTTCCTCATATGACAGTCCCGCCATCCCAGGGATCAATCTCGTGAACCTACGCTGCACTGCTTCAATCACAAGGATGTCCTTCCTCAAATTAGGAGACCAAAACTGTACACAATACTCCAGATATGGTCTCACCAGAGCCCTATACAACTGCAGAAGAACCTCTTTACTCCTGTACTGAAATCCTCTTGTTATGAAGGCCAACAATCCATTAGCTTTCTTCACTGCCTCTGTACCCGAAACATGACCCGAAATGTCACCCTTCTCTCCAGAGATGCTGCCCGTCCCACTGAGTTACTCTGGCTTTTTGTATCTATCCTTGGTTTAAACCAGCATCTGCAGTTCCTTCTTACAGATTTAGATATGAGCCAAACGCAGGCGGGTGGGACTAGTGTAGATGGGACATATTGGCCGTTATGGGCAAGTTGGGCCAAAGGGCCTGTTTCCACGCTGTAATACTCAGTGACACTATGACTCTAACTTCTCTAATGGTGAGATATTGTGCATGTTCCTTTCTCCTAAACTATTACTTCTTCTCCACCATTGCAGACAAAAAATAATCTCTAACTTTGTATCTTTGCATTCTGCACCTCTGCTCTCATCATCTCTCCTTCTGGAAACAGCAAGGACAGACTTATCCTAGTCTTCACTTTGTCAAAAGGTCATGAGGTCATAATAAATAGGAGTAGAATTAGGCCATTCAGCCCATCAAGTTACTCCGCCATTCAATCATGGCTGATCTATCACTCCCTCCTAACCCCATTCTCTTGCCTTCTGCCCATAACCTCTGACACCTGTACTAATCAAGAATCTGTCTATCTCTGCCTTAAATATATTCACTGACTTGGCCTCCACAGCCTTCTGTGCAAAGAATCCCACAGATTCACCACTCTCTGACTAAAGATATTTCTCTTCATCTCCTTCCTAAAAGAACGTCCTTTAATTCTGAGGCTATGACTTCTAATCCTGGACTCCCCCACAAGTGGAAACATTGTATCCACGTTATACCGCGCTACCCTCTATATTGGCGGCGGAGCGCATGGTCGCAGCGGCTCACGGCTCTCCGTCTCGTTGTTCTTTTTTGTTGTTTTTGCGTACGTTTCACTGTTCGTGTACGTCTTCGGTTCTGCAAACATCCGCTACACCCGCCAGAGCCTCTTGGACGTCGGTGACCAGCATCAGACATCTGTTACGAGTGTCTTTCATCACACGCATAACATCCCGGACGACATAGTGAGACCTCGGGCTCCCCGTGGATTGTTGTCGGGTCCAGGAGGCGGCGCAGACGGAGGAGGGAGAGGAAGCAGAAGCGAGGCCGCAGGTCCGGTGTTTTGCTAAGGCTAAGGAAACAACCACATAAGCCACCTCTACCGAGCCTGTATCTTTCCAATGCCAGATCCCTGGTTCATAAAACGGATGACCTGGAATTACAACTCGCTGGAAATCGATATTTTCGTGATTGCTGTGTTTTGATCATCACTGAAACCTGGCTTCACCAGGGGATACCTGATGCCAGCATGCAGCTAGCAGGACGCTTTCTGTTCCGTGGGGACAGGACTATGGACTCAGGTAAGAGCAGGGGAGGGGGCCTCTGTATCTACGTGCATGAGGACTGGTGTAACAACGGGACAATCATAGACAAACATTGTTCTCCTGACCTCGAGTACATGTCTGTAAGATGCCGGCCTTTTTTTCTACCGAGAGAACTAACAGTAGCGATTGTCACATCTGTGTATATTCCACCCGACGCCAATGTAAACATCGGCGCTAAGACCCCGCTCCTGCTGAACACCATTAACCAACAGCAGCGGGCACACCCCGAAGGTGTTCACATAATTGCAGGGGACTTTAATAAGGCCAACTTGAAGACTGTGCTGCCGAAATGTTATCAACATGTCAAGTGTCCTACTAGAGGGGAGAACACGCTGGATCGTGTCTATTCCAATATCAAGCACGCGTATAGAGCCATTCCCCTCCCCCAACTTGGCCAGTCAGATCATCTCTCCCTCCTGCTCTCCCCAGCCTACACCCCCCTCAGGCGAGGTGCCAGGCCCACCATAAAGACTGTTACAACCTGGCCTGAAAAAGCACTCTCCAAACTACAGGACTGCTTCACGCAGACCAACTGGGACGTATTCGAACACCAGGATCTGGAAACATTCACAGAAATGGTACTGGACTATATCAAGTCCTGCATCGGAAACGTGACTTTGGACAAAAACATTCGGGTTTTCCCAAACCAGAAACCCTGGATGTCCAGCCAGGTCCGCACACTTCTCAGAGCCCGCGATGATGTCTTCAGGTCAGGTGACAGAGCTCTGTACAGGGCTGCTCGAGCCGATCTGGAAAGGGGAATTAAAAAAGCCAAGGTGGATCATAAGAGGAGCATAGAGTCCCACCTGTCCAGCAATAACACACGGGAGGTATGGGGGGCATACAAGGAATCACAAACTACAGAGGCTGTGCCACAACAAAAGAAGACTGTGCACTGCTGGCAGAGAAGCTAAATTGCTTATTTTCCCGTTTTGAAACATCACAACAGCAGCACTCATCTGCTACAGCCCTGCTCCCACCCTTACCTGGCTCCTGCACGACTCCATTCACTGTAAGGGAGCACGATGTCAGACGGGTGCTCCTAGCAGTGAACCCCAAGACGGCTGCCGGCCCAGATGGAGTACCTGGTAAGGTGCTCAAAGCGTGTGCCCACCAGCTCACCGTCATCTTCACCAGAATCTTCAATCTCTCCCTGGATCAGGCAGTTATCCCGTCCTGCCTAAAATCAGCCATAATCGTCCCAGTGCCGAAGAAGTCCCCCATCACCAGCCTAAACGATTACCGTCCTGTGGCCCTCACTCCGGTAATCACAAAGTGCTTCGAGAGATTGGTCCTCCAGCACATCAAGAACTATCTCCGTCCAGACTTCGACCCCCACCAGTTCGCCTATCGCCCAAACAGGTCCACAGAAGACGCAAGGTCCTCAGGAAGCACAACCTGGACTCCAACCTGCTGCTGACCTTCCACCGCTCGTCCATTGAGAGCCTGTTGACATACCGCATTACAGCATGGTACGGCAGCTGCACCATGGCAGGCAGGGAGAGGCTTCAGAGGGTAGTTAGGGCAGCACAGAAGGTCATCGGCTGCCCTCTCCCCTCTCTGATGGACATTTACACCTCCCGCTGCATCAGCAGGGTGGAGAACATTATTAAGGACAGCTCCCATCCTGCATTTGACCTGTTCAACCTGCTGCCCTCAGGGAGGCGCTATAGGTGCATCAGCACAAGGACAAATAGACTCAAGAACAGTTTCTTTCCAAAATCCATTATCTCCCTGAACTCACACATGCACTGACTTCACAGCCTAACCCCCGGAGCCTCATCTATCCACCTACTGTAATTTGTACTGTAACTGTAATTCTATTTATCCATTGTCTTTTATAGATATGTATATAGCGCCACAGAAACTGTGCACCTTCTCCCCCCCCCCCCCCCCCCCCCCCCCCCCCCCCCCCCCCCCCCCCCCCCCCACTTTTTGTTTTTTTTTACACTGAGTAGGAGCAGCTTTTAATCTTATTGTACATGTGTATAGTGACAATAAAAAGGCATTCTATTCTATTCTATTCTATTCTATTCTATTCATTCTATATTCAATGGAACATTGTTCTCAATTTTGCTCCCCGGTCCATTCTAATGCCCCTGTCCCAAAGTGTTCACACTGCCACTCCATGTCTCAAGATCTTTCCCATGCAACTGCAGGACACACGACTTTTGTTCCTTCAAGTCTTCCATTCTCTCCTTGGGAGCCTAATTTATCTAAAATGTTTATTCAAGGACCCACGCAGACCTTCCAGGTGAAGCAGTGATTCACTTGCATTACTTCCAATCTAAACTCAACGTTAACCAATTTTTGTCGCACTCAATCAGAGATTATCCCTTTGTTCTACCCATCCCTCCCCCACTTCTTCCTCGCTACTGAAAATTAACTTATTTTCTCTCCTGATCATTGCTGATGAAGGGTTTTGGACCAGATTCAATAACTGATTCTCTTTTCATTGATGATCTGCGGGGTGTTTGCGGCAATTTTTAATACTCAAAATGTTACTACCAGGGAAAGAAATCTGCGTACTTTGCACCGATGATTGTCGACTTTGCATGCTGAAAAATATTACCCTCAAGCATTAGGAGCGGCATGGTGGCGCAGTGGTAGAGTTGCTGCCCTACAGTGCCAGAGACCCGAGTTGGATCCTGACCACGGGTACTGTCTGTTCATTCTCCCCATGGCCTGCGTGGGTTTCTCCGGGTGCTCCAGTTTCCTCCCACACTCCAAAGACGTACAGGTTTGTAGGGTAATTAGCTAGATGGAATTGTAAATTGTCCCTCGTGTATATAGGAGAATGTAACTGTGCGGGGATCGCTGGTCGGCACGGATACAGTGCGCCAAAGGGCCCGTTTACACGTTGTGTCGCTAAACATTGAGGGAGTGGGTGGAAAAAAAAAGAAAAATACAGCTGTGTGAAATAAAAATTTTCAATTCTTCTTGCATCTATTGGCTCTAGGTCGGATGATATTTTATACAAAATACCGTTCACCTGCCCAACGGTTTGAAATTGTAATCTGGGATATAGTTGGAATGTTATTGAAGACGCCTGTGGGAACTCAAGAGACACGAGAGACTGCAGCTGTTGGAATCTGGAGCCAAACACAAAATGCTGGAGGAACTCTGCAGGTTTGGCAGCATCTGTGGAGGGAATGGACAGGCGACTTTGTGGGTCGGGACCCCTTCTTCAGACTGAATGGACAGACAACGTTTCGGTCGGGACCTTCAGACTTTCTTTCGTCATCTGTCCATTTTTCTCCACAGATGTGGCCTGGCCTGCTGAGTTCCCCCAGCACTTTGTGCGACGTGTAACAGTCAATAGTCAAGTGTATTTTATTGTCAAATGTCCCAACAGAATATGTAAACATCACACTTTGTAAACAATAAAATAAACGAAAGAAGTTCAATATATATATATATATATATATATATATATCTGTACATATTCACACATAAAACATACAAACAATAATAGTGCAAAAAGACAAAACCAGTGTAGGCATCCAAGTCTATTTAGTTCAGAGCTTGTTTGGATGTTGTAGTGTTTAATAGCCTGATGGCTGTAGGGAAGAAGCTGTTCCTGAACCTGGGCGTTTAGTTTTATGCCCCTGTCCCACTTAGGAAACCTGAACGGAAACCTCTGGAGACTTTGCGCCCCACCCAAGGGTTTCCGTGTGGTTCCCGGGGTTTTTTGTCAGTCTCCCTAATGGTGGAAAGTGGTTTCCGCTCCTCCTATGTTCCTGCAATTATTTCAAAAAAATTGAAAAAAACCTCCGGGAACCCGACAAAAACCTCCGGGAACCGCACGGAAACCTTGGGTGGGGCGCAAAGTCTCCAGAGGTGTCCGTTCAGGTTTCCTAAGTGGGACTGGGGCATTGCAGGCTCCTATATCGTCTTCTGGGTGGCAGGAGTGAAATGAGAGCATGGCCAGGGTGGTGTGCATCACTGATGATGCTGGCTACCTTTTTTGAAGCAACAACTGCCGTAAATCCCTTCGAGGGTGGGGAGGTCAGTACCCGTGATGGACTGGGCAATGTTCACCACATTTTGCAATCGTTTTCGCTCCTGGGCGTTCAAGCTGCTGAACCAGGCTGTGATGCCACCAGTCAATATGGATAGGTATATGGACGTGAACGGAATGGAGGGGTATGGTCTGAGTGCAGGTAGATGGGACTAGGGGAAAACAAATGGTCGGCGCGGACTGGAAGGGCCGAGAGGGCCTGTTTCCGTGCTGTAATTGTTATATGGTTATATGGTTAATATGTTCTCTACCGAATTCAAATCAGGGTTAAGTTTTTCAAGTTATGGTGAAGTTATGGTTAAACATCTCGTTACCCCTTTAGCTTGAAAGTAATCCTATTTGAAGTAATAAAGGTTCTAATTGAAGGAGACCCCCGTTTATACGTTTCCAGCATTAGTATTTAATGGGTCCCATCGGGTGATTTTTATAATTTCACGTCGTGTGAAACCAAAGGAGTTCTTTGACAATCTGAATGGGCTCCTCACAAAGGAGCGGGCATTGTATAAAGAAGCACAAACTCCACAATGCTACAGAACCTTCCCATTATCTCGGTCCCAGAAATACATTCCGCCAGGATTCCGCCACTTTCCCTCCTTGCTCAGTGTCTGTTTGCTCACGGTCCATCCACTGACTCATCGCCCCGCCGTGGTACAGTCATCTCCGGTACCAGGCATACATTATATACTTTTTTTCTCTTTTTTTTTTAAAGAAAGAGAAATAATGACCAATCCTGGCTGGAAACATTACGGCAGGTGCGAGGTCTTTGTCTCCGAGGAGCCTTATAATTAGCAGGAAAGATCAGTGAGTGCTCCGGGCATCAGTCAACCGTCAGAGAAAGGCTCCGTCTTCCACCTCGTAAGTGGTAAGCTGCACACAATATCTTGTAACAGCGGGCGGCTGCCGGCTGCATTGTATAGTACCCAGCACCTGGATGTTGTCACATTCCCACGAACAGAGCTAGAAAGAAAATGTAAACTTCATTTTGCATTCAGGACATTATTTTCTGAACTACATTGTTGCATGTATGCGGTTCGAATGACAGAGTGATACATGAGTGTGGGTTGTTACCCCCCCCCACCTACCCACCCACCTACCCCCGCCCATCCCGGCACCTCCACCCCCTCTCCAGCCCTCGGCTCAGTCTGGAAAGGGTCGAATATAGAGGGTCTTTTTTTAGTAAGGGCGTCAGGGGTTATGGGGAGAATGCAGGAGAATGGGGTTGAGAGGGAACGATAGATCAGCACCATTCAACGGCGGGGTAGACTTGATGTACAGAATGGCCCAATTATGTTCCTATAACTTATGAACTGTGAACTATGGGCAATAAAAATGAACCCGTAGATGCTGATCTATACCACAGAGAGACACAAAGTGCTTCAGTAACTCAACGCGTCAGGCAGCATCTCTGAAGAAAGTAGTCGGGTTGTAAAGAGGCTGGGATAGTCCAATCGACCACTCGTCCCCATTCCGCCATTCAGTCCGATCATGGCTGATGTTTTAATGGCTGTTACTTTTACCGAAGTGCCACTTTCCTGCATTTATCGAACTTCAATTATCTGAGGATACAAGGAACTCTAGATGCCGGTTTACAAAATAAAGACACAAAGTGCTGAAGTAACGGGATGGTTCAGGCAGTATCTCAGTCTTGAGAACATGGATATGTGACATTTCGGGTCGAGACCCTTCTTCAGACTCTCTTCTGAAGAAACGTCACCTATCCATTTTCTCCTGGCCCACTGAGTTACCCCAGCACTTTGTGACCACCTTTTGTCCTATGTGTTATAGTCTGAATCAAATCTTCGGAATAACGCAAGGACATATTAATTGATGAATACCCTTGACTGAACGTTTTCTTTCTACTGTTGTGGTCTAATTCTATACAGTGTACACTCTCGGCGTATGTATTTGAAAAGGCTTCTGTGACGTGTACTGCCGTGACTTGTTTTAAGATAGAACCAATGGATTTCGGTTTCACTCAGGTCTGATGTGTGAACAGAAATAGTCGTGTAGCGAGCCGGCGTGTTATACATTAAGAAACAATATTAATGACACAAATCAAATCTATTGTTATAACCTTAAATAATTATCCAATGTAGTTTTAAGTGGGATGTTTTTATTGCTAATAACGAAAGTCTTATCTTTTAAAAATGATTGGTTGTTAATTTCATCTATTGGGACAGAAGATGTTCTAACTGTTACCTGACTTTTTGATTTTTGTTTTTGGAGTTTCTAACCGTTTACCTTCTCTTCCTCTGACCCTGATAGTTTACAAGTATCATGCCCGAGTCTCAAGATTTATAAATCCCGGAATATCTTCCACTGCCTCGAAATGTAGGCACGACCCCAATAACAACTTCCCAACCTTGCAAGTTAATTGTTTTAGCGACGTTTGGTTTCATCCCATGTATGAATAAATATTCCTATCAGAAATTCTAAGGATTTAAACCTGAATTCCAAATTCAAAGCATATACCATGACAAAGCATCAACGAATATATAAATAACCGTAGATAGACACAAAAAGCTGGAGTAACTCAGCGGGTCAGACAACATCTCTAACCGTTGTCTAATGTATGAAAGAAACGGACACAGCGTTCTGGAGTGACTCAGCGATCAGGCAACATTCCCCGGGGAACATGGATAGGTGAAGTTTCGGGTCGAGATCCATCTTCAAGGTCGGAAGAAGGCTTTCGACTCGAAACGTCACCTATCCATTTTCTCTAGGTATGCTACTTGACCCACCGAGTTACTCCAGCACTTTGCATCCTTTTGTGTATTAACCAGCATCTGCAGTTCTTCGTGTCTACACATGAAGGAAACGTATAAAGCTTTGGCTAAAACTCTGGATATGAATGTAGCTCTAACAGGGAGTAGACCAAGACATGATGAGCCGAAAGGCAACCAGCCGTGTAATTCCTTGGCTTATAGAACACTCCCATGCACGGAACACTCTCAGTGGGTCGATTAAACAGAAACTCTATTTCTGAATTAAATATTTTTTATCTGTGATATATATTTTTTAATTGTTCTTTTTTTCTGAAATCCCATCCCACCGTGGGAGCACTAATTAATCGAAGCTGTTTATTGAAAATTAAATAAGATTCTTTTCTCTTTGGGGTTTCACGCTGATTCGGTCCTTCTGGAAGATTTTAAACAGACGTTCTCATTTGGAGTGGAACTGTTTCTTTTGTGTATATTTCCCAGGAAAGAATTACAGTGGCTTTGGGAATTTTAAATACTCTGCATTCACATTTTTTTTTTAAAGCGGCTGACAGTTCTAAGCAAACACGATCGCTGATGTTTACATTTAAATTATAGGACTTTGCTTCCCACACCGATAAGGAAACTTAAAACGCAGCGTTTCAAAACTACAGACGGCTTTTAAGGGCCGATGTATATAGGTACCGAAGGGAACATGCCCTCGATCATACATATATAATAGAATGGTTGTAGAAAGGAACTGCAGATGTTGCTTTAAACCGAAGATAGACACAAAATGCTGGAGTAACTCAGCGGGACATGCAACATCTCTGGAGAGAAGGATTGGGTGAGGTTTTGGATCGAGACCAGAAGGGCCTCGACCCGAAACGTCACTCATTCCTTCTATCCAAAGATGCTGCCTGTCCCGCCGAGTTTACTCCAGCATTTTGTGTCTATATAATAGACCTTATGGAAATATACAGCAGGGGATCGAATATACATTGGTACAGCTATCAATGTAAGATGATCTATGTGCACTAGAACTGCTGCACAGCCTGGCCTACGAAGGTAGACACAAAATGCTGGAGTAACCCAGCATCTCTGGAAAGAAGGAATATTCCTTTTTCTTTCCTTTTCTCTTTCCCACTTTTCTCTTTCCCACTTTCTCCAGAGATACTGCCTGACCCGCCGAGTTACTCCAACATTTTGTGACCAACATTTTTGGGTATACGCGTGGATGGAAATGCATTGGGATAGATAATGATTTTCAACAGGAATGCTTATGCACTCTTATATAAATTATTATGCTGGAAGTACAGTTGATCTGATCTGCACAGGGACCGTTATGCACTGGGATTACATCCACTGTGGGACGTTGAGGCAGCGTTTGAGCAGAACACGATACGAGTTACTCCAGCATTTTGCGTCGATCTTCGATGTAAACCAGCATCTGCAGTTCCTTTCTACACATGATAGGTGACGTTTCGGTTCGAGACTAATTGTAGGAGGAGAGATAAGAAAGTTAGAAAAGGGGCGCAGCAGGGTAACGCATGGCAGGTAATAGGTCCACAGGCGAGATGGGGGAGAAAGGCAGATTGTTACAACAAAGGCATTGTAATGAGTGTGTATTGGGTAACTGCGATCGGATGGGTATGCGTGTAATGGTTGGGGTATGATGGGATGGGTATGCTTGTGATATATTAAACGATGGGTTTAATATATCACAATTATATATTAAACTGGGAATATATTAAACCGGGACGGCGTAATAAGATATTTTTAAGGTTTTTTAAAAAATACCAATAAAATTATTACGTAATAGATTCGTTAAAATATAATTTATTTTATACAATCGATACAGTCAGATTATCAAATCCTCGTCCAAACATTGGCATTCGTTATCAAGTTATTAAATTGCTGAAGGATTATCACCTGAATATGGAATCAGGAAAGAGTCCACATTATCAGTTCCACAATTCCGAGATCATTCTCTGTGTCCCGCAGTCCAGCGCATTGCTTTAATGTGTGCGTTTTTGCCCGGCAATGCTTTATTTCATGTTGTGAAAATCGGCTTTTGGTTTTCTGGAGATTTTTCCAATTGCTTTTGATAGAATGATTTGTGTCAGCCAAGCGTATGCCTTGACTCATTGAGACCCCCCCCCCCGTTCCCGGCTGCGGGCTATAATGTCTTACCCAATAAACCATGTCCCCTTCACATCTCACCTTCTCGCTCATTGGGTGTTTTGGAGAACCCCTTAAGATTACTCTCTTTCATCAGCTCACTAACAGAGGAGTCACTGATTTAAAGACTGATGGACATCAGGTGCTGATGGCAGGTCATCAACTCGATGAAAGAAGCTCTTTGGTCTGCCCGAACCCTGTTGACTTCCCAGCGGAGTGAGATGTCCATCGGGGAATGTTGCCCACTTGCCCGCTCCAGACTGCAGGAGTACGCGGGGAGGGTGCAGCCAACGCCAAGTCTATGTGGGGGAGGACCACAGTCTAGGGTTCTTCAGCTGCTGAACATGGGGCGGGGAAGCAGAGTCTTGTAGAGACGCCCCTCAAACAAAGGAATGGATATCAGCACCGGGGCCACATTAATGGCAAGGTGCCTGGTACAATGATAGTTCCATGAACACTACACTTATTAACAACGTATGTACAGCCGCTCAGAACATCGGAGGGGTTTGCACATCTTTTGTTTTGTGTATATATTTTATTTTGAATACATTTTATTTTGGTTTTTAAAAGATGCCTCTTTCTTTCGCCATTCCTGACTACGTCATCCTTTTCCCCCAATTCGCTCAATTTCACCCCCAGAAGCTCCGCCCCTCTTTCCCCCCGGTCTATCCCAAATCCCAAATGGTCAGAATTATTCCAGCGCCTCTTCTCTTCACGGCTCCAACCCAAGTTTTTAACTGCGTGCAAAAGAGTTAATTGTAAAAAAAGGACTCATGTAGCCTCTGAACGTCTAGCCTAATGGGTGCAATGTGTTCTTCTCACTCAAGTCCAGAATTCAGTCATTATTCTCGACCCGAAACGTCACCCATTCCTTTTTACTCCTGTGCTGCTGCCTATCCCGTTGAGTTCCTCCAGTATTTGTGTCTACCATCCAGTTATTACGACAGATATAAATTAACAATGAATAAATGCATTTCCATTTCAATTGCTACATTTCATCTCCAAAGCAATTGAACATTATGACGTTGAAAGACCATTAAAGGTATAATGTGGAGGAAGGAACTGCAGGTGCTGGTTTATACCGAAGATAGACACATAATGCCGGAGTTACTCAGCGGGTCAGGCAGCAACCCTGGAGAAATTGAATAGGTGACAATTTGGGTCGGAACCCTTCTTCAGACTGAAAGATAGAGGTCTGTCTGTTGTTAATGGTATACCTTTAACGTATTGTACTTGCGTTGTATACAAAAACGATCGTTTTATTTTTAACTAATTGCGTTATGATATTGGAGGATGCGAAGTTCGAACCATTCAAAGTTCTATGAAATTCAACAAAATTTGAGATCGACCTTCAAATCCTTGGATCGCGTTTGTAACTGAATGGAACAGCAGACATTATTCCTCCAATATTTCCTAGTCCGACTGAAATGGGTTTCGCAAATGTAACGCGAATACCAACAGCGAGGCTTTGGGAATTTGCAGGAACGTGACAAAGGTGGCTCTGTTTGTTCACGGAGGGGCGTAGCGGGGAGACGGGGGGGGGGGGGGGGGGGGGGGGGGGGGGGGGGGGGGGGGGGGGGAGGGGGAGGGGGGTGCTACTCGTTCTTGCTACATACGGTTTGCTTTGTGTGTGCTTAGGTTTTGGAGAGGCAGGCTGTTGATGAAGGTTTGCTTGTGGAAGTCGCGAATTTCCAGATAATTGGTACCGCATTAACCTGTTCTTTGGGATAGATTGGGCTCCCGAAGAAGGGTCTCGACTTGGAACTTCACCTGTTCCTTTTCTCCAGAGATGCTGCCTGACCCGCTGAGTGACTCCAGCTTTGTGTGTCTATCTCGGGCCATCTCGCCCTGCTTTGAGACGAGGAGTTTGGGTGTTTCGCTGACCTTCGTGGCCGCTTCCTCAAAAGGACTCAACATTCCAACCATTCTCCGTCTGCATGCCCTTCGAAACACGCTTTAGCTGATAATGTGTAGGAAAGAACTGCAGATGCTGGTTTAAATCGAAGGTAGACACAAAACCTTCATCAACAACCTGCCTCTCCAAACGCCTACGCAAAAGATCAGATGCACAGATGCACAAAGATGAGGTGACGTTTCGTGTCCAAACCCTTCTTCAGACTCGACCCGAAACGACACCCAATCCTTCTCCCCAGAGATGCTGCTTGTCCCGTTGAGTTACTCCGGCATTTTGTGTCTACTCTTTAGCTCATTATGTCTTTGAGTTTCTCTATCAGTCTCCAGCCATTCCTTCCTTCGCTAACGTCCATTCCCTCGCCGCCTATATAACCCGCCTGTACTTACTATATACATACATGAACGAAGACGCATGGAACTGCAGACACTGGAACCTTTAACGAAACACAAAGTGCAGGAGCCGCTCAGCGACCCACTGCCCCGCGCAGTTACTCCAGCACTCGTGTATTGAATTAACTGTGCGTGCGCGGCATTTCTTGCACGCATTGCAACGTTGCATCTCCTTTTAAGTTGTTGCTCGAGAATCGTTCAGGTTTTCTTCACGAGTTTTTTGTTTCCGTGCGTGCCGGGGTTTGCACTGGGAGATGTCTGACTCTTGTGATTCGGACTGGGATGGAGTTTGCGGGCAAACGTTAACCGTGGGTGGGTGACAAAGGTAACCGTGGTGGGTGGGGTAGGTGGGTGACAAAGGTAACCGTGGTGGGTGGGGTAAGGTGGTGACAAAGGTAACCGTGGGTGGGGTGGGGTGACAAAGGAAATGGGGTAGGTGGGTGACAAAGGTAACCGTGGTGGGTGGGTGGGGTAGGTGGGTGACAAAGGTAACCGTGGGTGGGTGGGGTAGGTGGGTGACAAAGGTAACCGTGGTGGGTGGGGTAGGTGGGTGACAAAGTGTTAGTGGCGGTGACCGGTGGGGGGGTGGGGGGGGGGGGACACACTCACCGAGGCGCGTGTATGCTGCTGCCCTGTGCCAGGGGGGCGTGTGTCGGCCAAGGGGGCTGGTGAGGAGGGGGGATGGAGCAGTGGTCGTGGTTCTGGGAGCGAGTGGGCGCCACACCGCGGTGATGTCAGCGGCAGGGCGGGCCGCTTACTTAAAGGGGCCGCTGGAGCAGCGGCTCTAAGACTTGGAGCTGGGGTCCGGCGCGGCATGTGGCAGCCTCGCTGGAGTCAGGGAATTGACAGTGAGAAGCCCTATTCCGACTGCCCTCAGCGACATGTGGCGGACGCGGCTGCCGCACCTACCCTTGCTGCTGGCTCTGCCGCTCTGCTACCCCTCCTTCCAGACGAGGGCAGGCGGCTGTCCGGCTCCCTGCCTGTGCGAGGACGACGGCGTGCTGGTGCGAGTGGACTGCTCGGACCGAGGGCTGACCACCATCCCTGCAAATCTCAGCAGCCTCACCTCCTACCTGTAAGTGCATTGGGCTGGGCCTGGGGTTTACAGTGCAGTGCGCCAGGCACTGGTTGAATGAATGAATGAAGCATTAACTCAGCGCCGCCTGAGAGTTCTAGTTTGTACACAACTCTCTGGAATAAAGGTAACTTGGAATTCTTAAACTAACTCGACATTATTTGCAGCCATCCCATTCACCGCGTAGAAACAAGGTGACCCCGTGGCCAAAAGCAGCAACGTGGGGACGGGAAACTGGTGACACCTGTAAGCAAATGCAGGGGGCGAGAGGGGATGCAGGGGGCTGTTGTCTGATTTGCTGATGTTAGATTTACTCAGAAGTTCGCTGATGAACCGCGCGAAAACACCAGACGGGGACAAAGTGCAAGCAAAGGCCCGGCCACAGGCACCCGCTCACCTCTCGCCAGTCACTCGCTCTGCCCGAGACCCGGCGAGTTGCAGACGTGTGTTTAGTGTAGTTTGAGAGATACGATTTTAGAGATAGTTTTAGGGATGCGGAGGAACTCAGCAGGTCAGGCAGCATCTCTGGAGAACATGGATATGTGACTTTCGGGTCGATAGCCTTCTTCATAAACTGCTGAGTTACTCCAGCACTTTGCATCCCTCTGTATTTTAACTCGGCGAGTTGATCGCGATGTAGCGACGGGTGCGTGCTTGATAAAATCAACTTACCTGCTCTCCGGCACCAGTATTTGTTGATAGTGACGAGGAGTGCCTGGGTATGAGATTGTGAACTGGGTTTCTTTGCCATTCCATGTTATCTGTACTTGTTTCCATAACCTAATGCGACAGTAACAGCGAACCACACAGCATGGAGCCAGGCTCTCCAGCCCAACTTGCCCACACCGTCCCATCGACGCTAGTCCCACCTTCCTGCGTTTGCCCCATATCCCTCTAACCCAGTCCTATCCATGTACCTGTCTAAGCATTTCTTAAACGTTGCGATAGTTCCTGCCTCAACTACCTCGTCCGGCAGCTCGTTCCATACATCCACCATCTTTTGACTGAAAAAGTTATCCCTCAAGCGCCTATTAAATCCCCCTCCCCCCTGGTTCTCTGGTTCTTGATTCCCCTGCTCTGCGGAAGAGGCTGTGCGTTTACCCGATCTGTTCCTCTCATGGTTTTGTACAAAGATAGATTAAAAATAAAAGCAGACGGAATAGTAACTTTCCCCCACGCGAACACCTTGAAGAGAAACTAAAGGTGCCTGAGAAGGAAGGCGGACCAGGGCTACTGGAGTTGAACGGTTCTGATGAAGAGTTGGGGCAGGCATATATATAACGCGATATGATGCCCTGAATTGTTCGGTCAAGCCGCCGCGGTGCAGACCATCGGGATACAGAGATATAGACAAAATACACCGAAGATAGATACAAAATGCTGGAAAAGCTCAGCGGGACAGGCGGCATCTCTGGAGAAAGGGAATGGGTGGTGTTTCGGGTCGAGACCCTTCTTAAGACAATTCTTTCTTAAGAAATGCACTGCGCTTGCCCGTTTTCCTCCGGACAGGCTGCTACAGTGCGGCGCCTCTTCTCGTTGACCTGTTTAGCGTTCATAACTTCAAACCCTGAGCTTACGGGGCAATGTTTGGGTCGCATTTGGAATGGTCTGCAAATTCGCGCGGATACTTTCGGCCTTGAGACTTTGCCCAGCCGCCGAGTCTCACCCTGTTCCGAGTTACTCTATTAACCACAAATTATTTAACTGAGCTAACCGAAATGGAAATAAGAGAGGAGGTGGCGAAATCAAACAGAGCCAGAAATTGAGCGAAACAGTGATGCTAACGTGAAATCTTGTCAGAGTTAGTTACTTTACTGCTTATCATTCAGTTAACATATGATTTAACTCTATGATTTATATCTCGTATCACCACTGGCGGCCAATATAATCGTAAATTAAAAGCATCTATTTAGCAAGTTGGAAATAGTTAATATTTGCATTTTCGCCACATCGTTTAACTGAAAGCAGTTTATTTTATCATCTCTGGAGAGAAGGCATGGGTGACGTTTCGGGTCGAGACTAGTCTGAGGAAGGAACTGCATGCGTTGGTTTACAATTTTAAAAAAAGCATAAAGTGCCGGAGTAATTCAGCGGGTCAGGCAGCATCTACGGAGATCATGGATAGGTGAGGTTTTGGGTCGGGACACTTCTGAAGAGATCCATTGCCATGAGCAGAAGTGGGGTGAAGCTCCAGGTACAATGCACACCGTAATTTCAGCAGAATCATAGACTCAGACATTCAGATCTCAGGATAGCAACATTTGCTTTCAATAGACGGAATATATTTGATGGCTGAAAGCGATTTCCCCCTAAATGCTGTTTCCACTGTGCAGCAGGGATGATATACAGCCAGCCTGTTGTTTGTCCGGACTGGGGCAAGCCTTTGGCTATGTTGGCTGCTTTTCAGAGGCAGCCAAAGTTAACAGCCAAACTGTTCTCCAGTTTGTACAGAAAGGTGCTTCACGTATCGTTCACGTATTCCCGGTCTTTACGAATCGTTTTCATGGAGTATATACTATAATCTGCAGATGGACACAAAAATGCCGGAGTAACTCAGCGGGACAGGCAAGATCTCTGGAGAGAAGGAAAGGTTGACGTTTCGGGTCGAGACCTTTCTTCAGACGTCTGAAACGTCACCATTTCCTTCTCTCCAGAGGTGTTGCCTGTCTCGCTGAGTTACTCCAGCATTTTGTGTCTATCTTCGGTATAAATCAGCCGCTGCAGTTCCTTCCTACTATATTCTGCGCTCAGTTTACTTTCTCTAACGCACTACCTGTTGCACGGTGCAATTTGCACAGAGAGTTGACAACAAAAAATGTTTCACTGCACCTAGATGCACTGGACAATAACAAACTGATGCCAATAGGAATGAGCGAGAAAACGAGCGCCCTGAACAGAAATGAAACGAGGCTCGCAATAATCATCTTTCACGCTTCACTGGAGACATTCAAAACGCGTCCTTCAGAATTCAACACCATACAAAACTAGAAACGTGGCTCAGCAGCGGAACGCTTTCTGAAACAAACCCCTCGCCAATTCATTGAAAGACAACGACCAGTGGCTATTTAACGTAACATAAGCTTAAGAATTGTGATGTTAAATATTAGAAAAGTCAAGGAGGAGTAGGGAAAAGCCCATTGGCCGCGGCTGCATTAAAGACTACAGTTGGTTTTTTTTTTAATACAGACCTCATCTACTACGATAGAAACAAATTCTGGAGCAATTCAGCCGGTCAAGCAGCATCTTTGGAGAGAAGGAATGGGTTACCCTATCCATCCCTTCTCTCCAGCGATGTTGCCTGTCCCGTTGAGTTATTCCAGCATTTTGTGTCTGTTTTAGGTACAAACCAGCATGAGCAGTCCCTTCCGGCACACGAGGTTTATGTTTGTTATTGCCACGTGCACGGAGCCGCGCATGGGCGGAAATCCGGGGGTGCGGGAGGGGGTCACGTCCCTCCCATGCTTTGAGAGGTGGGGGACCATTGCCCGCCTCCCCCCCCCCCCCCCCCCCCGTGTTTTGTAATCTGGATTTTGAAATTCGGTGAAAGAAATCTATTAAAATCTCCGCTTTCCGCGAGACAGTGGGGGTGTCACTGTTAAGCGTTTGTTAAATGTCTCTATTAACTTCGTATTCACACGATGTGTCACCAATTATGTTTTGACCTTCAAGTATTACTGAAGGTATTCACGGAGAATTTCCTAAAGCTCTCTGATGTGGGTACAATAACCATTTAAACGGAAAGATTTAAACGGGTATCGGATTTAAACGGGTCAGGTCATTAAGGGCTCCGGTCGAACCGGTTTCCTGGCTGGTATGCAGGTAAGTCCCTCATTGACGGTCACTCACGTTATTCAGTATTTTTTCCCATCTCTCTCTCTCTCTCTCTCTCCCCCCTCTAAGGTTGGTACTTCTGTTTGCCTTTATTTGCTTCAGTTTTATTTGTTTAAGTGTTATTTATCACATTGTAGCGTTTGAAAGATTCAAGCGGGTATCAGACGCTTTCTAAGGGCCGATTCGGCCGATTCGCGGGGCCTTTCATCGCCTGGCGTGGCTTAAAATCAAACTGCCACGTCAAGGTGATCGAGGCTCCCGATGTTGAAGCCCCGCCGTGCCTGGCGACGAAAGGCCCCGCAAACGTGCCGATTCAAGCCCCTCGATTCGGGGGGGGGGGGAACGAAGCTGCTGCTGCTGGAGTTCCGAGTCGATCACCAACTAGGTCAGCTCCCGATGTTACCGTCCACAGGGCCCACGGTCAAAGCCTCGCGTGTGTATGCGTGTGTGTGCCCGCGCATGCACGGGCACGCGGTCAACAATGAATTATGCCCCCCCCAAACAAAATTGTGGTTCCCCCCATGTTTTAATAGCGATTTCCGCTAATGCACAGAGGTAGCATTTGTTTTACATGCCATCTATACAAATAAAACATACCATTCATAGATATAATCAGTACAAACTCAAATACAATAGACAGAGCAGAGGGAAAGATACAGAGTGCAGAATATAGTTCTCAATATTGTAGCGCATTCCTTAGGCTGTGTCCAATTACTTCAATGGGGTAGAGATAAATCGCACAGTACTTTAGCTCAAAACAATAGCAGGCAGCCTTGGAAGCCTTACCCCATAACTCAAACCTCAGTCAAAACCTTGGCGTGATATTTGACTCAGCATTGAAATTGGACAAACAAGTCCATGCCGTGGTAAAAGCTAGCTTCTTCCAGCTTCGGACGATAGCTAAAATAAAACAATTTCTCCAGTTTGATGACCTCGAAAAGATCATCCACACATTTATCTCCTCCCGCCTCGATTACTGCAACTCCCTTTATGCTGGCATCAGCCAATCTTCCCTGTCCCGCCTGCAACTGGTCTAAAACGCCACAGCGAGACCTGATGGGCACCCGAAAAAAGGGACCACATCACCCCGATCCTGGCCTCTCTCCACTGGCTCCCTGTGCGGTTCCAAATAAATTTCAAGATCCTTCTTTGTGTTTACAAAGCCCTTAACGGGCTTGCCCCCAGCTACATCAAAAATCTGCTTACCCACCACACCACCTCCAGGTCCCTCAGATCGTCCGACTTGGGGTTACTGAACATCCAAGACTGAGTCTAGGCATAAGCTCAGGGGCGACCGCGCCTTTGCGGTAGCAGCTCCTAGACTGTGGAACAGCATCCCTCTTCCCATCAGAACTGCCCCCTCCATCGACTCCTTTAAGTCAAGACTTAAAACCCATTTTTACTCTCAAGCCTTTCTTGACGTCCTCTGAGGGAGGGCTATATATAAATGTAGTTATGTATGTACTTGAACCACTGTTATCTATGAACCACTGTTGTATAACGTTAACACCTCCACCAATGTAAAGCACTTTGGTCAACAAGAGTTTTTTTTTTAATGTGCTACAGAAATAAAAGTGACTTGACTTGACTTATGTAAGAACTGTTCATAAACCTGAGAATGGAGGTGAAGAAGCTGTTCTTGAGTCTGCTGGCGAGCGCTTTCAAGCTTCTGTTACTTCTGCCGGATGGAAGACGAAGGAATGACCAGGATGGGACATGTTTAGCACATATGTAGTGGGCGGAAGGGCCTGTTCCTGTGCATTTTCTGTCGTTCTATGTAATAGAGTAGCGAATAAAATATGTATGTTTGCCATTGGCTTTTAGACTTTAAACTTTAGAGATAGAGCGCAGAAACAGGCCCTTCGGCCTACTGAGGCCGCGCCGACAACCCTGTAAGTCTTTGGAAACCAGAGCATCTGGAGAACCCCCCCCCCCCCCTCCCCCACAACATCACGTGGAGAACGTACAAACTCCGTACAGGCAGCATCCGAGTCGGGATCAAACCCGCGTCTCCAGCGCTGCAAGGCAGCAACTCGACCACTACGCCACTGTGCCGCCCTTTGCAATAGATTTGTTTTCCATTAAGTAAAGCAATTGTAGGGACACTATTGTGTTACCTCTTTCCTTGGGAGTAGAGGGGCAGGCAGTAGCTACAATTATTTTTAAACAGCCTAACGTCGCTTCTTGTTATTTCTCTCATGATGCTTAAATATTGGACGTAGGTGTTAGTATTCCAGGAATCTGAAAGGTGACTTGTATATATTCCATCCTCGTGTGTGTGTGTGATGTATAGATTGAGTGACCGCGGCTCGTTAAGATCATACGAATATAAAAAACGATGTTTTAAATCAGATCAGATAATGCATGCTCACGGAATCAAATAACGTAACCGCTTATAATTAGTTAACAATTGCTTCCTTCGATTTATGCAGTATAATAAATCGCTATATATTTTCCAGTATTTTATTTTAGACGGATGCGCATGAAAATGTTCTTGCAATCTGATTGTCCCCCGCCCCCTCCCCAAGTACAAAACTCGTTAGCTCCTTGCCCTGCGTCCTGTATATCCATGTTAAAGTGGGATCTTTGCATCAGTCTCGCAATATAAATCGCGTTGAATTTACAATCGGGGGGAGGGTATTTGAAGGTCCTATTTTCTCCTTCAGATCGAAAACCGCTGAGTATTCTCACGCAAGAAGCGAGCTGTGTAGTTTCATTTGGTGCACAGTAATAATGTTATACATTATCCCCTGCATCAGACTGATGGGCAGGCGGACAGGGAAAACATAGGGTCCCGTGTCCGGAAAGCACAATGGAAGACTGCAAGTTGGGGAAGGGTGGCGGTCTGGCTGGCTATTTGGAGCGCCGTGTGAAAAGTGGGCAGCAAAAGGCAGGCTGATTCCAGACAAAGTGTGGCTGACACTGAGCAGGACCTGGCAAGCATGCTCAGTTACTACTCTTTCCCATCCCGCTACTCACCAGCTGCAAGAAAGCAGCAGCATTCGCTGCACTTGGACTGCGCAAATACTCAGATACTTGCACCAGCCACCTTGAAAAGGCACCTTGTCACTCGGAGGCCAATAAGAACGAGAAGTCATGAGTCAAGTGTTTTATTGTCATATGTCCATAAACGGAACAACGTGATTCCTACTTGCAGCAGAACAGCCGATATGTAAACATATAACTCTGTAAAGCCCATAATAAACAATATATACAGGCGATATCGTGTGCAGGTAAATGAGATTAGTATGTCTTGGCATGATGTTGGGCACAGACACAGTGGGCCGAAGGGCCTGTTCCTATGCTATACTTCTCTATGTTCTACGTAATGTAGCAATTAATAAATGATGTATGTTTGCCATTGGTTAAGATGTGCACGTTGAGGGTTACATGACAATTCGGGATTTGGGGTTCGATGAACATTGATCCCTCGTGGGCTTTTAGATGTTACACTTTAGACTTTAGAGATATATATGTACACAAACAAACAAATACATAGACAACAGTAGTGCAACGTCAAAAATAATGTCCCCAAGTCTACATGGTTTGGAGGCTATATGGAGATTGTAGTGTTTAAGATGGTTGTAGGGAAGAAGCTGCTCCTGAACCTGGACCTTCCTGTTTTCAGGCTCCTTAGCTTTCTTCCCGATGGTAGTAGTGAAAAGAGGGTGCGGATCTCTGATGGCACTACACAAGAACCCGTGACTGAGATATCTGAGAATGAAAACCATTACGGATTTACAGAAAGAAAACATGAGAGGCGACTTTAAATAGATAAGATCTAGACAACTCTTTTAAAAAGTCAAACTAAAATTTAACATAATAATTTATGTTCAGTTTCACCAGTCCTCGTCACATTACTCTTAATTAACACTCTATGTACATTCTGAGGTTACTCTCAAAGTTTGTCATGAAAGAAAGGGATTTGCATATGTAGAATGCCTTTCCCAACTACAAGATAATGCAAAGTACTTGTTTTACAGCTGATTAGTTATTTACATAATTGGTTGCTGTTGAAATTAAGCAAATGTGAGCAACTGATTAGTGAAGCACAATATCCTACTGAGCAAGGAATAAATGGTCAATTTAGTCTTTTGTTTAATGTTGACCAACGATCCTTCCTGCTGTTGTCAGGTCCCACAGGAAGCTATGGAGACATACAGCACAGAGACAGTTCCAGTGCCCCACTAAATCCTCACTAACCATGTTTCATCTATTTTACACTAATCCCATATTAATCCTATTTTTATTGGAGCCATACAGATTCAAACAGCACAGCACTGAAACAGGCCCTTCAGCTCAATACATCCATGCTGAACTTTTTGCCCATCTTAGATAATCTCACTTGCCTACTTTAGATCTGTATTTTACGATGCCATGCTTATTTAAATGCCTGTCTAAATGTCTCTTTCGCATAATGATTGTGCCTGTTTCCACCGCATCATTTTGGCAACAAGTTCAAAATATCAAGATATCAATGTAAAACAAAATCATTCCATTCCCATTAAAAATTGAATTCAAAATTCTTTCCTCCTACTTCAAACTTATGCCCTCTTTTTTGCCCTTCCCTGGTTATGGGAAAACATTCCTGATGATTTAGTACTTCTATGCCTCTTACTATTTTATATACTTATGTCAGGCCATTTAAGACTGAGGTGAGAAAAAAACGTTTTCACCCGGAGAGTTGTGAATTTGTGGAATTCCCTGCCACAGAGGACAGTGGAGGCCAAATCACTGGATGAATTTAAGAGAGAGTTCTATGGGCTAGTGGATTCAAGGGATATGGGGATAAGGCAGGCACGGGTTATTGATTCGGGACTATCAGCCATGATCACAATGAATGACTTGAAAGGCCGAATGGCCTCCTCCTGCACCTATTTTCTATGTTTCTATGTCTCCCCTCAGCATCCTTTGTTCCATTTAGGACATTGGCCACATTGCCTGTTTTCACCCTTTTCATTCCTGGTTACCTTTCCCTGGTTACCTTCTTGCTCCTACTTATAGAAAGTCTTGAGAGTCTCCTTAATCTTACTTACCCAGGATATTTCATGATCCCTTATTGTCTTCCTAATTTATTTTCTAATTTCCCACCTTCACACTATACATCCCATCTCCTTGATCCCAGTTGCCCATACTTACTAAATGTTTCCATTCTTTTTCCTGATGAAAACGTTAATGTCCTTTTCATTATTAGGGAACTTCATCTTTCATCCACCCATACGCGGGCTCTGAACTCTTACCAACTCTCTTTTAAAGGTCTACGTATCAACTGCCATTTTACCCGCAAGCATTTGCACTCAATCTACTTTTGTCAGTTCCTCCATTATGCTATTGAAATTAGCCTTCCACCAATTCAAGAACTTAGCTTGAGGACCAACCTTATCCTTTTCCACAACTACCTTGGAACTTGCAGAATGTTGGTCATTGTTCCCACAGTGTTCCGCAACCAACACTCAACAACTTGCCCAGTTTCATATCCTAAGATAAGGTCAAGTATTGCCCTACCCTTTTAGAATTCACAATGTATTGTCTCAAAAAGCTTTCTTGGATGCACTTAACAAATTGTGCCTCATCTAAGCTCATTGCACCAAGCTAATACCTTCCAGAGCAGCTTGCCATGCACAACCTTATCTATGGCCTTGCTGAAGTCCATATCGACAACACAGCTTTTCCCTCATCAACCTTTTTGGTTACTTCTCAGAAACACAGATTTATAAAACATGATCTCCCATGCACAAAACCATGCTGGCTATTGCTAATCAACCCCTCTCTATCCAAATGTGTATATATATCTTATCCCTCAGGATCCTCTCAGTAACAGATGTTAGGCTCACTGGTCTGTAGTTCCCAGGCTTTTACTTGTTGCCTTTGTTAAACAGAGGCACAACGTTAGCCACTCTCCCAACACCTCACCCATCTCTAATAATGAATCATTTATTATACAGGCATATGGCTGATCGCATGCAAACTCCGCATTTGCAGAAGATATTGAACCAGCAACTGACGAACCTCATCCGTGAACCTCAGCCAGTACACCTGCAATTTCTTCTCTAGTGTCCTCAGATATATCTGATCAGGCGCAGGAAATCTATTCAACTTCATAAGCCTTAGGATGTCTAGCACCTCCTCGACCATAATATGGGCTGTCCTCAAGACATCTCCACTAACTGTCGCAAGTTCCCCAGTCTTCCTATCTTTCTCTATAGTAAAAGCAAAGTGAAATACCAATTGGGGACTTTGCCCATCTCATGTGGCTCTGCTCAGAGATGGTCCCTTGTAGAGCAATCTCTGGCTAATGTAGGATTTAAGTGGTATTTTGATGTAAGATTTCAACATTTTAGGAGAACTGATAAGGATAGATATTTTTTGCTGGTTTGGAAGTCCATGAAAAATTTGAGCCACGTCTATAAGGGATGAAGTTAGGATATGCATAAAAGGTGACAGAAATTTGAAGCGCTTTTCCACAAATGCCAAGTGATGTTAGGTCAACTGTTAATTTGAAATTTAGATTATAAGATTTTTAAAACTTTTTTTGATAATCTGGGATGTTCAGGTGTCGGGGCGAAGGTGGGTCTTGGAGTAAAGGCATGCATCAGCCATGTTCTCATTAAATGATGGAACAGACTCCAGTGGCCATGTTACCCACTCCTGCTTCATTGCATATCTGAGCATGTTCTTAATGCAAGGCAAAGATGGGTGAAAGGATGTTGCCACTGGTGGGAGAGCCCAGGACCAGAGGACATAACCTCAGAATTAAATGACGTTTAAGGAGGAACTTCTTTAGTCAGAGGGTAGTTCATCTGTGGAACTCATTGCCATGGAGGGCTGTGGAGGCCAAGTCAGTGGATATTTTTAAAGCAGAGGTGGACAAATTCTTGATTAAAATGGGTGTCGAGGGTTATGGGGAGAAGGCAGGAATATGGGATTAGGAGGCAGATATCAGCCATGATTGAATGGCAAAGTAGACTTGATGGACCGAATGGCCTAATTCTACTCCAATAACTTGTGAACTTGTGAAAGGGAGAAGATTGGGAGGTGATTTGATTACTGTTTGCAAAATGTTAAAGGAAACAGTTCCCATGGACTATGACAAGCTACTTTATCTTGTCCAGGGCAGTAGATCCAGAGCACTGGGCCTCCATCTGGAGAGGGAAATTTATAACAAATCCTTGAAATTATGAGTATGTAGTACATCTGTGAACCAGGCTCACAATTAAGACAGTTAGCATGGATCGATTCTGATGCATGTTATATACTTTGTGTTCATGAAATGGCATTTTGGGATAAACTATATTGTATGGTAAGTGTGCTATGTTTAATTTGAACAGATGACTTGGTCTTGAAAATATGTCACTAATGGAGTTTTATCCAGACTTTTTTCTAGATCTGTTGTAAACTAATAGAAATCAACAGTTGTCATTGTTACTATTGCAACATTTAAAAAAACATTTGGACAGGTTCGTGGACAGGATAGGGTTGGAGGGACATGGGCCAAATGCAGACAGGTGGGACTAGTGTAGATGGGACATGTTGGTTGGCGTAGGCATCTGGGGCCTGGTTCCACACTGTATGACTATGTTTATATGACTCTATGACTATAACTGATTATGATTATTTAACTATTATGGAACTGCAAAGAAGACAGAGGACAACTAGCAGTTCTTCTGTTTCATCAGATAATGTTTAAAGCTTACTGTTATATGCCAGAGTTCAGTTCAGTGCCATCTGCGTCCTTGCTGGACATGAATGTAAAGAATGGATACATTCCAAGCTGAGCTGGATCACAACCAATATATTGTGGATAGACACAAAAAGCTGGTGTAACTCAGCGGGACAGGCAGCATCTCTGGAGAGAAGGAATGGGTAACATTTCGGGTTGTGATGAAGGGACTTGACCCGAAACGTCACCCATTCCTTCTCTCCAGAGATGCTGCCTGTCCCACTGAGCTACTCCAGATTTTTGTGTTTATATTTGGTTTAAACCAGCATCTGCAGTTTTTTCGTACACAATATACTGTGGAGTTGGGAGATGTTGTCCGTGGTGAAAGGTCCTTTACTCTGGCATTGATGCCAATCACCGTAATATTTGTAGTAAAACAGAATGATTTCCAATTGAATGGAATCTTCATTGTCAGTAATAATCATCATAAATAAAGATCATTGTGCTTCATAGACAGTATTAACATGTTCTTGAGCCATTAATAGATAAGACATAGTAATCATGAAAGATTGACTTTTTTTAGATTACAACATTTGCATTTGCAACTCAATTTTTCACAAGGTAAACAGAAAGAATGTTTTATGATATAAAGGCAAGTTGTTGAACTCCAATATGAGTTTGGTCTTTGGGCGTGGAGGAATGATGAAGAAATGTTTTAATCCACACAACAGATTAAAGTTGGACCAGTTCTAAATATCAGTTAGAGGTCACTGTACTTTAAGGCAGTTTTGCAACATTCCAATGGCAGAACATACTGTATTCCCTCCCCCATTGTCAAGTGCTTGGAGCAGCCAGGTAACAGACCTACATCTGCGAGTCCTGTTCCAGAACAGGAGATTTTACAAGGATGTTGTCAAGACTTGAGCGCCTGAGCTATAGGGAGTGGTTGGGCAGGCTAGGACTTTATTCCTTGGAGCGCAGGAGGATGAGGAGTGATCTTATAAGATCATGAGGGGAATTGATAGGGTAGATGCACAGAGTCTTTTTACCCAGAGTAGGGGAATGCGAACCAGAGGACATTGGTTTAAGGTGAGAAAGGAAAAATTTAATAGGAACCTGAGAGACAACCTTTTCACACAGCTGGCAGAGATACTATAACAGCATTTAAAGACATTTGGGCAGGTACATGGATAGGAAATGTTTAGAGGGATATAGACCAAACCCAAGCATGTAAGACGTGTAGATGGCCCCTTTTGGCCGGCATGGGCAAGTTGGGTCGATGGGCCTGTTTCCATTGAGGTAGACACAAAATGCTGGAGTAACACAGCGGGCCAGGCAGCATCTCTGGAGAGAAGGAATGGGTGATGTTTCGGGTCGAGACCCTTCTTCAGGGGAGAGGGAAACTAGAGATAAGGAAGAGTGTGTGAAAATGACAGATCAAAACGGATGATGATCAAGGGAATGTGGAACGGTTCACTGTTGGCCGAGGGGAAGCTGACAACGAGGCATACAAGCAGTAAAATTAATCAGGAGGACAGTGAAACTAGTCGGAGAAGTAGGGTGGGGGAGGGAAAGTAAGGGTTTCCTGATGTTGGAGACATCAATATTCATACTGCTGTGTTATAAGCTGCCCAGTGAAATATGAGGTGCTGCTCCTCCAATTTGTGTTTGGCCTCACAAGAGGTCCAGAACAGAAAGGTCAGTATGGGAATAGGAGGCGGAGTTAGTGTTTAGCAACCGGGAGATCGAGTAGGCCTAGGTTTCCATGCTGTATATCGCTGTGACTCTATCCCAGGAATCCTAACTGTAGACAAACGTGGCTCTGGTTGGGAGCGTTGTGCGTTGGAAGGAGGTTTGCAGAAAATTCCCAGGAGTCCCTAGCTTCAATTTCTGCTTGATGCTGTTAGTCTGCTTATCTGAGTTAAGGTGTCAACAAAGAAATGGAAAAAAAGCCAGCAGGTATATAAAAACCACCCTGAGTGCCATCTCACCATTTACACAAAATAATCTGTTCAGCTGTGATCACAAGTCCGAGAGCTTGCTGATCCTCATGTCTCAACTCGCGAGTAAAAATGTTGATTGAGTTAGGTATGAGATGATGTTGAGTCAGTGCAGAATTAAATTTCAACATTTGCAAAGATCAGGGCCAGGAGTGAGGTAATGTGGGGTAGTGGGAGGCAGGGCCGAGGGGCAGGAAATGTTTAAAATCCTATTTTGACAATAGAATGACTGTAATTATTTTTAAAAAGAAGGATGTAAGATGAAGATGGGGAACTGCATATCTTCAAAAGTTGACATGGTTTATTGTTTCAAGTGCGCAGCTTAATGAATCATACAACAAGCTGTCTGTGGTCACTGATTTCATCTGCAGATTGGTGCAAATGTTTAAACTTCCACTGACCTGAACTAAGTTTTAGTGCATAAATGCCATTTCCAGCAAACATAAATACTGTACGTTCAAGGATTTAATGTATACATGTCACATTTAGGCCTTATATATAGCAGTGCTCTGTTTTTCCTAGCTGAATATTGTTTGAACTAATCAATATCATTGAATCTTTTGAAATGACAGTGTCTTGCGTTTCCAATTTTCATCTTTAAAATTTCACTGAGGAATCACTCTGCTAAATTCACCTAATCACCATTGGCATTATTATTGTTTCAATGCTGTGCGCAATTCTGTGGCATAGTTAACCCTGTTGCTGCTAAATGGTTAATGATTGTACTATGGGAGTGAACCTAGGCTCAGAAGTACTGCCACTGAGTCAGAGGATTACACATTTGAGCTGTACTCCAGAGAGCTAACACAGACCAGAGCCTTTGCATGCTACCATGACACCCAGCAGATACTTAGTATCATTAGTATAGTTTAATTTAAAAATAAATATTCCAATAGCTACTGGTTTATGCAACAATGAGCTGAGGCTGAGGAAAGGGGACTTCTCAGGTTTACCTTAACGAAATTGGGATAGCATTAGGAGTTTTACAGTTGGCTTTAGTCCCCACGTGTTAGGAACTGGAGATACATCTTAGACAATAGACAATAGACAATAGCTGCAGGAGTAGGCCATTCGGCCCTTTGAGCGGAGTCAGGGGATATGGGGAGAAGGCAGGAACGGGATACTGATTGGGGATGATCAGCCATGATCACATTGAATGGCGGTGCTGGCTCGAAGGGCTGAATGGCCTATTCGTGCACCTATTGTCTATTGTCTATTGAGCCAGCACCGCCATTCACTGTGATCATGGCTGATCATCCACAATCAGAACCCCGTTCCTGCCTTCACCCCATATCGCTTCACTCTGCTATCTTTAAGAGCTCTATCTAACTCTCTCTTGAAAGTATCCAGAGAATCGGCCTCCACTGCCTTCTGAGCCAGTGAATTCCATAGATTCACAATTCTCTGGGTGAAAAAGGTTTTCTTCATCTCTGTTCTAACCCTGGCCTACCCCTTATTTTTAAACTGTGGACCCTGGTTCTGAACTCCCCCAACATCGGGAACATGTTTCCTGCCTCTAGCGTGTCCAATCTCTTAATTATCTTATATGTTTCAATAAGATCTCCTCTCATCCTTCTAAATTCTTCATATTGGTGCCTTCATTATACATGCTCAGATCTCTTCCTGTAATATTGGCCTCAAGTTATTATGAAAATCTTTATTGACTTTCAGATCAGTCATAGGGCCATTCAGTGTGGAAACAGGTCCTTTGGCCTAACTTAACCATATCGACCAACATGTCCAATCTAAAGTAGATGTTTGGCCCAAATCAATTAATTTCATTATTTAATTTCCTCTCTATTTTGTTTCCATCTTGCAGGGAAGAACGTATATTTATGTAAAATTAGGATACAACGTGAACTATATAAATCTAGGCATAGGACATTTTACTTATATTTAAATATATAATTAATGCCAATGTGGCTAACATGACCCCTACCTTTAAAGATCTATGTTGGGAGGAGTCGACATTTTGAGCATTAAATCAATACGAAATGAGATGCATTCTATTCCATTGCTCAGATTTTTAAGCTTAAATTCTTCACTGGGCACACTGCTCCTACAACTCATGAATTTTATTGAACACTACAGAAAAACAGTGATGTGTAGTTCACCTAACTGTGTGTTTGTTTTACAGCTTAATAGTCTCTGCTGGTAGCCTTGGATGTGTATTCAATTCATTAACATTGAATCAACAATTAGAGCTTCTTTCTTCCTTTCTTTAGTGGGATTAATGGATATTGGCAGGGTTAGTACATCCACCAGTGCAACCTCTTGCTGGGAAAGCTAGCAAGCTTGACTAATTCCCAGCGGCACTAACTTCATGACTTTATTCCGTGCTTTTAAGTTTGACTGAAGGGTTTAAAGGTAATGACATCATGCTGTTGCCTTTGTAAATGGGACAGTTTGCACAATTATGCATTGTGAACATTGTATATTCATCAAATGGGAACCTCACATGAAATTGCTGTGTAAAGTACTCCTATGCTGCATCAAATGAAAATATAATGCAAACTATTACATTAAATTTGGAATTTATTTATATTCCAAACTGTTCAACAAAACCTTTTTTTGCCAATTGCTTTTTAACCTGTATATTTAAAATACAAGTTATCTCCTGACCTAGAGAAACAAAAACATTATTGCAGGGGGAAAAAAAATTGCAAATAATGTTTCCTTTTAACAACACTGCCAAGTGGCTATTGATCAGAGAAGAATTAAATGCATACAAAAGGCTGCCCAAGCACTGTTGTGACAAATGACAATTCTGTCCATTTATTACGATTTATTTTCCTACTAAAAATGCAATTGCCAATGCGTAATTGCCACACGAAAAGTACTGGCTGAATCGCATTCTCTGGTTCCTAATTAACAGCTTTGGCCTGAAAGAGAGATCCAATGACTATGCCATGAAATGTTGCAGCTGCATTGTTCTTCCGCTTCATCAGTTAGCTAAAAAGTCGGTTGGACATTGGCAGCGGTGCTAAAAGAAATTTCAATAGGTGTTTTGTATTGTGCCAACTGAAGTGAAAGAAGGCAGTGATTAAACTTTCAAATGGGCAGCTGCAATCTGCTCGTTAAGTGGAGCTAAATATGAGATTTACAGTTAATTCATAGTAATTACATATAAATAAAAACAGCAACAATGTCTTTATGTATGCTTGAGAGAATGAAGCAGTTTGCAAAATGCAAGTAGGCTGCATTTTTGTTTAAGTTTTTTTATTTACCCCAAGTCATTTAACAAGGTATGCGTTTTCTTTCATTTCCCCTCAGTGACGAGTTAGTTCTTAAAATTAGATCATAATTTACATGGTTAACTATTTTTATAAAGAAAACCTTCAGGAACGTGCATTCATTTCAAAGTTGACCTTTATTTATCTCATTGTACGAACATTTTGTTTACTGCTTGCGGCCTTTTTTTTTTAAAAAAAAAAGCTTCTGGCTCAAATGTCAACATCTTTTACATAGCACCGTAACAATGGTATAAAGATTGCATTTAACTTTAACCAGATGGAGCTTGCTCGTATTTTTAAAAATGCAATTAACCAAGATGTAAATGTTGATGTTTGATGAAATGTTAGCAATGAAGTTAGTAGCTCTTTCTGCACAAAGGCTGAACTAAGGAACTTTGGTCACTGTATAAGAACCATTGTCCTGATCGCTGTGTCGGTAAGAAATAGAGTCCAGTCTGGTCGTGGGAAATACCTACATATCTGACACTAGACTCATTTCTTTGAGAAAAGGGGTGGAATAGAAAGTGTGGTTATATTACTGTTGCATTCCAATCAGCCATGGTCTGCCTAATTTTCTTTGATCTACAAGATAAACTAATTTTCTTATGGGCTGGACAAAAGTAGTTAGCTATGTAATGCTTTTATGTTGGCTGAATGGTGTATAGAGAGAGGGCAGGAATAGTAATGGTGGGAGCACAACCTTTCTCTCAAACTCTTCCACAGTCATCACAGCTTTGAAATCGGAACGGCGAGCAAGGACTATTGCAATGGCATCCACTGTGCAGTCTTTCCTGGTTGGTAACTTGTGAAATAAAGAACAGTTATATTAGTGTTGGCTGAAATGGAGTTTGCTTAGCCAAATGTTTTTTGTTGCATCAACAACCAACTGTGGTAATTAGATTACACGTGCGAAAACACTTGGCAATATGCATTGAATTTCTTCAGGTCTTGCTTCAATACAAAGCAGACAACTTGCTTCTTAATCTTTCTTTAGCACTTTGACATTTATTTATATCTGCTGGAAGAAAGACTTTCTTTATCCCGTCCCTAAAACATACATACATCGCATTTGTTTTTTTTCCATACAGCAAGAAACTAGCAAAAGTAAAATTTTGTTTTGGCAAAATGGAGTTCGGCTTTAACCTGAGGTCGATTTTTTTCCTTCAAAAGGGCATAAAATAAAGGTTGGTGCAATGAATTGTCCAAAATAGCAGAAAAATTGGCTTGATATTGGGATTTAAGAAGAGCCATACTCATTAATGTAACAGATCAGTTTTAACTGTTGTATTGACTCCTGTATATATTGTTCAGTGTGTGAATCAATTGAATTTTTGAATCCCCAAAGACCTTACATTTTGTTGGCAATTTGAAATCAAGGCTTTAATTTCATTCACTTTTGTCTGCATCTTCAGTACTAGCTAATAATGTAGCAATATATCACCTTTTTTTCTTCAGAATGATTGACCACTGTTGCAGTATCTTTTTAACTTTGAAAAGATTAACTCCTAACATACAAAGTCAGTCTGAAGAAGGGTCTCGACCCGAAATGTCATCCATTCCCCCTCTCCAGAGATGCTGCCTGCTCCGCTGAGTTACTCCAGTTTTTTGTTTCTACCTTGGGTTTAAACCAGCATCTGCAGTTCCTACACTTCCTACACAAGATCCAACGGCGGGTTTGTACACGGCAGGACCCACAATCTAGCAAAATGCTGTGAGGAGATAATTTCCTTTACAAGGAACATTGATCACGTTTGGGGTTTTGCAAGTGACCAGAAATATCCCAATGTTTTTCAGTGGAATAGTGCCATGTGAACTTTCAAATCTGCAAAGGCAGCAGATATCTCATCTAAAATAAGACACCTGGAACAATACAGAATGCCATCTGTTTCGTAACAGTATTACTATTGTACTCATGTGGAATTTCAACCTCAGATTGATAGAGAGTCTTACATATAGTCTCAACCCACCTGGTCTACACTGAAAATTAAGCATTCACGTACACTAAAACCATTCACTGACACATTCAGGGTAATTTACAGTGACTCCTTAACCTACCAACAAGGTGGTGGGAAGAAATTGGAGTTCCCAGAGGAATCCAAATGGAGCAAATTCTATGTGGACAGCGGCAGAGGTCAGGATTGAACTCGGGTTGCTGGAGCTGCGGGGTGGCAGCTCTACCAGCCGTACCACTGTTTTGTTTCATACTCTGAAACTTTCTGTCTCATAAACCAAATGCGACCAATTAAGCCACAGTTGAAAATAATCCTGTATCACCTTCTCACAGAGTCATAGAGCCATGCAGCATGGAAACAGGCCCAGTGGCCCAACTTGCCTACACTGACCAACATGCCCTATCTTCACTAATTGCACCAGCCTGTGTTTGGCCCATATCCCTCAAAACCTGTCCGATCCATGTACCTGTCTAAATGCTTCTTAAGCGTTGCGATGGTACCTGCCTCAACTACCTCCTCTGACAGGTCATTTCATACACCCGCCACCCTTTGTGCGTAAAAGTGACCCCTCCATGTTCCAGATAAAAGCTGCCATGACAGCATTAAACCTTGTTGGCCTGGTGTGGATCAGGATTTATGATATTTACGTATGAAGATTTAATTATGTCCTTTGCCAAGCAATCAATGTGTATTTTCTTGCCTGAAACATAAAATAATCTATTTAATAAAATATACTTTACGCATCTCTTACTACTGAACAAGGTACTTAGCATCTGAATGAGGTGCAAAACTGAATGAATATCAAGGGTTTATTTTAGAGATACAGCTCGGAAACTGGCCCTTCAGCCCACTGAGTCCACACTGATCATCGATCACCCTTTCGCAATACTTCTATCTTATCCCACTTTGCACACTGGGGACAGTTTACGGAGGCTGATTA
Organism: Okamejei kenojei; assembly: GCA_035221665.1. Lineage (NCBI taxonomy): Eukaryota > Metazoa > Chordata > Chondrichthyes > Rajiformes > Rajidae > Okamejei > Okamejei kenojei. Next base: position 16,029,952 of record CM069149.1, on the reverse strand, counting down.
ACCTACAGATCCGCACATTCTTGGGAGATGGTGGGGAAACTGCAGCACCCAGAGGAAACACACGCAGTCACAGGGAGAACATGCAAACTCCACACAGCCAGCACTCGAGGTCAGGATCAGACCCGGGTCTCTGGCGCTGTGAGCCAGCATCTCTACCAGCTGCGCCACTATGCGGTGGGCCCAGTGGTGGGAAGCCGGAAGAGTGAAGAAAGTGTTTAACATTAATATTATTTTCTAAGCAAAATTTACTTATTACACAATTTGACAGTCATAATGCATGAAATAGTCAATAAATTAGTGGCTTTGTATCCCGTACTAAACTGAAGTACCATGTGTTTAAGGAACAAGTGGGGGTTGTGGTTTCAGTTGCCAGGAAAGGTTTCCACGGGTCAGGTTTATGGTTTCATACAATAGTTGTTCAGTCCTTTCAATGTGCGTTCTGCTAAAATATTAGCTGCTGACTGCACTGAAATTCCCTGTAATTTTGCTGCATAAGGAATGTGTTTGCACCAAGAAAATGCAGAGAACCAGAGACATATGGTCGAGAGGGAAATAATTCAGTCCATTGTGTTTCTTGCCAGCTTTTCGTTAGTGCAAACAGGAAAAATCACATGGCTCGTGTCTGCATTGCCTCAAATGCCTACTTATTTTTCTAACGTATATCATAATTACAAAATGTTATAATAATTGTCTTTATACTGCTTGTTTTATGTACTGACAGCATTTTAATGTTAATATAGTTCTCCTCATCTCATAATGGTAACTTAATCATTGTCCTTGGCTTCTTGCATTGATTCCACAACCAAAATAAAAGAAGAGTCCCGTCGCAAACTGTCACCTATCCCTTTTCTCCAGAGATGGTGCCAGACCCATTGAGTTACACCAAAACTTTGTGCCCCTTTTCTAAGATAAGGATTTGCAGTGTGGAGGGAATAGGTTGTCAAATAGGCAAAGACTCAGAACAGGGCGGCAAGGTGGAGGTAGAGTTGCTGCCTTGCAGCCCTTGCAGCACTGCAGACCCGGGTTCGATCCTGACTACGGGTGCTGTCTGTATGGAGTTTGTACGTTCTCCCCGTGACTGCGTGGGTTTTTTCCGTGATCTTCGGTTTCAACTATGGGCGGGCCCCCCTCTCTATTTCTCTCTGTCACTCTCCGTCTCCGCCCACCATCCGTATCCGTGTCCGGGTCTCCGCTCTCCCCTCGCTTCTCATCTGCCGACACGGCAGGCCGCCTTGCACATGCACACAACCACGGCAATTGGTCGGTGCTGGGCACATTCTTCCTCGCTTTGAATTGTGGGAGATCTGACCACCATTGCTGTCCGGTCGCCGTTAAAAACCAACGCAGAATCACTCCCCGACGCTGGAGCAGGAGTAACTCCCTGGAGTAACTCTTGCTTCTGGTTTTCTGGTCCTCCAAAAATATTCTAAATTGAATTTAAACTGGAGGTGGTGGAGGGCTGAACAATAACAGCCTATTGCATTTTATCTGTTTATTTATTGTGTATATATCTGGTCTATGGTATATAAACACACTGAAATTTTATCTCCTGTTCTGTATTATGTTTACATATTCTGTTGTGCTGCAGCAAGCAAGAATTTAATTGTCCTATCTGGGACACATGACAATAAAACTCTCTTGACTCTTGACTTGGACTGAAGCAAAAAAAAGGGTTCTTGGGGGAAAAAAGAGCTACCTGAAATTTAGTTGCGTCTGGTTGGGTAACTATGGTAGGGTGAAGACTATTCCATGCTTTAATTGTGCAGGGGAACTCCATGGAGCAGCCAGCAACTCTGGATAGAAGAAATTGGGTGACGTTTCGGGTAGAGACCCTTCTTTAGCCTCCCTCTGGTTTTAGTGTTTTTAGTTTAATTTAAAGATACAGCATGGAAACAGGCCCTTCGGCCCACCGAGTCCATGCCGACCACCGGTCACCCGTACACTAGTTCTATCCCACACATTAGCGACGTAAGTCAAGAGTGTTTTATTCTCTCACGTTCCAGTTAGAACAATGAAATCCTTACTTGCAGCAGCACAACAGAATATGTAAACATAGTACTCTGTTATAAACGAGAAAACAAAACGGTGTATATTTATATATGAATATATAACTATATAAATATATATATATATATGTGTATAATATATATACCCACACACACAATTTCCCTCCTGGGATTAATAAAGTTCTATCGTATAGTATTATGTGTGTAGGAAGGAGCTGCAGATGTTGGTTTAAACTGAAGATAGACACAAAAAACTGGAGTAACTCAGCAGGGCAGACAGAATCTCTCGACAAAAGGAAAATATTACGTTTTGGGTTGGGTCTGAAATAGGTTCCTGCACACCTTTGGAATGTGGAAGGAAACAAGAGCATCCGGGAGAAAACCCATGTGATCAAAGGGAAAAGGAGCAAACTCCATACAGACAGCACCCATATTCAGGATCAATTCTAGGTCTCTGGCACTTTTTGGCAGCAACTTTATGGCCAATGTACTGCCCCATAGTCTTGAACTGAATTAAAACATACAGTAGCTGTAAAGGGGGACATAGCGTCACTTGGAGATTTAAGACTGAAAATTGATATTTTCATTTGCTTAGTAACCAAAGTCATCAACGTATAATATTTTTTGTGTTGGAAAACAAAATATAGTGGCACAGCTGGTAGACTTGCTGCCTCACACGCCAGAGACCTGTGTTCGATCCTGTCCTCGGGCACTGTCTGTGTTGAATTTGCACATTCTCCCTGCAAGCGTGTGGGTTTCCTCCCACATCCCAAAGAAGCATTGGCTTTGTAGGTTAACTTGTCTCTGTAAAATTGCCCCTAATGTGTAGAGAGTGAGTGAGGAAAGTGGGATAACAGAACTTGTATGAAAGGGTAGACAAAAATGCTGGAGAAACTCAGCGGGTGAGGCAGCATCTATGGAGCGAAGGAAATAGGCGACGTTTCGGGTCGAGACCCAGGTTCAGATGATTGGAGGGTGGGGGGGTCGGGAAGAAGAAAGGAAGAGGCGGAGACAGTGGGCTGAGGGAGAGGTGGGAAGGGGAGGTGAAAGCAGGGACTACCTGAAATTGAAGAAGTCAATGTTCATACCGCTGGGGTGTAAACTGCCCAAGCGAAATATGACGTGCTGCTCCTCCAATTTACGGTGGGCCTCACTCCGGCCATGCAGGAGGTCCAGGACAGAAAGGTCGGATACGGAATAGGATGGGGAAGTGCTGAGCCACCAGGAGATCAGGTTGGTTATTGCGAACTGAGCGGGGGTGTTGGGCGAAGCGATCGCCAAGCCTACGCTTGGTCTCACCGATATAGAGCAGCTGACACCTAGAGCAGCGGATGAGGTTGGAGGAGGTGCAGGTGAACCTCTGCCACACCTGGAAAGACTGCTTGGGTCCTTGAATGGAGTCAAGGGGGGAGGTAAAGCGTCAAGTGTAGCATTTCCTGCGGTTGCAAGGGAAAGTGCCAGGAGAGGGGGTGGTTTGTGTGGGAAGGGAAGAATTGATCAGGGAGTTACGGAGGGAGCGGTCTCTGTGGAAAGCCAACAGGGGAGGGGATGGGAAGATGTGGCCAGTGGTGGGATCCCATTGGTGGACACAAAAAGCTGGAGAAAATCAGCGGGTAAGGCAGCATCTATGGAGCGAAGGAATAGGCGACGTCTCGGGTCGAGACCCTTCTTCAGATTGATGTTGGGGGAGGGGGACACGTAAAAGAAAGAAAGAGGCAGAGACAGTCAGCTGTGGAAGAGCTGGGAATGGGAGGGGAAGGAGGGAGAAAGCAAGGACTACCTGAAATTAGAGAAGCCAATGTTCATACCACTGGGGTGTAAACTACCCAAGCAAATACGAGGTGCTGCTCCTCCAATATGCGGTGGGTTTCATTCTGGCCATGGAGGAGACCCAGGACAGAAAAGTCGGATTCGGAATGGGAATGGGAGTTGAAGTGCTGAGCCACTGGGAGATCAGGTTGGATATTGCGAACTGAGTGGAAGTGTTGTGCGAAGCAATCACCAAGCCTGCGCTTGGTCTCACCGAGGTTGATCATACGCTAAATAATCCAACCACATTTTTGTTTGGGTGGAAAGAAATAATAGAAATTGCATTCATTGCAACGTGTAAAAAGAGTTGAGATAGTGTATTATAATGTTGCTGCATGTCATTGTGGTATATATCATGTCTTGATTGGTGAATATGTTTAGTTTGTGACTTTATTTGAAGCAGAAATAATATGTGAATGCTTCATTGAGCATAATTCCGACCGGTAACTACGCACATCGTCCGAGCACATTATCGCACGGGTCATGCAAGCCGTCTTAAATGAGCACCTAAACTGTCATTTGGCAACTTATAAAGCTGCCACGGTTGCCCGGCTGACAGCAGAGAAAAAAAATTAAGTGAGAGCCCTGCAAGGTGTATAATATGTTTGACACTGCCATAGGCCTTTCTTACATATGCTGTCACAACGCACTGTAGTCACTTCAGTAATTTTCCTTGCCCTCCATTTCAGAATAATTGTGTTTTAAGCTGATAACTCAACACTAGCACTGGCAATAAATAAATAAATAAATAAATAAATAGCGCACCTTTCCGGCCCCTTATCTCATTGGCCATGCTCGGCTGCAAATCGGTGTCAATCTGGTGGACCATCTTTCTCTAGTTGTGGGGGTGGGGGATGGGGAGGGACCTCACAAGTGGAACAGCCTAGGGCCTCTCTTCATCTAAATCCGGCCCTGGTGTCAGTAGTGTTATAGAATATTCTCAATTGAACTGAAACTCTTAACAAGATTCAGCAACCTCCATCCTGGACAACCCATTCCCTCCACATTGCAGCTCCTTATCTAAGGAAAGAGACACATACTGCTGGAGTGACTCAGCGGCTCGGGAAGCTTCCCTGGAGAACATGGATAGGTGAATTTCCAGGTCGGGACTATTCTTCAGACTGATGTTGTGGTGGGGAGGGGAAGGGTAGAAAGCTGGTAGAGAGGAGAGGTAGCATAAAGCATGGCAGGCAATAGGTGAACACAGGTGATTTTTTTAAATATAGGCAGATGGTTGGACACAGGCAAGAGATCAAAAACACAAGGTGTGAAACAAAAGTATTGAAGAGTTATGAATTTTGAAGATGGAGGAAGGAATGTAGGTGGATGGAGAGGAGAAATAGGTGCGTCAAGGTAGGGCATGGGGGAGAGGGGTGAAGATAAGGGGGCATGGGGAGGAAGAGCAGAGGTTTATCGACTTGTATATGCCATGTTGATAACACCACCCAAACCTGCAGCCTGTATTACCAAGGGCAAGGGCGTGAGACACATTGATTTGCCAATTCCAGCATGTGAAACTCATACGGTTTGTTGGATTTTGTCTGGATTACAATGTAATTATGATAGGCAGCAGTGAGATATAGCATGCCTGTCACATTTATTTTGCTTTTCACCAGTTTGTGTAAACGTGATTATTAACTTGCATCATTTCGGAAAATACGTTTTCACAAGGCTTGCAGAAACATTTCCTACATGTCTTCTGAGACTTTTGCTGAGAGATTGTTTGCAGGGCCTAGATCTAGTGGTCATTGTCTGATTCAGTAAATAAATGGTTGCCCATATAGAACTGAGAGCCAGAGAGATTTCTTCACTCAGTTATTTGTGCATCTTGGGAATTCTCTATCCCAAACTCAGCCATTAAGTGTGCACAAAATGAAGGTCAATAGATTATTGGTCATTTGGGGAACTAAAGGCAGTGTGGATTGTATGTGTCAGTGGAGCTGAGGTTGTTCACTGATGCTCAGTTGCAAACTCTCTTGACTCTGGGTCAAGGGATTGTGTATTGAATCTTGGCTGACATTGAAATGTGATCACGAATGACAAGGGCAGCAGTGTTAGAGGCCCCATCCTTTTCATGAAATGTGTTTGAGGGAGAGGGAGACTGTTGCAGGAGAGATGCAGAGGTGGATACTAACCCGGATCAAGGTAATATGTTAAATTCAAGAGTTAGATTACAAGCAAAGCCTTGGAGTGAAGATAAATAATTGCAATGGCCACCAGTAACTACATTATATATTTCATCACTAATAAATGCTGGGTCAGGCAGTATCTGTTCATTCGCTCGTTCGCTGGTGTGTCAGACGACGTTCTGCCATTGCTTTGCCAAAGCCAGTGCCACACCTGTGCCTCTGTGGAGATCGTCCGCAGTGCAAGTCAGTAGGTGGGCCATTGTCTGTACCTCTTCACACTTGTCAGATTCCGAGAAGCTCCACTTCTTCAGGTTGAGTCCACAACGTCCCACTCCAGTGCGGAGGCAGTTTAGGGCTTTCCAGGTAGTATAAGGCAGGTGGTGTCCTGGTGCCATCTGTTGTTTGGTTTTGGTGCCAGGTATGGTTGGCTCTAATTCCATGAAGCTGTTCCGACTCTTCAAGCATTTCTTGGCACGTTGGTGATTGTGCAAGGGGTGACGGGGGTCTGTGGCCGCATTGAAGCGTTCTACTGCTCTGCTCGATCACGTCTTCGAGATGGTTCGTCGATGCCAGCCAGCTCGTACAGATGTTTAAACTTTGTCGGCTTTAGGCATCCTGTGGTTTTCCTGCAGGCAGTGTTCATTACAGAGTCCACCTTGCGTGCGTGTTTAGAGCGGCTCCAGACGGGGCTTGCATGTTCTGCCAATGAGAAACACAGCGCCAGGGCTGCAGTGCGGATTGTTGTTGGGTCACTTCCAAATGATCTGTTTCCCAATTTTTCGATTGACCTTTGCCTTGGTTTTCTCAACATGTTGACGATTTGATAACGTGCGATCGAGGACCACACCTAGGTACTTTGGGGCTTTGCAGTGTTGCAACAGGACATCACTCTATCGCACCTGCAGTTGACGTTTCTGGGAAAGGGAGGATAACTTTAAAAATGGAACAGCGGGGAGCTGTGGCCTTCCAACGCCAGAGAGCCGGGTTCAATCCTGACTACTGGTGCTGTCTATATGGAGTTTGTATGTTCTTCCTGTGCCTGTGTGAGTTTTCTTCAGTGTATTCTAGGCATTTTTAAACTCCCTGTTTAAAAAACAAAATCTGCCCTGCATATCTCCTGTAAACTTTCATAACTTACCTTAAAGCTGTTCACAATAGTATTGCGATTTCCATCCTGGTTAAAGATTCTGACTGTCTACCCTATCTACGTCTCTCATAGATTCATAAACTTCAATAAAGTCTCCATTCAGCCTCCGACACTCCAGTGAAAACAATCCAAGTTTGAAAATTCATAATTTCATAACTCGAAGTAGAGGATCCTTCAGAATAATAATTGCAGACACACTGATAGAGAAACTTCCAGTAGCAAATTGATTCTGACCAAATGGCTGTAGCCATTCTTGGAACGTGTGGTTGCAGGAGTAGAATAGTAAATAGCTGCAGCTGGATTTCCAATCAGTTGTTGTGATAACCTTGTCCTTTCCCAGTATTTTACAAAAAAACATGCAGTTCTCTTTAATCATCTCAGTAATGGAAGAAATTATAGCTTCTGACTTTTTTTATCCTTATAAGTTCATAAGTTCATAAGATATCAGAATCATATTAGGCCATTCAGCCCATCGAGTGTGCTCCGCCATTCGATCATGTCTGATCGATTTTTCTGTCTCAACCCCATTTTCATGCCTGCTCCTCCTCATTTCTCCCACATTTACTAATCAAGAACCTAGCAATCTCTGCTTTAAAACTACCCAATGGCTTGGGTTCTGTAGCCATCCGTGGCAATGAATGCCACAGATTCGCCACCCGCTGGCAAAAAAAAATTATATCCATTATCTATTAATTTTATTCACACCCTCCCACATACTCCAACATTTCATTACATTATTTTTGTTTTGTAATACCTGACACTTTGCAGCTTTGGGAATTTAAAATGTTATTAGTAAATGAGTAGTTTCAGCTGTAGCTCAGTTTGAGCACAGCCCACAACAGTGAGACAGAAGGGAGTTAATCCCACCCCACACCATTGAACACAATATGCAATGGTCAAAATAAAGATTCATAAACACGGATGTTCCATCACTCTGGCGAGATATTAACTGATGTCGGTCTACTGTCTCAGGTGGTTGTGAACCATCTCATAGCACCATTTAGATGAAGGGCAGTAAGATTATCTCCAATATCCAGGACTATGTTTATCTCTCACCCAACATCAGAACAACAGATGGTCCTAACTCCATCACTTGGGAGTGTAAATTATTTATCTTACATTAGAGGAAAAACTACACCTTAAAGAATGACTTCATTGCCTGTAAAGAGCTTTGGTGCGTCTGAAGGACACTATCCAAAGGCAAATCCTCAATATAGAAAAACTTTCAGTCTTGTTTTGTCACCAGGTCAAAGTTCTAGATCTGACTTATAAACGTTGAATCAGTTAAGCTATTTCCATAGTTTCTTTACTTAACAAAAGCGTGTTGCTTTATGGCTGTTCGCTGTTATAAATCTAAGACATTCATGGCAACCAGTCAGACTGGTTTTAGATTTATACTTATCATCTATTGCATACACTTGGATGTTACTTCATAAGGCCAATAGCAACAAAGAAAGGCTTTGGTCAGTTGTTATTTAAGTAAACTCAGTCACTAAAAGGGATTACATTTTCACTAAAAGAACTTACTCCTGATGTAGGACTAGGTTTAAGTACTTTATTTTAAAATCCGCTAACACGCTTTCGTCAGGCATCCAAAGTTGTTCATGGTACAAATGCGGCCTGAAATAATAACTGATGAATACTGCTTGTGAAATGGTTGTGTACATAAGGTGAAGCCTTTGCTTAAGAATAGACCTTTTAATCAAGGCATTATCTTTGTTTTGACAAAGAAGAAAGTTTTTGGTTGCTTGATGTACAGATTAATGGAGCACGCCAAGGCTCTGATTTTGGAGCTATTTGCAAAAAAAACAGTTTTAAGGATTTACAGGCAGTTGACAAATGCCATTTATTCTTTCAAAATGCCATTGCAAAAAAAAATGTGAAGGCAAACACTCCCACCAAAGAGGAGAAGGCATTGGAGGGATCTCTGTGGTAGATTCTGTTATTTTCTTTTGCACACATCATTCATTGCCTCCCTTCAGAAGAAAGAATCGTGAAGCGCGTGGCCACAGAGCAGGGAGGGTAAGGCCGCCTTTGAAAACATTTGAATGAAATAGAATATGCCAATCTGCTTTTGTCAGTAACCATGAGAACTGAATACAATTGTTTCCACAAACACTGCCTCTGTGCTGTGGGTAGGCCTTTAAAAGGCTCCGAGGTCGTTTAGTCTGACAGAATAGAACACAGGCATCACCTTTGTTAAATGCTGTATTCAACAAGAACCAGAAAAAGCTGCTTTTAGAGCCAATGTTTTTTTCCCCTGACCTAAATCTAATAGTTTATAACTCTGTGTGAATTTTTTTTATTACTTATTCAATTAGATCAATCGTGTTTTTCTCAATTATGCATTTTTTTGGCATCGTGGTGAGTTTGCGTTGTGTTTTGTGGATAAATAAAAATACTTATATTCGTACTGTGCCTTTCACAGACGAAAATTGTTTACAGCCAGTGAAGTATTGATATGTAATGGAGGCAGCATGGCAACCAAAGTGGGCGCAGCAACCTTTTGTTTCTTTAATTTAGGGGATGAGGGGTCATGTCCTTTCACCTTTGAAGAAGTGATCGTGAGTTTCCTTCCTCAACGGCTAGTGTGATACCCCCAAAGTACTGCTGGGTAAGGTGTTTCTAGCGTTTTTAGTCTAGATAGTGCAATGTGGAGAGTGACTTGGAAGTCTTACTAACAAACAGAAACAAGGCAGTGACCAGATAACTTTAGTTTAATTAGCTTAGTTTAGTTTAATATCACGTGTGCCGAGATACAGTGGAAAGCTGTTGTTGGATGCTAACCAGTCTCACAATGTACAGACACATGAAAAAAGTCATCAAATTTAGTGCAAGATAAAGTCCAGCAAAATCCGATTAAAGATAGTCCGTGAGTCTTCAGTGAGGTAGATACTAATTTAGGAGTGGTCTCTAGTTGTTGTTTCAGTTGCCTGATAACAGCTATCTCTGAGTCTGGTGGTATGCATTTTCACACTTCTGTACCTCTTGCCTGATGGGAGAGAGGAGAAGAGGGTGTGACCGGGGTGAAACTCATCCTTGATTATGCTGGTGACCTTGCTGAGGCAGCGTGAAGTGTAGATGGAGTCAATGGAAGGGAGGTTGGTTTGTGTGATAGTCTGAGCTGTGACCACATTTTTTGTGGTCTTGGTTGGAGCTCTTCCCAACCCAGGCAGTAATGCATCCCGATAAAATGCTTTCTATGGTGAATCTGCAGAAGTTGGTGAGAGTTGTTGGGGATATGCTAAACTTCCTAAACCTTCTAAGGAGGTAGAGCCGTTTATGTGCTTTCTAGGCCATTGCGTCGATATGACTGGCCCAGGACTAGTTGCTGGTGATATTTACCTGCTTTACTTGTTTTGGTTATGTTGATTGAGGAATTCATATAATCATTCACTCAGCTTATGATATATTTGTAGAGAATGTTGGGCAGTAGTACGCCATAATTGCTTTTCATTGCATTTTAATATTGATTATAAATACACATTATCTGGTTCTTGCATTTATCACAATGTACCATGATTAGATTTTATTTGCCCCAATCTACACTTATCTAGCTATTATAGAAACATAGAAACATAGAAATTAGGTGCAGGAGTAGGCCATTCAGCCCTTCGAGCCTGCACCGCCATTCAATATGATCATGGCTGATCATCCAACTCAGTATCCCGTACCTGCCTTCTCTCCATACCCTCTGATCCCCTTAGCCACAAGGGCCACATCCAACTCACTCTTAAATATAGCCAATGAACTGGCCTCAACTACCCTCTGTGGCAGAGAGTTCCAGAGACTCACCACTCTCTGTGTGAAGAAAGTCTTTCTCATCTCGGTCTTAAAGGATTTCCCCCTTATCCTTAAGCTGTGACCCCTTGTCCTGGACTTCCCCAACATCGGGAACAATCTTCCTGCATCTAGCCTGTCCAACCCCTTAAGAATTTTGTAAGTTTCTATAAGATCCCCTCTTAATCTCCTAAATTCCAGAGAGTATAAACCGAGTCTATCCAGTCTTTCTTCATAAGACAGTCCTGACATCCCAGGAATCAGTCTGGTGAACCTTCTCTGCACTCCCTCTATGGCAATAATGTCCTTCCTCAGATTTGGAGACCAAAACTGCACGCAATACTCCAGGTGTGGTCTCACCAAGACCCTGTACAACTGAAGTAGAACCTCCCTGCTCCTGTACTCAAATCCTTTTGCTATGAAAGCTAACATACCATTCGCTTTTTTCACTGCCTGCTGCACCTGCATGCCTACTTTCAATGACTGGTGTACCATGACACCCAGGTCTCGCTGCATCTCCCCTTTTCCTAATCGGCCACCATTTAAATAATAGTCTGCTTTCCTGTTTTTGCCACCAAAGTGGATAACCTCACATTTATCCACATTATACTGCATCTGCCAAACATTTGCCCACTCACCCAGCCTATCCAAGTCACCTTGCAGTCTCCTAGCATCCTCCTCACAGCGAACACTGCCCCCCAGCTTAGTGTCATCCGCAAACTTGGAGATATTGCCTTCAATTCCCTCATCCAGATCATTAATATGTTGTATTATATATTATAGTGAAACTTTGCATTCATTCATAATTTCTTTAACAGTTTCCCCTTCATCTAAGTAAAAGGCATTGGTTGCTACAAAGTTACCCTTGTTTGTGCTTTGGGATTGCAATCTCCATGGCGGGGCATTGCAGCAAAGCCCAGATCCAGCTTCCACATGAGGTCTCCATACACACATCACAGCAATTATGATTAAGTAAGAATCAACACGGTGGTGCAGCGGTAGAGTTGCTGCCTTACAGCGCTTGCAACGCCGGAGACCCGGGTTCGTTCCCGACTACGGGTGCTGTCTGTGTGGAGTTTGTACGTTCTCCCTGTGACCGCGGGGCAGTTCTCTGAGATCTTCGGTTTCCTCCCACACTCCAAAGAAATACAGGTTTGTTGGTTAATTGGCTTGGTTTAGTGTAAATTGTCCTCAGTGTGTTTAGGATAGTGTTAATGTGCAGGGATCTCTGGTCATTGTGGACTCGGTGGGCCACACAGCCTGTTTCCGCGCAATATCTCTAAACCAAACTAAACAAGCGAGCTATAAGATCTTTGCTACCTACCATCTCAGAGACCTGAGTGGCCTAATCTATATATTTGGGTAGCACACCGAATAGACATAAAGGGGAGCTGTTAGTCAGACAAATAAAACGCAATAGGAACTGTATTTGCATTCCAATGCAATTCACACCAGTGTTATGAATCAAAGAAAGGCTCAGTTGTGAATAGATTTGAGGAAAGAATTAAAGGCCTTAAGACTTTGGCAGCGATGGACAAGATCTCCAATTTTATGCTCCAGAGGAGAATTGGAGGAGCACAAATATAATGTAATGAAGGATGCAACAAGGAGCAAGAGAAGGATATTAGAAAGAGTTGGTCCTGATGGCATTTTGAACTAAGATTGTGACTGTTGTATAATGGCAGTTGTTTACTAATAAATGCAAGTCATTGTCTACATCAAAGATGCCAATGGAATATGAGATATTAAAACTGCAAAATGCTAGCATCATAATTATGATATTTTCAAGATATTTTCTATGTACAGCTAGATTTGTGATATTTTATGTGTTGGAAAGAACTGCAGATGCTGGTTTGTATTGAAGATGGGCACAAAATGCTGGAGTAACTCAGCAGGTCAGGCAGCATCTCTGGAGAAAAAGAATAGGTGACGTTTCAGGTCAGAACTCTTCTACAGACTGAATGTAGAGGTGGGGTGGGGGGGGGGGGGGGGGGGGGGGGGGGGGGGGGGGGGGGAATAAACTGGATCAAGAAAAGACCAGAACAAATCTGGGCCGGCAACAGATTGAATTGTATAAAACACTTGTATAAATAGAATTGAATTGAATAAATGTTATTAGCCAAGTATGAAAACATACAAGGAATTTGCCTTGGTGCTTTGCTCGCAAGTAACAACATGATATACAGTAGACTATTAAAAATAAAATATTATAATTTAAACATGTAAAAAATGAAATTAAATACCAGAGCAAAAGGAAGCTACAGACTTTTGGTTATTGAGTAGAGCTACTGTTCGTGGGGAAAAAAGTTGTTTTTATGTCTGGCTGTGGCGGCTTTGACAGTCCTGAGTCTCCTTCCAGAGGGAAGTGTTTCAAAGAGTTTGTGGCCAGGGTGAGAGGGGTCAGAGATGACCTTACCCGCTCGCTTCCTGGCCCTTGCAGTGTACAGTTCGTCGATGGGGGGAAGATTGCAGCCAACAACCGTCTCGGCTGATCGAACAATTCGCTGCAGCCTCCGGATGTCGTGCTTGGTGGCTGAGCCAAACCAGACCATGATGGAGAAGGTGAGGACAGACTCTACGATGACAGTATAAAACAGGACCATCATTGCATGTGGTAGATTGTGTTTTCTCATCTGCCGCAGGAAGTACATCCTCTGTTGGGCCTTTTTGACTGTGGAGTCGATGGTGGCCTCCCATTTAAGGTCCTTGGAGATGATGGTCCCAAGGAACTTAAATGTCTCCACAGATGTGACTGTGGTGTTGTTGATGGTGAGTGGGGGGAGGGGAGGGGGAGCTCTCCTAAAGTCTACAATCAATTCCACAGCTTTGAGCTCCAGGTTGATGACCTCAGAGCAGTGTAGAATCCAGAACTGTACACATGGAAATAGTAAAATACAGATTGGGGGGAACTAGTGTAGATGGGGCATGGGCGAATTGGGCTGAAGGACCTGTTTCCATGCTGTGTGACTCAATGATTATGACAAATGGGCTGAAGGGCCTGTTTCTGTGCTGCTTGACTCGATGAATGTATTGTACAGGAACAAACTCTGGACTGGATTAACTGTCAAGTACCCTCATGCAATGGCACAAAACAATTATAACGTATGTTATAAGTTTCCGTGCTAATTCTAACACTAATGTAATCTATCGCAGCACTCGCTGTCCCTGCGTACTCAAAGAGATCGTCAAAAAAAACATGTCTTAGCAAACTGAAGATTTTGACAAAACCGGCAAATGTGTAAAGTAAAGGTTGTGCAGTTATAAATGGAATTTAGGAGATTGAGAGGGGATCTTATAGAAACTTACAAAATTCTTAAGGGGTTGGACAGGCTAGATGCAGGAAGATTGTTCCCGATGTTGGGGGAGTCCAGGACAAGGGGTCACAGCTTAAGGATAAGGGGGAAATCCTTTAAGACCGAGATGAGAAAGACTTTTTTCACACAGAGAGTGGTGAGTCTCTGGAACTCTCTGCCACAGAGGGTAGTTGAGGCCAGTTCATTGGCTATATTTAAGAGTGAGTTGGATGTGGCCCTTGTGGCTAAGGGGATCAGAGGGTATGGAGAGAAGGCAGGTACGGGATACTGAGTTGGATGATCAGCCATGATCATATTGAATGGCGGTGCAGGCTCGAAGGGCTGAATGGCCTACTCCTGCACCTAATTTCTATGTTTCTATGTTTCTATGTTATTCATTGTGCAATCATTGCAAACAAGGCAATAAATGAATCAGCACCTTTAAGACACACAGTAAAGTGGCCAGTCTCCAGTTGCATGCTTACTTTGTATGTTTGAATTGCATGTTGGAGCTGCCACTTTGTATGATATCGTCAAATTCATTGCCAGATCTTTCACTTTAAACAATTTCCACACATGCCAATAGACAATAGACAATAGGTGCAGGAGTAGGCCATTCTGCAGAAAAAAAAACCACAAAATAGAAAATTAGGTGCTTCACAAATTGATACCAAAACTGAGGTCTGGATCTTCAATTATCACCTCCTTGCAATGTCTCCACAGATTCTTGGCAGATTCATGGGCTATTTATGTCCTATTATTATGTGTGATAATTTCTTCACGTCAGTATTAATGGCAGTCAATGATGGATGCTTTACAAATTATTGTTAAAATGCACAGTCGCAGTCAGCTTTACAACAGTGCTCTGCTTATTGGGGAGTTAAGGCGGTGCCTCGCAGTTAGCGCTGAAGTTATTTGCCTGCATTCTTGATACAAGGACTCAAACAAGTTCTGAAGTAATTTTGATACGAAATCTCCACTGTACAATGACCTCATTCACAGCACCCTTCCACTCACGCAGAAATGTTTTTGTCAGTTCTGTTGGCACCTTGCCTACGCAACACTTTTTCTGATTGATCTTTGATCCCTTTATTCCCTTTTAGTAACTGTTTGTTCTGCTCCCTCTACTGGAGGCTGTGCCACATTGAATGCTGGAATTATTTCCTGAAATGACGAACCATCCACTCATCGCATTCTCAACCAAGTCAGCGGTGTCTATCTGGTTACCACCTGACTCTTGCCTTTGATTTTTCATGTGTTTACAGTCAAAACTACATATATCATTGCAGGTTAAATGGAGACGATGTAGCCCATTCCACCTCTGCCTGTTTCGGCACTTCAGACGCAACCACACAGTCCCGTTTCCCTTCATTACTTTATGCTCTTTCTTTTCAAGCACTCTTTATGTACCTACTAAATTATACTTGGTCTTAGATTTTATCCCAACTCTCTATATTTTTTCATGGCTGTGATGTCGCAATCCACACGTAATAAGTTTAGAAAGCTTCAACCAATTTACGTTTCAAAATTGCCTTTTTTATATGTCTCGGTGCCTCTGTAATTAAATCCAGAAAAGTATTTGTGTAGGAAGTAATTGCAGATGCTGGTTTACACCGAGGATAGACGTAAATACTGGAGTAACTCAGCGGGACAGGCAGCATCTCTGGATAGAAGGAATGGGTGACGTTTTGTGTCGAATTCCTTCTTCAGACTGCAGGGTCTCAACCCGAAATGTCACCCAGAAAAGTATTTGACATTTTACTGCCCTTTAGCTGTGTTATATATTTACTTCAATTAATTGCAAGATACAGTATGTAAACAGGCCCTTCTGCCCACCGAGTTCATGCTGACCGTTGGACCTTTTGGGTCCTTAGATTATGGCAAAAGAGGAGTTAAAGAGGGCAGGTTCTGCAGTTGCTATTTGTGCATGGGAGAGTACCATGAGAAGAGGAGAGGGTATTGGTGGAATTGGTAAAGCAACCAGATGGTTGTGCAGGGAAGGGGCCATTCAGAGGTTGAAAAGAGAGGGAAGCAATGCCTCCTGTCAGATCACAAGAGGCATTTCCGGGACCTCGTGTACATCCATTAGGGTGCACTAAAATGGCACCATAGTAGGGTTGTAAAGAAGCTGGATTAGTCCAATCTACCACTCATCCTCATTCTGCCATTCGATCCGATCATGGCTGATGTTTTAAAGGCTGATTTTTTTACCTGTGCCACTTTCCTGCATTAATTCCACGTGCCTCGAACTGTAATTTTCAAGTTGCGATCAAGCAGTTAATCTGAGGATACACGGAACTGCAGATGCTGCTTTACAAAAATAAAGACACAAAGTGCTGGAGTAACTCAATCGGTCAGGCAGCACCTCTGGAGAACATGGATAGGTGACATTTTCGGTCGGGACACTCCTTTGGACCCTCTTCTGAAGTAGTGGCCTTACTCAAGACATCACCTATCCATGTTCTCCAGAGATGCTGCCGGACCTGAGTTATTCCAGCAATCTCTGGCCTATTCTACCAATCAATGACTGGCTCAATTGAATTTCTGGTCACTGACGGCCATGAAGATGTTAATACTGGGGATGTGATGGTGGAAATGCCACTGAATGTCAGGGGAGGGTGATGACATTTGATACAGTAGCAACTGGCCATCATCGAGCTCATCGTTTCCACAAATGGTATTAGTCACTCAATAGAACACAGACATAAACTTTTCAATTAACTGAGAATTCCCAAATACTTCATTGTGGTTGCTGCTTGATAACCTTTGGCAGTTGAGAAGACATTTCTTGATGTTCGTCCCTGAAATTGATCACGGTTTAAATTCAGTCACATTTTTCACAGATTAACATGACTAATCTTCGTGAAACATGTTGTGTAAAATTGTGTAACTAACAAGTCCAGGTGGTGTTTCTATCAATCCTATATAGTTAGTTTGGAAACTTGTACATTTAGGTATTGTTTTAGTGTAATATTTTGGAAGTTCTTCCAAGAGTACTGAGCGTAAGTTGGTATTTTGTTATTAATAACTTTACCACCTTGAAAATAATTTCATATCTGTGCTACATGCCCACCATTTCAGCTATTGCCCCATTAGTAACTTGTAAAAGATATGCACTACGAAAGAAGAAGCTAAATGGCATCATAACATCTAATGGAGTAAAGATATAACCTAACAATTGGCAGTGGTAGATTGCGGAAAAAGGGAGATGATACAGTGCACACAGGTCTTTCAAATTGTTGGATTCACTTTAGACTTTAGACTTTACCTTAGACTTTAGTGATACAGCGCAAAAGCAAGCCCTTTGGCCCACTGAGTCCCTGTCGACCAGTGATCACCCCATACACTAGCACTATCCTACAAACTAGAGACAATTTACAATTATACCGATGCCAATTAACTTACAAACCTGTATGTCTTTACAGAGTGGGAGGAAACCGGAGTATGGAGAAAAGACAGGAAGAATGTACAAACTCCATACAGACAGCACCCGTAGTCAGGATCGAACCTGGGTTTCGGGCGCTGTATGGCGCCACTGTGCTGCCCGTAAAGCAGATTAGTTATTTGTAAAGCATGCAAATGATGTAAACTAATATTGCCCTTTATTGAGTACAGCTGGGTAGAGATGACAATCTGTACTGGTTCTCATATACAGGCAAAAATATCACTGGAAGAATATCAGACAAACATTGCATTTCATTAAAACTTATGTTTACTTTCTGTGCATTTTAAATTTGAGTTATTTAATCAGGTTTATTTTCTATAATCAATTTGAAGGCCATTTGAGAAAACTTCAAAAATGTTTGTGAGGACATAGCTAAACATATTAAAAAAAATAACCACATCCACTTATTCCAGTATAGTGAATTGCAAGGGTCAAATCTCAGCAATAAAAGCATATGCCGTCCTTTGTAGAATTGTGGGTCCTGGCAGAGACCAGTGGTGTTGATCATAAAAGTTTCATTCAGTCAGAAGTTGTTTTCTATTATCTGTTGATGATATTGTCAAGGATTTTACATTTACCAGCTAAACTTTGGCTCAGATTTCCTGCCTTGTGCAGTCAAAACATCTAACAGCTGTCTGCAGCCGGAATGATAAAAGAAATGTGAAGTCACGTTGCTTAAAATCGTAGATTTTTGACAAGACTACTTCTTATATTTTTTCACAGAGGTATTTCAGACCATTGATCCAACACCAGGGGAATAATTTAGGCAGTTAATTACACCTGCCCAAGAGAGACTGGAAGCAGCAGTGTTTATGTTTAAGATCCTTTTAGGCAGGAATTGTCCGTGGGCTGTTTGTCTTTTGCAAACAATCCTGGAAGTCATTTTCACATGCAACTTGAAAAGACTTCAGGAAATAGCTGGACGGTTTTAGAAAGAAAACGTCAAAGACCTCCTCAACCACAACTCTGCCCTTGACGTGAGCACTCGCGATTCTATTCCACAGGAGGCTATCCAGTTCAACCTGGCTGTCAACAAGTCGAGGAGGGCATTTATCAATTCAAACACAATCAGGTATCCCTGTTCTAAACTAGCGCAGCAAGAAACGGCAATTGCAAACTCACATCTGAGAAGAGAAGAAAGAGGGACCCGGCATGGGGGGTGGGTGGAAGGAGGGGGTAGCCACCGAGAACTAAGAGGAACCACTGGGACTACAGTGAACATTTTGTGACTCTATTGGCCCCTCCGACTACATCAAAACGATAACAGGCAGCCTTGGAAGCCTAACCTCCTTAGTCAAACCGCACGTCAAAAACCTTGGCGTGATATTTGACTCCGCATTAAAGTTTGACAAGCAAGGCAGCTCTGTTTCTTTCAGCTTCGCACCATAGCTAAAACCAAACCATTCCTCCAATTCGACAACCTTGAAAAAATCATCCACGCATTCATCTCCTCCCGCCTTGACAACTGCAACTCCCTATACACTGGCATCAGCCAATCATCCCTGTCCCGCCTGCAATTGGTTCAAAACGCCGCAGCGAGACTTCTGATGGGTACCCGTAAAAGGGACCACGTCACCCCGATCCTGGCCTCTCTCCACTGGCTCCCAGTACGGTACAGAATCAACTTCAAGCTCCTCCTATTCATATACAAAGCACTTAACGGGCTTGCCCCCCCAATATCAAAAATCGTCTAACCCACCATTCTACCTCCAGGTCCCTCAGGTCAGAACTGCTCCCTCCATTGACTCCTTTGTCGAGGCTAAAAACCTATTTCTACTCCCTAGCATTTTTTGAGGCCCTCTAAGGGGGCGCCGTAAACACTTCATGTATGTATTGTTAGGTCTGTGTACCAGTGTATGTAGCACATTAGTACCTGCATTGATGTACAACACTTTGGTCAACGTGAGTTGTTTTTAAATGTGCTATACAAATAAAATGGATTGATTCACACTTTGTACACTTTGTGTACGGAATGCAAAGCGAAGAATCTCACTGTAACATGTCACATGTGATAATAAAGTATCATTCATTCATTCAGACGGGCAAGTCAGTGGTCCTCAGAGTCACCATGATCATGACTATCTTCAAGAAGGAAAATAAGGTCAAGTGGTAACTGCAGAGGGAACTTCTTGCTCTTCTCCACAGGGGAAGCCACTGCCATGGACCTCCTCAACCACCAAAGAGCTACTCCCTGATCATGGTGTGGATTCTGTCTATCCAGAGGTACAATTCACATGGATGTCAACAGCAGGCCAAATGCAAGGAGCAACATCAGCTGCTCTACACGGTCTTCTTTGAACTCACAAGAGCTTTGATACCATCAATAATAAGGGACCATGGAACATCTTGCTAAACGTTGGCTATCCTGAAATGTGTCTCCATGTTCTTTTCAGCTTCATGATGGCATGTAAGCTGTGTGACCTCAACTTATCAGTCAACGCAGATCGGATCTCATTGCAGACTGCGTCAGTGCCCCAACACTTTCCACAATGGTTTTCTATGAAATGTTGCTCCTTAAATTGTTGGTGAGAGATTTAAAGATATTATTGTGAAAAGGAACCTGGAAATCCTTGTACATGTGCGTCTCCAAGTTAACGTGCAGGTAGAGCAAGCAAAGCTGTAAGACTTTATTACAAGTGGATTTGAACAGAAAAGTAACCATGTCTTAGTGTGAATATATCTAGTGAGACTGCACATGTGTACAGGTTTGGAGTGATATGCTTATGATGCGGGGATTATAACAAAGGTTCACAATATTGATTTTTGGGATGGAGTGTCTTTCGTATGAGGAAATATTAAGTAGGTTGGACCCTATGTCTTGTGTTTAGATAAATACTATGGTCCGATCGAAATATACAAATTCCTTCATGTATTTGACATGGGGATAGTGTTCCCATAGCAGATGCTTCAAGAATCAAGGCTGACGATGCCCTAATAAAGGACCAACCGCTCACAGGTGAGATGAGATGACATTTTAGTCAGAGGGTGGTGAATCGGTCAAATTAATTGCCATAGATGATGGCACAGTGGGTGGCATGGTGGCGCAGTGGTAGAGTTGCTGCCTTACAGCGCCAGAGACCTGGGTCCTGACTCCGGGTGCTGTCTCTACGGAGTTTGTATGTTCTCCCTGCGACCGCATGGGTTTTCTTCGGGTGCTCCGGTTTTCTCCTACACTCCAAAGGAATGTAGGTTAATTTGTAGTTTGTAGGTTACTTGGCTTCTGTAAAATTGTAAATTGTCCCCAGTGTGCAGGCTAGTACTAGTGTACCGGGTGATCGCTGGTCGACAAGGACTGGGTGGGCCAATGGGCCTGTTTTCGGGCTGTATCTATAAAGTCTAAAGTCTAAAGAGGGCTGCAGGGGCTGAGTCATTGGGCATTTCCAAAGCTATTTACATTACTATACGAAAAACAGAATCAAAACTGTTCCTCAGCTTTAGCTTTCAGTATGAATCCGTTTCTGCATCTAAAAGAGGTATTTAAATTGCATCAGTAACCTGCATTTTTAGTAATTCAATGATCTGAGATGGACCCATTTAGATACACCGGAAGTTAGGAAAGCTGTATAAAGTACTACTTTGAGCAGATTTGGAGCTAATTCTACTGTGATTTTTTTGCCTACGAATTCACCTTGTAAAACATTTGATTAAATGCGTTTGGTAGATGCGAATAGAGAGAATGACTAAGAGGTTGCATCCAAACTTCACAATCTCGAGGGAAAGATTTGCCCCGATACCATGTCCGCACAAGGTTTAATGCAAACCCCCTCCCCTCGTTTCGAGGGGCAGTCACAACCCCTTCCCTCACCACAAAGACCCTCAGCCTCCACCCATCTCTGCTTTCACCTTGTAAATCATTTGATTAAATTCTGCATTTTATGGGAATATTATTAATTTCCTGTACCAGGAACCAATGTGGAAAACCATCAGGAAATGCTTTATACATAACTGGTTAGACATTTCACTTGTTTAATTCGTAAACTTCCTTGAAAAAATAAACCCTTTGTTTATGGAGACTTACTGAACAGAATTTGATGTACAGTGGCTTGCAAAAGTTTTCATACCCCTTGAACTTTTCCACATTTTGTCACGTTACAACCACAAACATAAATGTATTTTATTCGGATTTTATGTGATAGACCAACACAAAGTGGTGCATAATTGTGACGTGGAAGGAAAATGATGCATGGTTTCCAAATTGTTTTGCAAATAAAAAACTGAAAAGTGTGGCGTGCAAAAGTATTCAGCCCCCTTTACTCTGATACCCCTAAATAAAATCCAGTGCAACCAATTGTTTTCAAAAGTCACCTAATTAGTAAATAGAGTCCACTTGTGTGTAATCTAATCTCAGTATAGATACAGCTGTTCTGTGAAGGCCTCAGAGGTTTGTTAGAGAACATTAGTGAACAAACAGCGTCATGAAGCCCAGGGAACACACCAGACAGGTCAGGGATAATGTTGTGGAGAAGTTTAAAGCAGGGTTAGGTTATACAAAAATATTCCAAGCTTTGAACATCTCAAAGAGCACTGTTCAATCCATCATCCGAAAATGGAAAGAGTATGGCACAACTGCAAACCTACCAAGACATGGCTGGCCACCTAAACTGACAGGTCGGACAAGGAGAGCATTGATCAGAAAAGCAGCCAAGAGGCCCATGGTAACTCTGGAGGAGCTGCAGAGATCCACAGATCAGGTGGGAGAATCTGTCCACAGGACAGCTATTAGTCCTGCACTCCAGAAATCGGGCAAGAAGAAAGCCATTGTTGAAACAAAGCCATAAGAAGTTCCGTTTGCAGTTTGCCACAAGCCATGTGGGCGACACAGCAAACATGTGGAGGAAGGTGCTCTGGTCTGATGAGACCAAAAGTGAAGTTTTTGACCAAAATGCAAAACGTTATGTGTGGCGGAAAACTAACATTGCACATCGCCCTGAACACACCATCCCCACTGTGAAACATGGTGGTGGCAGCATCATGTTGTGGGGATGCTTTTCTTCAGCAGGGACAGGGAAGCTGGTCAGAGTTGATGGGAAGATGGATGGAGCCAAATACAGGGCAATCTTGGAAGAAAACCTGTTAGAGTCTGCAAAAGACTTGAGACTGGGGCAGAGGTTCACCTTCCAGCAGGACAATGACCCTAAACATACAGCCAGAGCTACAATGGAATGGTTTAGATCAAAGCATATTCATGTGTTAGAATGGCCCAGTCAAAGTCCAGACCTAAATCCAATTGAGAATCTCTGGCAAGACTTGAAAATTGTTGTTCACAGACGCTCTCCATCCAATCTGACTGAGCTTGAGCTATTTTGCAAAGAAGAATGGACAAAAATGTCAGTCTCTAGATGTGCAAAGCTGGTAGAGACATACCCCAAAAGACTTGCAGCTGTAATTGCAGTGAAAGGTGGTTCTACAAAGTATTGACTCAGGGGGGCTGAATACTTTTGCACGCCACACTTTTCAGTTTTTTTATTTGTAATAAAATTTGGAAACCATGTATCATTTTCCTTCCACTTCACAATTATGCACCACTTTGTGTTGGTCTATCACATAAAATCCCAATAAAATACATTTACGTTTGTGGTTGTAACGTGACAAAATGTGGAAAATTTCAAGGGGCATGAAAACCTTTGCAAGCCACTGTCTATATGAAATAAACATTCCTTATTATAATTACTTTCAATTGCTGTTTTAATTTTCCGCAATAACTATGCAATTTGCTTCTTTACAGAAATGATTTTCAAGGATATTATTATTCACCTTTTTGCTTCGGTATAAGATAATTTTTATTTCATAGTATAAAGACGCAGCACTGCCTAAGATATTCCTGCACTAAATTTTAATGATCAGATTTTTTTTAATTGATCTTCTCAGTTGTTGGTTTTAATACTGTAAGCTCATTGTCAAAAGCCAATAGTGAATATTTTGCAATCATTTTCACAATCTCCACTTTCTTCTCCTCCTTTAGAGACCTCAGCATGAACAACATCACTGAGCTGCCCCAGAACGGTCTCCACAACATCCATTTCTTAGAGGAGCTGTAAGTATGATGATGCTGCTATTGGTCTTAGTTTGAATATATGTGTCACATATTAGTCCTAAAAGTTGCAAACCATTTGGCTCGAGATAATTATTGGTGTTATTAATTGGAGCAGGACTTACTACTGCTGCAGCACATGGGTTAACATTAAATGTCTTATTCATTGCTGGATGTTGGCACAGTTGGCAAAGTCACCATTTCTGCCCACAACTGAATGCCTTTGATCTGATCGTAGTTTAGTTTAGTTTAGAGATACAGCGATGGAAACAGGCCCTTCGGCCCACCGAGACCACACCGACCAGTGTTCCCGGCACGTTAACACTATCCTACACACACACCAGGGACAATTTACATTTGTACCAAGCCAATTAGCCTACAAACCTGTACGTCATTGGATTTTGGGAGGGAACCGGAGATCTCGGAGAAAACCCACACGGGTCACGGGGAGAACGTACAACCTCCATGCAGACAAGCATCCGTAGTCGGGATCGAATCCAGTCTCTGTAAGGCAACATCTCTACTGCTGCCGCCACCATGCTGCCCCTAATCTGGTTAGAACTTTTCAGAGGACATTAAAGAGTCAATCCATTGATGAAGGTCTGGAGTGACGTCAATTCCAGGACGGGTCAGGGTGACAGATTTCCTTCCCTGAAAGACATTGGTGGACCAGATGGTTTTTCTGGCAACAACGTTTTAATTTCAAACTCTGCGGTGCGAATGCTGTTTTTTCCCCTTTATATTTATTTACTTAATTACCTTATCCACAGCAGCCATAAATCTGTTCTCCAAGTGAAAATGGGAGATGGCGATGGTGCAGGAAAGTGGGATTGAAGTGAAGATTAGCCATGATGCTGGCCAGTTGTATCCCGGACTGAATAAACAGGGAAGACCTCTTTCCCTTCATGAAGGGATCAAAAACCAGAGGCATGGATTAAAATAATTGGTAGAAAGATCTGCGTGGAGATGATGGAAAAGCTCCTTCACTGCAAAGGGTGGTAGGAGCCTGTAAGTCACAGCATGAAGCAGTAAAGGCAGAAACCCGACCAACATTATTGAGGAGCTGTGCAGTACAAGGCTATGGCCACATACTTCATAGAGAGACAAGACTCCATCCAAATAGCAAAGCTGCTGTGCACCAAATTACCTGTGAACCTTTGAGCTTATAAAACATAGAAGTGTGCAACAGGAGAACAGGCCTTTCAGCCCACCATGTCTGTGCTGCCCAAGATGTCAATCTAAACTAACCCCATATGTCTACATATGGTCCATTCTCTGCTTGTTCACATGTATGTTGAAATGCCTCTTACATATTGCTATCATATCTGCTTCTACCAACTCCCTAGCAATGAATTGCCAGCACCAACTGCACTTTGTGTAAAAAAAATTGACCCACTCTTCTCCTTTAAATTCTCCTCCTCTCACCTTAAACCATGTCCTCTAGTATTTGATATTTCCACCCTGAGAGAAAAGACTGCCTATCTATCATATCGACATCTCTAATAAATGTATAAACTTCTATCAGGATGCCCCTCAGCCTCTGATGCTCCAGAAAAAAACAATCCAACCCTATCCAACAGCACCTTACAGCTAATACACTCCAATCCAGGCTATATCCTGGTGAAACTTTTCTGCACCTTCTCCAAACCCTCCACATCCCACCAAAGGGGTGGCAATTAAGTGTGGCCTAAATGTTTTATAGAACTGCAATATGACTTCTCAACTCTTAAACTCAATGCTCTGACCAATGATGGCAAGATGATGTCTACCTTCTTTACCAGCCTATCCACTTGTGTTGCCACATTTTGGGAACTACGGAATTGCACGCCAAGATCCCTCTGTACTTCATTGTTCCTAAGAGTCCTGCTATTTACTGTACATTTTCCTCTTGCATGTGCCTTTCCATAGTATGCCTTTCCAGTGGAACAGCCCCTGGAATAAGCATGGCCATGTCCATTGCACTATTTTTTAATGTTAAAATCCATCCCAAGACCACACAACAAAAGGATTAGATTGTGTTTCTTTATAAATAATTCATTATACATCACTCCCAAAATTTGACCCTTCTTGCCTTGAAAGTTCTCATTTTCACAAATGAATGTCTTGGGCATTCCTAAATGGGTGAAGTGGCAATACTTAGACGCAAAGGCATTCCTTTCTTTCCACAAAACTATTTCAGTTTGTTCTTCCACCCCACCACCCATGGTAAGTAGCCCATATAACAAGGGAAGTAACCCGTTCCAAAAACACTTAAGGGTCCTCAATCATTACCTTAAAAAGAAAAATAAACCAACAAGGCAGCCCAAGATAACAATTGAGTCATATATCACGCTTCATCCATTTGCAAGTTCAATTCTTTCTATTTCAGCAAGCCCCAAACCATTTTGCAACCTTTAACATGCTATGAAAGTGTTTAGTGTGATGTATGAAATACTGGTGCCTGTTCACAAGTGATGTGGTAACTGACAATCCCCAAAGCCCAGCTTTGGTATTTGTATAACATTTGCAAAACCCATTTCAGTCAGAAATGTTGGATGAACGATGTCTGCTCTTCCGTTCAGTTACATAACGTGATCCAGTTTACCCAGGGGAAAGAATTTGGAGATCGATCTGAAAATGGGCGGGAGATTTTCCCAAACGTTTATTGAATTTCACAGAATGGTTTGAACTTCATATCTCCCGAATATTATAATGCAATTAATTAAAAATAGAATTATACAGTAACCTTTGTATACAACTGCCTGAGAAAGTGTTGGAAGCAGATACTCTCAAAGATTTTTAAAAGCATCTGGATAGGCATTTAATCATCAGTGCATTGTGAGCCATAGACCAAGTGTTGGTAAATGGGGTTAGTATGGACAGGTACGTGACTGGTCAGCACAGGCATGCTGGTCATGTTTCACTATTAATCTAAGAATATTATTTGTGCATTTGACAGCACATGTACAGAAAGACCTGGTTGACATCCATTTAAATGGCTAAAATATCTGCTAGTCTGTTTTGAGCTGTTGGCATCTCAGAGGGATTTATCATTGTCCCATGTTTTTATATTTCACAGCTGTGGCAAATGTGAGTTTCACTTGCTGTGCTGGTAACTAGTTGTGCGTTGAGTGTGCAAAATCAGAGCACCATCCAGTCAACTGTTTGCAAAATGGCACCCAAGAGATAAAAGAAAATGCAATGAACTGTTGGCATTGCAGTGTTAGCAGATTAAGACAGTTAATTAATGCGCGGTCCGTCATTCAAAAGATACCAGTTCCAGGGCAACATTTAAAATAAATGTTTAGTTTGGGTTATTGGCAGAAGACTGAGGCAGGAAGGATTGGCCGTTGAATTGGAAAACCTGGCCAGAAATGCAAGGTTTTGGATTGTTTTCCACCGAAAGCCCAATTTCAGTTTTTAAAGATGGAAAGTCGACGTTTCCAGACAAAGAGTGGCTTAGTGTATCATGGAATATAATCCATTTGATGCATTTTTACCACAAGCCTAAGACAGGTGTTCTAAGGAAAGCAATGAAACAGACACCAGCAAAGTATTCATTCAGAAGAATGAGTGGCTTTTGTTTGCTTGGATAATAACATTGGAGCAAACAGCTTACTAACTTCAAGTAACACCTGTTCCCCACTAAATAACATTTAGACATAAAAAGAATTAAAGTCATACTGAGTCAGTATGGGCTGCAGGTAAAGTAAAGATAAATCTATATCTATGGGGCATGAAAAAGGATTATGAGTTCATAAGTTCATAAGTCAGAGCAGAAGTAAGCCATTCGGCTCATTGAGTCTACTCTGCCATTCAATCATGGCTGATCCATCTTTCCCTCTCAACCTCATTCTCCTGCCTTCTACCCATAACCCTTGATACCTTTACTAATCAAGAATCTGTCATCTCCACCTTAACAATATCCACTGACTTAGCCTCCACAGCCGTCTGTGGCAATGAATTCCACAGATTCACCACCCTGTGACTAAAGAAATTCCTTCTCATCGCCTTTCTGAAGGTGCGTCCTTTAATTCTGAGGCTATGCCCCTTGATCCTAGACTCCCACTAGTGGAAACATCCTCTCCACATCCACTCTATCCAAGCCTTTCACTATTAGGTAACTTTCAATGAGGTCCCCCCTCATCCTTCTAAATTCCAATGTGTACAGGCCCAATGCCATCACACGCTCATCATATGTTAACCCAATCATCCCCGGAAACATTCTTTTGGGAACATCCTCATAAACCTTCTCTGGACCCTCTCTTAAGCCAGCACATCCTCAGATATAGGGCCCAAAACTGCTCACAATACTTCACATGCAGTCTGACCAATGCCTCATAAAGCCTTAAGGGCACGTCCCACTGTACGAGGTAATTCAAGAGCTCTCCCGAGTTAAAAAAAAAATCAAACTCGTGGTAAGCACATAGAATGCACGGAGCGGGTACGTCGGAGCTAGGGACGTCTCTTAGCGGCTCAAACGCTAACAGCAGGTACTCGGGAAACGCGGTAAGCTCGTGAAGACCCGTGAAGATTTTTCAACATGTTGAAAAATGTCCACGAGAGCCCCGAGTACCTACGAGTGGCTATTACCGTAATTGTCCAAGTTCGAATCAGGGGAAACTCGGGAGAACTCTTGAATTAGCTCATACAGTGGGACAGGCCCTTTAGCATTACATCCCTGTTTTTATACTCTAGTCCTCTCAAAGTAAACGCTTACATTGCTTTTGCCTTCCTTACTACCAATTCAACTTGCAAATTAACCTTTTGGGAATCCTGCTCTCCCAAGTACCTTTGCACCTCTGATTTCTGAATCCTCGCCTCATTTAGAAAAATTATGAAACAGTTCTGAATGTCAGATTATTGAGGCTGGATTGTAGAAAGTACAGCGAATCTCAACCAGCAATGAATACATTTACCATTAGTTCACAGTTTTTGGTTATATGCTGCAGACTTGTATAAACCCTGGCTTCTGATCAATGAACACATGCTTCACATGTCCTTCCATATTTTGCCTCCATCTGTAGCTAAAGTTTTTAGCCAAGTTGTAACTCACCTTTGAGCATATCTGTTCCTGCTACATATCACATATCACACATCACATTATACAATGTGCGGTTTAAATAAACCAGCATCTTCGCATGTTTCAGCAGTGACTGAATCGTAAGAGCGAGGTTCAGTTCAAGATTACCGATAGTGCTATTGCAATGATGAAGTGTGTCTCAACTAGAATAGGGGAATAAAGTCCAGGTTGCTGCACCTGAACACAGCGTGGCCACTGCTCGCTCGGTATGGGTGCCGGTAAGCAAGCTGGACACTCTCAATGATAGCGGAGGTACAGATTCCATTGCTTATTCTGTGCTCTTCTCAGTGCTAGAATCTGAAAGAAAAAAGAGCTGCTGGAGTAACTCGGCAAGTGAGACAGTCCCTGTGGTGGGATATAGACAGTTGACGTTTCAGGTCAAAACTCTTCGCGTGGACTGAGAGTGTAAAGGGGAAATAGCCAGTATAAAGGGGTGAGGAGTTCAGGTGAGGCATCTAAATATTTCAGAGCTCTGAGCTGCTAAGAGATTTGGGTTTCCCAATTCATGATCCACTAAAGACACAACACCGACCAGGGCAGTCGTGGTGGTTTGTGACATACATTGCTTAAAATTTCGGATTCACAGGAACACAAACAATTTTTTAGTTCCCTGGGAACCAAGGCTCTTTTAGGAACGACCGGCAGGACCGGTAACCGACCTGAAGGATTGCCGGCTGGCGTAGCCGGAGGGAGCTGGAGAAGTGGGATGTGAGGAGTGTCGGCCGGTGGGAGGGACACCCCCGGGTCACAAAGATGGTCGGGCCATGATAGGAAAGGGACGTTGGTTCGCGTGATCTGCTCCAGTTACATCCAGCGTGCGGGACGACCGACTTTGCAGTTTGAATAATGGCGCCAAAATATGGCGGCACACACGTGTAAAATATGCAAAAATATTTTTACTGTGCAGTTGCATATACGTCAATTATAGCACCAGTGAACTATTGAAGAGCCCCTTTGCCCCAAAAGTGAAACCGAGAAACAAGACCGTGGCAACTCCACACGTGTCCATGACGTTCAGTCACTTCTTCAGTGTTCAATCTGAGGAAGGGTCCAGACCCAAAACATCACCTATTCCTTTTCTCCAGAGATGCTGTCTGACCCGCTGAGTTTCTCCAGCATTTTGTGTCTATCTTCAGTATAAACCAGCTTCTGCAGTCTCGACCTACACAATTGTCCATGCGGTCTGTTCTAAGTGTCCGTATTTATGTCTTGGTCATATTGGCTGCCAGAATGTCAAGTGATTAATAGTGGAGATTGGAAGCAGCTGCTCGCTGGTGCTTTTGGAAACCGCACTGACAAAATGATCTCTCACATGCAGGGCGCGGGGAGGAGGCAATGGTGATATAAACCCCTGGGTCTCATCTAAATGTTAGCAGTCCACTTCCCATCCAGAGTGGCTGTGAGAAGAGCACAGAACAAACTATGGGGAACCTTCAGGTCTTTAGGAATATAAACAGGGGTCGGCCATTTTGTCCCAATAGTCTCTTCCACCATTTAATAAGCTCGTAACTGGTCACTGACCAACCTCCCTCAACCATTGTTTTCCATATTCATCAATGCATTTGGTTAATAAAGAACTGTCAAATCTCAGATATCAAATTAACAATTGATCTGACATATATATTCAACTGTGGAAGAGAATGCAAGTTTCAACATACACTGTGTTTAGGAATGTTTCAAAAGTTAAGCACCCTGAGCATTAACATCAGCCAATCTCTCACAATTTAAAAAAATGCTCTGCTTTTTTGTTCTGTACACCAAAGAGGATGACCTCACCTTTGTCTATGTTAAGTCCTTCTGCCATATTCTTGCCCATTCACCACAGTTGTCCATAAGCCTTTTGAAGCCTCTTTACATTCTTGACTTTACCTCACTTTGGACTTTAGTGATGCGGCTTGGAAACATCAACCGTAATGGCCGCCGCAATGACAACATTCTTTTCAGGTTCCACCATTTGCACCCTTTTGTCTTCTCTATATCACCTCCAGCCTTGGTTACCATCTTCACCCTACTCTCCCCCACCTGACTCATTGGCCAAGCAGGTCCTTACCTGCAAACACCTATCAGTCGCCAGCCATCTCTCCATCCCTTCCATTCATCTCACCTCACCTCCACTCTATCAGGATCCCAACCACAAATGCCGTCTGCCCACACACACTACCTGTCCTGCACAGTTCCTCTGGTTTTTACTTTGGCCGTTTGGGGGTTGCTTAACCCAGATTAGCACATTGGTTGCACATCTCCCAGGCAGGAATGACTTCCAGGGACAGGAAGCTCATTTGTGCCAAAAAATCAACAAAAATAATAAAGTTCACAAAAGCAATGCACATTTATTTTCTGATTCAGTAAGTGTAACCTCATTGTATCCTTTGAATAACGATATGTGCATTTTATGGAAAAATACATTGGTGTCCACGCAATACTAATATAAACACCCGTGAAAAATTATTTCTCTATAAAGGAAAGGTGGATGGTTTTAACGGTAGAACAAATGATTCATCATAGATAGACACAAAATACTGGAGTAAAATGGGTGACGTTTCGGGTTGAGACCCTTCTCGAGACCAGTCTGAAAAAAGCCACCCATTCTTTCTCTCCAGTGATGTTGCCTGTCCCGCTGAGCTACTCCAGCATTTTGTGTCTACCTTCAATTTAAATCAGCATCTGCAGTTCCTTCCAATACAAATGATTCATCATGTTCAATTGAATTTGTCATTCATTTATTTGCTTTTATTTAACAATGAGCCATCGTGCCACACAGAATATTATCATAATTTTAAAGCTTAAATTTTATAGAATAAGGTTTGAGGTTAAACTGTTCTATTAATTTTATGTTGTGATTATCCACTTTTTTGCCATGTTATATCTTCCAATCTATAGTATGTTCAGCTGTTGTATGAGAAACTTAGGGATTTGTTCTTTGCCCATTATTTTTCCAAAAGTAACTTATTTAATTGAAGCATGCAATCTAAACTAAGGTAATGTAGCTAAGATAGTTTAACTGTACGCTCATGTGCCATTGCATTTCTTGAATTGAATGCCAGCATTTGGATAAGATAATGCAGTACAGGCAATCTTTTGACTTTCTGATGCAGGGTTAAGCAAAGTTAAGATTTAGGGCCCATTAACAGTTTACGGCTCGGTTGCTTGTGACTGTTGGTAAACGTTGGGCATTTGGCATATCTGTATTGTTACAAAAGTAGAAAGTGATGTTTTAAACCCTGAACAATTGTTGTTTATATCTTTACTGATTTTCTCTCAGGGATGGATATGTAGACATTCCCCTTCGAGTCGCGTATGAGCAGCAGAATGAGCTGAGGGCCTGCAGGTCATGCTCTTTAGTTTAGTTTAGAGATACAACGTAGAAATAGGCCTTTTGGCCCACCAAGTCCGCACCGACCAGCGATCCCTGCACATTAACATTACCATACACACACTAGAGACAATTTTTACATTTACACCAAACCAATTACGTCTTTGGAGTGTGGGAGGAATTTGAAGATCTTGGGGGAAATCTTCGCAGGTCACGGGGAGAACATACAAACTTCGTACAGACAACACCCATAATCAGGATCGGATTGGGTCTCTGGCGCTGTGAGATAGTAGCTCTACTGCTGCCCCACTTGCCGTTCTCTGCGAAGAAAAATCAAAAGGAAATGGAGAATGGGTTGAAACAGGCCAAATTCTCAGAGGGTTCACCAGTAAGCAACTGCACGTGAGCCTGTACTTGAGCAAGGCAATCTACAGCCATAGTGGCAGCACTCTGGTCTTGCATGACATTAAGCTGACCTGGCCCTCCAACAGACTGATGTTGAATGGCTGCTGCTCATGTTACAAGGAGAGTGTCAACATTGGTCAAAACATGTAGCATTATGGTCGGCTCACGGCAAATAGATTTGGCCACAATTTCTTGTTTGCTGGAAAGGGTCACCTCCACTCTCTGTCTCCCAGTACAACAACACCCAGATCCACTTCTGATCCATTTGCGCAGAGGGGTAGGATATCCGTATCTGAACTGGAGGGCTGGATGTGGACTCTAGACTTCTTGCTGTTCCATTGATGCCTGAGCAGACAGCATTTGCAGATCTCTGAAAGGAGAGAGATACAATGTGTAGCCGGGGAAACGAGAGAAGCATGTTTACATCGTGCAAGTCTGAAGAGATGATTGGGAAAGGAAGAAGAGCAATGTAAGGAAGAGGATGAGGTATTAAGGTACCTCACCTTCGATATTCTAACCATAGTACTTTATACTTTAGAAATACAGCGTGGAAACAGCCCCTTCGACCCATCAAGTCCACGCTGACCAGCGATCAACAACTTACACTAACATGATCCTACACACTATTACAATTTTATCAAAGCCAATTCTCCTACAAACCTGCAGGTCTTTGGAATGTGGGAGGAAACTGGAGCACCCAGAGAAAACCCACACAGTAACAGGGAGAATGTATAAACACCATACAGACAGCACTCACAGTCAGGATGGAACCCGGGCCTACCGTTGCGCCACTAAACAAGACTGAACGAAACTGAACAAAACTAAACAAAACTGAACTGAGCTAAACTAAACTAAACTAAATTAAACTAAACTAATCAAATAGGATCAGCGTGGCTATTCATTAATGCCTCTTTTCCTTTGTGAGGGTTAGAAAACAGGGCATGTATGTCCCGTGGTTTACTGACTCTGACTTATCTCTTGCAGAGAGAGGGTGAAGTGTGTCAGAGATAAGTGATGAGGTGGTCAGAGTGAAGGAGTTGGCACAGGAGTTGGTGGAAGCTGCCAGGTGAGGGTGTGGGGCTTGAGGTTGTAATGGTGAGTCATGGTTGGTGAAGATTGTTGACCAGTGAGTGTTAGAACGCTGCACAAACTCTGCGAGCCTTTACCCCTGACGTTGACCTGCAAGACGATCTGCCCCAGCTGATGTTTGGCCATTCAGGGCGGCAGGGTGGTGCAGCTGTACAGCGCCAGAAACCGGAGTCCGATCCTGACTACAGGTACTATCCGTGCGAGTTTGTACGTTCTCCCTGTGTCCTTCTCCAGTTTTTCTCCTAAGATGTACAGGCTTGTATGCTAATTGACTTGGTAAAATTGTAAATTGACCCTAGTGTGTGTAGGATAGCGTTAGTGTGCAGGGATCGCTGGCCGGCATGGCCATGATGGGCTGAAAGGCCTGTTTCCACACTGTATCTCTAAATTAAACTGAACTAAATTAAACAAAACTAAATGTATCTGAAGGGTCTCCCATTCCTCTGAGGATGCATCTCCCCCCCCCTCCACTTAGTTCATAAGGTTTCCAGTGCAGTATCCAGTTGTAGACTATAGACAATAGACAATAGTTGCTGGAGTAGGCCATTCAGCCCGTTGAGCCAGCACCGCCATTCAATGTGATCATGGCTGATCATCCCCAATCAGTAACCGGTTCCTGCCTTCTCCCCATATCCCCTGACTCCGCTATCTTTTAGAGCCCTATCTAGCTCTCTCTTGAAAGTATCCAGAGAACCGGCCTCCACTGCCCTCTGAGGCAGAGAATTCCACAGACTCACCACTCTCTGTGAGAAAAAGTGTTTCCTCATCTCCGTTCTAAATGGCTTACCCCTTATTCTTAAACTGTGACCCCTGGTTCTGGACTCCCCCAACATCGGAAACATGTTTCCTGCCTCTAGGGTGTCCAAACCCTTAACAATCTTATATGTTTCAATAAGATCCCCTCTCATCCTTCTAAACTCCAGAGTGTACAATCCCAGCCGCTCCATTCTCTCAGCATATAACAGTCCTGCCATCGGGGGAATTAACCTTGTAAAACTACGCTGCACTCCCTCAATAACAAGAATGTCCTTCCCCAAATTAGGGGACCAAAACTGCACACAATACACTGGAGCCTGTTGACTCTTACATTGTGCCATAGATTGTATTTACCAGGTCAGGTTCTCTATAACTATCTATAACAATCTCTATAACTATCAGCACTGGCACCATCTCCAGTGTACCTCAGTGTAAGGGGTATAGGCTGCACTTGAAAGTTTAGCTTGAGCTTGTGCTTGCAGGTTACAATGCTGGTCTGCCTCTGATGCGTGTAGTCACCAAATGTCAGTGTTAACACTGCACGCACAAATCGCTATAATAGGCATCCAGCACAAAGTTGGCAAGCTTCTGGCTTTGCAATCAGTGTGGGTTAATTGCGCATCCTGATCCCTGCACTCATCTTCAGGGAGTAGCTTGTTGAGGCACAGCGATGCCAGATGACATTCGTGCCTGAGGATGTACAGTCACAAAAAATGCCAAAACATTCCTGGATTTATTATGAACGTAAAAGTTCATTCCGAGTCTAATCTATAGCAGATTGATCTTTTAGATCAGTGTAAGTGACAATTTAAAATTCAAAGTTAAAATGATTGTGGTCATGTTGCTACAGTGAACTGTGGCAATTTCCTTCTCCTCTCTGTGACACAACGCCAACAGCTGGTTAGTCCAGCTGTATCACAGCTACAGGGTCCCGGCTTTGATCCTGTCCTTGGCTGCTGTCCGTATAGAGATTACACATTCTCTCTGTGACTGCATGGATTTTCCCAGTATGATCAGATTCCTCCCTCGTCCCAAGGTTATGCTGCATGGTTAAATAGCTACCACCAATTACCAATTACCAATGGCAAGTGGCAAAGAAGCGGTGTAGGTGACCCCTCCTAGCCTTGCATTACCTTCTCTTTCACTCCCCAGATCCCGGGAAATGAGCCACGCTCAATGCTCTGGGGCTGGGAAGTGAAGCGGTCCCATTCCTGAAGAGATTGGGGCTGGGAAGAAACTGCCCAAGGCAGCAAGGCATCATTCTCTTAACCTCTACGCTTATTTCCTACGTCCATTCTTCACAGAGCTGATACATGGTACATGATGTCCTCCTCCTGGACTCGCCCCACATTCCACATCGTGCCTGCACTTTCTCCATCTGTGGCATGGAATGCATTTGTATCTGCGCTTTGGATTCCAACACTTCCAACACTAATGGAATGATTCTCGGCGCGGAGAGATGGACTTTCACTTTGACCTTTAGACGGGCAGACTCAGAATTGTAATCAACATGAAGTTTTTATTTAAGGAACTGCAGATGCTGGTTTACAAAAAAAGACACAAAGAGGTGGGAGTAATGATAGGTCCCAAAGCAAAACATCGCCTATTCTTGTCCTCCAGAGATGGTGCCTGACCCACTGAGTTACTCCAGCACCTTGTGTTTTTCTTTGAGATTTTTATTGTTGCTCACAATCCTGTTGAAAAGTCATCCATGACTTGCTGTACATCCTGGGTCATGGTTCGGAGAACAACTGATAAGGGTTCAGCCCAGATTTTTATCCACCTCTGATTGGGATTTCTGCATCAACAGTAGTTTAATAGCTCATTTTATTTTACAATACCGTATAGTTAACTAGAACTGTATTTTCAAGAGGGCATCTGCAAGAGGAGGTTTCACTTGCTTTGCGGGAGAACACTTTATAAGGGAGTTTCACCCTGCATCACTTCAGAATAAGATCCAGTCCTATACCCGTGGTCTGAAGCAGAAGTAGGGGGTATAGCTCAGTGGTGGAGCATTTGACCGCACATCAAGTCCCTGGTTCAAATCTAGGTGCCCCCTTTTCAACTTTCTGCAAAATTATGCAGGATTATTTTAAAGGGCAGCATGGTAGTGCAGCAGTAGAGTTGCTGCCTTACATCGCCAGAGACCCAGGTTCGATCCTGACTATGGGTGCTGTCTGTATGGAGTTTGTGCGGTCTCCCCGTGACTGCATGGGTTTTCTCTCTGTGCTCCGGTTTCCTCCCACACTCCAAAGACGTACAGGTTTGTAGGTTAATTGGTTTCGGTAACAATTGTAAATTGTCCCTGGTGTGTCAGATAGTGCTAGTGTACGGGGATCGCTGGTCGACGTTGACCCCGTTGGGCCAAAGTGCCTGTTTCCAAGCTGTATCGCTAAACTAAACTAAACTAAAATTGTATCTGATGTTTGTCCAAAATGGAGCATACCATTGTAATTGTGCAAATGCATGTTAAAACTAATTTGCCGAATAACACAGAATGGCTTGTTCTTTCTCAAGATTACGTAAATATGTCAAATATGATGCTCGTATATGCCCAGCGTAGGGGAATCGCGAACCAGAGGACATAGATTTAAGTTGGGGGGGGGGGGGGGGGGGTGGGGGGGGGGGGGGGGGGGGGGGGGGGGGGGGGGGGGGAAAGATTTAATAGGAACCTGAGGTGTTACTTTTTCACACTAAGGGCAGTGGGTGTATGGAACAAGCTGCCGGAGGAGGTAGTTGAGGCAGGTACTATCGCAAAGGTTAAGAAACATTTAGACAGGCGCATGGATCGTACAGGTTTAGAGGGATATGGGCCAGATGCTGGCAGGTGGGACTAGTGTAGATGGGACATGTTGGTCGGTGTGGGCAAGTTGGGCCGAAGGGTCTGTTTCCACGCTGTATAACTCTGTGACCCTCTGACTTAGTAATTGTCAAATATGGAAAAGTTAAAGCCAGCAAAACATGCAAACAAACGAGAGAGATGAAGATAGTAGTTAAAACACTGTAGGGGCCATTTTATTACAGATTCACAAAGGCAGTCTGATAAAAGGTTCGGCTGATATGCATCTTGTCCATGGTATCTCGGCATTTTCAGTGAAGCTTTCAGCATTACCGTAATAGTGACAGTTATAAAAAACCAGGCAGATAATACAAAGCGAGTTCAACATCAAACACCTGGTGTCGAAGGATTCAAGCCTCAGACCGAGACTTGTGTGTAGCAAACACATGGAATGAGTGATTCAAAATAATAATACAGCCAGTTCAGTGGAGTATGTTTTGTCTCAGTGAATTCAGGAGGAAAGACTTGGGGTTATCAATTGAAGCAGTGCCCTGATTTCTTAATGGAACATAAATTCATTATTTGTTTTCTTTCAAATGCAAGTTAAACAACTGTGACTGAACTGACATGGTTAATTCATTTTAATTAGTCTGATGAAACTTAAAGCAGAACAAAAAACAGCGTCCGAAAAATTCTCTCTCAGAATTGACGCCCCGTTACTGTATGAGAGTACTAATAACTTATGTAATATTTTGCCAACAGCTGGTCTCGCACAGTTTAAATCTGTTACTGATTTCATATCATGTACTGACCATTTAAACATTTCAGCACGGCTGGGTCAGACTGAAATTACTTCAACTTGATTAAAGGATATTGTGCTTCTTCGACTGATAGCTGTGAATAAACTGTTACAACAGATCCTTTTTAAAATGTATATCGCTGCCTCTTTGGGGAATTGCCTTGGAGTGGCTATGCATTCCTGCTGTAGCTGAGGAATAAGTATAGCAATTTGCTTTATTCCTGAACATTTCATATATCAATATCTCGGGATATTGTATTGGGTTGTATTTGAGCCCTCTTCTTTTCCGAAACAAGACCTGCCTCAAACTAATCTAATATTGGGTGTGTTCCAACGTAGTTTTGTCAACCCCAAATATTTCAAACTTAAAAGTTCGAAGTAAAACAAAGAATCGGTTTGAACAATTGAAGACCTTTCAAATGTTAGCTGTTACGTATGCCCTTTTGAGATGGAAACTTGCTGTTCTCATATGATGTGGCTCAGCAAAACAACAGTATGTCTCAGTAGACAAAAATGCTGGAGAAACACAGCGGGTGAGGCAGCATCTATGGAGCGAAGGAAATAGGCAACGTTTTGGGCCTGCTTTTCTCCAGCATTTTTGTCTACCTTCAATTTTCCAGCATCTGCAGTTCCTTCTTAAACAGTATATCTCAGTCATAGGGTCATAGAGAGAGTTTACATTGGACTTTGGACTTTAGACTTTCGAGATACATTGCGGAAACAGGCCCTTTGGCCCACTGAGTCTGCGCCGACCGGTGATCATCCCGTACAATAACCTATGCATGCCAGGGACAATTTTACTCCTTACTGAAGCCAATTAACTTACAAATCTGAACGTCTTTGGAGTGTGGGAGGAAACTGGAGCACCTGGAGAAAACCCACGTGGTCACAGAGAGAACATACAAACTCCGTTCAGACAGCACCTGTAGTCAGGATAGAACCTGGGTGTCTGTCACTGCAACGCAGCGACTCTGACGCTGCTCCACTGGTTCTGTCCTAGACAGAGCAAGTTAGCTGGCCCTTAGGCCCATCTTGTCCACACTGACCATCAATGTGGTTGGCTGTTCTGATTTTTCAAATCTGTCAAGGAGAACTGAGAGAGCACCTAGCAGGATTAACCAGTTTTGTGGCAATTAATCTTTGTAAGATCGTATCAATTATGAAGTCTTTCACAAAACACCAGTCAATATCATAATTGACGATATTTTTCAATACTCCGCCAAATTCCCAAGGGTAGTCTTTTATTAAAGGTACACTTTTACAACGTTGCTGATTGCAGTGCCAGAGACCAGGGTTCGACTGTTTGCACAGATTTTTCATGCTCTCCCTATGACTGCGTGAGTTTTCTCTGGAAGCTCCGGTTTCCTCCCTCACTTCAAAGACGTACAGGTTTGCAGGTTAATTGGCTTTGGTCAAATTGTGAGTTATCCCTGGAGTGTAGGATGGTGCTCGTGTACGGGGTGATTGCGGATCAGCACGGACTCAAAGGACCAAAGGGCCTGTTCCCGCATTGTATTTCTAATGTCTAAAGTAAAGAAGGAGGAGATATTCTGGAGATCTCACTGCCATAATCCCCCTGGGTTTTTGCAGAGATTAGGAGCAGCCTAGTGGGCAGGGTGATGGTGGAGGCTGTGGGGATTGTTAGAGGATGGACATCCAGTGCCAAGAATGAACCCAAATTGCGTTTAGAGGTGCATGCATGCATACCTTGAAAGGCACGGCACGGCACTCATGGTTCCCTCATCTTTTATCGGCATTCCACATGTTAACAATTGGCTGGATAAAGTCTTCAAAGAAAATGCAGGAACCTGTGCCAGAAGGAGAATGGGAAACCAAGCGAGGTTATGTCGCCAAGTTGCCCACTAGTACCTTGCGGAGGCCAGAGAAGTTCATCTACTGGTTCTCCTTCCAGGTGCTGGCTCCAGCCTTACGCTACCACACAATATTTCATCAAAAACAAATGTTGTACTGCGTCAGTGTGAAAGCTGAGGTCAACGTGCACCTTTGCATGCTCCGATCATTTCTTGCTGAGAAAAAAAATCAGGAAATATGTTTGTAAGAAGTCCCTTTTGCTCTTCCAGAGCCTACCATTAGTGCCTGGAACTGGCCTCCTTAGTCTGGCTTTATACCATAGGAAAGCCCTCACATTTTACCCAGCTCCATAGCTTGGCTTTAATAGCAAGGATAATTGTGATAGGAGCCTTTCTCTGGCTCAAACAAGTTTTTAATAGGCCAGCACCTGTAAGTTTTTATTTCTAACTCCATGCTGCTCAGGGTTGATTAGTGTCAAATACTTTTACTTGTGGTCCAGAAACAATATCATATGTTCAGCTTCGGCTTAGTGCCTGATGCCGTAAGTGGCCTCTTTAATGGAAGCTGCCAGCTTATGCTGGAAGATGGACTGCAAGTCCAGCACCATTTGCTTCCACTACTCCTCATGCTAAAGTATATTGTTGCAAGGTATACTCCTTCAAGCTCGGTCATTAAATAGTTCATTTTAATCTTGTACCTATGCCATCAAAACTCAGGTGTTGGTGTTAAAGAGAATCAAAACTCGTCAATGTCAAGCATTAACATGTTGGAACAAGGAAATGCAGATGCTGATTTACACAAAAGGTCACAAAGTGCTGGAGTAACTCAGTCGGTCAGGCAGCATCTCTGGAGAACACGGATAGGTGATGATTAAAATGTCACCTATCCATGTTCTCCAGAAATACTGTTTGACCCGCTGAGTTACTCAAGCACTTTGTGTCCTCAAACATTGACATGTCCATTGAGATCAAGTCCTCATAGCTTGGAAACGCAGGAGTCATGTATGAGCCAGACTGGGTAAATATCAAAGATGTCTTCCTCTGTTTTAACAACAATATGGTAATTTCATGGTTACCATTCCTAATACTAAGCTTTGATTTTATTATTTGTCATTCGAACCTCAGAGAGGCTCGAACGAAACTCTGTTTCTACAAGCCATACAAACAGAACAATTCATAAAAAAACACACAAACAATTCAATTCACACAAACATCCATCACAGTGAATCAAAGTTCTTCTCTCTCCCCCGCACCATTTCTCTCCCAGTGTCGAAGCCCCAGGCGGGCGGTGTTAAGTCCCACGTCCATTTGAGGCCGCGCGGGGCGATGTACGGCCCCGCTCTAGGCCCAAAGTCACAAAGTTGGAGCCCCCGGCGGGCGCTGGAATGTCCCGCGGCGATTAAAGCCGCGCCGGGCGATGTACGGCCCCGCTCCGGGTCGTTCCAACCCCGTGACACGGGCTGGAGAAGTTGTGTTGCGGAGCTCAGGAAAGTGGTCTCCCACCCGGACCCGCGAGCTCCCGATGTCCCGACAGTCCACCGGTAGCAAGCTGGAGCTGGAGCTCCGGAGTCGGGCCGCAGCTGGAGCTGGAGCTGGAGCTCCGGAGTCGGGCCGCAGCTGGAGCTGGAGCTGGAGCTCCGGAGTCGGGCCGCAGCTGGAGCTGGAGCTCCGGAGTCGGGCCGCAGCGGCGAGCCACCACCGCTCCCCACGCTCCGAGGCCGGCCAGCCCCACGATGGCAAGTCCGCAGCTCCGCAGGCTCCGTGACTGGAGCCCCCAGGTCGTCCCGGTCGGAGGCCGCTCCACGGTGCTAGGCCCCAACAACAACGGAGACCCGACAGGGAAAAAGTCGGGTCTCCCGTGCAGGGAAGAGATTTAAAAGTTTCCCCCCCACCCCCCACATATACACAGTTAGAAACAATACAAAAAAAACACGAACAACTACATTTAACTAGACAATAAATGAAAAAAAAGACAGGCAGGCTGTAGGGGCCGCTGCAACGTGAGTCGCGCCCGCCCACTTATCTACTTAAGCTACTTTTTTAAATACCAGAATAACGTAATTACAAATTAAAATTTTGAGATCAAACTTGTCTTGGACGCTGGTGTAGTTTTTCATTACTTAGCCCATATTTTAATAATCCTGATGTTTGAATCTCACCATAATTTCTTCTTGAATTTGTATGATTAATTTAGGGCAAATTCACAATTAGAATCAGCAACTTGTAGAAATGTAACAACAAATTGAACAGGATAATAATAAGTCTGAAATATTTTGATAAACCCATAGCCAATATAATCAATGCATCAATTGTAATGTGATTCATACTTAAATTAAGACTGAGCCACAGCAACAGACGCCCAATATTAAAAACCTGGGTTGCATTGGAGACCTATAAATTGTGGTCAAAATTATGGCACAACCAAATACCACTTAGGGCAAAGGCAGATGAAACTCATAAGTCCCAGGGATCTGCTTTGCCTCCTTGAACCTTATACCATTAACTTAGCAGTTGACTCATTGCAAAGCTTTGAATAGTGTGAGGTTGTGGCTTCTGTGTGTTTGATCCTAGCTCGCAACAAAGGGCAGGGTGTTCTAAGGACGACACAAAAAGCTGGAGTAACTCATCGGCACAGGCAGCATCTCTGGAGAGAAGGAATGGATGACGTTATGGGTCGAGACCCTTCTTCAGTCTGAAGAACCATTCCTTCTCTCCAGCGATGCTGCTTGGCCCGTTGAGTTACTCCAGCAGTATGTGTCTACTTTCGATTTAAACCAGCACCTGCAGTTCTTTCCTACACAGGGTGTTCTAAGGTTATTTTAGACTTTTGACTTTTGAAGGAAAGTGCGGAAACAGGGCCTTTGGCACAACGAGTCTGCGCCAACCAGCGATTATCCCGTACACTAGCACTATCCTACACACTGGGGCCAATTTACAATTTGCAGAAGCCAATCAACGTACAAACCTGCACGTCTTTGGAGCGCGCGAGAACACTGGAGCACCCGGAGAAAACCCACGCGGTCACAGGGAGACCGAAAAAAACTCCATACAGAAGCACCTGTAGTCAGGATCGAACCCGTTTCTGATGCTGTGAGGCAGCAACTCTCCTGCTGCGCCACTATGCTGCCTTATCTAACGCACCCTTTTTCATTTTTGCATCGTTAATTAAGGCTCGATTATTTCTCCATTTTTTTAACAATGCACTGGACATTAATTACTTCAAGTGAACCTTCCTGACATAAAGTGTTGTTATAACTTTTATGCTTTAAACTTTTTTTAAAAACTTTTTGCTAATTTGACATTTACTCCCAATTTAATTCCAAAGTATACATCTCTCTCGTTGTTCCACTTTCTGTCCTTGATTTAATATTTAATTTATTTGATCAAATTTACATTTTCTTTTTAGTCCTTGCATTGATTTCACTCCTTTGATCTGTTCCTGCAACATTATAAAACTGAAATTTCAGGAAAATATCGTCAACCCTTTTCTGTCACGGACCATTCAAACTTTCAGTAAATCCCGTACACTAGCACTATCATTAATGTCCTGCTACAACCAAAATTAGTTATTACATTGTTGACTCCTCAAACACATGAAAGAAATTGGATATTTCTCCTTCGGCCCACCGAGTCCACGCCGACCATCGATCACTTTTTTTTCACGAAAGCCAATTAACCTACAAACCTTTGGAGTGTGGGAGGAAACTGGAGAACCTGGAGAACCCGGAGAACCCGGAGAACCGTGTACGGACAGCTCCCGTAGTCGGGATTGAACCTGGGTCTCTGGCGCTGTAAGGCAACAACTCTACCGCTGCTGTTTTTAGTTTTAGTTTTAGAGATACAGCGCCGAAACAGGCCATTTGGCCCAACGGTTCCGCGCCGACCAGCGATCCCCGCATATTAACACTATCCTACACACGCTAGGGCCAATTTTTACATTTAACCTAGATACCTGTGCGTCTTCGGAGTGTGGGAGGAAACTGAAGATCTCGGAGAAAACCCACGCAGGTCACAGAGAGAACGTACAGACTCATACAGACAGCACCCGTAGTCAGGATCGAACCCTGATCTCCGGCGCTGCATTCGCTGTAAGGCAGCAACTCTAATCGCTGCGCCACCCTGAAGAGAGGAAATGCTGAGGGACCTGTGGGACCCAAAGCCTGATTCTCAGAGTACTATTACACAGGTGCAGCAAGCAACTAAACAAGCTAACAGGAAGTTATTGCTTATAACAAGAAAAGTTGCATGCAAAACTAGGCAAGTTATGCTGCAATTGTATAGGACATTAGCTTGTACGAGGATGCCTGCGGTGTTATCGTAACCAAGCTTCAGAAATACTTTATTAGCTGCAAACTTTGATTTATAATACCGTAAGGTCTTAAAATATCTTATACAAACCTATTCCTCCTCTTTAATCTCGGAAAACAAAATGAAGCAAGAAAATAAAGGTTGCGATTAGTGTAACGGAATGTAAACCAACCTGTCTAAACTCTGATGGTTTTTCATCTTCCTGGGTTTATGTATTTATTGAGAGCATTGTTTAATGTCAATTAAATTTAAAGAAGTTAATAAAGAGTCAAATAGATGATTATAAAATGGATGGAAGATCTGATCCCATCGTTTCTGACCAAGCAGCTGAATAATTTATAGATCTTTTCCCACTTCATAAAATGGTGACCAAACATTGCAGAAATTCTTGGTGGATGCACAGTACTCAGGATTGCACCAGAACTGAAACAAGTGCGCAATTACAATGTGTAGGAAGGAACTGCAGATGCTGGTTTAAACTGAAGATAGACACAAAAAACTGGAGAAACTCAGTGGGACAGGCAGCATCTCTGGAGAGAAGGAATGGGTGGCGTTTCGGGTCGAGATCCTTCAACGAGGGTTGAGGAAGGGTCTCGACCTGAAACGTCACCCATTCCTTCTCTGCAGAGATGCTGCCTGTCCTGCTGAATTTCTCCAGCTTTTTGTGGCCATGCACAATTACAATAATGAATGAATGACAAGAGGTGGAATGAGTTCAACATTTTAGCACAAAGTGGCTTGGAATATTGTTGGGAGAAGTCACCAATGTACTGGCAAGCAATATTTGCCTCTCCCACTCTGTTACAATGCAGTTTAAATCTGGCCACCAGATATTTATGGGAAGGAAGCAGATTTTAAAACACAAACTCTGTGAGAAGGAAATAAGAGTTAGCAAGT
The DNA here is from genome assembly GCA_035221665.1 of Okamejei kenojei. Classification (NCBI taxonomy): domain Eukaryota; kingdom Metazoa; phylum Chordata; class Chondrichthyes; order Rajiformes; family Rajidae; genus Okamejei; species Okamejei kenojei. The sequence goes on along the minus strand of CM069149.1, from coordinate 15,985,093 downwards.
TCAGATGGTCACATTCCTTCATGGTTGTAATGGAAGAATAAAGAGTACTTATTGTCGATCAAAATATCTCCACATACATGGGTGGTGGGCAGGTCCCACAATACAGTGTGGTGATTGGGTTTGAGGATTTCCATGTTCTAAGCACTGATATGTGAGAGATAACTGGACTCAGCAGCCCAGTTCCACATGGAAGCAACACAAAATGCTGTGCACCTTTACTTGTGTTAAAGGGCCTGTCCCACTAGGGCATCATTTGCGCGTGAATCCCAAAATCCTGGGGCACCACGCGCTACCGCGCTCACTGCCTACGCCACCAGGCCTCACCGCACGCGCATTGTGACGCGTAAATGAACTGCAAATGTCGCCCAAGTGGGACAGGCCCTTAACACTGTGTAAAAAGCTGTGTTTTCAGAAGCTGTAAAAAATTGCCGCTGACATCACATAGGCACCTAAAGGATAAATCTTGCCTAATGCCTCGGTAAACATAGAAACATAAAAAATAGGTGCAGGAGTAGGGCATTCGGCCCTTCAAGCCAGCACCGCTTATTCAATATGATCATGGCTGATCATCTAAAATTAGTACTCCGTTCCAGTTTTTCCCCATATCCTTGATTCCATTAGCCCCAAGATCTAAATCTATCTCTCCCTTGAAAATATCCAGTGAATTGGCCTCCACTGCCTTCTGTGGCAGAGTATTGCACAGATTCACAACTCTCTGGGTGAAAAGGTTTCATATGTTTCTATAAGATTCCCACTCATCCTAAATTCCAGTGAATACAGGTCCATTCTTTCATCATATGTAATGTCCCACCATCCCGGGAATTAACCTGGTGAACTTATTCTGCACTCCCTCAATAGCAATAATGTCCTTCCTCAAATTAGGGGACACATTGCACACAATACTCCAAGTGTGGTCTCACCAGGGCCCTGGACAACTGCATTAGGACCTCCTTGCTCCTAAACTCAAATCCTCTCGCAATTAAGGCTTACATGCCATTAGCTGTCTTCACTGCCTGATGTACCTGCATGCTTACTTTAAAGACTGATACACAAGCACACCCTGATTTTGCACCTCCCCTTTTCCTAATCTGACACCATTCAGATAATAATCTGCCTTCTTGTTCTTGCCACCGAAGTGGATAACCTCACAGTTATTCACATTATACTGCATCTCGTGTACCAAAGTCACCCTGCAGCCTCATGGCTTGCTCCTCGCAGCGCACACTGCCACTCAGCTTTGTGTCATCTGCAAACTTGTAAATGTGAAGTGTAAGGGGCAAAAGTGGAGGAGCTCCACGCACGTACAGAGCTTCCTCCCGAATGTATAAATCATGGCAATATAGGGAGGCAGCATGGTGGCACAGCAGTAGAGTTGTTGCCTTACTGCGCCAGAGACCCGGTTTCGATCCTGACTACGGGTGCTGTCTGTACGGAGTTTGTGCGTTATCCCCGTGACCTGCGTGTGTTTTCTTCGGGAACTCCGGTTTCCTCCCAGACTCCAAAGGCGTACAGGTTTGCAGGCTAATTGGCTTGGTAAAATTGTAACTTGTCCCTAATGTGTGTGTAGAATAGTGGGAGTATGCGGGGATCACTGATCGGCACGTACCTGATGGGCCGGAGGGCCTGTTTCCATGCTGTATCTCCAAACCTTGTGACAATTGGGTTGGTCAGTTGACTGAGACTGGTGCCTCGATCCTGACTGCATCCGAAGGTTGTGTAGAAAGGAACTGCAGACGTTGGTTTAAATCGAAGATAGCAGCAAAATGCTGGAGTAACACAGCGGGACAGGCAGCATCTCCGGAAGGAATGGGTGATGTTTTGGGTCGAGACCCTTCTTCAGACCGATGATGTCTGAAGAAGGGTCTCAACCTGAAACTTCAACCATTCCTTCCCTCCAGAGATGCATCCTGGATCCTAAAACCCCTGTCCCACGGTACGAGTTCATTCCAAGATTTCTCCTGAGTTTGCCCTGATTCGAACTCGGAGATTTACGGTAATGGCACTCGGGGCTCTGGTAGACATTTTTCATTATGTTGAAAAATATTTACAAGTCTTCCCGTGCTTACCTGCAGTTAGCTCCGACATACCCGCTATGTTCATTCTCCGTGCTTACCATGAGTTTGATTTTTTTTAAACTCAGAAGAGCTCTTGGAATGAATTCATACCGTGGGACGGGGGGGTGGGGTGGGGGGGGGGGTAAGGGTCTGGGAGCAGCCAATAATGACGGTGCAAAAAGTGTAAGGAGCAAAGGCACGGAATAACCTTCTTCCTTATGTTCTTTTAAAGAAAGATCATTGTACACAGGAAGTCTGGATCATTGGCATTCACAAGCAGTCAATTCACAAACAGCTAAACAAAATCAACCCACCAGTAGACACATCAGCACATCTGTCTTGAGGCTAATGGCTGAGTAATGGATCCCAAGCCACAGGAATTCAACCCTGAAATAAAAGAACCTAAAGCCCCTCAGGCCAGGCTACTGGAATTTATAACAAAATCAATGATCCAAGACAGAGACTGAAAAAAATTAACATTCATAAATCTAGAAAAAGGAAAATTATTTAAAGGTCTAAGCCTCATCGCACACAGACACTCACATTTTGGATCAGAGTTGATGAATTTGGTCTTGTGTTTATTCCTGGGAGCGGGGTAGTGGGTACATTCTTCCAGCTGACTTGAGATCTCTAAAGAAAATGTCCAGATGCTGCTGAAGCTGGATTAAGGTGGAAACAAAGTAGCCTATATTCCCCACCAAACCTTATGGCCATGCTATCACCACGCAATGTTATTGCAGACTAAATCAGACAACAGAGTCCAGCTTATGCACACATGCACCCAGATGCAGTGATCGTGAAGTTGTGCGGTCAGAGTTAACTTTGGTCACCCACGAGCTGAACGGAACTAGCATCTTGGCAAAGGAAGAAAGTGCTGGAGTAACTCAGCGGGTCAGGTAACATCTCTGGAGAACATGAATAGGCCATGTTTTGGGTCGGGACCCTTCTTCAGTCCCGACCCGAAACATCACATATCCATGTTCTCCAGAGATGCTGCCTGACCTGCTGAGTCACTCCAGCACTTTGTGTCTTTGAAAAAAAAACTAGCAGTTAAACCCTGGTCAGGGAAGAAATATCTTTAATCATCCGCTAACCAAAGAAATAAATTAAATCTAAAGGTAAACACACCAAGTGCTAGCGTAACTAAATCTGATAAATTAAGGTCCAAATTAATTTTTTCTGGCCTAATTGATCATTATTATACCCCAGCTATGTCAATTCCTCAAACCTGCCTATATTTCCACATACAGCATGGAAACAGACCATTCGGCCCGACTTGCCCACACTGACCAACAGGTCCCATTTACACCAGTCCCACCTGCCTGCAGTTGGCTCTCCAAACCTGTCCTATCCATGTACCTGTCTAATTGTTTCTTAAAAGTTGCTATAGTCCCTGCCTCAACTATCTCCTCTGGCAGGCCATTCTATCCACCCACCACCCTTTGTATGAAAAAGGTACCGCTCAGACTCCTATTAAATCTTTCCCCTTTCACCTTCAACCTATGTCCTCTGGTTCTCGATTCCCCTACTCTGGGCAAGAGACTCTGTACGTCGACCCGATCTATTCCTCTCATGTTAAATGAAAAGATTTAAGCTCCATGACTTTAAGGCCATTTATTCTTCTATATGCTACTTATATAACATATGTTTTTTCAGAATGCGCAATGCCTTTCTTGCTTTATCCGTTAGAAGCAATGAATGTAACATTTACTAGAAGATAGTTGTGTGTTAAATATTCCGTGCCGTTACCAGAGATTTTTTTTATAATGGAAATTTTCATTTTTGTATATTTATGTTGCATTTCTTAGCTTTTAAATGAATCCCACATGAAGAGACGTGTTTGATTATTCTTCCACCCTGCAGGCGTCTTGCCGGAAATGACTTGACAAACATCCCCACGGGAGCATTTGACGGTCTGTACAACCTTAAAGTCCTGTAAGTAAGCCGTGCCTTTACTCAAAAACTCTTGTAGTTTAGATCATGAGGTTTGTAGTTGATGTATTGACCAACAAAAATGCCAAAATTCTGCAAAGTCCTGCAAAACATTGTGTTCTGATTCCCAAGTTGTTCTTGGAGGCCAAGTTAAATGTTGTCATTGGAAGCATGTTATGACCCAGATAGACACGAAATCTGGTTTAAATCGAAGGTAAACAAAAAAAATTATGACCCAGTGCAGTTGATGCTGCTGTAGGTACAATTGCGTTGTGTTAAGAAAGTGGCATATTATAAAATTATCTTCCACCAAATTAAATGACATACCAAAGTGTAATTTATGACTAACACTAAACGGTGCTGTGTAGGGATATATAATCAGGGCTATAAATGTGGTCATGTTAATCAATTAGGTTGAGCCCAGAGTTTCAATATAAAAGGGTAGGAGTAAATATAGTCATAGAGCCCACACCGGCAAACATTGTCCCAGCTACCCTAGTCCCACTTGCCTGCGTTAGTCCATATTCCTCCAAATCTGTCCGATCCATGTTCCTGTCCAACTGGTTCTTAAATGATGGGATAGTCCCAGCCTTATCTCCCTCCTCTGGCAGCTTGTTCCATACACCCACCACCCTCTGTATGAAAACGTTACCCCTCTGACTCCTATAAAATCTTTTCCCCTTCATGTTGAAGCTATGTCCTCTGGTCCTCGATTCCCCTTCTCTGGGCAAAATACTCTGTGCATCTACCCGATTTATTCCTCTCATGATTTTGTATACTTCTATAAGATCTCCCCTCATCCTCCTGCGCTCCATGGAATAGAGACCGAGCCTACTCAACCTCTCCCCATAGCTCACACCCTCCAGTCCTGGCAACATCCTCGTATATCCTTTCTGAACCCTTTCAAGCTTGATAAATGTCTTTCCGATAACATGGTGCGCAGAACACAATATTCTGAATGCGGTTTCACCAATGTCTTATACAACTGCAACATGACCTCCCAACTTCTATACTCAATACTCTGACTGATGAAGGCCAAAGTGCCAAAAGCCTTTTTGACCACTTTATCCACCTGTGACTCGACCTTCATGGAACCATGCACTTGTACTCCTAGATCCCTCTGCTCTACAACACTACCCAGAGGCCTACCATTTACGGTGTAGGTCCTGCCCTTGTTCGACGTCCCAAAATGCAACACATCACACTTCTCTATTAAATTCCATCAACCATTCCTCTGCCCAGCTGGCCAATTGATCCAGATCCTGCTGCAATCATTCACAACCATCTTCATTATCTGCAAAATCACAAACTTTTCTATCATCAGCAAACTTGCTAATCTTGTCCATGTATGTTCTCATCCAAATCATTGATGCAGATGACAAATAGTAACGGGCCCTTCACCGAACCCTGAGAGACACCACTACACAGGCCTCTATTCGGATAAATAACCTGCCACCATCACCCTCTGGAGCCAATTTGCTCTCCATTCAGCTATCTCTCCTTGAATCCCATGAGATCTAACCTTCCGGAGCAGCCTACCATGCGGCACCTTGTTGAACACCTTACTGAAGTCCATGTACGCAACATCTACAGCTCTGCCTTCATCAATCTTTTTGGTCACGTCTTCAAAAAAATAAATCAGATTAGTGTGACACGACCTCCCACGTACAAAACCATGCTGACTATCCCTAATCAGCCCTTGCCCATCTAAATGCCTGTAAATCCTCTCCCTCAGAATACTCTCAAGTAACTTACGAACTACAGATGTTAAGCTCACCGGCCTATAGTTCCCAACATTTTCCCTGCAGCCCTTCTTGAAAAGAGGTAGAACATTTTCCATCCTCCAATCCTCTGGCACCTCTCCTGTATTTAACGACGACTCATAAATTTCAACCAGGGCTCCCGCAATTTCCTCTCTAGTTTCCCGCAATGTCCTCGGAAATATCTGATCAGGCCCCGGAGGTTTGTATACATTCAAACACGACAGTACCTTCAGTACTTCCTCGACGGTAACCCTGGCTGCTCTCAAGACACTTCCAGTGACTGCTCCAATTTCCTCCGTCCTACTGTCTTTGTCCTCGGTAAATACAGAGGAGAAATACTCATTAAGGAATAACATTGCCCATCTCCTGTGGCTCCACATAGAGGTGACCGCTTTGATTCCTGAGAGGTCCCACTCTCTCTCTAGTTACCCTTTTCCCCCTAATGTATTTATAACATCTTTTGGGATTGTCTTTTATGCTACCCGCCAGAACTATCTCCTGGCCCCTTTTCCCCATCTGATCTCCTTTTTAAGTTTACTCCTTAGTTCTCGAAACTCCTCCAGGGATGCACTTGACCCCAGCTGCCTATACCTGTCCCATGACTCTTGCTTGCAGCTGTCTGCAATCTCCCGACACATTTGCTCTTCTAATTCCCGTTGACTATTTGTATTTACCGAGGAGAAAGACAGTAGGACGGAGGAAATTGGAGCAGTCATTGGAAGTGTCTTGACTATTTGGGGGTCTGTAGTACACCCCCAGCAAGGTGATCATCCCTTTCTTGTTCCTCAGCTCCACCCATATAGTCTCACTAGACAAACTGTCTGTAATGTCACCGCTGAACACAGCCGTGACATCCCCCTTAACCAACAATGCAATTTCCCCCTCCTCTTTTTTCCCTCTCCCCTTTCTCTCCTGAAGCTCCTGTACCCCGGAACATTGAGTTGTTAATCCTGCCCCTCCTTTAACCAGGTTTCAGTCATGGCTACAAAGTCCCAGTCGCGCGTACCTATCCACGCCCTAAGCTCATCTGCCTTACCCGTCAAGCCCCTTGCATTAAAATACGTGCAGTTTAAACCAACCCTCCTTCCTCGCTCACCGTTCTTTTTGCCTATTCTGTCCATTAACCATTCCTACGCCACCCTCCATACCAACTAGCCTCCCCTGTGCCTCTGTCCTGCACAAGATCCCACCCCCCTGCCAATCTAGTTTAAAACCTCCCCTGTAGCAAACCTTCCTGCTAGGATGTTGGTCCCCGTCCAGTTTAGGTGCAACCCGTCCCTTTTATACGCTGGAAGGGGTCCCAATGACCCGGAAATCCGAATTCCTACCCCGTGCACCAACTCAGCCATACATTTGTATCCTCCGTCTTCGTATTCTCACCTTCACTAGCACAAGGTACTGGAAGCAATCCTGAGATCACTACCCTCTGAGTCTACTTTTCAGTCTTCTGCCCAATTCCATAAAATCTTGTTGCAGAAACCCCTTCCTCTTCCGACCTATATAATTCATATATCATCATACCAACATGCACATCAACCTCATGCTCCTCCCCGTCACTCTTGAAGATGCCGTGCAGCTGTTCCAAGACGTCCTGGACCCTGGCACCCGGGAGGCAACACACCATCCTGGAGTCTCGCCTGCTGCCGCAGAATCTCCTCTCCGCACCTCTGACGATGGAGTCTCCCACCACCATGGCTCAGCCTGACGTCACTCTTCCCCATTGAGCCTCAGCACCAGGGTTGGGATCACAGCCCTGGCTACCACTCAATCTAGTCATGCCATCCGCTCCACAGAGGGTGTACCAGTTTACAGTAGGTACAGGGACCGGAGTCTCCTGCACCCCACGTTTACTCCTCTTTCTCACAGTCACCCATCTTTGCTCTTCCTGTATCCTTGGTGTGACAACCTCACTGTAGGTCCTGTCCAGGAAACTCTCGTTTTCCCTGATGGCCCCAAGGTCATCCAATTGCTGCTCCAGTTCCCCGACACGTTTATTCAGGAGATGCACCTTGACACCATTTCCGCAGGTGTAGTTTCCAGAAGCACCAGCAGTGTCCCTGACTTCCCACATCCTGCAGGGAACACACTGCACCAACTGTACCGGCCATTTCCTCAACAGACGAAAAAAAATCACAGTTTCGAATCAAGTGTAGCCTTCTTGCCTCAGTCTCCTAGCCAAAGACTCTCAAGCCAAAGATTCTCACTTAATTCACCAAGGCTCTTCACCTCAGCAAGGCCGCTCCGCTACAGCTGCACTTGTTTTTAATCACTTCCCTAATTAACTACTTCAAGTCAAGTCAAGTCGTCAGGAGAGTTTATTGTCATGTGTCCCAGATAGGACAATGAAATTCTTGCTTGCTGCAGCACAACAGAGTATTATTGTAAGCATAAATACAGAACAGTTCAGTGTGTCTATATAGCATAGACCATGTATATACACATAAATAAACAGATAAAGTGCAATAGGGGGTTACACAAAAAGCTGGAGAAACTCAGCGGGTGCAGCAGCATCTAAAGAGCGAAGGAGATAGGCGACGTTTCGGGTCGAGACCCTTCTTCAGACTGGTCATGGATCAGGGAAACGACATATATAGACGGTGATGTGGAGAGGTAAAGAACAATGAATGAAAGATATGCAAAAAAGTATCGATGATAAAGGGAACAAGCCATTGTAAGCTGTTTGTGGTGTGAAAATGAGAAGCTAGTGCGACAAGGGTGGGGGAGGGAGATAGAGATAGAGGGAATGCCAGGGCCCGAGGGCTGAGGGAGAGGTGGGAAGTGCAATAGGCTGCTATCGTTCAGAGTTTGTTTGATGGCGAGTTCAATAGTCCGATGGCTGTGGGGAAGGAGCTGTTCCTGAACCTGGCTCTTCCTGTACCAGATTTCAGACTCCTGTACCTTCTACCTGATGGCAACGGAGAGATGAGTGTGTGGCCAGGATTATGTGGGTCCTTGATGATGTTGGCAGCCTTTTTGAGGCAGCGACTGCGATAGATCCCTTCGATGATGGGGAGGTCAGAGCCGATGACGGACTGGGCAGTGGTCACATGCATTCTTTTCCGCTCCTGGATGCTCAAGTTGCCAAACCAAGCCACGATGCAACCGGTCAGCAAGCTCTCTACTGTGCACCTGCAGAAGTTCGAGAGAGCCCACTTTGACAGACCGACTCTCCGTAATCTTCTCAGGAAGTAGAGGCGCTGAAGTGCTTTCTTTATGATTGCATCAGTGTTCTGGGACCAGGAAAGATCTTCGGAAATATGCACGCCCAGGAATTTGAAGTTCTTGGCCCTTTCCACCATCGTCCTGTTGATAGAAACAGGATTGTTGGTCCCTATCCTACCCCTTCCAAAGTCCACAATCAGTTCCTTGGATTTGCTGGTGTTGAGGTTGTTGTGTTGGCACCATTTTCATCAATCGGTCGATCTCACTTCTATACTCTGACTCGTCCCCATCAGTGACACGTCCCACAACAGTGGTGTCGTCGGCGAACTCGATGATGGAGTTCGCGCTATGTCCAGTTACACAATCATGAGTATAGAGTGAGTACAGCAGGGGGCTGAGCACGCAGCTTTGAGCTGCTCCCGTGCTGATTGTTATCGAGTCTGACACATTTCCACCAATACGGACAGACTGTGGTCTGTGAATGAGGAAGTCGAGGATCCAATTGCAGAGGGATGCGCAGAGACCCAGTTCTGCGAGTTTGGTGACCAGCTTGGATGGGATGATTGTGTTAAATGCCGAGCTGTAATCGATGAATAACAGCCTGACATATTAGTTTTTGTTGTCCAAGTGGTCCAGAGTGTATTGGAGGGCCAGTGAGATCGCATCCACCGTTGATCTGTTGTAGCGGTAGGCGAACTGCAGTGGGTCGAGGTTCTTGTCGAGGTAGGAGTTGATATGTGCCATAATCAGCCTCTCAAAGGACTTCATCACCGCAGGCGTTAGTGCCACTGGTCGATAGTCATTGAGGCACGTCACCTTGCTCTTTTTGGGCACCGGTATAATTGATGCCCTGTGGGAATCCTCAGTCCTCAGAAGTGAGAGGTTGAAAATGTCCGTAAAAACTCCAGCCAGTTGGTCTGCACAGGCTTTTAGAACACGACGGGGTATACCATCAGGTCCAGGCGCTTTCCAAGGGTTCACCCCTCTGAAGTATCTTCTGACGTCGGCCTCTGTGACCGTGACTGAAATCCATCATGGCGAAAGGGGGCTCGGGAAGGCACATCAGTGTTCTCCCTTTCAAAGCGTGCGTAAAACGCATTGAGCTCGTCAGGGTGTGAAGCTTCGCTGCCTCCTGGTTTCGCCTTGTCGGAAGTGATGGCATTCAAGCCCTGCCACAGTTGCCGAACATCCGTCTCATCCTCCAGCTTGGAACAGAAATCTCTTTTGCCCTTTTTGATGGCCTTACCAAGGTCGTATCTGGACTTCTTGTAGACCTCTGCATGTCCAGACCTGAATGCCCAGGATCTGGACTTCAGAAGAGTGCGGATCTCGTGGCTCATCCAAGGCTTCTGGTTAGGAAACATTCTGAGGTTTTTGTTGGGATGCAGTCCTCCACACATTTCTTTATGAAGTCTGTAACGACTGTGGCATATTCACTCAGGCCCATTGCTGAGTCCCTGAACATTGCCCAGTCTACAGACTCCAAACCGTCCTGGAGTTGTTCCCCTGCCACCCCCCCCCGACCAGCTCTGTACAGTCCTCACCTCTGGGGGTGCGCTATTCAATTGCTGCCTTAGGCAGGAAGCAGCAGTATGGTCGAATTTACCAAAGTGAGGGCGAGGGATAGAGCGATAGTCGTCTTTGATGGTCGTGTAGCAGTGGTCGAGGGTGTTTGATCCTCTGGTGCTGCAGGAGACATGTTGGTGGGGCTTTAGGGCTGTTACTTTATGTTACATGTTACTTTAGGGCTGATTAGAAAATTACCTGAACCTGGGTCTTGGCGCTTTTTTAAAAGTCTGTCACCTTCTTTCTCACGGACTTTCAAGCCAATAGTCTCATCTCTCTGTTTCTGCTCGCTGCTTCTCCAAGCTCCACAGAAGGACTGGGACCTAATAAACAATTTCATTGACTGAATCTCCACTCTATAATATGATCGTTATCATATTTCATAATGTGACTAAATTATAAGGTATTATTTATTACAATCTATTCATGGCTACTGTTAAATCTGGCTTAAGTGAAAATTATGTAATAGCAAGGGACTGCAGGTTCTGGTTTATACCAAAGATAGGCACAACATGCTGGAGTAACTCAGCGGATCAGGCAGCATCTCTGGAGAAAATATATACTGTAGGTGATGTTTTGGATCGGGTCTGAAGAAGGGTTCCAACCCGAGACGCCACCTATCCATTTTCTCCAGCGATGCTACTCCAGTTACTTCTCATGAGCTGCTCCAGCATTTTGTGTCTATCTTAAGTGAACTTTAACCTCGCACAAATGAATGGCAGCATGACAAAATCTGCATCACCTTGGGAAAATGTATTAATGTTTGCTTTCTGTCTAAAAAATTGCCTGTTAAATTCCTGATTAGTACGGATGTCAGGGATTATGGGGAGAAGATAGGAGAATGGAGTTGAGAGGGAAAGGTAGGTCAGCCATGATTGAATGGTGGAGTAGACTTGATGAGCTGAATGGTCCAATTCTGCTCCTCAAACTTATGAACATGAATAAATGCACACACCATTTCTAAGAACAATTTCAGGCACATGAAATCTCTACTTTTATTGTCTGTGTACGTGTTTGGAACTGTTAAAGGGTCTAACAACATTGCGTAATAAAGCAGTAATTTGGTGTTTAGCCATGAAGCTCCAACATGAAAGAGCATGTAATGGAGTACATTTTTTTCCACAGAACCTATTTGAAGGCAAGCGAAAAGGTTGTAATTTGAGAATTGTTCATTAATCATCTTCACTCTGCTGATTAGGAAAGTGTTTGTTTCTGCCGAATAAAAAAATAATCCGCCATCGCCTTGGGCCAAAAATATTTAGAACATACACTCCCAAGAGAGATATATAAAAGGTCTTTGTCAGGCAAATGGTTGATGACAGAGAATGTATTTGGTTTATTTAAAGAAAGTGGGTCAAGGTGTGAAGAGAATTATTTAATAGAGGTGTTTAGTAGTGAAGAGAGTTTCATGTTAGGAACCACTCGGATTTAAAATCCTTGATGCTGATCTTCTTCTTTCGTGTGGCGTGCACAGCCTAAAGTTGTAGGACAACTTGTTCTATTTGATCTTCCGTTTGTGCACGTCGAGTTGATTGCATTAGTCGAAACAGGGCGGACCACGTGAAGGTTGCAATCTTCCACCCCCTTGATGCTGATTATTGGGGCTGTTTGGTGGCAGGCGACTGTAATTATCCACATATCATTTTTTCAGGGTATTTTTGGAAGGGGCTAAGTCGAGGGATGAGGATGATCTGTTGTGAATTACAGAAATGTGTCTGATAAAATTAAGTTTGGTAGAAGACAGTTTTTATTTTCCATTAAACTAGTAGTGATATCTGGGTTTTGAAGTCTGTTTGTATTTTACTAAACATTACTTAAAGGAAACATTGCAGGAAGGAACTGCAGATACTGGTTTAAACCGAAGATAGACACAAAATGCTGGAGTAACTCAGCAGGACAGGTAGCATCTCCTGGATAGAAGGAAAGGGTGACGTTTTGGGTCAAGACCCTTCTTCAGACTCAATTCTTCAAACAGTTCCTTTAGGAAACAGTTGCTTTAGGACGGAGAGGAGGAATGTCTTTAGTCAGAGGGTGGTGAATCTACGGAATTCATTGCCACAGAAGGCTGTGGATTCCAATGAATATTTTTAAGGCAGAGAGAGATAGATTCTAGTACGGCTGTCAGGCATTATGGGGAGAAGGCAGGAGAATGGGGTTAAGAGGGAAAGATAGATCGGCCATAATTGAATTGCGGAGTAGACATGATGGGCGGAATGGCCAAATACTTCTCCTATCACATGTACTTATGAACAATGGAAATAATTTTTAATTGGAAAATTTTTCAATTTAATTTTTTTTATTAGACTAAATTCTATGGAGTAAAAACTGAATGGATTCTAAACTCGAGAAAATGTCTTAATACACCCTTGGCCCAAAAATGTAATGACTTATGTACCAGATAGTAGGATACTCCTGGTCTCTCAAACACACTGTGCCAAGACCCTGCCAAGATTCCTCCAATTGGCTTGTGAATCTTTCTGCATGCAATATTTGCCGCCAATTGGTTTGTGAATCTTTCTGCAGGCAATATTTGCTGCAGCAACCTCTCTCATGTCCAAATATTTCCTTATAATATATATAAGGAGGCTTTTTGGTTGTCAGCCCCATCCCTTTTTTACCCCCTATTTTGCTTGAACCTATTCTGTCCATTAAGTCCTTCTCTTCCCCCAAACTCCTCTGCTTCTGCTACAAGCCACCTATGTGAGAAATATTGTACAATGGCCAGTTAACAACAGCCAGTTCAAGGACAGTTTCTTCCCAGCAGTTATCAGGCAACTGAACAACTGGTCCTGAGTTGCTATCTACCTCATTGAAGACCATTGGACTATCTTTAATCGGACTTTACTGGACGTTATCTTGCATTAAACATTATTTGCTTTATCGTGTATCTGTACATAGTGGACAGCTCAACTGTAATCGTGTGCAGTCTTCCCGCTGACCGGTTAGCAGGCACCAAAAAAGCTTTTCACTGTACCTCGGTACATGTGACAATAAACTAAACTAACCAACTAACCGAACACCCAGCTCTTTTCTTGGGAAAGACACAACGTGCCTGAGTAACTCAGCGGGTCAGGCAGCATCTCTGGAGAAAAAGGATGGGTGACGTTTTGGGTTGGGACCATTCTTCAGACTGTGTTGGGACAGTCTCCCAGTGACGCATGTTGGTGTGAATGAGAATGTGAAAACTCCATTCCTGATAATACCAAGTTAGGTCAGAATCGATGACACTAATGAAACAACAAACCACTGAAGCTATTGAGACAACTGCGACCCCTTGGGTGTTATTGTGCCACCATCTGCAAATGCAATGTGACACAGTTTAGAATGTCCTCAAGCCACAATCAGCATTAGATCATCAAAGAAAAACGTTGCCTCACAGAGAGATCCATATTTGAAGCAGGAATGTTGTTGGCTGATACTATTATCTGCTTTATTATTGTAACCTACCGAAAATTGTTTCTGAAACAAAATGTCTCTATCCTGGGTTACTAGTTGTCTGATCAGAATAAAACCCAATATTATTTATGATCAGGGAGAGAATGCAAGACAATAATTGTTTTTTAGGATAACTTATTCCAGGAATATCAAATAATTTGCTGTAATAAATTCATATTATTCAATAAATTCTGAAATGCTGTGGTATAGAGTTGCTCCATCAATTTATGCTGGAAAATGTGCTGCCTATAATTTTATTTTCAGTCAAGTTTGACAACTAATGGAATGGTTAGCACTTTCAGATCCAGATATCTGTTGCCTCAGGCAAGCAATTGAGATCAGGTCAAGTGCAGTGAAATTTAAGGCTTTCCCCCATGCCAGCAATTAAAGCATGTCAAGGATTCTAAAGTCCTTACAATGTCGTTAAACTGCCCAAGCTGGAGTATTAAAGATTTTGGTAGAAACACATTACCCCCGCAGTGTTGCTTGTGCCAAATGCACAGTGATGCTGCCAGCATTGGCTTGCATTGGTGCAAGGGAGCATTTCTAAGATGGATAATCAGTCCGTTTTCGGATCATATCAGTGGAAAAATTGAAAAGATATGACTTAAGAACAACACTTGCTTAGAAAGAGGAAGAGCTTTGATTTTTCAGAGCTGTTTATAACCTCAGTGTCCAAAAGCATCACATTGTCTGTGAAGTACTTTTAAAGTGGGGAAGCTGCTGCATTGGGGGTTTTGCAGCAGTCAATTTCAGAAAAGAGGATCAAGATAACTAACTAAGTACAGTATGTAGGAAAGAACAGCAGACGCTGGTTTAAATCAAAGGTAGACACAAAATGCTGGAGTAACTCAACGGGGACAGGCAGCATCTCTGGAGAGATGGAATGGGCGATATTTCGCGTCGAGATTTCTTCAGGCTGATGTCAGGGGAGTGGACGGGACAGAGATAGAATGTAGTCGGAGACAGTAAGACTAGTGGGAGTACTGGGAGAGGGGAGGGGATGAAGAGAGAGGGTTATTTAAAGTTCGAGAAGTCAATGCTCATACCGCTAAGGTGTAAGCTCCCCAAGCAAAATATGAGGCGCTGCTCCTCCAATTTGCCCTGGGCCTCACTCTGACAATGAAGGAGGCCCAGGACAGAAAGGTCAGATTGAGAATGAGTCGGGGAGTTAAAGTGCTGAGCAACCAGGAGATCAGGTAGGTTAAGGTGGACTGAGCGGAGGTGTTCAGCGAAACGATCGCCGAGCCTGCGCTTGGTCTCGCCGATGTACAGGAGTTGACACCTGGAACATCGGATACAGTAGATGAGGTTGGAGGAGGTGCAAGTCAACCTCTGCCCCACCTGAAAAGACTGTCGGGGTCCTTGGACGGAGTCGAGGGGGGAGGTAAAGGGACAGGTAATGTATCTGCGGCGGTTGCAGGGGAAAGTATCTGGGGAGGAGGTGGTTTGGGTGGGAAGGGACGAGTTGACCAGGGTGTTGCGGAGGGAACAGTCTCTGTAGAAAGCAGAAAGGGGTGGAGATGGGAAGATGTGGCCAGTAGTGGGATCCCGTTGGAGGTGGCAAGAATGTTGGAGGATTATATGCTGCATGCGACGGCTGATGGGGTGGAAGGTGAGGATAAGGGGGACTCTGCCCTTGTATGAATGGGAAGAGGGGGAGAAAGAACGGAGCTGTGGGATATCAAGGAGACCCTAGTGAGAGCCTCACCTATAATGTAAGAGGGGAACCCCCGTTGCCTAAAGAATGATGCCCTAGTATAGAACAGAGATTGTTCCCTCCACAACTCCTTGGTCAAAGTTAAAAGTTAGGGAAAAGTGTAGAATTGTGGTATATTTACATTTTGATGTTCTGACTTGTTGCCTTTCTATCTCCCAAACAATTAGCATGTTGCAGAATAACCAGTTACAGAAGGTTCCCGAGGAGGCACTACAGAATTTGCAGAGTCTCCAGTCACTGTAAGTACAAATTCCCTGCAGCAGGTATGGGGCTCATAAAAATCTAGAACAGAAGTGGCTTCCGCATTGGGATGGATGGCACAGTGGCGCAGCGGTAGAGTTGCTGCCTTACAGTACCCGGGTTCAATCCTGACCACGGGTGCTGTCTGTATGGAGTTTGTCTGTTTTCCCCTTGATTTGCATGGGTTTTCTCCAGTTGCTCCAGTTTTCTGCCACACTCCAAAGGCGTGCAGGTTTGTAGATTAATTGGCTTCGGTAAAAATTGTAAGTTGTCCCTAAAGTGTAGGAAAGTGCTAGTGATCCCTGGTCGGCAAACGCGGTGGACCGAATGGCCTGTTTCAGTGCTGTATCTCCAAACTAACCTATACTAACAGTTCTGGTTTGCCTTGTCATTAATTCTCGGTCCAGAAATTAGCGCAGAAACCAGAATAGCTGTCTTTTCTTTTCTACACATCAGGCGATAGACTAGCCTTTAGTTTTGCCTTCATAGCAGATGCAAGTCCAAGCAGAGAAAATTTGTGACCAGATTTTTCAAATGTCAACGCATCACATCAAATCCCACTGTCAGCATTCAGTCTCCTCTTTCTGTGGGGAACATTTGGCATTAAGCTGATATTTTAAAATGTCACAGTTTAGTTTAGAAGTACAGCACAGAAGCAGGGCCTTCGGCCCACTGAGTCAGCACCGACCAGCGATCCCCGCACATTTAGCTGTCTAAGTTAATTCAAGTAAATTAATTAGCCTTATTAATAAGGACAGCAGAGGTTCCATTGTTCGATTCACTTTGACTCGGTTGTTGCAGATATGATTCAGAAACAGAAATATGATTATTCTTTCATACTAATGCAGTTTTAAAAGGAACGCCTTATTAATTCACTTGCAGTAGAGGGGATTGAGATTATTTCTGAGGAGGGACGTGCACCTATTTGTGATGCCAGCTTTCCATCGCCATCAGGTGACAATAATGGCAGCTTCATTACCTCTACAAAGATTGAAAAATTGTGATTCTTTCCATCAGCGTATCGCAAAAAATCTGTTTACATCCATATATGAGCCAGAACAGATGTTTAGTTTACTTTAGAGATGCAGCACGGAAACAGGCCCTTCGGCCCACTGAGTCTGTACCGACCAGTGTCACTATCCTACGCACACTTGAGACAATTTACATTTATACCAAGCCAATTAACCTACAAAATCTGTACGTCTTTGAAGTGTAGGAGGAAACCGAAGATCTTGGAGAACGTGCAAACGCTGTGCAGACAAGCAGGCGTGGTCAGGATCAAACCCTGGTCTCTGGCGCTGTAAGGCAGAGCTCTACCACAATGCCACCATGCCACCCTGATTGTGCTACACTGCTAGAAGCAAACGTGGTCTATTTATAGCAGAGTGTATGTATGCGTGTCACTGTTTGCACACCTATGTGTGTGTGTGTGCACAGGGTGTGTGCATCTGGCTGACTGTATGCTTGTGACCTTACATTTCTGTGCATCTCTGCATGCCTATGTGTAGGTGTGTGTTCCTTTATTTACATATCTTTAAGTGTATGTCTGTGAATCTGTCCATGTACATGTCTGTATGTGTATTCTGTGCATTGGTATATGCCTCCTTACATGCATTATTTTCAGCCTGTATGTGTGTGAACTGTTTTCCATTTCTGCGTGCTGTGTTTTTGTACATGTACGTGTGTCTCTCTCTCTATATATAGAAAAAAGGAACTGCAGATGCTGGTTTACACAAAAGGATGTAGAGTCCTGGAGTAACTCAGCGGGTCAGGTAGCATCTCCGGAGAACATAGATAGGTGACATTTCAGACTGAAGAAGTGTTTTGACCCGAAACATCATCTATCCATGTTCACCAGAGACGCTGCCTGACCCACTGAGTTACTCCAGCACTTTGTGTCTCTCTCTCTATATGTATGTCATTGTACTGTGCATATGTTCTGGTTGCACATTTCTGCAATAGTTAGTGTGTGCGCGAGGGCGTGCGTGTGTGTATAATTGCGTACATGGGTGCATGTGTGTGTGTGTGCATTTGCATCGTGGGTGCATGTGAAAGGGAGTATGTGTCACTGCTTGCAGTTGTGTTTCTCTGCACATCTGTGTGGGATTGGCAGCATCTCTAGCAAGGAATAGGTGATGTTTTGGGTCAAGACCCTTCTTCATACTCCAGCATTTTGTGTCTATCTTTGGTTTAAACCAGCATCTGCAGTTCCTTCCTACACATCTGTGTGCATGTGCCTGTCTCTATTATGTTTCTATTTATGTGCAGTTCTGTCTATCACTCATCAAGTTATTACCTGGAGGCAATGGCTACAGTCCATGACTCTTGGCAAAGCCCCACTGACTTGTCACGAGTTTGGCAGTCGTTTCAGCAGCTACTCCTGTTGAGCACACAACACGTAGGAAGGTGATGTGACCACCCTTCACATATATGCACTGATGGTCACATTAAAGGCACATCCCCTTAAAGCTGCCTTTTCAGTTAATCAAATGGGGGTGTTCTAGCTTAAATGAATCATTGCCATCTGTCAGTTCAATGAGACTGAGCAGTGAAATGTAAAGGAGTATACTTAACACAATCAAATTCCGATCTTAAATAACATGGAGTGTTTTATTGTCATATGTTCCAAAACGGAACAATGACATACTTACTTACAGCTGCACAACAGATATGGGTAACTGGGTCATTATTGGCCGGTGTGGGCGATTTGGGCCGAAGGGTCTGTTTCCACACTGCATTACTCAATGACTTTCTATGGCTCCATGTAGATGTCGTACTCTGTAAACACCATAATAAACACAAAAATAAATCAAAACATTCCATTTGTGACTTTAAGAAACCGCAGTGAACTGAATGGAATTTTCATTGGGGTGAAATAGATGCGTAAAAATTCAACTAAAATGACAGTGGCAGAAAACAACATCACCGGCCCCTGAGGAAAATGAGACGAGGGAAATAATTGTAGAAGCAAAGAGCTACAGAAGCTGGTTTATACAGTAGGACACTGCGTAACTCCACAAATCTGTCTGCAGCGCTTTGCATCCTTTAAGGGCAAATATTTGATGGTCACTTAGAAGTTGCATCATGATGGCATCCCACATACAGATGGAAGAGGAGGTGGTTGGTAGAATTTATAGACTATTTACCAGGCGCTGTTTTCTCCCCTCTCATTATAATGTGTGGCCGTGTGTACGCGTGTGCATATGCATGTGCACACTTGAGCTCAAGTGTACCATTGGCCATTCACATAACACCATCTGCAAACGTACAGCGGGATATAATGGGACTGTAACAAAGGGCATCTGTTTCCATTAGAAAATCAATCTAAGTGCAGTTCAGTATCTGGCCAAGCATTTTATTTCCTTATGCTCCAGAATAGATGATTTTCTCATTTAATTTTATTGACACTATGCATTTCTCAAGTGGCTAGTTCTGTGCTTATTAATGCCCTGGAGCTAACCATATGGCCTCAGTGATCTTGGCCAACTAAACACTGGGGTCATCCCAGTACCATCCTGACCTGACTTGTTCCAGCATCTTGTCAGTCCATGGCTTCACCAGAGAGAAGCAAAATCTCTACTTAATGTTCTTCGTCAGAGACTTGAATGAGAATGAGTGACTGCAAGGCGTCGATGCAAAATGACAGAAGCTATTGTCAACTCAAGGGTAGAAGTGAAGGGTGTGTGGTGCAAAGCCTCGGCAAAGTGACCTCTGCAGAACTGACAGGGTCCAACTGGGAAAGGGAGGCCTGATCTTTGTTAACATGTCATCCTCTCTTCTGTTCTGGATGCCACTCATGGTTTGAAACATCTCTATTGCACAGTCAACAGAAGACAGGACAGTTTGGGAAGGGGAGGGGAGCAGAAGGAAATGACCAGCTTCACCACTGTGCCATCATGGTGTAAAGGTGAGAACATTTCCCCACAGACCCAATGCTGAAGAGAGGACAGACCCTCCAGGAGAGGTGAAATGGCAGCATTAAAACAGTGCTTTAAAATCCTCAAAGCATTTGATTTTCCATTAGGTTTGTGCAACCTCTCCTGTTCCTGCCAAGGTTTGGTTTCAGATAAATTAGGTCGGACTCTTAGAGCAGCATTTTTTACTGGGCGTCCCTTGTTAAAGTTTATGGTACAAAGGAGAGCACTAATCTTCCCTTCTCTGTGGCTGCTCATGGTCAAACTATTCAGGATATCTACTGTTCAGCGATAAGTCAAGTAACACAAAGGGTTGTTTGTGGGAAGTTTGAAACCTGATGCGGGTCCTCACTGACGAGACAGCATCGCTTCTCATTCTTTTGTCACCTGAAATCTCGCCGCGTTGAAGCGATGTAAATAAAACTGTCAGGCCGGGAGAATTGTATCTAGTGCCCAGAGAGGGAAATGCACTGGTCAATAGAAACGTACGGCAGCTGGACAGCAGACTCGGAGATGGAGTGATAAAGAGGCGCACAGCATGTGTGCAATTGGCAAGAGTGATTCCCACAGAGAGAAAAATGAGCAGCCATCTTTTGTTCATCTGGAAATGGGTTTAGCTGATCAGCTAAAGCTGGGCTGAGATCCTGTTACATGTTCTGTTGAGATTTTGATCTCTAAACGCTGTTTTCCTCAGACGGCCATAACAAAAGCTGCTGCGCTGCGCAGAAACCCATGACGAGCTTCACCGTCACTGTCTGCCTCCATCGAGAGGCAGCTCCCAAATTATGGAAGGTGCCTTGCTGTGATACCACTACTCACTCCAACCAGCTTCCCATTGGAGTGGAGTTAGATTCCTGAGTGGCCCTTTATTGTTGCAAGGGGTTGTGTTTTTGGACTACAGGAGCGTTTGGTACCTTGCACACCTTTTAGTGTACGACGCAGTCCCTCATGTGCTTCGCTAGGTGACAAAGCTCAACTTCAAAGTGTACACATACATAAGCATCGTCTGGGCACTGTAGACCAATGTCTGAAGTTGGAGTTATCTTAGTTCAAATGTGGAGTTGACCACAGGTAAGTTGAAGTTTCCCATTTAACTCGTGGACTAACTCCACCCCAATGGGAAGCTGGTTGGAAGGGAGTTGTGGTGTCACAGCAAGGAAGATTGGGAAAGCGGCTGGAGCCCTCCTGCCTTCACTGTCCTCCCCCTCTCCTGCTTTTCAGTCTGTGCCCTATATCCCTCAAGCAGCAGGTCTGCAGCCTTTTCCTCCTCCAGCATTGGATTGCGTGTCTATGCAGTGTACAGCATGCCAGGGTGCAGCCTCTGCCCCGGATGGATGTGAGCACTGGAACCACTTGTCAAGGTCTTATAGCCCTGATGCAAATGCAAATTGGTATTAGCAACCTCAAAGTGTAAGATATGATCTGATGAAGGGTCTCGACCCGAAACGTCACCTATTCCTTTTCTCCAGAGATGCTTCCTGACCCGCTGAGCTACTCCAGCATTTTGTGTCTATCTTAAGTAGAAGATCACTCTCGTGCTCTGGCAGATCACACCTGGAAAATGCACGCTGGCTTGGCCTCCATGTGTGTGATATGTGGGTCCTTGTAGATGGTATTTAGCTCACCCCAAATGCAATATTCATGCAGCATCAACACATGACGGATGTGGAAATACGTTTTGTTGTGGAAAAGGTCTGGATTATTTAGGGAACGCCTTATGAGTATCCTCTTGGGAAATCAGCAATGTGGGCAAATCCTAGGTCCAAGGTGCTTCCTCCCAAAATCTAAGTAAATGAAATAATCTCAGGGAACATTGGTTGTGTGATGAGTCTGATGCAGCAATGTGCCTCAAACTGGGAACCATGGCAAAGTCCGATTCAGATGACTCACTACCATATGCACCAGGGTGCAATGAAACTTCTTATTCAGATGAAGGTGGTATTGATAAATGCAAGGTAAAGTGATAAACAAGATAGATTGATCAATCAGGTCAGTAATGATGAATATGATAAACACAATAATGGATGTGCACGGCAAAATGGAGCAAATACTGTAGCACCAGATGAAGCATTGCAAAAAAAAAAATGGTGCGATAACAGAATAATCAAATGAGTTAAGAGTAAGAACATATGGAAGTATCTCCAGGGAAGGGGTGTGCAAGGAGCTGTAGGAAGGAACTGCAGATGCTGGTCCATACCAAAAATGGACACAAAATGCTGGAGTAACTCAGCAGGTCAGGCAGCATCCCTGGAGAAAAATAATAGGTGACGAATTAGGGATGGAACCCTTCCTCAGACTTTCTATGACATTCTGACCCAAAACGTCACCTATCCCTTTTCTCCAGAGATGCTGCCTGACCCGCTGAGTCACTCCGGCATTTTGTGACTACCTTCCATGTGAACGAGGTAATTGCTTCAGAAACCTGATAGCCATGGGGCCGAGGCTATTCTTAAGTCTGAGCGTACGGACTTTCAAACTCCTGTATCTTCACCGAGAAGGAAAAAGAGAGAAAAGGGATGGGCCAGGGTGGCAGGTATCCTTGATGATAGTTTACAGTCAGCTTAATGCAATGCATCAGGAAGATGAACTGGATGGAAGGAAGTGACCCGCATGTGATGGACTGGGCTGTGTTCACCACTCTCCCTACGTTCAGGCAATCAAGAATGGAGCAGTTGTTATACCAGGCTAAGATGCATCTTAGGGGGCGAGATGTGAGGGGGGAGATGGGAGGGATTGGAAGAGGGGTGTTGGGGACACACACACCAAGGTGGAATTTTGTCTACCTGCTCAAAACAGGCATGCAGTGAACCAGCAATCCAGCCCCACTGCATATCACAAACGTTAGTCTTGGAAAACATGAGCTTACCAACATATTGCTCGCCAGAGAAGCCCAAGAGAGATGTGGCGTATCTAAAGACTTTTGAGGCAGGAAACTCTTCACGGAAGGGGATAACTGGGCCTCCTTCTTTGAGGTCCATGAAACTCACCAAGAGGCCAGTCATTGCCACAAATTTGGGGGAGGATGCCGTCCGGTAATGCTGGCAGTACTAAGGCAAGTGTCAACTGAGCATCAGAGCAAAGAATTCCCATTAGTTGTAGACCAGATTGCAGTCAGTTCTGAAGATCTTGTGTTGTCGGCCGTACGTCCCTCTAAGTTAGAGGAGAAACACCAAAGCAGAACAATATACTCTTGACTATTCAATGAAATCTGTGGGTCACACCCAAAATCTTCAATTTAAGCCAGTAAGGATAAGAATGGGTGACGCACAAATACTGATGCCATTTTCCGATACTAGAAAACCATCAGACATGCGAACGTGAATAGCACGTGAAGTGCCGTGTCCAATCTCCCAGAATAATCTGTATATGAAAGACATGTGCTCGTTGATCAGATTTCCACACAGCATTGTGTTACTTCGCAGGTAAATACACAGAATTGCAAGCTACGGGAGCAGATTAATTCACAATGCAATGTTTAACATCGCAAGATAGCTTCGATTATTTTCCAGCATTAGAAAAAGGCGAGGTTCCAAAGTCCTTATGATATTTTGTAAAGAGTTCTTTCAGCTGGGCCTGCTGATTAGCTTTCTAAATAAACCCCTTGTTCTGCTCAAGGCCCGGGTTCCAGAGTGTGTTGTTCAAGGGTGTTGACTAGCATCTGTTGCCTCTCCCAAGTGAAGTGGTGGCAAGATTACAAGAGGGCCTAACCCATCACCCACATACAGAGGTTTACATCGCATGGATGTTTGCACCAGGATATATGATGGATGTATGATGGATCGTTAACCTTAAGCTCAGCAACTGGAATTAACATGGAATGTTGAAACCATTTATACAGCAAGTGAGGTCAGAACAAAGCACTTTATGATCCATGAAGCACATTTGAAGTGTTGGCAGCATTAGAATGTAGAAATGGGGCAGCCAATTCTCACTGAACAATCTCCCACAAAAACAGAAAATTACACGGAAAATGTGTCCATTTGTTCTCGAAGAATTTGGCATTGGGCGAATGAAAATCCTGGGCAGATTAATTTTGGGGGCCAAAATCCTGGCCCAGATTAACTTTCTGGGCCAACAATGCCTGTAGGAAATTCATCCGCTCATCTTTTTCCGGGTTCAATCCACACCTGGCTCTGGGTGCTGCCTGAGTGGAGTTTGCATGTTTTCCCTGTGAATGAGTGGGTTTCCTCCATGCGCTCCAGCTTTCCCTCCACATCCCAACTATATGCAGGTTAATTGGTCACTGTAAATTGCCCCTTGTATATGGTGGTGAGCGTAGGATGTGGGGGAAATTGATGAGAATACGGGAAGATCAGTGAGTCAAATGGCCTGTTACCAAGATGTAAGACTCTGTGGCTCATTTTTCATGGGATTTTTAGTACTGAGAGCTACAGAGCAAAACTTCCCACAAATGATGTTAGCAGTCGAACAACACGTAGAAATCATCTGGAGTGAGCCCTTCAAACACATTGGTCTGAAAAATATCAATGCATCTGAACACTTGCTCTCAGAGACTGATGTACAAAAACACACAGACCTCTTGCGCCTTCCCTAGCTATAATTTATCACCTTTTGATTAAAAAAAATTGTCTTTCTGTTTTCAGAATTAAAATGAATAACCTCACATTATTCCACGATATGTGTATATCCGCCTACCCAACTTCTAAATCACGCTGCAGTCTCTCTGCATCATTCTCATAGCACAGAAATATATGCACCCCCCCACTTCCCCAGCTGTGTCACTTGCAAATGAGGAAAAGTTGCATTTGGTCCACCATCCAAAATACTGATATTAATTATTAATTGCTGGGGCGGGACATTGATCCTCATAAAGCCCGACTAGCCACTGCCTACCATCCAAATAAAGATCCTATTCTGTTTTCTGATTGTCAACAACTTCTCAATTTATGCCAGTACATTCCTTATGCCTTCTGATCCCATGTGCTTTAATTTTACACCATATCTATCTATGTCTATCCTATGTCTATGACATCAAAAGACTTCTGAATGTCCAAATGCACCACATCCACCGATTTGCATTTTCATGAGCTACATCATCTAAAAGCCCTGTCCCATGGTACGAGTTCATTCTAAGAGCTCTCCCGATCAAACTCGTGGTAAGTACGGTGAATGAATGTAGCGGGTACGTCGGAGCTCGGAGACGTCTCTTAGCGCTAACGGCAGGTAAGACTCGCTAACGGCAGGTAAGCACGGGAAGACTCGTGAAGATTTTTCAAGATGATGAAAAATGTCCACGAGAGCCCCGAGTACCGACGAGTGGTCATTACCGTAAATCTCCGAGTTCGAATCAAGGCAAACTCGGGAGATCTCTTGGAATGAACTCGTACCGTGGGACAGGGCTTTTAATCTTCAGTAGATTTCATAAGGGTCATTCCCCTTTCATAAACACATGCAGATTTTATCCATCCCCATTAATGCATTCCCAGTGTTCTGTTATTGCATTTTCCCCACTGGACTTATTAGAGTCATAGAGTCATACAAGACGGAAACAGGCCTTTCGGTCCAACTCATCCATGCCGACCAAGATGCCCCATCTAAGCTGGTCCCATATTGCCCATATCCCTCGAATCCTTTCCAATCCGTGTTCAGTCCAAGTGTCTTTTAAATGTTGCTGTTCACTGCTCCAGAGTCACTACGTTTTGGGAAAATGACCACCATTGCATCCACTATTTCCAGTGCAAATTCCATAAGCTTTCACAATTCCCCACGGCCTGATAGTCAACATCTGGGATGAAGATGATCCAACTCGAGCCAATCTGATCAACCTTTAGCCCAATTGATTTCCCCAGCACTGTCAAGGGTGATTTCCATTCTTTCCTCCATTTCTCTAGGTCCTTTGTTCCCTAACATTCCTGGGAAGATAATTATATTTACGGAGGTCACGGTGGCACAGTGGTAGAGTTTCTGCCTTACAACGAATGCCAGAGAGCCAGGTTCGATCCTGACTATGGGTGCTATCTGTACGGAGTTTGTACGTTCTCCCCGTGACCTGCGTGGGTTTTCTCCGAAATCTTTGGTTTCCTCCCAATCTCCAAAGATGTACAGGTTTGTAGGTTAATTGGCTTGGTAAATGTAAAAAATGCCCCTAGTGTCTGTAGGATGGTGTTAATGTGCGGGAATCGCTGGTCGGCATGGACCCGGTGGGCTTAAGGGCCTGTTTCCAGGCTGTAAACTAAACTAAATTAAACTATGTTGTAAGAATGCTAAGTGTCATGTTTTAAATGGAAACATGTTCCACTTCTCTTGAATCTAGCAATATTCCATCGACAAATCTGATAGACTTCTCCGAGTCTCCCTTGCAAATCTATGACAATTACCCCATGAAGGTGCCTTTAGTCAGTTGATAAAAAACGTGGGTGCAACAAAGAATATTTATCAGTCGCTAATGAGAGATTGTTATTTGTTTTGCCAAGGACTGTTATTTGTTTGGCAGGGGGTTCAAACGCCTGCCTATTCCAATCGAACAAACCTGTGCGGAAGCTTTGCAAAAAATAAATAATGGAAATCAAATCTCTCCTACAGTGGAAATGGGGAAGTCATTGTTCTGGGAAGCATGGCAGAGAAACAAAGAGAAGCCATGTCGAAGAACCCACAACATCATTTATGTTCCTTGAACTGAACTAGCCAAGCAAGTCCAATAACACATTTTCTCGTTGCAATATATCTTAACATAATGGCCTGTGCAAGGTAAAAGTGCAGCTTTTCAATCATGTTTTGTGTGTCCTTATAAAGCACTTTAATTGTGCCGTTGGAGGGCAAGGTAAATTATTGAAGCCACACAATTTAATTTCCTGCTCAATCTACTCCAAGTTTTAAATTGCAGTGGGGTGTTTCTGTATGGCCTGCCACGGACCACCAAGTCCAATCCAACCTCAGTGGGAGTTCAGTCCGATCTCACCTCCTGATTCATATACAATCGCAAGTAACACACCCTCATTTTTATTTCAACCACATAATTGGCCTCCAGAATAATAGGAACAGAACAATAAGGAGCAAAGTTCCCTGTTTTCTTGGAACATATTTTATTTAATAAAATAACGTCCGATTAAATGTCCATGTGTAATACAACAGTTTACAATGGTGTAATCAACAGTGCATTGAGCAGTACAATACAGTAATGTTATTCAATGAACAAGGGAATCGTTGTGTCCTGTCTAATACTAAAGTCTACTCCTGAACTTTTATAGAAATTAATTTTCCTTGTAGACACATAATACTGGAGTAACTCAGCAGGACAGGCAGCATCTCTGGAGAGAAGGAATGGACGTTTCGAGTCGAGACCCTTCTTCAGACTGATAGAAATATTAATTTTCCTTGTAACCTTTGCTGACTTTATTCAGCTGCTGCATTAGTTTATTAGGAAGAATGTTTTTAAGCTGAGATTTGTACTTTGTTCTTCCACTTTCTCTCAAAAGCATTAATCCACGTTATGATGTGCACACAATAGACCCCTGGTACCATGCCCATGCTACCACTCGCACTATGCAGAAAGGAACTGCAGATGCTGGTTTCGACCGAAGATAGACAGAAATTTCTGTAGTAACTCAACGGGTCAGGCAGCATCTCTGGGGAAAAATAATAGGTGATATTTCGGGTGTGAAGAAGGGTCGCGACTCGAAGCATCACCTATTCCTTTTCTCTAGAGATGCTGCCTGCCCCACTGAGTTGCTCCAGACATGTGTCTATCTACCACATCTACTGTTGGAGTACAGTGTAAAGTGATGACAAGCCCAGGGTTCCTTTGCCTAGTGTATTCCTATGCACCTTCTCCTGATGGAATCAAGTAACCAGACTGATTTTCATTTCTTCCTACTGGGAGGGGGATACCTCAGACTAATTATATCATCCAGTTTGTTTCAAATGTGTGTTCCATGGCTTAAGTGATCTGTAAGTGGAGGATAAATTCCAATATAAACTAAAGAGAGGAGAGAGTAACCCACAACCATGATATTTAGTGATGAAATAATCTGCCTTCACTTGTTCTTTATGGTGCCATATGACTCTAGTTGTGTCATATGACTCCATATGAAGCTGTTGCCTCACAATGCCAGAGACCTTGGTTCAAACCTGACCCCAGGTGCCGTCTGTGTGGTGTTTGCACATCTTTCCGGTGACTACGTGAGTTTCCTTCAGAGTGCTACAGTTTCCTTCTACAACCCAAAGACGTGTGGGGTAGTAGGCTAATTGGCATCTGCAAATTGTCCCTCATGCTTCGGGAGTGGATGAGAAAGTGGGATAACATAGAACTGGTGTAAATGGGCGATCGATGGTCGGTGTGGACTAGGTGGGCCAATGGTCCTGTCTTCATGCTGTATCTTCCAATAAATTCAATCAACCAATAATGTTGGTGTGTACAAAATCATGAGAGTGGGAAGACACATAGAGCCTCTCTCCCAGAGTAGGGGAATCGGGAACCAGAGGACATTAAACTTAAGGTGAGGGGGGGGATAAATTTAATAGGAACCTGAGGGGTAACTATTTTCACACAGAATGTGATGGGTGTATGGAACGAGCTGCCAGAGGAGGTAGTTGAGGTAGGTCTTATCACAAGGTGTAGAATATTTTGTCAGTTTGCCAATTCCCATTTCTCATTCGGTCATATAAATTAAAAGTTATTCAGCTGAGCAACTTTTAGTACTGAACATTTATATTACACCTTTAACAAAGATCTAGTGGGGGGGGGGGGGGGGGGGGGAAGAAACAATTGCAGGAGTCAGGACAGGTAAATAAAAGATTGGTCGGAGTGAGCTTCTTTGACTTCATGAAAGCAGTGGAGCAGATCAGATGTTCCAGAGATCAAGGGAGGGATTTCTACAGGTGCAAAAATCACTGCCACTATTATTATAGTTTTACAGAGGCTAATGTACAAAGGGATCAAGGATAGGACTGTGCAAAGAGTAGTAGCACAAGGTCACTCCGTCAACCAAGCCTGGGTCAGGTCTTGAGAACCAACGTTCATCCGTAAGAATATTAACACACTTTGCCTAACAGATATACCATCTGAACAGAGATAGGGCGGTATAATAGTGCACGGGTTAAGCTATTGTGATAGTAACCAGACTTATGAACTATTAATTCAGGGGCATAATTTCAAATCCCACCATAGCATCTTTTTGCCAGAATGCTGCCTGGATTAGAGGGTTTCAGCTACAGGGAGAGGCCGGATAGACTTGGAGAGTTTTGTCTGGAATGTTGAACAATGAAGGGAGACTTGATATAAGTATATAAAATTCCAAGAGGCATAGATAGGGTAGACAGTCAGAACCTTTTCCCCAGGGTGGAAATGTCCAGCACCAGAGGGCATATCTACAAGGTGAGAGGGAGAACGTTTAATGGAGATGTTTGGGGCAAGATTTTTACACAGAGAGTAGTAAAGGTCTGGAACATATTGCCATGGGTAGTGGTGGAGGCAGATAGAATAGTGGCGTTTAAGAGGCTTTTAGATAGGCACATGGAAGTGCAGGGAATTGAGGGATATAGACCATGTGCAGGCAGATGAGATCAGTTTAACTTGGCATCATGTTTGGCACAAACATTGTGGGCAGAAGAGCCCATGACTGTGCTGTACTCTTCTATATTCTATGTTCTACGTAAGGAATCAAAGTCACTGCATAATTTGGGGAGATTGTGTTTTTTTTTTTAGCAGAATTGGTTTTGAGCTGAACTGTCTACCCTATCTGTACCTCTCATAATTTTACATACTCCCATCAAGTCTCCCCTCAACCTCCAACGTTCCAGATAAATTCTCAACCAACAGTAGTAAGCAAAGAACTACAAATGAATGGATGGCTGAATAGTGTCACATGGGGGAAGGCTGGAGATCAGGTCAGCAAAAGAGCTACGGATTCTTTGAATTATTATTTTGAACTTATTCCTCCCAGTTGGCCATGATTTCAATCCCAATTTGTATCTGCGAGGCTAATCTATATTTTATATTTAAATATTACATATAATCTCCATCTCACCTCATATTACATTACATTTCTGCAATTGCATTTCTGTGCATGAGCCTGCAGTGGAGGTGGGAGATTGGCTGCATGCGTTGCCAGCAATGACTGTACGGGGTTCGCACAGAAATGCCATCCATAAATATGGAGTGCAGGGTGTCACGGTTGGTGAGCGTGAGGAATTTGCAAAGATAAGGCGGCATCGTGGCTTAGCTGCCGCTGGTAAAAGGAATGACTGTCCTGCATACTTCGACTAGAATATATCAAAGGTCTTCTTCCCGATATGAATGGGGTTGTTCCAGAAAAGCAATTTGCTTCAATCTTTACCCTGGGAACAGTCAGATAACAGCCCCAAGTCGCACACACTCTGCCAAAGTAAAGTAACAAATCCATTTTTGGTGCTGCTTTAAGAAGATAGTCAAATATTTTGACTAATAGCTTGAGCCAATAAAAGCAGAAAGTACTGGAGACACATCGCAGTTCAGATTGAGTTAGTGCCTCAGGCCGGCGCCTGTTTTTCAGGCAGTTCAGATGCAAAATCATCGATCTGAAACGTTAACTCTGCTTCTGTCCCTAGATGCTGCTTGTCCTGCTGAGTGTTTCCAGCATTATCTGTCTTTTATTTCAGATTTCCCCTCTTCTGTAGTTAGCTCTGGAGATATAATAGTCCCGTGGGAATTTGACTTTGTGGAAAACTCTCAAGAGAGATCTCATCTCCATGACAGGGAATCTTTTTCTGGGGGTACATGGAGGGGTCAAACGTTTACGGGGAGAAGGCAGGAGAATGCAGTCGAGGGGAAAAGATAAATCAGCCATGATCAAATGGCAGAGTAGACACGATAGGTTGAATGGCCGAATTCTACTCCTGTGTCTTATGGTTCTGTGGCTTGGATGGGTTGGAGATAGGGTTGAAACTCTTGCAGCAATATCGGGTCTCCCAGTGGAACTTCAGGCACAGTGTGCTCATGACCTCAGTTGCTCGAGAAGCTGCCAACCTCTGACATCTACATTTATTAATTTTATTCAACCTGGGCACCGCTGCCAAAGCCACATTTATTGTCCATGCATAACTTCTCCTGAGTCACTACTAGTTCCGTCAGAAGGTCTTATGTGGGAATGTTCGCTGTTGATTGCACTGGCTAATTCATTGATCGGCCTGATGAGATCAGGTTGGCAAATTCTTTCTCGCTGAAGGATGAAAGGGACTTTGATGACAATCTAGTGAATTTGTGTCATCTTTAGTAATGATGCTTTTCTTTGAGGATGATGGGTATCACACGATATGGAACATGTGTCTATATCGAAAAACATGCCAGAGGAGGGAGTTGAGGCAGGTACTATAACAGCATTGAACAGACATTTGGATGGGAACATGGATCGGAAAGGTTTCGATGGGACTAGCAAAGGTGGAACATTTTGATCCGCATGGGCACGTTGTGCTGGACGGCCTTTTTCCGAGCTTCATGGCTTTGTGATTGTATGAACTCTTGTGGTATTGTCAAGGGGCTGGGATAACTGACATGCAACAACAATCGCCCAGTGTAGGAAGGAACTGCAGATGCTGGTTTAAACCAAAGAGAGACACAAAAAGCTGGAATAACTCAGCATCTCTGGAGAGAAGGAATGGGTGACGTTTTGGGTTGAGACCCTTCTTCAGACTGAAAGTCATGGGAAAAGGAAACAAGAGATATAGATGATGATGTGGAGAGATATAGAACAATGACTGAAAGATATGCAAAAAAGTAATGATGATAAAGGAAACAGGCCATTGTTAGCTGTTTGTTGGGTGAAAATGAGAAGCTAGTATAACTTGGGTGGGGGAGCGATGGGGAGAGAGGTAATGCCGGGGTTACTTGAAGTTAGAGAAATCAATATTCATACCACTGGGCCGTAAGCTGCCCTAGCCAAATATGAGATGCTGTTCCTCCAATTTGTGTTTAGCCTCACTCTGACAATGGAGGAGACCTTGGACAGAAAGGTCAGTGTGGGAATGGGAAGGAGAATTAAAGTGTTCAGCTGGGAGATCAGGTAATTCCAGGCGGACTGAGCGAAGGTATTCAGCGAAACGATCGGCCTGTGTACGTTTGAGTACGTCCACATAGACGTTGGGAGGTCATGTTGCAGTTGTATAAGATGTTGGTGAGACCGCATTTAGAATATTGTGTTCAGTTCTGGGCACCATGTTATAGGAAAGATATTGTCAAGCTTGAAAGGGTTCAGAAAAGATTTACAAGGATGTTTCCAGGACTAGAGGGTGTGAGCTATATGGAGAGGTTGAGTAGGCTGGGTATCTATTCCATGGAGCGCAGGGGGATGAGCGGAGATCTTATAAAGGTATACAAAATCATGAGAGGAATAGATCAGGTAGATGCACAGAGTCTTTTGCCCAGAGTAGAGGAATCAAGGACCAGGGGACATTCTTTCCGAACTTCTGCTGAACAAGGTTATGAATACCTCAGCCTTTCATGCTGGGTTCCACCATCATTGAGGATGGGATGTTGATGGTGCCTCCTCCTCCTCCTGTTCGCTGTGTAATTGTCCACCACAAACAGATTATATTAAGTCAGTGGAGCTTCAAACTGATCTATTAGTCATGAAATCCCTTGACTGTGGCTATTGCATATTATAATTATTTTGCACAATATAGTCCTGTATTGTAACCTACCCGAGGCTCGCACTTATTTCCTGAATGACTTTCATGTCACCTTTAATACTTAATTCAGTTCTTGTAGGCTGACCTTTCAGTTTTGCACAAACCAACCAATAGACCAAAATCTGGTTAATTAGATTGTCTGGAAATATATTTTTTTGCCCACAGTTAAAGTCTTCTTTTGAGAATAAAACACCATGTCAAAAGATTGCAGTTTCCATTCTTTGATGCTCTCAGCACACACTTCATGAGGCACTAATTCTCTCACAATGTTGGACGGAAATGTTAAAAGTGGTGCCATGTTTATGAACCAAACCAGGATGGATCTGTGCCCATTAGGATACAGCCGTTACATCAGTGCCACACGGACCACTGAGAAGTACGTTGCCAATTGCTTCCATGGCAGTCAGAGTGCAGCGGCGGAGGCAAGGAGGAATAGGCTGGGGAGTGAGACACGGAACTCTCTAGTGTGTCAGAATCCCCCGCCATCCCCCAAGCAATGAATGGGTCCAACGGACCCCCATGCTATCAGTAACCTTACACCACTGTAAGCCTGTGGTTACTGACCCAGTCCACAAGGTCATAAGGTCATAATTGAGAGAAGAATTAGGCCTTTCAGCCTATCAAGTCTACTCCGCCATTGTCATGGCTGATCTATCTCTCCTTTCTAACCCCATTTTCTGCCTTCTCCCATAACCCATGACACCCGCACTAATTGAGAATCTATCCACCTCTGCCTTAAAAATATCCATTGACTTGGCCTCCACAGCCTTCAATGGCAAAGAGTTCCAGAGATTCAACATCCTCTGACTAAATAAATTCCTCCTCATCTCCTCCCTAAAGGAATGTCCTTTAATTCTGAGGCTATGACATCTAGTCCAAGATTCCCCAACTATTGGAAACATCCTCTCCTCATCCACAATATCCAAAATTTAAAAATCAGACTGTGCTCAGTGAAGACTTCAGATATAACTCAGACTCCTGCCACCTGCAGAAGTTTTCAGATGATTTTGTTGAGTGTTGTGGGCTTATTCAACTGCACCGATAAGACTAGGGAGTTAGTAGTGGGCTTAGGAGAGGAACACCCCTGTCTCCATCAATGGTGTGGATCTGCAGTTTACCAGGGAGTTCAAATACCTTGGAGCGTACCTGGACAGTATACTGGCCTGGTCCAGGAACGCTGAGGTCCTGTGCAAGAAGGGACAGATCCAGCTGTACTTTTTGAGAAGGCTCCGCTCCTTCAACATCTGCAGTGAGGTGGTAACCAGTGCTTTATTCTTTGCTGCCGTGTGCTGGGACAGCAGGGCGAAGGCCGCGGACGCCCTTAGGATTGACAAACTCATCAGGAAGGCTGGCTCCGTCCTAGGGGTGGAGTTGGATTCATGGTAGGTGGTCTTGGAGGGGAGGATGCTCCTCAAACTGCTGAGCACCTTGGATAATACAGATCACCCCCTCCATGACACACAGGTCAACCTGAGGAGCACCTTCAGCAACAGACTGGTTCCACCAAGATGCAGGACAGAATGCCACAGGATATCCTTCTTCACTGTGGCTATCAAATTGTTCAACTCCTCCCCCTTCTGCCGTGGGGTAGACTGACACTAGCACCATCCTACACACAAGGGACAATTTACAATTTTATCGAATCCACCTAGCCTGC
Organism: Okamejei kenojei; assembly: GCA_035221665.1. Classification (NCBI taxonomy): domain Eukaryota; kingdom Metazoa; phylum Chordata; class Chondrichthyes; order Rajiformes; family Rajidae; genus Okamejei; species Okamejei kenojei. The sequence continues at coordinate 15,951,029 of CM069149.1, read as the reverse complement.
AAACCTACAGGTCTTTGGAGTGTGGGAGGAAACCGGAGCACCCGGAGAGAACCCATGTGGTCAAAGGAAAAAAATTACAAACTCCGTACAGACAGCACCCGTAGTCAGGATCGAACCCAGCTCTCTGGCACTGTAAGGCAGCAACGCTACCAGTGTACCACCGTGCCGCCCTTCACAATGGGCAAACATCAGCCACGCTGAGGGGAATTGTGTTCGCAGGCCAATATCAAGATGGTTGTAAAATCAGCTGGAAATGACGCTTGCACCATCAAACGTTAGATAGCTTTTATGTATAAATTATATATAAAAATATGCAGCAATAGGTCCAATTTGTACGCAAAAATTTGATGCAGTTATATATATATATATATATATATATTATATATAATATATTCATTTCTGACGTTTACTGTGATTTTTCCAAGGCCAGAACATTAGCTTTCCAATGAGTTGATAAATATAATCAAAAAATGTCAAAGAAAAACATGCTTATGATAAGGAGTCAGAAAACTGATACTATAACCTATGCGACAACTATTACTTGATTGATCTCCACCCTAAAACCACATTGCAACACTGTAAAGACTATATTTTCAGATCTGATTATTCATATTCTCACAATGTTTGTTGCTAACAGGCTGGAATATTTAACTTCTGCTCCTTTGAGGCTTTAGACTTTAGACTTTGGTGATACAGCGTGGAAACCGGCAATTTGACCCACCGAGTTCGCGCCAACCAACGATCCCTGTACACTAACATTATCCTACACACTCGGGCCAATTTTCCAATTTTACCAAACCAAATTGACCTATAAACTTCTATGTCTTTGGAATGTGGGAGGAAACTGGAACACCCATGCGGTCACAGGGAGAAGGTACAAACTCCATACAGACAGCGCCCAAAGCCAGGATCGAACCTGGGTCTCTGGCACTGTAAGGCAGCGATTCTAACGCAGTGCCTTTATAGGGCACCTATTTCAGTGCTTAAAATGCAGCCTGTGCTTGCCCCGTATCTACCCCTGCTTGGGATCAGTGCTCACTGATGGCTGTGCCTATAAATTGGTTTCTTTGCAAATGGCGAAGGTTTTATACCTATATTAAGAACATGAGGGTGACCAAGGAGAAGGTAGGGCCGCTCAAGTATCCAGAATGAATTTGTGCTTGGAGTTTAGGGATGTAGGCAAGGTACTAAACAAATACTTGTGTTTTCACCAAGGAGAGGGGCGTGCAGTTCAGGGAGAGTGTGGAGAATACTATTATGAAAGGACAGTGAAGTATTACGAAAGAGGATGTGTTGGGGCTCTTAAAGACCATTAAGGTGGATAAATCCCCAGAGCCTGAAGGGATTTATCCCACGTTATTGAGAGAGGTAAGGGAGGAGATTCCGGATACCTTGACGAAGATCTTTGCATCTTTTTGAGCCACAGGCAAGTACCGGAGGACTGGAGAGTAGCTAATGTTGTTTCTTTACTTAAGGAGGAAAGTAGAGAGAATCCAGGGAATTATAAGTCGGTGAGCCTCGATGACCAGCGAGTGGTGAGGAAGCTATTGGGGAGTGGTTTTTGGGATAAGATTTACTCCCATTTGGAAGAGAATGGGCTAATTAGGGACGTTAGTAGCATTTGATAAAATCCTCCATGGTAGGCTGATTTGAACAATTAAGATGCACAGGATTAACAGTGACTTGGTCATATGCATCCAGAACTGGTTTATTGATACACGACAAAGGGTAAGTGGTGGAAGGACAATATTCAGGCTGTAGGTCTGTGACCAGTGGAGTTGTGCTGGGACCTGTTGTTTGTGATATATATATATATAAATGACTTGGACAATAATGTGAGCTGGTTGGTTAGTAGGTTTGCTGATGATAACAAAATTGCTGTGGTCGTGGACTGCGAGGAAGGTTGTCAAGGTATACAGTGGGATATAGATCAGCTACAGAAATGGGTGGAGGAATGGCAGATGGAGATTAATCCGAGCAAATGTGAGATGTTGCACCTTGAGAGGTCAAATTATGTTTCACTGGCTCAAAGGTGCGTGTTATGTGCAGGTGACATGCGACTGAGATCAGTGTGGCAGGTGAGGAAGGGAAGGAGAGGAGGCTGCCTGCGACACTTGTTAAATTAACTTAGACGTTCTAGTACTTCTCCAGCACTAACATCCACCCGGCATGTGGAAAATTGCCAAATACTTTCAGTCCACAAATTGCAGGACAAATCTAATCTCTGCAATTACTACTCCACTGGTCTACTCAGTGGGGGTGGAAGGATTCTGCTCACCCATGGCTCAACATTGGTCAACTTGGCCTTTGCCAAGGACATTCAGTCCCTAACCTCAGTACAGCCTTGGCCTTGTGGACCAAAGTGCAAAATTGCAGTGGTGACATCGTGGTATCATGCGACCAATGTGGGAACTGGGGAAAACTGGCAGCTTGGTGCAACTCATAGAAAGTGAGCTCATTCTACCTGTTGGAGGTCAATCATGTGGGCCCCAAGACAAGTTCACAAGAGTTGCTTGGGCCATATGAATACGAAACAGTGGCAGGAGTCAGTCATTAGAAACATAGAAACATAGAAAACAGGTGCAGGAGTAGGCCATTCGGCCCTTCAAGCCTTGCACTGCCATTCAATATGATCATGGCTGATCATCCAACTCAGTATCCCGTACTTCCTTCTCTCCATCCCCCCTGATCCCTTTAGCCACAAGGGCCACATCTGACCCCCTCTTAAATATAACCAATGAACTGGTCTCAACTACTTTCTGTGGCAGAGAATTCCACAGATTCACCACTCTCTGTGTGAAATTTTCTTTTCGCATATCGGTCCTAAAAGACTTCTCCCTTATCCTTAAACTGTGACCCCTTGTTCTGGACTTCCCCAACATCAGGAACAATCTCCCTCATCTAGCCTGTCCAACACCTTAAGAATTTTGTAAGTTTCTATAAGATCCTCCCTCAATCGTCTAAATTCTAGAGCGTACAAGCCGAGTCTATCCAGTCTTTCTTCATTATTAAAAGTCCAGCCATCCCAGGAATCAGTCTGGTGAACCTTCTCTGTACTCCCTCTATGGCAAGAACATATTTCCTCAGATTATGAGATCAAAACTATATGCAATACTCCAGGTGTGGTCTCACCAAGGCCCTGTACAACTGCAGTAGAACCTCCCTGCTCCTATACTCAAATCCATTTGCTATGAATGCTAACATACCATTCACTTTCTTCACTGCCTGCTGCACCTGCATGCCTACTTTCAATGACTGGTGGACCATGACACCCAGGTCTCGTTGCATCTCCCCGTCAGCTTCCACTGTGTCTGCACCTCCATTAAATCAGACCACGACTGATATCTTACCTCAGTCCTAATTTCTGGCACTTACCCCATATTCTTTGATTCGCATAATGCCTAAAAATCTGTCAACTCCTGTCTGAATACACACAGTAACTTTCAGTAAATAAATTTAATCTCATCTCTAACTGGAATGGCTGAACACATTTTATTTTAGATTTCCAGAACCTGCTGTATTTTGAATTTGATTCCCACAACTGGAAGTTCTCACTGGAACCGTCCATTATCTTGATTAAACCGCAGAATTGATTGAATGTAGGGAGACTAAATGGGGTTAGAAGAAGATTAGTGTCAATGGTTGCTTTGTGGTAAGTGTGGACTCAATGGGCTGAAGAGCCTGTATTAATGCTGCATGACTCCAGAAGGTTAACACAATAAAGCTAACCTTGGTCTTAAACTTAATCCGTTTGCTGTGAAAACATTCACCTATTTTTGTTTGATAAACTTTCCAATTAAACCATAGTCCAAGATTTTTTTTCTTCTGACCATTTTTATCAATTATAAGGATCAGTGCCCGAAATCGAAAACATTCTGAGTACAAGAAATAAACAGGATTTGCAAGCAAAGAAATAGATTAAATGCACTGAAGTGTTGGCTGTTATTGAGGCATGGTTTCATGCTGCTTATACTCATAAATAAAACAAGAGCTAAATGTACTAGGTTACAAAATCTTTAAAAGGATTGGGAAATTGTTGGTGGAGGAGGAGTGGTTTTATTGACTGAAGATACAATTGTAACAAGAGAAACGATAGAGGATATGGAAAACAATGAGTGGAATCTCTGTGGTTGGAATTAAGTAATATGAAATTGATTTTATACTACATTTGGAGATATCTCTAGATATTCTGATAATAGCAACAAAGTGCCAGTTTGTATTAATCTAGAGATTAGAAAGAAGACAGAATTATTTTATTGGGGGACTATTTTCATTTAAATTGGGGAAAAGTGAGAATGGGAGTGTACTTTTCATTGTAGATTATTTATTGGAACAATACATTATTGAATCTGGGTTTAGTTTAGTTTAGAGATACAGCGTGAAAACAAGCCCTTTGGCCCACCGAGTCCATACACTAGCACTATCCTGCACACTGGGGACAATTTATAATTGTTGCCAAAACCAATTAACCCTCAAACCTGTACGTCTTTGGGAGGAAGGCGGAGCGCCTGGACAGCACCCGAGGTCAGGGTCGAACTGGGTCTCTGGCGCTGTAAGGCTGCAACTCTGCTGCCCAGACTGTACAGTACTACATTTCATAAAGAGTACTGAGCAAGACATTACCAACAACCTCATTGTAAAGAAACAGTGAATCCAACAACATGACCTTGGGCACTTCTCCCCATGATTTAAGAACAAAATATGTCAATCTTTAATGATTTTGTGCAATCACCACCTACTCGTTATTTATTTTCAAAATATTTATTAATTCTTTAAAGCACAATCTATCTAAATATTGTTATCAATCCTTTTAATTATAGAAATTGATACTTGAAGTTGTTCGCAATGTAAACTTAAATGCCATCAATTTATATTTTGTGCTGTTGAATGAAGTCTGTTGCATCCAACAAAGAATTGCAGAATATTGTGCTTTACATTTGTATATAATCCAGTACATTGTATTTGAAATAAAATGTACTCAGGTAAGGGTTATTCTGGAGACGAATGTTAATTCTCCCAGATGCACTTTACCAAATCATAGTATTTATGTATATGTCTGTCACCTATACAAACTCAGAGCCATATATAATGCAGCACAAAAGCGAAAAATAATTCCATTGAAGTGAAACTGGCAGAGAGGTAACGTAATGTTAAAAAATACAACAGAGTTAGACATAAAGACAGATTTTGGCAACACGTGGCGCAGCGGTAGAGTTGCTGCCGTACAGTGCCAGACAGCCGGGTTTGATCCTCACTACGGGTGCTGTCCCTTTGTACGTTCTCCCCGTGACCTACGTGGGTTTTCGCTGGGTGCTCCGGTTTCCGCCCGCACTGCAAAGACATACAGATTTGTCGGCTAAAAATTTGTAGGCAATTGGCTTGGTTAAATTGTCCCGAGTGTGTGTAGGGTAGTGTCAGTGTGCGGGGATCGCTGGTCGGTGCGGACAGTGGTCCGAATGACCTGTTTCTGCGCTGCGTTTCCAAACTAAACTAAATTAAACTAAACTAAATGGATAAACCTGTAAAATAAATCTCAATTCTCTTCATTTCCTAGGCGGCTGGATGCCAATCACATCTCTGTTGTGCCAGCAAGCTGTTTCGACGGCCTGGATTCACTGAGGCACCTGTGGCTGGATGACAATGCTCTGACAGATATTCCAGTCAAAGCCCTGAGCACTTTGCCTTTCCTGCAAGCCATGACCTTGGCACTGAACAGAATTACTCACATCCCAGACAATGCATTTGGGAACCTTTCCAGTTTGGTGGTTCTGTAAGTAAATTCATCTTATTTCACTGTTAAAGATGCATAATAGGACGATTTTTCTTTTCCACAATGTTTTCTGCACAGATGCGATCATCACTTTGAGTCAACAGACCGTAGCTGCTCTGAAAGTGCTGTAAAACAACCAATCATTTGACATGTCACGCAGGTACTCGGAACAGTTCAAATGAAGGCAGATCTGATCAGTAGGTCCTTAACAATGGTTTGATCCCATGTTGCATATGGATCAAGACAAGTTCAACTTAGTTTAAATTATTTACGAAAATGTCAATGTGATATTCTTGGCAGATGTTTCCTCTAAAATAACAATGGGTTCTGTCATTCAACTTCAATCCTCACTTTTTTCCCCACTTTCAAACATTAATCAATTAGCTTTATGGACTGTTAATCATTAAAGTATTTGTTAACGTAACTGAAATTCTTTACTACTTTGTGAGGAAAAGTTCAGTGATGGTTAAAGTTTACTTTTACTTACAAAGAAAGAAATATTTTTTTTGCTAAACGGGTAATGACCATCATTAGTAAACATTGGAGTGCCAAATCTAGTTTCATTCTAAGATTGGTGAGGCCGCATTTAGAGTATTGCATTCAGGTCTGGGCACCATGTTATCGGAAAGATGTTGTCATGCTGGAAATGGTACAGAGAAGATTTACGAGGATGTAACCCAGGACGAGAGTGTCTGAGCTATAGGGAGAGGTTGAGTAGGCTGGCCCTCTATCCCCTGGAGCACAGGAGGATGAGGGGTGATTTTATAGAGGTGTATAAAATCATGAGAGGAATATATTGGGTAGATGTACAGTCTCTTGCCCAGAGAAGGTAAATTGAGGACGAGAGGACATAGGTTTAAGGTGAAGGAGAAAAGATTTAATAGGATTCTGAGAGGGAACTTTTCACACAATGGGTGGTGGGTGTATGGAACAAGCTGCCAAAGTTGAGGCTGGGACGATCCCAACATTGAAGAAACAGTTAGACATGTATCTGGATAGGACAGGTTTGGAGGGATATAGACCAACGCAGGCAGGTGGGACACGTGTAGCTGCGACATGTTGGCCGGTGTGAGCGAGTTGGGCCTGTTTCCACACTGTATCACTGTATGACTCTATGATTGACAACAATGACATCTGAATGCATTGACCACATAGAATGATAGAGTAGTACAGAACGGACACAGAAACCTCAGCCCCCCCCCCCCCCTCCAAGTCCATGCCAACCATCAATTACTAATAGATTACAAATAAACCATGAAACACCTTTATATAAACGTTGCACTATATATTTCAACTTGCACTGTTATAGAAACATAGAAACATAGAAACATAGAAATTAGGTGCAGGAGTAGGCCATTCAGCCCTTCGAGCCTGCACCGCCATTCAATATGATCATGGCTGATCATCCAACTCAGTATCCCGTACCTGCCTTCTCTCCATACCCTCTGATCCCCTTAGCCACAAGGGCCACATCCAACTCACTCTTAAATATAGCCAATGAACTGGCCTCAACTACCCTCTGTGGCAGAGAGTTCCAGAGACTCACCACTCTCTGTGTGAAGAAAGTCTTTCTCATCTCGGTCTTAAAGGATTTCCCCCTTATCCTTAAGCTGTGACCCCTTGTCCTGGACTTCCCCAACATCGGGAACAATCTTCCTGCATCTAGCCTGTCCAACCCCTTAAGAAGTTTGTAAGTTTTCTATAAGATCCCCTCTTAATCTCCTAAATTCCAGAGAGTATAAACCGAGTCTATCCAGTCTTTCTTCATAAGACAGTCCTGACATCCCAGGAATCAGTCTGGTGAACTTTCTCTGCACTCCCTCTATGGCAATAATGTCCTTCCTCAGATTTGGAGACCAAAACTGCACGCAATACTCCAGGTGTGGTCTCACCAAGACCCTGTACAACTGAAGTAGAACCTCCCTGCTCCTGTACTCAAATCCTTTTGCTATGAAAGCTAACATACCATTCGCTTTTTTTCACTGCCTGCTGCACCTGCAATGCCTACTTTCAATGACTGGTGTACCATGACACCCAGGTCTCGCTGCATCTCCCCTTTTCCCAATCGGCCACCATTTAAATAATAGTCCGCTTTCCTGTTTTTGCCACCAAAGTGGATAACCTCACATTTATCCACATTATACTGCATCTGCCAAACATTTGCCCACTCACCCAGCCTATCCAAGTCACCCTGCAGTCTCCTAGCATCCTCCTCACAGCGAACACTGCCCCCCAGCTTAGTGTCATCCGCAAACTTGGAGATATTGCCTTCAATTCCCTCATCCAGATCATTAATATAATCTTTATAGTCTGGTTACCTGTACAACTGATATTACTGCACGATTGTTCATTGTATTTATTATTCATTTGTCATGTCATTGCATTATTGTGCCTGCAAAAAGCAGTGGCGAGGAAGAAATCCATTGTTCCATTCCCGCTGCATATAATTGAATACATAAAATCTCAAATATCAATAAGCAACAATAGATTATTTTGACCAAATATATTTTTAACATTGGTCTCTCATCACTAATGATTAAAGAGTAATAGAGACGATTCCTTGGTATAGAACACAGAAGAGTACAGCTAGGAAGAGGCCCTTTGGCCCACAATGAAGTTAGTGAAGCAACTGAGGCTCTTAGTTATAATTATAGTCATAGTTATACAGTGTAGAAACAGGCCCTTCGGCCTAACTTTCCCACATCGATCAAAATGCCCCATCAGCACTAGTCCGCCCATATCCCTCGAAGCATTTCCTATCTGTGTACCTGTCCAAATGTATTTTAAATGCTCCATATATGAAAAAGTTGCTCCTCTGGACCCTATTAAATCTTTCCCTTCTCACCTTAAACCTATGCCATCTGGATCATTACTCCCCTATTGTGGGTAAAAGATGCGGTGCGTTGACCAGTTCTATTTCCCTCACGATTTTATCCATCTCTGTAAAATCACCCCTCAGCCTCCTGCAGGACAAGGCATAAAATCCTAGTCTACCCATCCTCTCCCTGTAGTTCAGGCCCTCAAGTCCTGGCAACATCCTCGTAAATCTTCTCTGCACTCTTAACTCGTTGGTGAAAACATTAATGATTTTGATCATTAAAGTAAAGTATTTTATTTCGCGCTAGTGTGCAGCAGAAAATGTACATGAACTTTTTAACATTTAATATTCAACTAGGCTGCAGCCATTTCTAATTAGGTCCTCTTTCACAAATGTACTTTATTCAGGTGCAAACCAGTTATTTCTAAATAAGGTCTTTGTTGAGGAAGATTAAGTGTACCTGTGAAGGTTTAATCTTTGGATAATTTATGCTGTAATGTCACAATGCCTTAGAACATGTATAACAATTGTTGGGGCATGAATGAACAATGGTGCTCCTGACATAACAACCACTGCTGAACATCACTTAATTAATTCTCCATTACAGCATGTAGTATGAGAAAGTTAATTTGAACAGCTAGCCTTACATACAAGCTTGAATACCAACATTCCAAGTTTGTAACATGTTAGGTGCAGAACTGGTGGGACCAGATGATTTCATTGGGTAGCAAAGTGGCACAGCTGGAAGAGCTGCTGCATCACAGCGCCAGAGACCTGGGTTCAATCCTGACCTCGGGTCTTGTGTGTGTATTTGCACATTCTCCCCGTGACCGCGTGTTTTAAACCTGGTGCTCTCATTCCCTCCCACATCCCAAAGATGTGCATGTTTGTAGGTTAATTGGCCGGTGTGTTGTCAGTGTTTCCATGCTGTATCCATGTGGGTGTTGCCATGCTGTATCCTTCAATTCATTACTTAATTTCTACATAATAATTATCAGTAATACTTCTACCATTAGTGGGATATTCAGCTTGAGGAGAACAACCATCATTATTAAGAGATCTGCAGCTACACTGAGATGATTATCAGATGGGATAATATTAAGGAAGATATATTCTCTTAAAATAAAGGGGAGGCCATTTAAGACTGAAGTGAGAAAAAAACATTTTCACCCAGAGAGTGGAATTCCCTGCCACAGAGGGCAGTGGAGGCCAAATCACTGGATGGATTTAAGAGAGAGTAAAATAGAGCTCTAGGGGCTAGTGGAATCAAGGGATATGGGGAGAAGGCAGGCACGAGTTATTGATTGGGGACGATCAGCCATGATCACAATGAATGGCGGTGCTGGCTCGAAGGGCCGAATGGCCTCCTCCTGCACCTATTTTCTATGTTTCTATGTGTCATGGCATGCGACTTTACTGTACTTTAGATATACTTTAGACATCCAACATGGGAACAGGCCACTCGGCCCAATGAGCTCATGCCGCCCACGATCACCCCATTCACTAACACTATCCTACACATTAGGGACAGTTTTACCATTTTACCAAAGCCAATTAACCTACAAACCTGTACGTCTTTGGAGTGTGGGAGGAAACCGGAGAACCCAGAGAAAGCCCAAACCTTCACGGGGAGAACGCACAAACTCCGTACAGACAGCACCCGGAGTCAGGATTGAACCCGGCTCTGTGGCGCTGCACTGCGCTATTGTGCTACAAGGGCACTGTGGAGCACTTAATTCACAGAACTTGTTCCGGCTGCTTCTGGTGTTGATTATGGGCCAGTTAGTTTCCAGGGAGAGCTATCATGTTCCAAAATATATTCTCTAGCAGATTGTTCTTACCCACAGGCATTAACAGTGAAATCAACTGCAATGCCTCTTTAACAGGTGGGGCAAACCACCTGTTAGGACAGAACAGCTGTAAATGAAATAAATTCTCCTAAAAGGAGAGCTATATTTGAAGAGTGATTCACAACCTCACAACCACATTAACAACAGACGGGGGAGCAAATAGAGATCAGCTGCGATTTAATTGAAGGTTAGAACAGACTAAAGGGACTGCTTGGTCTACTCGGGTTCCTGTGGTGAGAACTAATTAATCTCCTCAAACTTTGCGACATTTACAATCTGCTGGGGAAGCTTTATTTAAATATCCTGACAGTTGACATATTATTCATATTCTGTGGTAGAACTTCTACAAGTCTCTACATCTCCTTGGCAGAAAAGTCAAGCAAATTTCACCCTCGGACATATCTGCCCACTGGAAGCTGTATGGAAACATTCACAGACCAATTACTTCTGTGACTTGTCTCCTGTATTTCCTGATGATGAATGAGCTGAAGCGTTGGTGTTCCTCCATTTCATGATTTTTATTTGGAAGGTTGAAGAGTAATTTGGTTTGGAAATACGGCGTGGAAACAGGCCCTTAGACCCACCGAGCACAATCTGATCGTCAATCTTCCGTTCACATTGGTTCTATGTTATCCCACCTCCGCATCCAATCCCTACACACTCAGGTGATTTTACAGAGGCCAATTAACCTACAGACCCGCACATCTTTTGGATGTGGGAGGAAACCAGACCAATCGAAGGAAACACAAGCAGTCACAGGGAGAACATGCAAACTCTGCACAAGTAGCACCCAAGGACAGGATCGAAACTGGGTCTTTGGCAGTGAGGCAGTGGCTCAACCAGCTGTGCAATGTATTACGACTTATATTACACTGTTATACACCACTAAACTGCATGAAAGTGCAATTTGGTAAAATATCCTTCAGAGTACATCAGTTGGATATTGATTCTATTCTTTGCGTAGATTTCAAACTTTTAATGCTATTTCCTTTGGAATCCACTGACCTTTACTGTTCTGATCAAGCTGAGTTCTTACAGTAGTCTCCTTTTTTGCAAAATACATTAACAGTTTAATCCTTGGTGTTATTGCCATCTGGTTTAACCTGGTTTAACCCAATAAAGTCTAATGTGAATCTTCTGACACATTGCAAAAGGATTGGAAAACAATCCACATATGCCCCTTGCTAATTCAATACTGTAATGACTATAAATAGCAACTGAACTACTGTATTATGTGGGGATTATCATTATAAACTGCCTTTTCCTGACCTGAAATTATTGTCTAGCATAAACCTAGCATTCAAACTATTTAAAACCGATTTTGAACTTTCATACATTGCTGTCGTAGCTATGGCTTCCATTACAACTAGTAGTCTTTGCCTGACCTACATGAAGTGATTGTGTGGAATGACTGAGGCATAAGGTGTGTAAGAAGGAACTGCAGATGCTGGTTTAAAGTGAAGATAGACACAAAAAGCTGGAGTAACTCAGCGGGACAGGCAGCATCTTTGGAGAGAAGGAATGGGTGACGTTTTGGGTCGAGACCCTTTCTTTCCCTCCAGAGATGCTACCTGTCCCGCTGAGTTACTCCAGCTTTTTGTGGCTATGACTGAGGCACAAGGTTCTTGTGAAGCCACTGGGGGGAAAGGTTTGATTCAGCTTGCTTGTGTACGTTGTCTTTCCTTCACTGCACATTTACTGTTGTCCTACAGGCATCTCCATAACAATCACATCCACTCCCTGGGAAAGAGATCCTTTGATGGTCTCCACAGCCTCGAAACTTTGTAAGTTTACTTCTGTCTTAAATTTTTTTTTAATTAAAAAAAAAAAATGTCAGCATGTAAAATCAAAATTCTGAGAAAAAAGTCAAAATGAAAATATTTTTTAGTATACTACAGTGAGAAAACACCTCCTGTATTTTTCTAATGATTTTGCTTTAACATAGGTCTAACACATACTTTAGCAATGATCAAAAGCTAGCATGAGCCAATGATAAGTTATCTATAAATTTTAAATGTATATAAAAGGCATACATTTTTGCACAACAATGTGTGTAGTGTTTAATTAGTCCTACAATGGTAACAACGCAGGCATAAAAATATTTGCCAACACTAACTGGACAGCTTTATTGTATTCTAAGTCGGACGTTAAATGTTTCAGATGTTTGAGCTATTTCGGCAATGTGTGTGCAAAAGGAACTATGTAGATTTTCATGTGTTGACAATGTTCTCTGTTTTGGAAACCATCCCACCAACTTAATTAAATGCAGCCCTTGCTCAATAGGTACCCAACACATCTCTGAATAAGAAATGTATGGGCTGAATTCCAAGAGACTTGAGCATAAAATCTAGTCCACAGTAGGAGAGAAGAGGCTGCAAATCAGGACTCTGACTCGGGTGGCACCTTGTACAAATATATATATGGCACGGATTCTCCAGTGGTCTGCCCATCATTTATCCCCCAATCCACACCATTAGCACTGTGGTGCAGCAGTAGAGTTGCTGCCTTACAGCGCCAGAGACCCGGGTTCGATCCTGACTACTGATGCTGTCTGTCCAGAGTTTGCATGTTCTCACTGTGTGTTTTCTCCAAGTGCTCCGGTTTACATCCATATTCCAAAGACATACATCGGTAGTGGGGAAGATGCTTGAGTCGATTATTAAAGGTGAAATAGCAGCGCATTTGGAAAGCAGTGACAGGATCGGTCAGCATGGATTTGTGAAGGGGGAAAGAATGCTTGACTAATCTTCTGGAATTCAGAGAGGATGTAACAAGTAGAATGGATAAGGGAGAACCAGTGAATGTGGTGTATCTGGACTTTCAAAAAGCCTTTGACAAGTTCCCACACAAGAGATTAGTGTGCAAAATTAGAGCACATGGTATTGGGGGTAGGATATTGACACGGATAGAGAACTGGCTGGCAGACAGGAAGCAAAGAGTAGGAATTAACGGGTCCTTTTCGAAATGGCAGGCAGTGACTAGTGGGGTGCCACCAGGCTCAGTGCTGGGACCCTAGTTATTTACAATATATATTAACGATTTAGACAAAGGAATTAAATATAACATCTCCAAATTTGCGGATGACACAAAACTGGGGGGCAGTGTGAGCTGCGAGGAGGATGCTATGAGGCTGCAGAGTGAATTGGACAGGTTGGGTGAGTGGGCAGATGCATGGCAGATGCAGTATAATGTGGATAAATGTGAGGTTATCCACTTTGGTGGCAAGAACAAGAAGGCAGATTATTATCTGAAGTTCAAGTTCAAGTTCAAGTGAGTTTATTGTCCCCGATAGGACAATGAAATTCTTGCTTTGCTTCAGCACAACAGAACATAGTAGGCATTGACTACAAAACAGATCAGTGTGTCCATATACCATTATATAAATATATACACACATGAATAAATAAACTGATAAAAGTGTAAATAACATAGTGGGTTATTAATAAGAGTTTTGTCCGAGCCAGGTTTAATAGCCTGATGGCTGTGGGGAAGTAGCTATTCCTGAACCTCGTCGTTGCAGTTCTCAGGCTCCTGTACCTTCTCCCTGAAGGTAGCAGGGAGATGAGTGTGTGGCCAGGATGGTGTGGGTCTTTGATGATGCTGCCAGCCTTTTTGAGGCAGCGACTGCGGTAAATCCCCTCGATGGAAGGAAGGTCAGAGCTAATGATGGACTGGGCAGTGTTTACTACTTTTTGTAGTCTTTTCTTCTCCAGGGCGCTCATGTTGTCGAACCAAGCCACGATGCAACCGGTCAGCAAGCTCTCCACTGTGCACCTGTAGAAGTTAGAGAGAGTCCTCCTTGACAGACCGACTCTCCGTAATCTTCTCAGGAAGTGGAGGCGTTGATGAGCTTTCTTTATAATTGCATAAGTGTTTTCTGACCAGGAAAGATCTTCAGAGATGTGCACGCCCAGGAATTTGAATGGTGTCAGATTAGGAAAAAGGAACATGCAACGCGACCTGGGTGTCCTTGTACATCAGTCACTGAGAGTAAGCATGCAGGTATAGCAGGCAGTGAAGAAAGCAAATGGCATGTTAGCCCTTATAGAGAGAGGATTTAAGTATAGGAGCAAGGAGGTCCAACTGCAGATATACAGGGCCCTGGTGAGACCACACCTGGAGTATATTAATTTGAGGAAGGACATTCTTGCTATTGAGGGAGTACAGTGTAGGTTCACCAGGTTAATTCCCGGGATGGTGGGACTGACATACGATGAAAGAATGGATCGACTGGGCTTATATTCACTGGAATTTAGAAGAATGAGAGGGGATTTTATAGAAACATATAAAATTCTTAAGGGATTGGACAGGCTAGATCCCGATGTTGGGGGAGTCCTGAACCAGGTGTTACAGTATACGAATAAGGGGTAGGACATTTAGGGCTGAGATGAGGAAAAACTCTACCTAGAGAGCTGTGAATCTGTGTAACTCTCTGCCACAGAAGGCAGTGGAGGCCAATTCACTGGATGTTTTTTCAAGAGAGAGTTAGATATAGCTCTTAACGGAATCAAGGGATATGGGGAGAATGGGGTAGGAATGGGGTACTAATTTGGATGATCAGCTATAATCATATTGAATTGTGGTGCTGGCCTAAACGGCCAAATGGCCTTTCCCTGCACTTATTTTCTTTGTTTCTCTATTTTCTATGTTTCTATGTTTTGTAGGTTAATAGGCTTTGGCAAAGATTGTGAACTGTCCCTAATGTGTAGGATAGTGCTAGTGTACGGGGTGATCGCTGGTCGGCACGGACTCGGTGGGCCGAAGGGCCTGTTTTCATGATGTAAACTAAATTAAACTAAACTAAACTAATCTAAACCCAATTTTTATTATTGTTCATTGGAACTTTTATACATTCATCTGAGAATGGAAATGAGGCCTGAATTTAATGCACCATTTAATAGACCCAATGTGGCGTAAACCTAAATTTTCTGCTGTAATTTGCGGAGTGGACATAAAACCCACAAGCTGTGGCTCAAAGGCAGAAGAAGCATAGCTGAGCCAAGGCAGATCATTTTAAGACATTGCCTGTACAACGTTTTATAAGAACAATTCATCTCAAAAGGACATCTGCGATCCAATCCATAAATATGTCGAGTGATATGATTGTGGGAACAGTATCATGCAAGCAAGATGAGAGACCACCAGTGTTGTATTGGCTAATATGGAGTGAAATCAAATGGCCAGCCGTCATCAGCCTTTGTTGTGTACTTGTCAGAAGTTCAATAGAAAGTGGTTTTCGAGAACTACACCTCCGAATGAGAGTGATTAATAATGAACTTGACACTGGCTGTTGGTTTTGAAGGTTATTAGAAAACAGAATCAGCTGAGCGAATGAGAAATGAAACCTGGTGTCTGTTCAGACTGAACAATAAAAGTTAGACAACTTGGAACATATCTGTGGGACTCAAAGGTATCTCAGCAGTGAAGTTGGATTAAACCTGTATAATTTTCATGATAGAAACAAGGATGCTGATTTACAAAAAAGAATCACGACCCGAAACATCAATGGCAAATCAAATTAATAATAATAATAATAATTATGCATTTTATTTATGGGCGCCTCTCATGACACTCAAGGACACTTTACAGTCAAAACAAGCAAATTACAAACATAAATAAAATGAAACAAAAGCAACAATACATAATTCGGAGAGACTGGGACTATCGCTCGTATTCTTACAAAACATACTTGCCAAATAAAGTATGATTATGATTATGATTCATGTTATAGATTCATAGAACGATACAGTGTGGAAACAGGCCATTCGGTCCAACCTGCCCCAGCTACACTAGTCCCACCTGCCTGCGTTTGGTCCATTTCCCTCAAAACTTGTCCTATCAATGTACCTGTCTAACTGTTTCTTAAATGTTGGGATAGTCCCAGCCTCAACAACCTCCTCTGGCAGCTTGTTCCATACACCCACCACCCTTGGTGTGAAAAAGCAACCCCTCAGATTCCTATTGAATCTTTTCCCTTTCACCTTGAACCTATGTCCTCTGGACGTTCTCCAGAGATGCTGCCTGACCCATTGTGTTACTCCAGCACGCTGTGCCCTTCACTGAATAATTTACAACTGCTTAGATTACTGAAGCTTTGAGTTTGGAAATTTCAAAGTTCAAATTAAGGAGACCTGCAACCAGTTCATGGCTAGGAGTGAACAATACTGACAGGGTCTCCTGCATCAATGTAGATCCAGGACTGTAACCTCAACACTGTATTCCCGAGGTCATTGAGTGTGGTTAGAATCAAAGCTCAAAGAATCAATGATTTTATTAAAGGGTAGAACAAGCTTGAGGGGCCAAGTAGCCTACCCCTTCTCCTGATTGAAATGTTCATAAGGTGAATGTTCTGCCCTGAAGATTAACCAAGGAAATTATATTAACATTAAATTATGGCAAGAAAGGCAGGTTTGGTACATTGGTACTTAAAGGGCCGTATAAAAATGACAACAATGAAAAAGAGTGCAGGAAACATCCAGGATTTACATTAGGCTTTAGTCATACAGCGAGGAAGCGGACCCTTCGGCCCACCGAGTCCACGCCGACCAGCGATCCCCGTACGCTAGCGCTACACTACACACGTGAGACAAACCTGTACATCTTTGGAGTGTGCGAGGAACCCGGAGCACCCGGAGAAAGCCCACGCGGTCACAGGGAGAACGTACAAACTCCATACAGACAGCACCCGTAGTCAGGATCGAACCCGGGTCTCTGGCGCTGCAAGGCAGCAACTTTAACCACTGCGCCACCGTGCTTCCCTATAGGATCTAGTGTCTCGGATGACTTATTCCCACACCTATTCTATGGGTTATGACATAGTTGTATGTGTATGACCACCCACCAAGGCGTATGGGTTATGACAGCCCTCAAGAATCTAGCGTGAAAGAGCATGAATTACCAAAGAGGTTCATTAATATCACTCATTAAATATCAATAATGGAGCCTGTGTCATAGTTCTGGGCTTCCCCTGACTCTTCCATCAGGAGAATCTCCATGGAAACTCATCCCACTGATATCTTTCAGAGACATTGAGACCCATTTGGAAGAGGGACCGAACTTGGCCTCAGGCACCGAACCTCATTATGTGCATTGTGATCACTAAGCACGTCCGCAGTCTAGCTTGGCCACAAGACGGTCATGTCATTTTCTGCTCACTGACATACTTAGAGGCTTCTCAGTGACAGGCTGTCGTGCAGCAATCAAAATTAGAGCTCACAGACCACAATTTATAAACAATACTCCCACAGTGGAATAGACAACCGTGACTAATCAGGTCCTAGCACTTGAATTCTGGCATGGTGTATATGCCCACAAGTGCACAAAATGGAGGTGAATCATGCAAGAAGGCACTGAGCAACTCGGGTCTCACGAAGGGACGTTGTGCAGGCAATGTTTAGTTTCCTTTAGTTTAATTTAGAGATATAGCACGGAAACAGGCCATTCCGTCCACCATGTCTGCGCCGACCGTACAAACTAGAGACAATTTACAATCTTTACCGAAACCAATTAATCTACTAAAGCTTGTACATCTTTGGAGTGTGGGAGGAAATCAGAGCACCCAAGGGAAACCCACACGGTCACGGGGAGAATGCACAAGAGAATGTACAGGAGAATGTCCGTACTGACAGCATCGGTGGTCAGGAAGGAACCCGGGTGTCTGGCGCCGTAAGGCAGCAATTCTACCATCGTGTCAAACAGTAGAAGGAGTACAGAACCTCCCCTACACCCCATCATGCACCATCAGCCCTACCCAGTGTATGGGCATCACACATTGATCGCAACTGCACCATTGCCCACGTCATCTCAGACCCTACAGGACTGCTGATGCAGATGACTGATTCACAACATTAATAGAAAACAGATAAATATATTTCTTTCCTAAAATGTAAATGTTTTTTTTTAAAATAGTCACAGCTTAATGAATCAAGATTAAATGGCCTACTTCAACTATTCAAATATCTGACAGTTTATAAAATAACTACAGATATAGTTACTGTATACTATAATTTATAGAATAACTATATACATTAATTTATTCCTTTGTTTCTGCTAAAATGTGCATGCTTTTAAGATGTGCTAACGAGTGGGGTTGTAATGAAATGCTTAAAATATTAATAGCTTGACTATCTTGGGTTCATGTGAAATTTAGCAACATTCATTCTGATCACATCTGCAAATGGCCTTTTCCCATTTCCTGATACAGAGACTTGAACTATAACAATCTGGATGAATTTCCTGCTGCCGTGAAGGTTTTAGCCAATCTCAAAGAACTGTAAGTATCCATTGCTGTCTAGCATTGCAGCCCAGCGAGCTGATATAGCTTTACAACTCAAGTAAACACAGATAATGTTATTGCCTTCGTATATTACCGAGTGGCCTCATTCACTTCACACGGTGCATGGGTGTGCGGGTCTGGGACCTGGTCAGTCAGGCTTTTTCCCTTCCACACGACAGCAACCCCCCTGACTTTCTGAGCACATGGGGCAGGCAGCATTTACAAGAGAGCCTGAAGTGTGACTTACAGCCCATTGGAACACCTGATGTCACCCCATTGCCACCCAAAACTTGGGAACCAGCGGCAAGTCAATGTTGTGAGGGCTTTCTTCTTGCACACGTTTGCAATATTGCTAAAGGAAGCAACAAACTAGTTCTGCTCGTATAACTGGCATTTACATTTCTATCTCAAGTAAGTTCAAACATTTAGCTCCATCATCAAAATCTGATAAAACAGACCCCAATCTTGGAATTGACAACCCAAATCAAAAGAAGAAAACAAGTAAATACAGATGGGGTTCCTCTAATAACAACAGTTTATGACTTGGTTTGTTATCTTAATTATCTTTACAACTTTTTGCTGCTTTTTCCTTTGAAAGAAAACTACAAATCATGCGGTCTCTGAAACCTTTCAGCATGTGAAAGATTGCCAGGCATCTGTGTAAAGTGAAATACATGTGAAGTGATATTCCAATAATCTGGCATCCTTGAGACTATGGTGATGCTAGACTAGAAAATTTCCATGATTTGTGGATTTTACTCTTGTACTACTCCAATCTGTTTTATTTTTACGTTACACAGTCATAGAGTCATACAGTGTGGAAACCTGGCCCAACCTGCCCGCACAGACCAACATGTCCCATGTACACTAGTTCCACCTGCCTGCGTTTAGCCCATATCCCTGTAAACTTGTCATATCCACATACCTGTCTAATTGTTTCTTAAACATTGTGATAGTCCCAGCCTCAACTACGTCCTTTGGCAGCTCATTCCATATGCCCACCGCCCGTTGCGTGAAAAAGTGACCCCTCAGACTCCTATTCCTTTTCCCCCTCACCTAAAACCTATGTCCCCTGGTTCTTGATTCCCCTACTCTGGGCAAGAGACTCTGTACGTCTCTTATGATTTTATGCACCTCCATAAGATCAGTGGTGTCATAACTTTTTCAGTGCACGCAGTAGGTTTAAAGGGAGTGTTCCTGACTCCCGGTCCCGCTCCCCAACCTCACCATTGTCACATATCTGGCCCAGAGAAAGACCCTGACCCCAGCTCTGTATCTTACCCATCTTCACGACCCTTGGATCCCACTCGGATCTAATGTGTGAACAAAATGACAAACTATCGGCCTTGCTGAACATCCAGATGCTGTGTCATCAGAATTTAACTAATTGCGGAGCAATTAGTGCTGAAATTTACCCAGAGGAAGATGCTGCTTCTTTTGTAAGAAAGGTAATTACTAGGGATTACTAGACTGTGGCTGCCCTGGCTAAAGCCATTGAAAAGAATTCAAAAGTAATCAGAAGCCTGCTATAGCCCTTGGGATGCTTCAATTGATGTAATGCAAAGAACTACTGGAGGATTACTGTAAAGTGGGGCAAGAGGAGGTGTTGAGCAAATGCCAAGTCCTTCTCACGAAAGGCAAAGGAAAAATTGGCGTAAAGAAACGTGGAACATGTCCTGGCGTGGCTCCAGAGTGCAGTCCGTAGTCATGTTGGCAGAAGCAGATTGTCCAAAGAAGGTCCACAACTTCGGAAGATCAGCGTTCTGAAAAGAATAAATAAGAGAAAGAATGTTTCCTTTTTAAGAAGAAAATTGAAGGTCTTCCATTTCAAATAGGAACTTAGATTATCATGTGAATCAGTATTATGAGAGTTTTGAAGCCAACCCTTCAACAAAAACAACAGAGCAAAAAGAATTCCATTGTCAGTCATGCATGGTTTCACTATTTCAATGCTCGTTACATTGTCCTCTGCGGGTCTACATTATCTAACCCCAGCACATCCAGATCTGCACCCAGTGGACTGGAGTAACTCAGTGGGACCGGCAGTGTCTCTGGATAGAAGGAATGGGAGACGTTCTCAGGTTGAGACCCTTCTTCAGAGATTCTATCTAGGGATGCTGCCTGTCCCGCTGAGTTACTCCAGCATTTTGTGTCTATCTTCGGTGTGAACCAGCATCTGCAGTTCCTCCCTACACCTGCAACCAATACTCTGACCTTTCCAGTCTCCATTAGCTCTTCCTTCATCCATCCATTTGGCCCCTTTCTGGACACTGCTGCCACATGATCATACAGTTCGCCTATGTCTGCATTAACTCTTTCCCCAGCCCCTCTGGAATGGGCAGAGTCTTTAGCTACCTTGCTCCAACACCCATGGAAACTCCATCCAAACTCGTTCTGCTTTCCATATGTTTTCTAACATTTGATTGTCTCCTAAAGCTCACCTGATTCTGCTTTGGGATCTCTGCCTTGGGATGTTTGGACTAGTCAACGCTGATAATGAAACTGTGACTAGCATTTAATGTTAGTGGCATTTTCTCATAGAACATAGAACAGTACAGCACAGGAACAGGCCCTTCAGCTCACAATGTCTGTGTTGAACACGATGCCAAGACCAACAACGTTATGCCATTGGTAAAGATAACACTTCGTATCAGATTATCTCAAAACATTTCACACAAGAATTCCTTCTGAACTGCAAGGGAGCATTATTTCTCAAATGAGTTGTACTGCATTTTAGAAAGCCAGGATTCTGAAATAAAATGATCCCTTACTTAGAGATCATCAAGTGAATACCCATGGTTTGAAATAAAAGTAGGAAGTAGCATATATTGCATATATTGCAATAAGAAATGTGTCTGGACATGAAGATTATTGTGTGTCATTATTATCTTTCAGGGGGTTTCACAGCAACAACATAGGGTCGATCCCTGAACATGCATTCTCTGGCAATCCGTCGCTTATAACAATGTAAGTTTGCTTACAACGTTTACTTTTTGGATGGTTGCCAATGGATTCAGTGGGATTTACATCAGTTGCAGTTATGGGCAAAGAAATGGCAGATGGAGTTTAATCCAAGCATGTGTGATATGTTGCACTTTGAGAGGTCAAATACAAGAGGCACTAAATTGTTGAAAAACACTATTTGACGGCTGAGTCCATTCTTTGTGTGGCACGGAGTCATATCATGAAGTTGCAAATGGTCTCACGAATGTACTGCAAGGATCTGGGTGCAATGGGGAAATTAAGAGGGGACACTGTGGTAGAGTGATCCCACACCTCAAAGCCTATTGTCATTTGCAAACTGGTATTTTGGAAGTTATCAGAGAAGGAAATGTTAGGTTGTTCAATTAAAAATATGTAGTTAGTAGAAGGGAAATATATCACCAACATGATCTATTAAATATAAAATAATTAATAGTTCAGTTTAGTTTACTTTAGTTTAGAGATACAGCATGGAAACAAGCCCTTCAGCCAACCGAGTCCTCGCTGACCAGCAACCACCCTTACACACAAGAGACAATTTAAAGAAGCCAATTAATCTACAAACCTGCACGTCTTTGGGATCTGGAAGGAAACGGGAAAGCACCTGTGGTCAGGATCGCACCCTGGTCACTGGTGCTGTAAGACAGCAACTCTACCGCTGCACCACTTTGCCGCCAATACTGAACAAACTTTATTTAGTGTTGACAAAAGGCTGGAGAAACTCAGCGGGTGCATCTTCAGTCTGAAGAAGGGTCTCGACCCGAAACGTCGCCTATCTCCTTCGCTCCTTAGATGCTGCTGCACCCGCTGAGTTTCTCCAGCCTTTTGTGTACCCTTGATTCTCCAGCATCTGCAGTTCCTTCTTTAAAACTTTATTTAGTCATGTATTTTGCTCATTCGTGTCTAATTTGAGACGATCAACATGAATGAAAAGATTGTTGAACTAATAATAATAATAATAATAATAATAATAATAATACATTTTATTTATAGGGCGTCTTTCAAGACTCTCAAGGACACCTTACAATTAACAAAATGAACAAGCATAAAACAAAAACCCATATACAGCAACAATACACAATTCGGAGAGAGAGCAGCGGCAGCCAATCGCGCCAGCGTTCACTCTCGCCTCCAGAGCCATCTGCAGCACACCAGAAAAGATAAAACGCAACAGTAAAGAATTTAACATAAAACATTAAAAACATCCCCCCACAATGGTTCCCACTGTGGGGGAAGGCACAAAGTCCAGGCCCCGTCCCCATGTCCACCCTAAGTAGTCGGGCCTATTGAGGCCTCCACAGTCGCCGCTACGGAGGCCCGATGTTCCCGGCTGTTCTCACCGGGTGATGGTACTCCGGCGTCGGTAGACCCTCTCCGCGGCTTGGGGTGCCAGGAACAGTCGCCTCCTTACCGGAGACCGCGGCTTCCAAGCCAACAGGCCGTGCTGTGCGGAGCTCCACACACTGGCGATCTCGGCGAGAGATCCCAGGCTCCACAAGTGTAAGGTTCAGCGCCGCCGCCCGCTGCTGGCCGCTCCCCAGACCCGCGGCTCCGCGATGTTTTTCTCGGCGGTCGCAGCATACCGGAGTACCAGCGCGGCGACCCAGGCAAGGCACCGCCCGCTCCGCGATAGCGCTCCAGCGCTGCGCCGCCTCCGAAGCCGAGGTTCTGGCCAGGTTCCCTCAGGAAAACGCCACTCCAGACCCCGCTGGTAGGCCGCGAGGACGGGTCAAAGTTGCTGCTCGAGGAAAGCCGCCTCTCCAACCAGATAGGGACTTGAGAAAGCAGTTTCCCCCTCCCCCCCCCCCACCCACCACCTCCCACACATAAAGAGATTAGACTCCCAACTAACACTTTTTAACATACTAAAAATAAAGAAGTGAAAAAAAACGGACAGCTGCAGGACTGGCAACTGTACAGGACAGCGCCCCCTCGATTTGAGTGTCGATTTCCTGACACTCACACTGCCCAAGACCGCAAGAAATTGCAGAGAGTTGTCCATGTAGCCAAGTCCATCACGCAGACTAGACTTCCCACCAGTAACTCCATCTACACTTCATGCCTCGGTAAAGCAGCCAACTTTATCAAAGACTTGTCCCACTTTGCTCGTTCCTTCTTCTCCCCTCTCGTACAATACCGAGAACTATATTCTGCACTCTATATCTACCCTTTTGCTCTTCCTATTATACTTGAGTTTGACGATTGTATTTATGTATGGCATATCTGATCTGTTTGGTTAGCATGCAAAACAAAGCTTTCCATTGTACATTTGACAATAATAACTCGTAAACATAAACGTAAACAATAATAAACGTAAACTGTTGAAAACATAGATATGATTACAGTGTTTCTCCTCCACAGCCACTTTTATGACAACCCCATTCAGTTTGTTGGCAAGTCAGCTTTCCAACATTTACCTGAGTTACGCACACTGTAAGTACACCTGTAAAATGAAGCCCCCTCCCCCCATGTACAACATTTACAGGGGGCAAGATCTGTTTCTTAAATATTGATTCTGTTTCCCACCCTAGCTCACTTAATGGAGCCACAAAAATAACAGAATTTCCTGACCTTATTGGAAGCATCAATTTGGAAAGTCTGTAAGTTTGGCATCAATAATTTTATTCTAAATATATTTGTAAGAGATCAACTAATGCATCAAGAGTAACAGCTTTTACTTTGTCAGGACTTTGACGGGAACACAAATTACATCCCTTCCAAGCACCATTTGCAAGCAGTTACCGAATCTTCAAGTCTTGTAAGTCCCTTATCACTTCTTCACTCAACAATGTCCATAAATCACTTCTGGAATCAAATCGAATATTAGATATTTTAAAGAATTTCAAGAATTATAAAGTAGATGACCGCTTTGTCAAAATGAATTACCGTTCCTTCACCCTGTGTTAACAAGGAGGGCACATATTCCTTCTGGACTATTTTGGTTTTCAACAAACTGAACAAACAGGCATCTGTTTATTGAAACCGATGCGTGCTCGCTCGTCCCCTTTGGCTCGCGGAAGTGTGGGGATTTGGTCAAGTTCAAGGCCGCTGCTGATTTTGGAGCTGTGTACAAAATCACGAAAGAGAATCAGATGGAAAATAGAAAAATCCGCTTGTGCAGTATTGCCCATTTTACATTGTCACTCAAGGGAATTCTACGTGTCTGACTAAGTGCTGGTTTACACATAGCTTCGAAGGGGATCAGAGAATATGAGGGAAAACTAACATATTAGTAAATGGACCAACTGTAGGTGGATACAGTCATGGGCATGGGGATAAGCTGTTGATTTTGTTGGCTGTTTTGTATTTTTATCTGTGTATTTCTACTAAAATCAGTAATGAATTTTCATTGAGCTGAATGTGATGTTTTACCGTATAATGTTAATGCCTCCGGACTATTTAACTTCATGATTTCAATGTTGATATTTATGTTTAAAAAAAATCTAAAATAGCACTCCCAACCTGTATCTGCACCCTTTATAGTGTTTAAATGGTCTTATGTTTAACAGAGATCTGTCTTACAACTGGATCGAGCAACTACCTAGTCTCTACGACTGTCGAAAGCTTCAGAAGCTGTAAGTTGGATCAAAGACTACGGTGTAGGAAAGTGTACTGAGATGGTTTACTCCATTTCTATTATTCGCATTTGAATGAATGAATGAATGAATGAATGAATAGGTTTATTGGCCAAGTATTCACATACAAGGAATTTGCCTTGGTGCTCCACCCGCAAGTGACAACATGACATACAGTGACAGTTAAGAATGATACATAAAACATTAAACATTAATAATAAAACATGATTGATTAAACATGTGAATTAAATAAAATACCAGAGCAAAAGGAGGCTACAGAGTTTTGGTTATTGAGTAGAGCTACTACTCGTGGAAAAAAGCTGTTTTTATGTCTGGCTGTGGCAGCTTTGACAGTCCGGAGTCGCCATCCAGAGGGAAGTGATTCAAAGTGTTTGTGGCCAGGGTGAGAGGGGTCAGAGATGATCTTACCCGCTCGCTTCCTGGCCCTTGCAGTGTACAGTTCGTCAATGGAGGGAAGGTTGCAGCCAATAACCTTCTCAGCTGATCGGACGATTCGCTGCAGCCTCAGGGTGTCGTGCTTTGTGGCTGAGCCAAACCAGACCATGATGGAGAAGGTGAGGACTGACTCTATGATGGCTGTATAGAACTGGACCATCATTGCCTGTGGTGGATTGTGCTTCCTCAGCTGCCGCAGGAAGAACATCCTCTGTTGTGCCTTTTTGACTGTGGAGTCAATGGTAGCCCCCCCACTTAAGGTCCTTGTAGATGATGGTTGTGTCGTCCGCAAACTGGAGAGCTTGACAGAGGAATCAGTGGTGCAGTCATTGGTGTAGAGGGAGTAGAGGAGAGGGGAGAGTACTCAGCCTTGCGGTGCTCCTATGCTGAGGGTTTGTGGGTCCGAGATGTGCTTTCCCAGCCTCACATGCTGCTTCCTGTATGTCAGCAAGCTGGTGATCCACCGACAGAGGGGTTCAGGCACAGTCAGCTCGGAAAGTTTGGAGTGTAGTAGCTCTGGCACAATGGTGTTGAATGCAGAGCTAAAATCAACAAACAAAATCTTCGCATAGGTCCCCTGGCGGTCTAGGTGATGGAGGATGAAGTGCAGGCCCAGGTTGACTGCATCATCCACAGATCTATTGGCCCGATATACAAACTGCAGAGGGTCCAGCACAATGTTCATGATATTTTTTAGCTTGGCCAGCACAAATCTTTCAAGGGTCTTAATGACTACAGAGGTCAGTGTGAGAGGCCTGTAGTCATTAAGACAAGTAATCCTTGCCATTTTGGGTACAGGGACAATGGTGGAGACTTTGAAGCAGACAGGGACATTATAGGTTAGCAGGGACTGGTTGAAAGAGCCTGTGAAGACCGGGGGCCAGTTGTTCGGCACAGAGCTTGAGAGTAGAGGTGGAAACATTATCCGGTCCAGGAGATTTCCGACTTTTCTGTCTTCTCAAAAGCCTCTCCACCTCCTCTATTTTTATTGTTGATGATGGAGAAATGATGTTGTGCAGCACTGAGGGTGTGGGTAATTGGGTGTGAAGTGGTGTTTGGAGAGGGGTGGGTGGGAAACTTTCCAGTCTTTTCAGACTGGAGTCTTGCTTTAAGTATGTGTGAAGTGGTGAATGGGGAGGAGTGGGTGTAGAAGGGTCCATTCTTTGCAGAGTGGGGTCTGGCTGTGTTTGTTGGGGAGGGGGTACCAGGGTTACGTTTCTGCTTGTCAAACCTGCAGTAGAACTAGAATTTCTAAGTAAGCTTGACTCTGTTTCTCCGATAGAGAATTAATGTATGCCTCTTTATGGTAAGCATGAGTTAAGGGTGCATGCAGGAAAATGCCACTCGTTGTGTGTGCAGTGTTTTTCCGATCCATCTGGAATCCTCTTACCATTAAGCAAACAAAAATTCCTCTGACATTTGAAGTCTGCTCTTTAAAATTATTTTCTCAAACTATTTCCATTTTCAGTGACCTGCATCACAATAAGATTAATGAAATCCAGCAGGACACTTTCTGGCAGCTCACCGCCCTGCGATCACTGTGAGTAGCTTATGCTTCACGTCCCTGAACGATTTGTTTTAAGAACATGAATAAAATTAGCTTGACTTTGTATTCCAGTAGGAACAAAATAAAAGTGCTCTCGTTGAACATTCAAATCACCAAGGCATGGAATGCACCGGCTAAATACTGGTAAACTGAATCAATATAGACGTGCAGGAAAGTACCGCAGGTGCTGGTTTCAATCAAAGGTACTGCAGACATAAAACTCAGCGGGACAGGCAGCATCTCTGGAGAGAAGGAATGGTGGAGACGCTTCTTCAGACTGATGTCAGGGGAGAAGGTGGGACAGAGGCAGAATGTAGTCGGAAATAGTAAGATGTGCACGTGATGATCTGCACGCAAAGAGAAGGCCGAAAGGCCTTTCCCTGAGCTGTACGACACCATGACTTACCAAATATTTTAAAGTTCCTGAGGCGACTTGAATCCTCTAATTTGTAATTATAAATCGATAATAGATAATAGGTGATTATAGCAGGTAATATACAATTGGTAATTAAGCGGCATGTTCTAGGATGAGAGAAATGCAGCAGCGACGGAAGAGTTTGAGAGGAGATTTTGAGCCCAAGCTGAGGTCAGTGAGAGTTCGGCAGCTGGATGAGAATAGGTTGAAACTGGGAAAAGGCCAGGCACCAGAATGGGAGGAGTACCCAGATGTTGAAAGCATGGTGAGCTGAAGGAAATAAAGGAGATGCAGAGGAACAAGGTTGAGAAGGGATTTGGATCCAGGGTTGGGAATTTTAAAGTCAACTGACACCAGACCAGGAGCCAGTGTGGGTCAGCTAGAACAAGGGTGACCCGTCCCTTCTCTCCAAAGATGCTGGTCTCGTTGAATTACTCCAGCACCTTGCGAATATTTTAAGGGCGAGCATGACCTGGGCAGCAGAAATGTTTATATGGTGCTGGCCAGAAAGCGTTGAAAACATCAAGTCTATATAAATGCTAATTGTTCCAAAAATAATAACTTCTCATTTACTTCAAAGCACCAGTGACTGGCAAAGAGAGAAACAACAGATTATTTAACACTTTGAAGCAATAGCCCTGATCCGATAAAGTGGGGAGAGGATTGCAGTGTGTACGGACAATTGTCTATGCCGTGTTTTATTTGATTGATGAGTTTATACAGGAACAATAATAAACATATATACTGGCATTGAGAGGGGACCCATAAGATCGGGGTTCTCTTCTGAGCTGCGTGTGATCTTCAACTATATTTCATCATGGTGCAATTCTTGCTAAACGCACGAGATCTATTAAATCTTAATCTAAGAATACCCAGCCAGGGACATTCAAAATATATTCTGACTGCCAAAACAGTTACTTTATCATCAAATGTAGTGAAATTCCAAAAACAATTCAGTAAAATTGGTGCCCTCTCTCCCTGGTTCTGTATTCTGCGCTCTGCAGTGTTCTCAATGACTCTGGAAAATCAGTGACTAATTGAGAAAACTCAATTTGAATGGGTGGAGCCTTGATGATCAGCTGTTTCATCTTTCCTGCAAGTGCCTCTGCAAAGTAAATCGCAGACAAATCTCCAGCAAAATTATGCAGTCATTGGCTTTGTCAGCTGACATATCATGCCTACCCTTGCTTTTAGCCGATAAATAATGAAAAATAAAATCTCCAAAAGATACCAGTAATTTGTTTTCTGCTAGTGGAACTTGAGCTTGGCAATAAACGCCGTCTGGGGAGAATGTACATCTTTGTTCATTTAACTTTTAACAGTGCTGGAAGTGGCTTTCAAAGCACACCACTGACCCACCCCGTTTGTTAGTGGGATGGACTGGTCAGTGGCGAGATGACAGTGAAAAAGAACGGAAAGTAAAATGGAAATAGGCCAGAAACCAAAACGGTTTGCAGTTACGAAAAGTATATAATGATTTTGCCAACCAAATATTTAAGTTATAGGCCTAACTAATCTATAATTGCTCATCACTACATGAATTTGGAATTCATTTTAGAGAAACCTAAAGCAGAAATAGTCAATTTCGTAAATTACTGCCCATAATGGGAACGACACATGCAAACCTAACTGAAAAATGTAAGTCCCGACCAAATTAAACATTGGCTCAGCCCAAATCGGATTATTGCCTGCAATTCTGAGTGCCACGTTATGGAAATAGAGGAAGCAGACATATTTATGAGAATAATATCGTAGAAGAGGTTTTTAGAGTTATTTAGTTGGACTGGATGGAGCTCCTTTGCATGGAGGGGAATTTTGATGGAGTTATTGACATTTCTGAAGGGTTACCATAGGAGTTGATGAAGAGAAAGTCTTTCCCACAGGAGAAGGATTAATAACCAAAGGACAGAGATTGATGATTTGCAAAAGGGCAAAGATGGTTGATGGAAAACTTTGTGTATTTAAGGAATGATTACGATTTAGATTGTGTTATGTGGTAGGTTATTAGATATCAATTCCAATGAGAATTCGAAAGTGATCTGGATGAACACTTTAGGAGAAGATATTGCAGGGCTGTGGAGAAAGAATAGATGACAGGAACAATTTGCAAAGAGGCAACGTAGGCTCTGTGATCTGACTGCCTTCTCTTGCACATTCTATATCTCTCCCTGTGTCCTTACACATATCCAATTCAATGCTGGGTGATCAACAAGAATGTATTAACATTGGGAGTATTGGTATTTTCACTTTAAGAGCTGACATGATCTAATTGATGGACTCATTTTCATATGTTTACATCTCATCACAACACACATCTATATCACTATTATGTCTTGTCACATTGTTTAATATCTGCCTTATGTTTAATGTACCACCCCTTAATTTTTTTTGTTAACATTAGATGTGAACGCGTGGGCAAGGGGTCAAACTTTCTTGCCATTGCCTTGATTTTAGAACTGAGTCTATTGGTGAGAACTCGGCAATGCACCCTGTGAGATAGCAGGGGCAGCTTTGACTGTTACCCCTGGAATTGTGCATTTACAACAAATGCTAGAAATTGCTGTCAGGTTTTCTTTGCTCTCCCGAATGCAAAAATTGGCACGTACACTTCAAACACACAAATTGCCTAAAAATAAGGCTTTGAATTATACCGAATAATGCTAAGAGATTTTTTATGGCATCCGGCTTTTTGAAAAGGTTGTCTACAGAGGTCCAGGCTCAACTGTAGGTTGAAGGGACAAAGGGATTTACCAGGCTATTGTGGGGTGAAATGGGGCAAAGCTGAATTGGTTGGGGATTAGCTCAGAGGAGATTAAATAAAGAGGTGCACAATTGAGGTGTATAAACCCATTCCCATAGCACATTAACCTGTTGTCTTACTTTAGACCATGTTGCATGTATTCTGATAGGAGCTGTCACAGTAATTGCATGCAGGTCACAGTGCACATTTCACAGTTTCCACACACAGTGGTGGATGGTGGTGACAAGCTCGATCAAATAAGATAGCGTTTTGGAATGCAAAAGATTGCAGATATTGGAAACCTGAAATAACCCTGATAATTCTGAAACTAGTCATCCTACGTGATAGCACCAGTGGCGATAGTTTAGTTTATTGTCACGTGCACCGAGGTACAGTGAAAAGCTTTTGCCACCTGCTAACCAGTCAGCGGAAAGCCAATACAGGATTACAATCATGCCATCCACAGTGGACAAATACATGATAAATGCAATAACGTTTAGTGCAAGATAAATTCCAGTAAAGTACGATGAAAGTTCAAGGGTCTGCCATGAGGTAGATAGTAGCTCAGGACTGCTCTCTCATTGTTGGTACGATGGGTCAGTTGCCTATAACAGCTGAGAAGAAACTGTCCCCGTGATAAACAGAGTTCTCATGAAAGGTTGTGAACCTGCAAACATTAATGCTGAATCGCTCTCCATTGGAACACCTGGATAAGAGAGGCACCTATGTCAGACTCCTGTTGCTCTGCCTTTAATACCATTATACCATTCAAGCTCATCACCAAACTCGCAGGATTCGCTATCTACCTCTTTGGTGACCCTCAGACTATCCTTGATCGGACTTCTGAAATAAAGTTTGGATCCATGAAGAGAGCATGGTGGCACGGAACTGAGAAAACATGGGATCATAACAAATTTAAACCGCTGAGAAAAACCACTCGGCTCATGTTTGTACTAGTCTAAAATGAGCTACCCAGCCTAATCCCATTCCTTCTCCCCAGAGATGCTGCCTGTCCTGCAGCTTTACTCCAGCTTTCTGTGTCTATCTTCAGTTTAAACCAGCATCTGCACATAATCCCATTGCGTGGTCCAGAGGCCTCCGGACCTCTCCTCTCCAATTATACATCCAAGTAAATATGATGGAGGTTATTTTTCCCCACTATCACTTTTCCAGGCAGTGAGTTGCAGATTCTAATCATCATAATTTGGGTGAAAATAAAAACCTCATCATTTCAGTTACTTTGAATCTATGCCCTTTGATTTTTTTTAGCTCACTATTAAAGGAAATATATCCTTCCTATTGACTCTGTTCAAGTCCCTCATAATTGTACACACCGCAAGTAAGTCTCTCCACTCGATTTCCTCTGTGCCAAAGAAAACAGCTCCAGCCATTCCAACCTTGTCACGTTAATAAAATTATCCAGTTTTCATAGTAACCTGGCAAATCTTCTCTTGTATTCTATCCAACTATAATCGGAGTAATTCACAGTGGCCAATTAACTTAACAACCAAGGTAGACACAAAATGCTGGAGTAACTCAGTGGGCCAGGCAGCATCTCTGGAGAAATGAAATAGGTGACATTTCGGGTCGAACCTCTTCTTCTGTCTGGAGGAACTCCCATTGGAGAGAGGAGGAGAACTTCGTTGAGGAGATTTTGCAGTGGAGCAGACAAAATGTGTAGGAAGGAACTGCAGTTGCTGGTTTACAATGAAGATAAACACAAAATGCTAGAGTAACTCTGCAGAACAGGCAGCATCTTTGGAAAAAAGGATTAGGTGACGGTATGGGTCTGAAGAAGGGTCTTGACCCGAAACATCATCTATTCCTGTTCTCCAGAGATGCTACCTGACCCAAAGGACAACAAAGAACATTTATTGTCACATACACCAATTGATGCAGTGAAATCTGAGTTACCATGCAGCACACAGATAAGATGAACACAACACTATAGAATTTAACATAAAACCATCCCCCCCACAACGGAATCAACGTTTTCCACTGTGAGGGAAGGCAACAAAGTCCAGTCCTCCTCCTCTTGTTCACCCGTGGTCGGGGCCTATTGAGGTCTGCGCAGTCGCTGCAACGACGGCCCGATGGTTCAGGCCCACTCGCCGGGAAGATGGAACTCCAGCGTCGGAAGAACACTGTGAGCGGCCTGGAGTTCCAAATCGGCCGCTTCCTACCGGAGACCGTGTCTCCCGAAGTCCACATGTTGAGCTGGGCGGAGCTCCAACATAGGCGATCCTCGGCGAAAGATCCCAAGCTCCGTGATGTTAAAGTCAGCGCCGCCCGCGGCTGGAAGCTCCGCAAATCACAGCTCCATGATGTTAAAGTTGGCAATCCCAACACTCCGGAGCTCCAACACGGTGACCCCGGTAAGGCATCGCCCGCTCCACGACGGCACTTCAGTGCTGCGCTGCTGAAGCTGAAGCTCTGGCCCGTCTCCGGCAGGAAAGGCCGCACCAATCCAGATGGTAGGCCGCGAGGAGGGGGCGAAGATGCGGCTCGGAGGAAAGACGCATCCTCGACCAGGTAGTGACTGAGAAAAACAGTTTCCCACCCCCCACGTAAAAAGACTAAAAGACCTCCAAGACAGAACTTTTTGACAGACTCAAAATTAAAAAAATGATGAAAGGACGATTAGCTGCAGGCATGGCTGCCACACTTGATGGCGCCATCACTAGGACTCGCTGAATTACTCCAGCATTTTGTGTCTATCTTCGGTATTCCTTCCTACACAACTTAACAACCAATCTTTCAGATGTGGGAGAAAATCAGAGCACCCAACGGAAAGTCACAGGAAGAATGTACAAACGCCACACACACAGCGCCGTAGGTTGGAAATTATGTTGTAGTTTGTTTATTTCATCAAGGAGAACTAACAAACAATCAATTTTAGAGCCCAAAATAGAATTGTTTTTTTTTAGTCTCTTGAGTTTCTGAATTGATGTGGGTTGAATTTATTCTAGGATTTAAATGTTAATGACCATGACTGCATAATGTATATAAAAAGTGCATCTCCTGAGGCATAGCATTCCCAGAGAACATGCCAACACGAACCATATCAATCACAAATAATGAGAAGCAATTGTCATTAAACATTTCTTTGGTGGCAGAATTGGGAACATTGGTACTTGTGAAAGAAATTTTCAACATTGTTTTTCAATTGGCAACGGTGACACAGCTTAGCGATCAATATGGATCTGATTTTATATCAGGTTGAATGCCGACTGTAAACAGCAGTTGCCATGATTCAACGGAGAGGCAGTGGATGACGGGAGGGTGTGGTACTCATTTATTTTTCCATAACCTCTACACATCACTTAAAGACAAAACCAGCGTTTGAAAAATAGTGAGGAATTATTTTCCACAACCTGAGAACGTTACTTCTCAAATCTCTCCAAAATAAGAGTTGGCTTTGGGTTCCAAGAAAGCATAGGAGATTGTTTTGTCAATAATGGTGGTGGTCACTAATGGTAACTCCTATGTGACTCATGCCTGCAAGTGTGGACATGGCCATTGCCTAACAATACAACTGTTACTATGTTCCCTTGGTTGAATCGGCTGCAAACCTTTGTACATTTAGACTGGTTACTTGACTAAGATTATCACAGATAGCTTGCGCTTACCACAATCATCAAACGAATAGTCTTTTTTTAAACCCAGGTGCACATTTGCAGATATATCCCCTTCTGTATCTAACTTCCTTCCCCCCCCCACCCCTCTCCCCTCTTATTTCCTGACTCCTCTCCCAGCTTTGGACATCTCACATGAAATACTGTGCACAGTTCTGAACTCAGTAATGTAAAAACTCAAATAATTCTGCTTTCCGACTGCTCAGTAATCCCCATGGTTCAGTATCTGGCTCACCAAGTAATGCTTCCCATTCCCCTGAAATTCATGGGGTATTACAGAAGCAACATAGAAGTATGTATCTTTTTAAGCAGCAGCACAGTCTGATACAGTCATGAAAACCTCTGGCATTTCAGGCCAACTAATCAGATTATTTATCTAACAAGCATCAGGGACTTACTTAAATAAATCAACCTGCCGTATTCATCCGAGACCTCTCCGTTCAGCATTTGCAATGAGAAGCTTTATGTTCTGAAAATTATGCCGCTCCTAAATAGGTTTATTTTATCTAAAATGTTAAATGTCTGATCGGATCTTGGAAAGTTAAATTCTAAAATGGCAAAGAGGGTGATAATGAGCATAAAGAAGGAAGATAGGAATGCCTTGTGTATCTTGGAATTGTCCCATATTTAATTATCTAATTTGTACAGTTGTACATGTCACATTGACCATTTTGCATGCATTCTACAAACAGTACCAAACAGATAACCAATTATTTCATTTTGGTGCTATTGATTAAGAACCAAAACTTCTCAGTTGAATAAAAGAACACAAAGTGCTGGAGTAACTCAGCGGGTCAGGTATATCTCTGGAGAACATGGATAGGCAATGTTTCAGGTTGGGACCCTTCAGTCTCGATCCAAAGCGTTACCTATCCATGTTTTCCAGAAATACTGTCTGACCCGCTAAGTTATCCAGCACTTTGGTTTTTTTTTGTGTAAACCAGTGTCTGTAGATCCTTGTTTTTTCTTAGTTGAATGTACAAACTCCTGAGAGGAATAGATTGGATAAACTCGTAAAATGGGACACGCCCTTAAGTAAGATTATAAATTCAGAATTGAAAGTAATAATCTTCAATATTATAAATTGTCCCTGGTGTGTAGGATAGTGCTAATGTACAGGATGATCGCTGGTCGGCGCGAACTTGGTGGGTTAAATGCTGCATGACTCCATAAATAAGAAGCATTGGTGAAGAGAGCAACAGAGTTAACAGTTTAGTTACTGACCATTAATCTAAGGAACATCAACACCAAACTTTCATGCTGTTTCTCTCAGGCGGCCTAACCCCCTCCTGAGTGTTTTTAGTAACATTTGTTTAAATTTCACATTTCCAGCAACCACCATATTTCACTTTTGTAAAATCAGTCATGTGTGATAAAGGAAAAGTTGTGTTTTTATTTCCCACCAGAAACGCAATGTGCTGAAAATTTCCCCTAATCCAAAGCACATTTATTAAAAATAGTCTAAACAACTCCTGTTTGAGTTCACTGTTTGAATGCATAAACACTGCAATGTGCTAAACGTAAGTTTACAGAGATGGTCACACCTCACTGATGATCGCTGTGTATATCCCCACATTTAGTGACCTCAGCTGGAACAAGATTGTATTTATTCATCCGGAATCATTTATTTCTTCACCATCCTTAATCAAACTGTAAGTGTTGACTCTGCGGATATCACAAATTGTAAATATTTTTAATTTTTTTTAATATATAATGACATTTTTCTCATAGTTTATGCTTAATATAAATTGAAAGTTTGATGGTTTCCAAACAATTAAGTTGTCGCAAGTTCTCAAAACTATTTAGATCTTGGGTAGACAATTTTACAAATTTTACATATTTAGATCCTAGGTAGACAAAAATGCTGGAGAAGCTCAGAGGGTGAGGCAGCATCTTTGGTGCGAAGGAATAGGAATTTGCTCCACAGATGCTGCCTTACACACTGAGTTTCTCCAGCATTTTTGTCTACCTTCGATTTTTCCAGCATCTGCAGTTCTTTCTTAAACATTTAGATCCAGGTTGATTTTTGCATGTGCTATAGGCTGTATTTACCCTCCGTTGAGTTAGTTTTTCTTTCTCTGTTATTTTCCACATCTTTTACCGTACTTGGTTAAGTCTTTTAGACTGGCTTAATCACAAAAAATAAATTAATTCTAGGACTGAGTCCAAACATCCATGTTCAATTGTTTAACCGTTGGCTTATTGACAATATGGAATTGTTTTACAAGCAGGTAGATACCTATAGGGAGCACTACTCATTAGAAGAGCAGAGCAATGCTGCTGGCTCATTGCTCAATGGTTCATAACAAGATGAGACATAGGAGAAGTTAGACCATTTAGCCCATCTGCTCCACCAATTGATCATGGCTGATCCATGTTTCCCTGTCAACCTCATTCTCCTGCCTTCTCCCTGTAAACTTTGACACCCTTACTAATCAAAAACCTAACAATCTCTGCTTTAAAAGTACCCAATGTCTTGGCCTCCACCACCATCTGTGGCATTGAATTCCGTAGGTTCACCACCCTCTGGCTAAATAAATAAACAACCCTCTGGTTACTACTCAGTAAATTGTGAGCCATACTTGCTCGAATTTCCAACAGAGCAAGATTTCTCGCATGCTGTGTATTGGGACAATAATTGACGATGAACCAGTGCAAGCAAACAACCATTCCATTTGTGCCACCCTCTCAATCCAGTGACTGGAACTCAAATATGTCGGGAGCTGAAGGATTGCTGCACTGCAAGAGAACCCAGCTTTTAAATAGGATGTTATA
Source organism: Okamejei kenojei (assembly GCA_035221665.1). NCBI lineage: Eukaryota > Metazoa > Chordata > Chondrichthyes > Rajiformes > Rajidae > Okamejei > Okamejei kenojei. The sequence continues at coordinate 15,914,192 of CM069149.1, read as the reverse complement.
ATAAGGTCCTGTCTGCTGTTATGGGTGGATGTCAAAGACTCCATAGTACTATTTGGAAAAAGAGTAGGGGATTATTCCTGGTGATTTGATAAATAGCCATCCCTCGTTTAACATCACAAAAAATGTATTTGCTGTCTGTGATCTTGCAGTACATTACTCGGCTGCTCTGCATACTATCTTGCAATGGTGGATGTGCAAATTCAGGACTATTTCAGAAGCTGTAAAATGCATCAGGACATCCTGAAAGGGATGTGGAGGTTCTATGTAAATACAATGTATGCTTGCCAGACTTTAGGCTGGTGCAGCTGGTAGACCTGATGCCTCACATGGGCCAGAGACCTGATTTTGACCTGTGTCAGTGTTGCGTTTCCAGGTTCTCCCCATGACTGTGTGGGTTTGCGTCGGGTGCTCCAGTTTCCTCCCACATGCCAAAGATGTGCGGGTGTGTACGTTAATCGGCCTGTGTAAATTACCCCTCATGCCTAGGGAGTGGATCAAAAAGCAGGTTCACAAAGAACCTGTGAATGGGTCAGTGTGGACACAATGGGCTGAAGGGCCTGTTTCCATGCTGCACCTTTAAATTCCATTCAATTCATACCAGTCACTTGTTAGACTTCAGAAAAGACAAGATAAAAGCAGTGTGAAGGTGAACTTAGAACATTTCCCTGCAGCATGTCTAAACTTGTTTGACATTTCCTCTGTAAAGATCAATCGTACATAGTGTCAGGAGACTTGGTATTTTTCTTTGCATTCTTTGCTAACATAGTAAATTTCTTCAGTCATGACATTTGCAGGAAAATGGCAGCATTCTAGATTACCAAATGTAAGACACGTTTGGAACTAATTCACTTACTCATATTAATTTCATACAGTGACCTCACCTTCAACCTCTTGACATCTCTTCCTCTGTCTGGGCTAAGTGGCTTAACACACCTGAAAGTAACAGGCAACCAGGCTCTGCAGGACTTGCTGCCTGTTGAGACCCTCCAAAACTTGAGGTAAGGACAATCATTGTTTCCATTCTACCTTTGACACTTTGCCGTGCGTCTAAATTAAGGTTGAGTTTATTGGGGGGGGGGGTGGGGGGGGGAAACTCTTTCAATACATGTGTTTTGTTTTATAGTATACAACTGGGAGTATGAAATGTGTCATGAAATCAAGTGTAATACCCCTCATCAGGCAAAACTATTGGTTCCTCACCATTGTTGAAATTGCTTTGTAAAAATGAATGGCTCTCAGTCTGATCTGACATTTAATACTTGATTTGTCTTCCTGTACATTACAAAGTTTGTAGATGTGTTTCATTGACCCCGGATGCACACTGAAATGCAAATAGAAAAGAAAATCTAAGCCTGTGTACAAAAACATCCAGATGATATAAATGTATTTTTCCAAAACTTTAATGCAGTAATGTACTTTTATTTCATAACAGCCTTCAAAATTGATAACTGCTTCACTAATCACGGAAATTCTAGTGGATCTGGCAACAATGATATGCAGTATGAACTAATAATTAGGTTCACATTTTTGTAATCCTTTATGTAGTTTGTGTTTAAATGAGCATTCTTATGTCAAATGTATCCCTTTCACATGTCTTGCACTCCCATAACTCAATTCAATAATCAGAACAGATGTAATGGAACTGCTCATTCCATTCAATAACAAGGGTCAATTTCCATCCGTGACTTCCCAATGTCTCTCCACCACGTACAAGACACGGATCAGGGCCATGATAACTATTTTTCCTTTTCCAGGATACACAAAGCTCAAATAACGCAAAAGCAGCTTGACACTACTCAGGATAAAGTATTTGATTGGCAAAGAGAGACACAAAGTGCTGGAGTAACAGTGGGTCAGGCAATATCTCAGGAGGAAAATGATGGGGGACGTTTCGGGTCAGGAGCACCCTCTACCATTTGAACAGTGGACATGGTGCATACCAGCCTGAATTAGATACAGTTTCTTGCCCTATCCCCATAATCTTTGATACCCTTACTGAGCCTTGAAAATACCCAATGACTTGGCCTCCACCACCACCTGTGGCAATGAATTCCACAGATTCAACCTCTGACTGAGGAAATTCTTCCTCCTCTCCTTTCTAAAGGTTCGTCCTTTTATTCTGAGACTGTGCCCTCTGCTTCTAGACTCTCCCACTACTGCATACATCTTCCCCACATCCACTTTCCATATATCACCTTCAGCAAATCCCCACCTTCCCCCCCAAAACATGGATAGTTATTGCTCTTTTTTTTTATTCACAGGCTGCTGGAGATGCCATATGCTTACCAATGCTGTGCCTACAGCTCTTGTGAAGGTTCCTACAAACTTGCACATCAGTGGGAGGAGGTGGAGAGAAATAGCGATGATGAAGCTCATAAGCGGGATGCTGGAATGCTATCAGGTCAAGGTAACGGTTCAGCGTTGTCGTAAACAGGAATTGCTGCGAACACTTAGCCGGTCAGACAGCATCTGTAAAAAGAGGGTCAGATTTGGCACTTCAGGTCAAAGATCCTTCAACAGGACATGGAAAGAGAGAAAACAAGTTTATTTTAGGTTAAAGAGTTCCCCTTCCCTGCAACCTAAATCTAACTTAGTTTTATCCCTTTCCCAGTTCTTATAATGGGTCTTCGACACAAAACAATAACCATATTTCTCTAAACGCAGACGCTGTCTGACCTGCTGGGTGGTGCCAGCATTTTTTGCATTAATTTCAGACTGCCAACATCTGCAGCATTTTGATTTTCTGGTAAATGTTCTAATTTATTTTACTTGTTATTTGATTGATGCGAGCTAAACGGACCGTTCTGGTTTAACTCAAAAACATTTAGTTTATGTCTTTTCTAGTTGTTCTTTTAGAAGAAATAAACAGCACAAATGGTAAGATTTAAAATTGTGTTTTAGTGAATGGATCAAGAAAATGTGATCAGGATGAAGATAAATTGTTTGAAATAGTGATAAATATTTAAGAAAATAAGTGAGCAATTTTTTCTATGATTACCAATTGCCTAATGTTTATATACACAAAGTAGGGTGTGTAACTTATGAACTTTGTGATTTACAGATGATCAGGAACTCGATGATTTATTAATGGAATTTGAAGGGGATCCAAAAATCCATTCTGTCCAATGCACTCCAACACCAGGTACATTGAAAGGAATGCGTCGGAAAGAACTGCAGGTGCTGGTTTACACCAAAGATAGACATAAAATGCTGGAGTAACTCAGCGGGACAGGCAGCAACTCTGGAGAAAAGGATTAGGTGACGCTTTGGGTCGAGACCCTTCCACAGCCAACACGGGACCATTGTGGGCTCTACCTTTCCTTGGTCAGTGGTGCTGGCTCCGATTGTTCTGAACCGTTTCATACCTCTAGTTTCCTTCTCTCCTGACTCTCAGTCTGAAGGGTTTCGACCTGAAACGTCACCCATTCCTTTTCTCCAGAGATGCTGCCTGACCCGCTGAGTTTCTCCAGCATTTTGTGTCTATAATGGTTTTCTAATCTTGTGTTAAAATTAATCTTTTCAGTAGGTCAGTGAAGGGGAGCTTGTTATGGGAATGGCTAAGATAGCGTTCTCCCAGAATAATCTGGTTTAGGCAACACCATATCGGACTGGAACTGCGGTATATCAATAACCCAACTTCATGTGTCAGGATAGAATCCCTGCTCTGCACCAAACTCAAACTCCCCAAAATCCCATCCTTCCCACACCACCAGTGTGCTGTTCCCATATGTTGCCAAACCCAAGTGTCCAAATGCCCATTCCTCAATCCATTTCCCAAAATGGGCATCTGTAGCCCACTTTCTTTGTGGCATTCTGCTGGGAACTGAATTTCTGGGAAATGAAATTGTCAGCTTTGTTTATAGTTTTCTCAAACCTTTAGAGACGCATCAATAGAAACAGGCCCTTCAGCCCACCGGGTCCATGCCGTCCTTTGATCACCTGTACACACGGGTTCTGTGCTATCCCACTTTCTCATCCACTTTACCACACATTAGGAGTAATTTACAGAAGCCAATTAACCTGCAAACCCCGCACATCCTTGAGATGTGGGAGGAAACTGGAGCACCCGCAGGAAACCCGTGCAGTCACAGGGAGAACGTGCACACTCCATACAGACAGTGGCCGATGCCAGGATCGAACCTGGTGCTGATGGCAGTAGGTCTATCAGCAGCACCACTCTGCCGCCCTTGACTCTTGTGTTCGTTGACTATAGTTGGTCAAAGTCTAAGGCATGGTATGGGTTTATCTAGATATGAAGGTAGAACTGTTAATATACTAACACAAATTACTGTTATTAATTTTAGGACCCTTCAAGCCTTGTGAACATCTGTTTGGCAGCTGGATGATACGCCTTGGTGTATGGACAATCGTTTTGCTCTCTCTGGTTTGCAACGGCTTGGTTGGCACAACCATTTTTGGATCTCCAGCACTTATTTCCCCACCCAAACTTCTCATAGGTCTGCTGTCAGTGGCAAATTCGCTAATGGGTCTCTACAGCGGTATACTGGCAATTGTGGATCTATTAACATTAGGCAGATTCGCAAAATACGGAGCGCGATGGGAGAATGGAATTGGCTGTCAAGTTGCAGGCTTTCTCTCAGTCTTTGCTTCCGAGCTGTCCATTTACCTCCTCACGGTTGCAACTGTTGAACGCAGCCTGTCCTCAAAATGCGATACAAGGCAAGGGAAAACCCTAGGTAGTGTCAAGGTAGCGTCATTGTTTTGCATGATTCTGGCATGCGTCGTTGCAATGCTTCCTCTGTTCCACATTGGAGATTACAGCATTTCTCCACTTTGCTTTCCTTTACCCTTTGGAGAGCCCTCCACTTTAGGCTTTCTTGTGGCTTTGGTCCTGTTGAACTCTCTTTGCTTCCTGGTCATGACGATAACCTACACAAAGCTCTACTGTGGTTTGGAAAAGGGAGATTTGCACAGCTTTTGGGACAGTTCGATGGTAAAACATATTGCCTGGCTGCTGTTCACTAACTGCATTCTATATTGCCCTGTGGCTTTCCTGTCATTCTCCTCCTTGCTGAACCTCATGGTTATTAGTCCTGACGTAGTCAAGTCAATACTTCTCGTGATCCTCCCGTTGCCGGGATGCCTGAATCCCTTGCTCTACATTCTTTTTAACCCGCACTTCAAAGATGATCTCGGATTGCTGAGAAAGAATAGGCGTTTGCAGAACAGATCGAGGCAGAGAAGCTTGGCCTCCATAAACTCAGAAGATGCCGAGAAGCAGTCTTGTGATTCCACTCAAGAACTAGTGGCGCGCCTAGGCATCCACACCACCTCTGGCACGTCCTGTAACTCAGTAAACAACTTTCCAGTGCAGACCACGTACCAGATGATGGAGACCTGTCAACAAGCATCAGGAACGTTTGCTCACTGCCACTAATGCATTCAAGATGAAACTCTTCCAGATATTTTTTTTTTAAGAAAACACATATTCGTGCAGAAGGAACAAATTATGTGAGCAACTTTTGTTTTTAAAGCCAGAAGATCCAAGAAATGTTTCTCTTTGTTATTCTGAGGTTTCCCCATGGACATGTTGGCATACTGACCGCTGCGGTTATTTAATCAATGAAAACATTATAAGATTTGAAATTCAAGTTTGCCAATGAAATGTTTGACAACTTCATCGACATTTACTTGGTAAATTCAAAACCTACTGTACAGTCTCCAAAATTAGCTGGTAAATTCCTCCATTCAATGTGTATTGCAGATAAGAGGTGTAAAAAATTACTTTGAATAGGTGATTTTATTTTAGGGATAGGGTTTATGCTCCAAACACCGATCAAAAGCTGCACTCTCCGAGTTCATGTTTCTAAATGTAAATGTTGTTGTCTAGTTGTGACACATTCATCTAACAGGAGAACTGCCATTCCACTGAGGGTGCACAAAATGCTGGAGAAACTCAGCGGGTGCAGCAGCATCTATGGAGCGAAGGAGATAGGCAACGTTTCGGGCCGAAACCCTTCTTCAGACTGATGGGGGGTGGAGATGTCCAATCATCTTTTAAACAAGAGAGAAGCAACAGAAAGTGCTGGAGGAACTCAGCAGGTCGGGCCAACATCTGTGGAGGGAAATGGATATGCCACGTTTCTGGTCAGGACCTTTCTTCAAACTGAAGGACATTTCTTCAAACCCAAAATGTTGTCTGTCAATTTCCTTCCACAGATGTTGCCTGACTTGCCGAGTTCCCCCAGCACTTTGTGTTTTGCACCTTTTAAATAATTTGATCTCATCCAAAAATAGCTGTTAAACAGGAAGATCTCCCACTGTACACAAAAAAAGTAACAGTTCAGTGCACCTTTCCCCTATGTATCTGAGAGAGGGATGGGGAAAAAACTCAGCTTCATCTGCAATTCAGTAAGGGTATTATGTTTGATAGGTATTTCCTCAATCCTATCCCCTTCAACATTCTATATATAAATAGCTTGAGAGGCAATTAAAAATTCATTTGGCACACTAGTGCTGGGGAAGTACTATATGTTCAGGAACAGAAAATGGTGAAAATACTCAGCATGCTGGTAGCATCCATGGAGAAAGGGGCAAAATTAATGTTTCAGAAGCTAATGATCTTGCATCAGAGCTATACATTCGCCTCCTCAGAGTTCTCCAGGACAAATATTTGGCTCTATTGAATCCAGTGGAACTGGATGCTGGGTGTGTGGATCAGTGCAAATCTAATGCAATAGCCTGGACAAATATAGTTATTTACCCGACATCTGTTCCCTGTCACCAAGCCCATAATCATTCTGGTGCCACTAGGAAGAGCAGTCAGTTGAATCAAGTTCACATGCATAAATTCTTCAAAATCATATCCTAAAACAAGTCTGCTCAGTTTGGTTTAGTTTAGGGATACAACAAGTCCACACTGACCATTGTTCACCTGCTCACCCAGTTATCCCATTTTCTCATCCAATCCCAACGCACTAGGGACATTTTACAGAGGCCGATGAACCTACAAGCCTGCACATCTTTGGGACGTGTGAGGAAACCGGATTACCAGGAGGAAACCCATGCGGTCACAGGGAGAACGTGCAAACTCCACACGGACAGCACCCATGGTCAATATCAAACCCAGGTCTTTGGTGCTGTGAAGCAGCAGCTCTACCAGCTGCCCCACCATAAAGGTTAGAAAGACAAAGTGCCGTTTCCAATCATGATGTAAATAGATCGTATTATCAAAAGCAGGACAGGCATCTTTTAGTGATCCAATGGGACAGGACACACAAATCCAGATTTTAGTTATTATTTGACATACTAAATTTTATCCTAGTTGCTTGTTAAATATATTCGAGCCCTAGAGCTAGACAGCAGAGAAACGGGCCCTTTGCCTAACTCATCCATACCAACATGATGCCTATCTGATCTAGTCTCATTTACCCATGTTTGGACCCTATCCCTCTTACCTTTCCTATCCATGTACCTGTCCAATAGTCTTTTAAATGTTATTATCGTACCTGTCTCAAATACCTCCTCTGGCAGCTCGTTCTATACACCCCCAGAGTGAAAAGGTTGCCCCTCATATTCCTATTAAATCTTGCTGCTCACACCTTAAACCTATTCCTCTACCTGGGTAAAAGACAGTACATTCATTCTATCTCTTCCCTTCATGATTTTATACACCTCTATGAGATCAAATTTTAGCCTTCTATACACCAAGAAATAAAGTCCTAGCCAACCCAACCTCTCCCTATAGCTCAGGTCCTTGAGCCTCAGCAATATCTTGTAGCACTGTAACATGATGTCCCAACTTATGTACTCAATTCCCTAACTGATGAAGGCTAGTGTACCAAAAGCCAATTACACTGCTTTCAGGAAACTATCTGCCTGTAATCCTAGATCCCTCTCCTCTACAAAACTCCCCAGGGTCCACCATTCATTGTGAAGGTACTGCCATTGTTTGACTTTCTAAAATGCAACACCTCGTACCTATCTGTGTTAAACTCCGTTAGCAATTCCTCGGCCTACTTGACCAGCTGATCAAGATCCATCTTCACTATCTACGGTTCCACCCATTTTAGTGTCATCTGCAAACTTACTAATCATGCCCTGTATATTCTCATCCAAATCATTTATATAAACCACAAACATGCCCAGCACCGAACCCCGACACACACACCCAGTCTTCGGGTCTTCAGAGTACAAAAATAAATCTTCCAACACAACCACCCATGAACACAATTCTGTATTGAGTTAGCTAGCTCTCCCTGGATCGCATGTGATTTAACCATCCAGTGCAGGCAACCAGGCAGAACCTTATCAAAGGCCCTGCTGAAGTTCATATAGACAACATCTACAATGTTGCTCTTGTCAAACTTCTTGGTTAGCCGATCAGCCATGATCACAATGAATGGTGGTGCTGGCTCGAAGGGCCGAATGGCCTCCTTCTGCACCTATTTTCTATGTTTCTTAAAACATTGTAATCAAAATTCATAAGACAGGATCTCCCATGTATAAAAGTATGCGGAGTATCCTTAATCAACCCCTGAATATCCAAATACATATATATCTTATCCCTCAGAATCGTCTCCAATAATCTACTGACCAAAGGTGTTAGACTCACTGGTCTGTAGTTCCCAGGCTTTTCCTTGCAACCCTTCTTAAATAGAGGCACATTAGCCACCCTAATCATCCAGCACGTCACCCGTATCTAACCCATGCTTTGGGTTTATTTCCAGCTTTCACATTCTATGGAGAGCATCTTCTAACACAGTGATATAGCTGTTGGTGCTGTTATTGGACAGCTTTAGCAACCTGGGTTCAATTCAGACCTTGAGTAGAATTGACACATCTCCCTGTGTTCACATGGGTTTTCTCCTTGTGGTCCAGTTTCCTGCCATACTATAGACATGCTAGTAGGTGAGAAGAGGCTACCTTAAGTTCCCCTTTATTGCAGGTCTGTGGCATGAGAATTGGACTGGAGTCGATGAAGAGATAATGGGTTACATGGAAATAAGTGGGGGAATGGTGCTAATAGGATTGCTCTGAACGTCACCATAGATTTATTGGGCTGGATGGCCTCCTTCAATGATGTAAGGAAAGCTCTGAATAGATTGCATATATATTCACATTCTAACTTAAAGCATGTTTATTTTAAGTCATTCTTTTTGGTGATGGCTTTGTGAAGAGAAATGCACTTTTCCAAACCTAAAATCTTAGTGGTTTGGGAACAGTTAACGACAAAACATTTGCATAACAAAATATCCAAAAGAAACAAAATGATGGCACACTCCTGAAAGACTTGCAATATGATACCTTTGCAAAACCCTACAGTGAAAAAAAAATTAAATATTCAAAAACAATTACTTTTTTTAAAAATCCAGATGTCTATAAAATATATGTACATTTATGATAATAAAAAATGTATTTATTTCTGTTATAAGAACAATAACAATTTTGTATCTAGTCAAGATATTCTCATGTAATCTTTGTCAAAAAAAGCAGAATCATAGATTAGACCCCAACTGGAAGATTCTTTGTGCATTTATAAAATCCTACAAGTCTAAATATATTACTGTGTATTAATTTTTGGGTTGTATATAATGTATGTAAACCTTTAGCTGTAAATAGTTTGGCTGCTGGAATATCTACTTGAGAGGGAAATAAGGACATACTAAAATAAATACAATAAACAAGGACTTTTATTTCTATTATTTGTACAATATGCTGTCACTAGATTTCCTTGTGTTTTTTTCTCCTTTCTTAGCAATGATACCAAAGTGAAATAGAAAGCAACCACAACTGCCTTATGAAGATTAAAGTTGTGTGCTAAGCCAGGGACTTAAGAGTCATGCAGTTTAGAAACAGGCCCTTGGTCCAATTTACCCACACCGACCAACATGTCCCATCTACATTAGTGCCACTTATTGCGTTTCGCCCATAACCCTCTAAACCTGTCCTATCCATATTCCTGAATAATTGCTTCTTAAACATTGCATTATTTGTAGGATATCTTCTTTATAAATTATTCCAACTTGCAAAATGCAGGTCAAATATTTCCTGAGATGATGGGTATCACACTTGGCAGAGTGGAGTCAGTTCTGAAACAGAAGGCATTAAGGGGATTTAAGGCTTGCTCTGTAAGATCTCATCTAGCCTATTCTCTCGGTGGGCTGTTATACCAAGACCCTTCTCAATTATAAATAAATAGTTATACAGCACGGAACAGATCCTTCAGCCCAACTCAGCCATGCAGATCAAGATGTCCCATCTAAGCTGGCCCCATTTGCACAAATTTGATCCATATACCGCTAAACCTTTCCTAACCTCATACCTGTCCAAGTTTTCTTTTGCATGCTGTTATTGTAACTGTCTGAACTAACTCCTTTGGCAGCTCATTGCATATAAGCACCAAAATCCCTTGATCCTGTTTTCAATGTCTACAGGTTTTTTTTAATGTTGCTTCTATAATCAAATGAGAGTGGAGCCATCAATATAATATTCTTTATTGAAGGCAGTATCCCCATATGTATCAAAACTCCTACCATTATACACTCAGTTTTTAGAAATGCACCTAATTTTATATACCAAACAAAATTTGAACGAGCAAATTGCTCCAGATATATTCAACCAACATTATTAAAATAAATAATTTCATTATATGTGTACATAATAACTCCAATATTTTTTATAAATTACAAGTGTACCTATCTCAAAAGCACTTTGATGGTTTGACGCTGATTTAGATGTCCAAGTGAACACATGAAAAGCATTTCATAAATCCAAATTCATTGGTACAGATTCCAAAAAAGCTTGATCTGGCTTGATCTCCACGTTAACTTCTGAAAATAATAGGCGCCCTTATTAAGAATGAAGGATAGAGAAGGGGAATATGAAGCATCAGTTCTTAGGATAAACATGCTAATTCCTGCAGACTTAACCAAACTCTGCAAACGCACAAGATGAAAACTATCGTCAGAGGTTCTCCTAAATTAATAATATCCCTTTAAATGAAATTTAAAGTCTACACCAGTTCCACTTCAGTAATAAGTAATACATTATTTTTTAAAAGTCAATATGTCAGACCAAATGTCCACGTGTACTATGCAGAAGAAGCCACAAAGTGCTTGAGCAACTCAGCGGGTCACTCAGCATCTCTGGCGAATATGGACAGGTAACATTTCACGTTGAGAGCTTTCTTCAGACCGATTGTGGTGGTGGGGTGAAAGCTGGAAGAGAGGTGATGCAGGGCAAAGGCTGGTACGTGAGCGGTGGATACAGCAATAAGTAGATGGTTGGACAAAAGTCAGAGATGAAAAATCAAAAGGTGTGAAATAACTTTAGAAGAGATGTGAATTGTGTAGCCAGAATATAGGTGGAAGGGAATAAGGGAAGTGGGAAGGGAGAAATGGGACGAATCCAGGTGGGCACAGAAACGATAAGGGAAAGAAAAGGGACGGAGAAGAGGGGATGGGATTGTGCAACATAAGAAATTCTAAAATGTATAGTTTCGGTTTTTCATTCTAATCATCCTAAAGTATTTTACATCCAGGACTGTTTAAATTGAGACAGTGGCAAGGCTGTATTGAAGTGGCTCCTCCTTGAGATAACTGAAATCCTTTAAAATAGCATATATTGGAAATATGAATTTGGAGCAGAACGTTTTCGAGATATGCAGCAGGTCAGGCAGTGTTCCTGTCACCCTCAACTAGATTTGAAGACTGGACACTTCTTCTCCCATCCCATTCGATAAGAATTCAAAGGGACAATTTCCTTAATGACTATGTGACTCATTCTTCCATCTGCATTGACCAGAGTGCTATTGTGACTTTCCCCATGCACCCTTTTACCCTTGTTCTTACCGACGATCCATGGATCCATTCTTCCAGATGAGGTAGCAATTCACTTGCGCTCCTTCCAATCTTGTGCAATGCATTCAGAGCTCATGGTGCACTCTACTCTGCATCAGAGAAACCAATGTCAAACTGGGTGACTATTTTGCAGAACATCTCCATTCAGTGCGGAAGGTGTCGATCTCAAGCTTCCAATCACCTGTCTTTTTAATTTCCCATCATATTCCCACTCTGATCTCCCTGGTACTTGGCCTTGTACACAGTTCCAACCATAACCAACATAAAAGGACTGCACCTTTTCTGCTGCCTTGATTACTTTGCTGACTTTGGGATTCAAAATTAAATTGAACAATTTCCTGTTTGTATCAAAACCAGTAGTTTTTGATGCAAGATCAATTCTTGTTTTTCTCTGCAGATACTTTGAGTTGTTGAGGGTTTTTTTTGCTTCAGATTTCTGACCACTTACATGTTCTGCCTCACATTTCCAGTTAATATATGGTCAATGTTTCCAGCATACAACACTTTACAGTTTCAGCATAACATTTCATTTTATCATTGTGTCTCATTAACTTCACTTACAGTATCTATTAACTGGCTAATTCCAAAAATACTAATTTACCTGTACAATATTGGTCTCCACTATCCTCTCTCAGCATCTCCTTCTCACTGCAACCTAAAATAAGTTGTTTTCTTGTCGTACAGGTCTGATAATAAACCCAGTTTCTTCCTCAACTGATGCTGCTGTCTGCCCTGCTCAGTATTTCTTGCTTTGATTATCCCGCGAGATAAATATTCTTTCTGGTCCATCCACTGATTACGGCGGCAAAGGACACTACTTGATGCTGAAACACTTCTTTAGTAGAAAAGGGAGAGGAAGCAAAACTTATTTAGGTTTAAATGTTTAAGTTGCTTGGTGTAGGAAAATTTCCAAACTGTCAAACAACGAGGAATCTTAGCTGGAGGTACTCCTGAAACTATAATATATTCACCTGAGTGTGGCAGCACCTATCAGCAGCAGCTCGACTACAGTCCATCTGTCTTTTTTTTTTGTCTTGTTAAATGTATGTCTTGAGTCTAGTTTTTATTAATTTTTTAGCTGTGCATATGTGGGGGGTGGGGGCTGTGGGGGAAACCGTTAATCTCTTCCCTGTTCGGAAACCCGACTTTTCCCCTGTCGGGTCTCCGATGTCGTTGGGCCTAACATCCGGCCGGGTCTAACCTGAGGGCTCCAGTCGCGAAGCCTATGGACCTGACATCGCGGAGCTGGCCGACTTCGGAGCGGGGAGAGCTGTGGTGGCGCGCGGCTGCAACCTGACTTCGGAGCTTTGGAGGCTCCAGCCGCAGGCCCAGTAACATCGGGAGCTCCAGGTCCCTGGTGGGAGACGGTTTTTCGGAGCTCCCGCAACGGCAACTTCCCCCGCTGGAATCGCGGGGTTTAAAGGACACGGAGCGGGGCCTAACATCGCTCGGCATGGCTTAAATGGTCACAGGACTTACCATCGCCCACCAGAGGCTTTAACATCTGAAGCCCCAGTTCGCCTCGACACTGCAGTTGGACTGCTGGACCGCGGGAGAAGAACAAAGGGAAGAGATAAGACTTTGCCTTCCATCGCAGTGAGGAGATGTTCGAGATACACTGTGATGGGTGTTTATGTAAACTGTGTTAAGTGTGGGTCTTGGGTTTTTTTGTAATATAAAACTGTAGAAAATGCAATTTAATTCAAACCAAGTTGTTTGAATGACAATAAAAGGCATTCTATTCTATTCTATTCTGTTTAAAGTTTAAGCTCTTATATCAGATCGACTTTTACAAGTTAACTTGCCAAACCAACCAATGTACTTTACAGAATAGTAAATACTAAACACAGCATTGTTTTTCCATTCCAATCATACGCAGGTGACAGTGACTCAGCAGGTAGTGCTGCTGCGTCATTACTCCAATGACCTGGTTTCAATTCAAACTTAAAGATTCAAGAGAGTTTATTGTCATGTGTCCCTGATAGGACAATGAAATTCTTGCATTGTTTCGGCACAACAGAACATAGTAGGCGTTGACTACAAAACAGATCAGTGTGTTCATATACCATTATATAAATATATACACACACACATGAATAAATAAACTAATAAAGTGCAAATAACAGATAATGGGCTTTTTATGTTCAAAGTTTTGTCCGAGCCAAGTTTAATAGTCTGATGGCTGTGGGGAAGTAGCTATTCCTGAACTGGTCGTTGCAGTCTTCAGGCTCCTATACTTTCTACCTAAACGTAGCAGGGAGATGAGTGTGTGGCCCGGATGATGTGGGTCCTTGATGATACTGTTAGCCTTTTTGAGGCAGCGATTGCGATAGATCCCCTCGAAGGAAGGGAGGTCAGAGCCGATGATGGACTGGGCAGTGTTTATTACTTTTTGTAGTCTTTTCCTCTCCAGGGCGCTACTCCAGTGCTGCCTGTGTGCAGTTGGCAATCAAGCTTAAACACTTTACTTTTAACAAAGACCCAGTTATGAGAGGTTAAATACAATGTTACTCGAGTGTTATTTCCTGCAATATGTAAAGGCTAGAACAGTAACTTTCAAATTTAATAGTCTTAAGTTACGAACAATTTGACAACATGATTTTTGATTGACAACCTATTTCCTAATACTAAATAGTTGCTATTCCTTTCTCAACTTATTTATTTATTTAATTGCAATTCCTATCTCAACCATGTTAATTAACAAACATTGATGTGGGGGGAAAAAGATTTTCTGAGGTTCAATTTGATACATGTCTTTTTGCGTCATTTTCTGTTTAGAGACCTTTCTAAATTAATCTCCCTCAAGGAGTTAAAGATATGTGCTGCACTGCCAGAGTAAAGCACTCACATGAGTAATCGATTTGAGGAGATCAAAGGACTTGTAATTATCTGAGGTGTATGGAAGTCATGGTGACCCCCTTTAAAGATGTGCCAAACCTCTCAGAGATTCCTATGGTAAATGTACTTGTCAGTCCTTTGGACAATGGGATCACAAATGCATGACAAATACCTCCCTAAGTGTCACCTGCGCAGAAAGCTACCTAACAATACAACATCATACAACAACAACACATTGTTGAGCCAATTTACAGAAGAGAATTCCAATGAATTCACTCTTTTAAAAAGGCAAATGAGTTAAGGTAACTCAAGTAAAGTCATACATTAATAAAAATCGATTCTGGTTTGGGCACAGTAAGCCTGATTATAGAACAAATTCACTAAGAGAAATAAAATCATTTGCCATTTCCCGATTTTGTTGGTAAACCAACAGGCCAAAACTACTTGATTCTGAATAATAACAATATCCTTCAAAAATGTGAACCAGCACATATATGAGAACTGTAATGTATTTTAATGCTATTTATCTCTCAAAGCACTTAAAATTGGATGTGTGGTCACTGTTGTGATGCAGTATATACAGCAACTTTCAAGCCACATGCATTGAGAGATAACTACATGATATCATTAGATAGGTGTGGGATTTGGATAAATATTGGCCAGATCAAAGAGGTCCTCCTTAAGGAACCCAAGACACTATTTGAGAGAGGGGATCATACGTTGATTCAACATCGCACCTGAAAAACAGCGACCCCATCATTGCAACAGTCCCTCAATTCTGCCCTGTAGTACCAGTCTAAATATTTGTGCTTAAGTCAGCAGAGCAGAATTTGAACCCACAACCTTCTCACTCAAAAAAATAGTATTGCCAATTCAGGCATGGGCACCACTGCAATGTAAAATGGTCCAGAAATTCTACTTAAATTGCATTTCCATGTTACTGCAGAAATGTTGGACGAATCCAGAGAGTTGAATTGAAACATTTTCAGAACATCCAAATAAAATTGACAAGTACTTTGACATTCAGCCACTGTTAATTTGATTCAAAGCAGGAGCTGGAAATAATTAATATCCAAAGCAACCAATACCTCAAATAATTCAGAAGGGTCTACATAAGGAATATTCTGTTCTCAAGCCAAACATATCAATTAAAATGAATCATTTTGCTGTAAATCAGTTGGAAGTCTGAGACATTGTAAATGGGCTCAAAACAAATAATTCCACCACACAGATCTTTTTGATAACGGAGTATTGAGTGAGATTAGTGAGACACTGACAACTACTGAGAGTGTCAATAGATACCATGAAGAAGAAAGTTCCATGATCTCCACCATCATTTCCTTAACCCCTACCAGCCCATCAAATGTTCTACCAAGATTGCTTTGTTTATCTCATTCCAGTGCCCAATGTTCTGGAGTGATGCAAAATAGGAGGAAGGAAAATATTCTTTCAGTTGTCTATCATTCATGACTGTTTCAATATAATTTACAGATCTCCAGTATATCAAAGACATAACTGCTTATTCCAGAGATACTGTATGTAATTTACTTTCCCGTCATCTGTAAATGGCCGATGATGAAAGCGGGAGAAACTCCAGGCTCTTTGCAATCTTGAAGTAATACAAGGTAACAAGTCAAGACATCAATAAAATGTTTAACGACAGGGTACGTGTTGGAGAAAAGAATGATCAAATTTACAGTGCTCTGGTATGGCTACACCTGGAAGATTGTGTTCAGCTTTGACAACCATAAGATCCATCCTCCTCGGAAAATTATATAGAATTATATACATGAGGCCAATCCCAGGTGATGGAAAATTTAAACAGTTGTTTTAATATTTCAAGTCAGCGAGAAAAAGGTAACTAGAGATATTAAAAAAATCACTAAAGGTACAGATAAAATTAATTCATTATGTAATTTCAATTTGTGCCATTAGAAGTAGGGATCTGGTTTTGTAAGGAGAGATTCCAAAAGCAGGTACTAGAGAAAAACTATTGTGGCGTTTAAAAGGCTTTTAGACATGTGGGTTTGTGGAAAATAGGAGGATATGGATCACATGTAGGTGAGGATACTAACTTATCATTATGTTTGGCACATATATTGTGGGCCAAAGGGTCAGTTCATGTGCTGTACCATTTTGTGTTATATGTCCAGATCCTTTTGGGAATGATTTTTAATAATTTCTAACAGAAACTATCTGAATACAAGCAACCTACTAAGTCGAAGGGTGGAGGCAAACTTTTTTTTCCATATTAAAACTAGTATGATAAAATAATGCAAGGATGCAAGGTCACTTTGTATGAGCAAATTAATTGGCAACTGTACTATTGTAGGAGGTTAGTGGGCAAACCAGGGGGTGTTGGTAGGCATGCGTGAGACATGAGGTTACAGAGTAATAAGTGGGGGATTGGGATTATTGACAATCCCTTCAGTGGTGGAGTGGCATTGGGTGGGTGGGCTAAAACACCTTTGTCATTGTCATTATCAAAATTAAAATGCTAAACACCAAGATAAACCACATGGATTGGTGGAAGAATAGTAATTATAAAGTCCAGGAGGATCAGTAACTCATTAACAATTACTTATGGTCATAATATGCCACGGTACTCAGCCCTCTGGGTGAAGCCTTGGGAACAGGGAGAATGTAAAGCCACAAGGGGCAGCACGGCGGCAGAGTTGCTGCCTTACAGCGCCGGAGACCCGGGTTCGATCCTGAGTACGGGTGCTGTCTGTACGGAGTTTGTACATTCTCCCTGTGACCTGCGTGGGTTTTCACTGAGATCTTCGGTTTTCTCCCACACTCCAAAGACGTACAGGGTTGTAGGTTAATTGACTTGATATAAATGTAAATTGTCTCCAGTGTGTGTTCGATAGTGGTTACTGTGTGGGGATCACTGGTCGGTGCGGACTCGGTGGGCTGAAGGGCCTGTTTCCACGCTGTATTTCTACACAAGCGGCAAATGCTGAAATCTTAAGCAAACTTGAAGTGTTGGAGGAACTCAGCAGGTCTGGCAGCATCAGGGGAAGGATTAGTCATTGGGGAATGAGCGAAGAAGTGTGTCGAGCCAAAATGTTACATGGCCCTTCCGTCCACAGATGCTACCTCTGAGTTCCTCCAGCACTTTGTGTTTTGCTTGAGAATCTAGAGCTGTGAGAAAGTGGAGTAACCAAAACTCAAACAATTTTTAAGGCTTTGAGGTTGCACAAAACTAGACAGTTTTCAGCAGGAGCTGTTAAATGAACAGAACTTGGTTTGCCCAGATTTCTGTACAGATCATCCACAGATTATGACAGGGTTTTGTACCCGAGCACCGTTTGTAAAATGTACAGTCTGCAAGTCGGAAATACGGCCACCATACATTATAATAAAATTAAAATAAAAACATAGGCCAACTAAGGGCAACATACAGTAAATCAACAGCGTTAACTCAACCATTCAGATATTGCCACAAAGCAAATTCTCACACAGCAGAAGATGCCTGCAATCCCACAGCTGCCAACAATCCCATCCCACGACTCCAAAATACTCGATTGTATGCAAACCGGTTGATTGCATGGAAGACCTGGATATTGTTAATTTAGTTTAGTTTAGAGGTACAGGGTGGAAACAGGTCCTTCGGTCCACGCTGACCAGCGGCTCCCATGCACTACACTATCCTGCACACCAGCGACATGTTGCTATTTTGACAAGTGTTCCCTTTAGCAATATTGTGAAGGAAATAGCCGCAGATAGGATTTCTGCTCATTTTATCTGTCATCATGTTTAGCCTAAGGGTGATTAACCAGGTCAAGTATCCACGTCTTAAACTGCTGAGCATTTTTTTAAATCCTGCCGCATCTTTTCAAATAGTTTTAGTTCACATTTCAGTTGGTCCTCCTCTAAAGGAGGCATTCTGAACTTGGTTGGGAAGAAGGCATATGAGCTTCTTAGAGTTAAAGCTCTGAGTTTAGAGGAGGAAGGTTATGGTACAAATATATAAAGCATTGGCAAAATACAAATGCTGGAGGAACTCAGCGAGCCAGGCAGCATCTGGGAGGGAATGGACAGGTTGTGACTTTGTTTCAGACTGATCTTGAACGATCCCAAACTGAAGTGTCACCTGTCCATTCCCTCCCCAGATGCTGTCTGACCTGCCGATTTCCTCCAGCACTTTGCGTTTTGCTCAAGATTCCAGCACCTGCAGTTTCTTGTGTATGTATATATTAGTTAGACCACAGCTGGAGGACAGTGTGAACATCACTTCTTGCCCATATTGTTAAGAGATGCACCACCCAGCCTTTCACTTCCTTCTCTTCTCGCAGTCAGGGGTCCCCACATACTCTTGCCATTTGCTGGGGTTGACACTCCGAATAATCACTTTGTGGACCACCTCTGTTCCGTGCACAAACAGAACTGCCCATTTGCTGTCTCTTCAAATCTTCGTCCCGCTTCCATTTTGACCTCTATTATATCAGTCCTCCGCACTATTCCGTTTGCCATGTGTAAATGCCAGACAAGCGAAGGTAATCATCACAGCTGCACCATTGATGTGCTTCAGATCTAATTTCATGTTTCCAGCCAGGCTGCAATTTATCCATTGAAAATGCATGGCAGATGCAGTTTAATGTGGATAAATGTGAGGTTATCCACTTTGCTGGCAAAAACAGGAAGGCAGATTACTATCTAAATGGTGTCAAGTTGTGAAAAGGGGAAGTACAACAGGATCTGGGGCTCCTTGTTCATCAGTCAATGAAAGTAAGCATGCAGGTACAGCAGGCAGTGAAGAAAGCAAATGGCATGTTGGCCTTTATAACAAGAGGAGTTGAGTATAGCAGCAAAGAGGTCCTTCTGCAGTTGTACAGGGCCCTAGTGAGACTACACCTGGAGTATTGTGTGCAGTTTTGGTCCCCTAATTTGTGGAAGGACATTCTTGCTATTGAGGGAGTGCAGCGCAGGTTTACAAGGTTAATTCCCGGGATGGCCCGATTGTCATATGCTGTGAGAATGGTGCGTTGGGCTTGTATACTCTGGAGTTTAGAAGGATGAGAGGGGATCTTATTGAAACATATAAGATTATTAAGGGTTTGAACATGCTATTGGCAGGAAACATGTTCCCGATGTTGGGGGAGTCCAGACCAGGGGCCACAGTTTAAGAATAAGGAGCAAGCCATTTAGAACGGAGACAAGGAAACACTTTGTCTCACAGAGAATTGTGAGTCTGTGGAATTCTCTGCCTCAGAGGACAGTGGAGGCCGGTTCTCTGGATACTTTCAAGAGAGAGTTAGATAGGGGTCTTAAAGATAGCGGAGTCAGGGGATATGGGGAGAAGGCAGGAACGGGGTACTGATTGGGGATGATCAGCCATGATCACATTGAATGGCGGTGCTGGCTCGAAGGGCCGAATAGCTTACTCCTGCACCTATTATCTAATGCACTTTTTTCATTTACCCAAAATGTCATCCATTATATAATGAAAATTACACAATTATTTTACAATGAAAGCAAAAACATTTGCATCTCTTAAAGAGTACAGAAAATGTATATATGCTCAAAAGAGTAAAATCTGAAAATGCCTGAAAACTCAGCAAGCCTGGCTGAAGTGATACAATGTAGCGAGACCAGGCAGGTTGAGTAAAGTAATTTTTATTAGCAATAAAAATGCAACAAAAACCTGTGCAATAAAAATGCAACAAAAAGCGTGCCTGACTAAGCTAGCAAAAACAGCTTCTGTTGCTAGGAGGAACGCTGGCGAACTAACTAAAAAGTCCGTGAACGAACCCTCGTGGTAACGTGACCAAGGGTTCTGACCTCCCCACCCCACCACTAGGTGCCACTACAACAGCACTAAGAGCTGTGTAAATGAGGGGAATTAGAAAGAGGGAAGACCCGAAGCCTGGGTAATGGGTAAAGCTGCAAATGCTCTAAAAGTACAATGGAAAGTATAAGTGGTGCAGGTCACTCTACAATCTCCTCAATAAAGTTCCTGTTTGTAAATCAAATTACTGTAGGTCACAGAATGACGTAGATGGAATTTGTCAAATAAGTTCAGGAACGTTTCCTCAGGCAATATGTAGAGGGCCCTACAGGGCAAGGGCAAAGCTTGATCAACTTAGCAAATTGGGAAGGGCAAGTGACTAAAGTATTGGCAGGTGAGTCTTTTGCGGCCAGCAACAAATGTCCTATTAGTTTTTTAAATAGTTATGGATAAGGACAGGGAGGGCCCACAAGTTGAAATTCTGAATTGGGGCAAGGCTAAGTTTGATGGTATTAGACAGGAACTCACTAAAGTTCATTGGAGAAGATTGTTTGTGAGCAATGGAATGTCCAGAAAGTGGGATGCTTTGAAAAGTTTGATGACAAGAGTTCAGGGCAGGTTAGTTTCTGTTAGAATGAAGGGCAAGACAGGTAGGAGTAAGGAAGCTTGGAAGACAAAAGAAATTGAGGCCCTGGTCATGAAAAAGGAGGCATGGAACAGGGAAAGCAGATGGAATCAAGTACTTTCCTGGAGGTTTTGGGAACTGAGGTGCATACTTAAGGAGGAAATCAGGAGGGCAAAAAGGGAACAGAAGTAGCTCTGCAGATAATATTAAAGACAATCCAGAGATTTTATAATACATTAAAGGAAAGATGGTAACCAGAAAGAGAATAGGGCCCCTCAGAAACTAAAGCAGCCATCTCTGTGGAGCTGCACGAGATGGGCAAAGTCCTCAATGAGTATTTCTCCTCTGGTTTTACCATGGGGAAAGACATGAAGATTGGGGAACTGGGACAATGAATGAAAATGTCCTGAGCAGTCTGCATTACTGTTGAGGAGCTGCTGAACATCTTAAGGATTATGGAGATAGATTAATCTCCTGGACCTGATCAGATATATCTGAGGACACTGCGGGAACCAAGAAAAAAAAAATTTGCAGGTGCCCTGGCTGAGATATACGAATCATTAGATGCAGGTGAAGTGCCAGAAGACTGGAGGGTGGCCAATGTTATGCTGCTATTTAAGAAGGACAAGGAAAGCATGGTGATTATAGACATGAGCCTAACATCTGTGGTAGGCAGGTTACTTGAGATGATCTCGAGGGAAATTCTATACATGTGCATTTGGATAAACAGAGACTGATTTGGGAAAGTCAGCATGGTATTGTACATGGGAAATTGTATCTCATGAAGCTAATGGGAGTTGTTTTTTTTAAGAAGTAACCTAAAGAGTCAGAGGGTGGAGCTCTAGACAATGTCTATATGGGCTTCAGCAGGGAATTTGATTTGGTTCGTATGGTAGACTGCTCTGTCAGGTTAGATCAAGTGATATCTAAGGAGAACTAGCTAACTGGATAGATAATTGGCTTCCCCCATGTAAGGAAGCCGGGGATGGTGGTGGTAGGTTGTTTTTCAGACTGAAAGCCTACGGTGTGAAAGTGGCATGCCTCAGGGATCGGTGCCGAGTCCATTGCTGTATGTGATTTATATTAATTATTTGGTTGAGAATGTAGAAGGCATGATTAGCAAGTGTGCAGATGACACTAAAGTAGGTCATCTAATTGTAGGTCTACTAATTGTAGATAGCGAACATGGTTATCAATATTACAGCAGGATCTTTATCAGTTGGGCAAGTGGGCTGA
Organism: Okamejei kenojei; assembly: GCA_035221665.1. NCBI lineage: Eukaryota > Metazoa > Chordata > Chondrichthyes > Rajiformes > Rajidae > Okamejei > Okamejei kenojei. Next base: position 15,891,937 of record CM069149.1, on the reverse strand, counting down.
GGAATGGTTAAAGGAGTTTAATGAAAGTAAGTGCAAGGTGTTGCGTTTTTGGAAGTCAAACCAGGCAGGACCTACAAAGTGCATGTCAGGCAGCCCTCAGAGTCAAAGAGTAGAGGGATCTAGGAGTGCAAGTATATAGTTCCTTGAAAGTGGCATCACCAGTAGATAGAATGGTCAAAAAGGCTTTTGGTACATTGACCTTGATCAGGTAGAGTGTCGACTAAGTTGGGATGTTATGTTGCAGTTGGATAAGACGTTGCTGAGGCTACATTCGGAATATCTTCAGTTTTGGTCACCCTGCCATAAGAAGAATGTTGTTAAGCTGGAAAGAGTGCAGTAAAGATTTACAAGGATATTGCCAAGACTTGAGGCTGTTGGCAGAGGTTCGACAGGACAGGACTTTATTTCTTGGTGAGCAAGAAGATGAGGGGTGATCTTATAGAGATGTGTAAGATCATGAGGGGAATAGATAGGGCGAATGCAGTCTTTTAGCAAGTTAAGGGGAAATCAAGAACCAGAGGACATAGGTTTTAAGATGAGAGGGGAAACTGACGGGCAACATTTTCACACAGGTGGCGGGTATTTGGAACGAGCTGCAGAGGTAGTTGAGGCAGGTAATATAACAACATTGAAAAGACATTTGGATAGTTACAAGGGGAAGAAAGTTTGATAAGGAGATGGTCCAAATGCAGGAAAGTGGGACTAGTGTAGATGGGACACCTTGGTCAGCATGGGAACGTTTGGCAGAAGGGCCTGCTTTTATGTTGTGCAAGTATACGTTTGAATTTTTTAAATATTATTTATACTTGGAAGGTGATTTTCTGTACTGTTTTCACCAATCACGGTGCTGGAATTTCCTTTCCTAGTGTCATTTACAGTGGTCAGAGTTAGATTTATCCAATATTTTTCTCTATGAAATGTTACTCTAAAATTTGCTAGATGCGCAAATTGAGCTTGATGGGCTTGTGTTCAATGCCATTGCAAATGCCCTTCACTTTGAGCAGGCAAGAGTCGGGGGTTCCCAGGTGTCTACAAGGTCGTTGTGCGACTGATGAAGACTTTGAGAACATGCCGAAACATTTCTGTCCACAAAGTAGGTTCAATTCTGACCTTGTCAAGGCAAGAGTATCTGCATTGGACGTTTGGTATTGGGCATGCAAACAGTATGACCTGCTCATCAATTCCAATTGTGTGTAATTAGTGCCACAACGCTTTGGATGGTGGCCTGGAAAAGCACACTGGTTCACTTACCTTACCAAATGGATTTGAAGATCTTATAGAGAACTTGGTTTCCTCTCCAGTCCTGAGGTGCCGACAATGGGAAGTCCACATCTGAGAAACATCCAGAAGGGCAAAGTTGACCAGGAGTTGGGTTTGAGACTTTGATTTTCAGACTTTTTCTCCCCCCACATATGGCCAAAGGCTTTGCTGACACAGAGGACATCAACATCAGCCTTAATGGAGTGGTAATGGTAACATGAAATAAAAAATTACAAAAGCCCCGGCACCGGCATTTACATCACCTTTAGCACAAGTGATGTACAGGAAGATAAGAGGGTGGCTAATGTTGTGCCTTTATATAAGGTCTGGAAAGACAAGCCAAGCAACTGCAGGCCAGTGAGCCTTACATTAGTGGTGGGAAATTTACTGGTCCGGATGGGAGAAGAGGGGTGGTGGGGTGGAACTTTGAGGAAGAGGATCTACCAGCATTTGAAAAGGATAGTCAACATAGCTTTGTGCGGGAACTCATGTTTCACAAATCCTTTTTTTTCTCTGAAGAGGTGATGAGTGAGAGCAGGGCAGCAAATGTAGTCCACGTAGATTTCAGCAGGAGATTTGACAAGATCCAGGTGGTCTAGAAGGTTAGATCACATGCAATGTAGGGCGAGCTACCCAATTTGATACAAAATCAGCTTGATGGCAAGAGTCAGAGTTGTTATTGAGATTAGTGATTTGTGACCGGTGGTGGACCGCAGAGACCAGTTGGTTCCACTGCTGTTTGTCATCTATATTTCAGTTGGTTAGAATTGGCAATATAATTTCCTGCACACAGTCTCCCAATACTGGTGCCCCTCAGGGTTGTGGGCTCAGTCCTTTGCTCTGTCCCCTGTACACCTATGACTATGTGACAAAGTACAACACCAACTTGATACTTAAGGTCTTCAATAATACCATTGTTGCTAGCCAGAACAAGAGCAATGAGGAAAAAAAAGGAAAGAGATTAAGAAAGTGCATTTGCTTGCTCAGACTTTCAAGACCACTCAGCAGATCTATAAAGCTTCTCTTGAATTTTTACAGATGCACTATAGAAAGTATTCCGATGGGTTGCATCTTGGTCATGGAAACGGCATGGTAACTGCTCTGCTCTTGACCTGCGGAGACAGCCCAGTCCATCATGAACTCGCCACTTCCTTCCATCCAGTCCTCCATACAATGCATCAGGGAGGCTGGAAGCATTGTTAAAGGTTTAGGCAATTTCCTTTGATATCTTCTGTCTTCTGGGAGAAAGAGGAGCTTGAGAGCTTGGATATCCAGAGTTGTTAGCTTCTTTACCATTACTACTAGAAACATATAAAAAATGTGCAGGAGCAGCCCATTTGGCCCTGCGAGCCAGCAGATCGTGGCAGATAATCTAAAATCAGTACCCCGATCTTGATTTTCCCCCCATATCCCTTGATTCCTTTAGCCCCCAGAGCTAAATCTAATTTGCTCTTGAAAACATCCAGTGAATTGACCTCCACTGCCTTCTGTGGCAGAGAATTCCACAGATTCATAACTCTCTGGGTGAAGATGTTTTTCCTCATCTCAGTGCTAAATACCCTACAGCTTATTCTTAAACCATGACCCCTGGTTCTGGATTCCACCAACATCGGGGAAAATGTTTCCTCATCTAGCCTGTCCAATCCTTTAAGAAATGTATATTTCTATAAGCCCCTCTCATCCTTCTAAATTCCAGCGAATACTTGCCCAGTCGATCCATTGTTTCATCATGTCAGTCCCACCATCCCGGGAATTAACCTGGTGAACCTACGCTGCACTCCCATTAAAAGCAATAATGTCCTTCCTCAAATTAGGAGACCAAAATTGCACACAATACTCCAGGTGTGGTCTCACCAGGGCCCTGTACAACTGCAGTAGGACCCCCTTGCTCTAAACCCAAATCCTCTCGCAATGAAGGCCAACATGCCATTAGCTTTCTTCACTGCCTGTTGTACAAACACATCCAGGTCTCCTTGCACCTCCCCTTTTCTAATCTGACACCATTCAGATAATAATCTGCCTTCCTGTTCTTGCCACCTAAATGGATAACCTCACATTCATCCACATTATACAGATCTGCCATGCATCTGCCCATTCATCCAAGTCATCTCGCAGCTCACACTGCCAACCAGCAATGTGTCATTCGCAAACTTGGAGATGTCACAATTAATGCCCTTGTCCAAATCGTTTATATTGTAAACAACTGATGTCCCAGCACAGTTGCGGCACCCCACTAGTCACTGCCTGCCATTCTTCTTCTTTCGTGTGGCGTGCACAGCCTAAAGTTGTAGGACAACTTGTTCCATTTGATCTTCTGTTTGTGCACGTCGAGTTGATTGCATTAGTCGAACCAGGGCAGACCACGTGAAGGTTGCAATCTTCCACTCCCCTGCCAATCTGAAAAGGACCCATTAATTCCTACTCTTTGCTTCCTGTCTGCCAACCAGTTCGCGATCAATGTCAATACCCTACCCCCAATACCATGCTCTAATTTTGCACACTAATCTCTTCTGTGGAACTTTTTGAAAGTATAGATACACCACATCCATTGACTCTCCCCATCTATTCTCCTTGTTACATCCTCAAAGAATTCCAGAAGATATGTCAAGCATGACTTCCCCTTCATAAATCCATGCTGACTTCGACCAATCCTGTCCCTGCTTTCCAAATGTGCTACTATAACATCTTTAATAATCGACTCGAGCATCTTCCCCACCACCAATGTAAGGCTAACTGGTCTATAATTCCCCGTTTTCTCTCTCCCTCCTTTCTTAAAAAGTGGAGTTGCATTGGCTACCCTCCAGTGCACAGGAACTAATCCAGAGTAGAAAGAACATTGGAAAATGATCACCAATGCATCCACCGTGTCTACATCCCATCCTCGAGTACCCTGCGATGCAGACCATCAGGCCCTGGCGAATTTATCTGCCTTCAGTCCCAACAGCTTACCTAACACCATTTCCTGACTAATGTGGATTCCCCTCAGTTCCTCCCCCCAGTATGAGCAATCACCTTTTCACACCCCCACACCAGAGGTGCTGGTCTATCTCATTCCGTTATTCCATTTTGGCACATACAGTGCCCGCAATAATGTTTGGGATAAAGACCCATTATTTATTTATTTGCCTCTGTACACCACAATTTGAGATTTGTAATATTTTTTAAAAAATCACATATAGTTTAAGTGCACATTGTCAGATGTGATAAAGGGTATTTTTATACATTTTGGTTTCACCATGTAGAAATTACAGCAGTGTTTATACATAGTATCCCCCCCCCTCCCCCAATTTCAGGGCACCATAATGTTTGGGACACAGCAATGTTATGTAAATGAAAGTAGTCATGTTTAGTATTTTGTTGCATATCCTTTGCGTGCAATGACTGCTTGAAGTCTGCGATTCATGGACATCACCAGTTGCTGGGTGTCTTCTCTGGTGATGCTCTGCCAGGCCTGTATTGCAGCCATCTTTAGCTTATGCTTGTTTTGGGGGGTAGACCCCTTCAGTTTTCTCTTCAGCATATAAAAGAAATGCTCAATTGGGTTCAGATCAGGCGATTGACTTGGCCACTCAAGAATTGACATTTTTTTAGCTTTGAAAAACTCCTTTGTTGCTTTAGCACAGTTGAGATCATTGTCTTGCTATAGAATGAACCGCCGGGCAATGGATTTTGAGGCATTTGTTTGAACTTGAGCAGATAGGATGCGTCCATACACTTCAGAAATCATTATGCTAGTACAGTGCAGTGAACTGAATTTGCCAGCAGCGATACATTTAAAAGAACACACAATACACAAAAAGATTTAACACAAACATACACCACCGCATTCTTCACTGTGATGGAAGGCAACAAAATTCAGCCAACAAAACTCGTTTGTTCACCCGTGGTCGGGGCCATAAACCCTCCGTAGTCGCCGCTACGAACGGCCAGATGTATAGGCCCTCTCGTCGGGATGATCAAGCACACTCCGCGGCTTGGAGGTCCCGAATCGGCACTTTCCTACCAGAGACCGCGTATAGGCTGCAGGTCGGCGGTCGGAGCTCTTCCCTGGCGATCCCCGGCAAGGGATCCCAGACTACAGATGGTAAGTCCACGCCCCTCCCACGGCTAGAAGCTCCGCAGACCACAGCCCCATGATGCCGAAGTCACCAGGCCAGCGATCGGCGCGCTCCCCTTTGACGATCCCTTGCAAGGGTTTGCCCCGCTCCATGATGGAAAAGTCCACGCTCTGCCTGCTGCTGATGCTCCAGGCCCGACTCCAGGAAAGGCTGCTCCAATCCATGCTGTCATTTCGCGGGGGAGGCGACATAGAAAAAGGTCGCCTCTCCGTGGAGGAGGCGACCGAAAGCGCTTCTCTTCCACCCCCACCACCACCACACAAGACACACCAGAAAAAGTCTAAATAACGAACACGCTGCTGGCAGGGCAGTCAACTCTCAGTGCCCCCACCGCCCACTTGGGCAGGTCCTTCTCTCCTCCATACTTTACTCTTGCCATCACTCTACTTGCCATCACTGGACATGCTAGAGGCAGGAAACATGTTCCCGATGTTGCGGAAGTCCGGAACTAGGGGGCCAGTTTAAGAATAAGGAGTAAGCCATTTAGATCAGAGACGAGGAAACACTTTTTCACACAGAGAGTGGTGAGTCTGTGGAATTCTCTGCCTCAGAGGGCAGTGGAGGCAGGTTCTCTGGATGCTTTCAAGAGAGAGCAAGATAGGGGTCTTAAAAATTGCGGAGTCAGGGGATATGGGGAGAAGGCAGGAACGGGGTACTGATTGGGGATGATCAGCCATGATCACATTGAATGGCGGTGCTGGCTCGAAGGGCCGAATGACCTACTCCTGCACCTATTGTCTATTGAGATGTGAATCTTTGTCTCATCTGTCCACAAGACCATTTTCCAGAAATGTGGTTGCTCTTAAGTACTTCTTGGCAAACTGTAACCCGGCCATCCTATTTTTGCGTCTAACCAGTGGTAGCATCATGCAGTATAGCCTCTGTATTTCTGTTCATGAAGTCTTCTGCGGACAGTGGTCATTGACAAATCCACACCCGACTCCTGAAGAGTGTTTCTGATCAGACGAACAGGTGTTTGGGGTTTTTTCTTTATTGTAGAGAATTTTTTTGTCATCAGCTGTGGAGGTCTTCCTTGGCCTGCCAGTCCCTTTGCAATTAGTAAGCTCATCAGTGCTCTTTCTTCTCAATGATATTCCAAACAGTTGATTTGGTAAGGCTAAGGTTTGGCTGATGTCTCTAACAGTTTTATTCTTGTTACTTATATTGGCATTTTTGATTTTCAATGGCACAACTTTGATCCTCATGTCGATAAACAGCAATAAAAGTTTCCAAAGGTGATGGTACGCCTGGAGGAAAGACTATGTGCTGAGAGTTCTCTTATACCTGCATCAAGGAGGCATTTAAATACACCAGAGCAATTACAAACACGTGTGACACCATGTGTCCCAAACATTATGGTGCCCTGAAATGGGGGGGGGGGGGAGGGGACACTATGTATAAAAACAGCTGTAATTTCAACATGGTGAAATCAAAATGTATTAAAAATACTAAAATCTGACAATGTGCACATGATTTTTTCTATTACAAATCTCAAATTGTGGAGTACAGAGGCAATTAAATAAATGATGAGTCTTTGTCCCAAACCTTATGCACTGTAACAGCTTTGCTTTAAATACTACTAAATGGGTTATTAAGAACGAGAGAACTGTGAATTTGAGGGCAGAATAGAAATTAGTGGGAAAGTGATGAGCTCCATATGGATGCAGAAGGCAGCCCAAATGCAGTCGATGTAGTAGAGAAAGTGTTTAGGGAATGGTGCCAGGGTATGTTTGGAACAAGGTGTTCAATGTAACACAAAAATCCTGCCATAGTTTGGCTCCATCCAAGTGTCTATGGCTATACCCTTGCTTTGAAGGGGTTTGGGGGGGGGGGGGGGGGAAGGCGCTTGCTAGAGAAACAGGCCTTGAAACAGTGGCAACAAGAGAGCATGACAGCACAATGGGTTGAGAACGGTCTCTGCTGAGAAGACCATTCAGCATTGGAAAGGATGTGATTGGGGGCAGATGATGAAATCTTAAAGGCTGGGGTCAAAGGGAGCAGGAGGGAAAAGGAGTTCAGGGGAGGTCCTGTGATGGGTGGCTCAGGAGGGAGAAGTGTACAAAATGGTGTAGGAGTGAGGGGCAAGGTAAGTGGCATGGTTAGATTAGAGGAAGGATAGTGGGACCGGTGTTGCGGTAATGGCCCTGGCCCTTGCAGTTGTCAATGGTCCTGGGTAGCTGAAGAAGCTATAGAGATCGGCAACATTTATGCTCCCTGGCTTGAAAGTGGTTCCAGCAATGGTAGAGTAGCAGGAGTATGGGTCAGAAGGTTCTGGCACATGAACCGGCGGGCCTGGAAACAGAGCTGGAAGTCATGTGGGACAAGACCACAGTGAGGAAAGACACATGGCCGTGTCATAGGGTCATAGTCAGAACATGGCACAACAGCAGCACGAATCAGAGCTGGACCCACAGAACTACCATTGGAGAGGAGAACCTTCAAAGTAGGCATACACCGAGGAGATACTATCTTTCTACAAATGCAATCAGAACTGTTGAACTGTTCCTGCAATATCTATTCATATTTTAAATTTCCAGCATCTGAAGTTTGTACATTTTTGCTTTCCAAGTGCAATAAGGTTGATCTTCAGGCTGATATTGAGAATCTTTCCTACTACTGATCCTGTTCTCACCATTCAACAATACCACTGTGCCATCAATAGGTGAATTTTGGACCTGTGGATTCACTGAGAGGAGCTCAGTCATTTGGGCACATTTATAGCAGCCCTAATGTTAGGATAGACTCTCTCCAACTCACAGATTAACTTAGCTCAGCACAATACTTAGACCAGATATGACACGATCTAAGATGTTTATTAAACTAACACCCCTTTTGGATATTTGTGAAAGGCCACTGTTCTATTCTGCAGCTAATATAGTTCAGGAACTTGAACACAAGACTTAACCAAGCAATCTATTAGAGCTTCGCATCATTGAGGTGTATTTTTTCAGTTAATACATTAAATGAGACATTTTCTGTCCTCTTTAATTTAGACTTTTGAGAGACAGCGTAGAAACAGGCCCTTTGGCCCACCAAGTCCATACCCACCAGCGATCACCCCAAATACTAACACTATCCTACACACCAGGGACAGTTTACAACCTTACCAAAGTCAATTAACCTACAAACGTGTACATCTTTGAAGTGTAGGAGGAAACCAGAGCACCTGGAGAAAACCCAGAGTCACAGGGAGAACGCACAAACTCCGTACAGACAGCACCTGTAGTCAGGATCGAACCCGGGTCCCTGATGCTGCAAGGCATTAACTCTACCGCTGCGCCACCCTTTGGTGAATTTAAAAATCTTCCTGGGATTATTTTGAAGGAGGGGCAATTTTCCTGTGTTCTGACCGATATTTGTCACTTAATATCAATAAGCAAAGATTACCCAACCATTTTACTTTGCTGTTTGCAGGTCCCTACCATGTTTCCTGTATAGCAACAGTGTCTGCGCATTAAAAATATTTAATATGTTTCTGTGAAGCATTCCACAACATCCCAGTGTGAAAAACTAAATTCAAAACTTTTTTATTTTAAGAGGTCCTAGTCGATATGCAACAACCATCAAGAAAAATCAGATCGATTTGTCATTCATTTCACTGGCTTTGGTGGGACATGGATGCAAAATGGCTGTTGCAGCTGTTATAAAAAGCACATCAGATGTGAAAGTGCCCGAGATTTGTCTTGATGCTTTGATATCAACTAATATTTTCATCAAAAACTGCAACTAAATTGATTTGTTTTCTTTACTTTGTATTGCACAGTATGATATTCTTATTCTATTTCGGATTTGAACAATCCATTAGTATCCCAAACTGCCACTAAAACCACTTTGTCAACTATGCTAAACCTTCTCGTATTCGAGTTTAAAAGAAAGACAACAAGCAATTTTTTGATAAAGCATGTATTGAAAATACTCAAATATAAACACGTTGTATAAGAATACTTACAAAGTAACTATTTAGTACAAAAGTTTATTTGTCAAATACTTGTCATTCTTCAAGTTTTGTTTAAACCATAAAATAAATAAATCTTCACAAACCAAGATTGCACATAAATTTTGACCAGCCTCAATTACTGATGCACTGGCATGCATAAATTTTAGTGTTCCAACTTTTCCACTGCAGTAGTCTCGTCTTCAAGTATGTTAATACATAAAACAGAGTCCCTGCAGCAGCAAGTCCACCACACTGAATATACAAGAAAGGGCAATATGCCACCCCTCCTGAATCTTCACCAGGTAAACAGTCACCTTGGACTCTGTACCATGGCAATAACACTTTCTTTGAAACCTGCTGCTTTTGAACCTGCAATAAAAAATCTCAACAAAGATTTAACTTGGGAGGGGATAAAAAGAAAAAAATCTGCCCTATCCGAGTGCATAAAACTGCACTATATGTAGCCAATTTTACATGCATCAGTTTGCGTCAAGACTAAAGACAAACATTAAGAAAGAAAAATGATTCATCATTTGGAAGTACCATACTTACGGGCGTGATGTTACGAGAATCTGACAGGGCCCCAAGAGGCCAAGTAGGAGTTCATGGATCTTGCTTTGGGTCACTGGTGCGCAAACTCCAATGGTTTTTGACCACGAAGAGTAGAAAGTCAGTGGACATGGGCATCGCCACTTATTATTACCTGCATTTGCAGACATCAGCTACAGAGGAGCCAGGTCTTGAAGAGCCACCTCTTAACGTGGGGGATGTGGCAAGATTTTTATGCTCTGTAATCACTGCCCTCTGTTCTGGGAAGGGCTTAAATTTAAGAGCTCATCTAAGCTGACGCCAATCTCCTGGCACCTGGCAACTAGTTTTCTGAGATTATCAGTTTTACCTCCTTCTGATGCTTCAAACAAGAGTTGCTGAAAGAGACAGGGGAAGCACTTATGTAAGATCAAGTCACCAATTAAATATTACCTTGTCAGTGGAAATGGATGCTTTTATAAAAAAACTCTACAATCTCTCTTGCAAACTACAAAAATAATTCAAAATTCAATTTAAACAGCTATATGATTATATACAATCTCAATTATAGAACATTTAAAAGAATGATAAGTGGGAAACTTTACATCTTTCCATAGCGATGCGCAAAGCGGTAGCTTCTGAAGAACCCGTCGGTAAAGGTGCCGAACCTGAAAAAACAGCAAACAGCCAGTGGGAGCATTTATGTGAGGACTAGAAATTTGAGAAACACGAATACAGAACTGCTGAACAATGACTGCAATTAGATTTATGGAAGATTCATGCACATAGCACATGCTCTGCAGAAATGGCCGTGAGATAACATCAAAACCTGATTGGGTGTGCCCAGTTCTGTACCGAGGAACGGGGGCCAAAAAAACGCAAAACAAAACAATAGGAGCATTTGATTAAAATCTTCAGAACAAATTTGAAAAGATGTTGATCAAAAAGCATAAGAAAATAAAGTCAGCAGAAAGTATAGGTAATAGTTTTAATAAAAATTAGCCAAGCCAAAGGAATTAAAAAAATATTATAAGAATGCTGTTAAGATTATATTCTTGCACAAGAGAACCAAGAATGCACAACACATAGACGTACCTCATTTTGGTGGTCCCTTAACATGCTTTCAACAACTATGGCTCTAATGCAGAGAGAAACAGAACAGGTTTAGTTATATTTCAAGGTTTATAAAATGCATCAAAGTATATTCATGTTCGCATTCAGCCCACAACTGTATCCTTCTGTTGCAGTAGTACATTGACGTTTTTACACTGTATCATGGCAATATTTACCAACACCGGGTGAAAATGCAAAACACGTTTTCCCCTTACAGAACTACAATATTAATTTGAAATCTGATTTTCCAAAAGCCTACCTTCTGACATAATCATTGATTCTACAATTTTAGAGAAAGTAAACCAAGCTTCTTGGTGAGTTTTTAAAACAACTATTCCAATTCAGTATTCAGAAAAAGATGCTAGCAGTTGCTATTAAAATGTTATAAATAAGCAATAAAATAGCAAGAATAAAAACATGCTATTACATTTTCCAAATCGGCAAACAGATTGGCAGAGAATGTGTATACATTTTCAATTGTAACTTGAGGTGCTGGATATTACCCTCCTTCCACTCCTGTTCCAGGATCCTGCATTAAGAACACAAGCAGTTGAAACCAATTTGCAAATTAAATCTATGAGCAATTCCTAGCAATCTGTACACCTAAAGATGAAACCCTTTCAATGTAAAGGCAGTAGGTTTTCTTCTGGTTCCAAAATCAGAACAATTCATCTTTTTACGTATTTACCTTAATGCCAGTTCAACATTAGTTGGCATCATGGAAGGGAATTTCTCCAAGGCTTGGCAATGCTGAGATTGAGGAAGGCAGCTCAGATAAAAGGAAATCACCTGAAAAATAGTTTAAAGTCTGTTCACATTGATGCCAAAGAAATCCGCCTAAATGTTAGCACAAAAAGGCACCTAAAAACGTTAATATAAAATGCATTGGTCATTCATATGAACATGAGCATCACAAGGCCAACATTTACTGTAACGTTTTGCCCTTCAAATCGATGGTGAGGCATCTCCTTGATGACAAAGTGGCTTGCTGGATAATTTCAGAGGAGTGTCAAGAATTAACCACATTACTCTGCAACCCAATATCAAATTCCTCATTTGTGAATTGATGATTCAGTGATTTTCTATTCTACATTAACTGATAACTCTAAACTGGAGTTTTAAATTACCCAGCTGCAAGGCATGAGTAACAATATATCTGGATCATCTGTCCAGATGACAAGATGACACTCAACGTAATCTTTACCCTGCATCCCTATAGATAATTAGTAATAAGGAAATGCTACATCACCAATTTGGCAAATAAAGAGAATACAATACTTCATATTAAATTTGGTGTTAGTTTATTTTTGTCACTTGCATTGCGATAGTCAAAAACATTGTTTATGCAATGCATGCAAATCAAGCCATACACTGGTAAATGAAGTATTGCAGAAGAGAAAATGAAACGTGTGCAGTTCTGGTCACATTACAGGTCGAAAGGAGGCTTTGGAGAGGATTCATTAGATGTTCTAGGATGCTGCCTGGATTAAATGGTATTAGCTATAACAAGAGATTGGACAAACTTGCATTGTTTTCTCTGGAGCATTGAAGGCTAAGAGGAGACCTGATAGAAGTACATAAAACCTTGAGAGGCTGAGACAGGGGAGGCTGTCAGAAACTTTGCCCAGGGTGAAATGTCAAACACGAGAGGGTATAGCTTAAAGATATAAAACAGGGATTGGTGGGTGCCTGGACCACACCGCTGCAGTGATGGTGTAGGCAGATACGATAATGTCATTTAAAAGGCTTTTACATAGGCATGTGGATAGGCAGGGAATGGAGGGTTATGGATGATGTGCAGGCAGAGTGGACTAGTATAACTTGGCATTGTGTTCAACATGGTGGTCCAAAGGGCTGCTTCCTGTGCTGTCCTGTTCTATATTGACAGAGTGCAGAATACACTGTTATAGCTACAAATAAAGTGCAGAAAAAAAACAAGATGTATTGAAAGATTGGTAAATTCATCCCTAGCATATGTGAGCTCTATTCAAGAGTCTGGACATATTGTAGCACCCACTCACACCTTTAAACTGGTTCCATCATTCAAGATCAATGCTTACTTGACTACAACAATAGCTCTGCATTCTTGGGTATCTGCAGTAAGTCTTCTCTCTTTGCTTAGCAATTATCCATCTAACCTCTGCCTTACAAATATTCAGTTTGCCTTCACAATCCTTGAATTCTCAAATCTCACAGCCTTCAAGATATTTCACCTTATTCTCAAATTGTATTTGTATTTTTAAACTGTGATCCCCCCCTCCCCCACCAAATAAGGCTTGAAAAGAAAATCCATGCCAACTACTGTATTGACATAATGAATACCTAATATTGTATTCCTGTTGATTTTGACAAACATCTTTGCTCTTTTAGCACCAGTTATCCAAGTAATCAATCTCCATGCAAGCATGTCAGGATCTACCAATTTTTGAAGCATCGCAAATGACATTGAGCTTGTATCAAAAACAAATACCAAGTTCAAAGAGATTTGGATTAACAATGTAGTGGAGACTTTGGATAAAGTTCCTCACCTTTTACCTATTATTACACCGTTTATTAGGAGAGACATGAATCCTACAAACTGCAGTTTGCATGACTCATCCAGTTAAAATATCCTTAACCATCACACATGTAAATAATAATTCTTAATGTGATGGGAGATTTCACTATAACAGCCACTGCTACAATAAACTTTAACAGAAAATGTTACAAATACATAGGTCAGGTAGCATCTGTGAAAAGTGAAACAGAAATAACATCAGATTAAGCACCCTTCATCAGAACTGGGAAAATGAGAAAACATGAGTTTTAAATTGCAATGAGGGTGGGAGAGGAATGAATAAGACAAAGGGGATACATTTGACTGGGTGAGGCCAGCATTTCTTTGATGCTACACTGTTTACAAAATCATCTGATGGATAGATTAATGAGGGACATAGAGATTTCTTGTATATTTTAGTTTACATTATAAGCAATGTTGATTTACCTGATTATGAAATTCGTAATTGGTCCAATATTTGGCAGAGCTGAATGGGATAGGCATTCTTGTCGGGACAGTGACCAGACATCTGTGAACAAGGTCTGTAAACAGTTTGAAGTCTCTGATCTTGTTGTTAGTCCCAACTAGTTGGCTATTGGTAAAAAAGAGATAACTGGAGAGGAAAAAAATCCAACTTTCATTATATTGAAAACAACAGCAATTGAAGACATTAGTTATAGATACAGATAGATTGTGTTCATCTGATTAGGAAGCAATGTTCTTAGTGGCATGCTTTACTTACTCCATCCAGACCCGTTTCAAAACATCACTCTGCATAACTGTACTCAGCGCTGCTTCAAATGTGTCTACTGCTTCTCTTGTGCTTGCATTAATGGACTGCCACAAGCTGTTACACGACAACATAGGAAAATTGTGTAAATCACATGATTAGTATAACAAATGGGACTGTGCAATAATGATTTTACTCATTAATATTCCATATGCATTTATACATCTTAGCTTCAATGGTTTACACTTATTGATATTAGAGTAAAATAGCGGCAGATTTCTCACCAGAAGATTAGCCATAGATAGGGTATTTGTGTGCTCAGCCGTTCCCCGTTTAATATTTCTTTACATGAAGGCGCTCTGAAGTCATAAGGCATTGGATAATTGAGGAGGTGACTATTGAAAGGAAGAAAAGCCGTTAAACAATTTACATTTTCAGAATAATTTCCTTAAACTTTACAACCCATGTAACAACAGTATAACAGGAGAGCACAAAGTGAAAAACTTGATCAAAACAAGTTTCAGGTTGTTGCCTAATCCAAGCAAGTCTTCCTCCCGTTGTTTGCTTAGTTATAAGCTTCGGTAACACTCAGTGGCTGAACCATTGGAGCAATAAATACTGCAGTATGTTCAAAAAAGAAAGAAAAAAGTGAAATGAGTTCACCACATCGTGGCACAAATCAGACAAAAATATTTGAGAAAATAATCGCTTTCAACTGAACAGACATCGTTTCATGGTGCTGGCATCTAATACTGCATATCTGAAATGCTGCAACCACCTTATCACTCATCGTCCAACTCCCCCGGCTACGAGGACAACTTAACTTTATGTTAGCAATTCCCAAAGCCTGTTTGAAAAGTTTCACTTTAAATGTACACAGCTCGTTTTCAAACCATATACATAAACATTTAAAATAGTGCCTAGTTAGTAAAAGTGTTTCAAAAACCATGCACGATACCCATGAGAAAACACTTTATAAAATGTTTAAGCTGTACCATTCTGAAACTAGCTACACATGTTGATATATCCTAAGGGAGGGCCTGCAACATTGATCTGTTCCTCAGAAATGCCTGCGACGACATGTGCTGAGGAAGGATTCATCTACCTGACTTCACTCAGTCGACATATTGGAACACCGGTCAAATGTTCCATGTCCACAAACAGGGAAAAGTTACCGAAGAGTAATTAAAAAAAAATTAGAACCACAAAATCTTTACTGCAATTCCTGCCTTCCAGCTTCTTTGTAAAGTATTTATTAGTCCCCTTTCCTTGCAGTTTCTTCAAGTGTCTGCCAAACATTCAGGTATTTAAGCAAATCCTAACCATAAACCACAACTGGATCTGTAACCATTCACTTACAGTCGTTACATTCCAAATCGCAAGGTTTTTTAAGAAAGTTGCTTCACGTTACCTTGGACCGTTACCTTAAACCTGCAAAACTACACCTCTTTATCCTTAAACCGTTCACTCTTGCGAACAACTTCAATTTATCCTCCGACTTTGTCCACCTCTATCAAATCCCTAAACAACCCTTTTGCTCCAAGACCTCAGAATTTCTATTCTATCTTCAAGTGACATCCAGAATACCCAAATCCATTTTAGTAATTTTTTTTCTGCATCCACTCGATAGGCTTCACATCCTTCCCATGATAACCAGAGCCCTATGCCTAACCAGTGTTTATTTTAACGACTTAACGTAGTTTCTTTGCTTTTCTACATTAGATGCAATGAGTCAATAAAATCAATTACCTGGCACACATTATTATTTAGCTGCATTAAGTTCAGTTTTTATCACTGCATTTAACGCCCAAAGGAAAATAAAAAAATGTTTGCTGGAATAAATCAATAGATCTCAGAAAAAATATAGCGTTACTGATGCATTTGGCCTTGCATGTCATGTTTATGAAAGCAAAATACCGTTAATTTAATTGCACTGTTAAGCAAGGAATTTAGTGAATAGGCAACATGCGAAAGCCATTCTTAAAAAGCTAAAACAGAAATTCACTTTAAAAAAACAGAAAATAAGTGAGACGTTCTATTATACTTCAAAACATACCGCAAGATATCTGCAGGGTGATGTTCAGGGACCTCTCCCTCAAAGAAGGAGTTGATAAACTCTTGAAACAAAACTGGAATGATATCTATGTTTTTCTGCAATGAACAAATTCCAAAATGACAAAAGTTAATTCAGACAAAGAATTAGTATATCATACAAGTACACTTTATCATTTAATACAGAATGTATCTAGTTGCCGTCAACGTGCAGTTATATTTTTAATTGCTTTAGCTCACTTAGAGAAAAAGTATTTTTTCAGCAATCTTTTTCAGAAAATGTGATGTTAAAAAATATAAACAGGAACAGGTCAACAGGGATATAAAGAATAGACACACTGCAATTGTGTCTATTGCAGTATGTACTCTTTCATGTATCCCTAAATTTTAATCTTAGTTTTCCCCCCTTTAGTTGTTCTTTGTAAGGTAAATACTGACAAGATCATATTAATCACCATGGGGTCATTATCAGCTAAAAATACAGGCAGTTCTGCTCTTCCATAAAACTAATTGGATACAATTGATGAATTAGGGTAAACTATTTGTACTACACAGGCCGAATTGGTTATAAGCCTATTTTGATCAAGAACTAGAGAATCACTTGAAAGTTACTTTGCACTAGGGGAAAAAAAGCTGCCTTGGGTGAAAAAAGTCTAGGGTGTTTCCGTGTAACTTTCCCACAGTAATGAGACATCACCATCTCTTAAAAATAGTCTGTCATTTTCACTGCAGGTGGCCATAGAAACTGAGAAACGATAAATTCTTTTGACAATGGTTTTTCTTGTTGAGTCCACACACAAGATTAGAAGTCGTTCGGCCAGCGCTGAACACACTCCTCGGCAACTGCATGCAATGGTGTCTGTCTTGCGCTTCTTGTGCGTAGTGGTGGAAAGATTAGTGGAAACAGGGCCGCAACACGAGCGCTCAACAATGGTGCAATAAATCTTGAATTAAAAATTATAACATGCTGCCTTTAGTATTTTTAGCTTCTGAAAACAAAAATAAACTTATAAACTGCAAGATATTTGAAAATCCGGTGGAAAAATAACAGAATTGTCTTGCCTCAAAAACCCACCTTCCTATCCCTTCTCCCATGAACAATTTTTATAATACAATTTTCTACAAGGAGAAGTTTCATCCGAACACAACTATCTTGTTGCAGCAAAAACGACCTGTACAAATCCAGTGCTTGTCCAAAATTTCCAAATAACCGTTGCAGGGTGTGGATTTCTCAAAAGTAGCAGCACAAAAGGTGTTGACAAAATGTTTTTTTCACAATTATTTCTATTTTCTAATGCTCAATTTGTTTCATGATTCATTGAACATGAGGTGTTTAAATGTGAAAGAGTGTAAAAGGTTAAACCCTGCCACAAAATGATTACCAAGACAGCAATTATATATATGTTAACTGCCCGAACCAAATTAAAAAAATTGTAAAAGTTCTATTGCATCTTATGGAATCCAATCTTGGAATGCATTGACCAAAACTTCTCAAAAACGTAAATTAAAAAGTTACATATACACACCACTGAAATAAAGAATTTGAATGCGTAATAGAATAATTGAGCATTATGGGGACTCCTCCTAAAAGCACAAAGCCACGCATTCACAGCATCATCAATTTGTTTTCTTTCCAAATAAAGGTCTGCTAGAGCTTCACAAAGTTGGTAAGCAGCTGGGCAAGACTGTAGCAGTGTTTTGCAGAGTTTCTCAGCAGCTTCCCACCTGAAAGACACATCTAGCATATTAAAACATGAATAAATAAAAACTGCAAACTCCAAATAGACCAATGTGTTTAAAATTCCACAAACAAGACCATAAACGGCACTCATGCCCAAGTTACACTGCACCACAGATTTATGCTGCTGAAATAATTAGCATTTATACCTCAATGCTACTTAAGAAATGAAGTAGCCATACCTCCCCATTAGCCTCAGTGCTGAAATCATATTTCTGTAAATCGAGAGGCAGACTGTAATCCTCTCTTCCACAGAATAGTCTCGAGAACACGCTTGGACAGCATCTGAACAGATTAAAAAATAATAATTAAAAAAAATTAGATTTTGACTGACAATTTAACAGACACAAATGAAAGATACAAAAGTCGATCTACTTCACCTTCAAACAATGCAAGCAACGTATCAGGGTGTGTTTTTATATCTTTTGATGTTTGCCAAGGAATTAGAAAAGGCTCCTTTGTTACGAGTTCAGAAGAATTTGCTACAGCTGGATCAAAAAATTTGGAAGGAAGACTGTTGAATTCAATGAGGTGAATGTACGCTAACCAAGCCAGGCAGCATTCATTTCCATTTAAATGTTCGGCCATACTTTTGTTACCATCCGAAGTTTTCAAGGCATTCTGCAAAATATACATTAAAAGCATGGATAAAAATTCCCAAGTTACAAACATTACATTTGAACGATAGAATTTAAAGTGATCCTACCACAAATTCTGACACCACACAACAACTACACAACTCCAGGTGAAAATGCAACCTGACAAATTACTTGACTAATTCGAAATGCAAAGTGAAACATTGATTCAGATCAATTACCACAACTGCAACTACTGATAAAATTAACAGCCAACTTGGTATGTTGGTCAATGTTAATCTGAATTCAAATTAACAATCATGCAATTGCATTACAAGTGACTAGACTTCCAGAGTTTTGTATTGGTTATAGAGCACTTTGGGATACTCTGAAACAGATGTTAAACCTTTAAATAGCAGGACACAATATAACTTGATAGTGTGAAATTTAAAATTGTGAAGACCAGGGTCAACCAGGACCAGTGGGTAAGGAAAGTGGGATAACAGAACTTATGTGAATGGGTGGTAGATAAATGTGCTGGAGGAATTTAGCGGGTGAGGCAGCATCTATGGAGCAAAGGAATAGACCCTTCTTCAGACTGATGTCGGAGGGGGGAGAAAGAAAGGAAGAGGTGGAAACAGTAGGCTGTGGGAAAGCTGGGAATGGGAGGGGAAGGAGGGAGAAAGCAAGGACGACCTGAAATTGGAGAAGCAATGTTCATACCGCTGGGGTGTAAACTACCCAGGCAAAATATGAGGTGCTGTTCCTGCAATTTGTGGTGGGCCTCACTCTGGCCACGGAGGAAGCCCTGGACAGAAAGGTTGGATCCGGAATGGGATGGGGAGTTGAAGTGCTGAGCCACCGGGACATCAGGTTGGTTATTGCAAACTGATTGGAGGTGTTGTGCGAAGTGATCGCCAAGCCTGCGCGTGGTCTCACCAAGGTCCATCATATGCTGAATAATCCAACCACATTTTTGTTTGGAAGTGGAAAGAAATAATAGAAATTGCATTCATTGCAACGTGTAAAAAGAGTTTTGAGATATTGTATTATAATTTTGCTGCATGTCATTGTAGTTGTTTGAAGCAGAAATAATCATTGTGGTTATTTGAAACAAATAATATGTAAATGCAGCATTGAGCATTATTCCGACAGGTAACTACGCACTTCATCCGAGCACATTATCGTACATTATGACCACCTAAACTGTCATTGGCAACCTAAAAAGCTGCCTAGGTTGCCAGGCTGGAAACAGAGAAAAATAGTTGAGCCCGGAAAATGATGAATTTGCTTAATCTTGGCAGAAATTAAGCCTACTGATGCTAGACTCAACGATTGACAAATCTATTTGTATCTTTTCTACCACCACGGCATCATAAAATGTAATTTAAACATCTCTTAATCTTCCAAAACCAAAGGAATATATTCAGTGTTTGTGTATTCTTTAATGTAACAAAGTTTCATGTTTCAACCGACTCTCCACTGCCACCACTACTAACATTATTTCCTAAGTAGGTACAATTGTGAAGTGAAATATTCATTATTCCAGGGCATTGATTAGCTACAGCAATTCTCATCACAGTCATACTTTTCTGCCAACCAAAGTATCAAACTAACCTTGTTGCACTATGCCTCATATACCGCTTATGGGCTTGTCCCACTTAGGCGATTTTTCAGGCGACTGTCAAGTCGTAGCAGGTCGCTGAAAAACCGACGATTGGAATGGCAACTGTAAGAGTGGAACACACACACTGCTTCATTCACCAGCCAGTTATGCAGACGGGGACAGGGCAAGCGGGGGGAGAGCTGTCCGAGTGAAATTCACATGGTGCAAAGCCAATGTGATACACACGCACCACGATGAACAGGAAGGTTGGCGCTGTAATTAAGTCGGTGAAAGCACAGTGTATGGGAAGTGTCAATTAAGTCCTTTAAAAAGGGGTGGTGGGAGAAGAAGGGGTGGGAAGAAGGGGTGGAGACAACTTTTAAGAAGCCAGAGATACACGGCTGTGAAGCTCGGCTGACATTAACATCACCAGTCGGTTATCCTTGGTTCTGAAAACTACTGTTTACTCTTTTCCCCCCCCCCCAATGAGCCAATGAAATTCACCGGTCAGCACCGTCTAC
The DNA here is from genome assembly GCA_035221665.1 of Okamejei kenojei. Lineage (NCBI taxonomy): Eukaryota > Metazoa > Chordata > Chondrichthyes > Rajiformes > Rajidae > Okamejei > Okamejei kenojei. Next base: position 15,871,223 of record CM069149.1, on the reverse strand, counting down.
AACCTACGAGAACCTATGATAACCTACAACCTCCTGGCAACCCACTACCACTGCACCTACGGCACATGAATTCTCGCTACTCTCCATGGCGGCTTCATTCTGTTCAGACCAGAATGAAGCCGCGACTAGTTCTGAGAATGCGGGAACTACTCACGACCATGAAGGCGACTCCCTGGCAACCACCCGCGAACATGTGGCGACCACATAGTCTCCTGTAGCCGTCTAAAAACGTCGCCTAATTGGGACAGGCCCATTAACCGTTCCTATTTACATACTTGTCTAAATGGCTTTTAAATGTTACAATTGTTTCTGTCTACCACCTTCTCTGGACGTTAATTTTATATACTGTCTGGATGAAAAGAATCTGTCCCTTTTAAATCTTTTCTCTCATACTTTAATCCCAATTTTAGATGGCAGTATCCTGGGAATTTTTTTAATCTCTATCTACGGCCCTCATGATTTTAGAAGCATCCAAGGTCAGCCCCCAACCTCTTCTGCATCAGGGAAAACACTCCCAGGCTCTCCAGTCTTCATTTGTAACAAACCCGCCAGTCCCACAAACGTCCTTGTGAATGTTTTCATGCAATATCTCTCCCAAGAATTGCATTGGTCTGTCGGACTGATTTTCTGCACTGCAACATGACAGTCTCCAGATCTGTGCATATGTACGCCCAACCTATTTTTGCACACAGGTTTAAATTTTACAGCATTTTTTGAATACTTTAATTGATTAGTTAAGTTACTGATTGAATGTTATGGAAATTGAGAGAGAAGAGTCAGAGGTGGGCGACATACGGTGAGAAACAATGAATGTTCATTAAGTTTGAAACTCAGATCATTGACTTGGACTTGGCATATCACTGACACTTGTTCAAATGTTGCTGCCTGGCCTGCTGAGTTACTTTCTTTGTTTTTCTATGTTTATAGAAACCAGGCTGGTTTCCTGGTTTTTGCTTTCCATGTTCAAAAAATAATAATCAGCGGTTCCATTAATTTTCTTTAACAAATAAAATTTAACATGGTCACCTTCAAAATATTACATGCCAAATTCAAAAAAACATACCTGAAAGATGGCCAGTGCATTCTGCTGCCTTCCAGTAAGGAGACTTAACTGCGCCCAAAAAAGCAGAGATTGAAGTAACTGAAAAGACAGAATTTCTGATTTTTCTGATTTTTCCATAGTTTCCATAAGAAACTGCACAAGTCGGCTGCAGACATAGTCTTTTCCTTCAAATGAGTTCTCAAGTGTTAAATACTGCAAGCAGAGGATACAATAAAAATTAGGTCTCTGAAGGAAGAGCTTTTCTCAGCCGTTAAGTGCTTCACAATCATCAAGTTATCGTAGGTGCCTCATCAGGGACAGGCAGGGTAATTTTCAAGCGCACGGCAGATTAAGTTTTTAAAGTTTTGGCCAACATCTAACTACAGTGACAATTTTGCTTGAATTTCTAACATCTATGGAATCATTTACAAATACAATGAGACGCAAGCCAAAGCTCACCCAATAACTCAAGTGCCTTACTGGAACGATAAGGCTGACTCAGTCTAACAAATCAGGGTCCAAAACAAACAGCACGCATGCTCCCAACAGGCCAGGCTAAGTATATTTGAGATTTTTTTTTTCCCAGTTACTAATGAAATTACGAGGGGCAGAAGAGCAATCTGTTGAGGAACAGGACAGCTGCAGGATTGACCCAAAGATTGACAATTCCCCCCCCGCCTTCCTCAAAATGCTGCACACCCAGCTGGGCTCCCCCCCCCCCCCTCAGCAGATTACTTACTGTATCGATGAAACTATATCTGTAATGTGCAATATTTAAAATTTCAATTGATACTTACAGTCCACCAGACGGCATGTGTAGAAGCATACTGGACTGCTGTCTCACACATTTCTTGAACTTCTTCCTTTGTACCACGCTTTGAAAATAAGTTAAGATAATGGCACCATATTTCAGGATTTGCTCTATTAATTTCCAGTGCTCGAGCCAAAGCATTCAATGCAGCATCTAAACATTCTGCAGGGGTCCTGGTAAAAAGAATCAAATGAGGAAAACCACCCAATGTGGAAGTCACAAATATAAACTATATAGAGTCCAATAATGCAGCCTCAATTAACACACGCTGACTGGGATCAATAGTCAAAAAAAAAAAAAAAAAAAAATTGCAGGCAAAGCATTTTTCGGGGACAGAAATCCGGAATTTAATTTGGGTATTGGAAGAAAAATAAAAATGTGTTTTTACACTGCAACTCCAAAACATTACAATGACGGTTTCATTAAAAAAGTACCTCAGTGCCACCTACAGACAAAACAACATTATCACTTAAATGAAGATTAAGACATAAATTACAGAACTTAGCATTAACCAAATTTTAATTCTGTTTTAGATTTGGAAGATCAAATCACAAGATTATAGGTAATACTGTAAGACCTTCAGTGTTTCTAAAGAGCTCCCATTGTGCAAAATTCAAGATTAAGGGACGTTAGTAAGTCTACATTGTTCCAGATTTATAAGCAATATTAGATAACATTTCTCACAATTTTCTTTTGTAAGAGTTAAGATTGTTTTTTAGTCTGATCTTATGCTTTAAATAGCCGGTAACTCAAAATGAAACAGTGCCATTCTCATTCTAGACTAAAATCTCAATGGCTTTGCGCATTAAGGCATAGGTGGTAATGTGCTTGGTCATATCCATAACATGTGATTGGCTACACCCTTGAACTCCTGAAAATCTGCTTGCCAAATCAGATTGTAAGGCTGTAGCCAGTGATATGTCCATTTTATTTTCATACTTAAGGTTTATTTTGTTAGGTCTTGGCCCACTTGGGTCTGTGAATTCTTTATGCTGCAATTTTAAGGTTATGAATCTTTGCTAAAGGTAAAACCAAGCTTAAGGATCAAAGGCGTTCAATATTTTAGATTAAAAAACTAAAAATCCCCAGCAATTACGAAATTAGCATATATTTGAAAAGAACAGCACTGTTAAAGACTATTATTTGACATGGCCGTGATTAAAAACTCAGTGATGAGCATCGAGGCCAGACCAAGAAACCAGCAAGGAGCTGTGTGGGCCTATGTCAAGCACTGTGTTCAGAAAGTAAGCGACCTTCTAAACAAAAATGAAGTTCACAGGTAGAAATTGTAAACAGTGTTTTTCAATATCACAAAAAGGGCACTTGAAAGTTAAAGATGTGTTCTGGCAACACCAGTGGGTGGCAAATAACTTCAAGATGATGGGATCTCATTTATATTGAAAATTAGACCCAAGATGTTAGAAAACTTGTGAAATTAGGGATTCATTCAGAACAGAGAGTTTCCCATGATGTCCACCAAGCTAGTAAACCGATTTGTTTGTACACAAGATAGCATGTTTTGGGGCAGATTTCAGAAACAAACCTCAAAGATACGACAGTTAACATTGTAAGTTTCAACGTAAAATTTGACAGTAATGAAAAACTGGTGACTCTAGCTGCCAATGATTGGTTTTGTTTAAGTTCACTTCATATAATTTTCAGCCCAGGCATTATATCAAATACAATTTGATTTTAAATTTGCTATGTCCAATTCCTTTAAAAACAGTTTATGCAGACGTTATAGAATTCATAGCCTTAGGAACAAACTTCAAGATTTAAGCCTATATAATCCATCTAAAAATTAAAAAAGTTTGGAACAGAAAATCTTTGTGCAGTTAGTTAGGTTGTAACTGATCACTTCAATTTCAGTGTTTATGCAGCTGAGCAGCTTTAAATCAATACCGACTGAAAAGAACTCAAAATAAATACGAAATATATAATTCAACAAATCCACATTGCAATATTAAGCCAAATTTCTGTGAAAGGATTTACATTAAAATGTAATTTTAGATTTTTTGCACAGAAAGGGATATTTCTACATGCCCATTTTGATAATCTACAAAATTTTGGGCAGTGAATGATTTGGTAAATTTGCTGAGATTCAGCATTAAGAAAGTAAAATGGAAAATATTTCAAACACTAGTTGATATGCATTAAATCAATGCAGGCATTGAGAAGTTGATTAGCACATAGTTTAACATATTAACCTGAAAGTTTATTCAGGCCAATCCCCTAACACAGCTCTTAAATTAACCTTAGAAGTACGAGCTACTTAATAAAGGCCTCTCTGCATTCGAGTGTTGGAAAACTGAAATAAAAACAGAAAATGATGAAAACACGAGGTCAGGCGGCATCTGTGGAAAGCGGAACGGAGTTAATTTCAGGTTGAAGACACTTCATCTGTTGAATAAGTTCTGAAGTGCCTTCAACCTGAAAGCAACTGATTTGTTTCTGTAGTTGCTGCCTGGCCTGCAGAGTATTTCCAGTATAATCTGGCATTCATAAACTCAGGATAAAGTCAATGAAGCGCTATTAAGGTGAAGCCAGCATTATGAAGAAAACAGTCAATAAGAGAGGCAAACTTCTCTTATTCTAAACTTCTCTAGTATAGTGCGGTAGTAACTGCTTGACATCTAACATGGAAGCAAATTGAGCAAGGCAATTCATTTCATTCGCTCATCTGTTCATATCGATTAGAACACACATACATACCCTTCCCTCTGATTCAGGTATTTGTAGGTGAGTTTAATCCAAAGCTGTACATCTTGGGGATTTTCCATCACGCTTGTTTCCAGGTTGGCAAGATCATCCGTCTCCGCCGTAAAATACCGAACATCATCTGGAGTGATAACTGCGTCCAATGCTTGATTTCCAGACCAAGAATCTTCCACAGGCTTGGCTGAAATGCAAGAGAACTGTTTTTGCATCCACATAAAACAGCAATTCTAACTAGAGGAACTCATTCAGGAAAACACACTTTTAAAAATGGTTGATTGGTGAAATGCTTTGTCATCTATACTAATACATCCTTTCAGAAATGTCATTTTGTATCAACACATAAGCTTTTAACTGCCAGTTATGTCAAATTCCAGCCAAACCCAAACAACAAATCCACCCACAGTGCGACAAATGTATTTACTGCAGTGCACAAAACCACAGCCATTGCATCTGAACTTATAAACTTGATGCCAAGATATCAAATTAGTTTAGTTAAAATATTGTACAATGTTTGGGACACATGGCTTCACAGGTGTTTGTAATTGCTCAGGTGTGTTTAATTGCCTCCTTCACGCAGGTATAAGAGAGCTCTCAGCACCTAATATTTCCTCCAGTCTTTCCACCACCTTTGGAAACTTTTATTGCAGTTCATCAACATGAGGACCAAAGTTTGCCAATGAAAGTCAAAGAAGCCATTATAAGACTGAGAACCATGAATAACTCTTAGAGACATCAGCCAAACCTCATGCTTACCAAAATCAACTGTCTGGAACATCATTAAGAAGAGAGCACTGGTGAGCTTACTAATTGCAAAGGGACTGGCAGGCCAAGGAAGACCTCCACAACTGATGACAGAAGAATTCTCTCTATAATAAAGAAAAATCCCAAAACACCTGTCCGATAGATCAGAAACACTCTTCAGGAGAATTGTGGATTTGTCAATGACCACTGTGCACAGAAGACATCATGAACAGAAATACAGAGGCTACACTGCAAGATTCAAACCACTGGTAAGCCGCAAAAATAGGATGGCCGGGTTACAGTTTGCCAAGAAGTACACAGTTCTGGAAAAAGGTCTTGTGGACAGATGAGATGAAGATTAACTTATATCAGAGTGATGGCAAGAGCTAAGTATAGAGGAGAGAAGGGACTTCCCAAGATCCAAAGCATACCACCTCATCTGTGAAACACAGTGGTGGGGGTGTTATGGCCTGGGAATGTATGGCTGCTGAAGGTACTGGCTCACTTATCGTCATTGATGATACAACTGCTGATGGTAGGAGCAAAATGAATCCTGAAGTGTATAGACACATCCTATCTGCTCAAGTTCAAACAAACTCATTGGCCGGCAGTTCATTCTACAGCAAGACAATGATCCCAAACATATTGCTAAAGCAACAAAGGAGTTTTTCAAAGCTGAAAAAATGGTCAATTCTTGAGTGGACAAGTCAATCACCCGATCTGAACCCAATTGAGCATGCCTCATATACTGAAGAGAAAACTGAAGGGGACTAGCCTGCTAAACAAGCATAAGCTAAAGATGGCTGCAATACAGGCCTGGCAGAGCATCACCAGAGAAGACACCCAGCAACTGGTAATGTCCATGGATCACAGACTTCAAGCAGTCATTGCATGCAAAGGCTTTTCAACAAAATACTAAACATGACTACTTTCATCTACATGACATTGCTGTGTCCTAAACATTATGGTGCCCTGAAATGGGGGGACTATGTATAAACATTGCTGTAATTTCTACATGTGAAACCAAAATGTTAAATAATGGCATTTATTAAAATCTGACAATGTGCACTTTAACCACGTTATTTTTTTCTATTGCAAATCTCAAATTGTGGAGTACAGAGGCAAATAAATAAATGATGGGTCTTTGTCCCAAACATTATGGAGGGCACTGTTTGTCTCCATAAAAAAATGTTCCTGGAGGCTTGAGATATTGCACATTGATACAGTTGAGAGATTGTCATGAGTAGTGATGGCTCCCAACATTTCCAAAATTGCAAATAGCTTGGAGGAAATTACTTGTCAAATCTGATGAAAATCTAAAATAGAGGTATTTGAGGTGACCACATTTTAAAAAACATCAGCATTCCAAGCATAGCTCTCCTTGCTATGTGTTTTATTAGAGATTTCCAGCTGGAAATAATTATGTATATTTACTGCCACTTTTAATTCAGGAGGATGAAAATCAGATCAGTTAAAATGCAATGAACCAGGGTGCCAGTCTGATGGGATAAGGATCTTAGAGCCTATAAGGTATAGAGTGGTTACCACACACTTGCCTATTGTTCACGGACTGAGATTACTCGACTAATGCAATTCCCCAGCCACGTTCCCCTATAATCATCTGGGCAATTACTGCACATTTCATGCTCACATTTCTGTTATAATATTTATTAGAAGTAATCCATCATAACAACTTTTCAAATACACAACCAACTTATTTCAATAAGTATACTGATGTTACGAATAATTCTTACAAACTTCTTTTTTTTTGAAAATAGAAAAAAGAAAAGAATAGATTTTAATCAATAAGAATGGTGATTATATAGAGAAAGATAAGAGAGAAAAAAATCAATAAATAATAATTGTTATATATATTTAATTAAAACAAAGTATTATATACATATATTAAAAAAAAAGATTATAGTATACATCTTAATAGTGAATAACACAATTTCAAATAACGATATCAATAGAGACATGAATACAAATCAAAAATAAAGGAATTATTTTCATCTAATCCTGCCGGGTACCCATTGAGTTGTGATGCCAAGAACAGCTACCATATCTGGAGACCATATCTGTTCAAAGAGTTCGTATTTGTCCATTAGGACAAATCTGATTCTTTCCAAGTGCAACGTCTCCAACATTTCCACTGTCCACATTTTAATTGAGGGGGATAATGTTCCCTTCCAAAATTTCAATATTAATTTTTTCCCTATTATCAAACAGTAATCCAAGAAGTTTCTTTGGTTTACTGTTAATATTAAATTTGAATCCGGAACTCCTAATATTATTAATTTTGGATCTGGGTCCAGTTTAATTTTAAGAACTTCAGAGATAACTCTAAAGATTTCTGTCCAATAATAATTAAGTTTTATACATGTTACAAAACTATGCGTTAAATTAGCTTCCAAGTTCTGACATTTATCACAAATAGGAGAAATGTTAGGATAAATTCTATTTAATTTCGTTTTTGAATACTGTAATGTGTGTAATACCTTAAATTGTATCAATATATGTCTAGCATTTAATGAGCAATGATGTATACGTTGTAGGCTTTCTACCCAAGTTTCCTTCGTTATAGATAAACCTATTTCATTTTCCCATGTTTGTTGATATATTTCCGAAGTTGGGATTTCCCTATCCAAGATAGTATTGTATATATACGCTAATAATGTTTCTGTATTTGGGTGTTTATTAAACAATTCATCTAATAATCCTGGTTTTCTATTTTTATAGTCTTGCGTGTTTGACTTAATATAGTTTCTAATTTGTAAATACCTAAATATGTTATTTGACTGCAATCCATAGATATCCTGAAACTCTTGAAATGAAAGAAATGTTCCTTTCTTGTAAAGGTGTTCTATCCTTTTAATTCCTAAATCATTCCAACGTCTAAACCCCTTGTCCAATACAGAGGGCTTAAACAAAGGATTATTCATAATTGGCAAACAAAGTGACAAATTATCCATATGTAAGGTCTTAACTATTTGTTTTCAAATACGTCTATTGCTATGAATTATAGGGTTATCACCATACTTTTTTTTTGTACTTCCCTTGGTGCAAAAAGAATCGAACCAACATCAAAAGGCAAACAGTCTTCCTTTTCCATCTTTAGCCAGCTTGGCTCATAATCTAAATTTACCAACCAAAAATTCATATTCTTAATCTGAACAGCCCATAAATAATATAAGAAATTTGGTAGTGCTCGTCCACCATTTATTTTAGATTTACATAGATGTTTTTTACTTATTCAATGATTTTTATAGTCCCAAATAAAACTATTAACCAAAGTATCTTTTTTTAAAAAACATTTTTGGGAGATATAAAGGGATGGCTTGAAATAAATACGACAATTGTGGCAAAAAAATCATTTTTATAGCATTTATTCTATAGATCATTGAAATAGGTAGTGTTTTCCAATATAAAATATTTTTTTGTAGTTTATTTAACAATTAAGGGTAATTATTTTTAAATAGACAGTTATAGCATTTAGATACATAAATTCCTAGATATTTAAATTTGTCCGTGACTATTTTAAGTGGGAATTGTTCTAATATATTTAATTTTATTCCAGTTATAGGCATAATTTTCACTTTTATTCCAGTTAATTCTATACCCAGAAAATGTGCCAAACTTAGTTATAATGTTAAATAGATTGGGAATACTAATCTCCGGTTTTGTGATATAAATTAAGATGTCATCTGCGTATAACGATATTTTATTCGTTGTAGTTTTGGTATTATATCCATATATTTCTGGTTCTGATCTTAAATTTTGCTGATAACATTTGATTTGTTAATATTCTTGCAGTTGGATTCGAATATATGATTTTTACCCATTTGGAAAATCTATCCCCCAGTTGAAATTTCTGCATTATTTTAAATAAATATGGCCATTCAACCTGGTCAAATGCTTTTTCAGCATCTAAGGATATGACAGCTAGTTCAATATCATTCACTCTTTTTGAGTATATGATATTGAATAGATGTCTCAGATTATAAGATGAATAGCGTTTGGGGATAAAACCTGTTACACTTAAGCCATCAGGGCCTGCGGCTTTTCCATTATTTAATGATCCAATTGATTTTTCAATATCTTTTACTGATATATCAGCATTTAACAAGTCTCTACCTTCCTGATCCAAACTATTAATATGACATTCTTGTAGGAATGTCTCCATTCCATCTGATTGTCCTGCTAGTTTAGATGAGTAAAGATTTTGATAATATTGTAAAAATGTATCATTGATATCTTTTGGTAAAGTCAATATTTCTCCTTGTTCAGATCTAATTTTATGTATCATTTTCTCCTCATCTAATTTTCTAAGCTGGCGTGTCAGTAATTTTTATGGTTTATCCCCAAATTCAAAGTGTACTTGTGTCTGTTGAAAAAGTTTAATAATCTTATTTGAATATATTTTATTTAGCTTATATTTTAATGATGCAATTTTATTACTTAGCCCCTTTGAAGGGGATATTGCATTTTCAATATCTAATTGTTTTATTTCATTTTCCAACTTTTGTTGAGTCTTTCGATTTTCCTTATTAAAGTATGCGTGTGCTGATATTATCGCACCACGCATAAATGCTCTAAATGTATCCCAAAGCAGTGATGGTGAAATTCCAGGTTTATCATTAGTTTCAAAAAATAATTTAATCTGTTTTACCAAGTAATCATAACAAGCCTTATCATTTAATATTTGGGGGTTGAGTCTCCAGTTAGAGGTTTTAATAGTTATGTCTTAATTTTATCTTAAATGTTAATGGAACATGATCCGAGATAATAATATTATGATATTTTGAGTCATACGTAAATGGGATTAGTTTTGAATCTATTAAAAAATAGTCTATCCTTGAATAGGTTCCGAATACAGGGGAAAAAATGAATATTCTCAACCAGATGGGTTATCTGTTCTCCAGATATCCTTAACATTTGCTGTGTTAATAAAATAATTTATAAATGTACTTGACTTAGAAGGGGTTTTCCTTTTCATTGATGATCTATCTAAATAATTATCTCAGGTACAATTAAAATCACCTCCAATTATTAGATTATGTTGAGTGGATATAAGGATATTGTTAAATATTTTCTTGAAGAATAATGGGTTATCAAAATTAGGACCATATATATTCATAAGGATTACTTTTTTAGAATGTATTTCACCTGTAATTATTATATATCTACCCTCAACATCTTCTATTATTGAGCTTTGTTTAAAAGGTATACCTTTACAAATAATTATTGCTACCTCTCTAGACTTATGTATAAATGAAGAGTGATATACTTTGGAAATCCATTTTGCTGTTAATCTATACTGCGCGTCTTTAAGGTGGGTCTCTTGGAGAAAAATATCAGATTTCAATCTATTTAATTGAGCTAAAACCTTACCTCTTTTAATTGGTTCATTAATTCCCGTAACATTCCAACTACAGAAGGTGATTCCATCACCCCCAATCCTAGTGTTTATGTCATAAATATTATTATTAAGGTGGCTTATAATGGAGTAGATGTCTCAGCTCATCTAACCCAATCCTATACCCAAACATCAGATCGATGAAATTTAATATCTGTGTCATTGTCTTATACACACGTCTCTTTAAACTAACTATATAATACCAATCATACTTAAATCCATATAATATATAATATGAGATAAAATACATAATATAAAAGTATTAATAAAAAATGTGAGTAGAGTGAGTGATGTTAGTAAAGTGTAAGGGGAAAAAAATGACTACAACTATAATTAGTGCAGTTAGTATTAGTGTAAGCCACACTAGAGTGGCTATTTTCTACGGAAAAAAAAAGATGTTAATAATTCCAGCTCCGTTTTTGCCTTAAGGGCTATATATGTCGGGGTGGGGTATTAAATTTATATACTTAATAATACTACTAATATCAAATATAGTTAGTGTCATAACACTATATTAGGAGAGCTAACATACATTTTTAAGGGGTAATTAATAAAAAACTATATTTATTAATAATCCATCCATCCCTCCTTGACCCCAAGATAAACTCCATGTCCATTGTTCCTCCTCCTTCCCTGCGGATCCTCCTTCAGTGTGAATCCTCCTCCTTTTCTGTGGGTGGGCAATATCATCAAGTAAGTGATCAATAATATTCAGTATTTTTCATCTTCATCTACTTCTTCCTCTTCCAGTTTCTTCTGAATGTTTCGAGCGAATTCAAGAGCTTCTGTATGTTTGGTGAAGTGGTGCTCCTTATTATCATAAGTTACTCTTAAAGTTGCCGGGTACATCAGGCCATATCTCAGATTCTTTATGTTCCTCAGGATACCTCTTGTTTCTGTAAATAAAGATCTTCTCTTGGCCACTTCCGCAGGGTAATCTCTGAAGATACTGATGTTGTCTCCCTCATATTTGAGATTTTTCTTACGTATTATTATCTTCATCATATCTTCAAAAACATGATCGTAAGCCACCTTCACAATCATCTGTCTTGGGGGAGCATCCCTCCTAGGGGTACGTCTCAATGCCCTGTGTGCTCGGCCCAGCAGAGGTTCTTGGTCCAAGTTCAGAATATCTTTTAGGAGTTTTGCAGCAAATTTTCGAGGGTCTTGATCTCCCTCTCGGCCTTCACTCTATCCAACAATACGCAGATTCTGACGTCCCTCCAAGTCAATGCATTTCTCAGTTATTTTATGTAATAATTCTGATAAATGCTTGTTCTCGGCAAGACGCTTCTCGACTGATTCAGTCAATTCTTTTATTGCGCCATTTTGTTGGTTAAGTGAGATTCTAATAGGTTCTAACATGGTATCCAGCAGCACCTCCATCTCACCAGTTTTACGGTTTACGTTATCCAACTGTTGTTGCAAATCAGTACCCGCTTTATCTTTCCATTCGTCCATCATAGTCTTTACAGTGGCTATAACTTCCTTTTTGAACTCTTTCAAATTTTCATGATACACCAAAATATCAGCTCTTAAAGTCTTTATTTCCTCTTCATATTCTTTTTTCATATCCTTAAGCATTTGTTTTAGCTCACCCATAATAATTTTTTTTAGGTCATCCATCTTAAAAATATCTTCCTGGGAGGCACTCAAACTCAAGCCCGTGGCTCCAGTGAGGCCTACTTCCCTTTTCACAGGCTTTTTCCCTTGGTTGGTGGGGGGGGGGGGGAGCGATGCATCAACATTTTCTTAGTAAAGTCGTGCGCCTGATGACGTCACGCACCTTTTTAACGCTACCGGAACCGTTCACACCCGTTCTCCTCTGGTGAGTAGTTTCAGTTAACCCCTTTTACCCCCGTTTTTTATACAATTTTTAGCTGAGCTGAATGGCGCGAGTTCCACTCACTCCATAGCGCCACCGGAAGTCTCACATTTCTGGGACAAAATGGACTAGTGATCAGTCATTAAAACGCATGCCAGTCTAGTCACCATGCAGAATTTGGGCATCAATGCCTTACATATGATTTAGTACAAACGGTTTCATTTTTCTTTTAAAATGATGCATTAGCTTTTAAAAATATCCAAATAGATTTCAAGTTAATGTGCATATAAATTGTTCAGCTAAATAAAAACTTTTTTTATATTTGGACTCACTAAAACATTTTATAGAAAAGGATTGCACTGGATAGTTTTAACAGCATCAACTTGGGAAAACTACCAAGATCTCAATTCATGAATATCCAACCAACTTTAATGTGAACAGATCGGCGATAATAAGCTGCCTTTATTATACTGTAAATCTCAGATAATCCAGTATCCAATTGGTCAGAAATCCTAACTTTGCCAAGCGAAACACCCAAACACAAATTTCTAGCTTCAGTGTGTGTGTGTGTGTGTGTGTGTGTGTGTGTGTGTGTGTGTGTGTGTGTGTGTGTGTGTGTGCGTGTGTGTGTGTGCGTGTGTGTGCGCGTGTGTGTGAGCGTGTGTGTGAGCGTGTGTGTGAGCGTGTGTGTGAGCGTGTGTGTGAGCGTGTGTGTGAGTGTGTCAGTGTGCATGTGCGTGTGATTTGCTCATTTACTGCACAAACGACATCATATCCTAAAATTGACATAGTTAGTGCATTACAAAAGTGATTATATTTCAAAAATACTCCTTTTGCTATAAACTGCTTTGGAACTCCCCCTGGAGATTCTGAAAAAAAAACATATAAAGTCACGATTGTTTTCTTGCTTTCCTTTAGCTACTTTGCTCCAATCAACAATATAGCTATTAGGTAAACTCTTATGAACATATTTCCACGTGGAGTTTCAAGGGTTAAAGCCAGGTGTGTTAGATATGGCTCATAAAATACTGGTGGCTTTTGAAGGACAAATTTATTGATGCTTATATTTTTCTGACCAGAAAAATATTTTTCAGAAAAATTCCACATACAATAAAAACTATAATTCATTGATCATGCTAATCTACTATCAAAGAGTGGATAGAGCACATCACTAAAATCACACTGGGAATGAAATACTGAACAGATGAGCCATTTCATTTATCAATAACCCACGATCAAATTAGTTAGAACAGATGGCCATGTATTCAGACAAGATAAAGATCACATTTTCCAAATAATGCAGAAACAAAATGAATGGCTTTACTTTTAAAACTCATTGTAATCATATCTATAGAAAGCAATCATACCATATTTTACTGGTCCAGAAATGTGTTCATCATCACTATTGCTACTTTCAGAAACTTGTTTTCTCAGAAGTTTGGGCTTCCATTTCCTTCTCTCTTTGAATGTTGTATAAGGAGGTGCTGAAATAAGGAACATGCACATGCATAATTTTATCATTATTTAAACTCATTTTTTTTTAATCCTTGGGCATTTTTACTACTTGATTTTTGAATAGTAGCATGGATATTAAACTTTTTGATGAAAGTTTGTTCATCTCAAACAATGTTTGAAGAAGCCGTACTAATGATTTAATCTGCAAATATGTGTTGCCACAGTATATAACCAAGCTACGTTTATGTCAAAATCATTCTTCACTACTAAAATAATTAGCTTAGGATTATTATCCATTTGACCAATGTGGACAAGTGCTCTTATTCCAAGTGTGCAAATGGTCCGCTTCACCCCGCCCTATCCCACACCCCACCAATGTCTCTTTTGTAAACATTAACTTGCCCTACTTATGATACTTAAAATAGTTCATCTGCATGATGTCTTCATGACAGGTTTGTTGTCTTAACATACTCCACAATTAAGCCTAATTCTTGGTTCATTTCAGATTAAGGATATTGAGTTAATATTTCATAACCAACACTGCTTCAATTCCCGAAAGTTGTGAATCAGTGTGATGAGTTTTTTTTACTTGTGAACTACAAATAATAATTTGAAAGGCAATAGTTACTTACTGTGACCAGTACTTTCATTTACTTTGCTAACAAGCAAAACAGCCATCTCATCCGTGGTCATCCGATCTTTGTTTTTCCCAAACTGTTTATCTACATAATTTTCTACGTATAAAACAAAAAGTCTACACTTACATTTTTGCTTCCAAGTACAATATTTTCATGAATAATAGGATATAATATTAAGAACTAAAAATTCATTTCCAATCATGGTGATAATACAATCATAAATCGTCAGTATGCAGAAACAAACAGTGCATAATATATAGTTACTTGCTGCGACCCTGATTTCTTCATCTGTACTAAAATCTGAACACTTAATCAGAGATAAATTGTAGGAGAGAAGATCTTGAAACAGCTGGGATTGATTTATAATGCAGTCTCTCATGTGTTGCCTAAATAAAAAAATAATCATGGCTTTAATAGATTCATAAAATGTCATTTGTACAATGCTAAACTTCACATCAAAATGAGGACCAAATTACTGCTGCAAGTCATTACAAATCTAAAAATAAAAACTTTAAGTCAACAACATGGAAATCAAATTTCCAAATCCTAAAATACTGCCTCTTTAATACGTATGACAGATATAATAAAGTAGTTAAACACAAATGATTGGAAGACTTAGCAGTCTTGTTTGTTCAAATAGCACTAATATAAAGAAAAATAATTTAGTGTTTTGTAGTGTAACCCCTTGAGATTTGTGATACAACTCACTCTCAAAGTTATTATCTTATAAAATCAGGATAGTAATCAAGAATCTGTTCAACATAACATTCACTGCATTATAAAAGACAATATACATACCATTGGCAATCATCAGCATTGCATGTACCAGTTAAATCAAAACGACAGAAGCATTGCTTGGGATCAATCAAGTTGCTATAGGACGCAGAACTAATCAGAAGTTTCTCTTTGGTACGAAAATAAGGGCTGAACCTGCATTAAAAGATTGAAAACATGATAAGAAAATCAAACTGAACTTCTGACAATTATTTTAAAATACACATGGAAATAAATTACACATTTAAATCTTGAAGCAATTTAACAATACTTCAGAATGCTTCAATTATGTTACCCCATTGCCAATTCTGAATGCGCAAATTTACGAAGCATATTCTCTGAAATGTTTATGTTACAATAAAATTAGACATGTTCCTTGCATTCAATTAAGAATTTCCTGAAAAACAACACAAGCCCCCGAAACACCAGTAATGCACGTTAACATAAATTGTGATAAGAATCTCTTCTGGTGCCAAATCCATTAGCAGATTTTTGTGGGGAAAGGCGAAATGGCAGTCAGTGCATTGCATGTCTTTTGTACTGACAGCACTTCCTTAACCCTTTTTGCTGACATACTTGGCTAATTTGACAGCCCTAATCAGTGACTATGATAAGTTACCTGGTTTACCATCCTTACTATCACTTTCGGCCATGCCAGGGAGAAGATGTGATTGAATCCTTAGCACACACAGTGAACTTAATGAAACAATAGATCATTTATATATTTATCTTTTTCATTCAGGGATATAAATATTTATGACTTACATTTGCAGTTGTGTTAGATTAATGGATGCAATTAATCTTCAATACAATGATAAATGCAAATTTGGCGTTTACAGTTGATATGAATTATATTTACCTTCCCATATAAATTCCATGACAAAAGCTTTATCAGGATTGTTAGCATTCCAGAATAAAACTATACATTTAAAGACTTCATACCTATAAGATTTGAAGACTAAAAGGGGGCTATTGTATGTTCCAAATGGAGTCGGTTTCAGATCAACTTGTCTTGACTGTGGCACTGTATCCAAATCCACAGGAATCTCCTGAAGAAAACAGCATTTTTATAAAAATGTGCAATTTTCAATTAAGTTCAAAGAACACTTAATATTTTATCTGAACACTATTAAAACAGTGAACGATTATTAGTAATAGTAACTTGAGCAGGAAGTAAATGGTGAAGTGATTAGTAAAAGGTGCATTAAAATGAGAGATCGATCTTAAAATTATAATCTTTAAGAAATAAATTGGACATCTGCCGCCATTACAGATACAAAGTCTATATTCATCAGTGAACTTTCGTTTAACTGTATGCTTCTGCAAGTAGGAACTTTGCAACACTAATCAAGTTTATGTTTAAAAATTGCTATTATGTCTTAATAGGTGGTATTCGTAAAGCGCTATCGCGGAGCGGAGCGGGCGATGCCTTGCCCGGTTCGCCGCGCTGGAGCTCCGGTGAGCTGAGACCGCCGATGAGACATTGCAGAGCTGCGGGACTGTGGAGCGGCCAGCCACGGGCGGCGACGCTGACCATAAACATCGTGGAGCCTGGGATCTCTCGTCGAGATTGCCAGTGATGGAGCACCATCCAGCACGGCCTGTTGGCTTTGGAAGCCGCGGTCTCCGCATCCCAAGCCACTGAGAGGGTTCTCCCGACACTGGAGCACCATCACCCGGCGAGAAGAGCCTGTAACATCAGCCCCCGTAGCGGCGACTGTGGAGACCTCAATAGGCCCGACTATGGTTGGACATGGGGATGGGGACTGGACTTTGTACCTTCCCTCACAGTGGGAACCATTGTGGGGGGATGTTTTTTTATGTTTAAATTTCTTTATTATTGTTATGTTTGTATTCTTTTTAATGTGCTGCAATGGCAACTTGAATTTCACTACACCAATTGGCGTATGTGACAATAAATGAACCTTTGATAAGTGGTATTCATAAATAATTTTGCAACTACATGAAATTAATACCCAGATTTAGAAAGCAAGGCTCAAAATGTTAACAGAATTAATGTACAGTGAATGTTTGCAAGTAATTTTCAAACATTATCAGTTATATTTAATTTTGTTACATAGCACCCTTTAATGCACATGCTTTTAGTTTGCTTATAATTTAGTGCATCCTTTGTTGAACTGACATTCTGCAAAAAAGGGGGCAATGTGGTGGATCAGTTGCCACCTTTATACGTCGGTGAATGGCATATTTTAAAGCTTAGCGTACAAATCTGAAAATTTGCATTTGCATTTGACACTTAGCCCATGATATGCAATTCTACAACCAGAATGATCATTCACTAAACTATGGAAGTATTAAATATACAATACGTTTCAGAAATGTCAGCTTAGATAAGTTACCAACATTTTTGCCTTCTAGTAAAGGGTTGCGGATTGAAATTCCACTACAAAAAAAGTCAGATTCTAGAGCAATCAAAGAGGAGTGCGCCAAGGTAACATTTGGATGATAAATTAAACCAATCCTCAACTAGATGTACATGATACCATGGCATTATTCTAAATTAGATCATAAATTACACCCTGGCAACATTTATAACAAAACATTATATAACAATTATAACAAAAAACACTGTTCATTATGACATTGTTATTTGTGGAGTCTCGCTGCAGACAAAATGCTGGTAGTTTCCCAAATTAGAATAATCAGCATTTCAAAAGTTTGCCTTTCGAAAAGCTCAAAAGTCAATAAAGTTGTGAACAATTCTGCATAAAAATGTTACAGTTAAAAGAAAATGTTAATATTAAGTAAACCCGTGTTCGTCATGTGCATATCACAATATAGATAGTCATACTAACCTGACCACATGGAGACTTCTCCTTTGAAGTCATGCAACCTAAAGTTTTCTGCAGCAATGTTTTAAAGTCATCGGCCTCTCCATGAAGTTTTTTGAGATCATCAATATTGAGACCAAGGAAAAGTTCAGGCTCATCTAAGCTTTTCTTTGTTGGCTTACTTAAAGCTTCTTTTCCTTGACTTAGGTCAGTGTGCTTCAGATTTGGCTTTGTGAAAGAGTTTGATTCCCGGAATGACCTCCTTCGTTCCCTTAGAGAAGGAGATTGCACTTCGTCTTCTCCATCATTTTCTTCGGAATCAAGGATAAGTTTATCCTGGGTTAGGTCATGCATTGAAGGCTGAGATACCACAAATGCCCGCTCTGCCCCTATTCCTGGCATACTTTCGGGTTGTCCTGCATTCCTTAAAGCCTGCGCCGCTTTCAATTTTTGAATCTTTAGCCGATATTCATACTCAAGTTGCTGCAAGCGTTTTTTTTCCATTGCTATATATTCGGCAGATTGCTTCTTTAAAATTACTGTATTTTTAGATGAGCCATCCAATCGGACACTCTTATTAGACTGAAAAAAAAGTAAATAACATCAATCGAAATAATACGTAAACATCAGTGTCTTTGTTTTGGGCAGAATGCAAAGAGTGAGTGACCAGTGTTGAAAAGAAAAATCAAGTGAGACAGTTGGCAATAGAGAGTTAGAACTTTAGAGTAAACATCGCATGTTTTGAGCAGTCAAGAAAGGAGGCTGTCAATGTTTAAATGGGTTATGTTTGCCTGTATAGTGCAATATTCAAGTTGAAAAACAAAAAGTTCTTAAAATGTAAAATATCAACATGCAGCAATGAATACATCCGCTATTAAACTCCAAACACTAAAGAAATAGCTAGAATTTGTTAGAAGTAATTTGCAGATGTTTAATGACATGATATCAATTGAAACACTAGACATTTTATGTCCTAACTGGGTTTCAACTTACCACAAAGGGACCTTGTTCATGTTTGCGTTTTCCTACTTCCCGACTGGCAAGTGCTTTTGCTCGTGCAAATTCTTCATATTTGACTGACAAGCTTTTCTTAACCTGTATTCGATGCTTTACTTTATGAATCTGAAAGAGCAAAAAAGAATTCCGACATTGTAGAAAATCAAGATTACTTAAATTGGAGGCCAATTCAAAATGACAAATATAAAAATACAAAATTCAATGACTTGCTTTTAATACAAACGTTATGCAGACTTGCTTTTACATTATAGAAGGTGCCCGGAAAACAATTTATTAAACTAATCTGTTTAATTTGACTTGCAAATAAAATTTCATAAACAAATTCATGTAAATGTAGGCAATGGGAAGGAAAAATCTAAAAGAGTTTCAGCCTACCTGTTCTTGAAGTTTTTTAAGGAGCATTCTATTGGCATTGACAATCTTCTCAGCTGCCTGCAACTGTTCTTTATGCTTCATGTATTTGACTTCAGCTTGACGCAGTGCCTCTTTCTTTTTTGCTTCTTGTTGTAGTAGGTTCGATAAGAGAGATTCGTCTTTTGTAAGAAGGAGACTAAAATAAAAACAGCAAGTCAATTTTCTTCTAAATAAATGAAAGATGTAAATTGCACTGCAAATTTAAGTAAATATGAGGTTGCATACATGTAAATTAGATTATGCTATAAAATTACATTTTATTGTCTCAATGGGAATACGTCTCATTCTTCTAAACACCAAAATTGAGGATCAACCCTGTCCATCTTTCCTCTTGACAACCCTCTAATCTTAGGATTCAATCTAGTAAACTCTAGCTATACTACTCCTAAAACAACCATATTCTTCCTTAAATAAGGCAACAAAAATTGTAGTCATCCACGTGTTTTCACCTCAGTTCTGTACATATGTAACAAGATCTCCTTATGATTGCTCTCCATCTTCCTAGGAATATAAACAACATTTCCATGTGTCTTCCTAATGATAATCTACATGTTCATATATATGTTGCAGAATGCAATTCGATCTTTGAATAGCAGAATGTAATCATTATGCTTTTTCATTCTTCCTAAGTGAATAGTCTCACTTCCTCACAGTGCATTCTATCGCCCACCTTTTTTCTCATGCCGTCGTCTCTATCCTTCTCTTACTTTACATAATCAGGAAACTTGCACACAATATCGTTTGTCCCCTCATCCAAAATTAAAATTGATTGCAAATGGACATGCCCAAGCAATGACCATTGTTTAAATCTGAAAATGGCCCAAAATTAACTACTCTGGGTTCTATTAACCAATTCTCTACTCTTGCTCTTTAATTGTACAAAACAAAGATTTGTGGTGATTATTTGTATGCCACCTTACGAAATTCCTACATTAAAATAAAATACATTATATCCAATGGCAATCTTAATCCACCCGCCTTGCTAAATCCTAAAAACCTAATTTATCAAACGTGACTTCAGTTTTATGATTATTACATACTGTTACTTCCTTAGTAATGGATTCTCGCATTTTTCAGAAAGCTGCGAAAGTGTTGATTTAATTCTTTTTCGTCATTCTTGAATAGCAATATTGCATTTTCACATTTCCAATCCACCAGATAGCTCTTTAATCTAGGTAGCTTTACAATTTCATAACCAATACATGCACTTTAAGCGCACCTGGGTTCAGAGGGCTTCTAAGCCTCCGGATCTATTCGTTCCTCACTCTTTTTCCCTTTGGCGGCTTAGTAATTTTGGTACGCTTTCATTGCCTTCTGCTGTGAAGATAACATATACCTCAGGCCTATTAATAAACTTACTGAAGAATTTATAACTTGCTTAGAAGAAATCAGAGGCTGCCCAATGATAGAATATGCAGCTAGATTCCTGTGTCAGCGGAGACTATTAATTTCTCTCCTCTTTCCTGCAAGTCTGAAAACGAAAGTTTCTTCCGTCTTGCCTTGAATATGACACAAGTGAACTTAGCCATGCCAGTGTTAAAATGGGAACTATTTGGAAGCTGGAAAATAGAAATAATGGTATTTTCTACATACCATAGAACATACTGATTTATGTTGGTGCCAAATAGGCAGATTTCCCAAATTATTGGCAGATTTTTCTATTTATACCAAAAACACTTCATTCATTTTTAAGATGTCGCATAACATAAACAAACTTTCCAATTGAATCTTAAGTTTGGAGGAAGGGTGGTTACTAGGATCCTGACAAATGTGGAGGGAGCTCAGGAAAGCAGTGAGCAAGATGCTGAACCAGTGTATAACCAGTCCAAACAGTTGGCCAGCAAAACATCTGAGCTCTACTATGGAATGTCAAATTAAGAAGAGCCAACTGTAGATGCCAAAATCTCAAGCAAAAAAAAAGTTCGATTTCGTTCCATGGATGCTGCCTGACACACAGAGCTCCTCCAGCAGTTTTATGCTATAAATTCATGTGGTTCTGCAAGGATGTGCAGAAGCTTCCATTTGGTCTTTTTACAGCTGCCTGGGAAGGCATTGCTGTCAAAAATATGCTCTTTTGTATCTGATGTTCAAATTGGATTCCAGATCTGTGTTCAGGTAAATAAAATAGATGCTATAGCACTATTTGAAGAGAATCCAGTGTGTTCTCCAAGATAGCCTGGATTTTTTTTATCGACAAGAGTTTGACTATTAGAATCTAGTACCAGTACAATACAAATAATACCATCTGCTAATGCAAGTTTGCCTGCCAATATCCATGGTCAGACAAAAGTATAAATCAAGCACAACTGAAACTTACTTGTGTTTTCTTAATTTCTCTTCAACATCTGACAATTGTTTATTGATGATTGTTCTCTTGCCAACAGCATTTACTTCAGCATCAGAGTGTACTGGTGATGGACTACCCTTTGATAAATCTGATTTCAACACTCGCTGCTTCTCACGACTTAATTAAAACCAAGACAAACCAATCAGTACGTTATTAAGCAATAAAATTAATACATTCTTCTGATTGACAAAAATCACAGAACCCAATCACTGATGTTTGCAAATATTAATCAAATAGGCAAATATTACCAAGAATCAAAATATCTAAGCTGTGTTAATTATCTTTTAGGTTTTAATTCTTTTTTAATAATATTTTTATTAGAAGTAATCCATCATAACAATGGTATAACAACTTATCAAATACACAACCAACTCATTTCAATAAGTATATGGATGTTATAAATAATTCTTATAAACTTCTATTTTTTAGAAAGTAGAAAGTATTTTTTAGAAAGAAAAGAATAGATTTTAATCAATAAGAATGGTGATTAAATAATAATTTTGATTATATAGGGAGAGCAAGAGAAGAGAAAAAAAGAAAAAAGAAAAAAATTATAGTATACATTATTCATCTTAATAGTGAATAACACAATTTCAAATAACAATATCAATAGAGACATGCATACAAATCCAAAAATAAATAAATAATTATTTTCATCTAATCCTGCCGGGTACCCATTGAGTTGTGATGCCAAGAACAGCTACCCCTTCAAATATTCTGTATATGGAGACCATATCTGTTCAAAGAGTTTGTATTTGTCCATTAGGACAAATCTGATTCTTTCCAAATGCAATGTCTCCAACATTTCCACTGTCCACATTTTAATTGTGGGGGATAATGTTCCCTTCCAAAATTTCAATATTAATTTTTTCCCTATTATCAAACACTAATCCAAGAAGTTTCTTTGGTTTACTGTTAATATTAGATTTGAATCCGGAACTCCTAATATTATTAATTTTGGATCTGGGTCCAGTTTAATTTTAAGAACTTCAGTGATAACTCTAAAGATTTCTGTCCAATAATAGTTGAGTTTTATACATGTTACAAATCTTTTAGGTTTTTAGCTTTTAAATACCAAAGCAAATTTAAAAAAGTAGTTGGTCAAGTTAACGCCTCAAGAAATGGAAGAAGAATTCAACCTGAGCAGCTCCATTTATGAACTTTTCCAGAATTGCCGTTAATTCACCATCATACACAATGTGACAAAGATTTAAATAATTAATAACTCAACCAAAGCAATTGACATTGTTCGTGCAACAATAAAAGCAAATAGGCAGAGATCAACATTGAACATTTCACCTGATGTTTTCTTCCATCAAAGGTCTATTTTCTTTCTTTCCTCCTTCTGGCAATCCACTTATGGTTCCTGCAGGATCATTTTCTTTTTCTGCTTTTAGCCTTGGCTTTGGTTTTGATGCCTTCATGGAGAGACAAATTTTAACCATTACACACAATTTTTGTGGGTGCATATTACTAAAAAAGAGAAAATACGCCCAAAAATTCCAAAGCTCAGCCATACCACGTTTACTTTTAGATCGAGTACCAAGAACTGCGGTGCAGCAAATAGAACTACTGCCTCATTAGCAGGGTTTAAAAATATGGAGAATGCATATTTATTTTCCTTGTTCCTATGCTATATCCCCATTTCCCCACCTTGCGGTACATTAATTGAACATGATAGATTGACCTGTGTTAGGACAAGTTGACGAAAGTGCTGTAAGAATGAAATGGGATTGGGTAATTGAATGCCTGATGGTCAAGACAGACTTGATGGTGCATTGGGTCTGTTCCCATGCTGCATGACTATTACTCAATGACAGTTTGCTCAGAAACAAAGTGGAAAGTCTGATTGAGTTATTTCCGAAAACTGCATGTGCAAAGTGGCACACAATGGGGTTCCCAGTATAATACTGCAAAAGAAAAATCGACAATCCCATCGGTTCAGCCAAAAAAGCGATGCATCTGAATATCTACTCATTAATGTTTTTCAATTTCACTGTTTCCCAAAGGTGTGTTTTACAAATTCCACTTATCGGACAATACACAGCTCCTGTTATTCAGTTTCAAATTTTATTATGACTCCAAATTTGGTGGTTTAGTGAACAGTGAAGGTGATTTGTCCTAGGTTACGGCAGGATATAGACAAACTGGCAAGTAAACTTGGACAAGTGTATAGTGATGCCTTTTGGAAAGTTAAACCAGATCAGGACATGCACAGTGCATAGAACAGTGCACAGCCAATCTTCCCTGTCCCGCCTGCAACTGGTCCAAAACGCCGCAGCGAGACTTCTGACGGGCAACCGAAAAAGGGACCACATCACCCCGATCCTGGCCTCTCTCCACTGGCTCCCTGTGCGGTTCCGAATACATTTCAAGACCCTCCTCTTTGTCTACAAAGCCCTCAATGGGCTTGCACCCACCTACATTAAAAATCTTCTCACCCACTGCACCACCTCCAGGTCCCTCAGATTGGCCGACTTGCGGTTGCTTAATGTCCCGCGATCTAGGCATAAGCTCAAGGGCGACCGCGCCTTTGCGGTCGCAGCTCCTACACTGTGGAACAGCATCCCCCTCCCCATTAGAACTGCCCCATCCATCGACTCCGTTAAGTCTAGTCTAAAAACATATCTGTTCTCCCAAGCCTTTCCTGACCTCCTCTGAGCGAGGGCTATTTTGTATATATGTATGTAGCCTGCTTGTGTATACTACTCTTATAACAAATGTAAAGCACTTTGGTCAACGAGAGTTGTTTTTTAAATGTGCTATATAAATAAATGTGACTTGACTTGACTAGAAGGGCCGCGGAGAATGCCCTGGAACAGAGACACCTTGTCGGTCCCTAAAGTGGGCAGGTTGACGAGGAAGGCATATAGTATGCGAGGCGTCGAGTATTTGTTGAGAAGTCCCGCAACCGTCGGACAAAACATTGGTTGCGCATTGGAATATTATGGTTTTTCGTTTATAGATAGGATATGATTAAGCTGGAAGGTGCAGAAAAGATTCACAAGGATATTGCCGATGTTGGGGGAATCCAGAACCAGGGGCCACAGTTTAAGAATAAGAGGCAGGCCATTTAGAACGGAGATGAGGAAAAACTTTTTCACACAGTGGGTTGTGAATCTGTGGAATTCTCTACCTCAGAAGGCAGTGGAGGCCAATTCTCTGGATACTTTCAAGAAAGAGAGAATTAGCGCTATTAAAGGTAGTGGAGTCAGGGGATATGGCGAGAAGGCAGGAACGGGGTACTGGTTGTGGATAAACCGCCATGATCATACTGAATAGTGGTGCTGCCTCGAAGGGCAGAATGGTCTACTCCTGCACCTCTTGTCTATTGCCCGGACTGAAGGACTTGAGTTAGGAGAGAGAGTAGATAGGCAAGATTTGTTTTTCCTTAAGCAAAGAAATCTGAGAACTGACTTGACAGAGGTATATAAAATTACTCGACCAAGAGGTACCCGTTCGCCAACATGCGGATGGGGGGGGGGGGGGGGGGGGGAAGACGGGGAGACGGGCACACACACACACGGGGAGACAGACGGGCACGCACACACACACAGAGAGACGGACACGCACACACAAGGAGGCGGACACCCACACACACAAGGAGGCGGACACACACACACAAGGAGGCGGACACACACACACACAAGGAGGCGGACACACACACACACACACAGGAGGCGGACACACACACACACACGAGGAGGCGGACACACACACACACACGAGGAGGCGGACACACACACACACGAGGAGGCGGACACACACACACACGAGGAGGCGGACACACACACACACACGAGGAGGCGGACACACACACACACACGAGGAGGCGGACACACACACACACACACGAGGAGGCGGACACACACACACACACACGAGGAGGCGGACACACACACACACACACGAGGAGGCGGACACACACACACACACACGAGGAGGCGGACACACACACACACACACGAGGAGGCGGACACACACACACACACACGAGGAGGCGGACACACACACACACACACGAGGAGGCGGACACACACACACACACACGAGGAGGCGGACACACACACACACACACGAGGAGGCGGACACACACACACACACACACGAGGAGGCGGACACACACACACACACACGAGGAGGCGGACACACACACACACACGAGGAGGCGGACACACACACACGAGGAGGCGGACACACACACACACGAGGAGGCGGACACACACACACACACACACACACACAAGGAGGCGGACACACACACGAGGAGGCGGACACACACACACAAGGAGACGGACACACACACACAAGGAGACGGGGACACACACAAGGAGACGGACACACACAAGGAGACGGACACACACAAGGAGACGGACACACACAAGGAGACGGACACACACAAGGAGACGGACACACACAAGGAGACGGACACACACAAGGAGACGGACACACACAAGGAGACGGACACACACAAGGAGACGGACACACACAAGGAGACGGACACACACATGGAGACGGACACACACATGGAGACGGACACACACAAGGAGACGGACACACACAAGGAGACGGACACACACAAGGAGACGGGGGGACACGAACGACGAAAAATTTTAGTGATATATAGAAGAGATGAGTGACAGATGGGGTAGATGTCACGTGTCTGTTTTGCAAGGTTAGAAAATGAAAGGGCATAGTTTTCCAGTGAGAGGGAGAAGATTTGAAGGGGATCTGAAGAGTAAAATGATCACACCAAGAGTAGATGGCTTCTGGAATGAGCTGAAAGGAGATTTGAGGCAGGAACAGTAACAACATTTAAAAGGCATCTGGACACTGCTTGGATGAGCAGGACAGAATTAATTAGTATGAAGGACATGATGGTTGGCATAGATGCAGTAAGCCAAAGGGCCCTTTTCTGTTATACCAATGTACAACTAACTGCTTATTTCCAGATTGTAAATAATATCAAATGAACTAACAGTTCAATTTATCCATTGTTTGAGGATTTGCAATCTTATGCTTGTCAGTCTAGCAGACCTTGTCTATTTGTGAGTTTTTAAAGAGTAATTTCCAATATCGGTAAACTCCTCTTTGGCAGCAGCCATAATTTTGCATTCAATTGCAAATTTCACTAAAACTGTTCCAAGTGCAGAACAGGCAAATAATCTCCTGGGATTACGTTGATTATGGAATATATAAAATGTAACATTCAGAAATAATGGTACCACAAATTTAATCCTAATCAACATTTCTCCAGCCTAGCCATCATTTGACAATGTCGCTTGTCTTGATAAGTTATGAGATAATTTGCAATGTTATGTACTTAAGTGAAAAGTACACAATTTGCAATTCCAGAGATGTACAATGGGCTTTCCTGTTACTACAATTATGACTAGAACTGATGTGAAAGGATGTTACCTGGGGCTAAGTGGCATCATTTTTGCTTCCAAGCTGTGAGATTGTAGGCTCAAGTTCTACTCTAAATACTCAAGCACACAATTTAGGTTTCCAATCAAATGCATTAAGGAATCCTGCATTATTTGAAACATAATTTCTTGAATGGACATTAATCCAATTTTCATTTGCTCTACCAAGTTCCATTTCATATAAATTGCAACCTAAGTTGCAATGAATTACCTGGTTATTGCCATTTAATGTTTCTGGGACCTTACTATAATGAATTTAATTGTCGAGTTACTTAAATTACAACACTAGCTATACTTCCAAATACCAAAGTGATTGCAATATTACACGTCATCATATTCACAAAAGCTAATAGTATCAAACAACTAGAATTCGTTTGCTGTCATAGTTATTAGGTTACACTTCTTCATACCTCTGCAGTTCTTCTGGCTTCTCGAATCATGGATTCCAAACCTCCAAAGACACCCATACTTAGACTGGGTTGCTCATTATCTGAATCACTATCATCAGAGTCATCCAGTCTCACAACTACTGATTTGTGCCTTGGAATCTAACAAGAACGATAAGAAAAGGCAAACAATGCGTGTTAAAGCAATTAATGTGATAGTACCTCTAAGATGATTTTCATTGTACCTGACCCTGACCATACTTGCGCCAAAGGCAATAAAATAGCCTTGACACGGAAAAATTAATGCCGCATTCTATTTGTATTTTTGTATAAACCTTCTCGGGATGCACATTTAGATCGTGCATAATTTGAGTTGAATGAAATAATGCGCACAATATACAAATTATCAAAAAAGAAATCAAATCGTGAATTCAAAATGCTATTGTGGTGTGTAGTTGAACAAAATACAGATGCTTTCAAAGGAGAAACTAGACAATCAAATAAGGAATAGAGTGTTATACAAAGAAGCCAAGGGAGGGAACTGGAAAAGCCTCAAGCATACACAAATGCCAGCAGAAACATGATTTGCCAGATGTCCCTGTTCTGTACATGTTCTATATAACTCTATGCTATTTCCTGCTTACAATTCCATTGAAAGCTACAATATATATACCCATATGAAGATAAATGCTCACAGGATGGACTCGAGTGAAAATATGAAAACTATTACACAAAAATCGGCCGCTAGAAATCACAAAGACCTATTCTATAACAACCTGCATGAACTTGGTTATTTTGTTTCCGAATCCCTCAGATCTTTCAATAGATCATCAGATAACATGCTACTGAGGGTTACTATTCATGTTACTGCGGGTTTGAATTTATTGGTATTTGCTGAACAGCAAAATATTATTTATTTAATGGGTTGTCTTTTCTTAAAACACTGAGTTTTCCAGGAGTAATTAAAACATTAACAAAAGCAGGAAGATAATCTTTCATTTATCAAATGGACACATTTTAAACAAAAAAAAAAATCAAAACAATTAGTACATTTTACTTTAACAAGTGTGCCACGAGAAAAAAGAAAAACAAAGTCAACTTTCAAAAATATATTTTGTAATGGTGAATGTTGAAGGGAAGCTTTGCATACGCTAACTTAAATGTAGTGCCACATACATATTGCTTCTGTTCAGTGCAATTGAGTGTTAACTGAACGAGATGAAACTAATCTTCATACAACTGTATGATTTTGAAAAAGATTGTGGGAATATCTGACTATATTGTGCTGAACGGGAATTATTTTAAAGCACCAATGCCCCACTTTGAAAATAAGCTACAAGTATATTTTAGATGAAACCCCATTCTAAGTTGTGATGTGAATCGTCATGAGACTTACCATTATCATCGGCCGATTTGCTGGAGGAGCTCTCACAAATTTTGTGGTTTGTGGACGTGGCTGTAATGTAGAATTCAAACTGGCATTTGGGAAATTTACTGGTGCCGATTGCAAATTCTCAATAGGAAGAGGTGGCAAAGAAAGATCACAATCATCACTCGAATCCTGCTTAAGAAAATTTAGAAAAAAACGTAATAACGGCGACATATATAATCTGATTATTTTATACTTCTTGCAATGTTTAACCTATAGCCTGAATCTGTTCCCTAAATCTCACACAATGGAGATAAACAAGCAAACCAGTTTCCCTTTGAAATGAATCCGATTTTAAAGAAAATATAAAAAGTTCAAGTGACAAGGAGAGTTCTATTTGGCTCAGACCCTCCATTATTATATCTTCTGCAGGGCATGGACTTCTATGGAATAAGGCAACAGACACCACATGGATTAATAGGTCAACCTTCATACCTTCAGGAGTGACTACCAAGAGACAGGTCCACAATGATGTACATTCCATCCAAAACAAAAATAAAATCATAAAATCATTCATTTATGAACATGGCAAAAAGCGAACTGCCTTGCAGGATACAAAGAACCTTTAACCTCAATAAAAACCTCAAAACTTTCAGGACTCAACCAATGAGTACATAAAAATAGAAACTACCAGCTAAACTTCCTAGCTTGATATAGATTGCCCTCTGCTGGCTAAAAATACTGATTTAAAATCAATTTCAGTTACCTCAGGCTTCAAAGCACGTCGATTTGCTATAGATTTTAACAATTCTTCTCTAAGCAGCATTTCTTCTTCCTCCTCCTCATCAGCAAATGGTGGCTTAGGCGGTTGCTCAGGCTCCTCAGGTGGAAGGGGTGGTGGTGGCGGTGGTGGGGGCAGCTCGAAAGGACAAGGGAAGTAACTCTCCAAATAATTTGGAAAGAAAGGCTCTCCCAGACTCTGGAGAACAAGATTTGCAAATGATTTTGACATTATCAAAGCTTAGCACCGAAATAAATATTAGGTATATCACAAAATGGGACAAAAGTGGTTTATTTGAAGCTCACAAAACAATCCAAAAGTAATGCCATATAATTTTTTAACACAGTTGAATTAAATACATTAACTTCCCTCCATTCCATAAATATGAAAATAAACCATGATTAATATTTAGTCTTTCTTGAAGTCATTCATTGCTGCAGCAACTACTGCAAATCATGAATTGAACCAAAGTTTTGAAAGCAACATTCTTTTTGAACAAAAAGCTAAACTACATGGAATCATTTTGCAAGGCAACGGTACATATTTTACAGCGGTACAATACAACAAAATCAAATACCTTGCATCGCAATTAATAGAAAAATTAAACTCACTTGATGGATAGAAACGGGCACTGGTGGCACTGGAATAAAATACCCTGTCTGGTAATCCACAGAAAATGGACGTGGCACTGGAGATGATACTGTCAGGAATGGCAAATAAAATAGTATATAATAACAGACTTAAAGACATAGAAAATTTAGCACAAGTCTATCCAAATGAGTTAAGAGCCCGTCCCACTTGACGATTTTTTTGGCAACTGCCGGTATCATCGACTGACATATCAGGTCACCGAAAAATTTGCGGCGCGATGAGTCGTGATGCGGCGGTGACAAGGTGTGATGACGTTTGACGCGCGGTGTTTTTTCAAGTGTTTTTGTCGCAGCTGGATTTTGAAATGTTCAAAATCTTTTGGCAACACTGATATGACGCTGGCAGTCGCCGAAAAAAAAATCATCAAGTGGGACAGGCCCTTTAGTTGTTAATATGTTCAACTGACATGCCTAAAATGTGATCACACACAGTCACTAAGAAATAGGCACAAACATTTATAACCCGAATCCCTATTCATATCAAATTATCATATGAACACGCACATAATTACAACACTGGATATCGGGCAGTATTTAAAATAAACTTTGTCTACAGGCAGAAACCATTATTGTGCATTGCATGCAGCATGGAATGAATGTAGAAAAAGACAAAACACTATATAACCGAACATTGTAAATGTCCCAAGCTGTACAATTTACTCCACAATGGGCAAACATTCTTATATTATACGCATAAAGCACAGATGTCAGCTTAGTGTAAAAAATCTTAAATGCAGTTCAGTTACAAACCAAACAATACTGACCTGGCGAATTGGGTTCACTGTCCGTTTCCATCGCAACCTCTTCATAGTTATCATACTGGTACAAGTTGCCAGACTCTTCTATTGGTTTTTCTTGCGATTTTTTACTATCTGTATCTGTTGACTAAGAATAGGCAATATATATTAGTGCCTTTAAAACACCTAAATGCAAATATACATTTGGATTCTTCTAATCATATTGTGGAGATTAGCTAACTTGATTGTTGATTTATTTTACCATTGAACCGTACAAATGGTATACTGAAAATCTAGTGAGGAATTGCAGCTAACTGCAATTTCAAGTCTTAGCTTTGTGGATCGGTGCGTTTATTATGAAAATGGTTTTGGTTCTTTACAAGACGGAGCCCTTTCAAATGCTACCGAATCTCCTTTGTAGTATCATCATTGTCTTTCCAAAAAAAACCAGCCATTTTAATCCATAGTGCATCAAAGTTATGCATCAAAGCTTCTAGTTGAAAAATTCTTATTTCACTGATCACTAATCTAAGGATTCACACCATGCTGCTCAATTGTATTCAAATAAATCAGAATGAGGGCAATTTAATTTGACCATACCCAATGTCATTAGTGATTAACTGTACCTACATTGTAGAAATAATGCAAATGCTCATTGTTGAGCCACTCGCTTACAAAATAAGTTCTGCACTGTACAGACCACACCAACTGGTTCCTTTTAAAATAGGGCCAATATTTCACAGCTGATCAGTTAATGGACTCAAATTCTCTGCATAATATACTTTTTTTTTTTTTTAAAAGAGTTTACCCAATTTTCAACAGTCCTCTATGACCATTCTATGATACCAAAAGCACCAATATTTGAGAGTAACAGTAAAGTCTCAGTTGGAATACCTTCACAGTAATTTTACAACATTACATATGTATTAAATGTACCAAGTCAACAAATGAAAATTCAAATTGACACTACACATGAGATTCGACAGGATGGATTTCCGTAGCAGCATAGTTTAGGTTTAATTTTTATTACAGGAGAATTAAGATACATAAGTAGGAAGACTGCATCAACAACTTGATAATTAGCAGTTGACATTATATCTTCCACAACAAAAAACCCAAGTGGAATTCACAAAAGTTAATATTTAATTTAAATGGCAGGAAAGGGAAAATTTTTTTTTTAATTGTAGCCACATTTCATCTGCACTGAAAAGTTTGTTAAATAATTGTGGTGTATAAACGTCTAAAAAAAGCTGCAAACATAAATTCACCCAATTCAAACCATAATTTTTACCTTGCTACTGGTTCGTCGTTTTCCTCCAACAAGTTTCATGAAACGATTGTACTGCTCCTCCTGATTAGAAAGATCACGAATTTTTCTGATTTCATCCTCGCGTTTCTTTCGTTCCTCCTCTTCCATCTGTCTCCTTTCCTCATCCTCTCTGCGTTGCTTTTCCTGCTCCTTTTGCTGCTGTAACTTTTTCCAAGCTCTAGTTTTCTGCCTCCGCAAAACCTGCTTTGTTGCAGTTGCTATAAATTGACAAGATTCAAATTGGATTAAATCCAATTATGTTTCACTATTTTTTAAACTACACTTTCTCACAGTGCAATTTAAATTTTAATCCAAACCTGTAATTCTTAATGATTATTTTATTTCTGTTCTGGTTTAAAATGAGGTTTGATTAACTTCCCTCTTCAACTTTCAAGAAAGAATTATCACTCTTACAAATCAATCACATTTTCTATAATAATGTCAGAATTACTTTACTCAGCCCGCCGAGCAACAATACTGACATTTCCTAAATTTCACCAATAAACCCTATTGATTTTGTGACAACGATGCATTATTCCTTGTATTTCTGAACTGTCATTGATGTTGACTACTCAATCCTCCTCCAAAGCATCACTGTCCCAGCCAACCCTGCTTCAGTTTCCATTTAATCCTTTCAAAAAAAAATGTAACCAGGATATCTTCTGTGGATTATGATTGTGTTTGTTTGCTGACACTGCCACTTGTCAAGCCTGCCCACATCCTTCTCCCAAACCATGCCCTTGTCACGTCTAACTTTTCCAATGCCCACCAATCGCATCGGAATTATGCTAACGATCCTATTCTTTGCCCTATAGCACCCAGTATCTTAGATATCATTTATAATTTTTATTCTGCTCAGTTCTGCATAGCTTGATGCCAATATCCCATTAATAACCCCACCTAAAACACACACACACCTCTTTTTTTTCCCCCAACTGTGGTTTCATATACACCAGTCTGCAGCCATTCCTTTAAACGTCCACATCCTGAAATGCACTTCACGACTGCGTTTCAGTTATTTCCTTCCTTTTGAACGTTTTCAAATACCATCTACTTGACCCAATATTTTTACATACCTCGCCTATTATCTGAAATAGTGATCAACGAGTTTAAATTGTATAAATATTAAAATAAACTTCTATGATGAAATTTGCAACGTGCACTCAACACTGACAATCCATTTTTTCCCCATCTCAAACAGCAACTTTAGAGTTAAGAAGACCATGAATTGGGCCATTCAGCTCATCGATTCTACTCCACCATTCAATCATGGCTAATCTATCTCTCCCTCCTAACCCCATCCTCCTGCCTTCTCCCCATAACCTCTGACACTCGTACTAATCAAGATATCTATCTCTACCTTAAATATATCCACTGACTTTGCCTCCACAGCCTTCTGTGGCAACGAATTCCACAGATTCACCACCCTCTGACCAAATAAATTCCTCATCTCTTTCCTAAAATAAGTCATTTAATTCTGAGGCTACCTTTAGTCCTCAACTCTCCCACTAGTGGAAGCATCCTCTCTATATCCACGGTAGACAAAAGTGCTGGAGTACCTCAGCGGGTGCAGCAGCATCTATGGAGCGAAGGAAATAGGCAACGTTTCGGGCCGAAACCCTTCTGTCTGAAGAAGGGTTTCGGCCCAAAACGTTGCCTATTTTCTTCGCTCCATAGATGCGCCTGCAGCCACTGAGTTTCTCCAGCACTTTTGTCTACCTTCGATTTTCCAGCATCTGCAGTTCCTTCTTAAACACTCTCTACATCCACTCTATGCAAGCCAATCATGGCTGATCTATTTTTCACTCTCAACCCCATTCTCCTGCCTTATTCCTGCAACTTTTGACACCCTCATAAATCAAGAATCTATCAAGCTCTGCTTTAAAAATACCCAATAACTTGACCTCCACAGCAGTTTGGGCAATACATTCCAGATTCATCACCCACTGGCGAATAAAATTCCCCATTGCTGTTCTGAAGGAACATCCTTTTATTCTGAGGCTGTGCCCACTGGTTCTAGACTCTCCCATTACCGGAAAAATCCTTTCCACGTCCACTCCATCGAGGCCTTTTATTATCCAGTAGGTTTCTCTTGACTTGACTCAATGAGATCCCCCTCTCATCCTTCTGAACTCCAGCGAGTACAGGCCCAGAGCCGTCAAACACTCATCTTGCAATCACCCAATTATGCCCGTGATCATTCTCGTAAATCTCATCTGGACCCTCTCCCAAGCCAGCACAGCCTTCCTCAGGTATGGGGCTATACTACCTGTGCGAGTAACTTGCCTACAACACAGACTATCTGGTTTAGCAATCTCACGTGTGGCACCTTATGAAAGGTTTTCAGAATATTGTAGTAAACAACATCTACTGACCATCTATCCTGATTGTTACCTCTTGTAAACGCCACCAGATTTGTCAGGAAAATCCACTCTCCGCTAACAAGGCCATGCAGACTTTGGCCTATTTCAGCATTTGCTTCCAAGTACCCTGAAACATAATCCTCAATAATGGACTCAAAATGTTACCAATCACAGGTCAGACTAACAGGCCTATAATTTCCTTCATTTTGCCTTACTCCCTTCTTCCAGTGGAGTCACATTTGAGATTCTCTAGACCATTGCTGACTTTAGTGATTCTTGAAAGATTACTACTAACTCCTTTACAATCTCAACAGCTACCTCTTTCAGAACCCTGGGATGCAGTCCATCTGGTCCAGGTGACTTATCCACCTTCAGACCTTTCAGCTTCCCCAAGCACCTTCTCCTCAGTAATAGCGACTGCATTCACTTCTGCTCCCGGACTCTCTTGAATTTCTGGCACATTGCTGGTGTCTTCCATGGTTTTGTAAATTTGTATGCTACCTGTATTAAGAGTTTTCTTGACTGCATGTGTTTTTGGGCTGCTCCTAATCTTCTGCTGGGAAATTCTTGGTTTAGTAAGCTTCTCCTTGCTCTCCTTCATTACACATTGTTCCTTTTGTTGCCACTTTTTACTTGCAGACTGCAATGCAAGTAGCCGCAACTGGAGCTCTGACAGCTCTTCTTCCTCCTTCCCCTCCCGTTCCTCATCATCTTCTTCCATTTTGGCATCCTGCGGAAATTATACTCAGTTTCCTTAGAACATATTATATCTTGTCTGCAAAATTATTCAATAATAGTTACAATTATAATTATTTTTATATCAATATATTGTTCAGTTACCTTAAAGGTAGATTCTATTGACAACATATTATTTGAAGGACCTGAATCTTTACAATTAGCATCTGAAAGAAAATGTTAAAAAAACATTATTCCATTATAATGATTATCTTACAGAATTCATTTCAAAATATTTATATTCTATGTACCTTGTTTTCCTGTTACGGGCTCGAAGAGCTCCACGTTATTGTCTTTAATCATGTTGATTTGATCCATTTCAGCTGGAGTAGGTAGTTTATTTCTAATGGGTTTTATTTCAAATGATTGAAAAGCTTTCACCTGAGATTTCTCTGTGGAAGATTCCAAGTTCTCATTGTTCTTTTCAATACTGTTTGTATCAATACTGGCATCCCCAGATACAACTCCTACTTCTTCTTCCAACAAGTTTTCCCCCTTATTATTTTGAGACATCTTCTCTTCTCTATTAAGGCATTCCAGTTCCAGCTGAATCTCCTTGTACTTCCTAAGCAGATCTTCAAATGTTTCTTCCATGTCTTCTTCATTTCTGTGGTAATGAACTGGTCTTCTTGACAGTGAACGGCCAAAAGGTTTTGCTGATTTAAACATTAAGGAAAAGTAACATGTTCAGTGTACTCCCAGTTGACTCCATACTTGGGTCACGTTTAACCAGAATTCTACATGGCACACAAAATGTTAAAATGCACTTGTACTGTAAAAGTGAAGCATATTTTCATCATATCTAAACCTTCTAAAGGAGATCTAAAGGAGCGACTGAAAACGAGCTGGGTGCCAGGGCTCTGGTCCTGTGAATGACAATGATTAAGACTCCTTGGCGTTATTTTTGCAGGGTGGAAACAGTTTGCTTTGCTCAATTGTTTGGTTGCATAGGCAGAAAACTTAAATTCATGAATAAGTTTATTGGCCAAGTATATTCACATACAAGGAATTTGCCTTGGTGCTCCGCCCACAAGTGACAACATGACAGTTAGGAATGACACATAAAACATTAAACATTGATAATAAAACATTATCGATTAAACATGTGAAAAGGCTCACTTTTTACTGTTTATATATTGAGATGGCAATTTTTAAACTGTTGGAAGAGTGAAATAAATTACAATGTGAAGCCTAATTGGGCTAACCTTTTACTTTGAGACTAGTTCTCGACTCCTCAGTTAAAATTGCTTTGTCATTTCCAACCTGCAGGGCCCATGAGGATTTTGTATGTTGCCGTGAGGTCACTACTTATTCCTCTGAATTCATAGAAACATAGAAAATAGGTGCAAGAGTAGGCCATCGGCCCTTCGAACCAGCACTTCCATTCAATATGTTCAGGGTGATCATCCAGTATCAGTACCCCGTTCCTGCTTTCTCCCCATATCCCTTGATTCCATTAGCCCTAAGAGCTATATCTAACTCTCTCTTAATACATCCAGTGAATTGGCCACCACTGCCTCTGATCAAAACTCCCTGGGTGAAAAAGTTTTTCCTCATCTTAGTCCTAAATGGCCTACCCCTTATTCTTAAACTGCGGTCCTTGGTTCTGGACTCCCCCAACATCAGAAACATTTTTCCTACATCTAGCCTGTCCAATCCTTTAAGAATTCCGTATGTTACTATAAGATTCCCTCTCATCCTTCTACATTTCAGTGAATATAAGCCCAGTCAATCCATCCTTTCATCATATGTCAGTCCCGCCATCCCGGAAATTAACATGGTGAACCTACACTGCACTCCCTCGATATCAAGAATGTCCTTCCTCAAATTAGGAGACCAAAACTGCACACAATATTCCAGGTATGGGCTCACCGGGGCCCTGTACAACTGCAGTAGGACCTCCTTGCTCCTATACTCAAATCCTCTAGCTATGAAGGCCAACATGCCATTTTCAAAGTATAATGGCTCAGCCTACTTGCATGACAACTAGAAAAGCTACAAGAATCAATAATAGGCCAAAATGCTTATGTATAAAAACCTCAACGATCAGTATCGATTGAAAGATAAATGGAGTGAACATTTCAGGTCAAAAATCCTTCATTAGAACTAGAAAAAAGTCGATATCAGATTGAGAAACCATTTTATTGCTTTACTAGTTCTCATGAAGGGCAATTCCAGAGTTGCTACCAGACTCGAGGGTTTACTGCATTTACTATTTTTATTTCAGATTCCTAGCATTTTTTTTACTTTTCATTCCCCAACTTTAGATCTATACCACTAACTTAGATGAAGATACGAGGTGTACTGCATTCAATTTGCAAATCATACAAAAATAGGTGGATTGGCATATTGTGAGACATTCAAAGAACCTATAAAAGGATAATGGCAGGTAAGATAAGAAAACCTGAAATCATTCACATTGAGGTCAGCAACGAGAGTTCAATAGTGACCTCCAAAACTGCCCGTGGGAGTTTGCATATTTTCCACATACATTTGTGGGTTGCTCCCACATCTCAGACATGTGAATGGAATCTGGGGGAGTGGATAGAATTAAGAGGGAATAAAACGGGATTTATGGTGGTCATCTGTATAGGCCGAGTCCACCCAAGGGTTTGGTTCCATGCTGTGTGACACCAAGAAATAAACTTTTTTTTAAACATGAAATCAGAATAATAAATGGTGCTGTACAGAAGGATTGGGAATCCTAGTACATCAAACACAATGCTAGCATGCAGAAATAGTAACTAATAAGGATGGTAAATTGAATTGGCTCTTCTTGTAATGGAATAGATAATAAAAGTAGGGATTTTCTTATTGCCTACACTTTCAGTCTCCATATTTAACCAACAATGTTCTTGGATTCATTGACAATGAAGTCAATGCAGAGAAAGTTCACTGGATTAATTTCTGGGAAGAAAGTGTTGATATGAAGAAAGGTTGGGCCTACAGTCTATGCAGTGTAGCAGAATGAAAGCTCATCATATAGAAATAAAATTTGAGGAATGCAGAGTGGATGTGTCTCCTAGTGAGAGTTCTAGAACCAAGTGCCCAATTTTAGAGAAAGGGCTTGTCCATTTCATTTGGTAGAAATTTTTCCCCCGCAGGTCAAAAAAAAATGTTGGAACTCTGCTAGAGAGACCTGCAGTGGAAAAGTAAATGAAAATGTGCACGAAGATGGATAAATGAAGTGTGGATTATGGGACAGCAGCAAAGTGTGAAGACAAGCAAAAACCAAAGTGCTACAGGAATGTCAGTTTGAAGGATCCCAACCCCAAATGTCACTTGGTCATTTCCTCCACAGACACTGCTTTTGACTCAGAGTTCTTCTTGCACTGTGTTTTGCTCAAGATTCGAGCATCTGCAGTTGCTTGTGTTTCCAGAGTGAAGCCAAGATTTGATCAGCTATTACCTTGTAGAATGACAGACTTGCGACAGCAATTTGCTCCTTTCTCGTGTTGCGGTCTGGCATATGTCTGCTGCACTCCCTTTAGGTCCTATAAAGGGAGGTTGCACGTATGGTCATAAGGACTAAGGGCATGACGCACGGAGTCAATCCTTCTGGAGTACAAGGCAGCTTCCGGCATACACTAGTAGCGCACGAAACACGTACATTCTTACCCGTTTAAAAATTGCTGAAATGGTCAATTTTTGCGCTGTAAACATTTTTCGAAATCGGGGTAACTCAGAGAAAACCGCCAAAATCACTACTGCTCACTGACTTGTGAGCCAGCGGATTGAGGGCAAGTCCTGGCCCACGACCGCCTGGGGCTGGAGGCTAACTGAGCGGTCTGAACCCGAGCACCAAGGCGTAAGCGGCCGAAGAAGTGGATCCTTCGGGACGGCCCTCAATTCCCCCCCCCCCCCCCCCCCCCCATGGTCAGCGGCCACACACACGGGGCCGGGTGGAGTGTGGCTGTGGCTCCGGGCACATGGGGCCATAAACCCAGCAACGTCCCCATCAGCTGCAGCAGAGTTGGGGACAGTTTGGTCCCTCCACCCAACCAGAGTCACTGACCACACTGCACCGGCACCGGACCCCCGGACGGACACCCCCCCCCGACATGGCCCAATAATTCCCCCACCCGGTGCCGCGTTTCAGCTGCCAAACACCGGCCTTGGGGGAAAAACGGCCCGGGTCTGCGAGTGTGGAACCAGTCAGCGTGGAGTGCAGATGCTGGGACAGAAGACTGGCAGCCATAGTAAGTGCTTACCAGACGTTCAACGCTTGTACTCCAGAAGGCATTGCATGGCAACAGTACGAGTCGTGACCTCAAATGCCGTGCAACCTCCCTATAATTGTCGTAAGACATCTTCACACTTGTACGCAAATTCTCTTGCAATAAATGCCACCTTACAGAGACTTGTGCACCTTTTGAACAAGTTTCCAATTGCTAACCATTAAAAAAAAGTAGTCCCGTGGTGACAATGTTCCACACAGAAGGCAAGTTTGGAAGGTGAGATCACAATGAATCCAGTAGAGCTTGCCAAGTAGGAACACAAATAGCTAAGTAGAAGCAGTCAGAGGGTGGCAATTTGAGGGCTGTTATTTCAGATTGGACAGTTGTGATCAGTGGTATGCCGCAGGAATTAGTGCTCGTGTCACTGTTGCTTGCCATCTATATAATTAAAAGTCTCATCTTGACCACTTCCTGTTTGCGCTGTTGTTTGATTTTAGAAAAAACGCTACCATATATGGCCATGTTTTTTCGGCCATCTTACGCAGAGTCCTCCTCCGATGATCAGGCCCTGAGGATTTTTCCCATCGATGAAAAATAAAAGAGTTATTAGTAGAGCCAGGATGTTTAGGCACTAAAGATCTCTGAAATAGGCAGGTAAAAAGGCATAATAAAATTACCAAAAAGGCACGAAAAAGACATTTATTGACAAAAAAGCATAAAAAGGCATGTTTTTCCATCCAAATATGGTTAAAAATGATAATTATAAAGGTATACTACATTATTGCCTGGTTGCACATAACTACTACCATTTTTTTCAAATTATCTGGTGTTAAACTATGCCATATGTCAGACTGTGAAAAACATCTTTCTACCCCAGCTGAGGTCACTGGTGCATTCCTGAAACAAGCTGCAAACTTTACATTCATGGTGATATCTTGTGCATTACAACTACCTTTGAGAAATTTAGCTATGTTTTGTACTTCTTCAAGATCTTTGTTAGCTAAAATCCCTCTCTCATTTTCCTTGTATGTCTTTACCTACATCGCCAGGAACTTTAAGTACAAAGTACATCAAGTGAAGATGTAAACAACTGAGCCATAGTTATGCATTTTGACTTCTCCAATACTTCCAATGGCAAGAAATACTCCTTTGATGGTTGACCTGCCTCTAGTTTATCCATGACCACATTGGCAACATATCTCCCCACAGCATTGGTTGTCTCGTCTATTCAGATCCATATTTTGTTGCATGCAACTTCATCTCTAACTTTCTGCACAAACATGTTGAAGTTGCTGTCAAAATAATGTTTCTGTAATGATGACTCGCTCGGTATAGATTCCTTTGTGTATTTCCCTAAAAAACCTGAGAGATTTGTTTTCCAATTTCCAGTGGAATTCCAGCATCAATGAATGCTTTGCACAGATCACTCGAAAACTCAGATTTGCAACTGGAGCCAGCAGTAAATGTTGTGAGAGACAAGCTTCCGTATTTCCTAGCTTCAGTTTCTCTGCCATCGACTTGTGTTTAGCTGTCTGTACATGTTGGAAGACAAAATATTTCTCATGATTCACTGCTTTCTCACATGCTTTGCAAAACTACACACAGTTGTCTGTAGAGAATATATCACTCCCACACACTCTCACCAAATCGTTCAGTTGTTTTACAAGCCTTTGAATTGACTTTAGGCATTTTGACGCTTGCCGGGGTATATCCTACAGGAGCGGGGATGCAGACCTCTACAGGCCACGTACAAGCTGAGCTGCCAAGGAAAGGTACTCTGAGTTGAGGAGTAAGTTCTCAGCAAATGACTTCTTCAGTGTGGAAGGGCTTGCAAGGAATCACAAGCTACAAGAGGAAAACCTCATGCTCCTTGGGCAATCGTCAGCTGACCAATGACCTGAACGAGTTCTACTGCAGGTTCGATAAACAGAAACTTAACTCTGGTACCCCATCCCCAACCAACACTTCACACCTACACACAGCCTGACTCCCGTTTGAAAAGACTAGATCCTTCCCCACCTCCTCCTCCCCAACTACTTCACACCTACTTAAAGCATGACTTCAGTCTGCAAAGACTGGACCCTTTCCCACGCACCCCTCTCCAATCACCACTTAACACCCACTTACAGCCAGGTTTCACCCTGGTGCTGTAAATTTTCTCGTCAGTTACATTAAGATGGCAAAAAAGGGCTGATTTAGGCACTCAATCGTGAAAGGCATTATCTTCCTGAAATCATCAAAAAAAGCATGCAAAGGCAATTATGGCAAAATCCTGGCTCTAGTTATTAGTGTTTTAAAAATCTTGAGGTTCTCTCTCATGACAATCACTGCGATGAAGGCCATGCCCCTTCCGGGGGGGGGGGGAGGACGGGAAGGACGGGGGGGGAAGGACGGGACTATAAACCCAGAAGCCTGGACGTGGCTCCGTTGCTGCAAGATGTCGAGGGAGAGGCCACGATTCTCAGTCTGAGCTGGGTATCTACACAACACTAAGTGTCTACTGAACTGTGAGTACCCTTTATGAGCTTTTGTGGTTTGGAAACCAGTCCCTTCGGCCCACAACACCACTAGTGTTCCAGCAAGCAAGCACACAAGCACACACACACACACGCAATATTGGAACTGGTGGAGGGGTGGAATATTGCTTTGGGGGACCAGCCCTCCCAACGGGTCCCACTTAGTCGAGTTTACATTAATGATTTGGACGAGAACATTGTTAACATGGTGAAGGTGGTTATCAAATAGTGCGACAGGATCCAGATAAAAATGTTACGTGGTCTGCTCAGCTGAAACTTTAAAAAAGATTGGGGAAACCCGAATCACGGATAGATTACAAACAGAAGTCGTACATCATTCTTTTCAACTGTAAATAGAAGCTTAGCTTATTCATCTGGCTTAATGTAACACCCCTGTCATTCTAGATATATCCTCCATTAGATTCAAAATAGTGTGCGGTCGACTTAAATGAGGTGTCTTACCACGCTACAAATACTAAATACTTGGAACATGAAATACCAGTGCTGAAAATAATAAATTGGTCAGGCATTATCAATTAAGAGAGTTATATCCAATGTTTCAAGTTGACCTGCACAGTATCTTACTTTTACGCAATTGTCCATGAAATTTAAATTAGCCTCCTTCAATCTACGACTCGGTGGATTTAATTACTTGGGACTGAATATTTAGGAGTGATGCAAACAGAAATAAACCATTTTGCTGGAAATATCATTTAAAAAATGGTAAGTTTTTAACACAGTCAACCATGCCATTTTAAATAGCCACATGCTTATGTGTCATTAAATAATGGAGGAACTCAGTAGCTTGCACAGCATTAGGGGGGGATTGCTGATGCTTCAGGTCAAAATGCTGCATCAGTACAGAGTGGAGAGGATAGATAGACAACATAAAGAGGAGGGGGGCAGTGGTGAGATTGGAGATTGGGGTGATTGGAAGATTGAGTGGCGGCAAAAGATGACGATGTGGCGGTTCCTGGGGAGTAGGCCACTCCCTGGACACATGGCTGAAGCTGGCACA
Organism: Okamejei kenojei; assembly: GCA_035221665.1. Taxonomy (NCBI): domain Eukaryota; kingdom Metazoa; phylum Chordata; class Chondrichthyes; order Rajiformes; family Rajidae; genus Okamejei; species Okamejei kenojei. The sequence continues at coordinate 15,827,765 of CM069149.1, read as the reverse complement.
CATGGACATCAGCCAACCGGTGCTACTTGTGCGGCCTCGCCCTCCGTTCCGGCCCTTTTCCCAAGCGCCACGCCTTTACCTGGCAGTGTCTCCCCGGTTCCTGCGCCCGCCGTGGTGCGCACGCGGGCTGGTTGTCTCGTACGCCCCCCTGTCCGTTTTGTGCCTCTTCAGTCTCTCACTGAAGCGAATAGTGTGCTGTGCTCATTAAAAGGCCTGTCCCCTGTACGAGGTAAATCAAGAGTTCTCCCGGGGTTTCCCCCCGATTTGAACTCGGGGAATGCCTGTAGCGGGTCCGTAGGAATTCGTGAATGTCCCGTGGAGGCTCGTACGAGTAATGGTAAGTACTCAGGAAATCCGGTAAACAAATGGCTTTTTTTTCAACACTGTAAAATGTCCACGAGTAAAAAAACTCGTGATGAAAAAAAAATTGTTACTTTTTACTCGTCTGAGTCGCTACGAGACATCCACGAACTCGCTACGGACATTCTCCGAGTTCGACTCGGGGGAGAACTCTTGAATTACCTCGTACATTGGGGCAGGCCCTTTAAGTTTCTACAGACTTTGCCCAGCTTCTCGCCTTCATTCTCGTGCACCCGCAACAACAGGCAGATTGAGCTGGGCGGGGCTGGAGTTGGAAGATATGGTCAGGCAGATGATAAAGGCAGACAAAGAAAAAATGGCAGGTAAGAGCTAGGTAGAGTACTTACAATTGGAAAATTCAATGATTATGATATTGGGCTGTAGACTACCCAGGTAGAATACAATGTGGCATTCCAATAATTTATATTAAGTCTCTCCCTGATACTGGAGAAGATAGAGATAGACATGTCAGCGTGGGAATAGAAAAATAAATGTAATTAACATGCAACTGGGAGCTCTGGGCTGCCATTGCGGACAGAGTGCAGATTCTCTACCAATCAGTTGCCTGGTCTGCACTCGTCTCGCTGATGTAAAAGACAGTACTTTGGTAGCACCGAATAAATACCACAATACTACATGCAGGTATTTCAGCACTTGTCCATTATAAAGTGTCTTTAAAAGAATTCAGGTTACAATCCAACATTGAATTATTCGTTATGCCTGGAGCTGTAACATGAGGATATTTGGTGACAATTTTGAAACCAGATAAATAGCGAGTCATGAAATAATATGACATAGGTTATCTGAACAGTCAAAATGTCATGCAATGGCATGCAAATTAAATCCTTGGTTACAAGTTGTGGTGCCCTAAATATTATAGGGAAAAATCTGTTAACTATGAATGGGAAAATTAGAGAGCTGTGGTGCATGTTCAGCCAACCGGTTCCAATCTCAAGGCATTTACCAATCGTTGCCAATCCAGTTATTCTAAAACGTAATAATTGAAGTTGTAAATTTACCTTTAATTTCCGAGAAGTCAAAGGTCTACATAATATTGAAAGTGAATTAGGTAATGCTGGAAAACTATGTAACATCATGACATGTTTTATCATTAAGAATGATAATAAATTATCATAAAAAAATAAAGATTACTATATCCATTGCTTATGCAAAGAATCGAGGGACTTACATAACTATATATCCGATATTTTCCTTTCCTGGTACAGCAGTTGAATGTTCCTGTTAACGCAATAGGTATTCCCCCCCTCGTGATATTTAGCTGAATGAGTCACTGGCAATAGGGGTAAATGCAGCCAACCGCCCACACAGAGCAAGGCAAAGGCGAGATAAGTAAGGATACGTTTCCTAGGCGGGGAATCCCTGCGGACATTACTGCTGCCGAAGTTGGGCCCGGGACCCGGCCCAGACCGACCTCCTCTCTTGCAGCCCCGGGGCCCGGGGCCTCCTCTGCCCCAGCGACCACGGTTCGAGCCTTCCCGAAAACGGAAGCGGCCGAAGGTGCCGTGACTTCTCTCCCAGAAGTTGGAGCGGGGCGAGTCGCCGAGCAGGGCGGGCGGCGGCAGCAGGGGCTGCTGCTTCTGTCCGAAGCCGCGATACTGCTCTTTCAGCCGGTAGCCCAGGCCGTTGCTGGATGCCGGCGGCTGGCCGCTGTGGCGAGAGCCGGGTGGTCGGTGCGGCTTCGGGCCCAAGCCGCCACCGCTGCTTCCGGGCCTGGGCCGCTGTGGGGAGAAGGAGACGAGCCGCGATTCCTGGTAGGGGCCGTCGTCGTTGTCATCGTCTATCTCGCCGTCCTCCAGTTCGCCCTCCTCCTTGGGCGACGACCGCTCGCCCGCCAGCTCCATGGCGTCGCCTCTCTCCGGCGGTGAGGGCCAGGGGGCCTGCTGACGTCACACACGGCGGAAACGGAGCTGACGGCAGCGCGCAGGGCGCGTGGAGCGAGACCCTGCGCGCTGCCGTCACCCGCTCGGGTGTGCGCGTGCGCGGGAGGAGACCGAGTGATCCTGGCACATGGGTGCATTGCAGCAAGGGGTGCACCCGGTCTGGGTCTCTTTACCCCTGCCAAAATAAATCATGCAATTTGGACCTATGCAAAACTGGTGGATTTCAGCAACTTTACCATTAACTTCCACCCAGCCCTCAAACTCACTTGGACTATCTCTGACACGTCACTTCCATTTCTCAAACTCTGTTTCCATCACAGGGGCCAGACTCTGCACTGATGTCTGCTATAGACCCACTGACACCAAAACCTGGTGACTTGTATACTGTTTCAGTGTACTATTCCTATATGTACTTAACCGAAGATTGTGCTTATGTGTAGTAATACATTCACTGAACTGTCTACTAAACACAAATTTAACTATACCTCAGTACATGTGACAATAAAGTACAGTTGAACTACATCTCCCATCCTGCCACTTACAAGGATGTCTTCCCTTACTCTCAAATCCTTATCTGCTACTTCCAAGATCTGCCACATCTGCTTTCCAGTTTAGGACAACTGAGGAGATCTCTTTCTTCAATAAATGTGGGTTTTCCCCTGCTGTTCTGCTCTCGCTCCTCCTCCCAACAGAATGACCAAGGATGGAAATCCCCTAGACCCCATCTTTCACCCCACTTTTGCATCCAACACACAATTCTCTGACATTCCTCCATTTTAAAAGTGATCCCACCATCAGTCACAGGTCCCCATTCCTTTCCATTTTCCATAGAAACCACTCCCAATGCAACTCCTTGGTTCACTCGTCCATTCTCATCTAACCCACCCCAATAAAGGTGCTGGAGTAACTCAGTACGTCTGGCAGCATTTCTGGAGAAGATGGATAGGTGACGTTTCTGGTTGAGACACTTCTTCAGTCTGATTGTAGGGGGTGAAAAGAAAGAGGGAAGAAGCAGGACAAAGTGTAGCAGGTAATAGTGGACACAGGTGAGGTGGGGGAGAGACAGGATTGAAGAGTTGTGAGTTGTGAAACTGGAGGAAGGGAAGTAGCAGGAGGGGAGAGAGGCAAGGGAGAAATAGTTAGGATTCCAAGTGGGGCACAATCAGTCCCCTGTGATGGAGGCACATTTCCACAAATGCTGTCCAACCCACTGATTTCCTCCAGTACTGTATGAGAATGAGATGGGGAAATAAAACAGTTTGCAACCAAAGCAGCACTTGGCGAGTGTTCATCGAAATGGTTGCCCAGTCTAGCTGATGTAAAGGGGGCCAAATCAGGCGCAACTAATGCAGTAGATGAGGTTGGAAGAGGTGCATGTAGACATTTGCCTCACCTTGAAGGGCTCCTGGGTCCCTGGATGGAAGTGAGTGAGGAGGCGGAGAGACAGGATTTACATCTCCTGTGGTTGCTGGGGAAGGTGCTTGAGGAGTGGGCAAGTTGGGTGGTGATATTATTGGTGATATTTTTGGAAATGGAAGCACTCTTCTCTCTCCACTCCAGTACCATTGATGCAGACTGTGGTGTGCACCCCACCCACTTCCTGAAATCAGTGACCAGCTCCTTCGTTTGGCTGACAATGAGGGAAAGGTTGCTGTCTTGACATCATGTTACAAGGCATCATATCTCCTTCCTGGATGTTTATATACTGCATTGAGCATGCTTTGTTTTGAGATTCCGATGATTCTTTGAGGCACCTATAATAAGTTGCTTTCTGAAGCGTACAATAGAACAGAGATCATTATGCCTCAGAAGCAAGTGATATCTCAGAGCACCTTTTGAGTTCTCCTAGGAGAATAGTCTTTAGATAATTTCAGCTCCAACCACATGCAAGAAGCTCAACGTCATCTAAGGCAGAGCAGCCTGAAGGATTGGCACCCTATCCAATACACTGAACATTTTACCGAACATCTATGCTCAGTCTGCCAAGACCTACTAAATGTGTAGGAAGGAAAGCAGATCCTGGTTTACACCGAAGATAGACACAAAATGGTGGAGTAACGCAGCGGGACAGGCATCTCTGGAGAAAAGGAATGGACGGTGTTTTGGGTCTAGACCCTTCTTCAGACTGAGAGTCAGGACAGAGAGAGGGAGAGATATATAAGGTAAGGTGTGAAAATGAGACATTAAAGGGGCCGAATAACTCGGAAAATTTCGAATGGGTCATTGTTAGCTAGGGAAAGATGACAACAAAGCATACAAAGATAAAATGTAATCAGGAGAACAGTCAGACTGGTCAGAGAACTGGGATGGGGGAGGGACGGAGTGCAGGCTCGGCAATCGTTTTGCTGAATACCTCTGCTCAGTCTTCCTAAACCTGATCTCCCGGTTGCTGAACACTTTAACTCCCCCTCCCATTCTCATACTGACCTTTCTGTTCTGGGCCTCCTCCACTTTCAATGCGAGGCAAAATGCAAACTAATGGAACAGCACCTCATATTTTGCTTGGGCAGCTTACTACCCAGTGGTATGAACATTGACTTCTTTAACCAAGTAACCCTTGCTTTCCCTCTCTCTTCATTCCTCCCTTTGATGTCTCGTTTTCACACTTTACCCTTCCATATCTCTGTGTCTCCCACTCCCCTGACTCGCAGTCGGAAGAAGGGTCTCCACCCGAAATGTCTCCCATTCCTTCTATCCAAAGATGGATGCTGCCTGTCCCGCTGAGTTACTCCAGCATTCTGTGTGTAAGACCTATTGGATCTTCCAGTTGCTAACCGTTTTAACTCCTCTTGATACTGATCTTTCTGTTCTGAGCCTCCTCCACTGCCAGTGAGGCCACATGGAAACTGGAGGAACAACGTCTCATATTCAGCTTGGGTAGCTAACAAGGCAACGGCATCAACACTGAAATCTCCAATTTTGGGTAACTACAAAACCCTCCCCCTTTTCGTTTTTCCCCCAACTCCCCCCCCGACTTTCCTCCTTCCACTGCCCTTTGCCCCCCACCTGGACTTATTTCTTCCCCCCTTCCAACTGCATTACTTTCTCTGGCTTCACAATTCACAATCTTCAATCCTTTTGACTGACGCCTTCTGTCTTTTCATCTCTGGCCTTTGTCTACCATCTGCCTATCAAAAATCCCCCTCATCTGTATCACCTTATCACTTACCAGGCATTGTCCTGCCCCTCTCTTCTAGCTTCTCCTCTCCGCCCCTGCAATCAAAATGAATCTGAAGAAGAATCCCGACCCGAAACATCACCTATCCATGCTGTTAGTCCAGCATTTTGTGACTATATTTGAAGCAAATGATGCTTCGATGTTGGAAAGAGTGGATGTTTAGGATATTGGATTGGTGCCAATCAACTAGGCCACTTTATTTTAGTTGGTGTTGATTGGTGTTTTTAAAATAAGGCACACTGTGCTGGAGTAACTCAGCTTAAGTCAGGCAGCACATCTGAAGAACATGGATAGAAGGAATGGATGACGTTTCGGGTCGAAACCCTTCAGCCATTTCCTATTTAACATAGCTGCTGCAAGTTTCGTGAAGGGTGGAATAAAAATACATTGTCTCCTCCAGAGGGCATCAAAGATCTGAATAGTCACAGCAAGATGCTATTTATTCTTCTGAACTGAAAGAAAAAAACTATCAAGTATTTAAAACATTTTAAAGTAAAACCTGAAGGATTTAGGGCCAAGGAAACTACTGGGAGAACTCAGTGGTTCAAGCAGTATTTGTGGAAGCAAAGGGTTGATCAGTGTTTTAGGTCAATACCCTGCATCAGAATGGAGACTTACCACTTCTGGGGTCAATTATCACAGCCAGAATTGTGAATAATTAACATCGGACACTCTACAAAAGCAAATAACTTGACAACCTCTGTGGCATGTTTACACCACATCACTTCCAATTTAGAAGTGTTTTCCCTTACCATACATTTCAGGGCATACAGCAGGTACTTGTTCAGAATTGATTGAAAAATACAGCATGGAAATAGGCCATTCAGCCCACCGAGCCCACGCCGACCTTGCTCATGATCACCCATTCACACTAATTTAATGTTATTGCGCTGTCTCATTCACTCTCTACACACTAGGGGCAATTTACAAAGTCCAATTAACCCACAAATGGGATGTGGGGGGAAACCAAATTCAAGTCAATTTCAAGTTACATTTATTGTCACATGCACCAATTGGTACAGTGAGATTTGAGTTATCATACAGCCATACAAATAAAATAACACAATACACAATAGGATTTAAGACAAACATCCATACAGCAGAATCAACGTTTTCCACTGTGGGGGAAGGCAATAAAGTTCAGTCATCTTCCTCATTGTTCACCCGTGGTTGGGGCCTTTGAGCCCTCCGCAGTCGCCACTATGGCGGCCCAATGTTCAGGCCCTCTCGCTGGGATGATCGGAGCTCCAATGTCAGAATGGAAGAACACTATCAGCGGCTTGGAGTTTCCGAATCGACCACTTCTTACCGGAGACTGCGGCTCCCGAAGTCCACAGGCCGAGCTGGGCGGAGATTCATACACTGGCGACCCTTGGCAAAAGATCCCAGGACTCCACGATGTTAAGGCCAGTGCCGCCCGCAGCTGGAAGCTCCGCAAACCACAGCTCCACGGTGTTATTCAGCAGGCCCAACACTCCAGAGCTCCCAACACAGCAATCCCCAGTAAGGCATCGCCCGCTTCATGATGGAATTCAGTGCTGCGCCGCTGCTGAAGCTCTGGCCGGTCTCCGGCAGGAAAGCCCGCGCCAATCCAGATGGCAGGCCGCGAGGGAGGGGAAAAGATGTGACTCAGAGAAAAGACACATCTCCGACCAGCAAGTGACTGGGAAACGGTTCCCCCTCTTTCCCCCACCGACATAAAAAAGACTAAAAAACCTTTTAAAACATACTTTTACACACTAAAAAATAACAAAAGGGTGAAATGACGGACAAACTGCTGGCGAGGCTCCCAATGACGTACCTGAGCACCTGGAGGAAATCCACGTGGTCACAGGGAGAACGAGCAAACTTGGCACAAACAGCAGTCAAGGGCAGAATCTAACCTGGGTCTCTGGTGCTGCGAGGCAGCAGCTCCACTGTGTGACTTAGCTGCCCTGATGTGTCCTGGATTCTAGAGGAGTTGCCAGAGTGACGGTGCGGTCCGACAGTGCACTTTGGGAGCCCCACTACTCGAAGGTTTGACAGCCACCATTGTTCTGCTAATAGTTTAGTAGTTAAATACTTTGTATGGAATTGAATGACTTTGATAATATACAAACCATTAAAATGAAGTAAATATCAAAACAATTTTAAAGTTATGGATGAATTAATGTTTATAGGCCAAGTATGTACGCAATTTGCCTTGGTGATTCGCTCGCAAGTAACAACACAACATACAGTAAACCATTAAGAATAAAACTTAAAACATTAAAACATTAAGAATAAAACATTATAGTTTAAATAGTTTGTGATATTTTTCAACTTGGCCAGCACAAGCCTTTCGAGTGTCTTCATGACTACAGATGTCAGTGTGACAGGCCTGTAGTCATTAAGACAAGTAATCCTTGCCTTTTTGGGTACAGGGACAATAGTGGAGACTTTGAAGCAGGCAGGGACAGTACACGTTTGCAGGGACTGGTTAAAAATGTCTGTATAGACTGGTGCCAGCTGTTTGGCACAGAGCTTTTGAGGGGGGGAAAAATTGTCAGGTCCTGGAGATTTCCGGCTCTTTTGTCATCTGAAAGGCCCCTCCACCTCCTCTATTAACTTCAAATTACAGGAAGTACCCAGCCTATGACAGGGTCCGTTTCTAAGAACTGTGCATTATTCAAACTGTTTGTAAATCAGAATTGAACAAAAGCAATGTGTGTGAGAAGATCACAGAATCGGGTGTGACAGGAGAGTGAGCAGACGTGGGAGCTGCAGCCACCAGCTGGTCTCACTGACAAAGTGAGGAAGTGACGGAGTCTATACAACGCTCCCTGCTGTGCCTGGCTCATGATAGAAAAATTAATTCCTATAGTTATCGGGGACTGTACATTTTAAGAAAAATGCTTATGCAGGCAGATGCTTGCTTGTAGACATAGCTCATTGCTAGTGTTACAGTTCAGGGGGAAGGGTAGGGGGGGGGGGGGGGGTTTAGAGGTGGGGAGAGAAAGCACACAAAAATGCCACATCCTCACGGCAGCAGATTCTTACATCTCTTCATCCATTTTGGGCTCACAACTGTCTACTGACTCACTGAGTTACTGCAGCATTTTGTGTCTATCTTTTTCATCTCTGGCCTTTGTCCAACAATCTGCCCATCGAAAAAACCCTTGCCTGTGTTCATCTATTACTGACAATGCTTTGGCCCGCCTCTCCTCTTTTCCCAACCTTCTTTCCAACCACTGGATAAGAGTCCCAACCAAAAACATCACGATCCATGGTGTCCAGAGATGCTGCCTGACCCGTTGAGTTACTCCAGCATTTTGTGTCTTTCTCTGACTATAGATCACTCATTCACACCAGTTCTGTGCTATCCCATTCCCTATAAATAAGGTGGGTAATTTACAGAAACCAATTAACTTGCAAACCTGCATGTTTTTGGGATGTGGGAGGAAACCAGAGCCACCAGAAGAAAACCCATGTCGTCAGAGGGAGAAAGAGCAAACTCCACACAGTAACATCTGAGGTCAGGACTGATCTTTGGCACTGTGAGGCAGCAGCCCTACCAGCTGTGTTACAGTATTTCCTTTCAGGGAACTATCTCACTGTACACCTATGTCTTTGTTCTACAACCTTCTTCAGAGTCCCACCCTTTATTTTTAAATCACCAGCCCTGTTTAATTCACCAAATGCAACATCTCACCTGTCCAAATTAAATTGGCCAGTTCATCGAGATCTTGTTGAAATTTAAGATAACCTTCTTCCGAGTCCACTATACTACCAATTTTGGTGTCATACGCAAACTTTCTGACCACGTTAACAGCACTGTTATGCAAATCGTTAATACAGATGACAAAAAGCATGAGATCCAGTGTCAATTCCTGAGGTACACCACCGATCACAGGCCTCCCATCTGAATGTCAAATCTCCACTACCATCATTCCACCAAGCCAATCTTGTACCTAATTGGCGATCTCACCCTGGATCCCAAGTGATCCAATCTTCCAGCCAAGCCTTGCAATTGGGATCTTTTAAAGGCCTAGACCACATCTACTGCTCTGTCCTAATCAATCCTATTTGTTAATTCCTCAAAATACTCAAATAAAATTATGAGACATAATTTTCCACACATAAAGCCATGCCGACTTTCCCTAATCACTCTTTGCATTTCCAAATGTAGGTAGATCCTGTTTCTCAGAATCCCTCCAGTAACTTTTCCAGAACATGGATCGGTAGGTTAATTTGGGTTGGAACCCTGCTTCACTTCTAGGGCAGGGGGGCGGGAGAAATCTGGAACTGAGAGGCAGGACAATCGGCACATAATAGGTTGATACAGGTGAGGGGGATTTGATAGTCAGATGGTTAGACAAAAGCCAGAAATGAAAAGACAGAAGGTCCAAGGCAAAATGATTTTCCCAAGAGTTTCAAATTGGTAAGCTAGAGGAAGAAATGGTGGTGGAAGGAGAGGAGAGAAATGGGTGTGGTACAGAAGGGGGGGGGGGGGGGGGTGATTGGGGGTTTGAAAGGAGAGGGAAGGTGGTTTGAATGGGGGGGGGGGAGAGGGGATTTAAAGGGTGATTGAAAGTGGGGGAGGGGAAAGTGGATTTTGAGGGAATGGAGGAGGGTTGGGGTGAAAGGGGAAGGGACGGTTGAAGGGAACGGGAGTAAAAAGGGTGGATTTATGAAATGAGTGGGTCAATCAGCATCTCAGAGTCAGAGAGTCTTACAGCTTAGAAACAGGCCCTTCAGCTCAACTAGTCCACACCGGCTAACTCGTCCCAGGTACATTAGTCCCACCTGTCTGTGTTTGGCCCATATCCCTCTAAACCTGTCATATCCATGTACCTGTCTAACTGTTTTTTAAACGTTGTGATAGTCCCTGCCTCAACTACCTCATCTGGTATCTCATGCCATACACCCACCACCTTTTGTATGAAAAGGTTAGCCCTCAGGTTCCTATGAAATCTTTTCCCACTCACCTTAAACCTATATCCTCTGGTCCTTGATTCCCCTACTCTGGGCAAGAGACACTGTGCGTCTACTTGATCTATTCCTCTCATAATTTTATACCTTTCTGGATACATGGATAGGCGACTTTTCTACTGGGGGCCCTCCTGTTTGCCTGAACCACTGACTTCCTCCAGCAGTTTTTGTTTGCTTTACCTTTGTGCTTACCTTTCATTACACCGCTGGGCCTGAGGCCTTTAGGAAGGAAATGAGAAGGAATTTATTTCGTCAGAGGGTGGTGAATCTGTGGAATTCTTTGCCACAGAAGGCCGTGGAGGCCAATGGATATTTTTAAGGCAGAGACAGATTCTTGATTAGTATGGGTGCTAGAGGTTATGGGGATAAGGCAGGAGATTGGGGTTAGGAGAGATAAATAAGCCATGATAGACACAAAATGCTGAAGTAACTCAACGAAACAGGGTCTCTGGATACAATGGTTGACGATTTGGGTCAAGACCTTTTTTCAGACTCGGGGGAGAGGGAGACACAGAGATAAGGAAGGGTAAAGTGTGTGATAATGAGATATCAAAAGAGAGGAGGCTCAAGGAAAATGTAGAATAGATCATTGTTAGCTAGGAGAAGGTGACAACAAAGAGTTGGAGAGCTGGAGGAATCACCTAGGGGGAGCAGCCATGATTGAATGATGGGGCAGACTTGTTGGGCCGAATGTCCTAATGCTGCTCTTTACGGCCTCACAGGACCTTCGCGGTGGCGCAGCGGTAGAGTTGCTGCCTTACAGCAAATGCAGCGCTGGAGAACGGGTTCGATACCGATTACGCTGTCTGTACGGAGTTTGTCGTTCTCCCCGTGACCTGCGCGGGTTTTCAGCGAGATATTCGGTTTCCTCCCACACTCCAAAGACGTACAGGTTTGTAGGTTAACTGGAAAATTGTCCAGTGTAAAATTGTCTGACTTCCAAGGATAGTCCCTGGTGGACTCTTCGGAAGGTGCAAGGAGGGGGCTCGGTCGGTCCTCCCAGCTGCTGCTGCCCCCCGCCCCGCCGGGAGGCGCTGCTCCGGGAGCCGGGATACCGGAGGCGGAGCTGGGGCAATGAGGAGATGAAATCTAAAGTGATGTTCAGCTGAAGAGCGGGGGCCTGGACCCACTGGACATCAGATGCATATATATCCCGCACACCGAAACTCGTTTGGGCACTGACGGTGAGAAAAATGTTAATAGTGTTCCCTCGGCCTGGGACGCGCCGAGGTATTGCCCGCAGGCCCGAGCCGGCTCCCCTCACCGTGCGCTCTGATCTCTGTTTGACTCATCCTTGCTGCTTGGCGGCAGTGTTACACGATGTTTTGTTTCTCTTTCTGTCTTTAGGCACCGTGCAAGGCGCAACAATCAGCGGGGTGGCTTTGTATGAAGAATTAGTAAACATGATGGCAAATATTCTGATTCTGATTGGGATAATAACCATGTCGTTGACGTTTTGGGTTGTGTCCATGACAGCAAGTAGCTATTATGGTCAGTTGGGCGTTCTGAATGTGTGTGTGAGAGTGTGTGTGAGAGTGTGTGTGTGTGAGAGTGAGAGTGTGTGTGAGTGAGAGTGTGTGTGAGTGAGAGTGTGTGTGTGTGAGAGTGTGTGTGTGTGTGTGTGTGTGTGAGAGTGTGTGTGAGAGTGAGAGTGCGTGAGTGAGAGTGCGTGAGTGAGAGTGCGTGAGTGAGAGTGCGTGAGTGAGAGTGTGTGTGAGAGTGTGTGTGTGTGTGTGAGAGTGTGTGTGTGAGAGCGTGAGTGAGTGTCTGAGAGTGTGTTTGTGTCTGTGAGAATGTGTGTTTGTCTTGCCACACATTTTAACCCCTTGAGTGTAATGCATTATTATTACCAAATGTTGTACATTATGAATGTAATTAAAATATATTTTTAATCCAGTGTGATTAAACATTACACAGTCATGGAGCTAGCTATTAAGTATACGAACAGCCCTTTGGTCCAACTTGTCCATGCTGACCGAATTAACATTGTAGGCTGGTATTATTTGTCTGCATTTGGCCCATCTCCCCCTAAACCCTTCCCATCCACATATCAGTCCAATTGTCATAGCACCGATTGACCTATTAATATTATTAGTGTATAAATAAACCTATTAATTGTGTTGTTTTTAAAAACGTTGGTACAGTTTCATACTTATTTGATTTGAAATAGTTGGCTTTGCTTTCCACAGATAATCTACGACCTGTGTCACCCTGGCGATGGATGTTTTCGGTGATAGTTCCACTGATTATTAGTTCGCACGCACTAAAGAACAAGAGTCTTGACTACGGTGGAGCAATTGGAGGTGAAGTTTAACCCATAATGTTTGCTAAATTATTTAGAGTTTGTCACTATTACATTGTCCCAAACTGGTTCTTGAACTGTCTAACAGTATGACATTAATTTTTAATCCCTAATTTAGTTTATGGTATTACTTTAGATTTGGGCATTATCATTATCATATAATTAATGATTTTTTTAAATCTTTAATTGTGTTAATCTGAACAACAATAACCATATCAACAAAACTATAGAGTTACACAGAATAAGAGGAACGTTTTGTGTTAGTGATTGTTTTGCCTGAAAATGCTTCAGTATATTTCCATTAAATTTCTACCATGATTCCTTGTTCCAATAACGTCTAATATTTTTGTGTTAAAAGGTAACTTAAAACATGATTTGTTGGGCTTTTGGGAAAAATTGGTTGGGGAGGAGGGAGGGGGTAGGTAGAACTAATGGAATAATACTCTGGGTGCAACCATTGATAAAATGTGCTGTATAATTCAATTAATTTCATTTGATTATTCCACTAACCTGTATATAACCAATAGTTCTGTTTGTTAAACTTATTTTCACAAAATTTGGAAATTTGGTGGTTGTTTCCTCGGAGCACAAATTGCCAATTTATTTTTTTTTGTTATGTGAACAATTGTATATCCAGTGTTGGAGCCTGATATATTTTTCAACCTGAGTGAAAAAATAAATAGGTGCACAAGGAGTCCATACGAACCCTGCTCTTCTGTTCAATCATATCCTGGCCTCTTTCTTGCATGTTCTCAAACTTAATCTTATCATTGAATATATTAAATACATTTTAGTTTCAAAACTTTATTGGGAAGAGAATAACAAAGATTCATGATCTACCCGAGGGAAGAAATTCTTCATTTCCATCTAAAAATGGATGAGTTCTTATTCTGAAACAACAACCCAAGGTCTTGATTCCTACAACAACCCAAGGTCTCAATTTCTCAGCCTCTATCCCACTCAAATGCCTTTATTTCAATATTACCTTGTGTGCATCTAAATTCCAAAAGCCTTTCCTTGTGTTGGCCGTATAATCCCAGGATTCAGCCGAGTGAGCATTCTCTAAATTGCCTTTGTAGTCAAATTATCCTTCTTTAAATAGAGACCAAAGCTATATGCAGAACTAGTGTTGGAGCATCACTAGTTTTGTAGCTTCAGTACAATTGAAGCACGACTACCCTTTCTTACTCCATCCCTTTCTCAATAAAGGCTAATGTTCCTTTTGTCGTTTTAATTACCAACTGGTTGGAGTATTCAATGACATCTTCAACCCCTATCATCTGCGATCTGAAGTTTCCACCTGCATCTAATATGGGCATCTAATATTCGCAAGGAGTGCATGGTGATCTCCCTCAATGATTACCGTCCAGTAGCATGTGCATACACTGTAATGAGGTTCATTATGACATGAATAAAGTCCTGCTCAGAAATTACCTGGATCTGTTTGAATTTGCCTATTGCCACAACAGGTCAACAGCAGATCCTATCACCGCTCTGCTCTGGGACATCTGGATAACAGGAATACACGTTATCGACTACAGCTTAGTGACACAATCATGTCCTCAGTCATGCAACTGGATGCTTAACTTCCTTATCGGCAGACCTCAATCAGTGAGGATCTGTAACAATATTTCCTTGCTGATCATCATCACAGGTGCACCCCAAGGCTGCATGCTTGCCCCCCAACTCTACTTTCTTTACAACCCTGACTGTAGAGTCAAGCGTAGATCCAATGCCATCCAGAAATATTGGTGGCTGATTCATGGTGATGAGGAGTCGGCATAGAGGAGAGGGATAGAATAACACGTGGGGTGTCGCAAAAACAATCTTTCATCCGCATCACAAACCAAGGAACTAATTGTTGAATATCGAATGGGGAAGTTGGGAGACCCATGTTCCATACTGCATTGGTGGGTTGGCAGTGGAGATAGTTAAGATCGTGGATGATGCGCCTTGGGCCCAGCACATAGATATAATCAAGAAGAAGGTGAGCCAGTGCCTCTGCTATTTCAAAAGTGATTGGGCAGGTCACTGAACACTGTAACAAGCTTCTGCAGATCCACTGTAGAAAGTATCATGACGAGTTGCATCATGTCCTGACATGCCAATTCCAATGCACAGGAAAGCAAGAGTCTGCATCGAGTGGTGGTCCCAGCTTGGTCCATTACGGGCATGGCCTTCCCCTATTTTCAAAAGCATCCATATAAGGTGCTGCCTCAAGAAGACGGCATTTATTATTAAGGATCCCCATCATTGGGCTATGCCCTCTTCTCACTGCCACCATTGGACAGGAAGTGCAGGTCTCAAGCTCCACACCACTTTCCTATAACTATCAGGTTCTTGAGCAAACCCGCACAACTCGACAATGGGACATTCCGGACCACTTCTTGCACTACTGTGGGCTTTTACACTAATGTCTTATTTTTGCACTTTTTTAATTTTAATTGTAGAATTTATGTGTAATCCATGTTTTTGTGTGTCATCCGAGTGTATGCCTTTGGCTGTTAGTATGATTTTCATTATGTGTGTTACCCGCCACATTTGTGAATATGATAATAAACTGATTTGGCTTCCTGTGTGCTGACTATCTATTTGTGCTAAAGAACACCTATGTCCTGTTGTGTAGCATCATCCCATAGTTTCCAATTAACCAATATTTTGTTTTTTCTATTCTCGCTGCTAAAATGCATAGTCTCACATCTTCACCCTTTATATTTCACTTGCCTTTTTGTTGATTCACATAATCTACATCTTTAAAATACTCTTTTAGTCCTTCTCATCAGGTATTTTCCTTCCTATTTTGTTTCGTCAACAGATTGGGCGACAATATTGTTTTTTTAACTGTCCGTAGACACAGCTGATATGCGGGGCATTTCTAGTCATCTTTTTGGATTCAGATCTCCAACATCTCTGGCCATAATTTTATTCTTTATTATGAACCTCTTTTTTTCTGTTTGCTCTCGTTCTCCCTTGTTTATCTTATTAATCGATCAAACATGCAGCTCTAAACCAGTGTTGTCTTATCAACCGTGGCCTTATCTTTAGTTCTTTCCATCCCTTACTCCTGTTTGCAATTTAAAAACAATTTTCTCACATTTATAGTTCTGATGACTCAAAATATTCTTTCCACAGTCTTGAGTGTTTCCCTGCATTTTAAGCTACAGTGCAATTGGTTCCTTTGCCTATCTTTAATATTGATTCATAAACACATTGAGTTCCCAACAATGATCTCTATGGCACCTAGCTAATTATATCTTTTCATCCTAAAAATAATCCATTAATTCCAATTTGTTTTCTGTAAATTAACATGTCCTCCAGCCATGTGACCATTTTGGAGATACAAATGCACTGTATTCACAGATTGCACTTTACCCTTTGTGCTCATTGCATACACATAAACACTATTTGACAACGTTTTTTAAACATCAGTTGTTTTCAGATACCAAATACTCGGTGTATGAAAAATGTACATTACAGATTGAACTACGTCCTCAATGTAAACCTGTACCCTGTTGTTTTAGATACTCTTCCATGGGAACAGTGTATGACTATATACCCTATTTATGTCTCTCATTATTGTATACAGCTCGGTCTTGTCATCTCTCAGCCTTATTTTCCTTCCAAGGAAAATTGACCCATCTCTCCTTCAATAACTCAAGCCTTTCCATCCAAACAACCTTAATGTTTGTACACTCTCTTTAGCTTAATCACATCTTTCTTTGAGTGCATGGCCTAGAATTATGCAGCATAGTCTAAGTGCAGCCTAACCAATGATGTGTACAACTGGAACAATTCTTCCAATGAAGGCAAGCATGCCATATGCTTTCTGTGCCATTTGCCAGGATATGTGTAACTACATCAGAACTACAAAAGTGAGAAAATAGTTTTTAAATTGCAAACCGGGATATGTGTTTGTACTCCTAAGACTCCTTTGGTTTCCTCTTCCATCGTAAAGATGCGTGGGTCTGTAAGTTAATTGGCCATTACAGATTGGCCATTAATTGCTCCTCGTGCAGAGGTGAGTGCTAGAATCTGTGCAAGCTGATTGGAATGTTGGTGTGGGATTAGTTTAAACCTGTCTACAAAAAAAGGTAAACTGCTGGAGGAACTCAGCGGATCAGCAAGCATTTCTGAAAGGATATGGATAGGCAACTTTTCGGGTTTGAGTTCATACATGAGTAATCGGTGCAGAATTGGTGGACTGAAAGGCCTGTTTTTATGAATACAATGTATGTTTTGTAACTTTGTTGTATCATGCAGAAATCGTTTTTTAAAATCATATTTGCAAATTAACCATTGCAATTAAATCTAGTTAGTGCTCGCTTCAAACATAAATTGATCTGAAGCAGTTTTAAGATATCCTGAAATTGTGAAAGTTACAGTATTAATGAATGTGTGTATTTGTTAAACTTTTTCCATGGCCTGAGGGAATGGATGTACTATTCCTGTTCTCTCCTTCATTGAGAAATTGAAGACTGAGACAATTGTGTAAAGCAGAATAGGACACAATTTCATCTTGCATGTTGATTTTTTTTTTTTTGATAATTGCAGACTTTATTACTTGCCCTACTTCATTAATGTCTCATTTATTCAATAACCTACGAGTATTTTTGAATGAGCTAGTTGGTATCTCCAAATAGCTCATTCTTCTGTATTAATCTTAAATTTGTGAGGAAGAATTGGCAAACAGTGACAATTCTTCACTCATTATTTCATCAAAGCAACAATGTTAGCACATTTTTTAATTTTTCAGAATAAAAGTTTTTCATGGTGTAAGTTATATCCAAGTATTTTGAATGCTCAAGAATGAACAGTGCATCTCTTTCATAATGAAATAAGTATGTTAGGGTCAATTTTTCTGGAAGTGTGGGTGTGTGTGAGCAATGGATGCGATAACAAAGAAAAATGTTGTTAGATATCAATTTAGATGTTTTGTACGATGACCAAATTTGACAGTGGAGTATTGTGCATCGTATGGATGAAAGAATATTGAAATTGACATGTTCAGAAGAGCAATTATTTACAGTGGCAATGCTTCAATGAACCGTAACAAGACTTAAATTTTCCAAGATTATCTATCTATCTTTTAGCCATAAACCTTCTTGATAATTATGGGCCTGTGAAGATTTGTCCAAGACATGTTACTGTAGTGTACCTTGGTGAAAGTAAATGTGTTTGTATGGGGAATAATACTGCTTCTTTCCACATTTTGTTGTAGCTCTGCTTGTTGGAATCATCCTCACAGTTGCCAACTTCAGTTTCTTTTCTGCATTGCTAACTTTTTTTGTTAGCTCATCCAAACTTACAAAATGGAAGGCAGAAGCAAAGAAGCGTTTGGATGCCGAATATAAGGAAGGTAATGCTGCTAAATCGTACATTTTATGCTCCAAATGTGACATAAATTGTAAATAAAGCAAGTACATTTCAAGCCCGAACCACTGTCTCTCTGTAGCACTCTGAGTTTAAGATGAAAATGAGGAGTAATTGACCAATATTCTTTTTCTATCCATGGAATGCACTGACTAGCTGTAAATTTCCAGCATCTACATCCTTTCAACGTCTGTGTATATATTGAAATTACATTATCATAAACTCTTTGCAAACATTAACCTCTTGCATTATTCTTTTTATAACTACAAGGCTCTGTGCGATTTGCTAGACATTGATTTTTACTATTACCTAATTAAAAAAATTACCTAAATCCAGAAAATAGTAAAATGTGTGATGATTGTTACCTGGCCTCTATTTCAACCATCTCGCCTTTGCTCTGTTTTCAATATCACCAGCTGGGCCTACCACCTTTGCTCACCACCCTTAACTCTCCCTAAATCACTCCATCTTGCTCCTTTTGGTGTTATCTTAAGAGGTGTCAAGACTTTTATCTTCAGCTATGCTTTTGGTAATCTCGAACTGTACTTGTGTTTCATTTCTGATTCTCCCTGATAAATGTGACTATATTAAAAGCTTTGAGTTACTAAGTTGTGGAAGGACAAACAAACTAACGTCTGTGTACTCTCCAGGTCAACATTGTTAGTGTTGAGACTGTCATTACACTCCGTTGGTTATATAGGGCAGCCACATTGTTCAAATGTCTGACACCAGATTCCTCAAAATGGTACTTGACTGAGCACTCTGGAGGAGGAGGTTACCAGGTGGACAGAGAAAATGATTTGAACATGGGATAAAAGCCTTGAGGAATTGTATCTCTGAACAAAACGGGTCTTGAGCCGAACCATTACCCATTCCTTCTCTCCAGAGATGCTGCCTGTCCCGCTGAATTACTCCAGCTTTTTGTGTCTTATCTTCAGTTTAAACCAACATCTGCAGATCCTTCCGACATACTAAACTAAACTTAATTGCACTTCCCCATTGATACCTGGAAATGTTGGCATCTGATTGACAAGTGCAGAGGAGTATTTGAGATTGTGTTGAGAATCTTGAATCCATACACATAGGCTTTGCGTACCAGACAGAAAGAGTAGACCACCTCACAACCTGCCCTGTCGAACAAAGAGTCTGCAGTTCCCACTTTGGCCTCAATAGTCACTAAATCCACAGTACTGCAGTGGAAGCAAGTCCCCAGAAGAAGAAGAACTTTCATAACTTTAACAAATGTTTATGCCATGTCCGTGATGATTAAGGAGAGTTGTTCATAGGACACCTACAACTAACCAAATACTTAGTAGATTGTGCAGGAGGATGACTTAACTTCCTAACTATGTGGCATGAGTTACAGAACTGGTGAATTTAGTTTTTGTTTTGTCAAAAAAAAAACGTGGAATTTGGCAGTGTTACTCATTCTTCACAACTGATAAGAATGATAATTGGATTATATAAGCTCCTGTTATCAGAGAAATTACACATGCTCTCATCAGACACCTGTACTTAATTTCAGTAAGTGCCACTTGGGTAATGCTCGAAAGTCTTGTTTTCATGCAAACATTTCGCAGAATGCAGTCGTTTTTTTTTCTTATCCTTCAAGCCAGTTTACATTTCTGCCAGCATTTGACTTTTTAAATTTCTTCAAATCTCACGCCATATTCTCCAAGAGAACAAAAAGTAAAAACAACTTGGTTCAGAAATAAGAGGAGCAGTGTCTAAATTACTATGAGAATGCAATGCAAATGTATAAGCTGAAGTGGTACGGGGCAGTGCTGGTGGAATTGATTTCTAACATATCATTAACCATTTAGCTGTTGATAATTCAAGAGCTGGAAATGACAGACTGGACTGGCTGGAAAACTAAAACTGCAGATGTTTGAAATTTGCAACTGGATGTGGAAATTGTTCAGCAACAAAGCAGGGCCATCAACTAACATTAATTTCTCTTTTCATGGATTCTGGGTGAGACAATTTTACACGGTGGAAGGTCTACAATAAGGGTGGTGCAGCTGGTAGAGCTGCTACCTCTCGGTACCAGAGATCCACGTTTGATCCTGACCATGGGTGCGGTCTGTGTGGAGTTTACACGTTCTCCCTGCGGATAGAGAAACGGAGTTGATGTTTCAGCTTGAGATCCATGAGAACTGTGGTAGAGAATACATAAGTTTGTTTTAAGTTGTAGAGAGGATGGTTGTGACAAAGGGAATATCTGCCCGGATGAGGCCAGGATTGCCATGTTGCTAAGCTGTTGATGAAGTTAATTGATTGCTATGTTTTTTGAGAGCGAAGGAGAGAAAATATAAACAAAGGAATGTGTAATAAGCTGTGAAAAGCAGAACTGCGGTAAATACCCTGAGAGTCACTAGCAGTTGCGCTGGTGTTAGCTTTATAATATTGCAGGAGACCACAGACAGAACAGCTGGGGTAGAGTAAGATGGAGAATTAAAGTTACAGGCCACCAGAAGCTGTGAGTTACCACTGCAGACTGAACACCGTTGCTTTGTTTTGTAGTCACCCAATCAGCGCTTGGTTTCACCAACGTAGATGGAGATTATATTGATGGCACTGAATTTGGCGCACTGGACTGGAGGGAGAGCACGTGAATCACTATTTTAACTGGAAGGCTTATTTGGGTTCCTTAATGGTGGAATGAGAAAGATAAAAGGAGAGTTATTGAATCTCCTGTGGTTGTGTGGGAAATTGCCATGAGAAGGGTAATTAATGCTTGCTAGAGGTGGAAGAATGGAACAGGGAGCTGCGAAGGGAGGAGCCCCTGAAATGCTGAAAGACGAGGAGTAGTGGCTGAACAGTGGAATCTCTTTGAACATGCTTGAAATTGAACAATGAACCATTAAAGCAAAGGTTGGTGAGATGGAATTTGTGCACAGTGGTAGGGTGTCAGAGGTTAAAGGAAGAAGGTAGGAGAATGGGGTTAAGTGGCAAAGATAGATTAGCCATGAATGAATGGCGGAGTAGACTTGAGGGGCCGAATGTCCTAATTCTGCTGTTTTGAATTTATGAACTTTGTTCTTGCTCTGTCCAGCAGGAGGGGGGGGGGGGGGGGATCAGAGGTGCAGGAAATATGAGACACTACCTTGCCAATTATGGTAAAGGGAAAGTCATTAGTTAAGGAAGTCAGAAAGATTAGTTAGCTTGCCATCAGACAAAATTTCATCTGATTCCTTTCTCGCTGTAACGAATTGCAACTATAATTTCAATGTTGGATTTGTTTTTGTTAGGAGGTGAAAAGTGGAAGCCTATTACCGCAACTAAGAATTACCAAGCATGTGTTTGAGTGACTTCAGGAAGAAACAAAAGATACTTTTGGAGTTTCTAGGAGATTCAAGTGTATATATTTACTGTTATGACTTGTAATCAGCTGAGAGTAGATTCATATTTTGGGAGCAAGTGCAGTGGCATAGAATGAAGAGGCAAAAAAAAGAAACTAAGAAAATTCATGGCAGATTGATCTTAAACTTTAACAATAAAGTAGGTGCATATTAGTTTTATTCAAAATTAAAATGTTAAGGAGGACGTTACTAAAGAAGCCTAACTCTATCTAATCCAGGTTTGAGAGCCATTTGGACCCGATTTTTATTATAAATTTGAATGCATATCAATCTGAACATTGCATCTAAAATGAGATGTGCAGTATATGTGACAGTGGCTGTTTGTAAGTGCATTTTTAGGTTGTTTTACCTATATTTTCATCTATGATTATGCTTTTTGTTTACAGGGGGCCAGAGGAGCTGGTTACAAGTATTCTGTAATGGCGGTATTCCTACAGAAATCGCCTTGCTTTATATGATTGAAAATGGGCCAGGAGAAATCGCAATTAATTTTTCAAAACAGTACACTGCCTCGTGGATGTGTCTGTCCCTCCTAGGTGCTCTGGCTTGTAGCTCAGGAGATACATGGGCATCAGAGATAGGAAGTGTGGCTAGCAAGACGCAACCAAGGCTGATAACCACTTGGGAAAAGGTACCCATTGGTAAGAATATACATTTAACTTTCCATGATGGTTCAATACTGATAATTCCAAAGAAGTTGAATTGTAATTATTTGAAGAATGCATATTTGTGAAAATTGGAGAAAATCATATACTGTACTAAAACTGTGATTTTTTTTTGCAAAGATTGTGAAGTCTTACATTATAAACCTTTAACCACTACATTTTAGTTTTGGTGCAAAGTGTACTATTTTCCAAGCAGCACCCACCGCTGATAAATATCTATTCACAGAGTGCCCCTTCCCATCCACGTATACTTTCTCGGGTACTTGCGAGACGCTCTCGGAACCCACCACCGTGTGCCTGCCCTTTGCGAGTGCCAGTAGAGGCTCCAGCCAGTTCTGGGAACACGCAATTGCCCCCGTTTGTCTATCCTTGCTGAGCCTTCCACCTTCCTGCACACCAGCTGCCTAATGTGGCCCTCTACTCCCTTGCACGTGCCCCAGCACCCAGCATCCCCACATACGCAACCCTCATCTAAGCCTGTTGAGTGCCCACCCATATCTTTGCTGACCCTTCTGCCTGCACGTACCTGCCCTGTCCCTTGTCTGACCACCCTGCCTGTTCACATACACCACACCACACCCCCATCTTCCACTGTCTGTGTGCATCCTTGCTCCTTCCAGAATGTCCACGCTCCTGTGGGTGTACCTCTTCCTCGAGCCTGCATGAGCACCCATCCACCGCTTCCCAGACCTTCCCCCATCCAACTGTCCCCTTCCCAGATCATTGTCCCAGACCTCCAGTCGTTTCTCATTGCACCCTGCCCAAACGTGTCCCTGTGCCTTCCTGAACCGCCCCCAACATTCTCCCCTATGCACATGTCCCTTTATGGAGTCTGCACAAGTAGCCTATCCCTTCCCAGAACACCTTCATCATCTGCACGAGCGCCACCCTGCCCATGCCATTCCCAGATCTCACCGTCAATGTCATTACACATTCCCTTTCAAAAAACACTTGCCCGAGTACTGTCCCATCCAATATCCTCAACTCTGTGTACCTCCGCTTAATCTCCTTCCCAATCACTGGGGTTTTAATATATGCCAGGAGGATTGACTGGACATTGTTTATTGTGTGGATATAGTTGTATAAGATTTTATCCAATACTGTATTGAATACGTTTATTTTCTATCACTATCATGCAAAACCTTAGAAAATATATTTTTGATGTATTTATTCCATTTCCTCTAATTTTCATTAAAATCATTATATATAGAAAAAAATGAGTAAATTGGATGCTATTTAGTGTATGTACCATTCCATGTAGTTTGTGCATAAAAAAAAAGTCAATAGCTCTGGATATTTTGTTTTAAACATGCATATGCAATATAATTTCACTTTTCTAAAACAAATGAATTGTACAACCTACGTAAACATAAGGATCACTTGAATTTGATGTCAAAGAATGACAGATTCATTAAAAGTTTCAAAAAAAATGAGGCCATTTAGTCTACGGTGTCTGACAGCTTTGATAGTTTTTTTTAACTGATTTTCGTATCTTGAATCTTATTATTTCCTTCCATTTGTAATAATTGCCTATGTTTTATTTGTTCTATAATATACATCTCAATTGTCATGGAGTCTTACAATGTGGAAACGGGCCCTTCAGTCCAACTTGCCCACACCGCCCAACATGTTACATCTAAACTAGACCCACCTGCTTGCATTTGGCCTATATCCTTCTAAACCTATCCTATCCATGTGCAGAGATGCCAAGTGTCCCGGATTCGCCGTATTTTATCCCGGCGAAATAAACTTTTCACGGTGTTCCGGCAGCCAAACATGCTGTTACGGAACACCGCCGCGCGGTGCCGTGGTGAACACCGGCGCCATGTGTCCCCGGTTTGCCAGCCCGCGCGATCAGCGGCACTTTGCCGGGCCCTAGTGTGCGCAGTGGGGGACAGTGGGCGCGTGCGCAGTGGGGGAGGGTTGCCGGGCCCCACAAGCGGCCCGCGCGATCAGCGTCACTTTCTTGCCGCCAGCCGGCCGCTCGCGGCAGCCCCATCACCGGGCCTCCCCCCCCCCCCACCCAGTGCGCAGGCGCAGACCCGCCGGCACACTTGCAAAGTGCGCATGTGCCGCACCCGCCCGCCGGCAGCCCGCTGATCTGCACCAGTGCGCAAGCGCATAGCCGCCGGCAACAACCCCAGGTGAGTATGTTACGGAGAGAAATGCATTTAACCCCATTTGTTACGGACAAATGGGTTTAATGTTACTGTGAACTAAATTTAGGGTTGGCATCTCCTATCCATGTGCCTGTCTAAGTGTTTCATAAACGTTACGATAGTACCTGCAACGTACCTCATGTTGAAAATATACTACAACAAAACTAGCATTTAAAAAAAATTCTCAGTTTGTAATGAATAGGCACATTTCATGCAGGTAGAATCAATGTTAAACCCGGGAAAGGAAATTAAAAATTATTCGTTTTTTTTAAAGTACTAATTTGAGTTAATTTCTTTCAGGTACAAATGGAGGAGTCACTTTTGTGGGTCTTTTAGCAAGTATACTTGGTGGAACAGTTGTTGGGTTAGCTTACCTACTAACTCAGTTTATGTTTGTGGAGGATCTGGGTCTTTCACCACCTCAGTGGCCAATTGTTTTATATGGTGCCGTGGCAGGTTTCCTCGGTTCCATTTTGGATTCCTATCTCGGTGCCACAATGCAGTATTCAGGTTTGTGTTGATTATTATTATTATTAATAATTGTGAAGTAAAAGTTATATCTCAAGTCCTGATTAAAGATGGAAAGGTGAAGAACAGTAATGTTGTTGTTGAATGGTTGAGGTGAAAAGGAGAATTTGAAATGGAACAATTGGAAACTGAACGATTGATGATGCTATTAATAAATATGAAACTGAATTCTTCCATGTGATTGCACTATTCCCTAGTTTGGAAGAATCTATCCCAATTAGATTGTACTTGGGACAGAAAACAACATCAATAATCAACTGCAGCATAGAATATTTTTGAATGTTATATCTAATTTAAAGAGCAGGCAAATTGATGAAACTTTGCAAACTAATGTTGCAAATTCATAGCACTCCTACACTAAAATCATTTACATATGCTACACAATGCTTAAAATTCTGAACTATTGAGATTCAAAGTATGCTTACACACTACAGTAGAAATAAAAGTTTGAACCAAATGCAAAGAGAGCTTGTTTATAATAAATCGCTAAATTGTGTCAAAATGGATTAGGACTGCTTGCTTTATAGGTGATGGGATGACAACTATAGGTCTATTAATTTGTTTACAATTTGTTTGACCTTGCAGGTTTTGATGAAGACAGTGGAATGGTTATTAATCACATTACTCCAACTGCAAAACACATATCAGGAAAACCTATCCTGGATAACAATGCTGTGAATCTCTTCTCTACCATCCTTATTGCTCTGCTATTGCCAGGAATAACCTGGCCTATGTGGCCAAGAAAACTAACAATATAGAAAGGTGTGAGATGAGCATCTGTTAATGCAGTATTCCCATAACAGTTCATGCTACTTTGAATAATGAACATGCACTAATATACTTTTAAGACCTGAATTTAGTTGTTGAAATGAATTGTCTGGATCATAACGTGAAGATTTACTTATTGCAACCTTGGACAAATTGCATGGTTCACTCAAATCTTTTGTGCATTACTTCTCAGTGATCTATGCTTATTATGACTTTAGAGAGGTTTGTAAGCGAGTCATAGATGGGATAGAAAGAATGATTTTCCCCAGGAAAGGGGAATCCAAAACTAGAGGGCAGAGGTTTATGGTTAGAGGAAGAAACTTAAGAGATCTAAGGGGCAAGTTTTTCAGAGGTTGGTGGTTATATCAGCTGTCAGATGATGAGGTACAGGTAGATACAAGTATGTTTAAGACCATTTGGACAAGTACTTGGATAGGAAAAAAAGTAGTCTGATGGACCTAAAGCAGACAAATGATATTTGTGCACATGGTTGATGTGGACAGGTTGGTCCATAGGACTGTTACAGCTCCAAGATTATTATTAAACAAAGTCTCATTATTCCTGAGGCATAGAAACACGGAGCTCCTGCGGGAAAACAAAAGCATGGACACCACTTTTGTAAAAGCATTGACATTTATTAACATGAGTAGCCTCGACCTGTTCCTAAACCACAGTTCAGGAAGCTTTAAAAATAGTTTGGTTAGAGGCGGTGGAGGAGAGGTGGATTCTGAGAAAGGTGGACAAGCTTGGATTATCACTAGTTTCCACACTAGCTTTCATTATAATGATTATGTAAATTGAAGGCCTTCCAAATCTCACTTGCCCAATTGTGTATGTAATAGAATCACAAGAGACTGCTGGAACCTAAAGCAAAAACAAACTGTTGGAGGAATTTAGTGGATCGAGCAATATCTGTGAGGGGAGAGAGAAATTGTTGGCCTTTCGGGTCAAAACCTGCATCAGGACCTGGAATGTGGACCTAAGTCCCAATGCAGGATCTCGACCCGAAACGGCGACAGTTTCCCTCCTGTCCCACTGAGATGTTGCTTGACTCGCTGAGTTGGTTTTGGTGTATATACCTGTATAATAAATTGACACTGCGCTTTTGCTATTGGAGTGGTTGCTGCTGAAATTGGTGAGATTGAGAGAATTTCTGGGTTTTGCACTTATCACCCAGAGTTCAGCACTGCTCTCATTCCATATCATTAAGACTGCCCTAATTAGAGAGAGTGAATATACGGGACTGTTTCCTGAAGTTTTAGGCAGGAGTTTCTCTCGCACATAGACACCACTGGAGAGGGCTGTGAAGAAATAAACAGTGGCTGAGCTCATGAGTATGTGGATCAATAGATAACAAATCCCACAAAGAGGACTGTGCTTTTTTAAAAAAATGTATATTGACGTTCCTTTTGAAGATGCTTCTGTTAAAACAGAAATGCTTTGCATTTTGTAACAATTCTTACTTTATAAAAGTATTTTATTTGCATATAAGATGATTGGTCTGTACGGAGTTTGTATGTTCTCCCTGTGACCGCATGGGTTTTCTCTGGGTGCTCCAGTTTTCCCTTGCACTCCAAAAGGTTTGTAGGTGGGTACAGGTTTGTAGGTTAATTACTTTGGTAAAATTGTAAATATTCCCCAGTGTGTAGGATAGTGTTAGTGTACAGGGTGATTATTGGTCAGCGCTGACTCAGAGGGCCTGTTTCGTGCTGTACCTCTCAAGTCTAAAGTCTAAAAAGCTTAAAGCCGGTTGAGAGGGCCAGCAGCATCTCAATGTAATATTTCTTTCCAAAAACTGACATCCATCACTCCCTCAATAAGATTCTCAATTGTCAAAAAAAAAAATCCAATTTCTTAATTCAAAATGTTCTGAATCCAAAACTTCCCCATTTAAATGGCTAATCCAATATAATTTAGATAAACCAAGGATGAAGAAAATTAACATGAAATGTTCTGATAAATTGCTATTTTTATTGAACTACATGTTAAAAAAAAGATTGTCATTAGATTAATATATGCTTTATCTGATGTCATAACTAGTTTCTATAACCTTTTATCTAAATTGATACAAGTACAAATTTTGTTCATGACAGTTGCTGTAACCTGTGTAAAATATGTTTGTATACTTAATGTATATCTTCAGATGTATGCAATTTCCCTAATTTTTTGTTATCTATTATGTTTTATTTGTGCAATCACAAATATAATTTCGCTTATCTGAAATAATACAGATCCACTTACCTGTATCTCTTGGTTTTATGTGGCTGAAATTGTAGCACTTCATTTTCAAACTTAATGTATCACTTAAAAGATGGGGTGGGAGATTGCAACCTTCACGTGGTCCACCCCGTTTCAACGAATGCAATCAACCTGGTGTGCACAAACAGAAGATCAAATGGAACAAGTTGTCTCACAACTTTAGGCTGTGCACGCCATATGCAAGAAGAAGAAGAAGAAGACTTAAAAGATGCCATTCAGCCCTTGTGTTTGCAAAGCTTAATTTTTCAATGTAGCTGTACCCTGTCCATGACTTGTATCTTGATATTCCTTCCTTTCATATCATTCCTCAGTTTCTATTTATCTCCAGCCACACAAGGCAAGAACCAAGTTCCTCTGGTTCTTGCCTTCCATGTCACCATGTTGAACAGATAATCTTTTGCAATTTCTGCCAGTTCTAACTTGATTGCAATTTCTACCAGTGCAAAAGAACCTAGATTTCCAAGGTTCATGAATAGGCAAAATTTAGAGAGATTTGGGCCAAATGAAGGGGAATGGAACCAGCTCAGCTGGCTGGCATCAATAAGCTGGTTGGTATCAATAGGGAAACTTTTCATAAGTCCAACAGACAGCATGTTACCTCCTTGTTCGCAAAGACAGATGAAACCGAAGCACGTGAATCCTACAGATTAAGTTATATTATCTGACGGGATATGGGGAGAAGGCAGGAATGGGGTACTGATTGGGGATCAGCCATGATCACATTGAATGACGGTGCTGGCCTGAAGAGCCGAATGGCCTACGCCTGCACCTATTGCCTATCTGCATTTTATAATCTTGTTCAAATGCACTACCGTTGTAAATGACAGACACTTATTTACCTATACCACATTTTTATTTGATATAATATGAATGTTTTATTATAAACCAGATTTCAACAGGACAAAATGTCTGAAGAAACTGTTTTGAGTTAGCCTTTTTGATTTTGTAATTAAGGGCATAATTAAAACACATCTGTTCTAATTTTCAGTACCTGGCATCTCATCACAGTGTCAAACTGTACAAAGCAACACGAAATATGTATTTTGCTTGAGTGGCTTACAACCCAGCAGTATGAATATTGATTTCTCTAACTTCAAATACCCCTTGTTTTCCCTCTCTCTCCCTCCCTCACCCTAGTTTCACTGTCCTCTTGATTAATTTTGATTCCATGCCTCGTTGTCACTTTCCCCTCAACTAACAATGAACCATTCTACATTTTGTTGAGCATTGTCCGCCTCGATCTATCATTTTCACACCTTACCCTTCCATATCTCTAGTCTCCCTCTCCCCTGACTCTCAGACTGAAGAAGGGTCTCGACCCAAAATGTTAACCAATCCTTCTCTCCAGAGATGCTGCCTGAGTTATGGTGGCGCAGTGGTAGAGTTGCTGTCTTGCAGCAAATGCAGTGCCAGAGACCGGGGTTTGATCCCGACTACAGGTGCTGTTTGTACGGAGTTTGTACATTTTCCCCATGACCTGTGGGGTTTCGCCCACACTCCAAACAGGTTTGTAGGTTAATTGGCTTGGTAAATGTAAAAATTGTCCCTAGTGGGTATAGGATAGTGTTAATGTGCGGAGATCGCTGGTCGGCGTGAACCGAAGGGCCTCTTTCCACGCTATATCTCGAAGCTAAACTAAACAAAGGGTTTGTTTACATGCCGTGTAACTGGTACTTTATGCATCAAATCCTTCAACTAGAGTATCAGCACCTCATATTTCGCTTGGGCAGCGGAGTCGGAGACTTGAACAACAGTGGCGGAGACCCAGATTCGATCCTCTCTGCAGATGCTGGTTTACACCAAAGATACCCACAAAATGTTGGAGTAATTCAGCGGAACACGCAGCATCCCTGGAGAAAAGGAATGGGTGATATTCTGGGTGGAGACCCTTCTTCAGCTTGAGAGTCAGGTGAGAGAGGGATTAGAGATACGGAAGGACAAGGTGTGAAAACAACAGATCAAACAAACGATGATCAAGGAAATTTAAATGAGCTCATTGTTAGGTGATCGGAAGGTGACAACGAGGCGTACAATCAGTAAAATTAATCAGGATAGTGAAACTAGTGGGGGACGGACGGGGGTAGAGAGAGAAAGCAAGGGTTATTTGAAGTTCGAGAAATCAAAATTGATCATCGCTCGGTTGTAAGCTGCCCAAGCGTAATATGAGGTGCTGTTCCTTCAATTTACTTAGGACCCGACTCTGAAGAGCCTGTCCCACTTGGCCGTCATTTGCGCGTCACGCAGATGGCGCGCGAAGATTTTGTACGTCACAAAATCCTGCGACGGCCCGCGCGTCACTGCCTGTCATCGCGCACCATGTGCGTGTAATGCACATCACGTGCGTGTCATGACCCGTAAATGACCCGTAAATGACGCGCAAATGACGGCCAAGTGGGACAGGCCCATGACACTCGAGAGTGACTACTGAGTTACATCAGTCTGAAGAAGGGTCTCGACCCGAAACGTCGCCTATTCCTTCGCTCCATGTATGCTGCCTCACCCGCTGAGTTTCTCCAGCATTTTTGTCTAGCAGAGTTACTCCAGCACTTTGTGTCTTTCTTGGTCAGTGAGGCCGCCCCACGCCACGCCTATCCACCTTCCCCGTATATACGCGCCCCCCCCCCACCCCCCCCCGCATATGCGCCCCGCCCCGCATATGCCCCCGCCCCCCGCATATACGCCCCGCCCCCACACACATTGTGATACCTGCCCCGGGCACCCCGCCCCGCCCCTACCTCCGGCCCCAGCCAGGCACCTCGCTCGCTCTCTTGTCCCGCCCCTCACACTTGCCCCGCCCCGCCCCCACAGCCCCGCCCATTGGCGGTTGGGTCTTCCCGCGCGCTTGTTGTGATCGTTTGAAAGGAGCGGGGCGGGAGCCGGGGGCGGGCTGAACGGCCGCAGAATCAAAGCGGCGCAGAGTGAGCGGGTTCTGCACGGAGGTCAGCGCCGACACAGCCGAGCTGAAGCAACACCGCTTTTAGTCAATTCCTACCGGTGAGTTTCTGCCTGCTCGCTGCCGAGTGGCCGCGGCGTCTTTCTGTTAAAAGAAAATCCTTACTTCGGTCCTGATTTTTATTTCAATGTGAAGTGCTGGTGCCGTGCAGCATCAAGTGCTGGAACTCGACGGTTTGGCAGCATCTGTGGAGGGAATGAACAGGCGACATTTCATGTTGGGGCTCTTCTTCAGACTGGAAGTGGCTTCCACCCAGGCCCGGCGGTGTGAGGAAGGGTCCCGGCCAAAGAGACCAAAGATGACAGATACTAGACGATACTAGTATCCTCTCCTGCCCTGAACTTGTCCATTCCCTCCACAGACGCTGCGTGACCCGCCGGGTTACTCCAACACTCTCCCAATAAGTTTCTTATTTTGAGTCAACATTATTTTCCCCAATCTCTGAAATCGAAACCGTTTGAATCCAAAGCGTCCCGATTTGAATGGCTAATCCAGTATAATTTAGACAAACCAATGATGAAAAATAAATTGAAATATTCTGAAATGGGGTAAATTACTATTTTTATTGAACTACGTTGAAAGGTTATGTCGTACTATCTTCATTAGATTAATATAATAGTTCGTGTAACCTTTTATTTAACTAAATTGATATAAAACATGTATTTTGTTCATGGCAATCGCTGTAAATCTATGTAAAATATGTTTGTACACAATATATATCTTCAGATGTATTCAATTTTCCTAATTTTTATTTGTTTTATTTAATATTCCCTCTGTTCTTGTGTTGACCAGTTGCTGCAAATCGTTTCTTGGTAAACTGCTGCACACAAAGCTTCGACGTTGGCAGCCTTCCAAATCCGCTTCTCATACCAGCGGGCAATTCCAATGTTTTTGCATTTGGAGACACAAGAAACTGCAGACGCTAAATCTCGAGTGAAGCACAAAGTATGGAATAACTAAATGGGTTAGGCAGTTGTACTTCAGAGATGCTGCCTGACCCGCTGAGTTCCTCCAGCACTTCGTATTTTTGTACATATGCTGAAGGGTCCTGACCCAGAACGTTGTCTATTAATTTCCCTCCACAGATGCTGCCTGGTTCGCCGAGTTCTTTCAGTACTTTTTGCTTTATACATAACACCTTGCTACTTTATACATGCTACCTAAAATAAGTTTGTCATGTACATAATGTGAATGTTTTTTTTAATGTTAATGACATGCATTAACGACATGAAGTGGCTGAATGAGACGTGTATAACATTCTCGGTGTTTGTTTCCAAACGGTTTCCACAATGCTGAGAATTGATAGCGTATTTACTTCTCAAGTCAGAAAGAACAACAGTAACGAAGGAAAGAGCAAATTTGGGATTCAGTTGGCATGGGATAGAAACAAATTGCTAGAATCGCTCAACGGGTTAGGCACAATGTGTGGAAGGAAAAACAGTTAAATGTTTTTTGATCTGAAATGTTAACTGATTCCCTTTCCAGCCATTCTGCTTGACCTACTGAATGTTGCCAGCAACCTTGGTTTTTATTCCAACTTTCTGTCATCTGCAGTTTTGTACTTTTTTGTTGATTTTTTGATGGGGAGGTACAGTGGTGTGGCCAGTATAACCCCTGCTGGGACGGGGAGGGACGGCAAGCGAGGAAAAACAAGGGTAACAACAAAATCAGGGGCTGGGGGTACTAATGGATGATAAAAATAGTCATTAAAATAGCCAAACAACTGGATACTGCATTATTGGAGTTTTCTTTCATGACCTTTCAATCCTCCAGCTGCAGGAAGAGTAATAGAAAATTGGAGGACTGCTAATATTGTATCTTTTTGGTTAACTGCCATATATTCCCATGGATGGTACACATTTTCATTTGGAAAGGCAATGATTAATTGGTGAGTGTCATAGAAAATATAGAAAATAGGTGCAGGAGGAGGCCATTCGGCCATTCGAGCCAGCACTGCCATTCATTGTGATATTGGCAGATAGCAGGGATTTGCACAACTTAGAGTCATGCAGCGTGGAAACTGGTCCTTCGGCCCAAATATGGTTAAAATTGGTACAAACATCTATGGATAAATATGTTATTATATTTGTATCGATGTATATATGCAACTGTTATATTTATCTGTAGATGCTTTTTCTAATTTATTTTTCTCTCTCTTCTCCATTCCTCCCAAGATTTTGAAATGAATATGAACAAAGCCTTAACAAAACATAGCGACCCAAACCAGAAACCCCCAACTCCAAGTTTAACAAAAAGAAAACGAGCACAAGAAAAGTAAGTATTTTGGAAAGGAAGAAAAATTGAATACCCAAATCTTGTAATATTTTGGTTTACTGAAACAATTTTCATTTGTAGGAAACTTTTCAGCAGTCCAACAGACAGCATGTTATCTCCTTGTTCGCAAAGACTGATGAAACCAAAGCACATGACTCCTACAGAGTAAGTTCTATTATCTGTATTTTATAATCTTGTTCAAATACTCTACCGATGTAAATGACAGACACTTATTTACCTAACCACATTTTAATTTGATATATAAATGTTCATTATAAACCAGATTTCAACAGGCTCCATAAAATTAACTTGGAACAAATTGTCTGAAGCAACTGCTTGTTAGCTTTTTTTGATTTTGTAATTAAGGGCATAATTAAAACGCTGTATTAATTGTCAGTACCTGACATCTCATCATAGTATCAAACTGTACAAAGCGATATGAAAGATGTATTTTGCTTGGGTGGCTTACAACCCAGCGGTATGAATATTGATTTCTCTAACTTCAAATATCCTTTGCTTTCCCTCTCTCTCTGTCCCCCTCTCACCCTAGTTTCACTGTCGTCCTGATTAATTGTATTGATTGTATGTCTCCTTGCCACTTTCCTCTCAACTAACAATGAACCATTCTACATTTTGTTGAGCATTGTCTGCCTTGATCTGTCATTTTCACACCTTACCCGTCCATATCTCTAGTCTCCCTCTCCCCTGACTCTCAGACTGAAGAAGGATCTTGACCCAAAATGTCACCCAATCTTTCTCTCCAGAGATGCTGCCTGTTCCGCTGAGTTACTCGAACATTTTGTGTCTATCTTTGGTGTAAGGATAGTGTTAATGTGCGGGGATTGCTGGTCGGCGCAGACTCAGTGGGCCGAAGGGCCTATTTCGGTGCTGTATCTCTAACCTAAACCAGCATCTCCAGTTCCTTCCTACACAATTAGTAAGACATCTCTGCTTTGCAAATGTCAGCAATAATACCTTTTGTAGATTGCAAGACCCTAACCATCTGCTGCCTCGTTCTGTCATAATGGAGGTCTGGCTACTTAGCAATAGCTCTGGTTGATGTTGCTGTTCAAAGTATGATCAATTTCACATTTCACTCAAGTCGAGTTGATTGTCATAATGCATTAGTGTGGTGCGGTACAGGTACTGTTGAAGATCTTGCTTGTGGGAGCATCACATGCACAAACTGGGATGAAACCTAAATTATACAAGTTAGTGAAAAAATAAAAAAAAAACTGCAGAAACACAATTGGGGAAAACCAGTACATGGTAGTGAAAGAGTAGTTTGTAGTGTTCCCTTGCTGCGGTAAGATTAGGATTGCACAAGTTGGTTCATGTTCCTGACGGTTGTATGAAAATTATTGTTTCTGAAGTTAGTGGTGTGGGGCTTCATGATTCTGTAACTCCTGCCCAATGGTCACAGTAAGGAGATCAATACCTGTGATAGGGAAATGACCACCACAGTCTGCAGCCTTCGTCTCTGCCTGTTCTTGATGTCTATGCGATAGGAACATTTGTTTTTATTAATCAAACGATTAAAAGTATAAACAATTTTTTGGGGGGGGGGAAATGCAAAACACTCAGATGTTAGGAATCTGAAGAGAAAAAATGCTGGATATATTTGGGTTGGTCAACACTTTGTGAGAGATGGTACTGATGTTTAGGTCTTTGACCTTTCAGCACCGTGGAGACGTGAATCTTCTTCAGAGATCTGTGCTGAATTTTTGAGTTTTTCCAAAATGTCACTTGAATGATTTACTGGATCTATTTTTACCTTTGTTACCAGAAAAAGGCACTTAATATCATAGAACAGTCAACTATGTAGACAATATTATTTATTCAAAGAACAGCAGGCAGGCAAGCACTTGTATCCTGTACCAGTGTTAGCACGGTCATACGTTCCCTGACGGGTTCCTTCTCTTGTGTGTTAGTGTAAGGGATGAACTATCAAGCTAGGTCAAAGTCTGTGTTTATACACTTTTTTACTTTGTTTCATCATACTTGCATATCTGGTGTTACTTTGGGCCATAACCACTATTTTTAATCTTTATTCTATGTCTGAAAATTTCTCAGACGTCACTTTAAACCCGAATTGTGGAACACCATGTCACGTCCTAGTCCACATTTTTTATCATGTTTACTAATTTGAATTAATTGCTTTGTCTAACCTAAGCTTCTAATGATATTAACATACCTGCCTGTGTTTTTTTTTCCTTCTTTATCTTGGACTTGAAGATAATTACCAATGTCCTTGCCTCATTTAGTTATTTGTGGTTCTGTTCAAGCTCCCATCTATCGATACTTGCCTTGTTCGTGCTAAAACTTGTTTTGCTTCATTTTTGAGCAAGGTGGAAGAGGTAGATATGTAGGCAAGTAATAATGTGCATAGTTCAACAGTCCTGAGTGCTACTAACTGTGCTGGCCTTAATTTACTAAGTAAACCACCTTCAGAAATATGTATGAGGAGAACTCTGAAGAATGGTCTCGTTCTGAAATGTCACCCATTCCTTCTCTCCAGAAATGCTGCCTGTCCCGCTGAGTTACTCCAGCATTCTGTGTCCACTTTCAGAAATATATCTTTGAATCATTCTTCATTCGGGTGAATAACTCTCTTCATAAATGTTTTAAATGTGGGAAGTGCTCTATCATTTTGGAAGTCTCTTTAGGTTCCTTGAGGAATTTTAGATCTTATTCCCTTTTTTACTAATTTGACAGGAACAATGAGGAGTTGAAACAGTCAAGTGTCTCAAATTATTTCTCATTGAGGATGAAGTCCTCAGTGCCCCCAGTAGAGCAGAACTTTTTAATAGAGATTGTATGCTTCTGGAATGAACACTTTGCCAATGTGATTTTGTTTTGGTTTTAAAATGTTATTATAATGTCAAGTGGCAATGTGGCTTGTGAATGTAAATCTGGTTACACAAGTTACAACCTGTGATTTAATTGTCTGCAGCCTGCAAAATGGAAAGATTACTGCCCAACAAGTTCTTGAATTGGCACGTGACGACAAAGAGAATAACTTCAATACTCAGGAGCAGCAACTTTCTGTTGGAAGAAATGTCAATTAGTTATGTTTAGGGTGGTTGAGAGAGTAGAATAAAATGTAGCGCTTTTAGTGCTCTTTGCGGAGGAAGAATGCAGAGTCTCTATTAATTTAGATTTGCTGGTGTACCTCTTTGCGACTATATACACTACACTGGATACTTTTATTTAAGTAAAAAAAAAATCAGAAGATTGTGGGATAAGAAGAAATGTTGCACTTTCACTTTGTCATTTAATGTACAGCAATTTTATTGATCAAAACTAAATGCTTTATATCTGGTTGCATTTGATTTAAGAGCTTGAATAAAATGTTCAATATCATTATGGTATCGTTAAATTTGAATTTATTTTAGTCCTGTTATAAGAGACTATGTATTTTCAATTAATACTTGAATCCATAAAACATCCAAAGATGCTTTAAGGAGTTAATATGGGTGCCAAGATTCTTGTGCCACAAAACTTCCATGTCCCATGGAAATTTGATTCATGAGAATACATTAGGATATGTTATCATTGTTCAAGGGTACAGAGAAGATTTACAAGGATGTTGCCAGAGCTAGAGGGTCTGAGCCACAGGGAGAGTTTGAGTATGCTGAGACTATTCCTTGGTGCGCACAAGGATGAGAGGTGATCTTATTGAGGTGTATAAAATTATGAGAGGAATAGATTGAGTAGATGCACAGTCCCTTGCCCAGAGTAGGTGAGTCGAGGACCAGAGGACATAAGTTTAAGGTGAAGGGGAAAAGATTTACTAGGAATCTGAGGGCTGACATTTTCACACAAAGGTTTGTGAGAGATGGTACTGATGTTTAGATCTTTGACCTTTCAGAACTGTGGAGACGTGAATCTTCTTCAGAGAAGGAATGAATGATGTTTCGGGTCGAGACCCTTATTCAGTCTGAAAGAAAGGTCTTGACCCGAAACGTCATCCATTCCTTCTCTCCAGAGATGCTGCCGGTCCCACTGAGTTACTGAAGCATTTTGTGTCCATCTTCAATTTTCTTGGCCCCGTTCTGGGAGTAGAAGTGGGGGCGGATACAGGCCTAGTTTGACGATCGTTTGCCTGCTTCTGCTGCTGTTGGAGGTGAGACGTGAGGGTCTTGGGCCTGTCCCACTTTGGCTGTCAGTTACGCGACAGGCTGTTGGCGCGCAAAAATTTCGTTCGCTACAAAATTTTGGAGCGCCGTGTGATACCGCGCACAACTCCATACCCCTCCGCGCTTCTCAGTGGGACCGGCCCCGCGCGGCCACACGATGCCCTGTATTTAAACCAGCATCTGCAGTTCTTTCCTACACATCTACTCTTGATGTGTTGATCAAGTGGCAGATCTGAGAGTGTGGGGGATCATAAAGTGGCTCAGGGTGGTGGTAGGATCTGTGGATTTAAATGTTTCCCCTACTATGCTGCCATAGAAAAACAAATGATCAAGAATGAGTCAGAAGGGTTTCAACTCGAAACTATTCCTTTCCTCCAGAGATGCTTTATGACCCGCTGAGTTACTTTAGCTTTTTGTGTCTATGATCAAGAATGGAGGCATATAAATTCGCCAAATATTAAAATTTTAATTGCTGCTGGGTATACATAAATCATCATGTACAGTGCAATTTTACGTTCTACATTGGATATATGTTAAAGTTTTTAATCGAGAGTAGAGGAGATGCAGATGAAGCAATTGTTTAAAATACGGAGAAAAGGAGTAGAAACAAAACTGGTAGATTCCGGCTGAAATGTCAACCAACTTATACTGCCTAATCTCAGACTTTAAATATTTTAATAGTAGATTTCTAGTATCTGCAATTTTTGTTTCTATCAAGTGGAGAAATTTGAACAAATTGGGGGACAAATATTTCTAAATGACCTGTGCAGCAGGATAGCAAAGCAAGAAAACAAATCATTATTGCTAACACCTTTTTCACCACTAGGCCAGATCATGCCAGACTGGTAGCTATTCAAATTTTTGCCTTGCTGTTTGTATCCCTTCATGGCGTTTATGTCCTTAAATAAGTGCTTTTGTAATTAACTGCTGTATTTTGGAGAAAGATTTTCATTTAATCTGTTCGATAGTTAGACTTCAAATTTACCATTTTCCCCACCTGTATATTAAAAATAATCAATAATCTCATTTCAGGAGGCGAATTAGTTTGTGATGCTATGTGAGGTTGGCAGTTTGGTCATTTGATATTTGAAGATATGATGAAACAAATATGATCTTTAGCCATCGTGAATAATGGTAAGGCAAAGCGTAATTTAAAGTCACCATTTAAAAAAAAAAAAAATAGTTTTAAGGTCTTGTACAAATCAGTCCTGTTTTTTACATCTCCCATTTTTTACTATTACAGACCTTTGTACAAATGTCTGCATTACGATACGATAGAACTTTATTTATCCCAGGAGGGAAATTGATCTTCCAACAGTCTTAAAGACACAAAATACATGTAACATGAAATGACAGTGATGAGTGGGAAGGATAGGGGATGTGCAAACATTGCGGAGGGCGGGGAGAGCGGAGTCAGTTTCAGTCTACCCCAGGGACAGAAGGGTGGAGTTGTACAGTTTGATAGTTACAGGGAAGGCAAGTATGACAGTATTACATTTTTTGTGTTGTCATAACACAATTCTTTCCTACCACCTTGCAAATGTGAACTCTTCACTTTCCACGTAATTCAAGTCTGTCATCCTTTATACCATTCAACTAAATCGTTCTGCATCTCATCAAGTCTTTGATGTTCCCTTTCATTAAACAGAGGGCTTGATGAATAAAACACAGTACCTCAGCTGGGATCTCATTGTTATTGAGTGCCACCATTGTCATGCAAATGCTATATTCTTCCTCAAGTCTGCAGTTACATTACACTATGAATCAAAGATACTACAGCTCTAGTATCTTTGCTATGAACAACACCAAAAGGGAAGCGAGTAACTTCCCATGTGTACAGAAAGAAAGAAACAGCAACAGCCTTGAACTTTTATTTATGAATATATAGTTTTAATTTGAATGTGTAACCTATCAGGTACTCAGCCGTAATCTAAATTTTTTGATGATACAAAGCAGAGTGGCTGTTTGAATTGCAAAGTGCCATTTGTGATAGAAAATTTACTAGTTTCATTCTTGGCATGGGGAAGTTTTCATGAGGAGCTGTGAAGTGCACTCTGCCACAGTTCAGTATAGGAAAGCTGACCTTGTAGAAATATATAAAATTTGTATGCTGTGAGAGAGTATGCAAGGATTTCCCCTGACTGGGTGGCAAGTCACAAGACAAAGGGTTTGTTGTTCAGAACAGAATCAAAATTTCTAAATGTAGAGATTATGGAGTTTTGGGAATTGTCTACCAAAGAATACTTTGAATGAATATAGGCAAGACAGGTCAGATAATCACCGTGTAAATCTAAGGAAGTGAAGGTGGCAGCACAATAGACAATAGGTGCAGGAGTAGGTCATTCGGCCCTTCGAGCCAGCACCGCCAGACACAACTCTCTGTGTGAAAATGTGTTTCCTCATCTCTGTTCTAATTGGCTTACCCCTTATTCTTAAACTGTGGCCCCTAGTTCTGGACTCCCCCAACATCGGGAACATGTTTCCTGCCGCTAGCGTGTCCAAGCCCTTAATAATCTTATATGCTTCAATAAGATATCCTCTCATCCTTCTAAATTCCAGAGTATACAAGCCCATCTGCTCCATTCTCTCAGCATATGACAGTCCTGCCATCCTTGGAATTAACCTTGTAAACCTACGCTGCACTCCCTCAATAGCAAAAATATCCTTCCTCAAATTAGGGGACCAAAACTGCACACAATACTCCAGGTGTGGTCTCACTAGGGCCCTGTACAACTGCAGAACGACCTCTTTGCTCCTAATCTCGAACCCTCTGTTATGAAGGCCAACATGACATTTGCTTTCTTTACTACCTGCTGTACCTACATGCTTACATTCATTCACTGATGAACAAGGAACCTCAGATCCCGTTGTACTTCCCTTTTTCCCAACTTGACACTAGATAATAATCTGCCTTACTGTTTTTGCTACCAACGGGAAAACCTCACATTTATCCACATTAAACTGCATCTGCCCACTCACCCAACCTGTCCAAGTCACCCTGCATTCTCATAGCATCCTCCTCACAGTTCACACTGCCACGCAGCTTTGTGTCATCTGCAAATTTGCTAATGTTACTTTGAATCCTTTCATCCAAATCATTGATGTATATTGTAAATAGCTGCGGTCCCAGCACCGAGCCTGGCGGTACCCCACTAGTCACTGCCTGCCATTCTGAAAGGGACCTGTTAATCCCTACTCTTTATTTCCTGTCTGCCAACCAATTTTCTATCCATGTCAGCACTCTACCCCAAATACCATGTGCCCTAATTTTGCCCACTAATCTCGTATGTGGGACCTTATCGAATGCTTTCTGAAAGTCCAGGTACTCTACATCCATTGGCTCTCCCTTGTCCATTTTCCAAGTTACGTCCTCTAAAAATTCCAGAATATTAGTCAAGCTTGATTTCCCCTTCATAAATCCATGCTGACTCGGACCGATCCTGTTACAGTTATCCAAATGTCAAATATCCGCTATTTCATCTTTTATGATTGACTCCAGCCTCTTCCCCGCCAACTGGTCTATAATTCCCTGTTTTCTCTCTCCCGCCTTTCTTAAAAAGTGGGATAACATTAGCTACCCTCCAACCTATAGAACATTGGAAAATGATCACCAATGCGTCCATGATTTTTAGAGCCATTTCCTTAAGTACCCTGGGATGCAGACCATCGAGCCCTGGGGATTTATCAGCCTTCAGTCCCATCAATCTAGCCAACACCATTTCCTGCCTAATGTGGATTTCCTTCAGTTACTCCGTCACCCCAGATCCTCTGGCCACTAGTACATCAGGAAGATTGTTTGTGTCCTCCTTAGTGAAGACGGATACAAAGTACCTGTTCAACTCATCTGCCATTTCCTTGTTCCCCATAATAAATTCAACTTTTTCAGTCTTCAAGGGTCCAACTTTGTTCTTAACTAATTGTTTCCTCTTCACATACCTAAAGAAGCTTTTTACTATTCTCCTTTATATTCTTGGCTAGCTTTACCTTCGTACCTCATCTTTTCTCCCTG
Source organism: Okamejei kenojei (assembly GCA_035221665.1). Lineage (NCBI taxonomy): Eukaryota > Metazoa > Chordata > Chondrichthyes > Rajiformes > Rajidae > Okamejei > Okamejei kenojei. Next base: position 15,786,588 of record CM069149.1, on the reverse strand, counting down.
TATTGCCTTTTTAGTTATCTTCTGTTGCTCTTTAAACATTACCCAATCCTCTTGCTTCCCGCTCAATTTTGCTACGTTGTACTTATTTTTTATTTTTATACTGTCCCTGACTTCCATTATCAGCCACGGTCGCCCCTTACTCCCCTTGGAATCTTTCTTCCTCTTTGGAATAAACTGGTCCGGCACCTTCCGTATTATTTCCAGAAATACCTGCCATTGTTCCACTGTCATCCCTGCTAGGGTATCTTTCCAGTCAACTTTGGCCATCTCCTCCCTCATGGCTCCATAGTCCCCTTTGTTCAACTATAACACCAACACCTCCGATTTACCCTTCTCCCTCTCAAATTGTAGATTAAAACATACCATATTATGGTCATTACTTCCTAATGGCTCCCTAACCTCAAGTTCCCTTTATCAAATCTGGTTCATTATACAACACTAAATCCAGAATTACCTTCTCCCTGGTAGGCTCCAATACAAGCTACTCTAAGAATCCATCACGGAGGCACTCCACAAAATCCCTTTCTTGAGGTCCAGTACCAACCTGATTTTCCCAGTCTACCTGCATGTTGAAATCTCCCTGAAAACTCTTGATTCAACTTGCACCCTATATCCAGGCTACTGTTTCGGGGCCTGTAGATAAGTCCCATTAGGGTCTTTTTACCCTTACAATTCCTTAGTTCTATCCATACTGACTCCACATCTCCTGTTTCAATGCCACCCCTAGCAAGGGACTGAATTTTATTCCTTACCAACTGAGCTACCCCACCCCCTCTGCCCACCTGTCTGTCTTTTCGATAGGAGGTATACCTTGAATATGCAGTTCCCAGCCCTGGCCCTCTTGCAGCCATGTCTCTGTAATTCCCACAACATCATACTTGCCAATTTCTAACTGAGCCTTAAGCTCGTCCACTTTATTTCTTATACTTCGCACATTCATACACAACACTTTGACTTTGGTATTCACCTCCCCTCTCACATCGCTTACAATTGGCCCTGACCTTACACTCTTATCCCTTCTCGATCTTTCCTTCCCGTTAATTTGGGAGTCTTTTGTAACTTTTCCTATACTCACTGCCCCTTTAATTTGATCTTTATACTCCCAATTTGTCAATCCTTCCCCCCCCCACTATTTAGTTTAAACCCACCCGTGTAGCCCAAGCAAACCTGCCTGCCAGAACGTAGGTCCCCCTCCAGTTAATGTGTAACCCGTCCCTTTTGTACAGGTCACCCCTACCCCAGAAGAGATCCCAGTGGTCTATAAATCTAAATCCTTGCTCCCTGCACTAGACCCTCAGCCACACATTAAGATCCCCAATCTCCCTGTTCCTGTCCTCATTAGCACGAGGTACTGGAAGCAATCCTGTGATAACCACCCTAGAAGTCCTCCTTTTCAGTCTTCTTCCTAACTCTCTAAACTCGCTTTGCAGAACCTCCTTCCTCTTCTTCCCCATGTCGTTTGTGCCTACATGCACAACTACTGCCAGCTGTTCACCTTGCCTCCCAAGGATGTTCTGAATTTGGTTTGTGATATCTTGAATCCTGACACCAGGGAGGCAACAGGCCATCCTCGAGTCTCGCCTGCCACCACAGAATCTCCTGTCCACACCTCGGACAATGGAGTCACCCACCACTATGGCTCTGCCCGACGTCGGTCGAGTCTCATACCTAGGATTGGAGCCACCGACCTGTCTGCCGCTCGGATTGGAAGCGTCGTCTCCCCCGACAGCTCCTAAGAGGGCGTACCTGTTTTCCTGGGAGATAAAGTGTTGAAGCAGGCACATGGGGGATACTTGCCTTCATTAGCCAGTCCAACTTAATAAAATATCAGTCACAGTTGGAGAATGGTGTATATTTCTGGTTGCCTCTCAATAGGAATGTTGGATCACTGGAGATGTTACAGAGTTGATTCACCAAGATATTGCCCGGGATGGAAGCATTATTTATAAGAATAGTCTTTGTTTTCCCTTGGAACAGGTAATTGAAAGAGACCTAATAGAAGGAAACAAAATGATCAATGACTAGGTCGTAGAGAATATTATAGTTGTCCACGGCTATGGCATAGGTATATTTGGAGGGGATTGGGTGATAGAGGCAGCTACTGTCACATCTTAAGTATGTAGACAAGAACTACTAAAGGGGACTCGTGGTAGATGGGTACTGGATGACCAAAATGGACATGGTGAGCTGAAGGGCACGTTTCTTTGTTGTATGATCTGATGACGCAATTATTGGATATTAAGGGAATCAGAATACACCAATAGGAAAATTGTGCTAAAGTAAATGATCAGGCATGATCTTATTAAATGGTGGAGCAGTTGGAAGGTGTCAAGGGGCTACTCCTGTTATTTTGATGTTCTGATAATGAAAAATGGTACTGATGAATAAATGAAAAAAAGTTTGGTAATCCAATGTGAAATTAAATTTTAAACTTTCTCTGCCATTAACAACAATTTGAATGACAATATAAGTAGCAATGTTTGGTTGGAAGAGGTACTCCTGGACTGAGAAGCAAGCTGAGGAAGGATTTGAAAAACCACAACCTGTTTTCAAGCAGGAACCATTGTGGGTTTACTTAATTGACTGGATGAGGAAGCTATATTCATATCTATATTACTAAAAGTCTCATCTTGAGACAGTTGCACTGTATATTGATTTTAGAAAAAACGCTGCCACTTACGGCTGTGATTTTTGGCCATCTTACTCAGAGTCCCCCTCCGCTCATCAGGTGCCAAGGATTTTTCTCACCGATGGAAAATAAAAGAGATTAGTGTTTAAAAAATATTAAGATTTTCATTCCTGAAGGCCACGCCCCTTCCAGAGGGACTATAAAACCCGGAAGTGAAGGAGTTGCCTCAGCTCTCTGCAAGATGGAGTGAGAGGTCGCAATTCTCAGTCTGAGCTGTGAATAACACTGAACACATGTCTACTAAACTGAGTGGTTTTACTGACCTGTCAGTCCCCTTAATGTGGTTTGAAAATGCTAAAGCCGTGTTGCCTTTGGTTTGGAAATGCTAAAGCTGCCTTGCCTTTGGTTTGGAAATGCTAAAGCTGCCTTGCCTTTGGTTTGGAAATGTAAAGCTGCCTTGCCTAATTAAAGTTGCCTTGCCTTCTATATAATTAAAAGTCTAATCTTGACCATTTCCTGTTTGCGCTTTATATTGATTTTAGAAAAAACGTTACCATGTACGGCTGTGATTTTTAGCCATCTTACTCAGATCCCCCTCCGCTCATCAGGTGCCGAGCATTTTTCCCATCGATGAAAAATAAAAGAGTTATTAGTGTTTGAAAAATGTTGAGATTCTCTCTCCTGTTAACCATGCCATGAAGGCCACGCCCCTCCTGGTGGGAGGGGGAAGGGACTATAAAACCCAGAAGTGTGGGCGTGGCTCAGTCTCTGCAAGATGGAGGAGGGAGATGTCACGACTCGCTGTCTTTAGTGGCCTTGTACCCTGCGTGAAATGGTATGAAACTGCACTTGAATTTGGTGGCCTTGCACCCTGCTTGAAGTGGTATGAAATTGCACTTGAATTTGGTGGCCTTGCAACCTGCTTGAAATGGAATTTCAAGGAATAGCCGTGAGTCAACTGCCAGCCCACCAGCCTTGAGTGAGTGAGCTGCCAGCACAACAGGCATGAGTGACTCAGCTGCCAGCCCGAATCCATTCGGCCCACAATGTCCATACTAGCCCTCTAGTAACCAGTCCCTTCAGCCCACAACACCCATACTAGCACTCCAGAAAGCCCCCCCCCCCCCCCCACTGGCCACCAATATTGGAATTGGTGGAGAGGTGGAATATTGCGTCGGGGGAGCAGCCCTCCCGTGTGATGCTGGGACCCAGCGAGTCCCACTTAGTCTAGTACTTATTAAAACTCTGATCTTGTTAGTGTGTATATGTGGTTGTCTTTACATCTTCACAAAAACACTACGCGGTAACAATAACATTTTTACATATTCCGATTGACATATTTCCTGTCGAGGCCGGGAACACCTTATCTGAACATTTTATGCTTTATTTCTCAACTTATTCTCGGCTCATTACTGATTAAAAGTCTAAAAACGTCAAAAGACTTTGAAATTAAAACCACCAGCTTCAAATGATGATGTCACAATGGCTTGGCTAGCAGTGCCGAGCATGAATGAAGATTTCATCCTATATTTGACACGTTATTCGCGATTAAAGCTTTCAAAATGCAAACTTTCACAAGATCTTTACATATTCTGATTCACGTTTTCCCCTCTCGGCAGAGATCACTTTCACTGAACATTTTAAGCTTTATTTCTCGACTTATTACTGATTAAAGTTTAAAAGGGCTATCCTATTAAAAGATCCAGGGTTTTCAGTCACCTGAAACGGCTTAACTCTGACATAGTATTTTTGCATTTCATCATAGGCTGCAGTCCTCTTGGAAAAGTCAGGTCTACCACTCCAATTTTAATTCTAAAGGGGTTGCTATTTTAATTAATGAAATAATTCTGTTTTATGACCCAGTGGTTTGGTTGACCCTTGGTACCCTTCGTAACCACTCAACCAAAACGTTCTCTTTCTTTTATCAGGTACATCAATCATATTCAAGAATAGATTATTTCTTCATAGATAATAGTCTCAACTCATGTGTTGTTTCCTCGGAGTATTCTAATATCTGATCATGCACCATGATTTCTTGATATTCAGTTATCCATACAGAAATCTACTCCACCCTCCCCCCCCCCCCCCCCTTTGGAGATTCAACTCATTATTGTTGGCTGATAAAACATTTTGTGAATTAGTATCAAACTCAATTGATTAGTTTCTCTTCTTTAACCAGTGTGGATCAACATCTTTTTCATTAATTTGGGAGTCGCTGAAAGCTTTTCTTAGAGGGCAGATTCTTTCATATTCCTCCTAATAAAAAACGCAATACAAGGCTTACTGAGCTTACATCTGCTATTAATAGCCTCGATCAAGAATGTTCATCCGATCCTTCTCCAGAACTATTTAAGAAGCGTCTTAATCTTCAGGCAGAGTTTGATCTTATTTCTACCAGAAGTGCTGAGCGACTGTTGTTACAAACTTGTGGTACTTATTATGAACATGGTGATAAAGCTAATTGATTACTAGCACACCAATTAAGACGTCAGTTCACCTCGCGTCTTATACCTAAAATTAATAATGTTTCTGACACGACTGTTACGGTTCCTGTGGAAATTAATGCCACATTTAAATCATTTTATTCTTCCCGTTTCACATCAGAATTCCCTGCTGATACTACCAAAATGAATCGGTTCCTGGCCAATCTTGAGAATCCTACCATTGATTCTGACCGTGCAAAAGAATTGGATGCTCCGCTTTCCCTTGATGAATTACGTTTTGCAATTACAGCAATGCAATCTAACAAAGCCCCAGGTCCTGATTTGTTTACCAGTAGAGTTTCTAAAGAAATGTATTGATAAATTGGCACCTCTACTTTTGTTGATGTTCAATGATTCTTTGGAAAATGGTTTGTTTCCTCCCACACTGACTCAAGCTGTGCTAGTTCTTCTTTTAAAGAAAGATAAAGACCCCACTTCCTGTGGTTCTTATTGACCTCTGTCTTTACTGAATGCTGATGTCAAGGTTTTGGCCAAAATTATTGCTCTCTGTCGAGAGAGGGTTTTGTCTAGTATTATTTCTGAGGAACAGAATGGCTTTATTAAGGGATGCCATTTATTTTTCAACACTTTTAAATATTATTCATTCTACACATTCTGATAATTTACCTGAGATTTTAATCTCATTAGATGCTGTTCGATACGGTTGAGTGGGGGTACCTATTTGTGGTATTGAAGAAATTTGGTTTTGGAAATAAATTTATCAGTTTGGGGTACACGTCAGGGCTGCCCTTTATCTCCATCTCTCTTCGCCTTGGCTATTGAACCACTGGCAATTTCTTTAAGGTCCTCCACTTCCTTTAAAGGTGTTATTCGTAACGGTGTTGAATATCGTTTATCTCTGTATGCGGATGATTTGTTGCTGAATGTAACTGATCCTGCATCTTGTCTTCTGGGTATCCTATCAATTCTGGATATTTTTCGTTCTTTTTCATGATATAGGAAACGTTTCAGGAAACGTGGATACGTTTTTCCCATTGAGGGTAGGGAAGATTCAAACAAGAGGGCATGACATGAGAATTAAGGGACAGAAGTTTAGGGGTAACGTGAGGGGGAACTTCTTTACTCAGAGGGTGGTGGCTCTGTGGAATGAGCTTCCAGCAGAAGTGGTGGAGGCAGGATCGATTTTAGCATTTAAAAGTAAAGTGGATAGGTATATGGACGTGAAGGGAATGGAGGGGTATGGTCTGAGTGCAGGTAGATGGGACTAGGGGAAAACAAATGGTTGGCACGGACTGGAAGGGCTGAGAGGGCCTGTTTCCGTGCTGTAGTTATATGGTTAAAATAAACTAAATCTTCAAAAGAGTGAATGTTACCCCAATAACGCAGCAGGTTTGCATCTTTAGGAAGCTGATTTGCCCTTTAAAATCTCTCGTTCTGGATTCAAGTATCTTGGCATCAACGCGTACATCCTCAGTCCTTTTGTCTGCCAACTTTACCTTGCTCATGACTAAAGTGAAATCTGTTTTTCAGAGATGGAATAATCTGCCTTTTTCTTTAATTGGGAAGATTAATGTTAAAATGAATGTTTTGCCTAAATTTCTTTATTTGTTTCAATCAATTCCCTTATTCTTACCAAAACATTTTTTTGACTCCTTAGACAAAGTGATTAGATCATTTAGTTGGGGTGCGAAGCCCCCGAGGGTCCATAAATCATTACTCCAACGATGTAAGTTCAGTGGTGGTCTCGCTTTACCGAACTTTCAATTCTACTACTGGGCTACTCACATTTATAAAATACGTTGTTGGGTTCATTTTCCTTATTTAGCTTGGTGCAAACTGGAAGCCCACTCTTGCCCTCGTTCATCCTCTATATCTGCTCTTATATATTCCTCTCTTCCAACCAAGATTTCATTGTTTATCAAAAATCCTGTTGTGCTTAATACTTTAAAGATTTGGTATCAATTCAGGAAACATTTCAAATTTGTAACTGCATCTCCCTTGGGTCCATTATGTAACAATCACCTGTTTTCTCCCTCACATTTGGATTCAGTTTTTTCGGTATGGCATAACAAAGGTATACAATGTTTTCTTGATCTATTTTCAGATGGTATTTTTTTAACAGCTTTACCAATTTATCATCATTGCATGGATTACCAGCAAATCATTTTTTTAGTTACTTCCAAGTTAGACACTTTGTTTCTAAATGTTTTTTCTTAATTTCCCTCTTCACCTCCACGACAAATATGGGATAGTTTGATTGCTTTCAAGAGGCATCAAAGAGGGATTGTTTCAGAGATGTATAACCGCATTCTGGATCTTTGCGATCAGTCCAACTCTAAAACAAGGGCTGCTTGGGAGGAAGAGCTGGGACTTCAACTTACTGAGGAGTGGTGGAATAACGTTGTGGGTGGGCAATATACTGTTACATCTTGCGCTCGTCTTGCACTCATTCAGTTTAAGGTTATACATAGGGTCCATTTTTCTAAATGAAGACTGTCTGGGATTTATCCAGAGGTGGAGGATAAATGTGGTAGATGTTCGGGTCCACACTGTCATCTGAGCCATATGTTTTTCGTTTGTCCACGATTACATAATTTTTGGTCCGGCTACTTTAATATAATGCCAATGTGTCGATTAAACTCTGTGCAAAAATAATTATTAATTTTACATCTTTAATAGCCAACTGCTACAGTGGAAATCCCCTAACCCACCTTCTGTTCACAGTGACTCAAAGATATGCGTTCAGTATTAATTATGAATTCGGAATATCCACTCATTAAATTTGTTAATTTATCTCTTCATTTTCAATAAAATTCTTCACAAAACTTACTGTTTTCTTTAAATCAGTCCGCTGCCCAGCTGCGAACGTCACAATGCCCACATTCCCACCAATCGAGGCCACCTGCCGCCGACCCCCCCTCTCCCGCCGCTGTGGATTAAAGCCCCGCGCCCAGCACAAGTATGTTCACGCCACGCCTCCCGCAGTTGGACTCCCATGCTCACCTGCTTACTCCAACCCCCCCCCCCCCCCTGCAGTTATTGTCGCAAGGGGCATTACTCCCTCTGGCAAACCTGAAATTCCTCCGTTGATCGCAGGGACACGGGGAATCGTAACGCGAGAGCTGCCGAGGCTCTCCACGCCACCTGAGGTCGGCCCCGTCAGAGCCGCCCGCTCACCGAGTTCAGGTCCGCGCTCTTCCTCTCTCTCTCCCCATCTTCCTTCCTTCTCCCCCTCCCTCCCGCTGCAAACCCAACGTGCTGCCAGTCGCGCCTCTCAGTCCTTTGATAAAAACTTTGTCCCCCCCCTCGCCCCCCTTACTCGACCCTCCCTCGCCCCCCTCCCAACCCCCCCGTGTCCCCCCCCCCCCGTCGTCCCCCCCCGTCCACCCCCCCTCGTGTCCCCCTCCCCGTCGTCGTCGTCCCCCCCCCGTCCCGTCGTCCCGTCGTCCCCGTCCCCCCCCTGTCGTCGTCGACCCGTCGTCGTCCCCGTCGTTCCCCTCCCCCGTCGTCCAGTAACCCGTCCCGACGCCCTCCCTATCGTCCCCCTCCCCCGTCGTCCCCCCACCCGTCCCCGTCGTCGCCCCCCTCCCCGTCGTCGTCCCCCACCCCCGTCGTTCCCCCCCCCCCCCGTATCGTCGCCCCCCCCCCCGTCCGTCGTCGTTACCCCCCCCCCCGGTCGCCCCCCCCCCCCCCCGTAGTCGTTCGTCGTTCCCCCCTCCCCACCCCGTCGTCGTTCCCCTCTCCCCCGTCGTCCCCCCCTCCCCGTCGTCGTCCTCCCCCTCCCCCCCCCTCCCGTCTCGTCCCTCCCGTCGTCGTCCCCGTCCCCCCCTCCCCGTCGTCGTCCCCCCCCTGTCGTCGTCGTCGTCGTCCCCCCCCTCCCCGTCGTCGCCCCCCCCCCGTCGTCGGTCCCCCCCCCCCGTCGTCGTCGTCCCCCCCCGTCGTCCCCCCCCCCCACCGTCGCCCCCCCCCCCCGTCGTCCCCCCCCCCCCGTCGTCCCCCCCCCCGTCGTCGGCCCCTCCCCGTCGTCATCGTCCCGTCGTCCGTCCTCCCCGTCGTCGTCGTCTCCCGTCGTCGTCGTCCCCCCCCCCCCCGTCGTCCCCCCTCCCCCCCCCTGCCCCCCCCCTCCGTATTCCCCCCCCCCGTCGTCCCCGCCCCTCCCCGTCGTCCCGTCCGTCCCCCCCCCCCGTCGTCCGTCCATCGTCCCCCCCCCCGTCGTCCGCCGTCCCCCCCCCCCATCGTCGTCCCCCCCCCCGTCGTGTCCGTCCCCCCCCCCGTCGTGTCCCCCCCCCGTCCCCGTCTCCCCCCCCCCATCTCACCCCCCCCCCGTCGTCCCCGTCCCGTCCTCTTATTCCCGCCGTCCTCCCCTCCCCGCCGTCGTCCCCCCTCCCGTTCGTCCCACACCGCAGGCGTCCCCCCCCGTGTCGCCGTCGCCGTCGTCCCCCTCCCCCGTCATCGTCCCCTCCCCGTCGTCGTTGTACCCCTCCCGTCGTCGTCGTTCCCTCGTCCGCCCCCTCCCCGCGTCGTCGACCCCCCCCCTCCCCCGTCGTCGTCCCCCCTGCCCCGTCGTCGTCGTACCCCCCCCCGCCCGTCCCCCCCCCCGTCGTCATCCCCCTCCCGTGTCCCCCCCCCACCGTTCGTCGCCCCCCCCCCGGTCCCCCCCCCCCCCTGGTCGTCGCCCGTCCCCCCCCCCGTCCGCCCCCCCCCGTCGTCGTCGTCCCCCCCCCCGTCGTCGTCCCCCCCCCCCCGTCGAACCCCCCCGCCGTCGTCGCCCCCCCCGTCGTCGTCCCCCCCCCCCCTGCGTCCCCCCCCCGTCGTCCGTCCCACCTCCCCCGTCGTCGTCGTCCCCTCCTCCCCCGTCGTCCCCTCCCGTCGTCGTCCCCCGCCCCCCGTCATCGTCGTCCACCCCCCCACTCCCGTCGTCGTCTCCCCCCCCGGCGTTCGTCGCCCCCCCCCCGTCGTCCCCCCCCCTCCCCGCCGTGTTCGTTGTTCCCCCCCGTCGTGTCGTCGTCGTCCCCCTCCCCCCCGTCGTCGTCCCCCCCTCCCCGTCCCCCCCCCCGTCGTCATCCCCCTCCCGTGTCCCCCCCCACCGTTGTCGTCCCCCCCGCCGTTGTCGTCCCCCCCCCCCCCGTCGTCCCCCCCCGTCGTTCGTCGCCCCCCCCCGGTCGTCCCCCTCCCCCCGTCGTCGTCGTCCCCCCCCCGTCGTCGTCGTCCCCCTCCCCGTGCGTCGTGCGTCGCCCCCCCCGCCGTCGTGTCTCGTCCCCCCACCGTCGTCGTCGCCCCCCCGTCCTCCCCCCCCCGTCGTCGTCGTCCCCCCTCCGTCGTCCCCCCCCCGTCCCCTACCCGTCGTCCCTCCCCGTCGTCGTCCCCCCCCTCCGTCGTCGTCCCCCCCCTGGTCGTCGCCCCCCCCCCCCGTCCGTCCCCCCCCCCCTCGTCGTAGTCCCCCCCCTCGTCGTCGTCCCCCTCCCCGTCGTCGTCGTCGCCCCCTCCCCCGTCGTTCCCGTCGTCGTCGTCCCCTCCCCGTCGTCGTCGTCCCCCCTCCCCCGCGTCGTCGTCCCCCCCCTCCCGTCGTCGTCGTCCCGCTCCCTCCCCGTCGTCGTCCCCCCACCCCGTCGTCGTCCCCCTCGTCCCCCGTCTCCCCGTCGTCCCCCGTCGGTCGTTCGTCCCCTCTCGTCCCTCCTCCCCCCGTCCACCCCGTCGCCCCCCCCCCCTCCCCGTCGTCGTCGTCCCTCCCTCTCCCCGTCGTCCCCTCCCTCCCGCGTCGTCGTCCGTCCCCTCCCCCCCCCCGTCGTCCCCTCCCTCCCCGTCGTCGTCGCCCCCTCCCCGTCGTCGTCGTCCCCCTCCCCCCGTCGTCGACGCCCCCTCCCCGTCCGTCGTCGTCGTCGTCCCCCTCCCCCCTCCCCGTCGTTCCCCTCGCCCCCTCCCCGTCGTCGTCGTCCCTCCCTCCCCCCCTCCCCCCGTCGTCGTCGTCCCCCTCCGTCCCCTCCCGTCGTCGGTCGTCGTCATTCCCCCTCACCCCGCGTCGTCCCCCACCCCGCGTCCCTCTCCCCGTCGTCGTCGTCCCTCCCCCCGTCGTCATCCCCCTCCAACCCCCTCTCCCGTCGTCTCGGTCCCCCTCCCCCCGTCGTCCCCCTCCTCGTCGTCGTCCCCTCCCGCCCCTCCCTTCGTCGTTGTCCCCCCCTCCCCCCCCCGTCGTCCCCTCCCCGTCCCCCCCGTCGTCATCCCCCTCCCATCGTCGTCGTCCCCTCCACCCGTCGTCGTCGTCCCCCTTCCCCGTCCGTCAGCGTCGCCCCCTCCACCCCGTCGTCGTCAGTCGTCCGCGCCTCCCCGTCGCACGTCGTCCCCCGTCGTCGTCCCCCTCCCCGTCGGTCGTCCCCCTCCACGGGCGTCGTTCGTCCCTCCCCCCCCTCCCCGTCCGCGTCGCAACCCCCCTCCCGTTCGCCGTCCCCCCGTCGTCCGAGCGTCCCCCCCTCCCCCGTCGTCTCCCCCCCCGTCGTCGTTTGTCCCCCTCCCCGTCGTCGTCTGTCCCCCTCCCCGTCGTCGTCCCCCTCCCCGTCGTCGTCGTCCCCCTCCCCGTCGTCGTCGTCCCCCCCCCGTCCCCCCCCCCCCCCCGTCGTCGTCCCCCCGTCGTCGTCCCCCCTCCCCGTCCGTCGTCCCCCCTCCCCGTCGTCGTCCCCTCCCCCCATCGTCCCCCTCGTTCGGCCGTCCCCCCCTCCCCGTCGTCCCCCGTCCCGTCGTCCCCTCCCCGTCGTCGTCGTCCCCCTCCCCTCCGTCGTGGTCCCCGTCCGTCGTCCCCCCCGTCGTCGTCCCCCACCCCGTCGTCGTCTGTCCCTCCCCGTCGTCGTCGTCCCCGTCGTCGTCCCCCCCTGTCGTCGTCCCCCGTCCCCCCCCGTCGTCGTCCCACCCCGTCCCCCGGCGTCCCCGTTTGTCCCACCCCGTCCGTCCCCCTTGTCCGTCGGCTCGTCCCCCCGTCGTCCCCTCACCTCCCCGTCGTCCACCGTGTCGTCCGTCGGCCCCACCCCTCCCCTCGTCGTCGTCCCCCCGTCGTCCCCCTCCCCGTCGGTCCGTCTTTGTCCCCTCCCCGTCCCCCCGTCCGTCAGCCCCTCCCCCTGTCGTCCCCCTCCCCGTCCGTCTCTCCCCTCCGCCGTCCGTGCCCCCCCTCCGTTCCGTCGTCGTTCGTCGTCCCCCCCCCCCCCCCCCCCTCCCCCGTCGTCGTCGTCCCCCTCCCCGTCGTCGTCGTCCCCCCTCCCCGTCGTCGTAGTCCCCCTCCACGTCGTCGTCCCGTCGTCCCCCTCCCCGTCGTGCCCCCCTCCCCCGTCGTCGTCGTCCCTCCCCGTCGTCGTCGTCGTCGGCCCCCCCCCACCCTCGTCCCCCCGTCGTCGCCCCTCCCCGTCGTCGGTCGTCCCCCTCCCCGTCGTCCGTCGTCCCCCTCCCCGTCAGTCCCGTCGTCCCCACTTCCCTCGTCGTCGTCATCCCCCTCCCCGTCGTCGTCCTCCCCCTCCCTCCCTTGTCGTTCCCTCCCCCGTCTCCCTCCCTGTCGTCTCCCCCGCCCTCCCTGTCGTTGTCCCCCCCCCCCTTGTCTTGTCCCCCCCCGTCATGTCCCCCCCCCCCCTCCCTGTGGGCGTTCCCCCCCCCCCTTGTCCCCCCCTCCCTTGTCCCCCCCCATCTGTCCCCCCACTCTGTCCCCCCCCCTCCCCCCCTCCCCCTCGCCCCCTCCCTCTCTCCCTCCCTCTCCCTCTCCCCCCAATTCTCTCACTTCTCTACCCCCTCTAGACGGGCCTGCGAGTTGGGGGCTATGCGTCAGTAATTAGGTTGACTATGGGGTTAAAATGAGCAAATTAATAATATTAATATATTAACAAGTGGGGTAGTCAGCGTGTGTGCGGGGGGGGGGGGGGTAGTTAGTGTGTGTGTGGGGGGGTGGTTAATGTGTGTGGGGGGGTGGTTAATGTGTGTGACACCGCATGCCGTCGCCTCCCTCCCCTCAACCGCACATTGGGGGAAACAGACCAACAGGTCTGCACTTGGTCTAGTGTATATATATATATATATATAGTATATATATATATATATATAAATATATACACACACACACAACACACATATATATATATATATACACACACACACACACATATATATATAATATATATATACACACACACACACACACACACACACAATATATATATATATACACATATATATGTGTGTGCGTATATGTGTGTGTATGTATATATATATATATTTCTTTTTAATTCTATTTTATGTTTCTGTATATATTTTTTTCTTTCTTTTGTGTATTATTTGAGTGTTTCTTATTAACATGTTTTTTTCATGTTTGTGTTTTATTTAAAATGGAAAATAAAAATATTAAGATTAATGCTTAAAAAAATCAAAATTCCTTGAATTTCAAACCGACCATCTTCAACTGATGACGTCACAATGGAAGCTTCAACTGATGGCGTCACAATGGTTAGACTAGCAGGCGGAGGGTGAATTGCTATTGCAACACACAGGGCAAGTGCACTTGGAATTTTTTTAAATAGCACTGCTGAAGGAGGCAGGGGAAGTGCTGAAATCTTACGTTCGGGAACGGCTTGAATTGGAGGACCACGCCTCTCGTGGGGGCTACGTGTTGGGAACTGGTGCGTTAGGGGAGTAGACCCAACGGGTCTGCACTTGGTCTAGTATTAATATATAATGTCTGATGAAGGATCTCGACCTGAAACGTCACCCACTCTAGAGATGCTGCCTGTCCCGCTGAGTTACTCCAACATTTTGTGTCTACTAATGTATACCTATATGTGGGTATGCTCACTGAACTTTTTTCTCATTTATTATATTGTTTACAGTGTTGTATGCTTAGATTTTTTTTGTACTGCTGCAAGTAAGTATTTCATTGTTCTATCTGGGGCATCTCTATACTTATAAAACTCTGATCTTGGATGTGTATTTATTTGTGTGATGTCCGTGTGCGTTTCACATTTCGAAAATACAACGCTCTAACGGTGAAATTTTTACATATTCCGATGGAGATTTACGCCATGATGTCAAAAATCGTCCATTCTGAAAACTTCATGCATTATTTCTCGCGTTATTTATGAAAATGTTCACAAATCTCAAATAACGTACAAAATAAACGAGATGGTCTAGCTGATGACGTCACAATGGATCTGACTGCCTGTCTCTGCTCGTGCTGTGAGTGACGTCTGTTATGTCTGAAGTACATCTTGGCTTCTTAACTGTCACTTCTTTAAATTTCTCACCTAGCGTTTTTAAACGGCAGCTCAGGCCTTGCTGTGCGCTCTGCTGGGCTCCTTGAAGTTCTAGAACATGGCGGCGGGCGTTATATGAGGTGCTGTTCCTCCAACTTGCGGTGTTGCTCACTCTGGCCGTGGAGGAGGCCCAGGACCGAGAGGTCGGATACGGAATGGGAGGGGGAGGTGAAGTGCTGAGCCACCGGGAGGTCGGCTGGGTTATTGCGGACCGAGCGGAGGTGTTCGGCGAAACGATCGCCAAGCCTTCGCTTGGTCTCACCGATATAGATCACTCCACTGTGGCCCTCCACTCGCCACATCTTCCCATCTCCCCCCGTCTGCCTTCCGCAAAGACCGCTCCCTCCGCAACTCCCTTGTCAATTCTTCCCTTCCCTCCCGCTCTACCCCTTCCCCTTCCCCGGGCACTTTCCCTTGCAACCGCAAGAAATGCTACACTTGTCCCTTCACCTCCCCCCTCCACTCCTTTCAGGGACCCAAGCAGTCCTTCCAGGTCCGACAGAGGTTCACCTGCACCTCCTCCAACCTTATCTACTGCATCCGCTGCTCCAGATGCCAAATGATCTATATCGGTGAGACCAAGCGGAGACTTGCCGATCGTTTCGACGAACACCTCCGCTCGGTCCGCAATAACCAAGCCGACCTCCCGGTGGCTCAGCACTTCAACTCCCCTCCCATTCCGTATCCGACCTCTCGGTCCTGGGCCTCCTCCACGGCCAGAGTGAGCAACACCGCAAGTTGGAGGAACAGCACCTCATATTCCGCTTGGGGAGTTTGCATCCTTTGGGCTTAAACATTGAATTTTCTCAATTCTGTTAACCCTTGCTGTCTCCTCCCCTTCCCACCTCTCCCTCAGCCCTCGGCCCCTGGCATTCTCTCTCTCTCCATCTCCCTCCCCCACCCTAGTCGCACTAGCTTCTCATTTTCACAAACAGCTTACAATGGCTAGTTCCCTTTATCATCGATACTTTTTTGCATATCTTTCATTCATTGTTCTTTATCTCTCCACATCACCGTCTATATCTCTCGTTTCCCTGATCCCTGACCAGTCTGAAGAAGGGTCTCGACCCGAACGTCGCCTATCTCCTTCGCTCCTTAGATGCTGCTGCACCCGCTGAGTTTCTCCAGCCTTTTGTGTACCCACGGGGGACAACCTCCTCTCCGTCTCCTCCGCCCGATCGTCTGCCACGTGGGTGGACTTCCCCTCGCGGAAGCCACGATCGGCCGGCCCTCCGCGGCTTTTGACCGTCCTCAGATCACTCCTAGCTTTCTTCTTTTTCGGCTCGCAGTCACTCCTTCTTGCATGGAGAGTGGTCCCTCTCTATCAGCTCTCTCCCCCCCCCCCCCCCGTGGAGTATTGCACCCAGCCCTCCCCTGTGATGCCACGCCCCACCCCACCCTACCCCTCCATCTCTCCCCCCTCCTTGTTTCACCCCCTCTTTTTCCCCCCCTCCCCAGCCGCACCTGCACAGTTGGGGTTTATGCGTGAGTGAATAGGACGCGTAATGGGGAAAAAAGGAGTGAATGAATAGTATTAATTTAATATCGGGGGGTGGGTGGGTGTTAGTGTGTGGGGGGGGGGGTTTGTGTGTGTGGTGGTAGTGATAGTTAGTGTGTGGTGGTAGTTAGTGTGTGTGGGGGGGTGGTTAGTGTGTGTGGTGTGTGGTGGTAGTTAGTGTGTGTGTGTGTGGGGGTGTTAGTGTGTGTGTGGGGGGGTGGTTAGTGTGTGGTGGTAGTTAGTGTGTGTGTGGGGGGTGGTTATGTTGTGTGTGGTGGTAGTTAGTGTGTGTGGGGGGTGGTTAGTGTGTGTGGTGTTAGTGTGTGTGTGGGGGGGGGTGGTTTGTGTGTGTGGTGGTAGTTAGTGTGTGTGTATGGGGGGTGGTAGTTGTGTGTGTGTGGTGGTGGTTAGTGTGTGGTGTGGTGGTTGTGTGTGGGGGGGGGGGTGGTGGTTAGTGTGTGGGTGTGTGGTGGGGGGGGGGGGGTGGTGGTGGTTAGTGTGTGTGTGTGGGGGGGGTGGTGGTTAGTGTGTGTGTGTGGGGGGGGGGTGGTGGTTAGTGTGTGTGTGTGTGGGGGGTGGTTAGTGTGTGTGTGGGGGGGGGGGTGGTTAGTGTGTGTGTGTGGGGGGGTGGTTAGTGTGTGTGTGTGTGGGGGGTGGTGTTAGTGTGTGTGTGTGTGTGGGGGGGGTGGTTAGTGTGTGTGGGGGGGGTTAGTGTGTGTGTGTGGGGGGTGGTGTGGTGGGGGGTGGTTAGTGTGTGTGTGTGGGGTGGTTAGTGTGTGTGTGGGGGGGGGGTTAGTGTGTGTGTGTGTGGGGGGGGGTAGTTAGTGTGTGTGTGTGGTGGGGGTAGTTAGTGTGTGTGTGTGTGTGGGGGGGGGTGGTGTGTGTGTGGGGGGGGGTAGTTAGTGTGTGTGTGTGGGGGTGTTAGTTAGTGTGTGTGTAGTGGGGGGGGTAGTTAGTGTGTGTGTGTGTGGGTGTTAGTTGTGTAGTGTGTGTGTGGTGGGGGGGTAGTGTGTGTGTGCGGTTAGTGTGTGTGGGGGGTGTGTGTGTGGGAGGGGGGGGGTTGTGTGTGTGGGGGGGTGTGTGTGTGTAGTGTAGGTGTGGGGGGGGGGTAGTTAGTGTGTGTGTGTGTGGGGTGTAGTTAGTTTGTGTGTGTGTGTGTGTGTGGGGGGGTGGTTAGTGTTGTGTGTGGGGTGAGGGTGGTAGTTAGTGTCAGTGTGTGTGGTTGTGTGGGGGGTGGTTAGTGGTGTGTGTGTGTGGGGGGTAGTTAGTGTGTGTGGGGGCGGTTGTTGTTAGTTAGTGTGTGTGTGGGGGGGGGGGGTGGTTAGTGTGTGTGTGTGTGTGGGGGGGTAGAGTGTGTGTGTGGGGGGGGGTGGTTAGTGTGTGTGTGGGGGGGGAGGTGTTAGTGTGTGTGTGTGGTGTAGTTAGTGTGTGTGTGGGGGGGGGTAGTTAGTGTGGGGGGTGTGTGGGGGGTAGTGTGTGTATTGTGGGGGGGTGTGTGTGTGTGGGGGGTAGTTAGTGTGTGTGAGGGGGGGTTAGGTGTGTTAGTGTGTGGGGTGGTAGTGTGTGTGTGGGGGGGTTAGTAGTGTGTGTGGGGGGGGGTAGTTAGTGTGTGTTGTGTGTGTGTGTGTGGGGGGGTGGTGGTGTGTGTGGGTGTGTGTGTGTGTTAGTGTGTGTGTGTGTTGTTAGTTAGGTGGTGTGTGTGTGGTGGGGAGGTAGTTAGTGTGTGTGTGGGGGGGGGTTAGTGTGTGTGTGGGGGTAGTTAGTGTGTGTGGTGTGGGGGTAGTTAGTGTGTGTGTGTTGTGTGTGGGGGGGTAGTTAGTGTGTGTGTGGTGTTAGGGGGGTAGTTATGTGTTGTGTGTGTGGGGGGTGGTTGTGTGTGTGTTTTATTAACATAGTTAGTGGTAGTTAGTGTTGTGTGTGACGCCGAAGCCCCCCCCACTTGCTCCAGTATTACAATGAAGCGCTTGCATTGTTACCCCATGTCCCACTGGCCCGGGCAGACCCCGCCTCCCGCCTGTCGATCAGATGACGAGCCCCACCGAGCTGACGCAGGAGGAAGGAGACGCCATTAGACGAGGAGGGCGGCTTGTTTACTGTGACCGCTCGACCGGCTGAACCGCCGACTTTCCCCTCGCCCCCTCCGCTCTTTTCCCTCTCTCGCCGCCACACCCCTGCCCGGTCACATGTAATTGTACTCGAAGCTTGCTCGGCTTCACTTTCCTCCTGATCATGGCGAGTGGCGGCGCCGGGGGCGGCAAAACCTACTCGTTCAAAGTTGTCCTGCTCGGGGAAGGCTGCGTGGGGAAGACATCCCTGGTGCTGAGATACTGTGAGAACAAATTCAACGACAAGCACATTACTACGCTCCAGGTTCGTCCTTTGGTCTGTCGTTCTTTCCCTCCCCACCCCCTTGCTTTGGATCACTGCCTGGTTAAAGAGGAACTGACGATTGAGGCGCCTGCTGAGCGAAGGCCTGCTGCTAAATGTCGTTCGTCCAGGCTCTGATCTTCAGTTTCCTCCTCCAGCTCGGACACCAATACATGTAAATGCGACAAGTATGCTAGTCGTGTGCCTCGTCCACTTGACTTTAAACTTATAAACACCCGCAAAGCTCTTTTGCCAGAATATCAATGCCAGCAAAACAGTGATCGCCCACTTGGGTGGTGTCTGATATGGTTGTATTGTAAAGAAAGATTTTATTATTGATATATTACCGTGCTGACTTTGAGGTGCATGTTTTAATATATTTTGGTCCTATATATTTGCTCCGGAAGTGTTCTTTCAGGCTCGAGCCACAAATTATTGAATATTGGTTCTTGTGTTTGAATCTGTGGTTCGCTGTTTCATATTGTCTTTTATTTTATATCATATTTAACATTTCAGAGAGTTGTGAAAGTTAGTAAATTACTCAAAGTGAGACTAATTCCTCTAATCCTCAGGAAATAAGGGTGGGGCGTTTAGGGCCCGTGGGAAAAAGGAAATGAAAAGCTTACAACTTCATTCCAGTCGCAAAACTCATGCAACTTGCTGTCCCTCATCATTGATATTAATCTCTGTTTAAAAGCAGTTAAGATCCTCTTGCATCACTTCGTGTAAGAAAATAAGTTTCACGTGACTTTGGGTTGGGTGATTTTGTAATCGTACTCGGGTCTGTGAAACTTTGACTTAGGATGTGTGAATAATATTCGAGGGTTGAAGTGGAACAATTACTGGATGCTACAAATGAACCCATTGTTGTACCTCTAAAATACTGGTTATCATTTTACACCTTTGCGGACTATAAATATGCAACTCATTAACTTTAATTTAGCAGATTTCAGAACGAATGCAGTCTGTCATTTTGACAAAGACTGTCAGAGGCATGTGTAAGTGTCATGCTAAAATTATAAATTGAGCTTTTTATTCTTAGCATCAGTTAAATTCAATTTCTTTGGACCTTCACGTAGGTCTGCTGCTGATATTGAATATAATTAAAATGTTGTATTTGTGGGTCTTAGAAATTGTCAGCAAGGCCAGCCTTCATTTCCCCATCCCAACTCACTGCCTGAATAAAATGGCTTAATAAACTATCTTTGAGAACAATTAAGATTCATCCATAATGTTTCATGTTAACGACTCTGTCAGATCTGGTCAGGCAATTCCGTTCTGAGAAAGGGTCATTGACCTAAACCATTAATACACTCTTTCCACAGGTGATACCTGATTTGATGAGTGTTTCTAGTATTTTCTGCCATTACGAGTTTTTGGCATCTGCAATTTGATTTTCAAGGAGAAACTGATGGTCTGGGGTCATGCCATTGTAAGGATGGCAGATTTCCTTAATGAAGCTAATAGGATTTTACAACAATCCGGGCATTTTATTGTCATGATTATTAAAGGGCCTGTCCCACTAGGTGATTTTTTTTTTAGGCGACTGTCATAGTCGTAACAGGTCGGCGAAAAACCGGCGACTGGATTAATGTAGGTAATTTTTTTAGGCGACTGCCGGCGCCTATGACAATGCAATCCTCCGAAGTCAGCACCGACGACAACCTACGCCATCCTGGCGACAACCTACGACAGCACTGACGTCCGGAGAAGACAAGCTACGACAAGCTGACTGTCGCCGAATTTTTTGAAATTTTCAAAATCCAGTGGAGACCATAAAAATGCTAGGACTCTTTTGGCGACTGAGGAGACTACTCACGGCCGTGTGGCAACAGCCTAGTCGCCTAAAAAATTGCCTAAGTGACAGGCCCTTAACAGAAGGTAAATTTAATTCCTCAAATTTGAATTTCCCAGCTGCCACAATAGGGTTCTAACTCATTTTATAGGATTAACAATCTTGATCTCTGAATGCTGGTTCCATAACCTTAGCAATAATATGTTACTGTAAGTCCTTTCAGATTTAAATACGTAGCATGTTTCGGCAAACGGTTTTTACTTAAGCTGAATATGGAAATGTGATGCTAAAATAAAACTTCCTGTTTCCTGTTGCCTATAGCTTGTACAATGACCTGTGTTGGCAAATGCCTGGTTTCTGCAGGTGTGGATTATAACATTTTTTTAATGATGCGTTTTAATAGTTTTGTGCAGGAAAAATAAAGAGACATAAATTACTTAAATGTCATGCTTTTATGCCACGGGAAAATAGTTGCCATTGTTTTTTTTTCCACTTAGGAAAAAATTGAGTAATTGTTAGGCATCATGCCACATTCACACGGGTCCAAAATACATTTAAAAATACACTGTGGTCTAAATTGCAAAGTTTTACCAATAATCTTTTTTTGAGGAGATCCAAAGCCAAATGTTTGATTCCATCTATGGATTGGGTGCACACAAATGTACTTTCATGAGCAGCATTGCAATCAGCACCAACTTGCATTTAATATGTGTCTATTATATAGTGCAATATGTGTCTATTATATAGTGCAATATCTCAAGGCACACCACAGGATTATGATCAGAAATGCTTATTCTGACCTACTAATAATAATGTTCAAGCAGGTGATTAATAGCTTCATTAAGGAAATAAATTTAAATGATTGTACACAGATTTGAATATATTCAAAGTATAGAAGGGTTATTGTTTACGGAAGGAGCTTGGTGCCCAGGCAGCTGAAAACATGGTCGACGATGAAGCGATGAAAATTGGGAATGCATGCATTAAAAATCAGAAGAATAAGAAGTCTATCAAGCTGTAGGAAGCTATGGTGATGCCACAGAATAATTTGAAAGTTAGGCCTGGTTGCGCTGGATGCCAGTGAAGTACAATGTGCACAGCTGTTGAGGTCGAATTTTCATTATAAACTGTAGATCAAAACAAAAATTAAGGAACTCGGTATTAGAATTCAACAAATCTTTACCTAGGCAATAATAGGCTAATGCACAATACATACAAAGCACAAAGTATCTACTTCAGTTTGCACCTGAGGACATAATGTTTGTCACAGTGAAATGTAGTCAAGCATTTTGAGTGAAAATTCTTTTACAGACCTTTAATAAAATATGATTATTATTATTGAAAATATACTATCAGGAGCCAAACTGGATCAGTTGATTAGCCATCTCCTTGCAGTGATTTTTTTTTTTCCCTTTCTCTTACAAGCTTAGTTTTGTTGTCGTTGAAGTGAATGAAATCGAAATTTATTGTTTAAAGAACTGCTCACTCTGTAAAACAAATGTGCTCTTGTTTTGTTTTAATTACATATTGCTTTCTTCCCCATGACTTTATTTAATAAGTGCTAAGACAATATCTCTGATTTGTAATATCACAAGCCCTCTGTTTATTCTTAGGCATCATTCTTGACCAAAAAACTGAACATTGGAGGCAAAAGAGTAAATATTGCAATTTGGGTAAGTACCCATGTCTTATATAAATTATCTGTGACCCAATTAACTTGAATCTCAGTGCAAAATGAATTCTGTTTTGTTCCAAGAATACATTTATCAAGTGAACTAATTCCATTGAAGAGTGAAATTTGATTATTGAGAATCATGTTTACCTTCAATCTGGTGTCATATTAAACTTTTATTTGAGTTTCGATGGTAACTGGTCATTGCAAAGCATAATTGCTTTGTGATGCTACAATCACAGCTTAAATTCTACAAAAGCTGTACTGTTTTTAAGCATGTCCAGAATTTTCTGACGGTGCAATGTGCTCAGCGAAAAGGCAGACCATTTATTTATTTATTTTTGTTGTTGTTTGTGATTGCATATCCATCTTTTGTTCCAAGCTGTTCGTGGATGAGATGTTCTATTCTAGGGTATGAACTAATCAAGTGTTTTTTGGTTCAATACTGCATGAATACAGCCTTGGGATTTAGCCAATTTCTGCTCCCTCCTTCCCAAAATGTTAATTCCCAGCTCCTAGAAACCTTACCTTTGTTATTCTTATTTCTGGTTTGTCCGTTGTTTATCTGAGAAAAGCTCATGTTACCCAACTAAACTTTTTTTTAATCCTTTCTATTACAATGTGCAGTTGGATTTTGACTTCAGAAAGTGATCCAAGAACTTGATCTCCAAGATCAAAGTTATAACATCTTTTCCAGTAACACTTATTCTGCCAAGACTTGCCTAAGCGATTTTTAAAAAACTTGTTGAACCGGTACACAATCTTGGAATTGCGTGTATTTTTTAATATTTCAAGATGTTGCAAGCCTTGAAAACATGTTTCCTTGTGTGACTTCCCAACCTTCGCCATCTACAATGCCCTCCATAATATTTGGGACAAAGACCACTTATTTGCCTCTGTACTCCACAATTTGAGATTTGTAATAGAAAAAAAAATCACACGTGGTTAAAGTGCACATTGTCAGATTTTATTAAAGGGTATTTTTATACATTTTGGTATCACCATGTAGAAATTACTGCTGTGTTTTTCATAGTCCCCCCCCATCCCCCAATTTCACTGCACCATAATGCTTGGGACACATGGCTTCACAGGCGTTTGTAATTGCTCAGGTGTGTTTAATTGCCTCCTTAAAGCAGGTACAGAAGCTCTCAGCACCTAGTCTTTCCTCCAGTCTTTCTATCACCTTTGGAAAATGTTATTGCTGTTTATCAACATGCGGACCAAAGTTGTGCCAATGAAAGTCAAAGAACCTATTATGAGACTGAGAAACAAGAATAAAACTTTTAGAGACATCAGCCAAACCTTAGGCTTACCAAAAACAACTATTTGGAACATCATTGAGAAGAAAGAGAGCACTAGTGAGCTTATTAATTGCCAAGGAAGACCTCCATAGCTGATGACAGAACAATGCTCTGTATAATAAAGAAAAATTCCCAAACACCTTAGATTTAGATTAGATTTTATTACTTGTCATTCGAACCACAGAGAGGCTCAAACGAAACTCCGTTTCTACAAGCCATACAAACAGAACAATTC
Source organism: Okamejei kenojei (assembly GCA_035221665.1). Taxonomy (NCBI): domain Eukaryota; kingdom Metazoa; phylum Chordata; class Chondrichthyes; order Rajiformes; family Rajidae; genus Okamejei; species Okamejei kenojei. Next base: position 15,763,372 of record CM069149.1, on the reverse strand, counting down.
ATTAAAAAACACATACAATTCAATTCACACAAACATCCATCACAGTGAATCTCCTCCTCACTGTGATGGAAGGCAAAGTTCTTCTCTCTCCCTAGCACCATTTTTCTCCCGATGTCGAAGCCCCAGGCGGGCGGTGTTAAGTCCCACGGCCATTGAGGCTGCGCCGGGCGATGTACGGCCCCGCTCTAGCCCCAAAAGTCACAAAGTTGGAGCCGCCAGCCGGCGCCGGAATGTCCCACGGCCATTAAAGCCGCGCCGGGCGATGTACGGCCCCGCTCTGGGTCGTTCCAACCCCACGACACGGGCTGGAGAAGTTGTGTTGCGGGAGCTCTGGAGAGCGGTCTCCCACCCGGACCCGCGAGCTCCCGATATCCCGACAGTCCACCAGTAGTAATCTGCAGCTGGAGCTCCGGAGTCGGGCCGCAGCGGCGAGCCACCACCGCTCCCCACGCTCCGAGGCCGGCCAGCCCCACGATGGTAAGTCCGCAGCTCCGCTGGCTCCGTGACTGGAGCCCCCAGGTCGTCCCGGTCGGAGGCCGCTCCACGGTGCTAGGCCCCAACAACAACGGAGACCCGACAGGGAATAAGTCGGGTATCCCGTGCAGTGAAGAGATTTTTAAAGTTTCCCCCTCCCCTTCCCCACCCCCCACATATATACAGTTAGGAACAGTACAAAAAAAAAAACACGAACAACTACATTTAACTAGACAAAAAAGTAAAAAAAGACAGACAGGCTGTAGGGGCCGTTGCAACGTGAGTTGCGCCGCCGCAGTGAACCTGTCCGTCAGATCAGAAACACTCTTCAAGAGTCAGGTGTGGATTTGTCAATGACCACTGTCCGCAGAAGACTTCATGAACAGAAATACAGAGGTTACACTGCAAGATGCAAACCACTGGTTAACCGCAAAAATAGGATGGCTGGGTTACAATTTGCCAAGATGTGCTTAAAAGTGCAACCACAGTTCTGGAAAAAGGACGTGGTTAAGACGAAGATTAATATATCAGAGTGATGGCAAGAGCAAAGTATGGAACAGGGAAGGAACTGCCCAAGACCCAAAGCATACCACCTCATCTGTGAAACACGGTGGTGGGGGTGTTATGGCCTGGGCATGTATAGCCGCTGAAGGTACTGGCTCGCTCATCTTTTTCAAGATGCCGCCTGCCTGCGGCGACTTTTGCGGAGCACCAGAACACAAAAGAATTACCTACAACTTCTATCAACTCACCTGCATCAGGGAAACGGCAGTAATCGGTGCCGTTTCGGACAGGCTGCTTGGGCAGCTAAAAGCGCTGGCAATTTCGCGATCTCCCGCAGCTGCGGGAGCCCCGGACTTTAAACTTTCCCACGCTGGCTGTGAAACTCCCGACCCGACTGAGGATCCCAGGTACGGCACCTGGAAACCCCGGGATGACCTCCAGAGCCGACGGGCTGGATATCCCAGAAAAAATGAAGCTGGAGCTGCTGACTCTGAGGGAACCCCCGTTCGGTACGGAGCTGGAGCTGCCGCCTGTGAGGGAATTCCCGTTCCAGCGCAGGTCCGCAGAAACAGCAGGTACAGGAAACACAGTACCTGGAAACAAAGGGGAAGCCTCCATTGTGTCCGGAAAGGTGGTCGGCGGGCAGGACTTTGGGTCAGAATAAAGCGCAGGGGACTTCGGCCCCCTCTCCCTACTATCCTACTGGCCAATGTACAGTCCCTTGAAAATAAAGTGGAGGACTTAAGGGCAAGGCTGCTCTATCAAAGGGAGCTGAGGGAATGCTCTGTGTTCTGTTTCACAGAGACATGGCTCATCCCCAGCTCCCCAGACTCAGCGGTCTAGCCTGAAGGGTTCTCCGTCCACCGCATGGACCGTACACTGGCATTGGGGAAAGGGAGAGGAGGGGGCGTCTGCCTCATGGTCAACTCTGCGTGGTGCTCGGATGTGGCAGTCCTGTCCAACTCCTGCTCTCCACACCTGGAACATCTGGCGGTGAAGTGCCGTCCCTTCTACCTTCCGAGGGATTTCACCTCCATCATCCTGACCGCGGTCTACATCCCACCCCAGGCAGACGTCCGTCTGGCACTGGAGGAGCTGCATGCCGTGGTCAACAAACACCAGACATCTTACCCCGAGGCATTTACAGAGATGCCAAGTGTCCCGGATTCGCCGTATTTTATCCCGGCGAAATAAACTTTTTACGGTGTTCCGGCAGCCAAACATGCTGTTACGGAACACCGCCGCGCCGGTGTTCCTCCCGTGGTGAACGCCGGCGCCATGTGTCCCCGGTTTGCCAGCCCGCGCGATCAGCGGCACTTTGCCGGGCCCTAGTGTCTGCGCCTGCGCAGTGGGGGAGGGTTGCCGGGCCCCAGTGGCCGCGCGTGCGCAGTGGGGGAGGGTTGCCGGGCCCCAGTGGCCACGCGTGCGCAGTGGGGGAGGGTTGCCGGGCCCCAGTGGCCGCGCGTGCGCAGTGGGGGAGGGTTGCCGGGCCTGGCGCCATTTCGAGCCACGCCCGGCCCAGAGCCCGGGCGACGCCGGCCCGCGCGATCAGCGGCACTTTCTTGCCGCCAGCCGGCTGCTCGCGGCAGCCCCATCACCGGGCCTCCCCCCCACCCCCACCCAGTGCGCAGGCGCAGACCCGCCGGCAACCTTGCCAAGTGCGCATGTGCCGCACCCGCCCGCCGGCAGCCCGCTGATCTGCACCAGTGCGCAGGCGCATAGCCGCCGGCAACAACCCCAGGTGAGTATGTTACGGAGAGAAATGCATTTAACCCCATTTGTTACGGACAAATGGGTTAAATGTTACTGTGAACTAAATTTAGGGTTGGCATCTCTGCATTTACCACCATTGCTGGGGACTTCAACAAAGCCAACTTTAAGAAATCACTCCCTAACTTCCACCAACATGTCTCCTGCTGCACCAGAGGACCAAACGCCCTCGACCACTGCTACACCACCACCAAGAATGCCTACCACTATGGACCGTACACTGGCATTGGGGAAGGGGGGGGGGGGGGCAGAGGAACAACTACAGGACTGTTTGGAGTCTGTAGACTGGGCAATGTTCAAGGACTCGGCAACGGACTTGAATGAATACGCCACAGTCGTTACAGACTTCATTAAGAAATGTGTGGAGGACTGCAAAAACCTTCCGAGTGTTTCACAATCAGAAACCTTGGATGAACTGTGAGATCCGCACTCTTCTGAAGACCAGACACCGGGCATTCATGTCTGATGATACAGTGGTCTACAAGAAGTCCAGATACGACCTTGGTAAGGCCATCAAAAAGGCCAAAGGGGAGTTCTGCTCCAAGCTGGAGGATGAGACGGATGTTCGGCAGCTGTGGCGGGGACTGAATGCAATCACCTCCTACAAGGCGAAACCAAGAAGCAGCTCGGTTGTCGGCGATACATCACTCCCTGATGAGCTCAATGCATTTTACGCACGCTTTGATAGGGAGAACACCGATGTGCCTTCCCGAGCCCCCATTCGCTGTGATGGTATTTCAGTCTCAAGTCACAGAGGCCGACGTCTGGAAATCCTTCAGAAGGGTGAACCCTCGAAAAGCATCTGGACCTGATGGCATACCTGGTCGTGTTCTAAAAACCTGTGCGGACCAACTGGCTGGAGTTTTTACGGACATTTTCAACCCGTCACTTCTGAGGTCTGAGGTTCCCACCTACTTCAAAAGGGCATCAATAATACCGGTGCCCAAGAAGAGCAAGGTGACGTGCCTCAATGAATATCGACCTGTGGCACTAACGCCTGTGGTGATGAAGTGCTTCGAGAGGTTGATCATGGCGCAGATCAACTACCTCGACAAAAACCTGGACCCACTGCAGTTCGCTTACCGCCACAACAGATCAACGGTGGACGTGATCTCGCTGGCCCTCCACTCCGCTCTGGACCACAAAAACTCATATGTCAGGCTGTTATTCATTATTCATTGACTACAGCTCGGCATTTAACACAATCATCCCCTCCAAGCTGGTTACCAAACTCGCGAAACTGGGTCTCTGCGCATCCCTCTGCAATTGGATCCTCGACTTCCCCATTCACAGGCCACAGTCTGTTCGTATTGGTGGAAATGTGACTCGATAACAATCAGCACGGGAGCACCTCAAGGCTGCGTGCTCAGCCCCCTGCTGTACTCACTCTATACTCATGACTGCGTAGCCGGTCATAGTGCGAACCCCATCATCAAGTTCGCTGACGACACCACTGTTGTGGGACGTATCACTGATGGGGATGAGTCGGAGTATAGAAGAGAGATCCAGCGACTGTCCATATGGTGCCAGCACAACAACCTGGTCCTCAACACCAGCAAAACCAAGGAACTGATTGTGGACTTTGGAAGGAGTAGGATGGGGACCCAGAGTCCTGTTTATATCAACGGGTCGATGGTTGAAAGGGTCAAGAGCTTCAAATTCCTGGGCGTGCACATCTGTGAAGATCTTTCCTGGTCCGAAAACACAGATGCAATTATTAAGAAAGCTCATCAGCGCCTCTACTTCCTGAGAAGATTACGGAGAGTCGGTCTGTCAAGGAGGACTCTCTCTAACTTCTACAGGTGCACAGTAGAGAGCTTGCTGACTGGTTGCATCGTGGCATGGTTCGGCAACTTGAGTACCCTGGAGAGGAAAAGACTACAAAAAGTAGTAAACACTGCCCAGTCCATCATCGGCTCTGACCTTCCTTCCATCGAGGGGATCTACCACAGCCGTTGCCTCACAAAGGCTGGCAGCATCATCAAGGACCCACACCACCCTGGGCACACATTCATCTCCCTGCTACCTTCGGGTAGAAGGTACAGGAGCCTGAGAACTGCAACAACCCGGTTCAGGAATAGCTACTTCCCCACAGCCATCAGGCTATTAAACTTGGCTCCGACAAAACTCTGAACATTAATACCCCTCCATCTGTTATTTGCACTTTGTTAATTTTTTAATTAATGTGTGTATTTACACATATAATTGCAGTCAATGCCTACTATGTTCTGTTGTGCTATGCAAAGAAAGAATTTCATTGTCCTGTCAGGGACACATGACAATAAACTATTTTGACTTTGAATTTGACATCTTCATTGATGATACAACTGCTGATGGTAGTAGCATAATGAATTCTGAAGTGTATAGACACATTATCTGCTCAAATTCAAACAAATGCCTCAAAACCCATAGGCGGCAGTTCATTCTACAGCAAGACAATGATCCCAAACATGCTGCTGAAACAACAAATGAGTTTATCAAAGCTAAGAAATGATCAATTCTTGAGTGGCCAAGTCAATCACCCGATCTGAACCCAATTGAGCATGCCTTTTATGTGCTGATGAGAAAAGTGAAGTGAACTAGCCTCCAAAACAAGCATAAGCCAAAGATGGCTGCAATACAGGTTTGGCAGAGCATCACCAGAGAAGACACCCAACAATTGGTGATGTCCATGAATCACAGACTTCAAACATTCATTGCATGCAAAGGATATGCAACAAAATACTAAACATGACTACTTTCATTTACGTCATTGCTGTGTCCCAAACATTATGGTGCCCTGAAATGGGGGGGGGGGGGGGGGGGGGGGGGAGGACGACTATGTATAAACACTGCTGCAGTTTCTACATGTTGAAATCAAAATGTATAAAAATGGCCTTTATTAAAATCTGACAATGTGCACTTTAACCACATGTGATTTTTTTTTTTTTTCTATTACAAATCTCAAATTGTGGAGTGCAGGCAAATAAATAAATAAATGATGGGTCTTTGTCCCAAACATTATGGAGGGCACTGTATATACTATTTTCTCTCAATAAGTGAGTTCGGTATTCTGAAAAACACAAGGAATCATGTGATTTGTCAAAGATCACATGGATATGATATGAATATGATGTAGTTGGGATCACGGAGACATGGATCCAGGGTGACCAAGGCTGGGAGCTGAACATCCAGGGATATTCAATATTTAGGAGGGATAGGCAGAAAGGAAAAGGAGGAGGAGTAGCAGTTGCTGGTTATAGAGGAGATTAACGCAATAGAAAGGAAGAAAATTAGCTTGGAGGATGTGGAATTGATATGGGTAGAGCTGCGAAACACTAAGGGGCAGAAAACGCTAGTGGGAGTTGTGTACAGGCCACCTAACAGTAGTAGTGGAATTGGGGATGGTGTCAAACAGGAAATTAGAAATGCATGCAACAAAGGTAAATAATGGGTGATTTCAATCTACGTATAGATTGGGTGAATCAAATTGGCAGGGGTGCTGAGGAAGAGGATTTCTTGGAATGTGTGCGGGATAGTTTTCTAAACCAACATGTAGAGGAACCAACGAGAGAGCAGGCTATTCTAGACTGGGTATTGAATAATGAGGAAGGGATAGTTAACAGTCTTATTGTGCGTGGCCCCTTGGGCAAGAGTGACCATAATATGGTTTAGTTCTTCATTAGGCAAGAGAATGACATAATTAATTCAGAAACAAGGGTTCTGAACTTAAAGATAGGTAACTTTGAAGGTATGAGACGTGAATTGGCCAAGATAGACTGGCAATTGATTCTTAAAGGGTTGACGGTGGATAGGCAATGGAAGGCATTTAAAGACTGCATGGATGAACTACAAAAATTGTTCATCCCAGTTTGGCAAAATAATAAATCAGGGAAGGTAGTACATCCGTGGATAACAAGGGAAATCAGGGATAGTTTCAAAACAAAAGATGAAACATACAAATTAGCCAGAAAAGGCAGCCTACCAAAGGACTGGGAGAAATTCAGTCCAGCAGAGCAGGACAAAGGGATTAATTAGAAAAGGGAAAATAGATTATGAAAGAAAACTGGCAGGGAACATAAAAACTGACTGCAAAGGTTTTTATAGATATGTGAAGAGAAAATGATTAGTTAAAACAAATGTAGGTCCCTTGCAGTCAGAAACAGGTGAATTGATTACGGGGAACAAGGACATGGCAGACCAATTGAATAACGACTTTGGTTCTGCCTTCGGTAAATTGAATGGATTAAAGGCCCATAAATCCCCAAGGCAAGATAGGCTGCATCCCAGAGTACTTAAGGAAGTAGCCCCAGAAATAGTGGATGCATTAGTGATAATTTTTCAAAACTTTAGATTCTGGAGTAGTTCCTGAGGATTGGAGGGTAGCTAATGTAACCCCACTTTTTAAAAAGGAAGAGAGAGAGAGAAAACGGGGAATTACAGACCAGTTAGTCTAACATCGGTAGTGGGGAAACTGCTAGAGTCACTTATTAAAGATGGAATAGCAGCACATTTGGAAAGTGGTGAAATCATTGGACAAAGTCAGCATGGATTTATGAAAGGTAAATCATGTCTGACGAATCTTATTGAATTTTTCAAGGATGTAACTAGTAGAGTGGATAAGGGAGAACCAGTGGATGTGTTTTCTGGACTTTCAGAAGGCTTTTGACAAGGTCCCACCTAAGAGATTAGTATGCAAACTTAAAGCACACGGTAATGGGGGTTTAGTATTGATGTGGATAGAGAACTGGCTGGCAGAGAGGAAGTAAAGAGTAGGAGTAAACGGGTCCTTTTCAGAATGGCAGGCAGTGATTAGTGGGGTACTGCAAGGCTCGGTGCTGGGACCCCAGTTATTTACAATATATATTAATGATTTAGACGAGGGAAGTGAATGCAACATCTCCAAGCTTGCGGGTGACACGAAGCTGGGGGGCAGTGTTAACTGTGAGGAGGAGGCTGCAAGGTGACTTGGATAGGTTGGGTGAGTGGGCAAATGCATGGCAGATGCAGTATAATGTGGATAAATGTGAGGTTATCCACTGGTGGCAAAAACAGGAAAGTAGACTATTATTTGAATGATGGCCGATTAGGAAAAGGGGAGATGCAATGAGACCTGGGTGTCATGGTACACCAGTCATTGAAAGTAGGCATGCAGGTGCACAGACAGTGAAGAAAGCGAATGGTATGTTAGCATTCATAACAAAAGGATTTGAGTATAGGAGCAGGGAGGTTCTACTGCAGTTGTACAGGGTCTTGGTAAGACCACACCTGGAATATTGCGTACAGTTTTGGTCTCCTCATCTGAGGAAAGACATTCTTGCCATAGAGGGAGTACAGAGAAGGTTCACCAGACTGATTCTTGGGATGTCAGGACTTTCATATGAAGAAAGACTGGATAGACTCGGCATGTACTCGCTAGAATTTAGAAGATTGAGGGGGATCTTATAGAAACTTACAAATTTTTTATGGGGTTGGACAGGCTAGACGCAGGAAGATTGTTCCCGATGTTGGGGAAGTCCAGAACAAGGGGTCACAGTTTAAGGATAAGGGGGAAGTGCTGTAGGACTGAGATGAGAAAAACATTTTTCACACAGAGAGTGGTGAATCTCTGGAATTCTCTGCCACAGAAGGTAGTTGAGGTCAGTTCATTGGCTATATATAAGAGGGAGTTAGATGTGGCCCTTGTGGCTAAGGGGATCAGGGGGTATGGAGAGAAGGCAGATACGGGAAACTGAGTTAGATGCTCTGCCATGATCATATTGAATGGTATACTCCTGCACCTATTTTCTATGTTTCTATATAAAGAAAAGGTGAACGAAGCGCTGACTTTATAAACTGTATATAAATTCTTATCTTTATTCATGATTTATGTGTAATCTGAGGAACGGGGGTGCCAGGTAGCGGGGTGTAACAGGAAGATAGAGGGTGCAGATGCGAGTGGGAGCCGGGGGGGGGGGGGGGGGGGCGGGGGAGACTGGACCGGCAGAGAGACATTCTCTTGGCAGCGGCAAGCTCACAGACGCGCTCCTCATGCGCAGCGAGGATCGAACCTGGGTCCCCGGCGCCGCAAGCGTTGCCGTACCGCTATTGGGCCATCCCCGACCGGAGGGGCGGCCGGATACGTCCGGACTAACGGGACACCGGCCCGGAGCCAGCACAGAGAAGCGGCAACACCAGCTCAACTTGCCTGCCCTACATAACCTAATTCAATTTAAAATTTTACATAGATTATATTATTCGAAAACAAGACTGAATAAAATATTTTCAAATGTTTCCCCCATCTGCGACAAATGTCTAACTCAAAATGCCACTATAGCACATTCCTTTGTCTCTTGTACAAAACTGTATACATTTTGGAATGAAATTTTTGGAATTTTTACAAAACTATTTAACACAAAATTGAACCCCAATACTGAATTGATTATCTTTGGATCAATGGAAGAGGGAAGTAAACTAACTATATTCCAAGAAGCCTTTCTTAATTATGGTCTAATAACAGCGAAAAAAACTTATACTTAAATTTTGGAAAAACGCACCTACGCCAACATTCAAAATGTGGATCTCAAATATGTCTGAAACGCTACATCTTGAAGAAATGAGATTCCTCTTACTAGGCAAAGTAGACCAATTCTTAAAAGATTTGGTCTCCGTTTATCAACTTTATACAAGCATATGGTTGCAACATAACATAACCTTAGAAATTAAATGGTTCAGAACTGGGTGACGAATGGGCAAAAATATGAGATAGGTAGATCTCTCCTAATCTTTCATTTCTTATTACTTTTTCCTTTTCTTTCAATCTTTTAACTTCTCACCTCTGTCCTTTATTTTTTTTTACTTTCTGTTTCTACTTGCTTGTCTATCTATTCCGACACTCTTTATTTCTCTTTTCTCTCACTGATATAAAAAAGATTTAAAAAAAATAAAAAAAAAAAACTCTGCCTGCCCTGCCGGGCCAAACGACAGCCCCGAACCGACAGGACAGCGGTCGAGCCAATTCCAGCCCAGTCCAGCTCCAACTTCTGAGGAACCCGCTCCCCGGCGGGCCGGGGACCGCCAGCCACTGCCCCTGCCCCACCCAGTGGCCATCGGCCAACCCGAGCACCAGCCATCAATGGGAACACACACAAAAGGCTGCAGCCGCTCAGCGGGACAGGCAGCATCCCCGGAGAAAAGGAATGGGTGACGTTTCGGGTCGAGTCCCATCTCCAAAGGTGCTGTCTGACCCGTGGGCATAACCGGCGCTCGGCTCTTGCCGGCACCGAGGGGGCCAACCGACAGCCACTAGACACGGAGAGAGGCGCAGCCGATGGTCCCCTGAAGCCGGAGCAGAGCCAAGGCTGGACAGGCAGAGCCGAGCTGGAGCCCCTCCACCTCACTCCACCCCCTGCGCCAGCTGCAAGTGCGTGGCCGCCGCCCCCCCCCCCAGGTTCTCTTGGATGGGCGGGACACCCAGGAGGGGACTGAGATGGCCAGGCAGCAACTCAACAGCACCCGCAGCGCCGGAGACCCGACCCCGACCACGGACAAAATGCAGGTCTGCACACAACACAGCACCACAACTGGTGAGAATGTTTATAGCGAGTGACCTATGACCCGGGCATGCGCAGTCAGAATACCGAACTCGCTTATTAGTTGTTCTTCGCTGGCAACCCAGCATTGAATTTAGGAAGTTCAGTTTCATTCAGTTCATTGTTAAAGGCTGCCCATACTGAAACAACAAATGTGCTCCACTTTCTTTTAATAAAGGTAGCTTTTTTTTCTTTTACTTTATTTAATAGGTGCTACAACAATATCTCTAACATGCAATATCATGAGACCTTGTTCTTGAGCATCATTATTGACTTTATAAGAAAACAGTATATCGGCTATGGTAACTGTTGTTTGATTATTTTTCCGTACTAATTAGAACATCTCTTTTGCCACTTTCAAAGGCCTAAACATTCATCACTTGGTGCAGCAATAATGCAGCTGTCTCACAGCACCAGCATCTCTGGTTTGATTCTGACTCTGGCACTGTGTGTATGATGATTCGGTGTTCTCTCAGTCACTCTGGATTTATCATGGGTGCTTCAGTTTCTTCCATATCCTGAAGGCATGCTGTTGGCTAGGTCAATCGGCTCTAATATTGGTGGGTGGTAGGAGAATTAGAGGAGGGCTATTTGTGTGCATTTATGAGAAAATAAATTACTGGAATATAAGTAGGGGGAATGGGTTTACTCTGGGAGTCAACATAGACTTGGTGGACTGAACAGCCACCTCTTATTTGATAAGGAAATAGGAATATGTAAAACATCTTGACTTCCTAACTGTACATATTATATTATGTCTAGATTTGAGTAACTTGGAACATCTTTAACATAAACAAAATATTGTTTCTTTGCTTTGGAATTAAAATGTATTCCAAAAACCTTATTTTCAAACAAGGACACAGCAGGCCAGGAGAGATTCCATGCTTTGGGTCCGATTTATTACAGAGATTCCAATGGAGCCATATTAGTGTATGATATCACCGATGAAGACTCGTTTCAAAAGGTGAGCACTTGACTAAAGTTGTATGCTGTCCTATATTTAATCAAGTGATTGTAATCAAATTGTAATAATTGTGAAGAAAAATGCAATAATGATTTCTTTCAGGTTTTCAGTTTAAATGTGAAGTCAATGTTTTAACTCAGTGTACAAATAATTAAATTGCATGAGATCCAAGAAGAGTTGGCTAATTGGATACAGAACTAGCTTCACAATAGGAAACAAAGAATGGTGGTGGAAAGTTGCTTTTCAGACTGGTGGTCTGGGCCATGTTGTTTGTATCAACAATTTATATCAACAATTTGGATGAGAATGTACAAGGCATGTTTAGTAAGTTTGCAGATAACACTAAAATGGATGGTATCATTGACAGTGATGATTATCAAGAATCACAGTGAGATCTTGATCATTTTGGCAAATGGGCCGAGCAAAGGCAAATGGAGTTTAATTCGGGAAGTGTGAAATGTTGCATTTTGGGAATTTAAATTAGCGCAGGACCTTTGCAGTGGGATGGTAAGGCCCTGGGCAGTGTTGTACAGCAGAGAGATCTGGGAGTGCAAGTATATAGAAAGGGTGGTAAAGAACGTTATTGGCACACTGGGCTTCATCAGTCAGGGAATTAGGTATAGACGTTGGGACATTATGTTATAGTTGCACAAGAGATTGGTGAGTCTGCGTCTGGAATATTGTGTTCAGTTTTGTTCACCCTGTTAGGAAAATTGACAGTAAGCTGAAAAGAGCACAGAGAACATTTACAAGGTGGTTATGATTTGAATACCGGAGCTATTGGGAGAGGTCAGGCAGCAAAGTGTTTATTCCCTGGAGTGCCGGAGACTAAGGGGCAATCTTGTAGAGTGTATAAAATTTTGAGAGTGATCGGGTGAATGCAGAAAGTCTTTTTCCCAGGGTCGGAGAATCAAAAATTAGAGGGCAAGGATTCTATAGCAACCTGAAGGGCAACATGTTCATTAGGGAGGTCAGGGCTCTCGCTTAACTTTTTTTCCCTGTTGCCAGCCGGGTAACCTTGACAGCTTTTTAGGTAGCCAAATGACAGTTTAGGTGGTCATTTAAGACGGTTCGCATGACGTGCGATAATGTGCTCGGACGAAGTGCGTAGTTACCAGTCGGAATTATGCTCAATGAAGCATTCACACATTATGTTCAAGAAGGAACTGCAGATGCTGGAAAATCGAAGGTAGACAAAAGTGCTGGAAAAACTCAGCGGGTGCAGCAGCATCTATGGAGCGAAGGAAATGGGCAACGTTTCAGACCGAAACCCATCAGTCTGAAGAAGGGTTTCGGCCCGAAACGTTCCCCATTTCCTTCGCCCCATAGATGCTGCCGCATCCGCTGAGTTTCTCCAGCACGTTTGTCTACATTCACATATTATTTCTGCTTCAAATAACTCACAAACTAAACATAATCACCAATCAAGACATGATGTATACCACAATGACATGCAGCAAAATTATAATACAATATCTCAACTCTTTTTACACATTGCAATTAATGCAATTTCTATTAGTGCTTTCCACTTCCAAACAAAAATGTGGTTGGATTATTCAGCATATGATCAACCTGTGTCAATAAATCCTGGACCATGGTAACATATATGCTTAACCATACACACTACAGATTGATGCAAGCATGTTTTCTGTGAAGGACCGAAAATTACCATGATAAGGCCATAGCATGGGTCGTTATTGCTATTGGCACAGAAACATTCTGGCTTCCCACATAATTTATCCATAACAAAATATACAGGTTGCAAGGAAATTTCTAAAGGCATTTTATGATAATAGCTGTTATATCCGACTATGCCCATCTGAAAGGTTAAACATCACACTAACTGACAAGAGATGGCCAAAGGACATAACTGCAGCAAATGTTCTTTTGGTAATATGTTTAAAGGTGTCAAAACAAATAATAACATTGGGAATTAAAACACATTTGATTACATTCCGTTATCAAACGTAGTCAATGTTCGCTCTGAAGACCATGAAGCACAATAGGGTCAGGGGACGTGTGAATCAGTGCGGGGTGGATAGATGGGGGGGGGGGATTGAGAAGGCAATCGGTGCGGAATGGATGGATTGAGGCAGGTGAATTAGTACGTGTTGGAGTATGTAAAATTGTGAGGAGAGAACACGGGGGATGTCAGTGATGTTGAATAGAGGGGTCAGTACGGGGTGGGGGGGGTCAGTACAGGATGAATGGGAGGTTCAGTACAGGATGGATGGGGGTAGACAAAAATGCTGGAGAAATTTAGCGGGTGAGGCAGCATCTATGGAGCTAAGGAAATAGGCAACGTTTCTGGTCGAGACCCTTCTTCAGACTCCCCCCCCCCCCCCCCCCATTCTTCTTGAATGGGGGGGATCAGTACAGGATGGATGGGGAGGTCAGCACAGGATGAATGGGGAGGATCAGTGCAGGATGAATGGGGGGGGGAGGTCAGGACAATGTGGATTGGAGGGGCTGTGCAGGATGAATGGTGATCACTACAGGATGAATGAGGGGTACAGTATAGGATGAATGGAGGATCAGTACGGGATGCATGAGGGGATCAGTACAGGATGAATGGTGAATCAGTAAAAGATGAATGGGGAGATCACTACAGGATGGATGGGGGGGATTGGTGCAGGGTAAACGTAGGTTGGGTCAGTACGGGATGAATGGGAGGATCAGTGCAGTATGCCTGGGGAGAGAATTGCAGGATGGATGGGAAGGGGCTTCAGTACAGGATGAATTGGGGGACCAGTGTAGGATGGATGGGAGGTAGGGGGTGGCAGGGGAATCAATGTGATGTGGGTAGGGTGATGAATAGATTGGGGGGGGGGAGAGCATAGGGCATGTCAGTGAGGACTGAATTGAGGAGGTAATGGGGATCAGTGCGTGATGGAGAGGAGGGGTCCCAGGATAAGGGGTGGAGGGGGGGCGTACAAGAGGGGGGGGGGAGGGGCAGAAGAGGTGGGGAGGAAGGAAGGTCAGCGCTCCTCGAACAACATGGCCCCGCTGTCCCTGTCCAACGCCAAAGTGCCGCCACCTCCTCGCCACCGACTCCCCTCCTCCGCCAGCCAACAGCAAGGTGCAGGGCCGAGCGGTGCAGCTCAAAGATCCTATAGCTATAGGATCTTCGGTGCAGCTGCTTCAGATGGCGGAAGGACCTCTCCCTCTCCCTCTCTCTTCCTCCCCCCCCCATCCTCCTCTCCTGGCCTCGGCGTGCGAGAGGGGTTGTTTTGAAAGCGGTGTTGGCGGATTTGCAGGCAGCGGCCGTTATCAGGGCAATAGCGGGATGAGACTAGCTTTGATGCGGCTTCTTGGTTGACGTGGCTGTGTTGGACTGAAGTACCTGTTTCCGTGTTGTGTGCCTCTAAAGCTTTTGGTCTTCCAATACAATCACAATAAAAATAAAGTCCCTAATTGTCCCTAGTGACTGTAGGATAATGTTAGTGTGCGGGGATCGCTGATCGGCACGGACCCAGTGGGCTGAAGGGCCTGTTTCCACACTGTATCTCTAAACTAAACCAAACCATTGCCAGGCATTTATAACACTTTTCTTGCACAATTACAATACTGCATTGGCATTCCTCAACACTTGCTCTTTGATTCAAATTGTGTCTGACAGGTAATCATGTGCATCTCTCATACAAATAGTATGTAACATTACTGAATTGTAAGCAAGGATTTTGAAAATTCTCAATGGATCGAAAATCTGAGAGGTTTAATTTTTAAAAGATACTGTGAATTATTGCTGGTTGTAACCATTTTTATGACTCGGTTTCATAATTTACCACGGAAGTCTGTGAAATATCAGATTTGTGTTTGTTTTGCATATTAATTAACAGCTCACCAAAAAAGACAAAAGCAAAATACTACTCCCCCTCATGAAGGGGTTGTTTTGATAAACCTATTATTCTCCCTTATAATGTCTTTTTAAAGAATGCATGCTGAAACTTTGAATAGATAAACTATATACTAATATGTACAAAATGTAATGCTCTATTCCCAGGTGAAAAGTTGGGTGAAAGAATTACGGAAAATGTTGGGAAATGACATTTCTTTATGTATTGTAGGTAAGTGTCGGGTATTCAGGAAGTAAATCTTCAATATTCAAATACATTTGTTCTTGAGTTGAATATAAATGCAGCATTAAATGTAAATATGGGGTGTTCTTGAATTATGCCAGTAAATCACCAAATTGAAGTGGGATCTGCACAGTTCCTGCAGATGATTTTATAGTTTGAAGCCTGTATTGTTTTTTTGCAGACTAAACACATTAATCCAACACAAGGTTAACATTTTGCTTTATTTAATTCTTATATCTCACTACCCCCATATCAACAATACTTAGATTTAAATGGATCTCATGCTGAAGGTTGATGTCAAATATTTTCCCTTTTATTTTTTACTTTTAATACTTCTACATATTAAAAATGGATGTTCTATTAAGGGGAGTATAAAAATCCTATTAAAACTTTAACGCCGAAATGTTTGCAAGTGCAAGTATGAACTATTTTTTAAGTTGCTTTCAAAGAAGCACTTGAGGAACATATTACTGTAAGTATTTTAGCTACAACAAAGGCATCCTTTGTAAAAGATTGTCAATTTAATTTTAACTTTCTGTACTGGCTGAGCCATGAGGCTCTTGAATAAACAATGTATTCATTTAAAATCCATCATGCCCCCAGTGCCTATCTCTATTTTAGAATAGTCTAATCTTTTCTTACCTCTGTACACTCTCCCAGGCCTCCAACTCTCCAGGGTATTTTCACTACTTTGATTAGGCTTCTTGCACATTGCTGATTTTAATTGCTCTGCCATTCATAGCGAGATTGTACCTCGAAGCTTTGGAATTCTCACCTAAACCTTTTGGCCTCATTTTTTTAAAGGCACTTTTAAAACTCTTATGCTGTAAGTTATCACATGGTTCAGTGTGAAATTTGAGTTACAAAACTCCTTCATGTTTTACTATGCCAGATGCGCTTAAGAAAATATTTTAGAAATTTTCTAAATTTTTGTTTAAAACACTACATGAGGAAAGTTCTTCTTGTTACCTATTGCAAGTTTCAAGTTGCTTACAATAAGTCTCAAGATCGATAAAAATATAAATGACTATCTCCAATTCATTTCTTCAAGAAAAACATTTTAATCATTATTGCGAGTTTGTCTTCTAACTGCTACATGTTATCAGTTTGGGTATGGATCCAGTTCCAAATTTGATATGTTTCATTTAGAGATAAAGTGTAGAAACAGGTCTTTCGGCCCTCCCGAGTTCGCGCCAACTATCAATTGCCCGTATACAAGCTCTAGCTTATTCCACTTTTTAATCCTACACACCAGGGAAACATGTGAAAGTGGGATGACCTAGAGCTTGTGTACAGAAGCTATTTAACCCATAAACCTGCAATCTTTGGGACGTGGGAGGAAGACAGAATATCCAGAGGAAACCCATGCGGCCACAGGGAGAACATGCAAACTCCACACAGAGCACCTGAGCTCAGGATTAAACTCTGGTATTTTGCGTGTGAGGCTAAATATAGGACTTTGATTTATTTTTAGTACTACAGTAATTAATATTCTTATTTTATATAATTGGGGCAGTTATGACCTTTGTTCCCATAATTTGTCACAATTATCATAATTATACAACATTACTTGAAATTACATGCCTTGGAAGAATACATTCAGCAGAAAAATGTAATGGGCCAGCTTATATTGAAACTCAGTCTTTCACCTGTGGTCCGTACTGGCTCACATTTGCCAATGTACATAGATTTTGTTGTCTTTGAACCTGCGCTTTAGACAGGAAGGTACCATGAAGCCTCAGCAAAGAGTAGGCCTCAGATGATGTCATACTGCAGACCCTGCCTTTTCCTGGAGATGAAGCTAGGGATCAAAGCTTCACAGCTATCTTTTGCCAGCCTTTTGTCAAAGCTGAGGGACAATAGACAATAGGTGCGGGAGTAGGCCATTCGGCCCTTTGAGCCAGCACCGCCATTCAATGTGATCATGGCTGATCATCCCCAATCAGTACCCCGTTTCTGCCTACTCCCCATATCCCCTGACTCCGCTATTTTTAAGAGCCCTAGCTCTCTCTTGAAAGCATCCAGAGAAGCTGCCTCCACCACCCTCTGAGGCAAAGAATTCCATAGGCTTTTATGACTATCTAAAAATTTTATATTCAGAAGTGTTAAATCTAGTAAAATTATTGAAATCAAATTTTATATTTAAAAAACTAATCGAAACATTCAAAAATCAATAAAAACACTACACTGAAAAATCTTCATCCAAATGAAGAGCATCTCTGATCCAATGCCATACCTGATCGATGTACAATTATGTTCATAAGTGATAGGAGAAGAATTAGACCATTCGGCTCATCAAGTCAACAGCGCTAGTCAATCATGGCTGATCTATCTGTCCCTGTTAACCTCATTGGGAAGTTGATTATTCACAGCAAGCGTAAACCCCACTGCTGGACTGCTAGGAGCCTTGCATTGTAGTTTAGTGACAAATTTATTGAGTTTACAGCTGAACAATACAAGTCTAATCTTCCTCTCATGGGAATGGCCAAACACAGTTTTCTTTCATTAGCGTGAATTGACTCAACGTGAACTCATGACGATTCCTATAAATGTTCTATTGTAAGTTTCCAGTTATGTTTATTTTCTAGGGTTAACACAAACTGAGCTTGAATGCCATGTAATAGCCTATTGGTTTAATTCACCATTGATTTATAACTAGTAGTTTTAATGTCCAATTTGTAAATGGAATGAGTAGAATAATTGACATGGTGTAGGTCAGTCGGACCAACAGTCAGATGCAATTTAGATGTGACGGTAGCGGAACAGTACAATGGCACCACTTGTTGGATGTGCTATTAGCTGTAAATGCTGTTTCATGTCACAACATGTTGCTGATGGAAAATAAAACACTTGCACATCGTTCAGCGTGTTTTCCCAACTGCTTTTGCATATTTCATCTTCGTTAGAAAAAATTATACTAATTTGTTGTTACAAAGAGAGGTAATGAAATATTCTCATAATCCAAAACAAAGGGCAATGCTAGATGGGGAGATAATCAAGAAGGTAACTTGAAAATTGTCATTACAATAATTTTCAACATTAAAACAAAGGCAGACACCCTCTTCCTTTGAGACATGAAATTATTTGCCTCATTCAATGATCAGACAGAGTTGTTAAATATTTGAAGAGTGAGAAAATAATTGAACCATGAGAAAATGCACATCGTGACATCGCACGATGCAGCACTCGTGAGTAAGGCAAGGCAGCGCCTTTACCACCTCAGGCAATTGAGGAAATTCAGTGTCTCCCTGAGGATCCTCCAGTGCTTCTATTCTGCGGCTGTGGAAAGCATCTTGTCCGGAAACATTACAATCTGGTTTGGTAATTGCTCTGCCCAGGACAAGAAGGCTCTGCAGAGAGTAGTGCGTTCGGCCGAACGCACTATAGGAACTTCTCTCGCCCCTCTGTAGGAACATACATCAGGAGATGCAACTCCAGAGCCAATAAGATCATGGGAGACTCCTTCCACCCCTGCAACGGACTGCTCCAGCTGCTACGGTCAGGCAAACGCCTCCGTTACCATGCTGTGAGAATGGAGAGGATGAGAAGGAGTTTCTTCCCAGAGGCCATTCGGACTGTAAACTCCTATCTCACCAGGGACTAACTCTACTAACTTACTGTACCACAATACCACCCAAAATACTTAATATGAAAAAGAACTTGTGATTCTGTTTGTAGTTTGTTGGTGGTTTGTTTGTTTTTTGCACAAAGTCTGCAGGCATTGCCATTTCATTTCACTGCACATCCCGTATGTGTATGTGACGAATAAACTTGACTTGACTTGACTTGCAACAATATAATCTGATTTGTTGTTGATAAGAGTCACTACAGCGATAGTGCTTTAAATGTTAGCATCTATTCCTCTTCATTGGGGTTTGTTATACTGTGACAAATATTTTGTTCACCATATCGAATTAGTTAATCACTGCTTTGTTACGAAGGTCAGAGTTATAATTGGCAGAACAATCAAAATTGTGATGGTTGTACTTCTAAATATCTGTTTTATTTTCAGTTTACTCGTATACAGGTGTAATGCTTTAGATGATTTGTTAGTAAGAACAGTTGCTTTTGACTTTAATTGAAGAAATTTGGACTTATGGAATGACATAAATGCCAGAATGTTATGTATTTAACAGGACTCCGTTAATTTCGGATCACTGCCCATGATTAACCAGTATACTGGAATCTTTTGTAAATTGTAACTTGATAGAAAAATTAAAACAACACAGAAAATACTACTTGGCAGCAGCAACTTTGAAGAGAAAAGACCAGATTGTTCTGATCTTTCTGTGGTTCTAATGGATGATTGTTGATTTGAAATGTGAACATTTTTACTCATAACACACACCTGAGTCTTTCCAACATTTTGTTTTATTTCAAGTTTACACATTTGCAGTATTTTGCGTTCAAACAATTTCGTACCTATGGTGATACCCTTTAATGTTTTTTTTAAACAGGTAATAAATTAGATCTTGAAAAGGATCGACATGTCGCTGTTGAAGAAGCAGAGATGTAAGTGCTTGACAAATTCTGTCAATCCTGTAATGACACTGATCATATTATCTATATTTACGAATCATTGTAAATGTTTTGACTTTAGCTGACTTATATTTGTGCAGGTATGCAGAATCTGTTGGAGCAAAACACTTTCATACATCAGCAAAGCTCAACAAAGGAATTGAAGAACTATTTCTTGATCTTTGTAAAAGTGGGTGAAGTTTTGTTGATTGCTAATTAGTGATTGCCAAAAGCCTGTTAGTTATTGTTTCATATCTTTAATGAAATCTCTTTCAAATTATTACTTTCCTGTTTCTTATAGCCAAGAAACTAAATAGCTTTTATAAAGTGAACACACTTCATAATTTAAGTCAAATTTTCTGAAAGTACTTCTAAAATAGCCAGGAGTGGAAGGATGTGATTTTTTTTTTTCAATTTTGGATTTCCTTAGCTACAGAGAGTCTGGCTGTTTGGGAAGTGTGGGGTGGCTTACGTAGGGCAATTGATATTTCTGTGTATCTCAAAGTTCACGTTTCCAATTCAAGTGCAAATGTCCGAGACTTGCTGGCCATTATTTCAGTCATTTTCTAACTGCCTTCTGATGCAAGATGATAATTTAATATTGTCAAGCAAAGTGCTTTTACCTACAGATAGCTATACTTATATTAGTGAGGCCTGGCACACCACATCATGGCTGGACCACTGTATTAGTACAGCTGATGCACATGCCTCATTGGGGTGTATGAGCATTCTGTATGGAGCAGCAATGACTGATCATATACCTGTTGCTATGACAATAAATGTTGAACACATACCTGTGGTATCCAGGGATAGAAATAGCCTTAATACAGAAAAACTGGATTGGTCAATGCTTACAAAGGAAGACATCCTAGCCTATTATGCCCATACGGATGAATCCTTAAGCAATATTCATCTACCTAAAGATGCAATAATATGTAGTAATGTTAACTGTAAAGATATGAAGCATAGGAGAGATATCTGCTCCACGTATAACGATATAGTAAGCGCCTTATATGTAGGCAGTAAGCCCTACTGCAAGCATAAAAATAAGACACATAACATCACACCTGGTTGGAATAAGTATGTTGCTGAGTATCATACTGAAGCCAGTGAAGCCACCAAAGCATGGGCTATGGCAGGTAGACCCAGACAGGGGCCTGTGTTTGAGCACAAGAAGCTCACTAATGCAAGGTATAAGTATGCTGTTCGCTTCATATGTAAAAATGAGCAAGCTATGAGGGCTGATTCCATGGCTAAGAAGCTGCTAAGTAACAATGCTACAGATTTTTGGAAGGAAGTGAGAGCTCTTAGCAGTTGCAAAACATCTCTACCATGTACTGTAGATGGAATCTCCGGAACGGCTAATATCGTGAGTTATGGCGACAAACATTATTAGCACTTTATTCAACTGTGTCCAAGGTGACGTATAGGGTGGACAATATTGAGAGTAATGACTCGATGGTGATTATGTCACATGAGGTGTATCATGCCATGAACAAGCTGTCCAAACAACAAAGCAAGTGGCTTGGATCATATCTCTGCTGAACATCTTAAGTATGCGAGTATGAGGATAGCTCCTCTCCTAGCTATTTGTTTTACTGGCTTTATGATTCATGGCATGTTACCAGACTCAATGTTGTCTGTCCTGTTAGTGCCGGTTATTAAGGACAAAGCGGGTAAAGTAGGCAGTCTAAATAATTACAGGCCCATAGCTTTAGCCAGCATATTGTCAAAATTATTAGAAAGAGTTCTGCTGGATAGAATACATGAGTTTTGTTAACTCCACAGATAACCAGTTTGGCTATAAAGCTAAACATGGCACTGACTTATGCATATATGCCCTAAAGGAAGATTGTAAACAAATATAGAGGCAAAAACTCTTCAATCCTTATGTGCTTTATTGATGCTTCCAAAGCCTTCGACTGTATTAATCACAGAAAGCTGTTTGGTAAAATGAGTCAAAGAGGGATGCCTAAATACATTGTTAGAATTCTGGCCTATGGTATGCCCACCAGACTATGCAAATAAAATGGGCAATAGGGTCTCAGCCCCATTTGGGGTTAGCAATGGTGTTAGACAAGGGAGAATTTTATCCCCAGTCCTTTTTAATCTATATATTGATGATCTGTCTAAACAATTGAAAGCCTGTAACACTGGGTGCGTGATTGGTAATATTCTAGTGAACCATATTATGTATGCAGATGATCTTGTGGTCTTTAGTCCATCTAGCGCTGGTCTCCAGCAGCTCCCTTACTGCATGTTCCGTGTATGGTTGAACATGGACATTAAATATAAATGCTAGTAAGAGTGCTGTTATGGTCTGTAGAACCAAAAAGCCTAAAATATCCTGATTTTAAATTATCTGACAACAATCTTAGTGTCTGTAATAAGATAAAATATCTAGGGCATATTATATTACAGAACAAATGACAGATGATTGAGGTCTATTTATAGGCAACGACGCATGCTGTATATACAGGCGAATATCCTCTTGCGTAAATTTGGTGCATGTGCAGATGTGGTGAAGATGTCACTATTTAGAGCATACTGCACACCCCTCTACACTGCGCACCTGTGGGTCGAATTATTTAAAGACAAATATGCAGAGACTAAAGGTTGCACATAACGATGCCATGAGAACACTGCTAAGGCAACCAAGATGGTCTAGTGCCAGTAATATGTTTGTGGCTGCAGGAGTCGGTACTCTAGAAGCTATCCTAAGACAACACATGTATAAATTCATTTGCAGGATAAATTACTCTAAAAATGAGCGTATTGTGGCCTTGACAAACATAAGGGTTAGCACTACACGCTACGAATCCCAGTTGTGGAGACACTGGTATCGTTGTCTCGTTGAACGACATTGATCATTTTTTACTCTGGATTTTTAACTTAAGTATTGTGGGGTTTTTTTTTTTTAAATATATAAATTATGATGTTTTTATGTGATTTACCATGATTTTATATATATTTATGATATTTGAGATGCAATGCATTTTTTTTAATGTAATGTTGCCCCTTGTCTGGACCTTGAGTCTGTAATAAAGTTATTATTATTATTATTATTATTATAATAATGGAATCCAGTGTTTGGGAATTCACCCACTAACCATTAGGCTAGATATGCTTTGAATGGAGAGGAATAATCACAAGGGGGCTGAGGTGAGCATTAGTTAATTTACACTTGTAGTAATTGAACGTTTTTGTCATCCTTTGTCATTTTTTTAATTGCTTTAAATTTGTGAATATTTTGAAATGCTAGACATTTCAAAACATTGTTTTACTAGTTGTCAAACAAAATCTGTCTGTCAGTGTTTTCAGATGTGTTGGATGGGCGTTATTAAAGTTTTTCCTTGACACCTCCAACTTCTCAAAATGTACCCATTTGTCATACAAGGCCTTGCTGCTACATAAAGTCATGCCAGTTGGGTTCGACGTGGAGAGCAGGTTTTCAACAGCAGGACGCAGTTTTTTGGCAGCAAGTTCTGACTCGAAGTTTTGAATGTTTATAATCCTTTCCAATGTCTTATGCATGCATTTAGAAATTGTGTCATGTTTCTGTTTACTGCTTACAGTCTCAGCTCCATCTGTCCCTTTCCTTTTGCTGCTTTACTCCCTTTTTGGAGCAGAGTATTTGAAGCCATAACTGCAAACAAATACATTGCTAACATTCTCTTCTTGTATTTATGGTATGCTTATTATTTCTCCATCAAATCGATCAATTTTGAAAGTGTATAAATGATGCTGCTTGCTCTCATGATAGACCTTTATTTAATGTGATCTTTCCCTATAACAAAGGCATCATGCCCGGCTGCATTATCACAGTGAATTACTTTCACACCTTCCTCTTGATATTAACATCTAGGTGTCAGAATTGTAAACTGTATGCATTTGTAAGTGCGGCAATGCCTCCAGTGTACTGAATTGAGATCTATATTTGTTCCCTATTCAGGAATGATAGAAACAGCTCAAGCAGATGAGAAGGCAAAAGGAAATGGCAATGGTCAATCTGCAGGCACACGGCGAGGTGTACAAATAGTTGACGATGAACCACAACAACAGAGTAGTGGTGGATGCTGTTCCTAACTGACCAAAACTGTTGAGCTTTGTTTTTGAAATGAAGACTGCCATGTACCACTTCACATTTATCAGCAGAATGTTAAATGTTTTAAAATAACTCATCTTTAAAGGACTAAAAGTGCTAAACAAGTGGAATGTGTGACTGGAAGATTTGGTTTTTGCCTGTTTTACACTTGTGTGGACGGAAACGATCAATGGCCTTTGTCATTAAATTTATTTCAATTTTTTTTAATGAAAAGCTGTATAATTTGCATGAAGCGTCATAGTATGTAGAAGCTCCAATTATATTGTCCTTTTAAAATCAGATCTTTATTATTTAATAACTTATGTTTGTGTTGAACAGTATACATTTGGCTAATTTGAACACAATGTGCAGTCAGATTTTTGTTTGAGTAGCGTATTGCACAACATCCTTCACATTGTGTTAATCCTTAATATGGTGAAAATATGCATAGCGAATTTCATATTGAATATTTTATCCAGTATACAAAACTTGTATATGTAAGTTTGTTTATTCTGAAAACCTCAATGGAAAGGACTGATATATGTTTAAATAATGGTCCAGATTTTATCCTAGCACACTTGGAATTTAATTTTTTGCATGGTCAGTTGATGGAAATGAGTTATGTACAGTGAGAAGAAATTTGGCACCTGGGACCTGAATGAAGCAGGCAAGCAACAGATCAGAGGATTGCTAAATGAACAAAAATGGCAGAGAAAGGTGTAAATTAGAACAGAATAAATTAATCGCCGTTCTGAATTTAATAAAGAATGGAAAGGGAAAGCTTCTAAATGGAGAATAATAATTGTTACATTTTGTAAAAGTAACTGCTACAATTGCAAAAAGATTGATATTACAGTTTTGAAGTATACTTTTGGAGAAGGTTATTATTGGTGTTGATTGGGATCAAGAACCCAAGTATGTTCAACTTAATCTAAAAATCATTGACCAATTGTCCTAAAAACTGTAAAGCCACCACCTGAAGCACTAGAATAGAAAATATCTAAGATCTTATTACATCTAAGATTCCTGTGCTGTTTTGCTGAAAAGCACCTGGGAAAATGCTAGCCTGCATCTTTTCTGCAACTCATCTCTATGCCTGGCCTTGCAGGACTCATGCCTTTAGTCACAGGATGCATGGTTCTAAGTAGGAGTGAGGTGATTAAATCCATGGTTTGAAACATGTATATCCTTAAATCCAAACTGTGGGATTGTCACCACAATTCCCAGGTGATCCAGACCAGGTATACGCTTCAAAATCAACATTGTGTCAGTAACTTGGTGAGATTCACATTTGCCTTCTGCTAAAACGATCCCTGACAACCGCATCACAATAACTCGTAGTGTTAAGATAATTAAGATATCTCATAATTAGATAATTAAGGCAGTGCCCACATCAATCCCAGCAAATTGGAAATTCCAACCACTAACTGGACATCAGCTTGTTGAAAGCCTGTATGCTTAATGATAGAGTGGCTTCAGATTTTATGCTTGAAATGACGGGTGTTAACCTTTCGACAAGATTAGTATGTAGATGTGTTAGATAGCAAATTCATACTATTCATAGCATTTATAACTGATGCAGATAAAGTGATGCCATTTCAGTGAATGTCATTTTACACCACGGCACAACAACATTACTGATGGAATTTGCCATTTGCAAGACCTCTTTATTGGCAATCCTACAATCAGCTAGTGACATCTCGGTCATGGCTTCAACTGCTCTTGCCTGAAGTTGCTGAAAATAATAAAACATTAAGTATGATTGCTGTTAGTCTTGCTGTTAATATTTATGAAGAAACCTGGACCTTCATCAAAAGTATATACAGCTGCTTTAATAAATTTGAATTGGTGCACAAAATTGTCCTTGGAGCAGAACAGGAAGTGTATTTACTTCTGTACACTAATTGGAAAGAAGTTTTTGTCAAATTAGGCTTTGAAAATTCAATTAGAAGAATAAATGTTTTATGCGTGTGGTATCTGTGGAGAGAAACTTCATTGTTTTATTTGAATATAATTTTAAAAGTGTACATGCAAAATTTCTTATTTGTAAATCTAAAGCAATGTAATAAATGCACTAATGAATCATCTGTTATAAAACCCTGCTCCATGTTTCCATAATTTATAAAGTTAAGGGAATCGTGATTGGGCGACCCGTGGGTGACAGAAATGGAATGGGATGTACCAAAGAAAGACACAAGGTGCTGAAGTAATTTGGCGAATCAGCCAGCATCTCTGAAGAATATGGATAGGTGATGTTTGGAGTTGGGACCCTTCAGTGTGGAAAAGGGTCCCAACCTGAAATATTACCTTTCCATCTCCAGAGATGCTGGCTCTGCACTCTCCAGCACTTTGTCTTTATGTCTATGCAATGTACCATGGTGAATATGAAGTAAGTTTTAATTGATTCAATCTAAGCTTTAGCCATTTATTACAGCCACTTAGTTAAATTGTGTTACACTTTTCAGGTTGAACTAATAAATGTAAATCTGTGACTTCCCAGTAGATAATTTTAACAAACTGATTACATCTTGTGAGGGATTTATATCTTCATTGGATGTAGAATTTAAATGAACATGGATACCTAAACAACACAAAAGTGGAAATCAAATAAAACAACTGTATAAGAATAGTGTAGGAAGTAACTGCAGATGCGGGTTTACATTGAAGAGAGACACAAAATGCTGGAATAATTCAGCAGAGCAGGCATCATCTCAAGAGAAAGAATGGGTAATGTTTTCAGTGGAGGCCCTTCATATTGTCAGGGGAGAGGGAAACTGGAGATATGGAAGGGTACAGAGAATGTAAGGTGTGGAAGATGTAAACCTGCAGCTGCTGGTTTATTCCAAAGAAGACACAAAGTGCCAGAGTAATTCAGTAGGTCATGCAACATCTCTGGAGAACATGGATAGGTGGTGGTTTAGCTCAGGACCTTTGATTATTCCAGCACTTTGTGTTTTTTATCATCCTGACATCGCTGGGTTGCAGTAGCCCATAAGCTTTGATTTAATTCAAGATACAGGTGTTCGCCACAAGAATATGGTCTCTGTCAAACTGAGAGAAGCAGTCATTTTCTCTACGAATAGATAATCATGTTCACCATACAAACTACTGCAGTTCTTGTTTATTAAATACAAGTTGTTTGTGTATGGGTGACATAAATAAGTGAACGAAGCAGGGGACTGAATGTGAAGAATGTTTGGACTGTGAGACGGAGAATGCCGCACTTGCTAGTAATCTGAAATGGGATGCTGGAAATCCCCAACACATCAGGAAGAGATAGAAAAATAGTTAATTTTCTTGTTCCCCCAAGTTAATGTTCATGATTAGAACATAGAACAGTACAGAAGCAAAACAGGAGCAGACCTTCTGCTCACCATGTCCTTTTTTAAAAAACATAACTTCTGTTTTTTGATTCCCTTGCCCTCGCTGAAATACACTGCAATCACTATTCCCCTCATGATTTTATAACTTGCTCAATGCAATAGTGTGTTCAGCAAGGTAAAGGGTGGGAGAGGAGCAGCATTGGTTAAACCTTTATATTGAAAGACAAATTAAAGGGTGCTTATGCTATCCCACTGTGACCACACTGCCGTTGCCTTTCTACACATTACACAAAGTCCAGTGTAACTTGAAGGCACAGCATCTCGTCCTTCGATGACAAATGTTATAACCATTAACTGAACACTTAATTAACAATAGCCATTCTTTGAGTTTGTCTTGGAACTGGCTAGTTCTGCTAAAAGGTCATTAAACTGTCTTTTCAGCATTCTTCATTTCAGGTTTCCAGCAGCTGCTATGTTCTGTATTTCATAGTTCTAGTAT
Organism: Okamejei kenojei; assembly: GCA_035221665.1. Classification (NCBI taxonomy): domain Eukaryota; kingdom Metazoa; phylum Chordata; class Chondrichthyes; order Rajiformes; family Rajidae; genus Okamejei; species Okamejei kenojei. The sequence continues at coordinate 15,735,607 of CM069149.1, read as the reverse complement.
TTTTTTTAATCCTATCCCCATGCATCTATTTAAAATGACCCCAGTTAATTTGCAATTATCAAGAATTCACCCCCTCAGTTAGAAACAAAACTTTCCATCGGTCCATTGAATGATACCGCATGGAAATAAACCCTTTGGACCAGAGTTCACATAGAACGTCGATCACCTGTTCACACAGGTTCTATGTTACCCCACCTCTACAGCCACTCTATACACTAGGGGCAATTTACAGAGATCAATTAACCTACAAATCTGCACGTCTTTGAGATTTAGCTCTTTTCGGTTGCACCATTTGCGCCTCTGTCTCTTTTAAGAGATCCTTCTTGATCTCTACCCAATCAAAAATATTCCCTTTGTTCTCTCCTGCAAGTGAAAACATGCTTGCTTCATTAAAAAAAAATGCTGGCCAATCTGTGGGGAGACAAACAGAGTCAATGTTCTGAAGAAGGGTCTCGACCCGAAACGTCGCCTATCTCCTTCGCTCCTTAGATGCTGCTGCACCCGCTGAGTTTCTCCAGCTTTTTGTGTACCCTCGATTCTCCAGCATCTGCAGTTCCTTCTTTAAAACAATGTTCTGACAAAGTGTCTTTGATTTATTCCTAGGATATCACCATCAATTTGTCCTGGACAAGCCACATCGAAGCTATGACCAAGAATGCCTCTTCCTTAGATGGTTTAGGAAGTTTGACATGACCCCTACAACTCTCATCAACATCTACAGATGCATTGTAGAAAGCATTTTATCGGGAGGCATCACAGTCTGGTTTGGGAGCAACTCCATCCAAGACCAGAAATTTACATTCCCCAGACCATTGATGGCATCTACACTTCATGCTGCCTCAGCAAGGCTGCCAGCGTAATCAAGGACCAGTTTCATCCTACTTTAGGTTGCTATTCATCGCCAACAGCTGAGTCTTCAACACCTTAATCTACTAAAAGTCTGATCTTGACCGCTTTTGGGTCGCTGTGCTGTGGTTTCCGAGAGAACGGCGCCACCCACGGCCGTCATTTTTGGCCAGCTCGCACAGAGCCCCCCCCCCCCCGCATTCCAGGACCAGAGGATCTTTCCCATTGATTAAAAATCAGAGAGATATTAATGTTTTTGACAAATTCCACATTCTCTCTGCTGCCCCTGCTGGAGGGAGGGGGAGGGACTATAAAACCAGGAAGTGGTGTGTCTCACTCAGTTTCTGCAAGATGGAGGAACCAGAGGGTCACTTCTCTCTGAGCTCTGAATAGCACTGAACACATGTCTACTCAGCTGTGAGTGCCCTTAATGCGGTTTGAAAATGAAAATATGGTTGGTTTGAAGTAAAAAGGCACCTCCTGCAAATGTTTGGGGGGTTTGGGTTGAAATTAAAAGGCACTAACTGCAAATGGTAGCTTGGGTGCTTCAGCATGAAGTGAAAAGGCACTACTGCAAATGGTGACTTGGGTGCTTTGGCTAACTTCCTGTTTGCACTGTATATTGATTTTAGATAAAACACTACCATACGGCTGTGATTTTTGGCCACCTTACTCATTCCCCCTCCGCTCAGCAGGTGCAGAGGATTCTTCCCATCAATGAAAAAGAAGTGTTATTAGTGTTTTAAAAATGTTGAGAATCTCCTGTCATGAAGGCCACACCTTTTTGGGGGGAGGGGTTATAAAACCCAGATGTGAGGGTGTGGCTCAGTCTCTGCATGATGGGGGAGGTCACGACTCTGTCTGAGCTGTGAATAAACTGAACACACTGAATGTCTACTGAACTGTGAGTTTGTTTTGTGTTGTTTTATGGTGGTTTCATCCTGCTTGAAATGGTATGAAACTGTATTTGAATGTGGTGGCCTTGCACCCTGCATGAAATGGTATGAAACTGCACTTGAATTTGGTGGCCTTGCACCCTGCTTGAAATGGTAGGAAAATGGATTTGAATTTGGTGGCCTTGCACCCTGCTTGAAATGGAATTTCAAGGAATAGCCATGAGTCAACTGCCAGCCTACCAGCCTTAGTGAGCTGCCAGCACATCAGGCTTGAGGGATTGAGCTGCCACCCCAAGAACCCATACCAGTGCTCCAGAAAGCCCAGCTCGCCACCCATATTGGAATTGGTGGAGAGGTGGAATATTGCGTCGGGGGACCAGCCCTCCGGTGTGAACATGGGACACCACGGGTCCCACTTAGTCTAGTACTATTACTAAAACTCTCATCTTGACCACTTCCGGTTTGCTTTTTTTTAAAATTTGCGCAAAACCGGTACCCTTTATCGCTAGTATTTTCTCGCCACCTTACTCACCGTGCTCCTCTCCTCCAAGCATACCATGTTTTGTTCCGATTGGTGGAAGATTACAAAAGTTATGAAAGTTTTAAAAATTGTGAGATCAGCAGATCGGTCTTCTTGCCTGTCTGTCACCATGAAGGTAACACCCCTTCCGGCACCCGCTGGAGAATAAATCCCCGGAGGCAGGGCTAAGTAAACAAATGTTGATTGAGGCCGTAAGTGTGGAGTCGGGAAACTCGCTGTGTGGAGTAGGGAAAGTCGTTGTGGAGTGTGATGCCGCGGCCGGTGGCCGCTGAGTGGGTTCCCTCCCCCCCCCCCACACACACCCATCCCCCCACACTCCCCCTTTCCCCCCCCCCACACACCCATCCCCCATTCCCCTTTCCCCCTCCCCCTCCCCCCCACACACCCCTCCCCCCACACTCCCCTTCTTCCCCCCCCCCACACACACCCAACCCCCCTACATTCCCCTTTCCCCCTCCCCCCACACACCCCTCCCCGCCACCCATACCCCCCACATTCCCCACACAGCGGGTACCACTTAGTCTAGTACTGAATAAAATCATATCTAAACCACTGGATTTGGCATTTGGGCCTCCATCTTCAACTCATTTCTGGACTTCCTGACTGGCAGACTTCTGTTTAGTTTAGTCAGTGGAATCATCCTCTCCGCATCCACTCTCTCCAGGCCTTTCACTGAGGTAAGTTTCAATGAGGTCCTTCTAAACTCCTGCGTATGGTGTACATTTTGGTCACTCAAAACAGCTCATCGACAATAGCGTCGACCGGTCTGCAAAGGACGCCGGCAGAGATCATATGTTCTAAAGAAGGAACTGCAGATGCTGGAGAATCGAGGGTACACACCAAAAGCTGGAGAAACTCAGCGGGTGCAGCAGCATCTAAGGAGCGAAGGAGATAGGCGACGTTTCGGGTCGAGACCCTTCTTCAGACTGGTCCCACAGGGATCAGGGAAACGAGAGATATAGACGGTGATGTGGAGAGATAAGGAACAATGAGTGAAAGATATGCAAAAAAGTATCGGTGATAAAGGGAACAAGCCATTGTAAGCTGTTTGTGTGTGTGAAAAATTAGAAGCTGGTGCGACTAGGGTGGGGGAGAGATAGAGATAGAGGGAATGCCAGGGCCCGAGGGCTGAGGGAGAGGTGGGAAGGGGAGGAGACAGCAAGGGTTAACAGAATTGAGAAAATTCAATATTCAAGCCCAAAGGATGCAGACTCCCCAAGCGGAATATGAGGTGCTGTTCCTCCAGCTTGCGGTGTTGCTCACTCTGGCCGTGGAGGAGGCCCAGGACCGAGAGGTCGGATGTGGAATGGGAGGGGGAGTTGAAGTGCTGAGCCACCGGGAGGTCGGGTTGGTTATTGCGGACCGAGCGGAGGTGTTCGGCGAAGCGATCGCCAAGCCTCCGCTTGGTCTCACCGATATAGATCATCTGGCATCTGGAGCAGCGGATGCAGTAGATGAGGTTGGAGGAGGTGCAGGTGAACCTCTGTCGGACCTGGAAGGACTGCTTGGGTCCCTGAAAGGAGTGGAGGGGGGAGGTGAAGGGACAAGTGTTGCATTTCTTGCGGTTGCAAGGGAAAGTGCCCGGGGAAGGGGTAGAGTGGGAGGGGAGGGAAGAATGGACAAGGGAGTTGCGGAGGGAGCGGTCTTTGCGGAAGGCAGACAGGGGGGGAGATGGGAAGATGTGGCGGGTGGAGGGGTCACGTTGGAGGTGGCGAAACTGGCGGAGGACTATATGTTGTATTTGCCGGCTGGTGGGGTGAAAGGTGAGGACCAGGGGGACTCTGCCCTGTTTGCGAGTGGGGGAATGGGGAGCGAGGGCAGTGTTGCGGGGTATGGAGGAGACCATACTCCTGATCTCTGAAGAATGGCCTCATTCTTCAGAGAACGGGGATTCCCCTCCCCCCACTATTGATGAGGCTCGCACCAGGGTCTCCTCCATACCCCGCAACACTGCCCTCGCTCCCCATTCCCCCACTCGCAAACAGGGCAGAGTCCCCCCTGGTCCTCACCTTTCACCCCACCAGCCGGCAAATACAACATATAGTCCTCCGCCAGTTTCGCCACCTCCAACGTGACCCCTCCACCCGCCACATCTTCCCATCTCCCCCCCGTCTGCCTTCCGCAAAGACCGCTCCCTCCGCAACTCCCTTGTCCATTCTTCCCTCCCCTCCCACTCTACCCCTTCCCCGGGCACTTTCCCTTGCAACCGCAAGAAATGCAACACTTGTCCCTTCACCTCCCCCCTCCACTCCTTTCAGGGACCCAAGCAGTCCTTCCAGGTCCGACAGAGGTTCACCTGCACCTCCTCCAACCTCATCTACTGCATCCGCTGCTCCAGATGCCAGATGATCTATATCGGTGAGACCAAGCGGAGGCTTGGCGATCGCTTCGCCGAACACCTCCGCTCGGTCCGCAATAACCAACCCGACCTCCCGGTGGCTCAGCACTTCAACTCCCCCTCCCATTCCACATCCGACCTCTCGGTCCTGGGGCCTCCTCCACGGCCAGAGTGAGCAACACCGCAAGCTGGAGGAACAGCACCTCATATTCCGCTTGGGGAGTCTGCATCCTTTGGGCTTGAACATTGAATTTTCTCAATTCTGTTAACCCTTGCTGTCTCCTCCCCTTCCCACCTCTCCCTCAGCCCTCGGGCCCTGGCATTCCCTCTATCTCTATCTCTCCCCCACCCTAGTCGCACCAGCTTCTCATTTTCACACCACAAACAGCTTACAATGGCTTGTTCCCTTTATCACCGATACTTTTTTGCATATCTTTCACTCATTGTTCCTTATCTCTCCACATCACCGTCTATATCTCTCGTTTCCCTGATCCCTGACCAGTCTGAAGAAGGGTCTCGACCCGAAACGTCGCCTATCTCCTTCGCTCCTTAGATGCTGCTGCACCCGCTGAGTTTCTCCAGCTTTTTGTGTACCCGAGATCATATGTTCGCCGTGATCTTTGGTGCTTGCGACCCGCCCCTCCCCCTGCCCACATCACTTCGGCCCCGCCCCTCTCATGGCACCGCCCCCTTCAGGCCCCGCCCCATTCAGCCCCCGCCTCTCTCATGGCCCCGCCCATTCCGTGCCCCCCCCACATGGCCCCTCCCCTCCCCGCGGGCCCGCCGGGTGCGCGCGCAGCTCGACTGTTTTCCCGGCCGAAGCACGTGAGCGGGTGACGTCACCAGAAGCGGCATCATGGCAGCGGCGGCGGCGGCCAAGGTAGTGTTTGCGTTGCCGTCGTTTTCCCTCCGCCTCCGGCCCTTCCCTTCCCGCGCAACGGCCGCGTTTCTCCCGCCCCCTCTTGCTCTCGGCTCGGTTTATCTGGAAGCGGGGAGGAGGGTCTTGTGTCTTTAAAGAGTCCACGCCGAGGCTGGACTGGGAAGCGGGTCAGTGTTGACAAGTTGTCAGTGGGAATACCACGAGTGCAAGACAACTCCCCCTTCCTCCCTGCAGCTCCCCCCTCCTCCCTGCAGCTCCCCCTTCCTCCCTGCAGCTCCCCCCTCCTCCCTGCAGCCCCCCCCTCCTCCCTGCAGCTCCCCCCCTCCTCCCTGCAGCTCCCCCCCCTCCTCCCTGCAGCTCCCCCTCCTCCCTGCAGCTCCCCCCTCCTCCCTGCAGCTCCCCCCTCCTCCCTGCAGCCCCCCCTCCCTCCCTGCAGCTCCCCCCTCCTCCCTGCAGCTCCCCCCTCCTCCCTGCAGCTCCCCCTCCTCCCTGCAGCTCCCCCCCTCCCTGCAGCTCCCCCTCCTCCCTGCAGCTCCCCCCTTCCTCCCTGCAGCTCCCCCCTCCTCCCTGCAGCTCCCCCCTCCTCCCTGCAGCTCCCCCCTCCTCCCTGCAGCTCCCCCTCCTCCCTGCAGCTCCCCCCCTCCTGCAGCTCCCCCCTCCTCCCTGCAGCTCCCCCCTCCTCCCTGCAGCTCCCCCCTCCTCCCTGCAGCTCCCCCCTCCTCCCTGCAGCTCCCCCCTCCTCCCTGCAGCTCCCCCCTCCTCCCTGCAGCTCCCCCCCCTCCTCCCTGCAGCTCCCCCTAGTACTCCCCCCCTACTACTCCCCCTTCCTCCCTGCAGCTTATCCCCCCCATCTCCCTGCAACCAGCTTGAGGTTATTAATTTAGAACACTAGTCTTGGGGTTATTAAGTTTTTAAAATGTGTATTAAATATAATCTACACGTAAGAAGGAACTGCAAATGCCGGTTTACACTGAAGATCATCAGGTCATAAGTGATAGGAACAGAATTAGGCCATTCGGCCCATTAAGTCTACTCCGCCATTCAATCATGGCTAATCTATCTCTCCCTCTCCTAACCCCATTATCCTGCTTTCTCCTTATGACCATTGACATCTGTACTAATCAAGAAATATAGGCACAAAATGCTGGAGTAACTCAGCAGGTCAGGCAGCATCTCTGGAGAAAAAGAATAGGTGACATTTTGAGTCGAGACTCGTTATCAGACTGGGTATATTGCGGGTTGAATGTGCTTACAGGCCTGTTATGCTGCTGCAACTAATAATGTTATTGTTCAGTGGTCATTATATGACAATGAAACACTCTTGACTATCTTGTGAATGGGGCTGGAGGATTTCCTCCCAAAGTGCTGTAAATTTATGTGAAAAAAAACACAATGTGCTGGAGGAGCTCAGCAGGTCAGCCAGCTTCTGTGAAACGTTGCATTTTCATTTCCCTCCACATATGCTGTCTGGTTGTTCCAGCACTTTGTTTATTGCTCAAGGTTCCAGCATCTGTATTCTCTTGCATCACCATTTCACGGTAGAATCTTGTGTGGGCAGTCGTTATGTCGCACTTGAATTTGTTTTCATGAAGCATATTAAAGCTGTGTAATATTCATGTTAGGAAAGTGCCTGAGAGCGCAAGAGTTGTGGTTAGATCTCTGATTGAGGCAAACCTTCTTGAGCCTTCATTTGATCGCTGTATGAAAATGAAACCAGACTGATTTTGGACTCTTCCCAAATTTCCATAGGTTCTGGAATGATTTCTTGTGATGGGAAGTCATCATATGTACCATTATTATTTAAGGAGAGAAAATAGTTTACCTTAAATCAGAAGTTGCGCAATTGGTAAAATCTATTATGAAGTGTAGCATAGCAGCTGGAAACTAATAATACAATATTGCAGAGTCAACATGGATGATATTTGCAGCACTGCCTTTAAACTCCCTGTTCCCATGCTCCTTTCAAACTGGCCATAGCTCTGTTCCCACCTGCCTTTATATTCACAGGGGTCCTCTTCTTATATTCCCTGTACATTCACTAGGACTCTCGTTCCCATGCTCCTTTTAAACTCACCAGGATCTCCCTTCCTCTGCACATTTTGAACTAAATGGTTATTCTTTCCAAGTTCCCTTTAAGCATAGTTATTTCACTGTTGAATTTATTACACTACTGTATAAGATCTTAAAAATAATTGAATTACAAATGTTTTTGTATTATCGGAGTAAATGTCCAATGATCTAAAACATTTGCCAATCGGGCACCATCAATGCCACGTCCCACCGAGTGCACAGCGACCATTGATCACCCATTCACACTAGCTCTATGTTGGCACCCAATCCCTTCACGCCAGGGGCAATTTAGTGAGACCAATTAATCGACAAACCTGTGGGTTTTTGGTATGTGGGAGGAAACCGGAGCACCAGGAGGAAACCCACGCGGTCACAGGGAGAACTTGCAAATTCCACACACAGCAACTGAGGTCAGGAAATAACCTGGGTCCCTGGTGCTGTGAGGCAGCAGCTCCACCAACTGCGCTACAGTGCTGTTCAACTTGACTGTTGGAATGTTGTATTAGCCAGTTTCCATCCTTCTGCATACCTTATATAGCATGAATAGCCTACTATCTATGTTATCATAGCAAATAGGAGAAAACACTGTTGATACTGTGTGCTACCAATATTAACAGTGAGTGAAATAGAAAATGAGAAATGTAAATGAGATAAGGTATAGAACAAGTACGACATCGGAGGAGAAAGGGCAGATCAGTTGAATTTCCATCAGCATTGTACAAGACGTGTGGTAGCAAGTAAATCCAGACAGACTTATTAGATAAGCAGCAAGTTGTTGGCCCTCATTACATGAGTTTTCAGTCAATTTATATCCTGTAAACTCTAATGAATATGTTAGAAGGGCTTGAAATTAATGTTTCATCTTGTTCCACGCCCACTGAATGGCCTGATGAAAAAATACACATCTCCACACCCATCCATGGCAGTTAAACATCCCCTCCCACCACCAGACTTTTAACTGCCTTTAACATTCCCTACATTTCTCATAATTCTGGGCTAATACAGTTTTGGCTTCTTGCCCTTTATGATTTTAATCACTTCACTGTTAGCTATTATGCATTCAGTTGTCCAGAAACTATTCTGTGGAATCCTCTCCCTTGCTTCTGTCTTTCTATATTTGTTTTCTGCCTGAATGCATTCACTTATACATGTTTTAATTGTCATCTGTCCTAATATTCTTCTGACAGCTGTAATATATTTAAATTGCTAATGCTCCTTGAAGTTTTTGAACTGTTTTTACAAGTTGAAGAACATGGTTGAGCCTGTGGATGTTTGGGTGTACATTAAGCATTTGCAATTTGTGTGCCTTTGACACAGCATGTATAGGGGGGTTGCACGTAAGGTCACCGGGTCAAAGGACGTGACGCAGGGAGCAGCTCAATCCTTCTGGAGGACATGGCAGCCTCCCGCATACACTAGTAACTCACGAAACGCATACGTTCTTACCTGTTCAAAAACGCCGAAATGGTCAATTTTTGTGCTGTAACTAATTGTGGAGGGTGACTGGCCGCTCTGAACCAAATGCTCTAGTATCTTTGCTCTGAACCCGAGCACCAATGTGTAAGCGGCCGAAGGAGTGCATTCATCGGGACAGCCCCCACTCTCCCTCCGGGGTCAGCGCTGTCCGGCCACGGCCGTCCTCTGCCCACCCTCCCCCTGTGGGCCGTACTGTCATGGGCTGTGAGTCGGCAGCACCCACACACGAGGCTGGGTGGAGCGGACACACGGGGACGAAAACCCGGCAACGCCCCCGTCAGCTGCAGCAGAGTTGGGGGCAGTCTGGTTCTTCCGCCCACCCAGAGTCACTGCACCCACCCAGTGCTGCACCAGCATCCAGACCTGCACCCCGAACCCGCCTTGACCCCCCCCCCCCGGGGACAGACGGCCTGGGGTCGGCGAGTGTGGAACCAGTCAGCGTGGAGTCCGGATGCTGGGGCAGAAGATGGGCCACCATGTGTACTCCAGAAGGCATTGCGTGACAACAGTACGGGACGTGACCTCGACTGACGTGCAACTTCCCTATTAGAGGTGTAAAACCTGTGAGAGAAACCAAAGGCCCCCAGGCCGTTCACTGCACAACTTCACTGAAAGAAACAAATACAGTTTCATAGTAGTGTTATGATTTTGAATATATTGCAATTCAGCTGAACGTTGTGTTAAATGGGTAAATGGTGTAATGGTGTACAACCTGAACATTCTAACATACCAAAAACACTAGAAATATTGATTGGAAGATACAAAACTCAGGCGATCAAAAGGGGAATATACACACTCCAGCAGCACGTTGAGACAAAATGTCTAATTGTGAAATATCTTTGCCTATTTGTTTGACATAAAAGCTCAACGTGGCAGGAATACTCAACAGAATAGCAACAACTGTGAAAAAGTGTTTGTTTTGTAAGTTGATATTCCTTGAATAACAAGGACAAATATTGAATTAAAGTATCACAGAATTAGTGAATGATGATAAATATTGATTGAAATAAATTAGAATGTGCCAGGCAAGGAAAACACTTACTTTACAGTGAATTTCTAGATATTTAAATTGCCATTTTTTCATAAAGAAATAGATTAGTAAGATACAAAGTTGAAAGTCAGTGAGAGCGTTCGTGCAACATTGTTGTGAGCAAAGGAGAATTTGTGTAAGTTCATTCTTCTTAGGATAGTGCTTATCCGAAACTGTTATGAACAGGTTGCTGTTACAGATGTAAGCATAATTTAGTGAACAAATGTGACTTGAACATTGTGAAACGGGAATCTTTTTTTAACCATTATTTTGTCTTGCAGTAATGAAATCATGTCCTAGATATGTCAGACCCTTTAAAATACTAACATTTAGAACACAAATAATCCTGACTTCACAGTTTGGCCCATGAAAACTAGTTGAGTTTGCATTTGCAGACCAAAATTCCCTCTGATGCATTCAAATTTTCTGTGCAACACTCACATGGTTAGCATTTATGTCCATTCTTAATTTTCCTTGTGCAGGTGTCAACGGGAATTGCAGTTCAATTGAAAAATGAACTTTGAGGTTGCATTTAAACAGGGTTTTGACCAGTAACAATAAAGGAATGCTGATATGTTTCCTCTTCAGAAAACATATGTCCTAGCTTGTCCTAGAAACTGCTGTTTATGTGGCTGGTCCAGTTAATTTTCTGATCACTTATTCCCCAAAAGTTGCCTTGATATCCCGGGAAATTGCTCATGTTTGGACCTTCTATGATAATGGGAATTATAGGAAAAAATTGCAGCGAAATTTGGTAATGTGATGCCATTTAGTGCTAATGACAGGTAGTTCCTGTCAGAGTTGATTATTACCTGGCAAAGTGCGGCATGTATGTTGTTTGCATTTTTTGTGAATATTGCCTGCGGATTGTTGTACACAACACAGGTTACCCGCTTAGGTGATATGAAAGGAAATGAACGCTGACTTTATGATCTAAAATACCCATTTCTGACTTTTTCTGGAGTAGAGCAGCTGAAGATGGTTTGTTTGGGAATATTTTAATGTGGTTTAGATGATTGGCATTTAATCTAAGCCAACCTCCGTTAATGTTGCACACACAGATTATTTTCCTTTTTTCTCTCAGCCTCCTCCCTTCCCCTCTCCTCCACAATGTAAAACAATGATAATTCAGTATCCCATCGTTCAGAAATTCCAATGGTTTGTACCTGGCACCATTACCATACTTCCTTTAAATTCACTGTGGCTCAAGTCCAAATTCCCAAATTGTTTGCATATATATAAATACTTTAGATGTATCCTTGAGATTTTCCAGAGTGTTTCAAAGGCAAGTAATTAGTTTGAAATATAGCCACATTTATTTGGGCAAAACGTGGCTTTAAGTAACCTCCCATAAGCAACAGGAAGGTGAATAATCAGTTATTCTAGTTTACTTATGTCAGTTAATAGGTTAAATGGGGGACAGATTGCCAGAAGAATTCTTGTGTATGCTTCATCAAAATGTACATCTGAGCAGCTTTGTTTAATATTAACTATTTAGACGAGGGAATTAAATTAACATCTCTAAATTTGCGGATGACACAAAGCTGGTTGGCAGTGTGAGCTGCGAGGAGCATGTTATGAAGCTGCACGGTGACTTATGTAAGTTGGACAAGTGGGCAGAGGCATGGCAGTTGCAGTATAATGTGGATAAATGTGAGGTTATCCACTTTGGTGGCAAGAACAGGAAGGCAGATTATTTTCTGAATGGTGTCAGATTAGGAGAAGGGAAGGTGCAACGAGACCTGGATGTGCTTGTACATAAGTCATTGAAAGTAAGCAGGTACATCAGGCTGTGAATAAAGCCTTAATTGCAGGTGGATTTGAGTTTAGGAGCAAGGAGGTCCTACTGCAGTTGTACAGGGCCCTGGTGAGACCACACCTGGAGTATTGTGTGCAGTTTTGGTCTCCTAATTTGAGGAAGGACATTATTGCTTTTTTTCGAGGGAGTGCAGCGTAGGTTCACCAGGTTAATTCCCAGGATGGCTGGACTGACGTGTGATGAAAGAATGGGTCGACTGTGCTTGTATTCACTGGCGTTTAGAAGGATGAGAGGGGATCTTATATATACAGGGAAACATATACAATTCTTAGAAGATTGGACAAGGTAGATGCAGGGAAAATGTTCCCAATGTTGGGGGAGTCCAGAAGCAGGGTCACAGTTTAAGAATAAGGTGTAGGCCATTTAGGACTGAGATGAGGAACCACATTTTCACCCAGAGAGTTATGAATCTGTGGAATTCTCTGCCACAGAAGGCAGTGGAGGCCAATTCATTGGGTGTGTTCAAGAGAGAGTTAGATTTAGCTCTTAGGGCCAAGGGAATCGAGGGATATGGGAAAAAAGCCAAAACGGGGTACTGATTCTTGGATGATCAGCTATCATGATGCTGGTTGGAAGGGCCGAAAGGCCGACTCCTGTACCTATTTTCTATGTTCTATCTCAACTGATATCCCAGTGACCATATCACAGTTGAGGTTGCTGTTACTAAAACAAGCTGACGTTGATGTAAGTTTAATGCAATTTGACATCTCAATTTTGTTATAGTTAGAAAATAAAGCATGAATTTGGATATTTGTAAAACCAAGTTAAAGGACTGCTGTTATGTTGTTTTTTTAATCATTCACTACTTTTAAAGTTCTGTTATACCTTTGTTCCTCTAGGTTGTATATGAACAAGATGGCGTGTTCATTCATTCATATGCCGAGCGAAATGCTGAACAAGCTACACTTCCTGGGATTCTGAGGTTGATTGATAAGGTACTTTAGCTAATAAATTTTTTTTCTATGACAAACATTTGGACTTGTTAAAGTGTCTGCCTCTTTGTAGGGTACGTCGAACGATCACTGTTCCAGGCGTACACTGGCCCTATATCCAAACTCTACTTCTGCTACATTGACGACTGCAGCGTTGCTCCCTCCTGCACCTATGCAGAACTCACTGACTTTTTCAACTTCACGACCAATTTCCATCCTGCACTCAAATTTACTTGGACCATCTCCGACATCTCCATACCGTTTCTGGATCTCACCGTCTCCACCACAGGAGACAGACTTTTGACCGACAGCTACTTCAAACTCACTGACCGCCATAGCTATCTAGACTACACTTCTTCCCACCCTGCTTCTTGTAAAGACTATCCCTTACTCCCAATTCCTGCGTCTACGCCGCATCTGCACCTAAGATGAGGTTTTCAATACCAGGGCATCGGAGATGTCCTCATTCTTTAGGAAACGGGGGTTCCCCACTTCCTTTATAGATGAGGCTCTCACTAGGAACTCCTCGATCTCCCGCAGCTCCGCTCTTGCTCCCTCTCTCCCCATTTGTAACAAGGGCAGAGTCCCCCTTATCCTCACCTCCCACCCCATCAGCCGTCGCATACAGCATATAATCCTCCAACATTTTCGCCACCTCCAACGGGATCTCACTACTGGCCACATCTTCCCATCTCCACCCCTTTTTGCTTTCTGCGGAGAACGTTCCCTCCGCAACTCCCTGGTCAACTCGTCCCTTCCCACCCAAACCACCCCCTCCCCAGGTACTTTTCCCTGCAACCGTAGGAGATGCAACACCTGTCCCTTTACCTCCCAACTCGACTCCATCCAAGGACCCCGACGGTCTTTTAAGATGAGGTTCACTTGTACCTTCTCCAACCTCATCTACTGTATCCGATGTTCCAGGTGTCAACTCCTGTACAACGGGGAGACCAAGCGCAGGCTTGGCGATCGTTTCGCTGAACACCTCCGCTCAGTCTGCCTTAACCTACCAGATCTCCCGGTTGCTCAGCACTTTGACTACCCCTCCCATTCCCAATCTGACCTTTCTGTCCTGGGCCATCTCCATTGTCAGACTGAGGCCCAGCGCAAATTGGAGGAACAGCACCTCATATTTCGCTTGGGTAGCTTACACCCCAGAGGTATGACCACTAACTTCGACTAGCCCTCACTTTCCCTCTCTCTCCATCCCCTCCCCCTTCCCAGTTCTCCCACCAGTCTTACTGTCTCCGACTACATTCTATCTCTGTCCCGCCCCCTCCCATGACATCAGTCTGAAGAAGGGTCTTGACCCGAAACATCACCCATTCCTTCTCTCCAGAGATGCTGCCTGTTCTGCTGAGTTACTCCAGCATTTTGTGTCCACCTTGGACTTGTTAAAGTTCATGCTGGCAGGGTCACTGCACTGCACCCATCATTCTTCTTGATCAATCAGATATATGAGACAAACAATTTTTTTTTACATCACATTTTTTTGTTTTATCATTTTCTTTCTGGCTGAAGATTTAATGAAAGCTAAATAATCAAGAACCAAGTCTAATTTTACTGTATAACGTGCACAAAGTATAGAAAGCTGTTGAAATCTGAGCCGAGATTGTATTTGAGAGTTTATTCTGTTGCCAACTTTAACTGTAATTGACCTGTAATGATTGCGGTTTTGTCATGATAGAATGATTGACATTGACGATTGTCATGTACACCAATCTGAGGGTGATTCCTGGCTTGATAAGTCTTTATAGACAGCTTCTTGGGGAAAATTCACCCTGTATTTTAATAGGAAGATATCACCTTTTAAATAGTTCCATGGAGATAGAATACATTCTCATGCACTCAGTTGCTTAATTAATTATCTGCTCTAGAATGGAGCCTTTGTCTTAAAATATGTGATCATTTTTCAGCAAAAGGAAACATTACACCCTAAGATTTAATCCAACTTTTGTCGATTCAGTGTATGTGCCAGGGTGACCTGAAACCATGCAGGGAATGTTTTGCTTTAACGTTTTGAAAATAAATTTATAAAACTTCCTTCATCTGTAGCAGGAGTTTGTTTAGATTGGTTTAGGTTAGGGATACAGTGTGGAAACAGGCCCTTTGGCCCACCAGGTCTTTGCCGACCAGATACCACCCGTACACTAGTCTATCCTGTGCACAATGGACAATTTACAGAAGCCAATTAACCTTCAAACCTGCACGTCTTTGGAATGTGGGAGGAAACCAGAGTACTCAGCGAAAACCCAGGCAGTCATAGGGAGAATTTACAAACTCCAAATAGATAGCGCCCGTAGTTAGGATTGAACCCTGGGCCCTGGTGCTATAAGACTCTACTGCTGCACCACTCTGGCGCCCCAATAGGTTGCATGGGAATATGCATATGAGAGACCGAGCATAGATTTCTGCAGCAGCATATTGGCATTACATTGGTAATTTTTCACAATTAGCCTGTGCATTCTATTGCATAGACACAAAATGCTGGAGTAACTCAGCGGGGACATTTTGTGCAGGGATATCTTGATAACTTGGAAGAACCTTGGAAAAGAAAGCAAGTTGATCATTTAGGCATCGTATAATCTTTCCATATTTCCTATATTGTAGCTCTACAAGTTGAAAGTATTTAATTGGGGATATCATTGCTTTGAGATAACCCTAGGTGAAACCAGGACAAACATATGAAATGCATGAATCATATACAAGCCATTTTGTTCAGAATCATATAAATGTAGTCAGGACAAAGTTGCACGGGGAGAGATGACTGAATAAAGAGGCAGTTGGTGTCAATAAGTTTCAAGCTTGATTTTGGTATCTTTTGGAGAATTGTACTAATAACTATCTAGAGGAGCTAGTTCAGAAGACTCAAGCTAAAAATATGTTATCCGTGAGAGTTTAAGTGTTTATTTTTAAGTCTTACAATGACTGAAACATACTACAAAAAGGAAATGTTACAGGAAGTAAGTGGTCTACAAGAGGAAGTATATAGCAGGCAGTTAATATCTGTTATTTCACCATTTATAATGAAAACCCAATGTAGTTATTATATTAAATTTCCTTCTTAGAACAGAAAGCTATGTAAATAATTATTACTTCCACAATTAAGTAGAACATTTAATTCACAAAAGGTTTTTTTTAATAATAGCTGGAATTTTGATTCTTCTTTTGAATTAATATATATGCGTATTAAAAAATGTATGTAAACTAATATTTTTATTTAATTTAATGCAGGGAATAGAGGGATGTGTATCATGTGCAGGCAGATGCGATCAGTTCATTATCCATCTCTAAACCCTGACAATCCTGCATTCTGTTTCTTTGGACTGTTTGGCATGCTCTGCTAATGGTGCCTAGTTTTTTTTTTTACCATCAGAAAATTCCTGATTTGCTGCAAATATACATGGATTGTCTGTCAATCCTTCTTTTGAATTCCACGCCCACAACCCTTAAACATGCAAAAAAAGAGTAGCACAGTGGCGCAGCAATAGACTTGCAGCCTTACAGCCGCAGAGACATAGGTTCGATCCCAACTAATGGTGCTCTCTGTTTGGAGATTGTACGTTCTCCTTGTGACCACGTGGGCTTTCTCTATTGTCCCTAACGTGTAGGATGAAACTAGTGTACCGGTGATTGTTGGTCAACGTGGGCCGGAGGGTCTGTTTCCGCACTAGACCTCTATATTAAACTAACCGAGCACTCACTCTAAGCAGAGATTTGAAATTTGCCAAGTGAAAGTTTTATTTTCTTCACCAGGGTATTAACAATAAAAATGTTATGGCAAGTAGTTAAAAATGTATGAGTATAGCTTTGACCACTGCCTAAATGTACAATATAGGGCTTCGAGAATAAAATTTGTTTAGCATAATAGCAGTGCTAATGGTGGGATGTTGAAAATTTGTGATTCATAGAAGTCAGAGTTGGATCTGTACAGAATTCTGAATGTTGAAAGGCTGAAGGAAGTTTCAAAGAAAAGGAGGGACAAGGAATGTGATCAATATAAAGAATTTAAAAACTGAGGCGGTTCCAGAAATTAACCTAGCATCCTCGCCCAATAGCAATACATATGGACATTTGACCCACTAATCTTAAAAACCTACTTATAATTTATCTCAAAATTTGACAGATTTACTTATTCGTTAATTAAATTACAAAAAACATTCCTCTATGATTATTTCATTATTGATAGTACGGGTGTCATGGGATATGGAGAGAAGGCAGGAGAATGGGGTTAGGTGGGAGAGATAGATCAGCCATGATTGAATGGCAGAGTAGACTTGATGGGCCAAGTGGCCTAATTCTGCTCCTATCACTTATGACCTTATGATTACCATATTATAAAATCCATGCATGAAATACACAATATAATTAACTGCTGAATTAATTACTTATCATTTCAGGTATGCAACTGACAATTGATCAGTCCTATATTATTATTCAAATCTAAAATGCTCTTTTCTTGCTGGAAACACATTCACAAGTGGATGCCTAATAATTGTTTCTGTTTAAAGGGTTCAGGAGCTGTGGTGGATTGGACACCAGTGGATGACTCCCTGGATTCATCAAATATTTTTTTTGCAGGAAAGGTAATATAGAACATAAACAAGTAAAATACTTTGATTTAGTTTGTTTGTGATAGTCTTTACACAAACAGAATTTGCATACTGCATCTGTGTTGTGTCTGATTATATTTACAGTATATTTCTCAAGATAGTTTGCTAATTCAGCTAATTTGTCTGCATATGTGCCTTGATCTAAATGATATTTGTACAGTGGTTAAATATTAATTGATGTGTTGTTTGTGATCCTTCCACATTGTTCAATAATTATTGTCGGTACAGTGCAGGGCCTGGAGCCGTGTTCGCGGTGCGAGGCTGGTACTCTCCGTTGTCGGGAGCAGGAGAGCGGCAGGTACTCTCTCTCTGCTCCCAGGGCCATCGGGCGTGCGTCGGCGTTGCTGTGGGCAGGAGGCTGCTACGCTCGCAGCTCCTGCTGCAGCTGGTGGGGCAGCGGCGGCTGCTAAAACCTCTCCGCTCCGGTGGTCGCCTCTTGGCAGGTCATGCAGGGGAGCTCGGTGGCCGTCACACTAGGCCTGGAGCGGTGTGGGGTATGGAAGCGGGGCCTGCCCCGTTGCCGGGAGCGGGAGAGTGGCGGCAGCCACGGCTTCTCAGTTCCGGTGAGCAGCAGCTGATGGGGAAGAGGCGGCATACCTCACTGCAGGGCCTGGTTGGCGGCAGCGTAGTTGTGCAGGGCTGGGCAGCCGGCTGCAGACATCAGGTCTCCCGAGGCTGCGTGCTTCAGGCGAGTCCAAATTTCAATTCGGACAGTTGGGGGTCACCAATGTAGCAGCACCAAACGTGGTGAATAAAGGTGAGACATCAGGCCAGTTCAAAGTGTTGTTTATTCAGTGGTGACACATTAGGTTGGTGGGCTAACCATATTACAATGTTGCTGTAGCTGAGCGAGGTTGTACTCTCGGGTGCAGCTAACTGTTGACTCCTCTAGGTCTCGAGGTAAGAGACCTTAAGTACCAGGACACTCCCTCTAGCCCATGACGTCACGTGCCCGTCCTCGTATCTCCTGACGAGGGTTCGAGCATAAGTGGCCCATGGTTAGGCTGACGGCACAATATCTATCTTACAGAATTGGATCTCACTTTCTCAATCTTTAATAACTCAATTTTGTTAAGAATCATATTAACCAGAGTTTTTTTAATCAAGTCACAAGTAGTGACTCACAGCCAGACGTTTGCCCAACCTGAACTTCCCCTGCACTAAGGGTCTAGTCGGGTCATTTCATGGGGCAGTTTAGAGTTAACCACATTGCTTCAGGAATATAACCACACACAGCCCTAAGTAGCGATCAGAATTGCTTCTCTGGTCCCAAGATTCAAAAAGCACAGGTAGACGCTAAATGCTGGAGTTTGTTCGCTCGTGTGTCAGACGATGTTCTGCCATCTGTGCCTCTGCGGAGATCGGCCGCAGTGCATGCCTCTCCACCGCAAGTCATTAGGTGGGCCATTTTCTTTACCACAGTGCATTTGTCAGGGTCCGAGAAGCTCCACTTCTTCAGGTTGAGTCCGCAACCTCCCACTCCAGTGCGGAGGCGGTTTAGGGCTTTCCAGGTAGTATAAGGCAGGTGGTATCCTGATGCCATCTGTTGTTTGGTTGTGGTGGCTGGCACGGTTGGCTCTAGTTCCATGAAGCTGTTCCGACTCTTCAAACGTTTCTTCACATTTTGGTGATTGTTCAAGGGGTGGCCAGGGTATGTGGCCGCATTGAAGCGTTCTACTGCTCTGCCCGATCACGTCTTCGAGATGGTTCGTCGATGCCAGCTAGCTCGTACAGATGTTCAACCTTTGTCGGGTTCACGCATCCTGTGGTTTTCCTGCAGGCTGTGTTCAATGCAGAGTCCACCTTGCGTGCATGTTTACAGCGGCTCCAAACAGGGTTTGCATATTCTGTTAGACAACGACAAATGCTGGAGTAACTCGGCGGGACAGGCAGCATCTCCTGTCCCATTGAGTTACTCCAGCATTTTGTGTCTACCTTCGATTGAAACCAGCATCTGCTGTTCTTTCCTACACATTAAAAAAACACATTTTTCTTCAAGGAAGGAATGGTGATGGCCTCCTGGAAGTGGGGATCATCTTCAATTTCAGATAGAATTAGGGCCAAAAATATATAGATTTAATATGTTTGTAAGTGAATAGTGTATATTTTCTTTTGCGAGCACATTGAAAATTTAAAACATAGGATAGTTATTAAAGTGTGCAGGAAAGAACTGCAGATGCTGGTTTAAATCGAAGGTAGACACAAAATGCTGGTGTAACTCAGCGGGACAGGAGATGCTGCCTGGACTCAGGAGAGAAGGAATGGGTGACGTTTAGGGTCGAGACCCTTGGTTCAAGTGCAACAGATTCAAAAATAATTTGCTAGTTTTCTGTTTTTTAAAAATTAATTGTACATCAAATTACACACCAATAATTGATACATATTTTATGTTAAATATTTTGTGCCATAGGCGCGTCCTCTCTTAATTTATACATTAAACCCTCGTTATAGCGGAATATAGGGTGTGGGGGGAGAGAGGCGGAGATATGGTGTCCGTTATTAATGATTGTCCACTATAGCTAAGTAATGTATGATAATTGTTTTTAGTTGAAACAATGAACTATAGATGATTGTTCATACACAAAAGGACACAAAATGCTGGAGTCACTGCAGGCCAGCAGCATTTCTGGAGAACATGGAGAGGTGATGTTTCTGGTTTTTACACATCTTCAGACTAATTCAATCTGCTGAGTTACTCCAGCTCATTGTGTCGTTTCACCTTAACAGTAGGTGCGGATGCTGCTGGTTTGCACCAGCAAGCCCTTCTTAACCAGCTGCCGTGGGTGTTGTTGAGGCTCACGTTATAATTCCTGGTTCTGGCAACACTTTCATCAGGCAGCTGCCATTGGCAGGACACGCGTGGCCACCGTAGGGCTCCCTCCCTTCTCACCGGCTGCTGCTTCTTCCTTTCACTGTCATTTGGTCTGCTCCACCGCCGCCTCCTCCCCCCCCACAGTCCAAGGTGGAACATGTTGGCGACTGTGGGGGAGAAGGGTGATGAGGCGGTAGTGGAGGAGGGAGTGGTGGAGTGGACAGAGTGACAGAAAGAGGCAGCGGCAGCAATGGAGTGGACAAAGCGAAAACGAGAGGAAGTAGTGGCTTCCGGTGAGGGGTGGGAGCCCTACAGTGAACGAGAGCGTCCTGTCAGGGCTAGGGTCTGCAGCATGAGCGGCAACAACAGCCACAGCAGGTGGCGATGAAGGGCTTGCAGGTGCACCTTGCGAGCCAGGGGTCATCAGGTCCATGCCGCCACTGCCCCATACCGGGAAGTGCGCATGCGCAACCCGCCCATTATAGGCGCAGAAGGTCCAACAAAACACAAATGGGTTTACTGAATCTCTGCGTTGCGTTATGTAAAAACAAAGGGAATACAATTTCGAAATATTTATGTATATTTCTGTGAACATTTTTATGAGATAATTAAAAGGAATAGACACTGATATATTTTGTGTTCATTGCAATTATTTTCCTTTAGGATTCCAGTTCAGTTGTTGAATGGACACAGTCCCCGAAGGAAAAATCGTCCAGAAATACCATGCATCAAATTAGTTGTGAAGCTGAATGGGATATGCTAAATACAGTTTCCTTCAAAAAAAAATCCTTTATGAATGGTGATGGTATGTAAAATGTTTACACACTGCAAAGTTCTAACACCGGGGCAAATTATCAATCTCCTTCTTAACTGTATTGAGCAATTTTAGCCTCCACCGTCTTCCAGGGTATAGAATTCTCATTTCAATCCTTAATATTCTACAGTGTATTGTAACGGTTCTACAGCTACCCCTGCCAAAGAAAATATCCAATTCGGCACTGAATTTTCATGAGTTCTTCTCTTCTGAACTAGTCAGTCCAATTTTGCTTTGTATGACAACCCCACCCCCAGACCAATCTGGTGAATATAAAGGCAAGGCAAGTATATCCTTACTTCGATAAGGTGTCCCACCAAAGCCCTTTATGACTGTAGTACGATATGCTTGCTCCTTCACTCCAAACGTCTTGCAATGGAGCCCAACATACTATATTGTTTGTTTGCATCACCTGCATATTTTTTTTTAGTGAAAGGTGTAAAGGACACCCACCTCACCATGCACATTAACATTTTCCACCTGTCACCATTTAAATAATATTCTTCCTTTTGTCCCTACCAAGGTTGATATTCCTCATTACTACTGCATCCATCATGTATTTGCCCACACACTCAATTAGTCTAAATCACCTTGAAGTTTCTCTGCACCTTTCTCACACTTAATAGTCCCACCTGATTTTATGCCATTAACAAACTTCAAAACATTGTAAAAAGAAACTGCTGAAGTAAGTGTATGGATTGGACAGCATTTATGGAAGGAAAGGGATAGTCTTTCGTGCCTGTCATTTTTCAGACCCAGCCAATTTGTTACCCCAAATCCAATGTATTTTAATTTTGCACAACAACCTCTTTAGACATTTTAGAAGGGATTATTAAATTAGCTGAGCGCTATTTACAAGATTCAATTTGTGGTTCAACTCAATTCAATATATAACGGTCGCATTAGGTGCTGAAAATAAATAAAAACCTATCCATGCTAGAAATCTGAAATTCAAACATGCTGGAAACATCCAGCAGATTCTGTGGCAAGAGAGACAGTTAATGTTTCAGATTGAAAGCCTTTCATATAAAGAATCTTAAGAAAACACGATGAAATACTAGAATCTATATTATTTTGCAACTCTGATGTTGGATGTTTATGTTGTCTGTGTGTCGTCCGTATTTATTTTGTGTGTTTGATTGTGTTTCACATCTTCTCAAAAACCCAACACGCCTATGGTGAAGTTTTTACATATCCCGGTAGAGATTTACCTCATGATGTCAAAAATCCTCTCATCTGAAAATTTGATTCATTATTTTCCGAGTTATATCTTGAAATTCGTCACAAATCTGACATCTTTTTAAAATCTAACGAGCTGATGACGTCACAATGGCTCCTCTCGCTCACAGTCCACCGGACTGCTGTCCGAAGGGCTCCGCCCCCCCTGAGGTCCAGCCGCCCTTGTGTATGTGCGACACCGTAGCCCCCCCCCCCCCCCCCCGCAACCGTGTGTTGAGGGGATGGGACCCAACGGGTCCCCTTTGGTCTAGTAAATTATAAAAAAGTATATTTTAGAATGTTCTAATTGGCATCAGGCAGGGAATAACACAAGACAACAAAAAGCATTTTGAAAATAGTTTCTCAGAATAGTTCTACGTTCAAATTATATAAAATATACACTGGACTTGGAATCAAATAGCTAGAGAGAATTAACATTGGTTGACATATTTTAATGAATATTGTTTTCAAAGCAGGAAATAAATAGCTTTTTCTGGATTCAAACACAAAACTCTGTGTGACTCGGATCCATTTTAAGTTTTGACCTGCACTTGTGTAACATCTATGGCAAGGGAAAGCTTAGGTTGGTAACCTTTCATCGCACGTTTATGCTATAAGAGTATTTACATTTTTATTTAAGATTTCCAACATCTGCTGCAGTTTCCTTTTATGTTTGATTCATACGGTCTGTTTCCCGTTTTCAGATGATTCAATGTATACCATGAGTAAAAGAAGTAAATGGGCCTTCTCCTTCAGTCTGCTTGATCTGCAATCCATCAAAATAAATACAGAAGACATGGGCTGGTCATATATGGTATTTTGCCTTTGGGATAATACCTTTCTACCAGCTCTTCATTTTCATCAAGGGGGCAGCACAGATTTACTCCAGTGCCTTAAGAGATATATTCTTCTTAGTGAGTAAGTAATGAAAAGTTGCAAACCTAAAAATAACCAAGTTTTAGGTGCATGCATGTTTACTATATTTTCTTGACTTTAATATGTTAAACAGCATTTAATATAATTTATCGACTATGTTGGTTTATTTTCCATATTATTGACTGAATTATTTCTTGGTCTGCCCTGAAGGAAAATAAAACTATATTTAAAGTTTTCTCGAGATGTATTTCATACTAATCATGCAGCATGCCATCGTTTTTCATTATCAGTATACTATATTTGATTTCTTAGAATATTTTATTACAGTACAGATAAAGACAAAAGGTAACCATGAGTCCTAGAGAACGTGGTGGTGACCAGCTTTGAACTGTTCTTCCTTCATTGCTAGGTTCAAATGCAAAAACTCCCTTCTGAATGGTAGAGTGGGTGTATTTGTGAAGGCACTTCCAGTGCACTGTTCAGTAGCGAATTCCAGTGTTTAGACCGAATGATGAAGATCTTAAAATGGTATGAGACCTGGAGCATAACCTGCAGGTGGGAATAATATTTCAATGCACTTTCTGCCCTTGTCTTTCTTGGAGTATGGATTGTTGGTTTAGGGGTAGTGTCTTTGTAGTCACCTTGGCAAATCACTGCAGTGCATGTACAGTGTGGACATGGTGCATTGGTGGTGGAGAGAATGGATGTTTAGTGTAGCGGTTGTCAATCAAGCAGGCTGTTTTGTTCTGAATGATGTTGAGTTTGTTAAATGTTGTTGCAGCTCTAATTCATCCAAGCAAACGGTGAGTATTTCATCATGCTCCTTGTGTGGCTTGTAGATGGTAAGAAAATGTTGTAACATTAGGAAGTAAGTTATGTGTGCCAGATACACGCTCTCAGACTTGCTGTTGGAGCCATAGTATTTACAGTGCCCAACATAATGTTTGGGACAAAGACTCATCATTTATTTATTTGCCTCTGTACTCCACCATTTGATATTTGTAATAGAATAATAAATCACATGTGGTTAAAGTGCACATTGTCAGATCTATTAAAGGGTATTTTTCAACGTAGAAATTACAGCTGTGTTTATACAAAGTCCCCCCCATTTCAGGGCACCATAATGTTTGGGACACATGGCTTCACAGGTGGTTGTAATTGCTCAGTTGTGTTTAATTGCCTCCTTAATGCAGGTATAAGAGAGCTCTCAGCACCTGATCTGTCCTTCGGTCTTTCTATCAGCTTTGGAAACTTTTATTGCTGTTTATCAACATGAAGACCAAAGTTGTACCAATGAAAGTTAAAGAAGCCATTATGAGACTGAAAAACAAGAATACAACTGTTAGAGACATCAGCCAAACCTTAGGCTTACCCAAATCAACTGTTTGAAACATCATTAAGAGAAAGAGCACTGGTGAGCTTACTAATCACAAAGGCACTGGCAGGCCAAGGAAGACCTCCACAGTTGAAGTCAGAAGAATTATCTCTATAATAAAGAAAAATCACCAAACACTCATCGACAGTTCAGAAACACTCTTCAGGAGTCCGTTGTGAGTAATGTGCCAGATTTATCGCCATGTGTATAAAATTGACTTTTGGTTTTAAGTAGCTGATTCTCAATCGGTGATACTAATAACAAATCATGTCTCAGTTGAAGTTCAACTCTATTCTTATAGAGCTCTATAAGGTTAGGAGCTTTTGAATATTTTTTATCAATTTATTTAATCTCATCAGCCAATATACGTATTTCCTGCGGAGTAATCCCGCGGAGTATGAAATAATTTGTCCACGAATATATGCCTTAAAAGCATCCCAGTCTACACCATTGGATATTTATTTGGTAGAGTTTGTTAAGAAGAAGAAAGCAATCTGATCTTTAATAAAATTAATAAAATTAATCAAAATTTAGATTTTGAAGAAATAACCTTTTTACGGTGTTGCCAAACATGGTCATTTGTTTAGCATGCCCCGCCGGCAGCCCGCTGATCTTGCGCAATAGCCGCCGGCAACAACCCCAAGTGGTATGTTACGGAGAGAAATGCATTTAACCCCATTTGTTACGGACAAATTGATGTTACTGTGAACTAAATTTAGGGTTGGCAATGGTGCATGATCAGAAATAGCAATTGCATCATACTCACACGCAGTGACCGATGAAACTAACCGAGAATCTATTATAAAGTAGTCAATCCTAGAGTAACTATGATATACATGAGAGAAAAAAGACAATTATTTGTCATTTGGGTGTAGGAATCTCCAGACTTCTAACATTCCAGAGTCAAGTAAAAAAAAATTGATAAAACTAGCTGATTTATTTGGAAGCACATGATCAGATGCAGATCTGTCCATCGAGGGGTTCAAACAGCAGTTATAAATCTCCACCTATTATCAAAAGATAATTAATTTAAATTAGGAAAGGATGCAATTAACTGTTTATAAAACTCAGGGTGATCAATATTAGGAGCCTTCACCATTCACCATAACAACTTTTTGGTTATGAAGAATACCAGTGATCATCAAAAATCTACAATATGGATCAAAAATTGTTTCATATTGAACAAACAAAATTGAGGAGTCAATAAAAATAGAGACTCCTTTCACCTTTGCCTGTGAATTTGAATGAAACTGCTGTCCTCTCCAAAACTTAAAGAATCGTTGATCGTCGTCTTTCCTTACATGAATTTCCTGAACAAAGATAATCTGAGCATTTAGCCTACGAAGAACTTAAAAAAAATATATATATATCTTAATGGGTTGGTTCAAACCATTCACATTCCATGAAAGGAAGTTAATAACTTTATCCATATTGTTTGTAAAAATCATGTGCAATGTAAAGGGTTAATTTCATAGGCCATAGCAGTTCATGATACTGGAAGGAGAAGAATCTAAGGCAGAGCCAGAAGTGACGACATTTCAGACATTTTTGTAGTTCAAATTCTGCCCAGATAGAAAAAACAAAACTAAAAGCAAAAGTCCCCCCACCCCCACCCATGCAAAGCCCAAAACTGACCAGTAGGCAGTCAGTACGCTACCTAACCCCTCCCCTACCCCCATCTCTCCTAATGACAGCACCCAATGTAAAAAGAAGGCATATTTACCACCCAATAGCCAAAACAAATTAATGTTATGGTTAAAAAGTGCATGCTAACTGTGAAAAACAAGAGCTACTTCATATTGTTTATCCAATGTCAAAATATGTGCAAACTATGAAAAACAAGAACTGCTTCACTTTGTTTGTCTAAAGACAGCGGAAAAAATCCTTCGATGGACAAGTAGAAGAGCTAACAAAGAAGATCTTAAAAGGTTTATGTATAATACCATTACATTCAATTAACAGTATCTTAGAGAACGTAAAAGTTATGGTTTGATACCATCATACTAAAATTCTAAAAAGTAATTAGAGAATAACTAATCCAATTAAATTCTTAATCATTTACAAAACGATATATTGTCAAAATAGGAACAATAAATCGCCAATTGTAACTTAGTCGACTATCAATAACTCCCCGTCGCGGCTTTAGCCCCATAAGCCTCCAGAAAGCTGGAAGCTTCTTGCGGATTGTTAAAAAAATTGGTTGTTACCATTAAGGGGTCGTATACGCAGTCTAGCTGGATAGAGGAAGGCAGGGCGCAGCTGTTTCTTAAACAACTCAGACATTACATTATGGAAAGGCGTAATCAATCCCATAAGCTCACAGCTGTAATCAGGGACAAATCGAAACTTGCATCCTTCATATTCAACCATGCCCAACCTTTTTGCTGCTCGAAGGATATTCTCCTTCATCTGCAAAAAGTGAAACCTAACGATCAAATGCCTCGGTTATCTTGGAGACCAGGTTGCCTCCCAATCCTGTGTGCATTATCCAAAATTGGAAGATTTTCATAGTGCTCGATGTTGAGTCTCCTTTATCATTTTAGAGGCATGTTTTATAACATTATCCCCTTCTTGACCTTCAGGCAAACCAACAATTCGCAGATTCAGTCGATGGCTTCTGTTTTCCAGGTCCATATTTTTATTCTTGTATTGCTTGAGTGCCCGAGTATTTTTGTTCATTTTCCGTTCCAGTATTTCAATCTTCAAATCACCAGAGCAGAGCATCACCAGAGAAGACACCCAGCAACTGGTGATGCTCATGAATCGCCGACTTCAAGCAGTCATTGCGTGCAAAGGATATGCAACAAAATACTAAACATAACTACTTTCATTTACATGACCTTGCTATGTCCCAAACATTATGGTGCCCTGTAATGGGGGGACTATGTATAAACACTGCTGTCATTTCCACATGGTGAAACAAAAATGTATAAAAATGGCCTTTATTAAAATCTGACAATGTGCACTTTAACCACATGTGATTTTTTTTCTATTACAAATCTCAAATTGTGGAGTACAGAGGCAAATAAATAAATAATGGGTCTTTAACCCTAACATTTTGGAAGGAGTTGTATGTAGCTGGTTCATGGTGAGTTCCCTTCACCACCCTCATCCTCTTTAGGGTGTTAATGGTTGAGAACTTGACAATGGTAATGCTTCTGCATGTCAAGGGTAAGTAGTTAGAACCCCACTTGCTGGAGGTAGCCATTGGTTTGCATTTTTTGTTATTTGCCGCTTTTCGAAACTGTGCCTAAATGTTCTCTAGGTCCTGCTGCATAGGGACATTGACTGCTTCATTTGCTGAGGAGCAGTGCAATCATTGTAGTCATACGATCATTAGTAAACATCTTCACTTTTGACCTTCTGAAGGAACGTCAATGATGAATGAGCTGATGATGGATGGCTTAGGACATTGGCTAGATGAACTCTTGCAAGTGATGTTCTAAGGACGAATGACCACCAACAGTCAAAATCATCACCTTTTATGCGAGGTTTAATTCCAACCACTGGAGCATCCATGATGCTCATTGACATTATTTTTACCAGGGCTCACTTTGTCCAATGGTGCCTTGATATCAATGACAGTCACTCCCATTTCACTTCAGGAATTCAGCTCTTTGGTCCATGTTTGGATCAAGGCTGTGAAGATGTCGGGAGTCGAGTGGTCATGGTGAAACCCAAACTGGGTGAGTAGTGCTTCCTGAGGTGTCATCGACAGTTCTGTCGTTGCTGTGCTTGAGCCGATTGAGGGGTAATTAGTGGAATTGGATTGTTTGTGCTTTTTCATGAACAGGATTTACCTGTGCAATTTTTCGCATTGTACACATATTGGTGATGCAACATAACTGGATGATTTTGGCAGAGGTAAAGCTAGTTCTGGAATGCAGGTCTTCAATGCTGTAATATTGACTCGGTTCCATAGCTTTTGTTACATCCAGTGCTCTTGGCTGCTTTTTGATATCAAGCTGAAGACTTGGCTGGAGACTGGATTCGGTGATGGTTCAGGACAAAACTGATATGGGTAATCCACTGTTCTTGAATGAGGACAGAATCAAGATGGTTTCAGATTAGATTATTGTCATGCATATCATGGTGAGATGAAATTCCTTCTTTATGTGAAGCTCACAGAGTAAACAGTATACACAGAAATGAGAACTTAAATAATAATGAATACAATTACGCCAAACAGCAAATGGATGGATAATGAGAAACAATCAAGTATATCCTTCAAACCTTAACTGACTCTGTCATTGCCGCTGCCACAGCATTTTTGGTGACGCACATTGAAGCTATGCGTTCCTTACTTTGAGTTCTGCTCCAAGAAAATAGATTCCAGAGGATAGTAGGTGGTAATGAGGAAACCTCTGATGCCTTGAGACATCAAAGGTTCTAGCTGGAGAAGGTAGAGAGTGGATTATCAGGATGCTGTCTGTATTAGAGAATAAGGGTTGATCTGCTGCAATGTAATAATTGTGTTCCAAAAAAGTCTTATAGAAAATCAAATCATAAAGACAATTATGTCAACATGGGAAAAGGGGGTTAGGGACTAGAGAGTTTCGATTTGCAATAACAGTTATTTTTCCTCGCAGGATTTAAAAAAAAAGGCGTTTTCAATAGTAATGCGTTTAGTTTCATTATTACAAACTAAAAATACTATAGGAAAACACAATGTGCTGGAGTAATTCAGTAAGTCAGGCAGTATCTGTGGGGAGAATGGATAGGGGATGTTTTGTGTCGGGATCCTTCTTCAGTCTGAAAAAGACTCCCGACCTGAAATGTTGCCCATCCATTCCCTCCACAGATGTTGCCTGACCCGCTGAGTTAGTCCAGCCCTTGGTGTTTTGCTCAACATTCTGGCACTGCAGTTCTTTGCGTTTCTAAAAATACTAAATCCGATGTATTATGGTGTTTAATAGAGTATTGCTGCATAAGTATCAATTTGAATTGCCACCTGTGATTTAAATAGTAGCTGTTTCGTATGAAAAAGTTGTGTCTCATTAGTGCGAGGTGGTTACATGGAAGCAGTTCTTTTCCTCTGTGCTGTTTAAATTCAAGCAGAACTATGTGCATCGGCTAATACCTCCGTTTAATTTATCTTAATGGTGGAAAGCAGATTTGAAACTAGGGCAATGCAAGAGACTGCAGATATTGGAGTCTTGAGCACAAAATAAACTGTTGGAGAAACTCAGCATCAGCACAACCACGTTCCAGTCCCAACACAAAATATCATCTGTTCCTTTCCCTCCACAGATGCTGCCTACACCATTGAATTCCTCGAGCAGTTTAAAAAAAAACCAGGGCCTTTCACAATAGAATTCTGGTATCAGTATCTTTTGGAAACTTAGTTTTAGTCAGCTAATGCAATATGACTGCTGCCTCGGACAATTTTCTTGGTTACGCCATATCCACTTTCCAGCATTTAAATTGCTTTGAAGTGATGCCATTAATTTTCCAATATCCAGCAATCAAGCTAAAGTTGGCAATTGAATTTAAAAAGCAGATAGTTTAGATGGAAATATTTTTAGTAGGTTAATTGAATTACCCATGGACAAGAGGAATATCTTTGTTGTAGAGAATAAACTAATAAGAACAATATGTAGCTATTCATATTTCAGAGGAAATATGTCATCATTTTCTCTGTTCAAAGCTCACTAAATGCTTGCAAACACCACTTGTGTGTCTTATTGATGCCCGTGTCCTCTATCAATAACAGCCAATACAATCAAGCAGCCAATATAATCAAGGACTCGTCCAACGCCGATCATTCCTGCCTTCAGTCTGCTCATATCTGGCAGTAGGTATAGATGCTTGAAAACACACACCACCAGACTCAGGAATAGCTTCTTCCTCTCTCTTATCAGTATTCTGAACAGTCCTTCCATAAGCATGGGTGCTGTCCGATTCACCTCGACCCTATTATGGACATTGGACATTGTAACTGGGACCGATGCTCTACAATGCTGCAAACTATATTCTGCACTCTGTATCATCCCCTTTGCTCAACCTATTGCACATGAGTTTGACTTGATTGTTTTTATGTATAGTATTATCTGATTGTATAGTTGGAAAAGAGAGCTTTTCGCTGTACCTACTGTGAATCTGTGACAAGGCAGTTTCATTTTCCTCATGTCGGTTCTATCACTCCCTGCCATAGAGCAAATCTGTAGCTTCAACCTTCACAACTCACTCAGTTTACATCAAATTGAAGTGGTGGATGGTTTATTTTGGGCTCGTTCCTTCCCAAAAATATTGCAAGTGATTCATGCTTTTGCTTTAGGAAAAGAAGGAATGAGGGAAGGTATTAATGCATTGGTCTGGAATTAGGGAGATAACCAAATATTTTTAAGTATTTGAGTATGAAACAATGTGTTGATTCCCTAATTGCTATTTATTTTTAACGCAAATTCCAACCTTGAGTTTACTATACATTTACTGCGGTTAGTAAATTTGTAAATTGCGAACTCCTATCCATAGAAGTATAGAAGTTAAACAGTATTTATTGCCAATGTTTTTTGTTTTGGTTTCATGTTGAATCTGTTTGATTCTTTATATCATCAGGTAGGAGTTTGGGAATGTAAAGGAAGGAACTGCAGATGCTGCTTCACACCAAAGATAGACGCAAAATGCTGGAGTAACTCAGCGGGACAGCATCTCTGGAGCGAAGGAATGGGTGACGTTTCGGGTCGAGCCCCTCAGTCTGAAAAGGGGTCTCAACCCAAAATGTCACCCATTCCTTCCATACAGCAGTTTGTGTCTATCTTTGTAAAGGTTTTTCCATTTCAAATTTGTGCAGCTTCGATTTCCTTCTTACTATATTAAATTTCTTATTTCAAGTTATTTCATTTTGATATTCCAGATTTGTCAACGTTCTTCAGTTATTACATTTCTTATCATTCAATTTCTATAAACAAAGTGCATGAATTGGATGTGGCAGAGATGAGATAAATGTACAGTTTCACACAAAATGATTATGCTGCACTGAAAGACAGAAACGGCAAAAAAACTGTTACATCAGTTTGGAATCTGAACAAAAAAATAATAATTACAAGGAATCTGCTGTAATAACACCCTAGTCCCCAAGATCTTTTTCCCTCCTTTCACACCTTCCATCTCAGAGTCCCACATTTGCATCACTCCTTTTCTCCCTCCCTCTTGTCCCTTCCACCTACATTCCTCCCTTCAAATTTACATTTCCCTGTCCCCCCTTTCCTTACCTGATACAATTTTCGTCTTTCACACATACTACACCATCTGCTAATCACGCCCCTCGCCCACATCTGTATCCACCCATCACTGGGCAAGCTTTGATCTACCTTCATCTTTCTTTTCCAGCATTCTCCCCTCCCTCCTTCATCAGTCTGAGTAAACGTCCCAACCCAAAACCATCTGTCCATTCCTTTCACAGATGCGGTCTGATCAGCTGCGTTCCTCCAGCACATTTGTTGGTTGATGAATTTGTTGCTGCTGGATAACTGAGATCTCCTATATCTAATGGTTGACAGTAACCAGTCATCAAAGTGGAAATCCACCATAAAAATAGCTGGATCTTTGTGGTCAGTTGTCTTCAGAGCAATTGTAAAATCCGCATTAATAGAAAATCCACTTTCATATTCACTGCCCATCCAATCTGATTTTTTAAACATTTCTAAAAGTTCCAAATAGTTTAAACACAACAGTTCATCTGTTAGTCTTTGCTTTCCATCCAGTTTTTTTGCTGACAGTTGCTCGCTCTACTTGTAGGTATTCATCCATTGATACTGAAACAATGTTGGTTGCTTGAGTTAGCAATTGTCTGCTTCTGCACATGCACTGTTAAACAGGGAAATCCAAAATCTATTGATAGCTGCAGAATCATCACAGTTTAAGCACAAGCTTAAATGTCACTGATTTCAGAGAGAATTGGAGTGCTATGTTTTTAAGAGGCAAAGGAAACAGCAATTCACTTTTATAAAATTCATTTGCTTAAGTTGAATACTTTAAATTTTTAGTAAACCTAAAATGGGGATAGCATGGTGGCATAGCGATAGAGTTGCTGCCTTACATCAGCAGAGACCTGAGTTTGATCCTGACCACGGGCGCTGGCTGTATGGAGTTTGTATGTTCTCTCCGCAACCTGCGTGGGTTTTCTCTTGGAGCTCAACGGTATCCTCCCACACGCCAAAGGCATACTGCTTTGTCGACTATTAGGCTTGTTATAATTGTAAATTGTCCCTAGTGTGTGTAGGTTAGTGTTAGTGTATCTTGGAGCACTGGTCGGCCCAGACCCGGTGGGCCAAAGGGCCTGTTTCCACGCTGTATCTCTAAATGAAAAAAAATTAAACAAATAAAAATCCTCCGAATTTCAGAGTCTTATGGTAAATAAGCTAAGAAAAACAACTGCCAATTTTGAATTGGGCCATGTCCCACCTCTCTCTAGCTTAACTGGCCATTGGTCATTTGTATACAGGACATCCTAAACTGCACACCCTGTGCCATCCACAACACACCACTAGACCCCTGGACTGAGGGGCCAGCTTGAAAAGCCCTCTGGAGAATAATACCATTGTAGGGTGTTATTCAAAAGCAATTTTTAGCATTGTGGAAATATAATTGAATGCCAAGTGTTGGCCAATTCATCAGTTATAACGTGGTTGTACCGAGGATGCTATTTCAATCCGAAAATTAAACATAAATGTTAAAGATTTATTTTTGTGCAGTTTGAAAGAGCAACATGTGTGATTAAATCAAATGAACTCAACAGTTGCAACTAAATTCAAAACTTTATGTTGTGATCTACATTTTTGTAATCTTAGATCGCCACAGGACGCCCGAGTATTCCTGGTCACATACAATACCAAAGCACTTAATCAGTCTTTTGAAAACCTATTTGAAGAAAATGCAGTTGGTTTAGTGCATGTGAGTACATGACATTTTCAAGATTTATAAATTTAAGAATAATTTCTTAACTGTAAAAGACTGCCTGATTATTCATTTGTATGATAAAATACTCTGGAGCAAAATATTCTTGTGTCCGACTGTGCACTGGACCAATCCTTCCAAAGACAGTTGGGGAAGTTGTTAGGTGCCGCCAGATATTAATTGTGGGCTCCTATATCTATACGTAATTGTATGCGTAAATTAGCCATTGAAGTAAATTCAATAATTCAGTATGAAGCGCCATGTATTCATGCATGTTAACTTTTAACATTTCATTACAAAACACAAATGATTTGAGAAAGATTAGGAGAATGACTTTAATGCAGGGTATTTCTTGTATAAAGTGAAACCGAAATAGATAATATAGAATCATTTGAAATTCTGTTTGGTTGAAAATGTGACATCACTCCTTTTATAGAATTTGTGTAATAGACAATATCAAAGTCTATGAGCAGTTTCGTAAGAGATTCCCCATTAAATAAATATATATAATTCAATGGTTGTAGCCACTTAAATAACTAATCTGCAGCTTAAATAAAATAGCTGTGCATGAGAGAATGAGAATGTGCTGATAGTAGTTATTAAAAATGTAGTTGTAATGTAAGAAATATTTCTCATTACAAAGCATTTCAAATTCTGGCAAATATATTTATGATTTAGTAGTTCATTTTCAAAATCAAAGTATCTTCTATGATTACCATTCACATATCATAAATATAAGCATAGGATTTAGTTAGTTGATCTTCCATTTAACAAGATCATGGCATTACACACTCATCCATTTTCCTGCTTCATTCTCACATTCTCTGATTTATTTGGTGTCCAAAACCAAAACATTTAATTTTTCAATATACTTAACAAAACCGAACATTCACCAAGATCCTAACCTCGTATCAATCCCAAATGGCTGAACCTGTACACTGATATCATTCCCTCGAGTTCTGCATTCTTCTCTCGCTGGCAATTTCTGGGTTGAAATGTGGAAAATGTTGATGGCAGACCGCTACTCTGTAAGCAACTTCCTAAGTCACCCCATCTAAAAAAGAGCAGGGTTGAAGCATGATGCAGAATTCTAAAGAGTGCAACTGAAATACCTGATGGGAACCATGCAGGGAGAAAATGCCATGTGGTATTTTTAATACATTAATAGTTCTTAAGTTTGAATTCCCTTACCATTGGACACTTCCTGTTAATGCCATTCTTCATCGATGTTAAAGATCTCACTCTGGTCACCACATAAGTCTTATTTTCCAAACAACAAGGGTGCCCTGCCTGCACATATCATTCAATCAGTAACAGTGGAGGCTCTTCACAATCTTAGCATTGTATACTTTATGCATAAACTATTGTACCTTATCAGAAATGTTCATGCTTTGAAATATGATACTGATTTTTATGATGGTGTTAACTATTACAGAAATTTAAGAAAGATCCATATATAGCAACGTTCGGAGGCTTTTCCAAAGTTACAAATTACATTCTTGATGCTTTTCGTGGTTATGAAGTAACCCCCCAACAAAGACCTGCTTCTGAAATGGATCTCAGCGACTCAATTTCAGGCCTGGAAATTAATCATCAAGAAGAACCAGGCTTTGAAGTCATCACACGAGTAAGTTCTCCAACCTTATATCAGGAGTACTTGCAGGAAACATATGTTCATAATATGTGCATATTATTTTTCTTATTTGTTGCTTTGAGAGAGTCTTGAAAAGGATTGTGAAAATTATCCATTTTATTTTCACCTGTTTCAGATTGACCTTGGCACAAGGCCCGAAATTCAAAGAGGCGAACCAGTTACTGCTGATAGGTGGTCTCAGAACATGGATACTGATGAAAAAATTCAAGATCCAGATAGCCTGAAAAAAATAATATTCAAAGGGGTAACTGAAACATTTATCACCTTAAAGCTAATTGGTCTGCAGTTTGTTTTTTTTTGCCACATAACATGATAAATTGAAAGTGCTCGATTATGAAACAATACTTCATTTCCTAACCATTGTCAAACCCAAATCATATATATTTCTTGGTCATTTATGCTGATAACTCATCTACATTTCAAAATGGTGATATATATCAACTGCGACCAACTTGCACATTTGAGTATTAAGTAATTAGGTACTCTGCATGGGAAAGTTTTACAAAAAACACATTTCAATAGATTTTGTTCTGGTCAAATACAAAACTCTAGAAATGCTGATGATTCTGATGAATAATGTTAACTGATTCCATTTTAATCTGTAGCCACTTGATTTTTATATTATGGCTCTGTTTTAAAAAAAATAACTCGCAGATAAAAAAATAGAAATATTTTCTGATGGTATAAATTTCAATAAATAGAAATCTTGACAAACTTCATTGAAATGTTTTAATAAAAGTCCTAAGTTTAGGTAGACTTCAAAATTGAGGGAAGTGTGGCTAAGGATGACAGATGCAAATCATTTTATCTTTAATCTTAATTGTACCTCTCTAAAGAGCAAACAACGGGAATAAATGATCTCCTACAGGATTCCATCCGAAAAGGATACCAATATTACTTTGTGAAAATAACTAATCTCTTTATTTGCATGTGAATTTGTTTCTTTATAAAAAAAAATAATTTCTCTCCAAGGGACTTTGCCAGGCAGTTAGAAAAGTGGCATGGAAATTTCTTCTAAACTATCTTCCATGGGATAGTACAAAAGAAGATAGAAGGCTGCTAACCAAAAGAAAAATGTAAGTCTTTTTGTTTGAAAAGGTGAATGCTACAGAGAAGAGTTTCCAATTCATGCAAGAAAATGTATTTCTGTTTTTTCCAATGTAGTTAAGGGAGTACATACTAGAATTGTCTGCTTTAGTCAATTATTCAAGAGTCAAGAGTGTTTCTTTGTCAAATGTGTTGACAATGGAACATTGAAATTCTTACTTACAGCAGCTTAACAGGCCCGTAAATGCAATGCATGCAGATAATGTATAATAATTTTAAATAAATGAATAAATAACTGCAATACGTGCAAAAAAATACAAAGTCTGTGGTGCGACCAAAGACAATACACAGAAGTTCATAGTTGCTGAGTTCAAGTGTTGTGCAGAGTTCAAGTGCCTGATGATTGTGCATTATATTTTTATTAAAGCAATGAAATTTAAAAAAAAAAAATGTTTTCCAAATTTAAATGAATGGTAAGACTTTGCGGTGTGACAAAAGCAACGATTGGCATATTTTAGTTTTGCTTGTGTTATTTGTTGTGTGTAGAGATGAATACTTCAGGATGAAGTTACAGTGGAAGTCAGTCAGCGAAGAACAGGAGAAAAGAAATACAAGATTAAAAGACTACAGGAGCCTCATAGGTAGATTGATCTGTTTTCATTAACTTTGCAAATTTGGAAAAAGCAATTATTTACCTGTGACAATTTTTATGCAAATTGTAATATGAATTACAAAGTATTTAAATATTTGGTTGACAGTCACTTGCATTAATCATGGCACACAAATATAAAATTCAAACTACCACTTCCTATCCTGTATTCCAACTGTGTGCCTTGACAGCAGCTTTCCTTTTCCCGTGGCAATATGTTGTACTTCTGATCTGAGCAGTTTTGTTTTGCTGCCAAAATGTCAGGAACCGAGAAGGAACCGCGTAAAGTCCTCAAATATTATATTTCAGTTTGGGCTTGATTTTAATCTAAATTGATTTCTAGTTTATTAACAAACTACATAACTATCCACTTAGCTGTTGATACTATGGCAATATGATGTTTTATTATCATAGATGTCTATTTTCATGAAAGGAGCTGTGGTGTACTATCCACTGGTTTTATTCTGCTAAGCTATAAACTTCAGAAGCTAACTCCATGGACTTGAATCAGTGATTTGCATCTTTCCTTACCATAGCTTAACTACAAGTGATGTGATCTTCCATTTGTTTCTTTCAGTGGTTAGATTCTTGTCTTTCTTTGGTCCTGAGCTTCATCTCATTCTTCACTGACCTTGCTGATGTCATCAAAATAAGCATTCATTTTGCTGATGATCATTCTCATCATAATGAGACATTGTGTTTAATTTCCTGCCTGAATGACAAGTGAGGACAAAATTACTGAAGTGATAGACAGAAGGGAAACGTATCACTAGGCATAATCAGCACTAAGAATAACAAGACAATAATTTTGTTGAGCAATTATTTTCTCATGCTCTGAAATTACATCTCATATAATTATATATTTCGATTACAAACACTCATCTTCATAACTCAGTAATTGCATTGAAGTCCAGATAAGCTGGATAACTATCTGACTCCGAAATATCAATGGCACTGGCATCCAGAATTGGCTGTTATTTCCCCAGTGCACTTCCAAATCTTTCCTCGAAGTGAAACAACACATGGCAAGTTAATGATACTTTTTTTTCATATTTTCATAGCTAGGTGACATTTTAAAATCAAATATTATGAATAAAACACACTTTTAAGGTATTGGTTTAGTTAATTTATCCATTCCTGACTCATTTAAGTAAAGTAAAGTATCCTTTATTGTCATTCAGACCTTTCGGTCTGAACGAAATTTTGTTACCTTGCAGTCATAACATATAATAAAAAACAAAACACACAATAAACACATATTTAACATCCACCACAGTGAGTTCACCAGGCACCTCCTCACTGTGGTGGAAGGCAAAAAGTCTTAAAGTCTTTGTCTTCTTCCCTCCTTGATCTCCCTCTGCGCTGAGGCGATCCAGGCCTCCGATGTTATCGTCCATTAGGCCCGCGGCCGAGCCTCCGAAGCCGGGCTGCCGCCATCGCCGGAACGCTGGAACACCGCCACACCTCTGAAGCTGGGTCGCCGCTGGAGCACCGCAGCTCTGAAGCCGGGTCGCCGCTGGTACGTCGCTGGAGCACCGCAGCTCTGAAGCCGGGTCGCCGCTGGAATGCCACAACTCTGAAGCCGGGTCGCCGCTGGAGCACCGCAGCTCTGAAGCCGTGTCGCCGCTGGAGCACCGCAGCTCTGAAGCCGGGCCGTCGCTGGAACGCTGGAACACCGCCACACCTCTGAAACCGGGCCGCCGCTGGAACGTCGCAGCTCTGAAGCCGGGCCGCCGCCGGAACGTCGCTGGAGCACCGCAGCTCTGAAGCCGGGTGGCTGTTGGAACATCGCTGGAGCACCGCAGCTCTGAAGCCGGGCCGCCGCTGGAACGTCGCTGGAGCCCCACAGCTCTGAAGCCGGGCCACCGCCGCCGCTGGAAGCTGGAACGCCGCCATAGCTCCGAGGCCGCCAGCTCCGCCATTAGGCATCAGCACAGACGGAGAAGGTGACGGGGACACAACAAGAAAAGTCGCATCCCCTTGAAGGGAGAGACTAAAACCCTGTTTCTCCCACCATCTCTCTCTCCCCCCCCCCCCCCCCCCCCCCCCCCCCCCCCCCCCCCCCCCCCCCCCCACCACACATACACAGCCTAATAAACCAAAATTCTAACTAAAACAAACACAAGAAAACAAAAAGAAAAGAAAAAACAGACGGACTGCAGGTGAGCCGCAGCTGCCAGCTCTGAAGCCGGGTCGCCGCTGGTACGTCGCTGGAGCACCGCAGCTCTGAAGCCGGGTCGCCGCTGGAGCACCGCAGCTCTGAAGCCGGGCCGTCGCTGGAGCACTGCAGCTCTGAAGCCGGGCCGTCGCTGGAGCACTGCAGCTCTGAAACCGGGCCGCCGCTGGAACGTCGCAGCTCTGAAGCCGGGCCGCCGCCGGAACGTCGCTGGAGCACCGCAGCTCTGAAGCAGGGTGCCTGCTGGAACATCGCTGGAGCACCGCAGCTCTGAAGCCGAGCCGCCGCTGGAACGTCGCTGGAGCCCCGCACCTCTGAAGCCGGGCCGCCGCCGCCGCTGGAAGCTGGAATGCCGCCATAGCTCCGAGGCCGCCAGCTCCGCCATTAGCACAGACGGAGAAGGTGACGGGGACACAACAAGAAAAGTCGCATCCCCTCGAAGGGAGAGACTAAAACCCTGTTTCTCCCACCATCTCTCTCTTCCCCCCCCCACCACACATACACAGCCTAATAAACCAAAATTCTAACTAAAACAAACACAAGAAAACAAAAAGAAAAGAAAAAACAGACGGACTGCAGGTGAGCCGCAGCTGCCAGGCAGCGCCGCCACTTCCGGAATTTATTCCACTAAGAAACATTTCTATGTGACTATTCATGTTGTTTACTGGTATGTTTAAATGAAATAGCATTTTTTCAATCAATAACTATCAAATTCTGAATTATACATGCTCAATGAGTCCACATATTAATTTTGTATCCGTGAAAATCAAACATTTTCAACTGTGATGATTTTGCTTCTGAAAGTATCTTTCTGAAATGATTTAACACTTTAATTGGTTTTGTTCCTTGATGCTGTTTTAGTTGGATCCTTGCCAGTGCATAAATCTCTGATAAGAACCTTTGCAGTGCTGTGGTTTAAAAAGTGTGATATTGTCATTGTTGATTAAATAATTTAATCTTGGAAATGGATAATGTAATTCACTGAATAATAAGAGTAATGCCGAAAATTATACAAAGATATTGTTTAAATTTGCCAACATATGGAAGCGCTTTATTTGAAAGACAATATATTTTCATTGTATCTTAATGTCAGAAAGTAGTAATTGTAAAAAATGTAATCATTCTTTTTTTGGAAAATAAACATTTTAGAGAAAGATGTCAACAGAACAGATAGAACAAATCCTTTTTATGAAGGACAAGAAAATCCCGGATTGATTCTATTGCATGACATCTTAATGACCTACTGCATGTATGATTTTGATCTTGGTGAGTATTATGTTCTATGAAAAGTCGAAACAAAGAACTGCAGATGTTGGTTGACAGAAAAGACTCAAAGTGACAATGTAAGTCAGCAGGTCAGGCAGCGTCTCTGGAGAACATGGATAGGTGGACATTTCAGGTTGGGATCTTTCTTCAAACTGATAACCTGGCTTTGTCCTGTCCCCACATCTCTTCCAGCTGTCAATCAGTCTGAAGAAAGATGCCATTCTGAAACGTCGCCAATCCATGTTTTGCAGAGATGCTGAGTAACCCCAGCACTTTCATGTTCTGTGATAACTATGTTTGGTTTTATTTACTGTTATTTACATATTTTTAAATCAAGTTAGTAGTTTTAGCTTTAAAAATACAATATATAGTTACATTTATCTACCACAAATTATTCAGTGTTTCTAATGTTTAAAATGTGTTTAAATGAAAATATTGGAAAGGCAAGACTCAAATACAGTGGCTGCATATTTACATGAAATATTAAGCTATATAGATATGAAACTCGTACTTAAGTCACAGTTCTCAAATAGTTCAGTAGCTGTTGGGTTTGCTAATTAAGGAAGGTAATTTTAATAATACTAAATATTTTAATTTTTAGGCTATGTCCAAGGAATGAGTGATTTGCTTTCCCCTATTTTGTATGTTATGGAAAATGAAGTGGATGCCTTTTGGTGCTTTGTAGCCTTTATTGAACAAATGGTAAGACTTCAAAGTCGCTAGAAGTGAATGTTTTTTTAAAGAAAGTAACTTAGAGGTGTAATGTCCATATTTTTTTAATGGATGTTCCTCACCAGATGAATCTGAATACACCATTTAACTTAGAAGTAAAAGAAACTGAGCAACTCTGAAATGCATGTACAATATACAAGCTCATCAGGCAAGTAGTACAGATGCCAGGTTTAGAAATAGTTCTGTGTTTCAAAAGTTACCTCAAAATAATGAACAGTGGAGGGTTATTACCTTGTGGCCTCCCCAAAATTATAGTAGTGAGGCCAGAGATATTACTGTTACTGTTTCCTATATGCCTGACCATGCATACTGTACATCACATACACAAAGGCCTTTTCTAAGTGGCTTACCAATGGAGAAACATAAGAGGCTGGAAAGGGGAGATAATTGTTAGCTAGGGTAGATAAAGAGGGCCAGAGCTTCAATACTCAGGAGAACTCAGGACTTTAAGGTATTTTGGATCAATGGCAAGTAGTAAGCTTGGGAATTAGCTAATGAGGGTGAGAGTGTTCAGGGCCATGATGTCTTACTGAGGAAGATTTTGAGCCAGTTAGATAGTGCAATAAAGAAAGATAACAGTGGGGAACTGTTGCTGGAATCAACAAGTATTTACCTTAAAAAAAATCACATTATGGAAGGTTGTTGGAGCATTTCTTGGGAGGACCTATCAATTGAAGGATGTACATGGCCTACTCTATGGCAAAGGATTAAGCCAAATTGGTTATCATGCAGGCTTCATGTAAATGAATGGAACAGATCAAAATGTGCAATGCACACCAGGTACCTCTATGCATAGATATGTGAAGCATGAAGGACTTGGAATACTTTTAGTATTCTGTTAAGAACAGCTAAGTTACAGCTAAGGCTTTTGACTAGATTCTCCCCTCAGCATACAGACATTGCACAGAGGAAGTATTTCTGAGCATTTTGTTGTGTCATCTATTTGGCATTAACATTTTATTTACAGTAAAAAATAATTTCAGAGTGTTTAATACAATTTATAAATTAAATGACATTTTTAATTAAATGTATAATTTTTATTCCTTTAATTCATAATTAAAAGAAACATTTGGTGTATGTGGTTATCCACAAGGATTGGTTAATTTGTAAGACGGATATGTTTTGTCATTCATAATTCAGTGAAAACTATCAATGGATTTGATCAAATTATAACAAAGGACATGCTTCCTTTTGTTTTACTCTAGCATTGTAACTTTGAGGAACAAATGCAAGGCATGAAAACAGAACTATCACAGCTGAGTACATTACTTAAATTGCTGGATCTTGGGTTCTGGAATTATCTTGGTAAGTATAATAATATTTTAATGTTTTTATCGAAAGGAGCTAAACTCAAACCTCTTAAACTCAAACCTCTTAAAATCCCGGCATTCCCTCTCTCTCTATCCCTCCCCCATCCAAGTCGCACCATTTTCTTATTTTCACCCAACAAACAGCCAACAATGGCCTGTTTTCTTTATCATCGTTACTTTTTTGCATAGTTTCCATTCATTGTTCTTTATCTCTCCTCATCATCTCCTCTATCTCGTTTCCCTTTCCCATGACTTTCAGTCTGAAGAAGGGTGTCGACCCGAAACGTCACCCATTCCTTCTCTCTAGAGATGCTGTCTGTCCTGCTGAGTTGCTCCAGCTTTTTGTCTTCAGACTGTGGTATAAACTGTGTTTTATTATCATATATCCCAAATAGAACAATGAAATTCTTACTTGCTGCAGCACAACAGAATATGTAAACATAGTAAACTGTAAATAATATGATAAACGAGAGAGAGAAAAGTTCAGTGTGTGTGTGTATATATACACACATACTCACATATATTTGTATATGTGAGTATATAAATAGACCTTGTTTTTTAAAATATATTAATGTTGTGAATGTAGCTTCTTAATTTAGTTATACCATCGTATCTTAATAAGCCTAAAGATAATTTTATTTGCACCTATTTTGGAGGATGTAAAGAAGAATCCAAGAATAGCACTGTTAGCAAAGCCATTTGGTCCACTGATAATCTCGATCCTATGAAGAGCAATCGGGTTAATCGCACACTTCTAACTCTTCCTCCATAACTTGCTATTGTTTACCTGTGTTTTACCTAGTCCCCTTTTGAATAGAATCTATTGCTACCACCTGATTTGTAAAGAGAAAAGTTAAACTGATGCACCAGATATTTTCTCAGATGGATAGCTAAGACTGCAATTTGAGGAAGAGGAGAGATATTCTCCAGGTTTAATTCCTTGCATAACTTCAACCAAACAGATTAACACCATTTATCTTGTCTTGTTATTTGTGACACCTTTCTGTTCCAAAATTATTTGCTAATTTCTTTGCAAAATGAGGCC
Organism: Okamejei kenojei; assembly: GCA_035221665.1. Classification (NCBI taxonomy): domain Eukaryota; kingdom Metazoa; phylum Chordata; class Chondrichthyes; order Rajiformes; family Rajidae; genus Okamejei; species Okamejei kenojei. The sequence continues at coordinate 15,692,294 of CM069149.1, read as the reverse complement.
TTTTTTGATAAGTTTAATGTGATTTAAGTTTGTTATTTGATGAAAAATATGGACAAAACACTGTGCAACATAATTTTTTACATCAACCTGTTCGACCAGATAAGAGGATACTTAACGAGTAAGTTGTTTTCCTAGAATCTCAAGAATCTGGATATCTCTACTTCTGCTTCAGGTGGCTTCTGATTCGGTTCAAAAGGGAATTCAGCTTTCAAGATACTCTTAGAATTTGGGAGGTTAGAATAATTTTTTGTGAATTATATGTATGAATGCACTTTGATCTACAATTTATTTTCAAAGGAAAGTTGAGGACATTTTTTGTTTTTAGTCCATTTTTATCTGAAGGAACAAAAGATTCTTTAATCTGTTGATTTTTCAACTGCTTTTTGCAGTGTAGTAGTGAATATTGAGAGCTACATTATAAAACTCCAGTAACTCGTTCCAACATATGTTTTGTACTGGACGTTGCACATTATAGAGTAGGTTAATGTTATTTTTAAATCTATGCATTAATGATGTACCATCAATGGAAATCAGTTTATTTTTTACTGCAGATATATTTTGTTTGAATTGAATCATGCCACCAGTATAAAACATGCATGATATTACCGAAATTGACATTCCTAAAATATTTAAGTGAGATCCTTAAAGAACATTCGTTTTGCTATCTCTAAGCAAAATATTTTCCACTTTCATCGTCTCTTTTGGCAGTTTTCAACCCGGCGTCAAAAGCTATTTGATCATTAATCTGTGGACACTTTGTAGAATGTCATCAAAAGCTTGAAAAGTAAACTGCAATAGAACCAGCTTGAATAGGGGATAGGGGCTTTGTGATAACTGTGAATGATGCAAAGTTTTACTGTTGGACTGTTTGATCTGACTATGCATAATTTCTTATTTACTTCAGCAGATTTTTTAATTAAGTTTAGGTTTCGGGAGTTGAGTCAATTTTATTTATTATGTTTTTAATCAGATGTTGAGCCACACTCTCTATGCATTTTTATAGGTTATGTGGACTGGATTGCCTTGTCAGAATTTTCATCTTCTGATATGCTGTGCTATACTAGATACCGAAAAACAGAAGATAATGGAAGACCATTATGGCTTTAATGAAATTCTAAAGGTATGGATTTGCTTGAGAACTATAAACTAAGGAAGAAAGATTCTAAGGGGTGTAAGAGGTGACCGTGGCTGACAAGGAAAGTCAAGGACAGTATAAAACTAAAAAAGAAGACGTATAACATAGCAAAGATGAGCAAGAAGCCAGAGGATTGGGGTACTTTAAAATACAACAGAAGGTAACTAAAAAGGCAATATGGGGAGAAAAGATGAAGTACAAAGGTAAGCTAGCCAAGAATATAAAGGAGGTTGGTAAAGGCTTCTTTAGGTATGTGAAGAGGAAATGATTAGTTAAGACAAATGTGGGTCCCTTGAAGACAGGAACAGGTGAATTTATTATGGGGAGCAAGGAATTGGCAGACGAGTTGAACAAGCACTTTGGTTCTGTCTTCACTAAGAAAGACGAATAATCTCCCAGAAGCTCTAGGGGACAGAGGATCTAGGGTGACGGGGGAACTGAAGGAAATTCACATTAGTCAGGAAATGGTGTTGGGTTGACTGATGAGACTGATGGCTGATAAATCCCCCCAGGCCTGATGGTCTGCATCCCAGGGTACTTAAGGAGAGGTCTCTAGAAATTGTGGATGCATTGGTGATCATTTTCCAATGTTCTATAGATTCTGGATCAGTTCCTGTGGATTGGAGGATAGCTAATGTTATCCCACTTTTTAAGAAAGGAGGGAGAAAGAAAACGGGGAATTATAGACCAGTTAGCCTGCCATCCGTGGTGGGGAAGATGCTGGAATCAATTATTAAAGATGTTATAGCGGCGCATTTGGATAGCAGTAACAGGATCGGTCCAAGTCAGCATGGATTTATGAAGGGGAAATCTTGCTTGATTAATCTTCTGGAATTTTTTGAGGATGTAACAAGTAAAATGGATAAGGGAGAGCCAGTGGATGTAGTGCAGCTGGACTTTCAGAGAGCCTTCGATAAGGTTCCATGCAGGAGATTAGTGGACAAAATAAGAACACATAGTATTGGGGGTAAGGTATTGTCAAACATAGAAAATTGTTTGACAGACAGGAAACAGAGTAGGATTTAACGGGTCCCTTTCAGAATGGCAGGCAGTGACTAGTGGGGTACCGCAAGGCTTGGTGCTGGGAGCACAGCTATTTACAATATAAATGATTTAGATGAATTAATTAAAAGTAACATTAGCAAATTTGCAGGTGACAGAGCTGGGTGGCAGTGTGAACTGTGAAGAGGGTACTGAGGATGCAGGGTGACTTGGACAGGTTGGGTGAGTGTGCGATTGCATGGCAGATGCAGTATAATGTGGATAAATGTGAGGTTATATACTTTGGTGGCAAAAACAAGAAGGCAGATTATTACCTGAATGGCGATCAGGAAGAGGGGAAGTACAACGGGACCTGGGTGTCCTTGTACATCAGTAACTGAAAGTAAGCATACAGGTGCAGCAGGCAGTGAAGAAAGCTAATGGCATGTTGGCCTTCATAACGAGAGGATTTGAGTATAGGAGCAAAGAGGTCCTTCTGTTGTACAGGGTCCTAGTGAGACCACACCTGGAGTATTGTGTGCAGTTTTGGTCTCCTAATTTGAGGAGGGATATCCTTGCTATTGAGGGAGTGCAGCGTAGGTTCACGAGGTTAATTCCCGGGATGGCGGGACTGTCATGATGAAAGAATGGAACGACTGGGCTTGTTTTCATTGGAATTTAGGATGAGAGGTCACCTTATAGAAACATATCAAATTATTAAGGGATTGGACAAGCTAGATGCAGGAAACATGTTGCCAATGTTAGGGGAGTCCAGAACCAAGGGCCACAGTTTAAGAATAAGGTGTAGGCCATTTAAAACTGAGATGAGGAAAAGCTTTTTCACCAGAGAATTGTGAATTTGTGGAATTCTCTGCCTCAGAAAGTAGTGGAGGCCGATTCACTGGATGCATTCAAAAGAGAGTTTGATTGAGCTCTTGGGGCTAGCGGAATCAAGGGATATGGGGAGAAGGCCGGAATGGGGTACTGATTGTGGATAATCAGCCATGATCACATTGAATGGCGGTGCTGGCTCGAAGGGCCAAATGTCCTACTCCTGCACCTATTTTCTTTGTTTCTAGTGAGCAAAGCCATGCATTATTCATATTTTTCCGATCAGTATATTAAAGTCATTTACAGCCATGATCTTTATTTAAATGGTATTGTATTGATTTTACCTTTCTTCATCCATTGGTCATATATTTGGTATCTGGTGTCACTAAAGTTTAAAGTGCATTGCTCTTTCCAAGTTGACTGTGGATTTGGTGGCTTGTTTGGTCATTTCAGAGGGTAATTAACGAGTCAACCACTTTGGGGAGGGGGGTTGGAATCATGTAAGTGGCATTCCAGGTAAGGATGGAATATTTCCTCATTGAAGAAGCCATTATGGAATGTTAAAATAACAAATAATTGTGTATTAAACTGGATTTAAATTCCCCAGCTACCATGATGGTGTTTGAATGTGTTTTTCTGGACTCGGGTCCAGTAACTGACAAATGTGCCTCTACTGAACCTGCCAGATTGCACAAAGGATATTTTATTTTTATTATCTTCAGCACATCAATGAGCTGTCGTTGAAATTGGATGTAGATGACGTGCTTTGTAAAGCAGAGGCAATTTACAGCCAAATGAAAAATTGCAAGGTTAGTAATACATTTAGATGAATTTAACTTTACAGTTGCAATGAATGCACTGAAAGCGACAAAGTTCTGGGATTATTCTTGTATATTCTTGACTTTTTCTTAAAATAGATTTTCGTACTGCAGAGTTAGAGCATGATAAAGTTTGAAAATAAAAGTTGGAAGTTATTAATGATCTTCTGATAATTTTCATTGAAAACATTTTAATCAAATAACAATTACATTTGCAAACTCGTGGTTATCTGTTGTCATGTGACCTTATCAGTTAATGTAGGGAATCTGCCGAAATTTCTGAGAGAAAAGATTTACCATAGCAACCTTAGATTACCATATTTCAATTTCCTGTATGTTGTCATTGTCGTCAAAGTCATGTTACATTTTTGAAATTAATACTATGAGCATATATTATATAAAATTGAAATAACTTCAAATTAAAACTCATGACATTTTTTAATTCATCTTTTCATCACTGCAGGAATTGCCGCAGGCTGTCGCTGAGATTCTTGGGCTGAAGGATAGTACTATCGTAACCCCAGATCTGGAAACTGGTGTGTCAGAAACAAGAGTTACCAAAACTCCCTGGAAGACAAACCATTCAAATGCACCAGCAACCTCCCTTACAGAGGCGAGTGAAGATTTAACGGGGTATAGAGACACTGCTCAAAATGGGCACAAAATGACAGTTGTTGAGTGAAACTAACGGCTGCAACTTTTTGAAATCCATGAGATGCCACAATTTGTTTACTTTTTGCTGAAGTCCTGGTCGGTGACACATCAGTATTTGGATTGATCAATGGGTTTAGTTATGTGGTGTAAGAGAATGATAGGACATATTGCAATTCCAAGCATTTAAAATGAATGTAGAGGAAATACGTTTTTCTAATTACTTAAACCATAATGGCCTTCATTGGGTAATGCATTTTTCAGACCATGTCAAGCACTTGCATGGATGCTGGAAAACAAAGAATTTGTTTTGTATTGATATAAAAAAATATTTTGTTAATTCACGGAAGTTTATCCAGTTAGTGTATGGTTTTATTTTTTTAAAGGATTTCTTTTTCTCAGAAATGATTAGAGGACTAAAATTCATAATTAATTGAATTAAAAATATACAAGATTAAATTAAATTTGGCTCATCCAATCCACAGATGATTAATTCCATCTATAACAGGGCATCCTATGTGATAACTTGCATTTTCATGTGACCAGCTTTTGTGGGAAGTGAGACTTTTTGGCAAGCAAATGTACTGGTTAGGTGATAATAAGCTATCGTTTTTTTTGCAAAAGCTCTACCAATTTAATTATTTTAAGTAATGAAGCGATGTTTTGCGCTGCCCTCTGGATTTGGAATTAGCTATTCTAATTGTTCTAATGTGATTGCTCACAAGAGTATAGAAAATGATCTGTGATTACTGAAAATGGGACTGATTAAATTAATCTACAGTGGTGTAAGAATGTCCTAACTATTTTTTTGTCACTGCCGTGTTATATGCTGTGTCAATTAACAAATATTTATATTATAATGTTAATAATAATGCCAGAAGATGATTTGATTTACCACTTTAACATATACTTGCAAGATCTGAAGTTGATTGACAGCATTACCTTTCAGGATCCCAGTAAGGTTTCACATGTAGTAGAGTTGATCACATCTGCCAAAAATGCTTGCTCAAATTACAATTAACAGCATCCTTAGTAAACTAACAACCCCACTCAAAAGTTCCCCCAAAATATTTGTATACTTTTCTTCAGATGACAATATTTGTTGAGAAGCTTAATTTTTAAGCTGTAGCATTGCTGGTCCATACTTTAATGTATGGTACAATAAAGCACATTGAATAAATCTATAACTTGATTTACCTTATGCTTTTTAATGTGTTAAGAATGTACAGTGGCAAATTTTCTAACATTGTAAAAAGCCTGAAAATTTGTATTCTGAAAATATGTATAAAAATGTAATATATAACTTTCCTCTCTATAATAAGTAGTTTGTTTTCACACCACCAATTTGTTGAGCAAATGAGTTGGAAAGAATCCTGTTTGTGCTGTTTGCATGTTACTGCAGAAAAAAATCTCTTGCCTTTTAAATATAGTCTTTTTTACATGGGAAGAAGACAATTACAATGAAATGTTTATAATGTTGTCCTTCAATTGAATAATGAAAATGAAACTTTTAAATATAATGTCATATTTCTGAGATTATTAGTTTTTGCTAATAAAACTTGGGGTGGATGTTTCAATGTAGTTACAAAAGGGATAATGATGGTCTTCAAGTTAAGGTTCTGAATCTTAAGAAAGTTAAAGAAATTAGAGAAAAAAGGTGCCAATGAAATATATTTGATGAATAAGATTAAGAATCTTAAGACATGTATTGGAAGAACAAACAGGTGACTGGGGAACAAGTGAGTCTCCTTCGGGGCCAAAGGGTTAACCTCTGTGTGGAGCTCGGTGATGTGCCTGGATCACAAATTCATATTTCTCATCTGCATTCACCAAGAAGGATAATGAAGATAGAGTTCAGAGAGTGCTACATAAATCATCTGGTGAGGGTTAAGGAGGTGGTGCTAGATGTCATGGGCCATATAAAAGTTAGCCACGGGTGATGTGACAGAAGACAACTAATGTACAGAAGTACAACTAATGTTGTTCCTTTAGAAGGGCATCTGGGATTAGCCAGATAACTAGAGACCAGAGAGCCTTATATCAGTGGTAAGAAAATTATGAGAGACATTTCTAAGGGATTATATGTTTGTACATTTGGAAGCACTGGGGCTGAACTGGATTAACCAGCATGGTTTTATGTGTGAGAAATCCTGCCTCATTAATGTAATTATTTTTGAAGAGGTAAAGAAGATTGAGGCCAAGGAGGTAGATATTGTCCATACGGATTTAAGTAGGCATTTGACAAGATCCTGCATATAAGTGCTGTTCCAGTAGGTTCTAAAGCACCATGGGATCCAAGGTGAGCTAGCCCATTGGATCCAGAATTGGCTTGGGGACAGTATGTAGTGATACTGATGCTTTTCTGACTGGATGTCTGTGACCAGTGCTGTACCACAGGGATTGGTGCTGGGATCTTTGGGATGTATGTTTTAAAGTCTTGGTTGTGGATGTGGGAGGTATTAGTAAAAACATAGAAACATAGAAATTAGGTGCAGGAGTAGGCCATTCAGCCCTTCGAGCCTGCACCGCCATTCAATATGATCATGGCTGATCATCCAACTCAGTATCCCGTACCTGCCTTCTCTCCATACCCTCTGATCCCCTTAGCCACAAGGGCCACATCCAACTCACTCTTAAATATAGCCAATGAACTGGCCTCAACTACCCTCTGTGGCAGAGAGTTCCAGAGAGGTTTGCAGATTACATGAAAGTTGGATCTGAATATAGGAATTATGTAGGTTTGCGGATTACGTAAATGGTGTGGATAGCAAAGAAGATTGTACAAGGCAAGAGCAGATTATAAATCATATAATTGTGAAAAGTTGTGGAGCATTGGCAGATGGAATTTAATACTGACAAATATGAAATGATGAATTTTGGTAATTCAATTAGTAGTAGGGCACAGAGTAATTGGTGGGACGTCACTAAATGTTGAGGAACAGAAGGACGTTTGGATTCAAATTCATATGACCTGCTTGCCTTCATATGTTGAGGTGCAGAATATAAAAGTTAGGATGGTGTAACTTTACTGCTTAGACTGTGCTTAAAGTAAAGTGTGCAGTTCTGATCACCACTCTGTAGGAAAGGTATAAAATACGACCAAAATGCTGCAAATGCTCAGCCAGTCATTCACATCTGTGGGAAGAGAAACAGCTAATATTCAGGTTGAAAAGACTCTTTGTCAGAATGCCGGAGGAGAGAAAATAAATGCATTTAACAGGAGGGAGTGCGACGGTTGGGGATGTCTTTGATAAGATAAAACCAGGATGGCCATTGGGATAAGCTGGAAACATGGCGATCTGACCAATTAGTTGAATTAGAACAAATAAGGGCTGCACCGTGGTGCACTGTTCAAGCTGCTGCCTCACAGTACCGGGAACCCGGGTTCCATCCTGACTACGGGTGCTGTCTGTACCCCTGTGACCGTGTGAGTTTGCTGTTTTCTCCCATATTCCAAAGGTGTACTGATTTGTAGGTCAATTGGCTTAAGTAAATTGTAAATTGTCGCTAGTGTGTAAGATAGTGTTAGTGTGCGACCGGATATTCGCTGGTGGACACAGACTCGATGGACCGAAGGGTCTGTTTCCACGCTATATCTCTAAAGTCTAAAGAGTGAATGGGAGCAGTTAAAGAGTGAGAACATGAACAAAACAATGTGGGAAGTTGTACCCAGCAGGTTGGGCAGGTTGGCCCTGCACTACCAGAAAATAAGATAAGAGGCGAGGAATAAAATCCTGAAACAATATCACAGATGGACGACTGGTACAAAAAAAAAGAAGTTACAGATGTTATCATTGAGGCCAGAAGCTGAAATGTGCACAGATGGAAGATGGGGTGACATTCCTTGCATTGGGACTCATTGTAAAAGCCCTGTCCCACGGTACAAGTTCATTCACGAGTTCTCCTGAGTTAAAAAAAAATAAAACTCGTGGTAAGCACGGAGAATGAACGTAGCGGGTACATCGGAGCTCGGGGACGTCTCTTAGCGGCTCGTAACGCTAACGGCAGGTACTCGGGAAGACTCGCTAACGGCAGGTAAGCTCTGGAAGACTCGTGAAGATTTTTCAACATGTTGAAAAAAGTCCACGAGAGCCCCGAGTATCGACGAGTGGCCATTACCGTAAATCTCCGAGTTCGAATCAGGGCAAACTCGGGAGAGCTCTTGGAATGAACTTGTACCGTGGGACTGGGGTTTAACTGTGAAGGAGGCCACAGACTGATAGGTGTGGGCCTGATTAGGCAGGCAACAAGGATCAAGCATTTTTAATTCTTACCAATCCAAATAAATAAATTGCAGAGTTCTGGTCAAAGTTACTAATGTATGTTTATTTGAATGATGTGGGGTATGAACCACAATAGCAAATAAAATATTTGCATTGAATGGGTCGCTCTTTCAGAGAATATGCACAAATCTTTGGGTAATTTTCTTTTCTATGTTATAATAGTAAGATTAAATGAGAACTTACCAGTTTGAAGTTTGATCTTGATTTTATGAGGAATTACGTTGGTGATTACGTGAAGAAGACCCGCCAGGCTGCATGCGCACCAATCTTCAAAGCAGCAGTATGAAATCACAAAAACAACACCGAAGTACATAGTAAGATCAGTGATTCGAGAACTACCATATGACCTTTTATGAGAGAGGGTTGGGCATGGCGGGCACGTAATCACTAATGTAACTCCTCATAAAATCAAGATCAAACTTCAAACTGGTAAGTTCTCGTTTAATCTTACTATTTTACTTCGGAGTCATGTGAGTGATTCCGTGAAGAGTTCAAAGCTTTGTGATTTCATGCCGCAGATTACAAACTTGGCATCCCACTGCATTGATTGACTCGAATGAGAAATAATGCATTAGTAGTAACATTGCATTCAATGTAGTAATAGGGTTTATTTAATAACATAAACAAACGACAGTACTCTTTAATACCAGGGCATTTAAACAGAACTTAAAATGGCATTGACAAACAGCCCTGGATCAACAATCGGGCGATGATAAAAATTCTGAAACATCAGCTCATTTGCCCATCCGGCGACCGCCATAATATGGTCGACGGGCACGTCCTTCGCTACGGCCGCCGAAGTAGCTGCTGCCCTAGTGGAATGAGATGTAAACACATCTGTGTTAATCAGGCACGTATCGTCAGGGTAGGCACTGCCTACCCTGACTAAAATTTTAACATAGTAATATAATAACATAGTCAATATAAATAGTAAAGGCATGGGAGAATTATGCCTATATAAGAGATCGATCTCTTAGGCAGACAATTCTCCGTGCCTTTCATCCGCAGCGCTTGTAACACAAGAAGGTCTGTGCAGCCCACGTGCCGTCAATGCTGCCTGAAGCCGTCAATTTCAAGCGGAGCAGAAGGCGGCTGAAATTCTGCCTTTGCAGCACTGCGCAGGCGCAGCATCCTACTGCGCATGCGCAGCGCTAGTTTCTTGGCGGGGTTTTCAAATATGGATTGTCATTATTTTAAGTGTATCTTAGGAAACAGAGAGAGAAGAATGGAATTTGTGTACCAATAACGTGGTAAGTACATTTCTTGGTGCTTTAAAAAAAAAACTATTTCCCGGGGTGTGGGGGTGGGGGGAGAGTTCCTTTCACAGCGTTTTGGGAGTCTGGCCTGGGATAACGTTGCGGGGAGGGCACGAAGGAGGAGTTGTGAAGGAGGGGATCGGGATAATGCCACTTGCGACGCTCCTTGCACGGAGCCACTGCATTGAGGATGGGAAGAAGCAGCTCGGGTGGGCTTTGAGCGGTCCTGTCGCCATCTCAGCGCCTTCTGCCGGCCCCCGCTCACCCCTGGCAGCTCTCCTTCTAAAAACCTCTCTCCTGCCGCTCACCGGCCTCACTCATGTCCCGTAAATCCTTAAATTCCAATTGAGGTTACTCGGCTGTGGGAATTTAAGGATTTGCGTGAAGAGGCTGACATGAGCGAAGCCAGCGATTGGCAGGTGTGAGGTGTTCAGGCGGAGAGCCAGAGGTGAGCGGGCCGGCAGAAGGCGCTGAAATGGCGGCCAGTTCTGCTGTCGGCTCCCGGTGGCCGCTCGCAGCTACCCGAGCTGCTTCTACCCCCGGCCACAATGCGTGGTTTCGCGCCCGGAGAGCTGCGGTGAGTGAGTGAGTTACTGCCATTATCCCCGATCCCCTCCTTCTCAATACTCATGCCCTCCCTGCAACTTTACCCCTGGCACATACGCTGTGAAAGGAACTCTCCCCCCAATTGGTCCCTTGAGCAAGTGTTGTCATTCAATAAGATGACAACTGATTCAACTTTTCCCTATGCTCCCGTTTTTCCCACCATCTCTCCACCTGCCATCATCACCCACCCATTAAGTAATTAAGAATAAAGGAGACTAGGAAGCCTTGGGCAAATTGAATTGTTACTGGTTTTATTTTTATTTTTTATTTTTACGGAGTGAACAATCTGCGCATGTGCGGTTTAATTTTTTTTTAAAAACCCGACTGAGTGCCTACCCTGAGTAATTACTCACGGCATGTGCCTGGTGTTAATACCTGCATCAATCAAAACTTGTTTCAGCCACCTGGAAATAGTGTTAACTGATACTCTTATGTGTTTTTTTTATAACTGATAAACAATCCTGTCTCCATATTACGTAAATTCTCTGTCACTGCATCAAATGTGTTTTTACGCATAAAGCTGGATCTGTAGGATATGCTGCAAATACTATTTTAAACCCTGTGACACCTGGCCTGCTCTGTTTGAGGAGGTGGTAAATGTAAAACGTAACATTGTCTGCAGCAGTTTCCATTCTGTCGAACTGTAATTTTTGTAACGTCTGTACCCATTGTGCTGAAACCAACGCCATAAGCATGGCCAATTTAATGGTAATTTGGCCAACGTCAAAGATGATATAGGAAACCACTCACGTAATTTCTTAAGGACTATACTTACATCCCAAATAGCCATATATCTAGGTTTTGGAGGTCTGGAATTAAAAATGCCCTTCATAAATTGAACCACAAGAGGGTGAGATCCAATTGCATGATTGTCTGATTTCATCACTAAATATGATGACAAAGCACTTCTTGCTGTATTGATTGCACTATAACTTAGTCCTTCATCATAGTAGAGAGTTGACAAAAATTCCAAAACATGGGAAATACGTGCTGTACAATAATCAATATCATTTTGTACACAGTAAAATTCCCATTTCTTTACATAGCAAAAATACTGCTTTTGAGTACTCGATCTCCAAGATGCAGTAAGCATGTCGACATTTCGACCCGACAATCCTTGCCCCAGATATGACCTTCTTAGAATCTGCAAATTAACAAATCAATACGGTCAGACAACGGATGACATTCGCCAGTCACTGGATTCACCAATAATTCCTTTGTTTAGGAACAGCCATCAAAGGTTGTGTCATCAGCTGTCGGATCAAAGGATACCATGGCTGATTAGGCCAGTCGGGTATTACCAGTACCCCTGAAGCATTGTCCTGTTTGATTTTAAGCAGACATCGATTTTATTAAACAAAGGTGGAAATGCATCAATATACATACCACCCCAATTCAGCGAGAAAGCGTCAATCACTACTGCCCCAGAATCTGGTTCCCATGACACATATTTGGGAAGCTGGTGGTTTAGTCTAGATGCGAACAAGTCGACATTTGTTAGAACAATTAGCTTTGAGCCCATGAAATGCTCCTAAAAGCTCTAAATAGTTTATTCCCCGTGTCTGCAGAAGCCCAGCTTCTTCTAAACTCCATCTTCCTCCACCACTTGAACTTGTGTCAGTGGCACCCCATCCAAGTGCACTTACATCAGTCTGCAAAACCATGGAAGGTTGTTCCAGCTCTATTATGCTAAAACTACTGGAGACATGTTGAATCCACCATAAAATATCAGTAATTGCTTCAGCTGATAATTGCATGGGCCTATCATAATGCCCAATTTGTACTTTAAGTGTCTGTTCTTTTGCTCTTTGTAATTGCTGATAATGCAAAGGCCCAAATTGGACTGCTGGAAAGGCTGCTACCATTTTCCCAAGAAGCCTTGCCGCTTGCCTAATTGAAGGTTTACACTTGTTTAAAAGTGTTACACAATCGTCAATTAGCTCTGTACTTTTTTTCAATTGGCAAGGTATTTACCATTTTGATAGTTAATTGAAAACCCCAAATAATCAATTGTGGTAATTGGTTTAAATTTGGATTTTTCCAAATGAATGACAAACCCAAGTTTTTCAAATGTGGATTTGACAACTGCCACTGATATTTCGGCTAAAGCTTTTGTTTGTCCAATTATTAAAATATCATCCAAATAGGCCATAATCACATGACCCTGACCTCTAAGCAACCCCAAAATTGGTTTTAACAATTTAGTGAATACTGTAGGGGCTGAGGTCAATCCATTTGGCAGTGCCTTATACTGCCATAATTGATTCATCCAAATGAATTTAAAATACCTTCTTTGCTCGCAATGAACAGGCACTGAATAATAAGCATCCTTCAGATCTATTGTAGCCCTATAACATCCTTTAGAAATGAGTTGTTTGGCCGTAACCAATGTTTCCATTTTAAAGTGTCTATAGAGTACAAATGTAATTAATTTTTTCAGATCCAAAATAATTCTACATCCTCCGTCCTTCTTAGGACGGGGAAAAATATTTGACGCAATTTGACGGACTTCATGGACCGACTTTTCAATTACACCTTCGTTATATAATTTTGTGAGTTCAGCTTGAACCTCTATTACCTCTGTTTGTGAAAAATGAAATGTTCTAACAGGAACATGTTGGAAAGGTAAAGTAACATTTGGAATAATTTCAATCCAAAACCCTTGAATTACACTCCTGATAAATAGATCTGACGTAAGCTGCTTCCATTCGTTATAAAAAAGCAGTAATCTACCACCAATTTTTCCTTGAGTTACATTTAATATGTTTTTATGAGAACCAGGTCCACTTACCTCCCTGGTGACTGGTACACCCTGCTGACTCCAGCCTCTGGCAGTAGCCCCCATAGTCGCTCGTGCTCCCACCGAGGGATACCATCCACGCCCTGTGCTGAGGACCGGCTTGTCCCTGGAGTAGCCCCGGATGCTGAGGTGGTTTTGTAGGGATACTTTCTCTTCAGCTGTCTGCTGGGCATCATTGGTCTCATCAGACTCATTGTTTTAGCATCTTCATTTATTTCTTTGACCTGTTTGGTTAGATCTGTGCCAAACAGCAGATCAGGTGGTTAAATACTTGCTCGCTTACAAAGCGCAGCATCTGGGATTAATGGTGGGCCTTATAGCCCTTTTCCTGAGACCATTGATCTCCAAATGGGTGTTGCATAACAACCCTAGAGCCTCTTGGTGTGTTCTGGTCACAAAACCACCATCCATTGTTCTTGCGAACGCTGTAATACCAGCAGCCAATAATTTTTAAATTCTTTGCATTTTTATTTCTTGGTTTTGCATACTGGGTCCCATCTGACCCCAGATGACTTGATTCACCGTTGGAACTTTTAATACTTCACAGTTGCTTGGAGGCTCATGTTTTTTGGCTGTGTCATCCATAGTAAGCTCCTGAAGTTGATGAGACACCATGTAATTTATTGTGGTAGCCAGCTCTTCACCTAGCGGCTCACCTGCTCCTGATTGGACAGCAAATGGAAATGCCAGTGGTGGAAGATTTGGTAGTTCTGTTTCTCCTGGCTGAACTTCCCCATCAGAATCAGGCTCAGGACTAATCCGGCCCATTACACTCTCCTCAAATTGATAAGGAATCTCTGGCAGCATTGTTGCTGCTGGCGCTTCTTTTTCTAAGCGCTGACACTCCTTCTCTTGGAGTGAAGTTCTTTGGAGGACTGTATGCAACAGTTCCTCCACTTGGGGTGTACACACTCTATCCAGCCCCGGTGAGGAATCATCCCCCGACTCCGTGGGCCTAGCAGACTTATCTGTTGCCTTGTGCCCTAATGGCAATAACTTTGTGCTGTGTAGCACTAAGTCTGCAGTCGCTGTTTCTGTACTTAGAAGCAGGGCTTCCAAGCCTGAGCTGCCGTGGCCGGCTGGAACGCGCCGCTTTCCCTTCCCTGTTTTTTCCATGCTAGCACTCGGTATAGCGTACCGGCCAGCACGGATTCAAGCTCCAGTGGAAAGTTTTTAAAAACTTACCTGGAGTCTGTATACTTACCGCTGGAGGAGCTCCGTTCCTCGCAGCCTCCGTGCGTCAATGCGGCTGACGTAGTGGTGCGCATGCAGCCTGGCGGGTCTACTTCACGGAATCACTCACGTGACTCCGAAGTAAAATTTACAGTCCCCGCCATAATGTTTGGGACAAAGACCCATCATTTATTTATTTGTCTTTGTATGCCACAATTTGAGATTTGTAATAGAAAAAAATCACATGTGGTTAAAGTGCACATTGTCTGATTTAAATAAAGGCATTTTTTATACATTTTGATTTCACCATGTAGAAATTACAGCAGTGTTTATACATAGTTCCCCCATTTCAGGACACCATAATGTTTGGGACACAGCAATGTCATGTAAATGAAAGTAGTCATGTTTAGTATTTTGTTGCATATCCTTTACGTGCAATGACTGTTTAAAGTCTGTGATTCATGGGCATCACCAGTTGCTGGGTGTCTACTCCGGTGATGCTCTGCCAGACCTGTAGTGCAGCCATCTTTAGCTTATGCTTGCTTTGGTGGATAGTCCCTTTCAGTTTTCTGTTCAGCATATAAAAGGCATGCTCAATAGGGTTCAGATCAGGTGATTGACTTGGCCACTCAAGAATTTACAATTTTTTAGCTTTGAAAAACTCCTTTTTTTGCTTTAACAGTATGTTTAGGATCATTGTCTTGCTGTAGAATGAACCACCGGCCAATGAGTTTTGAGGCATTTGTTTGAACTTGAGCAGATAGGATGTGTCTATACACTTCAGAATTCCTTATGCTACTACCATCAGCAGTTGTATCATCAATGAAGATAAGTGAGCCAGTACCTTCAGCAGCCATACATGCCCAGGCCATAACACCCGCACCACCGTGTTTCACAGATGACGTGGTATGCTTTGGATCTTGGGCAGTTCCTTATCTCCTCCATACTTTGCTCTTGCTATCACTCTGATATGTCAATCTTCGTCTCATCTGTCCACAAGACCTTTTTTCCAGAACTGTGGTTGCTCTTTTAAGTACTTCTTGGCAAACTAACCTGGCCATCTTATTTTTGTGGCTAACCAGTGGTTTGCATCTTGTAGTATTTCTGTTCATGAAGTCTTCCACGGACAGTGGTCATTGACAAATCCACACCTGACTTCTGAAGAGTGTTTTGGGATTTTTCATTATTATATGGAGAGAATTCTTCTGTCATCAGCTGTGGAGGTCTTCTTTGGCCTGCCTGTCCCTTTGTGATTAGTAAGCTCACCAGTGCTCCCTTTCTTCATCATGATGTTCCAAACAGTTGATTTTGGTAAGCCGAAGGTTTGACTGATATCTCTAACAGTTTTATTCTTGTTTCTCAGTCTCATAATGGCTTCTTTGACTTTCATTGGCACAACTTTGGTCCTCGTGTTGATAAACAGCAATAAAAGTTTCCAGTGGTGATGGAAAGACTGGAGAAAAGACTAGGTGTTGAGAGCTCTTTTAGACCTACATTGTATAAAAATGTATAAAAATGGTCTTTAATGAAATCTGACAATGTGCTCTTTAACCAGCTGTGATTTTTTTTCTATTATAAATCTCAAATTGTGGAGTACAGAGGTAATTAAATAAATGATGGGTCTGTCCCAAACATTATGGAGGGCACTGTATATCACTTGATCAGAAATACATCATTTAACATTTCGGATTGGCACAAAATGATGGAGT
This sequence comes from Okamejei kenojei, assembly GCA_035221665.1. Classification (NCBI taxonomy): domain Eukaryota; kingdom Metazoa; phylum Chordata; class Chondrichthyes; order Rajiformes; family Rajidae; genus Okamejei; species Okamejei kenojei. Next base: position 15,676,051 of record CM069149.1, on the reverse strand, counting down.
AACTCTGCGGGTCAGACAGCAAATCTGAAGAAAAGGAATAGGTTATGTTTCGAGTTAAGACTTCTTCAGAATGAGAGTCAAGGGAGAAGGAAACTAGAGGTATGAAAAGGTACAGAACAAATTTAAGGTACAGAACAAGGAATCTTCCGGCTCTGATTTTTTTCTGTACCTTTTCATACCTCTAGTTTCCCTCTCCGCTGACTCTCAGTCTGAAGAAGAGTCATGACCTGAAACCTCACCTATTTCCTTCCTCTGGAGATGCTGTCTGACCTGTAGTGTTACTCCAGCATTTTGTGTCTATCTTCGGTGTAAACCAACATCTGCTGTTCCTACACATTTTACATTTTGGATCCGTCCAGCAATCTAAAATCCTGTAAATGCACATGCAGTGTTATACCAATGAGTTAGCAGAGCCTATGGACATACACAAAGTTTGAACTCTATTTTTGATATAATGGTTTGCCTCACTTTTAGGAAAGCATTTATAAATGACCATGTTTAGTTTGTAAAGGCAATTATAGGGAGACCGATGATACTGTAGATTTAATTTCCTGTTTCCCAGGAAATTAAACAAAATGGCAACATCTTTCTATTTATATCTCACATTTATTTGGTACACCTGTTTGTGAAATTTGGTCATTTTTCAATTTTTTTAAATCTGTTTGAGAAGATTTATTGTGCAGCATTCCAGAACTGATATATTCCCTGTCATTCACAAGGAAATTAATTTTTTTATTAAAAAGTGTGGAGCAAGAACCTTGTCACAGACTCGTTTCCCACAGGAAGATACTGGTTCGGGTAACATTCTTCATTATTTGTACTATACAGGTATGTATATAAAATAACATTGATCTTACATCAAATTATTGTTTCTTACATTATAGAGATTTCATCCATAATATTTCAGACAAAATAAATGAACTATTAAAATTATATATTCATTTGCAGAACATGTTATTCATACTTTTCATTATATCTACTTTGATAATTTACATTTGATTTGGCAGTTGATTTTGCTTCCTAATTTATAAATACAAAACAGATATATCTCACTTCCATGACATAGAATACCTATTTATTCATGAAAAGTACACGATTTTCAATATTTTTTTTAATTGTTTGCATTTTAAGAGAGTTGCACCTGGCACTCTATCTAATGCATCAGAATTAATCAACAATTTACAAAGTTGACGATTGTTAGCCTCAAGTCTAAATCTGGACTGGGCATTGCTACTTTTTAATTATTTTGTTTAGTTTATATTAAGGGAAATTAACAGCAGAATTTGTCACTGGTCGAAGTTAAGTTGAGAAAGGATCCAGAATGGCTAATATCTGTTTTCACCATTATAGACATTACCAGAATGCTGAATATCCCAAATATCTATGTGCAAAATGAACAAGGAAATTTCAAGAAGTTACAATCAGACATAAAGCATTGACAAAAAGATTTCCGCCGGGGCTAAGTTCGGATAAATATGTGATGTGCTTTTTGGGGAAATCGAGAAAATTTGCAGTGCCTTCCCTCCTGCGATGAAACGTGTTCTGTAGATCACCTGGAATTTTATCTGTGAAGGAATTTCCATTACACTGATTTGAGGGTTTTTTCCCCCCAATCTCAAAATGTAAAGAATTTCATTGAAAGGGGATGTTTGCTTTGAACCTCTGAACTAGATTTCCCAAAGAAAGCAGGATTGCATATATTTTGGCTAACTGTCTTAATGCTGCTCAGTTTGGATTTGCTGCAATCTCATGTTGCTGGTGCCAACCTTGCAGGTGGCAAGATTTTCAAAAACTGCTGGGACTAGTTCGGGTAGGACCGTAGGAAGGAAGTGCAGATGCTGGTTTACACTGAAGATAGACACAAGATGATGGATGCTGGCGAGTTACTCTAGCGTTTTGTGATTATCTGGAACTAATTCAATAGCTCCCTCTAGAGGTCGACACTATCACAAAACTAAGTTGACAGCTCCATTCAATTCACTGCAAGCAATACGATACAACAGCAGCCAGAAGCACCGCAGACCGCAGGGCCGGCGGTCGGAGCTCTTATCCAGGCGTCCCCGGCGAGGGACCATGCTCTGCTCTATGATCTTTGCTGATAACTGCCCAGGAAATCATTTTAGTGGAAGAGCGTGTGTTTAAAATGGCACAGAGCCAGATCTTGCCAAAGAAGAGTACAAATATTCCAAATATATCCTTTACTGATTGTCGTACGGAACAAACATTCTTCACTCAGTCTAGACTTGTAAATAAGCGACAACCTGATACCACCCAGGAAAGTTACTTACATAAGAAAATAGATTAAGGCAAAGTTAACGTAAAAATCAGGAAACGACGCGTGATGATTTATGATTGGATTGTGCTTTAGGATTTTGTTGGAATTGCTGCTAATTTTCCTAAACTTTGCATTTAAATAGTAAGATTAAGTGAGAACTTACCAGTTTGAAGTTTGATCTTGATTTTATGAGGAATTACGTTGGTGATTACGTGAAGAAGACCCGCCAGGCCCTATGCGCACCAATCTTCAAAGCAGCGGTATGAAATCACAAAAACAACACCGAAGTACATAGTAAGATCAGTGATTCGAGAACTACCATATGACCTTTTATGAGAGAGCGTTGGGCATGGCGGGCACGTAATCACCAATGTAACTCCTCATAAAATCAAGATCAAACTTCAAACTGATAAGTTCTCGTTTAATCTTAATATTTTACTTCGGAGTCACGTGAGTGATTCCGTGAAGAGTTCAAAGCTTTGTGATTTCATGCCGCAGATTACAAACTCGGCATCCCACTGCATTGATTGACTCGAATGAGAAATAATGCATTAGTAGTAAACAATAGGGTTTATTTAATAACGTAAACGACAGTACTCTTTAATACCAGGGCACTTAAAGAGAACTTAAAATGGCATTAACAAACAGCCCTGGATCAACAATCGGGCGATGATAAAAAATTCTGAAACATCAGCTCATTTGCCCATCCGGCGACCGCCATAATATGGTCGACGGGCACGTCCTTCCCTATGGCCGCCAAAGTAGCTGCTGCCCTAGTGGAATGAGATGTAAACACATCTGTGTTAATACCTGCATCAATCAAAACTTGTTTCAGCCATCTGGAAATAATGTTAACTGACACTCTTTTATGTGGTTTTTTATAACTGATAAACAATCCTGTCTCCATATTACATAAATTCTTTGTAACTGCAATGTATTGCATCAAATGTGTTTTTACGCATAAAGATGGATCCGTAGGATATGCTGCAAATACCATTTTAAACCTGTGACACCTGGCCTGCTCTGTTTGAGGAGGTCGTAAATGTAAAACGTAACATTGTCCGCAGCAGTTTCCATTCTGTCTAACTGTAATTTTTGTAACGTCTGTACCCTTTGTGCTGAAACCAACGCCATAAGCATAGCCACCTTTATGGTAATTTTGGCCAACGTCAAAGATGATATAGGAAACCACTCACGTAATTTCTTAAGGACTATACCTACATCCCAAATAGCCATATATCTAGGTTTGGGAGGTCTGGAATTAAAAATGCCCTTCATAAATCGAACCACAAGAGGGTGAGATCCAATTGAATGATTGTCTGACTTCATCACTAAATATGACGACAAAGCACTTCTTGCTGTATTGATTGCACTATAACTTAGTCCTTCATCATAATAGAGAGTTGACAAAAATTCCAAAACGTGAAATATGTGCTGTACAATAATCAATATCATTTTGTACACAGTAAAATTCCCATTTCTTTACATAACAAAAATACTGCTTTTGAGTACTCGATCTCCAAGATGCAGTAAGCATGTCGACATTTTGACCCGACAATCCATGCCCCAGATATGGCCTTCTTAGAATCTGCAAATTAACAAATCAATACGGTCATATAACGGATGGCATTCGCCAGTCACTGGATGCACCAATAAATTCCTTTGTTTAATAACAGCCATCAAAGGTTGTGTCCTCAGCTGTCGGATCAAAGGATACAATGGCTGAGTAGGCCAGTCGGGTATTACCAGTATCCCTGAAGCATTGTCCTGCTTGATTTTAAGCAGACATCAATTTATGAGACAGAAAGGTGGAAATGCATAAATATACATACCACCCCAATTCAGCGAGAAAGCTTCAATCGCTACTGCCCCAGAATCTGGTTCCCATGACACATATTTGGGAAGTTGGTGGTTTAGTCTAGATGCGAACAAGTCGACATCTGGTGTTCCATATTTGGCAATGATGTCTTTGAACACATCGTGATTCAGCATGCATTCTATGTTGTCATGGAATTTCCGTGACCTGGTGTCTGCCACTGTATTAAATTTTCCTGGCAGATAAATAGCTGAGAGCCAAATGTGTTTATCAATGCACCAGATCCAGATTTGGTTTACCAGTCTGTCACAAGATACCGACTTGATACCGCCCATGTGATTGACATATGCAACTGCCGTGGTGTTATCAATCTGGAGCTGAACATGCAGACTGCTCTTGTTAGAACAATAAGCTTTGAGCCCATAAAATGCTCCTAAAAGCTCTAAATGGTTGATTCCCCATGTCTGCAGAAGCACAGCTTCTTCCAAACTCCATCTTCCTCCACAACTTGAATTTGTGTCAGTGGCACCCCATCCAAGTGCACTTACATCAGTCTGCAAGACCATGGAAGGTTGTTCCAGCTCTATTATGCTAAAACTACTGGAGACATGTTGAATCCACCATAAAATGTCAGTAATTGCTTCTGTTGATAATTGCATGGTCCTATCATAATGCCCAAATTGTACCTTAAGTGCCTGTTCTTTTGCTCTTGGTAATTGCTGATAATGCAAAGGCCCAAATTGGACTGTTGGAAAGGCTGCTACCATTTTCCCAAGAAGCCTTGCTACTTGCCTAATTGAAGGTTTACACTTGTTTAAAAGCGTTACACAATCCTCAATGAGCTCTGTACTTTTGTCACTTGGCAAAGTAATGACCATTTTGATAGAGTTAATTGAAAACCCCAAATAATCAATTGTGGTAATTGGCGTAGGTTTGGATTTTTCCAAATGAATGACAAACCCCAGCTTTTCAAATGTGGATTTGACAACTGCCACTGATATTTCGGCTAAAGCTTTTGTTTGTCCAATTATTAAAATATCATCCAGATAGGCCATAATAACATGGCCATTAACCTCTAAGCAACCCCAAAATTGGTTTTAACAATTTAGTGAATACTCTCGGGGCTGAGGTCAATCCATTTGGCAGTGCCTTATACTACCATAATTGATTCATCCAAATGAATTTAAAATACCTTCTATGCTCGCAATGAACAGGCATTGAACAGACATAATAAGCATCATTCAGATCTATTGTAGCCATATAACAATACTTAGAAATGAGTTGCTTGGCTGTAACAAATGTTTTCATTTTAAAGTGTCTATAGAGTACAAATGGATTTAATTTTGTTGGATCCAAAATGATTCTACATCCTCCGACCTTTTTAGGACGGGGAAAAATATTTGACACAAATTAATGGACTTGATGATCCATCCGCCTTTTCAATTACAACTTTGTTATATAATTTTGTGAGTTCAGCTTGAACCTCTATTTCCTCTGTTTGTGAAAATTAAAGTGTTCTAATAGAAACATGTTGGAAAGGTAAAGTACCATTTGGAATAAATGCAATCCGAAACCCTTGAATTACACTCCTGATAAATAGATCTGAAGTAAGCTGCTTCCATTCGTTATAAAAAAGCCGTAATCTACCACCAATTTTTCCTTGAGTTACATTTAATATGTTTTTATGAGAACCAGGTCCACTTACCTCCCTGGTGACTGGTACACCCTGCTGACTCCAGCCTCTGGCAGTAGCCCCCATAGTTGCTCGTGCTCCCACCGAGGGATACCATCCACGTCCCTGTGCTGAGGCCCGGCTTGTCCCTGGAGTAGCCCCGGATGCTGAGGTGGTTCTGTAGGGATACTTTCTCTTCAGCTGTCTGCCGGGCATCATTGGTCTCAACAGACTCATTGTTTTAGCATCTTCATTTATTTCTCTGACCTGTTTGGTTAGATCTGCGCCAAACAGCAGATCAGGTGGTTGAATACTTGCTGGCTTACAAAGCGCAGCATATCTAGGATTAATGGTGGGCCTTATAGCTCTTTTCCTGAGACCATTGATCTCAAAATGGGTGTTGCATAACAACCCTAGAGCCTCTTGGTGTGTCCTGGTCACAAAAGCACCATCCATTGTTCTTGCGAACGCTGTAATACCAGCAGGCAATCATTTTTAAATTCTTTGCATTTTTATCTCTTGGCTTCGCATACCGGGTCCCATCTGACCCCAGATGACTTGATTCACCGTTGGAACTCTTAATACTTCACAGTTGCTTGGAGGCTCGTGTTTTTTGGCTGTCTCATCCATAGTAAGCTCCTGAAGCTGATGAGACACCATGTAATTAATTGTGGTAGCCAGCTCTTCACCTAGCGGCTCACCTGCTCCTGATGGGACAGCAAATGGAAGTGCCAGTGGTGGAACATTTGGTAGTTCTGTTTCTCCTGGCTGAACTTCCCCATCAGAATCGGGCTCAGGACTAATCTGGCCCATTGCACTCTCCTCAAATTGATAAGGAATCTCTGGCAGCATTGTTGCTGCTGGCGCTACTTTTTCTAAGCGCTGACACTCCTTCTCTTGGAGTGAAGTTCTTTGGAGGACTGTATGCAACAGTTCCTCCACTTGGGATAGGCGTGTACACACTCTATCCAGCCCCGGTGAGGAATCATCCCCCGACTCCGTGGGCCTAGCAGACTTATCTGTTGCCTTGTGCCCTAATGGCAACGGCGCTGTGCTGTGTAGCACTAAGTCTGCAGTCGCTGTTTCTGTACTTAGCGACTGAACAGGGGTATGAGGCAGGGCTTCCAAGCCTGAGCTGCCGTGGCCGGCTGGAACGCGCCGCTTTACCTTCCCTGTTTTTTCCATGCTGGCACTCGGTATAGCGTACTGGCCAGCACGGATTCAAACTCCAGTGAAAAGTTTTTAACTTACCTGGAGTATGCATACTTACCGCTGGAGGAGCTCCGTTGCTCGCAGCCTCCGTGCGTCAATGTGGCTGGCGTACTGCTGCGTATGCGGCCTGGCGGGTCTTCGTCACGGAATCACTCACGTGACTGAAGTAAAATCGTCTTTAGAGTGAAAAGTGGCTCCTGGTCCCAACTAATCAATGCTCAGAATAGCACCTTCAGCACAATAATCTTTAGTTGCTTGAGTTGAAAGATGGGTGAAATCATTGGATCAAAATTCTGGAAGCCACCACAAGATGGCTTTATCACAAGGACTGCAATTGAGGGTGACAGTTTACCACGTTTTCTCAAGAACCAAAATGGCTGTACAGCCATGTATAACAGCACAGGTTTGCCCAGGGGTCACGAACGCCTGACTACAGCCCGTGTTCACGAGCATATGTTTGGGAGACCAGCGGGGGGAGTTTTGCCACTTGCTGCAGGGCTGCAGCCTTCTGCTGTGTAGATCCCTGGAGGAAGGCGAGGATCGTCTTTAACATTCAAAAAAACAACATACATTCAGTAGGTCAGGCAGCATGCGGGGAGTGAATGGCCAGATGACCTGCTGGGTCGGTACCCTTCAGATGCTTCCAAACGCTGCCTTACTCCAGTACGTTGAGTATAGCTCATGATTCCAGCATATGCAGTCTCTTGTCTCTCTCTGGATCATCTTGACATTTCTGGCAGAAGATGGTTGCAAATGTTTTAGTCTTTTGCATTCACCTACTGGGCTCTGTCATCACTTAGTTTAGTTTAGTTTAGAGATACAGGATAGAAACATGCCCTTCGACCCATCGAGTACACCCCAGCGCATCGATCACTGTTAACACTAGTCCCATGTCATCCAATTTTCACATCCACTCCCTACACACTTGGGGCAATTTACAGAGGCTAATTGACCCACAAACCCGCATATCTTTGGTATGTGGGAGGAAACCAGAGCACCTTGAGGAAAACCACGTGATGATGGGGAGAACATGCAAACTCCACGTAGACAGCACCCAAGGTCGGGATCGAACCTGCAACTGCGACACAGCAGCTTTACTAGAGTAGGTTTATTCACAAACCATCCTCCTCCACATTGTTTAATTGCCCTTTGCCGTTTCACCACTGGATATAACCGCACAGCAGAGCTTTGGTCTGATTCATTGGATGTGAAGTTGTCTTACACTGTAGCTTCAGCAGGCTGGGAACACATTCTGGTTATGTGCTGCTTCTGATAAACCTTTCTAAATCCTCAAGATCAGTCCTCAAGCTTGATGATAAGATGAGGTATATGTTAGGTGGTTATGGGGAATGCATTTCTACTGCTTGGATCCATGACACCTCATGATTTTTAGCTAAAATAAATACAAAAATGCCAGAACAACTCAGGTCAGGCAGCATTTCTGAAAAGAGTTAATGTTTCAGATTAAAGACCCCATCATCAAAACTGGGAAAAATCGCTAGCAAGTTAGTTTTGAGATGAGGATGAGAGAGGGATGGATAAAACTGAGAGAATGTCTCTGAAAGGGTGGAGTGAGGATTAAATTGTGATAGGTTGTTGATGAAGCTACCTGGTTTTTAGATTAATGAGCATCAAAAACTGCAGATACTGGAAATCAGATTTTTTTTTTTTTAAATGATAGAAAACCTCAGCACATCAGACAGCATTTGTGGAAAGAGAAACAAATAACATTTCTGGTTGGGATCCTTCATCAAAGCAGTTCTGACAAAGTGCTGGAGTAACTCAGTGGGTCTGGCAGCATCTCTGGAGAAAATGGATGGGTGACGTTTCAGATTGGGACTTCTTCAGGTCTGAAGGGTTCCAATCCAAAACGGCACCCATCCGTTTTCTCCAGATATGCTGCCTGTCCCGCTGAGTTACTCCAGCACTGTATGTCTATCTTTGGTATAAACCAAAGATACAGTTCTGACATGAGGTGTTTCTCTTTCCATAGATGTTGTCTGATCTGCTAAGTTAAGCATTTTCTGTTACAATACTACTACAATACCGTTTATTTTCATTTGAACCGCATTGAGGTTCAAACGAAATTTAGTTTCTGCAGTCATACAAACAAGAAAAGAACCAAGACACAATTGACACAAACATCCATCACAATGAATCTCCTCCTCACTGTGATGGTAGGCAAAGTCTTATCTCTCCCCTGCACTCCCCATTCTCCCCCCGATATCAGAGTCAAAGGCCCCGGCGGGCGATGGTAAATAAGTCCCGAGGCCATTCAGGCCTCGCTGGGCGATGCAAGGCCGCGCTCCGGGTCTTGATGTTAGAGCCCCCGGCAGGCGCTAGCAAGTCCCGTGGCCATTAAAGCCGCGCCCGGCGATGTAAGGTTATAATTGTGATTAATTAATGAGGACAGTTAGAGAGAGTTAAATCTGTAGAAGCTGTGAAATACAGGTCAGAGCTGCAGGAAATGTCCATTACATTAGACACTGTTGAAGGAGAGAGTCAAGCTTAGTTTCTACTACAGATAGAAAATCTACAGCAGAATTAGCCAGCTTTGATAGAAACAGAGAAAGCAAGCTCATTAAATTGGTTAATTTGATATTGAGTCCGGAAGATGGCATGATTTGTCCTCATGATTGCAACTGCTTGATCCATTTATTTATCTCAGAGGCCATGGTATAATGGCTCCACACATACCCTCCACTGTCTAGAGTTGTAGAAGACACAAAAGAAAATAGTTGTTATTAGAATCATACCTTATACATAACACTGATGCAGGCAGTTTCACTTTCATTTATTGTCACCTGTACCGAGATAAAGTAAAAAGCTTTTGTTGTGTGCTGGCCAGTCAGCAGAAAGACAATACATGATTACAAGCAATCTATTTTTACAGGGTATAGATTCATGATAAGGGAATAACATTTAGTGCAGGGTAAAGCCAGCAAAGCCTGATCAAGGATAGTTCGAGGGCCATCAAGAGGTAGACAGAAGTTCAGAACTGTTCTCTGGTTGTGTCCACAGAAACCCACGTTCAACCTCCTTCAGCTCATCCATCATTGAGCCATTGGCCCAGAAGCTCCCTATAACAAAGGCTGTTTTCATTCCAGTCTTGATGAATCAAAGATAGACACAAGTGCTGGAATAACTCAGTGTGTCAGGCAGCATCTCTGCAGAAAAGACATGGATGGCATTTTGCGTCGGGACCCTTCAGACTTAATTCTTGATGAATTAAATTCTCCCCTCAGATCAAGAGTTGAGGATATAAAGGCCAGTCTAGGTAAGGTGGTCAGATTTCCCTTTTCATAACACTCCAGTAGTTTAATCAATACCGTTATTGACACCAACCTTTTTTTAAAAATACAGGTACATAAAACTAATTGAATGTAATTTCTCAGTTATAACAGGATTTGAACTTTGGATAATTACAAGAGACCTTATATTATGAATCCAGAACATGGTCGCCACGCTTCCGCACTAATTGTTTGCTCATTAAGGGTCAGATTGGACGGTGGTCTAGTGATTGGGAGAATTATGAAGTTGCTTGCACAACATCTATGCATTTTTCCCTGGTACAAAACCGACACCTAGAATTTTCCTTCAACATTAATATTTACATCATGTCCGTTAGTTATCAGTGAAATGCGTCATTCTTTCACTTTAATCCAGGACTGATACAAAGACTGATTATCCATGTCCTATAATTTCCTCTGCAAAATATTACAATTCAAATAAATCCAGGAGATAAGATATTATCAATCTAATATGTATGGCTTTAAAAATATTTCTACGTGTAACACTTAGACTGATTATATACTTCCACATCAGTTTGGAACAGGAGGTGCTGCTAAAACATCCATCAAATGAACTTGTTTATGAATGTTTTTCAGCCCCAAATAACCTAACATAATAATTTGCAGCAAATACTCAGAGGGTCTTCTGTTAAGAGCCAAGAGTGTTTTATTGTCATATGTCCCAGATGGAACAATGAAATTCTTACTTACAACAGCACAACAGAATATGTAAACAATATAATAAACGAGAGAGAAAAATAAGTTCAGTGTGTGTATACACACACACACACACACACACACATACACACACACACACACACACACATATATATCATAAATACATGTATATATACTCACACACATACGTACACACAAAAAAACAAACAATAATAATAATAGTTATGTAATAATAACAATGAGTGCAATAATACCAATAATAGTCATGTTGTTCAGACCTTATTTGAGGTTGTAGCATTTAATAGCCTAATGGCTGTCCAGAAGAAGCTGTTCTTGAACCTGGCCATTACAGTTTTCAGGCTCCTGTACCTTCTTCCCGATGGCAGGGGAGAAACGAGTGTGTGATCAGGGTGGTGTTGGTCTTTGATGATACTGGCTGCCTTTTTGAGGCAGTGACTCTGGTAAATCCCTTCGATGGTGGGGAGGTCAGAGCCGGTGATGGCCATGGGCAGTGTTTACAACTTTTTGCAGTCTTCTTCGCTCCTGGGCATTGAAGTTGCCGAACCAGGCCGTGATGCAACCAGTCAATATGCTCTCTGCTGTACACCTGTAGAAGTTTAAGTGAATCCTCCCTGACACACCAAATCTCTGTAGTCTTCTCAGGAAGTAGAGGCATTGATGTGCTTTCTTTATAATCAGAACAAGTAAAACCAATTGCCCGAGGGCATAGAGGGTGATGGGGCAAAGGTTAAAGGAGGTGTGCGGGGCAAGCTTTTATTGCACAGGGTGATGAGTGCCTGGAACGTGCTGCCAGGGTTGGTGGTTGAAACATACGCTTGTGGCATTTAAAATACTTGTGGATAGGAATATAGATATGCAGGGAATGGAGGGATATGAATTATGTGCAGGTAGATAAATCATGGTCTTGGCATCATGCTCCGCACAGACATGGCGGGCTGAAGGGCCTGTTCTTGTGCTGGACTCTTCGGTGTTCTATATCTCTGCTGTACTTCTGGATGACAGAATATCCAATATCAGAATATCCAATGTCAGTCACAACAACACCTCCTCTCAGTGCTGCATTCCAGGAGCAATGTCCTCTCCATTTTACCAAATTAAATGCTGCCGAACCCTACATTGATCCCTCTTCAGTCTTCCTAAAACCAGGATTGTCCCCATCCCTAATTAATGATGTATATCTTTGGCTTTTTTAAAGTAGCATGACAGTAAAATAGAGTCATATAACGAAGCATATAGTCATAATAGAGTAATCTGTAACAAAGCATTTAATAAGTAAGATCAATGGTCAGGGTTGACAAAAATGCCAGAGAAATTCAGCGGGTGAGGCAGCATCTATGGAGCGAAGGAAATAGGCAACGTTTCATGTCGAAACCCTTCTTCAGATCAATGGTCATGTTATTTGTGTTCCAGGACAAAAAAAAACAGACAGTTCTATGCAACAGTATGTAGAAACAAATGACTGTAGATGCTGGTTTATACCAAAGATAGACACAAAGTGCTGGAGTAACTCAGCGGGTTAGGCAGCATCTCAGCAGATAAACGATAGGTGACGTTTCGGATCAGGACCCTTACTTTCACTCTAAAGAAGGGTCCAAAACCTTTCTTATTTTCTCCGAAGATACTGCCTGACCTGCTGAGTTTCCCCAGCACTTTGTCTCTGTCTATGCAACAGAATTGCAGTTTGACTTACACAGTCAATGTAATTAAACATCCCCAATAATATTACACTGAGCATTTCTCCACATGGTTAAGAATAAAAAATATGAATATATGTAACACCTGAGAAAACATCAAAACACATTATAGTTAATGAAGCAATGTAGAAATGACACTCTCCTGGATCTCAGAAAATATTGCAGCCTATGTGTGCACAGCAAACTCCCTAAACAGCAGAATGATATTGACCAAAAAAAAATTGAACATTAACAATTTGTTTTTGTTTTCTTAAGAACATATAGTATTCACTAAATATCCATTTATATCTGAAATGGATTTAGGATGCGTGAGTTTTCTAATATAATCTAGAAATGTCCAAGATATGGTCCACAAAATTCCTGAACCTGATCTATAATGTCCCAGCCTATTCATTCCTTTTTCATTCACTTCCAAAATAACATTGAGAGCTCACGGTGCATGACCCTGGACTTGATATTTTCCCTATACCTTTTCTAAACCAGGCTTGCTGCCATTTCTAAACATCCATTCTTGACTCATCTGTGGATTTCAGAGGCTCAAGTCAGCCAGAAACACTGCAACATTATAAAACAATTTACCTTTGCCGATGGTTTTGGAGGGACATGATAGCATCGGTGTTGGTACTAGTACCAGCAGCATACATACTTTGTCCTTTAAGACACTGAACCCACGAGGTAGTTTCTGAAGAGTGAGATGGCTACCAGTTGATGTAGTGTTGACACTGAGCTAGCAACGCCACTGTTGTCATTTTGTTTCATTTTCAATTGACTGAGGAGAAAGGAACAGTACAACAAAAATCATTGTATTCCACTATTTACGTTTTTTTTTGCTCTGCAGCCTTCTCTGCGAGTCACTCCCCTTATGGCTGTCGGGTCATTCGCCCAACAATGTCAACCAAGGGTAACATTCAAACCAGAAATTACTCCCATCCTGTGGCACCCCCCCCACCCAATCTCTCTGCTGTTAGATTTAAACAAAAAAAAAGTCAAAAGTACAGTGACAATCCTCCCCCCTGTCCAGCTGAGCCTTTGTTTTGAAACATCCAGCAGCTGCCCCATGATTTGCCCCGTCCCTAACACAGGGACCTATGTAACTATGGTAAACTGATTATTCCCTAATTCCAACTACATTAGTGTTGGGAGGAACTGTAGATGCTGGTTTAAACCGAAGATGGACACAAAAAGCTGGAGTAACTCAGCGGGTCAGAAGGCGTCTCTGGAGAAGGAATAGATGACGTTTCGGGTCGAGACATGAATGTTATTCTATTCGAATTTCATATATCCAGTTTGATTTATTTACATGTATCGCCCATGTTTGAAATGGTCTCGACTATTGCTCCTTAATTTTAAAGGATTATTATTTGAAACAAACATCACTCCTATATATTTCAAAGTGCATGGCAGCCAATTGATTTATCTTTCAGATTCATTCAAGCCACATGTCAATGCTTCTAAGATCAAAGAAATAAATAAAATCTATATTGTCGTTTATCCAATAATTCCGGATTGAAGGAAGCTAATTTTTGAAACTCCTGATTATGCAGTTTGGCCCAAATTTAAGATACATCAACAGTGGTGCGAACAGACTCCAATCTCCATTCCCATTTGAAGTCACCTTTTTCCCTTGGAGTTTGAACTCATTAGTGCTGTGATTAATAACTCACATCCTCCTTTTCTGAATTTCCCGTCTCCCTAAATCATCTAAACTGCTTACCGTGGCGGACACAAATCCCACTAAGCTGGTTAAACAAGGAATTGCAGGTAGTGTTTTACAAAACAAGACCCAAGGTGCTGGAGTAACTCCGCGGGTCAGGCAGCATCTCTGGAGCACATGGATAAGTGATGTTTCGGGTCGGGACCCTTCTTCAGACTGAATCATTTCCATGTCCTTCAGAGGTGCTGCCTGACCCGTTGCGTTACTCCAGCACTTTGTGTCTTTTTCTGTTAACCTGGTTATCTGGCACAAAGTCAAAGGGAGAATGTCTGTAAATAGCGAGAATATTTATAGTTGTATAAAACTTGCAGAACTCTCCAAATTGCATCGACGTGTGTTGATTATCTTACAAACAATTGGTGCTGTTGAGTCGAAAGATCGAATGAATTTCAGTATGTTTTGTCAATGCAAACATATTAGGTTTAAACTGACCCAGGGCTTTTCCAAGTGTTGAGAGTCTGATTTAAATACATTTTCAATTCAGCCGCCTCACAAATTATCTTCATCGTGGCAATTCAGTTAATAAAGGGAAAGAAAGACGCCCTTGCTGCCAAAGTATAAAGATGCAGAACGAGCGAAAACGACAGAGATGGGTTAGATAAGCCCAACACAATGACATCGGAGAGCGATACAATAACCGAACAGCACTGATCACGAACTAAAAGAGCAATGAAGAAAAAAGTAAGATAGGATTACCGTGAGCTCGCTGTCAGAGGTGGCACCGTATAAGTCTGTGATAGGTTTTACCTTTTACTTTAAATCTTCAGAGCGCTATTTCATTCAAACAGCAATTGATGATCAAACGGAGGGATTATGCGACCGATTGATTAATGGGGGCAGGATGAATGAGTGGACAGAAGTGAAGGACAAACGTGGCCGAAGTCATCCCACGGCGCGGAGTCTGGTATCAGCTAAGAAGCAGACATATAATTCTATCTCGAAATCATTGCTACTTTGCTTCCATTTATTCTCTGGGCAAAAAAAAAGTGTCATTAATCTTGGCACAAAAAAACATTGTTCTGCTTTTATGAAAAAAGATAGTTGACGTTTTTTAGAAAGTATGCCTCTTTATACTACACCGTTTGCAAGGGGGAAAAACCCTCCAAATATCAAATAGTATTTTGCAGTGCGAAGTAAAACCAGTCGACAATCTTGCATTAGTTCAGCTTGCAAAGTGGAGATAATATCTCAAGGCAAACAACTGTCCCCGGGACCCGACGCACGTGTAAAGTGTTGGCGCTTACACAACAGCCCATGTTTGAGAAAGTATCTTCCAGCACCAGTCTCAATGCATTATTTTTCTTCCAGCACCAAACAGCCCAAATAAAATCTGCTTCCCAGGCCTGTGTTGAGAGGTAGGTTACTGAATTTGACCTGGTGTCTTTAAAGGTTTCATTGCAATCTGATTTCCAGAGTGCACCGTACAGGGTTAAAGCCACCTTCATATTTGTTTCATTAATGCACCCTTTCTGCGCAATTGACTGGAGGCGAGAGTGGCTGCGCCGTGATCATGTTTCCGTGATGCTTGGCGCACAACAGCACATCCCTTATCACCCCATCAGCGCTGAAGCCTATTTAAAGTCCCAGAACTGGAAGAGAGAAGAATTGCCCAGTCGGATCCCACCGAACCACGTTCTCCCTTTTTGTTTTCCAAACTAGTGATCCTGTTTTCCCAAACACGTTGCCAAGATGATGATCGGAAACAAATACTGGGCAAAGAGGGGAATGTCGCTGGACTCGGCCTTATTGGAAGGCAACCAGGTGAGAATGGGGATTTATCCCACCCCATGTCAATTAATACATTAAATTCTAGATATTTAATTGTAGGTGGTTTGTGCAATCTTAAGCCAAAAGTAAACTTTGAGAAGAGTGATCAATTAATATTATTGTGGTGACTGAAATAATTTTTTGTTGAATTTTGGCCCTGATTCTCTTTTTATTTGCCATTTCTTAAAATGGGGATCATAACATAGCAACAGAGAGATCCATTCGGTACATCTAAATTGTTTTAGATACAAAATGCTGGAGTAACTCAGCGGAACTGGCAGCATCTCTTTATAGAAGGAATGGATGATGTTTCGGGTCGAGACCCTTCTTCAGACTGCAGACAGACTCGTCTGAAGAAGGGTCTTGACCTGAAATGTCACGCATTCCTTCTATCCAGAGATGCTGCCTGTTCCATTGAGTTACTCCAGCATTTTGTGTCTCTCTTCGGTGTAAACCAACTTCTGCAGTTCCTTCCTACACATATAAATTGTTTTCACTTTTAAGTTATTCTGGGAGCGATATTGACAAATTCAATTGACCATCTCTCATCTGTTTATATCAAATTGTTTGAAGGGCACTACTGACACTTGTAAAAATTGGCTATGGTGGGCATGGTATTTCATGCATTGAAATTAAAGCACAAACAACTGGTTCACCTCGGTTGCTGTCAGTTAATTGAATCAGAGTTGAATTGTTAAACTTGTCCTTTGTTGCAAAATTGTATTAGTATTTGAGTAAAAGAAAGTAAGTTTTTGCTTGACCGATTTAGAAAAATCAATGTAGCTAGGACCACACCAAAGCTCACTGAACGGTATTTTTTCCTCAGTGGATTAGGCAACATTTGTGGGGAAAATCGACTGATGGCATTTTGGGTCAGGACGCATCTTCAGACCAAAGAAGGGTCCCAACCCAACCCAAAATGTCATCTGTCCATTTTCGGACCCCTTCTGAGCTCCTCCAGCGCTTTGTTTTTTGCTCAAGATTCCAACAAAATAAGATGTGTCGCAGTACTTTTTCTCAAATAAACCAGTGACTCAAATCCAAAAGCAAATCGGGCTCCAGTATTGAAATTGCTAGCCTTTGATTTAGAGCAGGTTTACCAGTGATAGGGTGACATTGAGATAGGCAAGGCCAGGGGGATGCGAAATAGATATCCACAGGTAACAGCAGAGAAGGAAAAGGAACACTTCTAATAATTAAAGTGGAGTGAACATTGCATTACACACGTTACAGCTGATAACATTTTTGTAATATTCTTTTCATCTGTGATGGAATGAATGAGTTACCAAACAAGCAAACGTGGCAAAAATCATACCCGATAGATTGATGATATTTAATGTTTAATCTGAGATTTAGCATAAGCTATTGCCACTGTTCTGAATAATATTTACAGAGAGAAAGATGAAAATCAGTTGTCAAAATCTATTAGAAACAAGATTATATGTAATTCATCAACTATGGTTGAGATTATTGTTGCTTTGCCCGAATGTTCAGTGAATTATAATTGCAGAAAATTATCCAGAATTATTTTTTACATTTTGCTAAGGAACAGGTATGTTGTGTAACTTCAGGAGTGAATAATTGCCCACAGCTTGCATCCGGTAATATGTGGCGTGCACACATGAAAGGTTATAAATAAGTGAATATCAATTATTATTTGGCTCACACTGCCTCGGCACGGCCAGCAGCATAATCAAGGACCCTGGCCACTCTCGGTTCTCCCCGCTCCCATCAGGCAAAAGGCATAGAAGTGTGAAAACACACACCACAATATTTGGGGTCAATTTCTTCCCAGCTGTCATCAGGCAACTGAATCATCCTCCCACAACCAGAGAGCAGTGCTGAACTACTATCTACCTCATTGGTGAACCTCAGACTATCCTTGATTGGACTTTGCTGGCTTTACCTTGCACTAAACGTTATTCCCTTATCATGTATCTATACACTGTAAATGGATCGATTGTAATCATGTATTGTCTTTCTGCTGACTGGTTAGCACGCAACAAAAGCCTTTCACTGTACCTCGGTATACATGACAATAAACTAAACTGGACTGAAATGAACTGAAATTTAGACATTAATGCATTTCAAAAAGTTTCTAATAATTGGAAATATATTTCAGCCGATAGTCATAGACAGAGTTCTGCATCTCAGTTATTAATAAGTGTCTTGCTCTGTGTCCTAACTTAACGTACAGCTTTGAATTTGTTGAGGAGCCTGCAACCATTACATCGGTAGCCCAGCAGGGTAGAGAGTCGGGTGTGAGTTAGAGATGCCAGGGGAACTTGGTCAAGCATTTCCTTCATGTCTTTGAGATAAATGCTCCACATAGAGGTGCTGAATAGCTGCAGAAAGAACATAGTAATTCATCTCTGCTTATTGATATCTCTCATTTCCCTGATCCCTGACCAGTCTGAAGAAGGGTCTCGACCCGAAACGTCGCCTATCTCCTTCGCTCCTTAGATGCTGCTGCACCCGCTGAGTTTCTCCAGCATTTTGTGTAACCCCCCCCATAGTAATTCATCTCTGCTTATTGATATTTGTAGTGAAGGAAAAAGTCAAAGGTTTTTTGTGGTACATTTAATCTGTCTTCTCCCCTTTCCAATCAGGCAAGAGGTACAGAAGTGTGAAAACGCACACATCCAGGTTTAGGGACTGTATCTTCCCAGCTGTTACCAGGTAGCTGAACTACCCTATCGCCATCTAGAGAGCAATCCTGACCTACTATCCACCTCATTGGAGACCCTCTGAGTTTATTTACTGGACTTTATCTTGCACTAAATGTTATTCCCTTTATCCTGTATCTGTAAGTTGTGGGCAAATTGATTGTTAACAAGTATAGTCTTTCCGCTGACTGGATAATATTAAAAAAAGTTCACTGCACCTCGGTACACGTGACAATAAACTAAACTATACTAAACTAAATTAAACTAAACTAACGTTATCTAAACTACACTAATTAAACGAAGGATGGAGTTATGAGGTATAATATAATTAAAAGGAACTGCAGATGCTGGTTTATACGAAAGATAGACAAAGTGCGGGAGTAACTCAGTAGGTCAGGCTGCATTCTGGAGACGATGGATAGGTGACGTTTCAGATCAGGTCTCATCTTCAGAGTTAAGAGATGGTAGTAGCAAAATTTTTAAGACTTTCTGTGGAAAGAAGAAGTACAACGTTTAGAAATTCAACAGAATACAAGACGGCTGATAAGCAGGCTGCGACAGAGCTTTGGTTAGTTACTGTCTGTTTGACACTGTAAGTGATTTATGACCATGCTGTATTTTGGCTTGTTGCTGTCAGAGAGCCTTCAGCCTAATGTAGGTCTTGTTTTGGCAAACGCATCTAAACTTTGTGATAGGGAGCAAAATTGTTTAACAAGTCGCAGATGGTAGTTTGTAGCCAAACAGATGGGGAAGCTGAAGATTGGAAGCGTTCATTAGTCCTCCTAAGGATCCCAGCCAAAAATAAAGTTACAAACGAAGATTGAAGGACTCTGGTGAACAAATCTACACAACCTCTGCAAAATGCATTGCAGTGTTACTTGGCAAAGCTACACGTCTCAAACTTGTAGCCACCTGGCAGGTCAAGGGACACAGTTGTAAAGAAAAAACATTCCCTGCAAGTTCCCCTCTATCACATTCCTTGTACACAGTGGAACACGTCACTGTTCTATCATTGTCGCTGGGTCATTAACCCAGGAACGCTCCAGCCAGCAGTGCTGCGGGAGTACTTTCACCAGAAGCAACGCTACTGATCAAGAAGGCTGCTCACCATCACCACCACAAGGGTAGCAAGGGAGGGACAATAATTGCTGGTCTCGTCATTTTAATTACAATTTTTAAAGCAAGGCCGTTGCAGTCAGAAATATTAAACTCTCAGGTTGCCAACTGGCTCCTTGTGAAATCTCACATTTTTGATATCGGTGTGGGATTAATATTAATGTTTGTTAATCCCACCTCCCAGCAGTTTATCCTTAGCCTTCCCTGCCTCGGTGATTCAAGAGCTGGTCTAGACACTTCTTAACTTGTGTCAGCGACCTGGTTTAAACCATTTTCTCAGCCAGTGCATTCCAGGAACATACCACTCTCTGGTTATCGAAGATCCCATCCAAACCTCACCCATCGTCCCAAATCTGTGTCCTTTACTTTTATCTACCACTGATGCAGAGGTGGCACAGTGGCGAGCGGTACAGTTGCTGCCTTACAGCACCAGAAGCACGGGTTCAATCCTGACTACGGGTGCTGTCTGCGTGGAGTTTGTACGTTCTCCCTGTAACCGTGTGCGTTTTCTTTGGGTGCTCTGGTTTCCTCCCACATTCCAAATATATGCTGGTTAGTAGGTTAATTGGCTTTGGTAAAATTGTAAATTGTTCCTACCATGTAGGATAATATTAGTGTAGTGGGTGATCGCTGGTCGACGTGGACTCAGTGGGCCGTAGGACCTGTTTCCATGCTGTATCTCTAAAGTCTAAAGTCTATGGAGAAAGCTTTTCTGTAGTCTATCCTTTCTATACCTTTCATAATGTTATGTACTTCAGTCATATTCCCTCTTAAATTCTTGCATGAAACGTTACTCTCTTTATCATGTACTAGACAAAGTGGGACCCGTTGGGTCCCAGCATCACACAGGAGGGCTGGTCCCCAACGCAATATTCCACCTCTCCACAAATTCCAATATTGGTGGCCAATGGTGGGGGGGGGGGGTGCTTTCTGGAATGTTAGTATGGGTGTTGTGGGCTGAAGGGACTGGTTTCCAGAGGGCTAGTATGGGCATTGTGGGCTGAATGGATTCTTGGGCTGGCAGCTCAGTCACTCAAGCCTATTGTGCTGGTAGCTCACTCGCTCACGGCTGGTGGGCTGGCAGTTGACTCACGGCTATTCCTTGAAATTCCATTTCAAGCAGGGTGCAAGGCCATCAAATTCAAGTGCAGTTTCTTACCACTTCAAGCAGGGTGCAAGGCCACTAAATTCAAGTGCAGTTTCATACCATTTCAAGCAGGGTGCAAGACCACTAAAGACAGCGAGTCGTGACCTCTCCCTCCTCCATCTTGCAGAGACTGAGGCACGCCCACACTTCTGGGTTTTATAGTCCCTCCCCCTCTCCCACCAGAAGGGGCGTGGCCTTCATGGCGTGATTGACAGGAGAGAGAATCTTAACATATTTTAAACACGAATAACTCTTTTATTTTTCATCGAAAGGAAAAATCCTCGGCACCAGATGAGTGGAGGGGGACTCTGAGTATGATGCAAAAATCACAGCCTTACGTGGTAGCATTTTTTCAAAAATCAATATAAAGCGCAAACAGGAAGTGGTCTAGATTAGACTTTTAATTATATCACTGAATCCTGAAAATCCTGAAATTCTACAATACCCAAAGTATGCAGGAAGTATACTTAAGTGATTTTTATGTTTGTGACAACTAAAATACTTCTCTTTCGTTTAGCGTTGCATAATTTTGTTTGAAACATTTTGCAGATAAGTAAAAAATGTGGAGAGAAGAAAGGTGACAAAGAAAATGGCAAGAATGAGGTTTCCAGAGCCACACTTACTTTTGCTTTGAAAAACGAAGTTGGTGGACTGGTGAAAGCCCTGCAAATCTTTCAAGTAAGACTTAGCACAGAAAATTACAGTCCCTGAAGGAGTAACATTGACCTAGTGAAGACTAATATATTTTCGAAAGGAGATGAGGACGAATTTCTTGAGTCAGAGGGTGGTGAATCTGTGTAATTTATTGCCGCAGACGGCTGTGGAGGCCAAGTCATCAGTTTTTTTTTCCCAAGGTAGAGATTCTTGACTTGCAAGGGGTTGAGAGGGAAAGATAGATCAGACATGATTGAATGGCGGAGTAGACCTGAATGGGCCGAATGGCCTAATTCCGTACTTAATGCTGTAATTACATCCGGCTGTCAGTGCAGCACTAAAGTGACAGAGATTTGAAAATTCCAGGGAGAAAACAATTGTTAGTGGTGGGGTGATATTAGCGACTCACCTCCTGCCCGCTGAAGCTATGGAAGTGACTGGGCACTGGTGAATAGAGCCAGTGTCCAATGTTCCTGTGCAGGCTTGTTGCTGGCAACCAGAGATGTACTTTTCCCCTTCAACTTTCCTATTTTTAGTTTAGTTTTGGGATACAGCGTGTAACCAGGCCCTTCGGCCCACTGAGTCCGCGCCGTCCAGCGATCCCCGCATGCTAACATCATCCTACACACTAGGGACAATTTACAATTTTATCAAGCCCACAATCCCGTACATCTTTGGGATATGGGGGGAAACTGGAGCTCCCGGAGAAAACCCACGCATGTCACAGGGAGAACATACAAACTCTGTACAGACAGTACCCGTAGACAGAATCAGTCTCTGGCACTGTAAGGCAGCAACTCTATCACTGCACTACCATGCTGCCCAAGTCCTTATCTTGAATCTATCAAAAATACCACTACTCCAGTCAAATTTTTATATTTTCTCTGCAATTGCTGCTGAATTAATACTGACAAAATGAAATTATAGAATGCAAGATGAAAGTGTAGAATGCACAAGATTAAAATTCTGAATTGCTTCTGTATTCCTTGATTTAATTTTCTTCCTTGCTCTAAAGTCGACACAATGTCTTGTGCAGACTTTAAATGTTGAACTTAATTATCTTTCTTCAGGAGAAGCACATCAGCCTTGTTCACATTGAGTCCAGAAGGTCAAAGAGGAGGGATTCTGAAGTTGAGATATTTGTGGACTGTAGCAGCACTAAAGAAGATTTCAATGAACTGATTCAGTTACTGAAGGCCCAGGCAAACATTGTTTCATTGAATCTACTGACCAGTAACTGGATGGAAGAGGAAGGTACACGTCACATCTTCAGTCTAGTGTTTGTAATTGTCAAGTGAGCAGGGGAAGTGAGTCAAAGCAGTCGGGTACTTTGAAGAAAGTGGACCATGTATCTTTACCTTTCAGAGCTGAGTTAAGATTTCAGTGGTGAGATTGTTTAGAGTTTTCCACTTTTCAATGAAAAACAAACTTGCTCTTATATTTTTCAAATGTTACCAAATATTTGACGAAAATATTCAGAAACGTTCATATTTTCAACTTGCGCAAATCAACTTGTGGTCTTTTGCGATTCAGCGAAGCAATGGCCAAGTCCACAAATAGTATGAACACAAACTGCATTCCCACCCCCATTAGTTGACCATGCATGCGGTCGCGACTCCGCAGCGAGCGGTCGGATGGGAACTGATTGCATAATACAGGTTTCACAAAACATGGGGGGGGGGGGGAATCATTCCCAACCTCTGGAAACATGGAGGGGACCCGATCCCCCCCGCCCCCCCGGGATTACCGCCCCTGACCCAAAGAACAAACAGTTCACAGTTACCATTTTCCCATCAGCAGTGCCCAAGACTAATTGTTTAAGAAGGAACTGTAGATGCTGGAAAATCGAAGGTAGACAAAAGTGCTGGAGAAACTCAGCGGGTGAGGCAGCATCTATGGAGCGAAGGAAATAGGCAACGTTTCAGGCCGAAACCCTTCTTCATTACAATGTGGTATTTTACCATTTTATTCATCAATAACTAAATTCCAACATGTTTATGGTGATTTCAGCAGCAATCAAAGCCACTATGAAATCCCCTCAAGGGATGCCTGCTTTGAAGAAGTTCACAAGTTCACGAAGTTCATGAGTAGAATGAGGCCATTCGGCCCGTCGAGTCCACTCTGCCATTCCATCCCGGCTGATCTCTGCCTCCTAATCCTATTTTCCTCATAACCCCATAACCTTTGACACCCGTTCCAATCTAGAATTTGTCTGTCGCTGCCTTAAAAATATCCACTGACTGGGCCTCCACAACCCTCTGTGGCAATGAGTTTCACAGATTAACTACCCTCCGACTAAAGTTCTCTTCTTTCCGACTGGAGTTCTGTGAGACCTTCTCTCACATCTCCCCCCGCTGTGATTCCTGCCTCTCCTGTCTCCCAGCTTTATCCACCTCCCCTCCCCTCCCCTACCTCACACAATCACTTTGCAGAAATTGCAAAGTCCCGACCAGAAACCGCACCTGTCCATATTCTCCAGGGATGCTGCCTGACCTGTTGAGTCACCCCAGCACTTTGTGTCCTTTTTTTTTTGTAAACCAGCATATGCAGTTCCTTGTTTCTTCACACGAGAAGGGACTTAATTCACCTGACTCCGTGGCAGGATCTTGTACCGAGCCAAGATCAAATGCTGTACTGTTTCTGTTCACAGTCATGACATTCATGCTGCTTTGTAATTGTCAGAACAGAGCCTTATTGGTGTTGCTAAAGGAAAAAGCTTGCAGGTACATTTAATGGGAGGACATATGGAACAATGGTTCAGTAAGGAATGGCTTCCTTTGCAGTGGATAGTGGGCGTCTCTGTGCCAGTCGCAGGGAGTGGTAACACCAACCAGAACTGGCATCAATTGCTAGGGTGCCCAGCACATTGGCATTGGTGGGTACTTGAGATGTGCCACTGGCTATCTTGTTCCTTTCCTGACTCAGAGTGTCATGTGGAGGAATTAGAGGAAGACCATGGTAATCTTTGTCATTGTTCCCTTCCAAGTCATACACTACTCCTGAATTAGAAATTCATTGCTCTTCCTCCATTATCCCTGGGCCATAATCCTGGAGTGGCCAATCCGACGTCACTCTGGAAGTACTTGGACTGCTGCTCAATGTAGCTCATCACCAACATCTCCCTGGCAGTGGCAATGGACAATAAATGCTGACCTAGCTGCCAAAATCTGCAATTTATAAAATGGCCTTGCAAAGCCAGAACAGTTTCATAATTAGAAAGTTATTTAATGATTCTGATGGATTAACTGTGCTAATATCTTCATTTCAATGTATTTTCCAGAGCTGAGCGGAGTTCTTTGGTTTCCAAAAAAGATTTCTGAATTAGACAAGAGTTCCCAGAGAGTCCTGATGTATGGCTCTGACCTTGATGCAGACCACCCAGTGAGTACTTGTAGAAAACCAAAATAAAATAACATTGAAATTCTATTACTGACTTAAGATCTGCTAATTTCACAGATCAGAATTTGGGGGCAACTACCAGTTTGGTTACATTAAGTGTTTAAAATTGCCGTTAGAGTTTAGAGATACAGCTTGGAAACAGGCCCGTCTGTTCACTGAGTCTGAGCCGACCAGCAATCACCATACATGATAAATATCCTCGTATAAACAAGGGACAATTTACAATTTTTACCGTTATCCTCCAAACCTGCACGTCTTTGGTGTGTGTGAGGAAACCGGAGCACCCGGAGAAAACCCACGTGATCACGGGGAGAACGTACAAACTCCAACACAGCACCCGTAGTCAGGATCGAACCCGGGTCTCTGGCGCTGTAAGGCAGCAACTCTATCGCTGCTGCCCCAGTAGTCCATGGGAAAAAAAAACAAAATAAGGCTAGTTACTTTCAATTAGTGCTGACCAGTCATGTGAAGAAATAAATCTATCCCACTGTATCCCCACTAGTTTTATTTTGTAACCTTTCTCCAGAGACGTTGGATTATACAACAACTGAAAACTTCTTGATCCAAAGATAAAGCCGGACGGAGCTTAACGTTACCAGCAGAAGCAAACAGGTTTCTCTCGCAATCAGACAGTGGAATTTTTATGTCCACTTTTTATCTATTGTGAGGCACAAAGTGTGAGAGTTATTCAGTGAGTCAGGCAGCATCTGTGGGGAACATGGATAGAACTGATTTCAGGGGTGGGGAGAAAGAAAGCTAGAATAGTGGAGCATGGCAGGTCAACTCTGAAGAAGGGTCCAGACCCAAAACGTCACCTATTCATGCTGCCTGACGAGCTAAAGCCTTTCATTGTTAAACCAGCATCTGCAGGTCCTTGTTTCTACTTTTTCTTCTGGTGTTTGCCCAGCAATTAGTACATTCTATTGAGGTCCCAGTTGTACTCTGTCAGAGAGGGGTTTGCAAACTGTAGTCCAGGGCTTCCATTGCATGAGCAGAGTGCAATGTCAGAACATAATACATAGAATATAGCACAGCACAGTTTGTGCAGCACAGGAGCAGAACAGCACAGTGGTGCAGTGGCAAAGTTGCTGCCTTACAGCGCCAGAGATCCAGGTTCAATCCTGACTACGGGTGCTGTCTGCACAAGAGTTTATACGTTCTCCCTGTGACCTCGTGGGTTTTTCTCCGGTTGCTCTGGTTTCCCTGCACATTCCA
Source organism: Okamejei kenojei (assembly GCA_035221665.1). Classification (NCBI taxonomy): domain Eukaryota; kingdom Metazoa; phylum Chordata; class Chondrichthyes; order Rajiformes; family Rajidae; genus Okamejei; species Okamejei kenojei. The sequence continues at coordinate 15,649,715 of CM069149.1, read as the reverse complement.
AAGATGTGCAGGTTTGTAGGTTAGTTGGTTAGTGTAAATTGTCCCTAGTGTGTAGGATAGACCTAGTGTCGGCACTGTCTTGGTGGGCTGATCGGCCTGTTTCTATGCTGTATCTCTAAAACGGCAACTAAACAGGGCCTTTGGCCCCTAATGTCTATGCTGAATATGATGTCAAATTGAACAAATCTCATCTGCCTGCATGTGTTCCACACCCCTCTATTCCCTGCACATTCATTTGTCTATCTAAAAGCCTCCTAAATATCACTTCAGCTTCAAAGAAAATGTCATATCAGCTTCCACCACTAGCCCTGGCAGCATGTCCCAGGCACCCACCATTCTCTGTGCAAATAAACAAGTGCCCAGCTCATCTTTTATCAACATTTCCCCTCTGATCTTAACGCTATGCCCTCACGTATTTGCCATTTCTACTCAGGGAAAAAGGTTCTGAATGTCTACCCAATCTATACTCCTATGTCTACCCAATTTATACTTCTATGAGGACTCCTCTCAGCCTCTGACACTCCAGAGAAAACAATCTATGGCTAATACCCACTAATCCTGACAACATCCTGGTAAATCTCTTCTGCTCCGTCTCCAAAACCTCCACATCCTTCCTGTAATGTGCTGACCGGATCTGAACACAATAGTCCAAATGTGGCCTAGCCAAACCTTTATAAAACTCCAACATGACCTCCTGACTCTAGTATGTCCTTTAGAGATAGGAATCGGCCTGTTCGCACTCAACCTCCCATCCTGAACTCAACGTGATCCAAGACCCAGAAACATTGGTTTCAGAACATTTTAATTATTTTAAGCCAGAGAATATTGTTCGGATTCACTTTGTTCTTTATCACCTTCAGCCAAAGTCCATCTTTCTGAACCCCATCTGCATTTTGGTGGTTTTTTTTAACCTTTTTTTTTCCACCCAGTTTTATTCCATCAGGGAGGTCTTACCTTCCACTACCTGCAACCTCCGGCAACCACCTTCAACTAGCACCGCAACCGGCTTCGACTAAAAATTTACTGATTTTTAAAACGGCAACCTATTTTTAGTCGCGGCCGGTTTTGAATTTTTTTGAAATTATCGCCAGAACATAGAAGAAGCGGAAACCACTTTCGACCATTAGTGAGACTGACAAAAACCTCCAGGAGCCTCCATGAACCTCACGGAAACCTTGCGTGAGGTTTCCGTTCAGGTTTCCGAAGTGGGACAGGGGAATTAGAGTAACACATTGAACAATGGAAATATAATGTTAAAATGAAAAGGCCTATTTAGAGCTGTTACCATTCAGTTCACTGTATCTGACTTTTGTGAAGATAATTAAAATGTGAGAGACTAGAAATATTTTTTTATTGGTGCCATTGTGCAATAAAAAGCCACCTCTGTTTTCTTTAATGTGGGAATACTCTTTGCTTTGATAAGCACGGCATATCCTGATAGACACAAAAAGCTGGAGCAACTCAACGGGACAGGCAGCATCTCTGGAGAGAAGGAATGGATGACATTTGGGGGTCGAGACCCTTCTTCAGACTGTTCCATGATATTATTTACAATGCTGAGTCTCGGGTTGCATTGACACTGCAGTATTCACTCCCACATGAAGCACTTTAGGTTTTCACTGACTCCATTGTAATAAGAGCTTCGATTCTTTGTGTTCCCAGGGCTTTAAAGATAATATCTACAGAAGACGAAGAAAGTATTTTGTGGATGTTGCCATGAACTACAAAATGTAAGTCATAAGATCATAAGTGATAGGAGCAGAATTAGGCCATTCGGCCCATCATCAAGTGTCGAAATGTGGCCAGAACTTACTTAAAAGTATGTAGATCTGTTTGCTTCAGAGTATTTACAACGGCTATGTCCTGATTTTCAGATAATTTATTTGACAGTGAGAGACGTCTGAAGAAGGGTCGCGACCTGAAACGCCACCCATTCCTTCTCTCCAGAGATGCTCCCTGTCCCGCTGAGTTACTCCAGCATTCTGTATCTACCTTCCATTTATTTGACAGTTTTGCCATTTGGTAATGAGAGGCTATTACTATGGCCTACTGGGGGATTCTTGCAAGGAAAGAGGCAGGCTCCTGTTTATGGGAGAATCCATTTAACCCGCTACTCTCCAGTTGAGCCAGAGAGCCGTGGGGCAGATTTGCAGTGAGATTTTGGATGGCAGGTAAATGGGACACCAAATATCACTGCTGTAAATCCTGCTATGCTCTAGTGAAGGCTTTGGGCTTTTTACAACTCATTTGGTCTTATGTAAGGAATAATTCCACAAGGGTCACAGAGGTTATGTGTGCTCCCATGTGGACTCCAAAATCTATTTAATTCACATATAGTGGTTTGTTGGTGATACCTGTGGATTTTCATGTCCCCTGAGCAAGTTATGTGTGCTCCCATGTGGACTCCAAAAACTAAAACCTCCAAAGAACTCAGGCAAAGAGTTTTTTTTGGGACTGCTGCAAGTTTATCTGAATGTAAATCCTTCCCCCACATCTCCTGCTGTTGTCCACTTCGCCTTGTAATCAGCACCAGCAATGTTCCTTCAGCTAGCGAGCCTCCATTTGTATGCAACAACAAGAATGAACAAGGGAAAATACACTCCAAACTCCCCAGCACTTATGTGTAGGAAGGAACTGCAGATGCTGGTTTAAACTGACGATAGATACAAAAAGCTGGAGTAACTCAGCAGGACTGGCAGCATCTCTGGAGAGAAGGAATGGGTCGAGACCCTTCTTCAGTCTGAGATGCTACCTGTCCGGCTGAATTACTCCAGCTTTTTATGTCTATCCCCAGCACTTATGACATAAACGTATAACATTAAATGTTTGAGTCTCACCGTAGAACAGAAAAGAACACTTGAATTGTCCAAGAATAGAACTTGTATGCAGTTCATTATATCACACGTATGCCTGGATATTGGGCATACTGCTCTGCACTTGAAAGTTACGATGAAAAGAAAACAATCTAACAGAAGGCTTTGACGCTGAGGTCCTTTCACAGAGCCTCGGCTGGTTCCGGTGGCTGCTTCCAGTCTAGACGCTGTGCTCACGCTCACTGTGACTTTGATCATGATGGCAATGCCTGGTGTATAACTATTGCCTTGCACTCCCTCATTCCAGGGAACCCTCCTGGATCCAAATGGATTGTTTTAGTAGACAAGGTTTTCCCATGGTAATGGTGGATGTTGGCATTTTCTGATTTTTTTTTAAAGAAGGCAACCAATAATTCTTGTGTTACAGAGCTGTGTTAATTTGCAGATGACCGGAATGAAAACACCACTTGAAGCTCTCTGGCAATATGCCTCAAGATGATGAATGTCATTGTCTTGCTAGATTTCATTTGGGGATTTGGTTAAAAACATTTTCTTCTTTGGATATTATCCCGATTCTACAATTACAACAAGAGGCTAAGCAATTGGATATTATCCCGATTCTACAATTACAACGAGAGGCTAAGCAATTTGCTAGATTCAATGGTTCACTATTGCTTTTATTGTCAAGTGTCAAATGCACAGTGAAATTATTTTCTCATAAACAGTTCGGTAGAGTATTGCCATTTCTAAGTACATCCCCGACCAGCAAAGTGTACAGAAATAGTCTGCTGATCCTGCTTGCAGGAGGCACCATGTTTTGGCACAATTTACAGAGTCCAGTCTGTGCTATAAGTGTATAGAGTGCTCCCCATTCTAGGACTGCAGCTGGTTTTAGCCATCGCCTTCTGTGGGCGTGTGGAACGACCAGAGAACCGATGTCCCTCTCCTCGGCCATTCACCATTGTGCCCCTGGGGCACCTCCCACAGCCGACCTTGAGGGCGCAGTAGTCCAGGGTGGTCCAGACCCCAGTTCCTTCTTCTCTGCTCCCGACTACGTCCGTCGTCATCACCGGCTCCATCCTCCTGTGTGGGTTTTCTCCGTGTGCTCCACTTTCCTCCCACATTCCAAGGATGTGCGGGTTTGTAGGTTAATTGGCGTCAGTAAATTGTCCCTTGTGTGGAGTGTGCGCTAGTTGGGGTAATCTTTGTGGACATTGTGATCCGGAGTGGACCAGGTGGGCCGAAGGGCCTGTTTCCACGCTGTATCTATAAACTAAACTAACCTAAGGTGGTCCATCTCGTCCGTGTTGCCGAGGTAGGATTAGAGTTGTGCAGGTCAGGTCACGAAGCTGATAGTTATGGAAGAGGAGCTATAGTTGAACTTTGTGATGTGGGACTCATGTGTGAGAGCATCCTTGGACGGCAGGGATCCTTGATGATAGATGCTGCCTGCCTTCCTGAAGCAGTGCTTCATGTAGATGCATTAGTTGGTGGTAATGAGGAATGTCAAGTCATGAATTTCCAGTGCACATATCCAACTTTATAATAGGCAGCTGACGGGTGAACAGATATTAAACTTTCAACCTGACGAGAGATTTGTAATGACTCCCCGTTGCATCGCTCAGTTCACTAACATGTCTCTTTACTGACCTCTAGTGGACAGCCCATCCCCAGAGTTGAATATACAGAGGAAGAAATCAGGACCTGGGGAATGGTGTTCAGAGAGCTCACAAAACTTTACCCCACTCACGCCTGCCGAGAGTACCTCAAGAATTTTCCTCTCCTCACAAAGCATTGTGGCTACAGAGCGGATAATATCCCACAGCTGGAAGATGTGTCCGTGTTTCTGAAAGGTATTTGTCAGCTTTGCTAATTCAGGGGGAGAACTCCCCCCCAGACACTCGGGGAACTGTGTGCAATTCCCAGCCAAAACAAATTGCACTGTGATGATGTTGTTGTGTTAGAGTCATACTAGGAAATAGGCCCTTCAGCCCACTTGTCCATGCTGATTAAGATGCTCTATCAAAGCTAGTTCCATTTGCCTGTGTTTGGCCCATATCATTCTAAACCTTTCCAATCCATATACCTATCAAATGTCTTTTAAATGCTTTTATAGTACCCTGCCTCAATTATCTCCTCTAGCAGTCCGTTCCATATACCCACTGCCCTCTTAGTGAAAAGGTTGCCATTCAGGTTTGTATTAAATCTTTCCCCTCTCACCTTAAATCTATGTCCAAAGATCACCCCTTGTTCTCCCGTGCTTCAAGGAATGAAGTCCCATCCTGCCCATCCTCACTCCATAGCTCAGCCCTCAGGTTCCGGTAAATCTTATCTGCACTCTTTCTAGCTCAGTGACATCCTTCCTGTAGCATGCTGACAAAAACTGAGCACATTACTCCAAATGTGGCCTCACCAGCATCTTGTCCCAAATTCTGTACAATTTGACCTGACAGTTGAAGGTCAATGTACATAAAGCCTTCTTTGCCACCCTATCTACCTGTGTTGCCAATTTCAGACAATAATGTATCTTTAATCCTAGATCGTTCTGCTCTACTGCACACGCTAGGGCCCTACCATTCACTGTGAAGGTCCTGCCTTGGTTTAATTCCTCAAAATGCAACACATTCAATTTAGTTTATTGTCACGTGTACTGAGGTACAGTGTAAAGCTTTTTGTTGCATGCTAACCAGTCAGCAGAAAGACAATACAACATTACAATCAATCCAACTACAGTGTATAGATACATGATAAGTGAATAACGTTTAGTGCAAGGTCACACTTAGCGGCACTAAATCACACGTCACACTTAGCTGCATTAAATTCCATCAGTTATTCCGCAGCTCAATTGCCCAGCTGATCAAGAGCTTGCTGTAATTTTTGATAACCATATTGCCAATCTGCCATACCACACACTTTTGTGAAATCTGCAAAGCTTACTAAATGTGCCTTGTGCATCCTCATCCAAATCGCTGATATAAATCGCAAAGAGCAAAGGGCCCAGCACCCATCCCTGAGGCACACCACTTATCACAGGCCTCCAGTCTGAAAAACACCCATCCATCCTCTGCTTCCTTCCATGAAGCCAGTTCTGTATTCAGTTTGCTAGCTCTCCCTGGCTCGCACACGATCTAAACTTCCTGAGCAGCCTATCATTCAGAACGTTATCAAAAACCTTGCTGAAGTCCATATAGGCAAAGTCTATTGTCTCTACCAAGATGCAGGGCAGAACGCCACAGGAGATCCATCGTCCCTGTGGCTATCAAACTTTACAACTCCTCCCCCTTCTTTCGTGGGTAGACTGAGACTGACTCCGCCTCCCCAATCTTTGCACATCCCCCAAGCCTTTCCACTGGTCACTTTAATTTCATGTTTCATGCATCTTGTGTTTTTATCACTGTTGGCAGATCAATTTCCCTCCTGGGATAAATTAGTTCTATCATATCGTATTGTCTATGGGTGTCCTTGCCCTCATGAACATTTTTAGTCACCCTTTCAAAAAACACAATCAAGACTTAATCAAATTTGTAAGGAGGTCTGTTGTTGCATGACCTACAGGTGTTTTTTGATACCTGCTGCCCACTCACTGAATCCTGACCCCAGCCTGTTTCTGCAGCAAAACCCAAACCAAACACATCCCCATGTTGGAGAGGGAAGCTGCATTGCACCAGGATTTACAGTGGTTACTAAGGTAACACGATTTGCCGCATGAATTAAAGTGATAGAAACAGTTTTTACAGTTAAGCTATTTCTCCCAGAAACAAATACTCCTCCCAACATTTGTAAATTATCTTAAGTAAACGTGCAATTTTTCATTCTCAGCCAGAATATTTTGAGGTTCAATCTCAAAAATAGGACGTTACTAATGGGCGATCGTTTTTGCTGAACACCTTCTCTCAGCCGCCTGGACCTACCTGATCTCCCAGTTGTCAAACACTTTAATCCCTTTCCCATTCCCACGCTGACCTTTCTGTCCTAGGTCTCCTCCATTGTCAAAGTGAGGCTAAATGCAAATTGGAGGAACAGAACCTCATTTTAAGCTTGGGCAGCTTACATCCCAGTGGTAATTAATATTGAGTTCTCTAACTTCAAGTAACCCCGGTATTCCTTCGGTCTCCATTTCTCCCCCACCCAAGTTGCACCAAGTTCTCGTTCTCACCTAGCAAACAGCTAACAATGACCTGTTTCCTTTATCATTGTTAATATCTTGAATACATTTAATTCATTTGTTCTATATCTCTCTACATCACTGCCTCTCGTTTCCCTTTCCCCTGACTAGTCTGAAGAAGTGTCACCCATTCCTTCTCTCCAGAGATGCTGCCTGCCCCGCTGAGTTACTCCAACTTTTTGTGTCTATCTTCGGTTTAAACCAGCATCTGCAGTTCCTTCCTACACCTTACTAATTAATGTTTAAGAAAGATGCTGGAAAAATCGAAGTGTTGGAGAAACTCAGCGGGTGAGGCAGCATCAAACCGCATGCGGCCTCACTCACTGAGTTTCTCCAGCACTTTTGTCTACCGTACTAATTAATGGTTGTTTATGGACTTTCTGCTAATGGATTGAATTTAAGGCACGGTTTAACATCTGAATGTTGCAGAGCGATCTGGCTTTCTGCTGCGGCCGGTGGCGGGATATTTGTCCCCGAGAGACTTTTTAGCGGGGTTGGCATTTCGAGTTTTCCACTGCACTCAGTACGTGCGCCATGGCTCCGATCCTTTCTACACGCCAGAACCGTGAGTTTCTGTTTGCCTGACTAACCTCCCCTCCCCTCCAGCAAGTCTTTCTGAAACTCTTGCAAGATTAAGGAACGTTATTGAAGAATAGTCCATTAAGTTCTGTCTTTGCAATGATTAAGTTTTCAAATAATCTGAGTAATTTAATGTAATCATCAGGTACACGGGACTTTGCAACCTGGAATCACTTCAGTAAACTTTCACTGTATTTTGTATGTTACATCGTTGAGCTATTCCTGTTTGTTGCACAATAAGCGATTTTTAGACATGAACATTTTCCAGATTATTGTTTGTTCAACAGAATCTGACAGTGTCAAGAAAGGAACTGCAGATGCTGGTATATGCTGAAGATAGTCACAAAGTGCTGGAGTAACTTAGCGGGTCGAGCAGAAAATGGAAGGGTGACGTTTCGCGTTGGGACCCTTCTTCACACTGACCTGAAACGTCACCTATCCTTTTTCTCCAGAGATGATGCCTGACCCGCTGAGTTACTCCAGCACTTTGTGTCTAGATTCTGAAACTTGTATTGGCACAATGGAACATAAACAACCATTGTCGAATTTTGTAAGGAGATTGATTAGTACGGGTGACAGGAGTTACGGAGAGAAGGCAGAAGAATGGGGTTAGGAGGGAGAGATAGATCAGCCATGATTGAATGGCGGAGTAGACTTGGTGGGTCAAATGGCCTAATTCTGCTCCTATCACTTAGGACATGAAATTCCACTAGGTGTTAATTGGAGGCAAGGATCTTGTGATTGCAAATCCATTCAGAAAAGCAGTCCAATTATTTACTTACGTTATATTTAATATATTAATATTTAATATTTAATGTATTTACATTATAACTGCAGTGTTGGTGATAAGTCTTTTAATTGGCACTTTGCTAAATTATGGTATGTAGTTCCATCCTTCAATGATTTATGCTTTGCTTCAATGGTATTTGTTTCAGCATTTCACAGTGTCATTAATTGTATGGTGAAATTGTAGGATTTATAACGCAGAAGATTACCTTCCAGCTCATTTTACCCATGCTAGTGTTGCTTGAATGCAGACGCAAGACACTGCAGATGCTGGAGTTACGAGTAAGAACAAAGTGTTGGAGCTACTCAGCGGGTCAGGCAGGAAATGGAGAGATGTTGTTTTGGATCGGGACCTTACTAATCTTTAGATTGATGGTGTAGAAGGGAGATAGCTGGTAGAGGGAGGGGAGGGGAGGGGGTGTGGCAAGAATTAGCAAGTGATAGGCAGATTCAGGTGAGGAGGGATTGGTCAACCATCAATGAGTAAGCTGGGGAGAAATGGGCGGAGATTGATAGAAAGCACCAACAGGCAGAATTGTTTCTTCTAGAAACATAGAAACATAGAAAATAGGTTCAGGAGTAGGCCATTCGGCCCTTCGAGCCAGCACCGCCATTCAATATGATCATGGCTGATCAGCCACAATCAATACCACATTCCTGCTTTCTCCCCATATCCCTTGATTCTGTTTGCCCTTGAAAACATCCAGTGAATAGGCCTCCACTGCCTACTGAGGCAGAGGATTCCATGGATTCACAACTCTCTGGGTGAAAAAGTTTTTCCTCATCTCAGTCCTAAATGGCCTACCCCTTATTCTTAAATTGTGACCCTTGGTTCTGGACTACCCCAACATGGGGAATACGTTTCCTGCATCCAGCCTGTCCAACCGCTTAATAATTTCACGTTTCTATAAGACCCCCTCTTTACCTTCTAAATTCCAGCGAATATAAGCCCAGTCAACCCATTCTTAAAGGCAAACCATTGGATCGGCATTAGTCATCACTATGCATTCTAGGCACCCGCCACTTTTGAAACTTCTCTGCCCATTTATCCTGTAGCTTCTAAAATAGAGAATATAAAACAGTTCAGTACAAGCACAGGGCTTTGGCCCACAATGTCTATGCCGAACATGATGCCAAGACCAACTCATATTTGCCTGCTCATAATCCATATCCTTCCGTTCCCTCGCAAAAGTCTCTTAAATGCCTCTAGTTTAACGTTATTTTTCAAGAAAGTGGTCGCAACTATTAGGGAAAATTAAACACCAGTTTAACATCTGCTTGGAAGACACAGGGAACTGCAGATGCTGGAATCGTGAGCAAGACAAAATGCTTGAGGAACTTAGTGAGTCGAGCTGCATCTGTGCAGGGAATGGGCTGATGACCATCTGAAGAAATGTCCCGAACTGAAATGTTGCCTGTCCATTCCCTCCACAGATGCTGCCTGACCACTGAGTTCCTCCAACACATTGTGTTTTGTTCAGAATTCGGCATAGCTCCTTATTGGTGATGTGACTTAGTTCCTTATCGGATCTATTATCGGTCTGTACGATCTCTGTGTCCTCGTCCCTTGGCCTCAATAGAGAAAGTAAATCTAGCCAATAATCTCTTGCTTGAAAAACAGCCTTGAATTAAAAGCAACAGAGTCAATGGGCAGAGTCATACAGTGTGGAAACTGGCTCAAGTTGCCCACACTGATCAACATGTCCCATTTACACTAGCCCCACTTGCATGTGCTTGGCCCATATCCCTATAAGCCAGTCCTAACTATGTACCTGTGCTTCTTAAAGGGTGTGATAATCCCTGCCTCAATTACCTTCACCGGCAGCTCGTTCCATACACGCACCATACTGTTTGAGAAAGTTACCCCTCAGATTCCTATGTAATCTTTCCCCCGACACCTTAAACCTATGTCCTCTGGTTCTCGATTCCCCCACTCTGGGCAAGAGACTCCTTGCGTCCATCCAGTCTTCTCATGACTTTATACACCTCTATAAAATCACTCCTCATCCTCCTGCACCCCAGGGAATAGAGCCCCAGCCTGGCCAATGTCTCTCTATAGCTCAGACCCTTGAATCCTGGCAACGTCCTTGTAAATCTCTGCACCCGTTCCAGCTTAATCACATCTTTCCTATAACATGGTGCCCAGAACTGAACACAATACTCTAAATGCAGCCTCACCAACGTATTATACAACTGCAACATGACATCCCAACTTCTATACTCAGAGGGAAGAAAAAAATCTGCACATTGGTGTTTTTAGCAATTGTTGTATTCTTCTTCATGTTCGCTTTTGTCTTATTAAAAATTCCTTGGAGAGGAATCAGCAACTTGAATGTAATCTCCCACCTTCGGGAACACCGCAACCTGAAACTGTGTCAGTATCACCAATTATCGAGTACCTCAGTACCATCTTGTGAGTCCAATCGAGCAAGCAACGTCTGAGTATTTGAAACCACCTCTACATTCCTGAGTAACCATTGAACACAATGTTCCTGCTGCCTCCACAACTACAGTGCGGATGTGTACAGTCTGATCCCAAGATGAGGTTTTGCATACAAGGGCATCCGAGATATCCTCATTCTAACATCATGGAGCTGGCAGCCTTGCTCGAGACTGACTTTGAGTGAGGCTGTGGACTTACCATCAGAGCCTGTGATCCCTTGCCTGGGATCGACGCTCCAAACGCGGCCTGCGGATTTCACCATCGAGGAGTTCACAGTCTCGGGTAGAGACTGATGTCGGGAAGCTCCAAAGTCGCAGGTGGTTCGACTAGCCCCGACCCGGGGTCCGATCGCCCGGCACGGGGGAGCTGAGATCCCCCCGATGTGGGCGCTTGATTGCCCCGACGTGGAGGGCTCCACTGCCGGCTACGGTAGCCAAGATCGTCCCATTAGCGGAACTGCCCCCCAACTGCAAGAGAACAAAGAAGGGAAAAAGATTGAACTTTTTTGTTTTACCTTCTATCACAGTGAGGAATGTGGAGGAGTCACTGTGGTGGATGTTCATGTTAAAATGTATTTTGTATGTTTTGTTGCTTTTTATTGGTATTACTGTATGGCAAATCAAATTCCTCCTATGTTGCAACATATACTTGGCTAATAAAGTATGATTCTTTAGTGAACGTGGTTTACCCCATTTCTGTCAGAGATGGGCTCCTCACATGTGTCGCCTCTGTGACCTGTAGTGTTGCTTTTGCTCCCCTTCACCCAGATCCAACATATCATCCTCCGGCATTTCCGTCACCTCCAACGTGATCCCACCACTAATCACATCTTCCCACCTCCACCCTTTATGCCTTTCACGACGACCACTACCTCCACAACTCCTTGGTTCACTTCCCTTCCTACCTAAACCACTCCCTCCCCAGGTACTTTCCTCTGCAACACCTGTCCCTATCCCTCCTCCCTATACACCATCCAGGGACGCTGACAGTCCTTCCAGATTAGACAGAGGTTCTCATGCACCTCCTCTAACCTCATCTTCTGCCTTCGGTGTTCCTGATGTGGGCTCCTGTACATCGGCGAGACCAAGCATGGACTTGGCGACCGTTTCGCTGAACACTTGTGCTCAGTCGGTCAAGGCATGCTGGATCTCCCGGTTTTTAACCACTTCAACTCCCCTTCCCATTCCCCTACTGACCAGTCTGTCCTAGGTCTCCTCCATTGCCAGAGTGAGGCCAAACACAAATTGGAGGAGCAGCACTTCATATTTTGCTTGGCCAGCTAACGGCCCAGTGGTACGAACATTGACATCTCTCATATTAGGTCATTTATATAAATATTCCCCTCACTCCTCTCCCCCTGTCCTCCTTGTCCTTCTTCCTCCATTAGAAGTCCAATAAGCATTTCCACAGTTTGCAATGATGTATCCCTCTTGGGATCTCACCGCCCCCAGCCAACAACTGATCTATCAGAGAATCACCCTACCTGTGGTCATCTGTTGCCGGCTCTGATTTCTCCCGGTCTTCTCTTGCTTCTAGTTCCCCTCTCCCTCACCCACAATCAGTCTGAAGTAGGGTCCTGACCCGAAACGCCACCTATCCATTTTCTCCAGAGATGTTGCCTGATCCTCTGAGTTACTCCTGCCTTTTATACCAATCTTTGGTATAAACCAGCATCTGCAGTTCCTTTTTATTACAGTGTAGATGATCAAGGATGCATGTTCGGCTCAGATTAGGTTAGCCAATGCATGTTGTCCTTCATGTGAACGTTAGAATTGTCTTTTTAACATGTATGTTGCAGGGACACCTGTCATGAGCTGCTGGGACATGTGCCCCTACTGGCAGAACCAAGCTTTGCAGAGTTTTCACAGGAATTGGGTCTTGTGTCTCTGACGGCATCAGATGAAGATGTGCAGAAATTAGCCACGGTAAGATTTGGCTTGTTTTTGGAATTCCCTGCAAGTTTAATGTGGTAATCCACGCATGGAATGATCTTGTGTTAATGTGCCTACCAACTGTGCTATAAGCCCTCTTATTTCACTTGGGCAGCTTACAACCCAGTGGTATGAATATTGACTTCTCTAACTTCAAATAACCCTTGCTTTCCCTCTCTCTCTATCCTTCCCCCATCTAAGTTCTCCGCTGAGTTTGACTGTCCTTCTAATTAAATGTTAGTTCGTCAACTTCCCTGAGCTAACAATGATCTGTTCCACATTTTCCTTGATATTCATCCCCTTTGTTCTCGTTTTTCATACCTTTACGCTTCAACATCTCTTGTTGCCCTCTCCCCTGACTCTCAGTCTCAAGAAGGGTCTCGACCCGAAACGTCACCCATTCCTTCTCTCCAGAAATGCAGCCTGTCCCACTGAGCTATTCCAGCATTTTGTGTCCATCTTCGGTGTGAACCAGCATCTGCAGTTCCTTCATACACCCTCTTTTCACTGCTTTGCCAAAAATTGAAGCTGATTCTGTAGCATTATGGGATTTTTTAATGGTTTCTCTGCTTGCTTGTGGATGCTGCATTAATCATCACTCCCAGATACAGTTCTGTATTACTCATTGGAACTGTAGAATCTGCACTTTTCTGCAGTGAATCAAACTGTTGAATTTGAACCTTTTCCACCATGGCCTTGCCTGCACCTTTGTCGCCTCCCCTCCACTCACTGACCTCTGTCCAACAGCCTCCAGTAACTTGTAGATAACTTGGGCAAGAACAAGAAGTGTTACCATGTGCAAATGGAACGTGGACCTGCAATAGTGCTACAATATGGTGGCACGAAAGGGTCAGAGAAGAACGGTGTGTGATTTTGGCAGTGTGGAGCTTCAAAATAAGCTTTTGTCAATGACCAAACATATGTTGGATGAGCCCATTGCAAAAACCTCTATTCTGTTTAGAAGTGTGTTCCTGTGCTTCGAACTAATCTAATTATCCATCCCAGCCCCATGTTGTCCCCTCTGCTCTCAACCAATACTAAATCAATAAAACAAGCTGCCAGCTAGACCTACCAGGTCCAACAATTTCAGGGAACCAGTGTTCCTGTGCATCTATTCCTGAGTTTCAGGTTTTGTTTGTTAATTTCACTTAATCCTTCTGAGTTCTCATCTTGGCTAGGCTTTTATCACCTTGTGCCAAAACCTTGTTGCCATTTAATTCCTTCTGCCTTTCACCCTATCACAGATCTTACTTTTTTTAATTCTCCCCTTTCCCCCCTCCTTTCTCTGTATTTTAATCTATCTCCATTAATTGCCAGTTCCAAAGTAGTCTTTGGCCTGAAATGACTCAGGCTCACCATCTGCAGATTCTGACTGACATTCCAAGTACTCAAAGACATTGCTGTTTTTCTAATCTCGATTTCCAATATTTGCAGTTTTTTGAGTTGTTAAAGAATAGAGAGAAGGTGCTGGGGTCAGGAGTGATTTGGTGGAAGTTTAAAATTTGACCCGGGTTAACTGTAGCAAACACACACTTGCTTATCCATGGATGGACTGGCTTGGGGGTTCCGATGGGACCAAAAGAGCATTGGCTTGGCTTTGCTACATTTCAAGTGGAGGAAACCTCAGTTTGTCCAGGTTCTGGTGTTAGGAGGGTTTGAGAATGTGCCAACAATACTGGAGCAAGGAAAGACATGATGTTGTTGATGCAGCCTGGGCTAAGATGATACTCCTTCACATTGTATCTAGTTGTTTTATATCAAGCATGAAGGCAATTTTGGATTTGGATCTGGTTTGACTAAAACCTGCCAAAATGTTCACCTTTCAGAGCTTGTGTGAAGTTTATGCATATTCTGGTACTTTGTGCATCTCACTGTCTACAGCTACACTTTCAGACAGGAATTCATTATAAAGACATTAATCATTATAAATTCATAAATGTATAAATTCATTATAAAGTGCTGGAGTAACTCAGCGGGTCATGCAGCATTCCTGGAGAACATGGATAGGCGGTGTTTAATGTCGGGATGCTTCATCAGACTGATGGTGGGGGGAGGGTGATAAAGCTGGGAGACAGGAGAGGCAGGACAAAGCAAGCAGCACGAATCACAGAGAGGGAGCTGTGAGAGAGGGGGGGGGGGGGGGGGGGGGAAGCTAGGAGGGACAAGACAAAGCCTGGCAAGTAACGTGAATATAGGCGAGGGGGGTTTGATAGGCAGATGGTTGGACAGAGATGAAAAAAATAAGAGACCAGAGATGAAAAAAATAAGTGAGATAAGAAGATTGAAGAGTTGTAATTTGTGAAGCAGGATGAAGGAATGGAGGAGGAAGGGAGAAATAGGTGAGTCTAGGTGAGGCACAGGGAGGGGAGGGGGTGGGAACAAGGGGGGAGAAAGGAGATGGGCCCACCAAGTCAGCGCCAACCATTGATAACCCAGTACACTATCACAACCCTATAAACAAGGGACAATTTGAAAACTACTGAAGCCAATTAACCTACAAACCTGTATGTCTTTGGGATGTGGGAGGCAACCAGAGCACCCGGAGAAAACCCACATGGTCACTGGAAGAACGTACAAACTCCGTACAGACAGCACCCGAAGTCAGGATTGAACCCGGGTCTCTACCGCTGTGGGGCAGCAACTTACGGCTGCATTACTGTGTCTCCCACAATATCTCCCCAATATCTATCAAATTCTTTAATGTGACTAGTATTTTCAGATAAGGCTAACGTTTACTTCCCCTTCTTGACATTCAGTTGAGAACGTTTGCTTCTGTGTGTGAAGTTTATGCACTATTGCATATTCTGCCACTGTGTGTATTTCTCGCCTGCAGCTACACTTTCAGACAGGAATTCATTATACTTGAGTCTGAGCTCTCCTAATGACCTTTAGAATAGCAAAAGTTGCTATTACAAATGTTATGTCAAACATTGGCTGTGTGGAATACATATATAAAACACTTACTAATTTGGGAAGCAAATTGTGACACTCAGCTAATAGGAAACCTGAAGCAATTCTTTCTGAATTATTTTACATAAGGTAATGGGGCAGCAAAATAGCACAGCTGGTAGAGCTACTGCCTCACAGTGCAGGAGACCCGGGTTCGATCCTGACCTTGGGCGCTGTCTGTCTGAAGTTTGCACGTTCTCCCTGTGACCATTGGGGTTTTCTCTGTGTGCCCCGGTTTCCTCTCACCTCACAAGGATGTTCAGGTGTGTGGGTTAATTGGCCCCTGTAAATTGCCCTGAGCGTGTAGGGAGTGGGAGCAAATGTACAGAAGTACAGTACTGCGAGTGGGTGATCGATTGTCGGCATGGACTTGATGGGCTGAAGGGCCTGTTTCCCTGCTGTATCATTCAGTGAATCAGCCAACGAACATCCCAATAATCAAGCTGAAAGAAATGGATGTGTTATAATGCTTAATACAATCAACTAGTGATGTTTCACTTGAAATGATCCATTTTGTTACATCTTTGCTGGGTCCTTATGTGAGTGTTACAGGTATAATCAGAACTATCAATTAATTTGTCACAGCTGACAGCTTCCTCATATACTACTCTTGATTAATCATGTCTGTGAACAAATTACCTTGGTCTTTTTAGTTCTGATGGCTCTGCATTTGTGAATGTGAATGATTGTTAAATAACTTGGTAATGATAGTTGTTGATGAGTAGATTCCGTGCTGGTAATTCATGGTTATGTTGCTTGTGATTGGGAAGGTGATTGGTGTGGTCTCTGTAATGAGGCTCTGTTCCTCAGATGGGAGATATGGGAGAGAATGAGGGCGACACAGTGGCGCAGGGGTAGAGTTGCTGCCTTACAGCGCCAGAGACCCGGGTTCGATCCTGAGTACGGGTGCTGTCTGTACGGAGTTTGTACCGTGACCTGTGTGGGTTTGCCCGGTGCTCTGGTTTCCTCCCACGCTCCAAAGACATACAGGTTTTGTTGGCTAGACACAACATGCTGGAGTAACTCAGCGGGACAGGCCGCATCTCTGAAGGAATGGGTAATGTTCCGGGTCGAGACCCTTCTTCAGAATCAGGTCTTCAATTTAAATTTTCGATTTAAACCAGCATCTGCAGTTCCTTCTGACACAGGTTTGTAGGCTAATTGGCTTGGTAAAATTGTAAGTTGTCCCAAGTAGGATAGTATTTGTGGCGGGAAACGCTGGCTGGTGTGGACCTGGTGGGCCGAAGGGCCTGTTTCCGCATTGTATCTCTAATCTAAACAAAACTAAACAAAGTACTTCTGAAGAGGTAGCCACTACTTCATCCGTTTACTTGCTCTATCATGACTGATACGTAATTAAAACTCTCGACCCACAGCAACACCACCATAAATTATGCATGTAATTGCTTAACATTTATTCAATTCAAGAACCTTGTTTATAATTGAGGTAATTTGTGCAGTAATGTCTTATTTATGTGTCCCGCAGTGCTATTTCTTCACTGTTGAGTTTGGGCTGTGTAAGCAAGAAGGACAATTGCGTGCTTATGGTGCTGGGCTATTGTCGTCTATCGGGGAACTTAAGGCAAGAGGCTTTTTTTCCCTCCTACTTACAGTACAGTGTGTTGGAGTGCGTGACAGGATATCAGTTTTCATTGACTTTCTCCCACAGCATGCGTTGTCTGACAAAGCGATCGTCAAACCATTTGATCCAAAGACAACCTGTACCCAGGAGTGTCTCATTACCACCTTCCAGGAAGCCTATTTTTTGTCTGAAAGCTTTGAGGAAGCCAAGGAAAAAATGAGGCAAGTAATTTCTTTCCACCAAACAAAGGGACGTACTGTATTCCCATACTCCAACCTACCCCACAGTGATCTTTTTTATGTGCACTTTCTCTACATTCTGCATTGCTTCCTTTCTCTTTGCACTACCTGCTGTACTCATTTATAGTTTTGATTAAAATCATGTTTTTTTACTTGAATAGTGTGCAAAATGAAGTTTTTCACTATTTAGTTTACCGTGCTGAAACAGGCCATTCGGTCCAACGAGTCTGCTCCGACCAGCGATCCCTGCACATTAGCATTATCCTGGACACACTCGGGACAATTTTACATTCATACCGAAGCCAATTAATATACTCGTTTGGAGTGTGGGAGGACAGACAGCACCCATAGTCAGGATCGAACCCGGGTTCATGGTGCTATAAGGCAATATCTCTATCACTGCACAACTGAGGACTATCGCTGTACTCAATACGGACTATCTTTGATCCGACTTTACTGGACTTTATCTTGCCCTAAAGGTTATTCATGTTATTCCCTTTATCATGTATGTGTACATTGTGGACGGCTCGATTGTAATCATGTATTGTCTTTTCGCTGACTGGTTAGCACACAACAAAAGCTTTTCACTGTACCATAACATACAATTACCATACCAAGATCTAGAACAAACCTTTGGTAATGTTGTAATCATGGAATCGCAGAATCATAGAAGGAGTCAATTTGGCCCATTTAGTGCATGCTAGCCTTCTATACGGACAGCTCTCTGCTCTCATTCCCATGTTTTTTTTAAAATATAGACCTGCATATTATTTTCCCTAAAGTGCGTAGGCAATTTCATTTCTGAAAGCCTTACACACCTACTTAGTAATAAGAGGCAGCGACTGTGTTTAAAGAGAGTGAGATGACCAGGAGAAAGTGGCATTGCAGTAGAGTGTCCACCTTACAGCGCCAGAGACCTGGTTTCCATCCTGACAAGGGCTGCTGTCTGTACGGAAGCTGCACATTCTCCTGTGGGGAGAAAATACATCTTTGAAAATATATTTTGATGAAGAGAATCTGCTGCAGTCAGGATCGTCAGTGAAATCATGCAGAAAAAGTCCCTCCACTGCGATCTTGTGTTTATTGCTTCCTATTTTGCAAACTTCCCACAAGCTATCAATCACTTCCCTTGAGAAATGTCGTGAAACATTAGTGAATAACTTGCAGGTTTTCAACAAAGTAACTGACGATATCCGTAAAATTCCTGGCGATGTAGGTAACGGTATACAAGGAAAATGTGAGAGAGTGATTTTAGCTAACAAAGAACTTGAAGAAATACAAAACATAGCTAAAGTTCTCAAAGGTAGTTGTAATGCACAAGATATCGACATGAGTATAGAGTCAGTAGCTTGTTTCGGATATGCTCCAAGTTTTTCACAACTGAAGCATATTCTGTCTGACAGACGGCAGTTTAACACCAGATAATTTGAAAAAATGCTAGTAATTATGTGCAACCAGGCAACTTCGGTCATTTAATGTAGTATTCCTTTATATTATCATTTTTAACCATGTTTGGGTGGTGGAAATACATGCCTTTTTATGCCTTTTAGTTGATAAAAGCCTTTTTCGTGCCTCTTTTGTAATTTTATTATGCCTTTTTGTCTGCCTATTTCAGAGTTTTTTAGCGACTAACATCCTGGCTTTAGTGATTAGGAAGGATATTGAGAACTCGTCTCAGTAATGGCAGACCAGTGGAACTGTAAGATGCAGGTAGACACTGAAGATAGACACAAAATGCTGGAGTAAGTTAGCGGGTCAGGCAGCATCTCTGGAGAAAAGGAATAGGTTTCAGGTCGAGACCCTTCTTCAGACTGATGTGGGTGAAATCAGGAGTTGAACATGGAGATAGGTCCCACATGAGGGTCACATGAACACCAGAGATGATCTGAAACCAAGTTGAGCGAAGGTCATGGTAGACACTAACTTGGACAAATATTGCAGGAATATGTTCTCTCCTAGGTTGTTCAACTACCTGAGCAGGCTCCTGTCCATCTTGTTAGTTCTGCTTTTGTGGAAATTGACTGTTTAATCCTCAAAGCGGTATTGATTCTAACCATACACTGCTTCCTTTATCTGTTATATTCTCCCTGCTTCTTTCTACCTGTGTGCTGTTTCATGTAGGAAGATCTGGTGGTAAATGTTTCTCCTTGAGTGCGGCACAGTGACACAGTGGTAATGCTGTTGCTGCTGCTGCTGCTGCCTTACAGCGCCAGAGACCCAGGGTTCGATCCTGACCACGGGTACCATCTGTACGGCATTAGTACATTCTACCTGTGACCACGTGGGTTTTTCCCAAGTGCTGTGGTTTCCTCCCAGACTCCAAAGACGTACAGGTTTGTAGGTTAATTGGCTTCAGTAAAATGGCAAATTATCCCTAGTGTGTGGGATAGGGCTAGTGTCGGCACGGACTCGATGTGTATCTATAAAGGGTCTGTTTCTGCGCTGGATATCTAAAGTCTTAGATGCATGGACTAATTACACAATATAGGACAGACTAAAATTCCAAATTGGATCTCAACACACGCACATTTCCATGGCGCACATTTAGTAGGTACAACTAAATGTTCTCCACGTGCTCTGCGATTAACATCATGTTCTGCTTTAGTTCCATCCTGATGTGTAACTGTATGCTCACCAAATTATTTACAGTGAAGCGCGTTACTATTCAAAAATTATATTTTACTTCCAAATTATGTGTGAATGTGTGTATTCAAATGAACTGGAGATTTGCCTTTGCCTTTCTGAGCATCAGCTCATTACTAACAGTTCTATGATCAACGCATCCAGGAATGGATTGGATTGAATTGAATTGAATTGAAAGATACAGCTAAGAAACTGGCCCTTTTGCCCACCGAGTCCACCGCAACCATCAATCACCCATTCACACTAGGTCTATGTTATCCAACATTCTCATCCACTCCCTACATACTGGGTGCAATTTACAGAGACCAATAACCATACAAATCTGCACATATTTTGATTGTGGGAGGAAACCTGCTGGAAACCCATGCGGTCACCCTGGGAGACCATGCAAACTGCACGCACACAACACCCGAGAGCAGGATCAATCACAGGTTTCTGGTGCTATGAGACAGTAGCTCTACTAGCTGCACCACTGTGCAGGTCTTATTCAGGTAAATTTCATCCCCCATTCCTAATATGTAATGATCATTATCAGAATAACTTTTATGATCAGTGGAACAGAGCAACATTCATTGCTAAAGAAAGACACAAAGTGCTGGAGTAACTCAGTGGGTCAGGCAGCATCTCTGGAGAAAAAAGATGGGTGACATTCTAGGTCGGGACCCTTTTTCACGACAGGGTTGTTGGCAATACCCTGTGAACCTTCTTAGCTTGGCATTTTTAAATTACTTCGGGCTTCTGAAATAATGGGATGGTCGGAGTCCTGTTGTTTTGGGGCTTTGAAGATGTGGAAGATATGGAGGTTTTAGGAAGGAATTGAGTTCACTCGCAATGAGACTGCTGTCCACGGAAAGCGGGTAAGATTCAGTATCCGTGGATCAACATCTTGGATCAGAAGATAGATACAAAAAGCTGGAGTAACTCAGCGGGTCAGACAGCATCTCTGGAGGAAAGGAATAGAATACGTTTCAGGTCGAGACCCTTCTTCAGAACAGCCTAGCAAGCAAAAGGGGAGCAATGTCTATGCCAGATAAATGACAGCGGTTCAAGAGAGAAACTCACATTCTCAAAGCAAATATGGAAGCATAATGGATACTGACCTTGTCAGTGATGTCTGGGACACTTTAATATATTTTATATATTGGATTTTTGTGGAAATGCTTTTGACGATCAAGAAATTAAATGAGTAAAAGGATATAGCAGACTGTGCAGCTGGTTTGTGGAACAAGTACTCCGAATCGAATAGTTTTATTCTGGACACATTTGCATTACAAGAAAGAGGGACATTGAAATTCTATGCATTGTCCTTCTTTGCGTATAATTCTAATTAAACATTTTTCCAAATGGAAACTTTTTTTTTCAGGGAATTTGCAAAGTCAGTCAAACGGCCATTTTCTGTTCGCTACGACCCATATACCCAATGCATTCAGATGTTGAAAGATACCAGGAGCATTGAAAAAGTAGTTCAAGATATCCGCCAAGACCTCGCGACCGTGTGTGATATTCTATCGAAGATGAACAAGCACTTTGGAATTTGATGGCACGCACGTCAATCTCATATCCATTTTGGTGTAAACACTGCTAGCAGAACTGACCCTGAATACTGTGATGTAACCTATTTGCAGACATATTCGTGACTTGTTTGGATGTTTTAGCAAAGTTTCATCTGCTCTAGGATGTGTTCCACACCATCATGGCACAAAACAGTGTGGAGGAAAACCCATTCAATTTCTGTTACTTTAGCAAAACGTTATGAAAGTGTAGACCCACCCCACTGCTCAAAGGTTGATCACATAATATCAGCACCTTGTGTAGTTTTATTTGAGAGAGAATGTACTAAAGTACACTTTGTGGACCTGATGATTTTCCCAGTAAAATCTGGCACAATTATCTATCTGAAGAGTGAGTGTTACATTATGGGTGTCAGTAATGGTAGTCTAAAAAGGGATAATATAAATAGAACTATTCACACTTCCAAGAAACAATAATTTTGTAATATTTTTATAATCAAATAATGTCCTACTCTAAAATAGATTCTAGAAACTAGAAAAAGCAGAATATTTTTTGAAAGATGAACTATTGAGTATAGGTGCATAGAGGAACCTAGTTTTGCTGGTTTAAAAAAAAAGCAAATAGTAAACTTGAAGGTGCAGAAAGCAAATGAAATACTGTATTTTATAGCAAAATGGTTGGGAGTACAGAATTCAAGTACTCAATTCTTGATTAGAATGGGTGTCAAGGGTTATGGGGAGAAGGCAGGAAAATGGCCTGGGTAAAAGACTCTGGATAAAAGACTCTGTGCATTCACCATATTTATTCCTCTCATTATCTTTTACATGCAGAGAGTGGTCCATGTATGTTTTTTTTTCTTTCCCTGTGATTTCAGGAGAAAGAACAAGAAATAGATTCAAATTAGATCACAATATATGACATTTTCTCTGGTATATTGCGCAAAATTGATTTGAAATGAACAGAAATGCTGTCCTCCATTAATTGACCAAACTAATATTTACACATGTATTGATGAACTCGTGTCTGTAACCCTTGGCATAAAGCAAGCCTCAGTATCCTGCACGGAGAAAATACTTCAGATAAGGGGCACAGCGGTGGAGTTGCTGCATTACAGCGCCAGAGTCCCGGGTTTGATCCTGACCACGGGTACTATCTGTACAGTATTTGTACATTCTCCCCGTGACCTGCATGAGTTTTCCGTGGGTGCTCCAGTTTCCTCCCACTTCCTAAAGAAGTACTGGTTTGTAGGTTAATTGGCTTCAGAAAAGATTAAACTCTTTAGTGAGTAGGATAGTGCTAGTGCATGGGGATCGCTGGTCAACACGGACTCAGTGGCCGTAGGGCCTGTTTCTGCGCTGTATTTCTAAAGAAAACTAAACTCTAATGTTCTAACAGATGTGGCAAAAATTTGAATAATGGCCAAAGATCTCTTTCACATTTAGAATAGGAGGTGGTTTTATTTAAATTTTGAGGTTGCCAAGTACATATGTAAAACTGATAAATATGTTGAACAGTGCATTCTGGCTGAACAATTTTAAACAATGGATGGGTCACAAGGGTTTATACAGAATGAAATCACTTAAAGTTCAATTCTCACGTTCATGATCAAAATAGGGAATAACTACAATGTGGCTTCTCAAATTGATATATTCTTTCTGATCATAGCATGGATGGATCACTGTGTAATTGTGTTGCCCTGATCACCTGTCTGCTTCCAGCTGTTTGCTCTGTTGTGGCCGGACTTCAAACAGTCAAGCCACCTGCAGGATGTTCCTCTGTCTTTCTGTGATAATAATTAGCAGCTTTTTAAGCAACGTGAAGTTTAACTTTGGTAGATGAAAATGCAAAATAAAATAAACTATCATACCACATTCATTTTGCAGTGGCATTGCTCAGTTCATTTTGCTTCAAGAACTCTTCCGATGATGGTCTTGAATAAATTACTGGGATGCCATTGTCCTTGAGCAATTATGGACTTTCTCTTTATTGAATTTTGAATTAACGATACAGCGTTGAAACAAGCCCTTCGGCCTACCGAGTTCATGCTGACCATCGACCACCCATTCACATTACTTCTATGTTATTCCACTTTTGCATCCATTTCCTACACATGAGGGAACGTTTTACAAAGGCCAATTAACCTGCAAACCCGCACGTCTTTGGGATGTGGGAGGAAACCGCAGAGCACCCGAAAGTCACCCGAAACGCATGCGGTCAAGCGTAGAATGCGCAAACTCCACACAGACAGCACCCAAGGTCAGGATCGAACCTGGGTGCCTGTCCCTGTGAGGCGGTGGAGGTTTACATTTCAGAGGACGTGCTCGTCAAAGAAGGAATGGTTCAAAGTCCAAACAATAGGAACCAGTAGGCTTTTCTATGCTGTTGCTTCACCTGGTTTGAATTGATCTGATTTAGTGAGAGTTCTGCAATGACCATAATGAGAATTAGTGACAATCTTAGCAAATAGAGAACATGGAGCTTTGTGGGTAACTCTTTAGACTTTGGCCCAACAAGTTTGCGCTGACCAGTGATCACCCCATACACTAGCACCACCCAACGCAGTAGGGACAATTTACAATTTACAGAAGCCAATTAACCAACAAACCTGCACGTCTTTGGAGTGTGGATGGAAACTGGAGCCGGAGAAAACCCACACGGCCACAAACTACAGACAGCACGCCTGGCCGGGACCAAACCAGGGTCTCTGGCGCTGTGCCACTGTGCTGCCCCAGATTCACAGGGCTCAGGATGCTTTGCAACAGTTCATTTGTGTCTCCTATTTTCAAACATAGTTCATTGAGTGGTCCGATATGCGGGTAGAGTACCACTGGAGGATTCTCTTGCATGTCCTGCATGTGGTTTATTCCATTTGCAATTTGGCCCCAAGCGAAAACAGGGTCTGGGATAAGGTAACAAGGTGATGTGGGTAGAACAAACTGCCTCACATAAAACTCACCAGCTTTGTGCTGTCAAAGTTTTAAAATCCACGCCCATTATTCAAACATATTCCTGTCGGCCTGAGTCACATATAGAACTCTAAAAACCTTGACAAAACTAATGGGGTTTTGATGATATTTGCTCAAAGATCTCCATTACATAAAGGTCTCTATTTAAGTTCCCTTCTTAAACCCAGGAAGCAAGCCCTCTGGTTTACTAATCCAATAACTTCAGTCCTGTGCTATTGTACAATAGGAGAAACAGAGAACTGCAGAAGCTAGTTTATACCAAAGATGGACACAAAGTGCTGGAGTAACTCAGTGGCGCAGCATCTCTGGAGAAAAAGGATAAGTGACTTTTAGGATTGGGACCCTTCTTCAGTTTGAAGAAGGGTCCCGACCCGAAACATTAGTCTGAAGAAGGGTCCTGACCCGAAACGACACCTGTCCTTTTCCTCCGGAAATGCTGCCTGACCCACTGAGTTACTCCAGAATTTTGTATCTGTCGTTGGTATAAACTAGCTTCCGCAGTTCTTTGTTTCTACTGTTGTACCGTTGGTTTGGTAGTTGAGCACTAAAGCAAGCCGAATGAGTTCAGCGTGAGTTGTGGTCAGGTGCAGGTCAACTTTGCAAAGTGAGCTATTAAAAGGCACACGATCACAAGAGCTATTGGAGGCGACGCGGTAGAGTTGCTGCCTTACAGTGCCAGAGACCCGGGTTCGATCCTGACTATGGGTGCTGTCTGTACGGAGTTTGTACGCCCTGTGACATGCGTGGGTTTTCTCTGGTTGTTCCGGTTTCCTCCCACACTCCAAAGAGGTACAAGTTTGCAGATTTCGGTAAAATTGTAAATTATTCCTAGTGTGTGTAGGATAGTGTTAGTGTGTGAGGATTGCTGGTCAGCACGGACTCAGTGGGCCGAAGGGCCTGTTTCAATGCTGCATCCCTAAACTAAACTAAACCTTACCCTCTGCACCTGTGAACATGGACTAACTCTGCTATTGGATATCAATGAACTTAGGCAATCGGGTTAATGGACAATGATGAAAAAGACTTGAAGGACTACTGAGCTTTATTTGTCAAACAGTTTACATAAGTTTACAGTGAAAGGGAATAAGTTAAACGGTGATGTGTCGAGCATGTTTTTTTACAAGGAAGGTAGCGGGTCCTGGAACGCACTGTCAGGGTTGGTGTTGGTGATGATGAGAAGGGTGGGATGGTGGGCAAATGGATCTAGTTGGGAAAGGGGGACGGAGTAGGGGATGGACCTAAACTTTGGAATGGTGATGTTGGCCTTTATTGCAAAGGGATAGCAGTGTATTAATAAAGTATCTGAAAATTAGATAATTCAGCCTGACAATTCTATGTATTGTGGAATTCAATTTCAATGAGAAATAAAACATAATGAAAAACTGGGGACTCTTATAAGTTGCAGGAGGTCCATGATTTTCCTTGCATTTCCTTTCTTACTGGATGGAAGACACTGGATATAGAAGATAGCATCTAATGGTGTCCACACAGCATGGATCACAAACATGGACATATCCTATGTTCACACATGCTTGTTCTGTGCTGTCCAAGGGCCACTCTTGCAGCAGCAAGCATTCATGCTTCTCAGTTACTTCCAGGGGTTCAAGCCTGGCATTCTCAACTTGTCTCTGGTACGTCTCTGTTAAGTTATACATGGACCTCTTCCCTTGGTCACACATCCAGGCAGTGACTTCCACCAGCTCCTCCAAGGTCATAACCATCACCTGACCCTCTCCCCACTCCGACCTGTAAACTTGATCTGAGTGTTGTCTCACCCAATGAGTGGCTGATCTGACCCGATCCTTGAACTCTGACCAGCACTTTTCACTACCAGCGAACCCCTCCTAAATAACAAGGGCACCTTCCCTCGACCCCCACCAATTAATTTTCTCAGCCATCAATTTCCCTTGTCCCCTCAACCTCACCCCTTCCAATCGGCAGTGTGGCACAGTGGCGCAGCAGTAGAGTTGATGCCTTAGAGCTCCCGGGACCTGGCTTCCACCCTGGCTATGGGTGCTGTCTGTCTAGAGCTTGTACGTTCCCCCACTGTGACCGCGTGGGTTTTCTCCCACACTCCAAAGATGTACAGGTTTGTAAGTTAATAGGCTTCTGCAAAATTGTACATTGTCCCTCGTGAGTGGGATTGAGCTTGTGTACAGTGGGGATCCCGGTGTGCCGAAGGGCCTGTTTCTATGCTATATCTCTAAAATCTATAGTAAAATCAATCTGAGGGAAACGATCTACAATATGGCAGATGAAGATCAATATGTTAGTAATGAACTGGCATCAACTGAAGTTGCCAATAAATTCACTTCAGGAAAAAAAAAAAAAATCTCACCATGTCAGATCTCCCTGGTATTTCAGTCCCCTCTGGATGTCTGACTCTTAAAATATCTTAAGGCAACTCATGAAGTGCAAAAACTATTGCCTTGTCAGTTTTCTCTATATCCCAAGTAAAATATAGAAATAACTCTCTGTTAAAAGAAGTGACAAATCTTGTGATTTATATTAGAGAGTTTGCTCATACTTTATGCTTTAATTTGTTAGTTTTGCAAGAAATTGCAACAAAGAAATGCGAAAAATATCAAACGTGAAGCGCTTTTGACCACACCACCAATTTCTTATCATTCTTATTCAACAGGTAATATTTCACATTTGACATTCTTCGCATTTCATTGTTGGGTGGTGCAGGGATAGAGCGCCAGAGACCCGGGTTCAATCCTGACTACGGGTGCTGTCTGTACAGAGTTTGTCCGTTCTACCCGTGACCTGCGTAGGTTTTCTCCAAGATCTTTGATTTCCCCCCACACTCCAAAGACGTACAGGTTTGTATATTAATTGGCTTGGTATAAATGTAAAAATTGTCCCGAGTGTAGGATAGTGTTAATGTGCAGGGATTGCTGGTCAGCATGAAATCGGTGGGCCGAAGGGCCTGTTTGCTCGCTCTATCCCTAAACTAAACTAAACTAAGCTAATATTTCCTTGAAATCAACTGTTATGTCATTTTTTAAATTTGTGAGTGTTATATAATGATCAGTTCTCACTCCGCCACAGTTAGGTGGCAGTTATGCTTCAGTTTAAGTTACTGTATCTCACAGAATCGAGGATGACTTACTGTGAGGCCGGTTACATGGGTTCTGAAACAGGGAACATGGAAGGCACACTAAACTAGTAAAATGGAGAGAAATGTACAGGCAGTATAAATCTAATCTGCACTTTGGAAATCAAACTACACCCGTTGAATTTCCAAGATGACACCTTGAAACTACTGTGAAAATGTCACTTCACTTTTTGTCAGATTGCACAGCCATAAAACATGTGACTTTCACAAACTGAGCACGATGCTCAAACACTCAAATTATGCGCTGATGTGTGAGTAAAGGTTCAAATGGCACTGGCCGAACGATGGGCGCGTTTCATGACAAGCTATTTTTATTTTAAACAAGTTAGCACAAATGTTTTGAACATGAGATCAGGAGGCAGTGCGGCAGTGCATCAGTAGAGTTGCTGCCTTTCAGTGCTAGAGACCCGGGTTCCATCCTGGCTACAGGCGCTGCCTGTACGGTTTGTACACTCTCCCTGTGTGACTGCGTGGGTTTTCTCCGGGTGCTCTGGTTTCTTCCCACACTCCAAAAACGTACAGGTTTGTAGGTTAATTGGCTTTGGTAAAATTGTCCCCACTGCATTGGATGGTGCTGGTGTATAAGATGATCACTGGTGGGCGTAGACTCTGTGGGCCGAGAGTCCTGTTTCTGTGCTGTGTTTCTAAAGTTTAAACTCCAAAGCGGCAGTACGTTTTTCATCTTTCTCTCAACCCCTGGGCACTCAATCATTCTCTACTAGTCAGTACATTTCAAAGTGATTCTCTACTTTTCCATCCGATTCCCATGTTCCTTGATTTCCTGAAGTTAAAAAGCTACTCTCAGTCTTGGATATGGTTATCTTGGATTACCCATTCAGTCCTCTCTGACTTAGAATAACTCAAACATTTGTGACAGTCTGGAGAAGGGTCCCGACCTGAAATGACACCTATCCCTGTTCTCTGGAGATGCTGCTTGACCCGCTGAGTTACTCCAGTACTTGTTGCCCTTGTGTGTATTAACCAGCATCTGCAGTTCTTTGATTTTACTAACCCAAAGATCTACAGTGCTCAATGGAAAGAGATTTTTCCTCATGATTCTTGATACCCAGAGTCTACATCGGCCTGGTTCAGTACTCTCTTCCTCTGGAGCAAGCTCTCACGCCTCCTGTCTCCATGAGTATAGGCCAGTCATGCTCCATCTCCCTGCACATGATTGTTCCCTCGTGCCAGTAAGTACAGTGATGCAGCTCAACACTGCCTCCTACATTACTCGTGTACAATTGCAGCGAGATCTCAGCATTCTTTTTTTACCACAATGCAGAGAAAATCTTTAGTGTGACTAAATACTGATTATGAGCGCCACACAATTTTAAAGATTTGTGACAACATTTCGAGGCAAAAAAACATGGGAGTCCGAAGAAGTGTCCTGAAACGTCACCCATCTTTTTTCCCCGGGGTTGCCGCCTGGCCTGCTGAGTTACTCCAGACCTTTGTGTCTATCATTGATGAACTTGAGTTTGATTCTCAGTTATAATGTTATCATCTGTACTCTTCAGTCATGCTTCTCCATTGAAACTTGGGTGGAAGTGTCAAAACCTTTGAACAGCACACTTGTGTGAAAAAAAAAAGTCAAACTTGGAGAAAGCACTCCACCACCATTTTTTCACAAGACTGTCTGTCCAGGAAACAGAGAACGGATGGTTATGGACCATGTGTAGGCAGAGGAGATTAGTTTAACTTGGCATCATGTTCGGCACATGTCCAGGGAAGGGGAAGGTTTTGGATAACACAGTGGCGCAGCGGTAGAGTAGCTGCCTCACTGCGCCAGAGACCTGGGTTCAATCCTGATGTCTGGACGTGAGTTTGTATGCTCTCGCTGTGATCGCGTGGGTTTTTCTTTGGGTGTCCTGGTTTCCTCCCACACTCCAAAGACGTACAAATCTGTAGGTTAATTGACTTCGGCAAGTTGTAAAATCATCCCTAGTGTATAGATAGTGTTAGTGTATGGATGATCGCTGGTCGGCATGGACTCTGAATGACCTGTATCCACGCTGTATCGATCTAAAGTCTAAAAGTTAGATCATTATGATATAATGGAATAGTGGGAGAGAGGTAGGATGAGACATCATTGGATGTGGGATTGATTGGTGGGATCGGTGATGCTGGGCAGGTGGAAACATTATATATATTTGGCTGATATTTTACCTCAGCTCTACTTTCTTGCACTAAAAACATATCTTCGATTCAAGATTCAAGATTCAATTTAATTGTCATATGTACCAATTAAGGTGCAGTGAAATTTGAGTTACCATACAGCCACACTAAGTAAAAAGCAACAAGATACACAGTCACATAAAGTAAAATTTAACATAAACATCCACCTCAGCGGAATCCACATTCCTCGCTGTGATGTAAGGTAATAAAGTTAAATCATCTTCCTCTTTGTTCACCCATGGTCGGTGCTGATGGACCCTCCGCAGTAGCCGCTGCCGACAGTCCGTTGTCCGAGCCCTCTCGTCGGGATGATCGAAACTCCGGCGTCGGGCCGGATTGAAACATTCTCCGCAGCACGGAGCTCCCGAGTCAGCCTCTTCTTACCAGAGACCATGGGCTTCACGGTATCAAAGTCCACAGGCCCTGTGGTTGGAGCTCTCCACAATCCTCGGTAAAGGATG
Organism: Okamejei kenojei; assembly: GCA_035221665.1. Lineage (NCBI taxonomy): Eukaryota > Metazoa > Chordata > Chondrichthyes > Rajiformes > Rajidae > Okamejei > Okamejei kenojei. The sequence continues at coordinate 15,619,350 of CM069149.1, read as the reverse complement.
GCAGCTCCCGATGTTAACATCCGCGCAGCACCCGAGGGTTGAAGCGCCGGTTGGTCTCCAAGAAAGGCCACCAACTACACGTTGTTAGGCTGCAGGGGGGATGGAGATACGACACTGAGAAAAATCACATCTCCATTGAGGTAAGGGATTGAAAAAAAGTTTCTCCCAATTCTCCCTCCACACCCTGCATAAAACAAACAAAGAAACACTAAAACATACTTTTAAACACACTTAAAATAATAATAAACAGTAGAAAGGACAAACAGACTGTTGGCGAGGCAGCCAGTGCTGGTGGTGCCACCTGGTGATTCCCTTCATAGATGAACACTATCTCCAAATATGTTCACGTTTCTCTTGAGTGTAGAATGCCAAAGATTCACATACATTTGGACAGCGAAATTACTTTTTTTGCAGAATGGCCAACCCTTATCTTGTTCAGCTGGGAAAGTGGGCTGTGGAATTTAATGTAGATAAGTGTGACGTATTGCAGTTTGGGAAGTCAAACCAGGACAGAATCTTCACAATGAATGCTCGGGTCCTGGCGAGTGTCGTAGAGCAAAGGGATTTAGGAGTACAGGCACACCAGTCCGTGGAGGTAGCGCCACAGGTAGATAGTGTGGTAAAGTAGGCTTTAGATATATTGACCATCAGAGCCGGCCTTAAGCAAATTGGATCAATTGTTCCCAATTAGGCCCCGCGCCTGAGGGGGCCCCGCGCCAGAGTAATCTACTCTCGGCTCGGGTAGATCTACCCCAGGTGGAGGGAAAGAGAGGGGTGGAGGGAGAGTAGAGGGGTGGAGGGGGGAGAAAGGGGTAGACGGGGAGGGGGTGTGAGGGGGAATGGAGAAGGGGGAGAGGGGGAGGTGGGTCGTTCCCTCACGGTCCCGGGGCAGCGCTCCCGCCCCTCTAGTCACCGCGCTTCACGCACACAGCCCCGGCTCCACCCTTCTCTCCCCGGGGAGACGCAGTGAACAATACACGGAGGGCCGGGCCGGGGGTTGGAGCAACGTTTACAAACCTTGGCCTCAGCTCACACCCGTCCACCCGGACCCTGGCATCCGCTCTTGCTGCCGGCCTTCTCCCTCCCTTCTCTCCTTCCTTCCCTCCCTTCCCTACTTCCCTCCCTCCCTTCTCTCCTTCCCTCCCTCCCTTCTTTCTCTCCTTCCCTCCCTCCCTTCTCTCCTTCCTCCTTTCTCTCCCTCCCTCCCTTCTCTCCTTCCCTCCCACACACAACGCACAGCCAACCAACACACACACATCACGCACAGACAACTAACACACACACACAAATAACACACACAACTAAGTTAGGATGGGGTAGAAGCCCAAAGGGTAGGATAGGGCTGAAGCCCAAAATTTAATGCCTGGATAGGTTTTTTTGCCAATAGTTATTAGTTTTCCAGGATCTAGTTAATTAAATTACTTTTTTTTCATTTCACAGTCACTAAAACAAGTGGTATTGTAACTATGTACTTTTCAGAGGTGATCTACACATTTTGTTTGTTACTTGTAGGCTAACATGCATGCAATTTTATATTAAAATGTAGCTTAGATCTGTTTGGCCATTAACTCACAAGCACCTTTTAAGCGCACATTTTGATTACTTTCCATTCAACCATAGAGATATAAAGTATATAATAGACGTTATTTATATTTCTATGATTCTACAGACCTTGGCTGGGAACCTGGGGCTCATCAAAATTGTTCCCAATTGGGCCCCGCACCTCCTAAGGCCAGCCCTGTTGACCATCATCCCGTCATGGTACTAAATAGAGATTGGGATGTTATGTAACTGTTGTACATGATGTTGGTGAGGCTGCATTTGGAGTATTGTGTTTAACTTTGGGTCATCCTGCTATAAGAAGAATCTCAGTAAGCTGGAAAGAACACAGAGAAGATTTACGAGGATGTTGCCAGGGCTTGAGGGCCATGAGCTCTAGGGAGAGACTGGGCAAGCGAGGAGTTTATTATTCCTGGGAGCACTGGAGGCTGAGGGGAGATCTTACAGAGCTTTATAAAATCATGAGAAGAATTGATAGGGTGAATAAAGGGTGACTCATTTACCCAGGATAGGGAAATCAAGAACAGGTGGACATAGATTTAAGATGAGAGGGGGAAACAGAGTTACAACTTTCTCCTTCAGAGGGTGGTGCGTATATAGAACGAGCTTCCAGAGATGGTAGTTGTGGCAGGTATTATAACAGAATTTAAAAGACACGTAGACAGGTATATCAATAGGAAAGGTTTAAAGAGATATAGGCCAAAGGCAGATAAATGGGTCTCGCTTAGAAGGAGCATCTTGGTTGACGCGGACGAGTTGGGCAAAGGGACTGTATCCATGCTGTTTGACTAATTTTGAGACTCAATTATAGCAATTATAGACATTCCTGCATCTACCCTTTCAAACCGTGTGAGTACTTTATATTCTGCCATGAGATAATCTCTCAGTCCTAAACTCCAGTAAGTATAAATGTGGACTGCTAATGTCTTTTCATCAAGCATCCTGATGAAATTCCTTGTACTGTCTCTGAAACCAGTATTTCCTTCCATAGGTAAGGAGGCCAGACCTGTACACATTATTTTATGTGTGATGTTTTCAGAATCTTATCAGTTTCAACAAATGTTCTTACTCTTGTACTCAAATCCTCTTGCAATAAAGGTCAATGTGACTTAGCTTCCCATTTGTTTGCTGAACCTACATGTTATCTTACAGTGATTCATACAAAGACAACCACTTCCCTCTGAACACCGAGACTTTTCAGTGCTTAATTATTGCTGCCTTGCCATCCGTGAGAATCATTCTACATTCTATGGAATTTTTAGAAGGTGTGAACCAGTGCATTCATTATCTCCGCTTCTTTCAAAATTGGTCAAAGATCCTCTGGATTCATCTGCTCTCAGTCCCATGAATTTCTCCAGTTTCTTTACTCGCTAATTTCTTCGGCTTATGCTGCTGGTGGAAGAGTTGGGCTTTGTTGAGTTGGCACGCTGGTTGGTGTATGGAGGTCTGGGACAGACAAGGGTCAAACGTTTTGAAAAAGGGGTGAAAGTGTGAGGCAGAGCAGATGCAGTGAAGTACATACAGTGAAAGGGACTTGTGTGAGTCAGGTTTCCAATGCCTGCCTGGGATCTGCTTAGACAGGTGGTCTTTCATTCAAGCAGAAACACGACACAGAGGGCACAAGCTGGCATGCACATTCAAGCATGTGCTGCGTGTCTCTGTACACTCCACTGCACGTCTGAGTCATGGCACATGTGTTTCAGATGCATGAAAATCATGGAGAAAAAACAGTGCCATTCTAGTAGTTTGCCAATAATCCTGATTATTAGTAACATTTCAATCCCATTAAAATGAGATTGGTTTGTCCACAAAATCAGAGCACGATGTGATACTGAGGTGATGTTGAGGATAGATACTGCAATGGTGCCACGATGGAAAGCTTTAGCCATAGAAAACATTGGATAGTTTAATTTAGTTTATTGTCACGTGTACGGAGGTACAGTGAAAAGATTTTGTTGAGTACTAGCCAGTCAGCGGAAAGACATTACACGATTATAATTGAGCCATCCACACTGTAGAGATACATGCTAAAGAGAATAATGTGAATAACGTTTAATGCAAGATAAAGTCCAGTAAAGTACGATCAAATATAGTCCAAGTGTCACCAATGAGGTAAGTGGTAGCTCGGGACTGCTCTCTAGTTGTTGGTTGGATGGTTCAGTTGTCTGATAACATTTGGTAGGCTTGGATAGGCTTTGGATATTTTCTCTGGAACAGATGAAGCTGAGGGAAAACGTAATTGAGGTGAATAATATTATGAGGGGCCCAGATGGAGTAGATAGGATGGAATTATTTCCCTTAGTAGAGGGGTCTAAAGCTACAGGGCATGGATTAGCCATGTTACAAAATTTTGAGATTTAAAAAATCAAGTCTGCAATTTATCCCATCAGATAAAGTCTAAAAAGAAGTTTAATTTGACACCTAATTCACTTTCATATCTTCAGTATTAAAAAAGTTATGGCCATTTTCATACTCGGAAATTAGCATCTTGTTCCCTATTGCTTTTCCATTGACTTAACACAAAAGTTGTGATCGAGGACAGTCAAAAACCCATAACTTTCTTAAAAAGTAAGAGAACTGAAAGAAATTTCCACTTGTTATAGATGGAAGCATTCTGAAACGAATATGAAACAATCTTACTTGGATGACCTGAAATTAAAGCATATAATTAGTTAGTTACCCAATTGTAGCTAATTACAAAATTCAATTACTAGATCTAAACATCTATCCATTTCTTAAGAAAATATTAACATTTTTTAAAAAGCATGTGTCCAAATAACATTCACACAAGAATTCACAATATAACATGATTTTTAAATCTCATTGTTATGAACTTATAGGCCAAATTGAAGGAATTTAGTGTTTAATGCCCGTAAAATAATGGCCATTTAAATCAGCTTGCGAGTGGGATTTTATGGAACGCGATGGATTGGAACGTTGCGGTTGCGGTGAATTTAGCAACAGGGAGGAAATGGACTCCAGCAGCAGTAGTACTGGACGCAAAATCTGCCCTCCAACACCGGGGCGTAGTGGGCCATGTCCAACAAGGCGGAGGGGGCTTTGGCCTGGGAGCAATGAAACCTACCTGGCAAAAGGCTACTCCAGCTGAATGTCGGCACCTGGTGGTGGAGGAGGTGCGCCACCAGGAAGAAGCAGCCAGGTGTGCCAAAGCCATATCCCAAGCAAAACAAGGCCGCTGGATGACGTGGGATGGCGTTGAGAGGAGGAAGATCACATGGAGAGAGCTGTGGACCATGGAGTCAAATAAGTTGAGCTTCATTATCAGAGCCACATATGATGTCCTTCCCTCTCCCACAAACCTAAATCTTTGGCTGGGAGAGGATCCAGCCTGCCCCCTGTGTGCAGTTCCAGCAAACCTCAAGCACATCCTGGTTGGTTATAAGGCCAGCCTAACACAAGGCAGATACATCTGGCGACACAACCAGGTGCTGAGGTGTTTGGCAGCTGAACTCGAGTGCAAGAGAGTTACCACCAACGCCATGCCTATCAATGCCCAGATAACATTCCCGCAAATACCATCCTTCATCTGGGCAGGAGAGAAACGGAGGACTAACCCCTCGCCTCGCAACTCATGCCCACTGAACGCAGCCAGGGACAGGGAAATGCATGTTGACCTAGGCCAGAGGCTTTTGTTCCCAGTTGAAATCGCAGTTACCAACCTGCGACCAGACCTCGTTCTCTGGTCCAACTGTCGGCGTGTTTTCATCATTGAGCTGACGTTCCCATGGGAGGAGGCTGTGGACGAGGTTTATGAAAGGAAAAAGCTTTGATATTCAAACCTTGCAGCAGAGGCAGATGAGAGAGGTTGGAGGGTAGGGGTGTGTCCAGTGGAGGTGGGGTGCAGGGGCTTTGTAGCCAGTGCCATCGCAAGGCTCCTGAGGGAAGTAGGAGTCAGAGGGCAGGCACAAAGGAGGGCAATAAAAGAACTTGCCAGTGACGCCGAACGGAGCAGTCACTGGCTGTGGCTGAAGAGGAAAGATGCTGTCTGGGCTGCCACGTGACCATCTAGAGGCTAACAATAAGACACACACCCGGGTCTGATCAACCTGTGGTGGGCCTGAATCGACTGAGGGTGTCTTGTGATAAGAGGCCGAAACACCCAGTGACGTTGAGGTACACAACTGAAGATGTGTCTGATTGTTAGCAAAATTCACCTGGTGGTCATACCCAAGAATGTCAATTGTAGTGAAATCTTAGGGATTGTAACACCCAGTCCTAATAATCAATCTGAAAAAACCTCCCATATCGGCAGGAAAAATACTGCCGGTTCGTATGGTGAATAAATCATCGTTTCGCAACATGAAATGTTGATTAGGGTCATCTTAACAAGCAAGTTTATATGAAAAAAGAAACAGCTTTCCTTTACCTGTCCCCTACGTAAAATCCATCCCCGTTATCCGCATTCACGGCATTAGAAGCTAATTTTTATTTTACTCCAGCGCTGAAATAGTCGGGCGATTAAAAACTTTTTTTTCACATACCGGCAGTCGGAATGAATCTCCAGCAAAACCTCGCACCCCGAGAAAATATAATTCCGGAAGGCAGGGGAAAACCGCATTTGAACCCCGCACCCCCCCCCCCCCCCAAAGGTGCCAAAGTCGCGCACACGGCCAGTGACAGAACTGCAGCGCCGCTGAAGGTAAGTTTTGTAACATACCTACATGGATCTAAAACTGAAGGATGAGTTGCGAGGTGAAGACTTTTGCTTTCACCCAGAGGATGGTTAGGGTCTGGAACCCACTGCCTGAAAGGATGGGTGGAGGCAGAAATCCCCTCATTACATTTACAAACTACCTGGTTGGGGTCTCGGAGCAGTGACCTGCAGGAGTACACATCCAGTACAGGAAGCTGGGATTAAGCTGGTCGACCGGCACAGTTACAATAGGTCATAAGGCATCCTTCATAAACCTTTTATCATTCTATGATTTGATCATTTATGCTCGATAGACAGAACACAAATTCTGTTTGTATTTCCTCCTAGCCCCTTTAGAAGGACCTTTGAATACAAACAAAATAAATAATTTAAACCATGTTTAATGTAATCTGATTGATCAGCTTGTAGAAGTCATCTCCGTGGCTTTAGATAGAATTCAGGGTTAGTTATAATTCCTCCATCATCTAGTTCCAGCAGTGCATCCAGTTGTACCATAATTGACATTGGTGCATTTATGCTACTTGACACATGTTGTCTGACTAATAAAACAGTTTAAGTCCCTTAAGTGTACATAAGCAGGTTATACTTGTGTTAACAACTATGTTCAGGGTCAGACCTCAAGGTTTACTTGCTCAGTATTCAAAAGGAGGGACTATCTGTCAAGTGGCAATTAAAGTCCAATTCTCAAATGACCCCAAAGTCAGCTGAATATGGCAAGACATTAAATCTGTTATGGTTTCACTTAGCATAGGCTATATAAATCCAATGGTGCCCTAATAGACCTGTGATTCAATAACATTAAGTTGTCTGTACACTCATTGCTTGCGTTCACTGATAAGGTACATTGTACAGTAGGGCACCTCTGTTTGACATTAAGAAGAGTATTCTGTAATTGGACTGTAGTCGAGTGTGAACCTGTATAAACAAACAGACATTTCAATATTTTTACCTTATCGTAAAAAGGTAAAGGTGGAATCCAGAAAGAGAAGGAGTTTAATTTATGTTGCTCAATTTATGTGGCTTAATTTATGTTGGTTTATGCTCAATCAAAGAAAAATGAATAAATTAGTCAGAGTTACTAAAATGTTAACACATTAAAAACAATAGGAAACAGAATGAGGTAAATATTAGGGAATAAGGATGAGAAAGAGAAGCAGCAGCAGTAATTTATTTTAGCAATTTCAATGTGCGTGCTGATCAAATGTTAGCGTTCCAAATTCCCATGTGATTCCTTGCTTTGTTACACTCTGCCACCTTGCTGTTAGCTCTGCAAACCACTGAGGATTGTAATCTGGACTTCCTGACTTTATTATCCATACACTGCCCTTTGGGAAACATCATTCTGAAGAAAGGAGTTAATTTCCATCATGGGTTGTGAGATCCCCAATTTTGCCTCACCACCACATCTCTCGACTACTGCACTGTCCATGTATCTCTATGTTGTCAGAGTATTGATTTGGCCTCCAGTCTTCGATGAACCACATTTTCCTCTGGTTTAACACTGGAAAAATCGAACCCTGTGTTTGCTTGCACTGTTATTGATGATATGCTGCCATTGAATCTATTAAACGCTCCAGCCGCTGCATAGTATTGAACCTTGAGAATCATTCCCCTGATTTTCAAATTTTGCAAGCATAATCCTCTTCAATATTCATAAAAACTGTTCTTAAAACCTCAACCATCCCCTCCAGATTCAATGATACTGCATGATATTGCGTCATGCATTTTGGTAGTAGGAATAAAGAAATAGATTATTTTCTAAATGGGGAGAGATTTCAGGAATTGGAGGTGCGAAGGGACTTGGGAATGCAGGTGCAGGATTCATAAAAAGTTAATTTGCAAGTCGAATCGGTAGTTTAGGAAGGCAAATGCAATGCTAGCATTTAATTCGCAAGGACAAGAAAATAAAAACATGAATGTAATGCTGAGGCTTTATAAGGCGCTGGTCAGACCGCATTTGGAGTGTTGTGAGCAGTTTTGGGCCGCATATCTGAGGAGGGATGTGCTGGCATTGGAGAGGGTCCAGAGGAATTTACAAGAAAGATCCCAAGAGTGAGTGGGTTAACATATGATCAGCTTATGACACCATTGGGCCTGTACACATTGGAGTTTAGAAGGAAGAGGGGGACCTCATTGAAACTTACCGAATAGTGAAAGGCCTGGATGGAGTGAATGTGGCGAGGATGTTTCCACTAGTGGGGGAGTTTAGGACCAGAATCCATAGGCTCAGAATAAAAGGATGTAACTTTAGAAAAGAGATGAGGAGGAATTTCTTTAGAGGATGGTGAATCTGCGGAATTCATTGCCATTGACAGCTATGGAGGCCAAGTCAACGGATATTTTTAAGACGGTGATTGACAGATTCTTGATTGATAATGGTGTCAGAGGTTAGGGAGGGAAAGATAGATCCATGATTGGATGGTGTAGTAGACTTAATGGGCCGAATGGCCAAATTCTTCTCCTATAACTAAGAAGGAATAACATAAAATAAAAAAAGAAAGAGACATATTATTTGTCACATACACCTATACTTTTTATTATTTTATAACAGAAAGATGATAGTAAAGAGAAATAATAAAGAGAAATAAAATAAAAGTAGAAAATCAATAATATGAGTGGAGTATTAAGCAGGCTATTCTTCATTGGAGATATATCAGTGGTCTATTACATATAGTTCTTCATCTATTCCTTCATTCAGGTTTCAGTCAGGCCCTCGAACCGGACCACCTTGACCCTTTAAATATTCAATAAATGGAGACCATATTCCTCTGAATTAATCTAGCTTGTCCAAAAGGACAAGTCTTAATCTTTCCAGATGAAGTGTCTCCGACATTTCTGTAATCCACATTTTGATTGTGGGGGATGTAGGACCTTTCCAAAAACTTAATATTAATTTTTTACCAATTATTAAACTATAATCGATAAAAATTCTTTGCTGTGTTGTTAGTAGTTGATCCATTTCTAATATTCCTAATGTGATTAATTTTGAGTCTGGAGTCAGATTTGCATTAACTACATTCGAGATTATCTTAAAAATTTCTATCCAAAAGTTAGTAATTTTTATACATTTTGTGAATGAATGCATTAGATTAGCTTCTAAATGCTGACATTTATCACATATAGCAGAAACATTTGAAAAAATTCTGTTTAATTTGGATTTTGAAAAGTGTAAACTATGTAAAACTTTAAATTGTATCAAAGAGTGTCTGGCATTTAAATGTGCAGTGGTGTATATGTTGTAAACTCCTACAACTTACACCAATAAAAAAAAAATAGAATTGCTTGAGTAACATCACCATGGATAGGATAGGATTACACCATGTTTGGGAGCCTTCTTCAGACCCTTCTGTCCAGATCCAAAATGTTACCTATCTATGACTTCCACAAATGCTGTCTGACATTCTGAGTTAGTCCAACACTTTGTTTTTATTTTGTAAACAGTCATCTGTAATTCCTTGCAGCTCAATGATTTCAACCCAAAAGTCATCCATTCCTTCGCTCCAGAGAAGCTGTCTGTCCCGCTGAGTTACTCCAGCCTTTTGTGTCTATCTTTGGTAGATATCTGCAGTTCCTTCCTGCACTCAATGATTCCAATACTCTGCTTGTTGTGATGTTGCTCTGTGAACTTCAGCTATCTAAAGGTTCAATGCAAAACAATCCTTTTCCACATCACTTCCCCTTCATGCTTCATCGCAGGTCTACATTGCCTTGGATCTTTGCATTGGAGTTTTCATCCCTCTGCTTAAAACCCTCCAGGGCCATCCATGCTGCTCCTTCTGTCGGTAAGCGCAGCCCCCCAGAACACACCTTTCCCAGATTCCTACACTTGCTCCACCCGATGCCATATTTTGCTGCAACACTGGTGACCGTGGATTGATTTGCAACTATCCATATCCTCAGATTCCTTCTTTAAGCCCTTTTTTAAAAACATTTTAATATACACTTCTTTGACCAAATTCTAATCATCCCTCTATTATAAGCTAATATGGTTGGGTGTCCATTTTGGACATAATTCGATGAAGTACTTCTGGGACATTTTACACTTACATTGTAGCTTTTGCATACATTTTATCGTTAACCTAACAAAGCTGGTCAGGGACATCAGATTCATGATTGCAACCTAAACACAATATGGCTCATTCAGAAAGGCATTTTCTCTTGCTCTCCAATTTCTCTCTCCAAGAGACATTATTTTGATTTTAATATTGTTTTCTTTCTAACGGATGTATTTTATTTTTAACTCACAGTGCATTTAATGTAAAATAGAAAGTTGCCTCTGATCATTCCAATGCTCAGATGTGAAAGATGGACATGATTTCATGTATGACAGATATAAGCAAACTACTGCAAAGACTTGATTTATCATTAATAATTACCTTGCCTCAAGCTTTAACAAGCTAGCTTGTTGACAGGGCCAAGGTTTAATATTGTCCTCGGATTGCTTCATTTAGACTACATTGCATTTATAAATAGATTCCTGGCGGCTCAGTTGCTTTATTGCTAACAATAATTGAATCAATGGAAAATAAATAAAACTGCGGAGATGAAACAAAGCTGAAAACCTGAAACAAAATCAGAAATGCTGGAAGAACTTTGTCTGACAGGCAGCTTCCGTGGAGAGAAAAAACAGTTAGCATTTTGGGTTAGGGACCCATCCTTGGAACTGGCAAAAGAGTGAACAAATGTCAGTTTCTGAAAAACAGCTGGGGGGAGTGTAAAACAAGGACTATCTAGAGATAAGCTGAGCTACATCAAGTGATAAGGAGCATGAATACTGACTGTTGGTGAGGCATTTTAAAAAACAGGGTGAGAATGGAATATAAGCATGAACATGAGAAGTAATGAGAGCAATATTATTACAGCTGGTTTAAAAACATACAAAAATACTACATGTCGCTGTATATATATATAATGCAGAAGAATTGGGTGTTGTATAACTGCTCATAAATCCAATTTCTGTTGAAAGTAAAATGAGAACTAAATTAATAATTTTGTTTCGATGTAATATACTCTCTGATCCGCGAATATAAATTGCTAGATTTATCTTTTAGCAGGAGTTAAGCATATCATTTTTGCGATTGTGCTCCGTGGGTAATTCTAGGAATTATGTTATTTTTCAGCGCAAATGCACATTGTTGCATAAGATAAAGAGCCTGACTCAAGTGCTACAATGATAACAACATCTCTTCACATCCACTCAACTGTTGCTGAATAACTGATCATATTACAGTTAAATCATATTTTCTATTCATGACTAGTCATTGAAAAAGCTCTACATTTGAGAAAACTATACAGATACTTCAATCTCTATTAATCTCAAAATAGAGATATATATAATCCTAGGAGGCAGCTCCTTGAAATGAGCTATTAATGGTTCATGGTTCTTTATTTGTCACATGTGCAACAGCACAGTGAAATTCTTTTTGCACGTTTATACATGCAGGCACATGTCATGTCTTGGCGGCAATTCCACAAGTCCAAAGTCCGGTCAGTCTGCCCACGTGCTCGGTCTACTGGAGCAGTTCCTGATCCAGGCAAGCACCAGGCTCCTGCAGGGTCTCCCTCCATCATCTTCAACCGGATCGGCCCGCGAACCGACGTCCCTCTCCTCGACTGGCCATCTTTATGTCCCGGGGACTCCTCCTGCAGCTGATCTTGAAGACAGTGGAGGCTTTACCCCGGTTCACCTTCCTACCCGCCTTTGATCCTCACGTCTGCCTCTGCAGCTGCCCCCACCCCGTTCCACAGTCGGCCGAGACTTCGGGGTCTCGGGCAGGGTCCCTGTCTCGCCGGTGACCCTGTCCTGGCGTAAAGGTATAAACAGACTATCCATTTAATAATGTGTAAGAAAGAACTGCAGATGCTGGTTTAAACCGAAGATAGACACAAAAAGCTGGAGTAACTCAGCGGGACAGGCAGCATCTCCGGAGAGAAGGAATGGATGACGTTTCGGGTCGAGACCCTTCTTCAGACTGAAGGGTCTCGACCCGATTCGTCACCAATTCCTTCTCTCCAGAGATGCTGCCTGTCCCGCTGAGTTACTCCAGCTTTTTGTGTCTATCCATTTGATAATGATGTACTACGTTTATATTTTAGTTTAGTGCCATGTGGAAATAAATAACATATCCATGGCCATTTTTGAGCTAAACATATACTATAGTGACAGCTACTACATATACCTTCAATCTTCAAAGGGGCTGAGAATGAAAGATAGATCAGCCATGATTGAGTGGTGCAGTAGAATTGATGGGCCGAAAGGCCTAATTCTGCTCCAATAACTTATGAAAGGCCAAGATCCTTAAAGACCAGTAGTCATACACTTTTATAAGATTTCTCACTGAAGTACAGTGTGAGTACGTTATAAACAGGAGCCTCAGAAATGAGACTGTTGCTGTCAAAGAAACCTTGGGCTGTAAGGTGATTTCATCCTATAATAGCACACACTCCAATCTGGATATGCTGTTAGTGATAGGTGTTTATGCCAGTGCATGGTGCCAATGAAATTTTACATTTTTAAGCTCTTTAGGTAATGTTACAAACTATATCAGGTCAAGTTTGTGAATGTTGGAATGGGGAAGGTGATAAGTACCTTTAGTAACTCCTTTTATGCGTTATGGTTTTTGACCAGTTGTGAGCATGAAGAGGTTGATGGTGTGACCTTGGGTGATGTAATGCTTAAAAGAAAGGGTGAAGGAGAAAATCTCATTACATTTCAAACAAGTGTGGTTGTGCACTTACAGTGGCTGTGGCTGCGACTTACAAGCCTACAGACTGAGAGCTGAGTGGTAGAATTAACTTAAATGTAGAAACAAGGAACTACAAATGATGGTATACAAAAATAAAGCAAAATGCTGGAGTAACTCGGTGGAAAGGAAGAAAGGTCCCAACCCGAAACTAAAATGTCGCTTTGTTGGCTGGCTGGGACAGAATAGGACCTCCTTACCTTAATGGAGCCAAGGTGGTGAGATTCCTTCTTGCGGGAGAAGATCAATGTCTAGCAGTTGATGGAGTACAGTACATGGAATGGATGTTGTACGGATGAATGGATGTTCTGAACAGATGCAACCATGGAGATTAGCTTCTGAATAATTTTGAGTTCTGCTGAACTTTGTAGGCTTCAATAAACAACCCAACTTCTCATCTTTAATGCAGCCGCTGAAGATGGTTGCTGCTTTGAGAAAGCCCAAAATCCACGTCCTCGGGCATCAATGACAAATCTCCCACTAGCCTATTGTCTCCGCCTCTTCCTTTCGTCCCCCCCCCCACCCCCCCGACATCAGTCTGGAGAAGGGTCTCGACCCGAAACGTCGCCTATTCCTTCACTCCATAGATGCTGCCTCACCCACTGAGTTTCTCCAGCATTTTTATCTTCCTTTGATTTTTGCGGCTATTGCAGATCTTTCTTAAAAAAAAGGCAGTTAAAAGTTGGTTTGGGATTGGAAACACAGACAAACCATTTAAGGCAAGGATATTGCAGCTGTTATTTTCTCAAAAGGGTATTAATGAACTAGTTTGCCTTTTTAGGACAATCTAACCATATGATTAAAAACAGACACAAAGTGCTGGAGTAACTCAAGGGGTCAGGTAGCATCTCTGGAGTATCATGGATAGGTGTCCTTTCAGATTGGGATCCTTCTTCGAAGTAGGGTCCCGATCCGAAACATTGCCTATCCATGTCACTCCAGAGATGCTGCTTGACCTGCTGAGTTACTCCAGCACAGTGTGTCCTTTTTGTATAAACTAGCATCTGCAGTTCTGTGTATCTCCTAACCATATGATAGTTTTTCCTTCCTTTTGTCACAATTGAAATGTTCTAAATTGACATTCTCTGAATTACTGCCTCAAACTTTGGATCTTCTTGACCAGACATAAAGCTGGAAAGTCTGGGGTATAAAGTGTATTCCTTGGACCCTAGGAGGATGAGGGATTATCTTATAGAGGCGTACAAAATCTTGAGAGGAATAGATCGGGTAAGGCAAGGCAAAACATATTCAGGTTGTCGAAGCAAGGAAATGCAGATGCTGGGTTACACAAAAGGACACAAGGTGCTGGAGTAACTCAGCAGGTCAGGCAGGATCTCTGGAGAATATGGATTATGTTTCTTTTATATTCCAGTTACAAGATGCAAAACACAGCTTTAAAGAGAGTCAAAACAATGATTTGGCTTTGTGGATCAGCGATCTTTACACAATTTGGCACTGTACATTATTGTTTCTGAGCGGCTTTCATTTATGAGTGGACAGTGGGAAGAAGGGTCCCTTCAGTCTGAAGAAGGGTTCCGACCCGAAACGTCTCCTGCCCGTCGATGCTGACTGACCTGCTGAGTTACTCCAGCACTTTACATAATTTTGTGTAAGCCAGCATCTGCAGTTCCTTGTTTCTAGATGGCAGGGCTGCCAACATTGGGTGAGAGTTGGGAGTGAGAAATTGCGAGAGAAATTGCGAAATGGGATGGAGCTTTTGCACTTTTCAGCTTGAAATTGTGCAATCTGGTGCATACTGTAGTGAGTCTTTTAACTTACACTTGAATGCAACATTTATGCTTTAAATTGGATTAGCTATGAATAAGATTAGGCTAAATTACATTACTAATTACATTCCACAGTAGAGCCAGGCTCTGATCAATAGGTGCAGCACATGAATGATCTTAGTATATTCATGTATGGAAATCAGATTATAATCAAGCACTTGGCCCATGTTGACCAAACTGGGTCTCACTGCACACCTGGTACTACTCCTGACCCTGACTCTTGTTGCATACCTTCTCTCATTCCTGACCATGAGTCCAGCCTTACACCTGGCCCCCTATTCTACCCTGATCATAGCTGCTTACCTGCTTAGGTTCCCAGTGCTGAACACTCCCATTGTCCCAGCTTTGACTGCACACCTAGTACTATTCCAGACCTTGACTTTGGATGCATACTTGGCCTTGCTCCTAGCCCCTCTGCACTGACAATATATCTGGCCCACACATAAAGGCCCATTGATCCCCTGGACTTAACCTATTACGTTCAAGTCCACAGGTGTTTATCTAATGTGGTAATCTTTTATGGGGCACTTCACAGACCAAATTTTGTATAACAAAATTTGCTACATCCATTGACTTCCTTGTATCTAACATGCTAGTTACTTTGTCAAAGAAGTCATCAATTGGTTGAACACAATTTCTCATCCATAAAATTATACTCACTCAGCTGTATAAGTATTCTGTTACCATTTCATTCATTTTCCTAACAAACTGTCCAGAAGTCATTTTCACCCCCAATATTTTCAATATTTTGTTGTCTTCCTCTCAGCTGGGACTTTTCCGAAATGCAAAGTCCAATAACTTAAGCAATATTATTCAATTAAATGTGATCTTGAGAGACCATAATATTTTCTGTGGTATTCATAACAATGATAAAAATATCTTTGTTTTGATTGCACCTACCTACATGCATACATTATTTAATTGCAGTTAATATATACCGAGGGCAAATTTTTGTTCCAATGCTCCCCAGTCCCAATTACTTTTACATTTAAGTGATTGAAATCCAAGTGAAGTTTAAATGGCAGCAGAAAAATAAAACCTCCGGAATGGATGATATTCATTACGTGGTTGATTGGAGTCAGTATCAGCACAATTACTATATTAAACTTTGAATCTTCAGATGTCCTGGTTCAAGCTAAAACTAAAGACAAATAATAACCTCCTCACACATTCCCCTGCAAGTATCTCTGTCACTCCTTTAAAATATGTCCCTTCTTTGAACAAGCTCTTAAACATCGCATCTGAATCAGTTTCCATCTGATTACACCCCTTGAGGATTTTCATCTACATTCAATTAATAAAACAATGAGACTGGGGACATTTCTCTTCAACCTATCAAATGAATTTGGGGGAGGGGGGTTAGAAATAGTCAGTGAGGTAAACAAACATAATAGTTGAGTGGCAAATGACAATAGTGCTACCTTCCCAATATTTACCTGAAGGAAATAATGGGTTATCGGGGCTGTATGTTGTGACAGACAGCCTGACACCTTGCATGTAAATTTAATATTACACTTATCCCATTCCCCTGGATATTCCAGATTAATAAATTAAGGTTTTGTCAACTAATTACAAATCAGGCTAATTACAAATCAATAACATTAGCCAACTCCGAAACACGAAGCGCTGAGCATTGGGATCCCGACATCACGGAAAACTGGCCTTAGTTCCCCGCTCACATCTGGCAGTGCTTTCCCACTGAACCAGGGGCCGCGGAGCATTTTTAAAAGTGAGGGGGCTGAGCGATCACTGATCACTGGCCTTGGGGGTACCCGGCGAGGCAGTGGAGCGACCGAGTGAGGGGTAGGATGTGGGAGGGGGGTGCTTTTTAAAATTTGATGTATTAAAATCATGTTTCAGTGCTTTTAGAAGTATGATTTCAATATTTTTTGTTTAAAGTATTTTTAAGAGGTAACTTTTTAAGGGGTAACTTTTTCCACACAAAGGTGTATGGAACAAGCTGCCAGAGGAGGTAGTTGAGGCAGGGACTATTCCAACATTCAAGAAACAGTTAGACTGATACATGGTTAGGACAGGTTTGGAGGGATATGGACCAAAAGCAGGTAGTGTAGCTGGGACATGTTGGCGGGTGAGAGCAAGTTGGGCCGAAGGACCTGTTTCACATTGTATCACTCTATGACTACATTATACCTCCACCATGCTTCAAAATCAAGTGGTTGAGTTTTATTGCCATATACTCAAGCATTGAAACATAGAAAATAGGTGCAGGAATAGGCCATTTGGCCCTTCGAGCCAGCACTGCCATTCAATATGATCATGGCTGTTCATCTAAAATCAGTACCTCTGTCCTGTTCTTTCTCCAGATCCCTTGATTTTGCTAGCCCCCAGAGCTAAATGTAACTCTCACTTGAAAACATCAAGTGAATTGGCCTCCACTGCCTTCTGTGGCTGAGAATTCCACAGATTCACAACTCTCTGGGTGAAGAAAGTTTGTTCTCATCTCAGTCCTAAATGGCCTACCCCTTATTCTTAAACTGTGACCCCTGGTTCTGGACTCCCCCATCATCAGGAACATGCTTCCTGCAGTTATAGTAAGTGAAAATCTAGCAGGCAAGCAGGATGCTTTCTCCAACCACCCCGATTTGAAGGCCACTATCTTCCGCCGCTTCTACCCAGTGCTTGGTACGTACTTCCAGCAGCCACTGTTTGTCCTCCAGGATGCACCGACACGCAGCCTGGTCCATGCCGGTCACCAGGGTGAATTCGGCACAGAAACTCTCATGGCAGTGGCGCAGCGCTTCCAACGCCTCTGATGGCCCAGGACTCTTGCACCGAGGCTGCTCCATGACCAGAGCTGCAGCGGATGTCTCGCCAGCCCGGCAACCACTCGCCAGCCCCAGCTCCCCGTCGCATCTGCCCCCGCCGCTGCTTCTACTTCCAGCCCTCCCTCTGCCCCGGCTCTCCAACACCCACGACCAGGTTGCTCAGCAGTGCCTCGTCCAAAGCTGGGGATATTGAAACATGTCCCGCTGCAGTAACCCCCCCCCCCCCCCCCCCCCGGTTCCGCGGCCCATGTACCTCTCTCCTGCCGCTCGCCAGCCTCCCTCATGTCAGCTGCTTCCCGCAAATCCTTAAATTCCCACTGCCGCCAGGAGCAGGACATGGCCTTACTTGCTGCGCTGGGTGACACTCATTCACTGGGAACACGTCTGGCTGGGTGGGAAGACATGCCTCAGGCACTGCCCTGGGTGCTGAGAATGAGAGCATGTGGCCAGGTGCCAGCTGCAGCCATGTATCAGTGCAGAGTTCCCTGATACCCACCCTTGGCAGAGCTACGAGGAGGTGCACAGCCACTGGCTCACACACAACGTGCACAATATTTAGTTAATTATTTGGGTTGAGTGACTTCAATGCACAGAAGATGAAAATGAACTGCTGCAAGATGCGCCAATAAATAGGACATCGTAGAGTTCCTTTCTGGAAGTAGACACACAATGCTGGAATAACTCAGCGGATCAGGCTGTATCTCCAAAGACCCTGCTTCAGACTTTGGTATTTACCCAACTTAGGTGTCTAACTCTATTCAGTTCAGCTCAGTTTCAGCTCAGTTTAGTTTGCCGAGGTACAGTGAAATGCTTTTGTTGCATGCAGAAAGACAATACATGATTACAGTCGAGTCATTCACAGTGTACAGAGATGTGATAAGGGAATAACGTTAAGTGCAAGATAAAGCCAGTAAAGTCTGATAAACGATAGTCTGAGGGTCACCACTGACTTTTGGTATAAACCAGCATCTGCAGTTCCTTCCTACACATTAAATGCGGTTCAGCCTAATTCTTGACACCAGCACATGTAGCCATTGCATTTTGATTTGACATGTTAGGGCCAGTCATTTTGGAGCCATCTGTCTCCTCTCCAATTCTATAGATGCAAATAGTTATACATGATCTTCTGATCCCGACAGTTATAGGAGAAGGTGAAGAGGAAAAGATTTAATAGGAATCTGAGGGGTAACTTTTTCCACACAAATGGTGGTGGGTGTATGGAACGAGCTGCCAGAGGTAGTTGAGGCAGGGACTATTGCAGCGTTTAAGAAACATTTAGACAGGTACATGGATAGGACAGGTTCGGCGGGATATTGACCAAACACAGGCAGGTGGGACTAGTGTAGATTGGGAATGTTGGTCGGTGTGGGCAATTGGGCCGAAGGGCCTGTTTCCACGCTGTATCACTCCATGAGAGGTGCTAAGTAAACCAAGAATCGTTTGCATCTTTATCTTGCAAGTTTTAAAACTTACTTAGGGTTTTAATAACGACATGGTTAATTTAAGCGAGTGGGTGGCATTTCTAAAAATACTCAACTGCAGCAGATCAGTAATTGCCATGGTGGCTGTGATTGGTGTGTGGGGTGGAGATGTCAGTGGTCCACATGTGTTGTGGGGGTGGGGGGGGGGGGGGGGGGTTGGGGGCAGTCCGCTGACGTGGAGAGATTGTGGGCGGATCAAGAGAGAGGCTGCGACCGCTTGCCAACCGCCCTCGGGCACAAACGGTGCAGCGGGAACACGGAGACAAGTCCAGTCCAATGCGGGGCGGCGAGAGAGGGAGGGAGAGAGAGTGAACGCTGCCCGCACCGCACCGCACCGCACCGCAATCGGGGAACTTCCTCCTCAACCCGATCACAAAGACACCTCGCTTTCTCTTGGACTGGCAATTCTGCAGAGAGAATTGTGAACGTTTCTGTTGGTGACTTTTTAAAAAAGTGCTTCTTATTGATGTGCCCCTGTGTAAATTGTGAGCGTGTGATTGGCATTCGCTGTAATGTTATTTTGAAAGGTATTTGCAAATGAATGGACAGTTAATGGTGGTGGCTGGGTTATAATCTACTCTGCTATATTGTAGCACAGCTGGATGCACGCCGGCATCCAGGCAAGGCAAACGCATTTATCTCTGCTCTGTGTCTCTTGCCTTACCCTGACTGTTTTGAAAGGGTCATCAGAGCAAGGGACAGACAGGCCGTGTAGCAGGCGACCGGGTTTCGGTGAAGCAGTAGATGCTAAGATGTATTTTCTTTAATGCTGTGTTCTGATGTGCGTCCGTGTTACCATTTTGGATCGTGTTGCACTTTGTGCAAGTCGTTAGTATTGATGTCACTGTTGTCTTTGTTTTTAGTTTCCCTGCAAGCTTTGGGAAAAGGCTCTTTTAAGTGAAAATTGGGAAGTCAGTCCATCGTTAAATATTACAGATTTTTTTAATTAAATCACAAACAGTGCAGGTTTGAGTCCGAAGCTCAGATCAGGTCGCGTTATGATCTGTGTAGGAAGGAACTGCATCTGCCGGTTTAAACCGAAGATAGACACAAAAATCTGGAGTAACTCAGCGGGTCAGACAGCAATCTCTGGAGAAAGGGAATGGGCGACGTTTCGTGTTTGAAGAAGGGTCTCGACCCGAAACGTCCCATATTCCCCCTCTCCAGAGATGCTGTCCGACCCGCCGAGTTACTCCAGCATTTTGTGTCTATCCTAGCTGCCGATAAGATCCCCACACAGTTATTTCAGTATTCGCCCTGACGTCTCAACTCAATTGAATCTCGTTTTTTTTTTTTTTTTAAACAGGTTGTAGATGGAGAGATGCGACAGGTGTTACCTTGACGGGCGTTACTTGCATTTGGAGGGTCGTCCGGGGAAGATGGAGCAACGTGGAGTATTAACCGCCCAGCAGAAGCTGTGACTTGCTGCAACAGTGCGCTGATTCTTCACCCACCCTGAAAAAGAATAAAACATGCAGAGCCGTAAATATATCTGAAGTTTGTAGCGGAAACTGACAAGTGAAATTGAACTTCAATTGAACCGAGAGCCTCGGATCTTTCACGTTATTGATCTTTTGGGGGGGCGGCGGTACTAACTGTTTATAAGACAATCTTAACATCAGAAAGTTGTATTATCTTCCCCGTTCAGGTCACCTGAGATTGGTGGGCAAAGCATTTTTATTGGGGGTTTCCTCTCGTAATCTGCGCCTTTTTCAAAGAGCAGCGCTGGCGGAGTCTGATGACTTTGGACGGTAAGCGGGACAAAAGCATGTCTTTCACGCAGATGGCGATCGAGGAGGACTCCATGAGGAACGGCAGAGGGTTGTCGGATCAGTGGGCCGACTCGGTGGTGGTTCGACCTCGGACCACAGAGCGGCACATCACGGTGCACAGGAGACTCGTGCTCGGGTTTGCCATTTCCATCCTGGGTCTTATCATCGTCACCATCATAGCGGTGCTTCTGAGTGTGAAGTTTGAGGAGTGTGGCAATGAAAGCAGCGCCAGGGTAGGGAACACCACGGCGTACAACGGGGGCAAGATCAACTCCAGTAACCCCAATCGCAGCAAGACCGCCGGGCAGCCGTGGGCTCAGCTGAGATTGCCCGCCTCTGTCAGACCCTCTCATTACGATCTGAACATGACTGTCTTCATGGACAACTTTACTTTCTCCGGAGTTGTCAGCATTCAGATAGACTGCGTGAAGTCCACTAGGTACATCGTGCTACATGCGGACAAGCTGAGGATTAAAGGGGTGGAGGTGACTGTTGCAAACAGATCCGCCCCTCTCGCGATCAGAAGATATTTCTTATATCCGCAAAATCAAGTGTTGGTGATGATTCTGACTCACGACCTCAAGGCACACCAGCGTTATACCGTGACAATAAACTCCGGCGCTCGCATTGCAGACGAACTGCTCGGCTTCTTCCGGAGCTCGTATGTGACAGCCGGGGAGAGGAGGTATGTCACTAAAAGTTAAACACTTAACTACGGCCGTGGCCTATTGGCAAACAGTAACTTGGGGAAAATGGGGATCAAAATGTAGACCAATTAAGTTGTGGCCCGTCTTGCTGGCTTTTATGATGGGGATCCAGAAAGCGAGGTGAAACATTATTTAGTGGTGTAGATTGTAGTTTGCACTATTATTGTTGGCTTGGTTTGTGTGTGCATATATATATATATATATATATATATTATAGCCATATTGTTTTATTGAGTATGTGAGTGTTTTATTTTCATATGTCCCAAACAGAACAATGAAATTCTTACTTCCAGCAGCACCACTGAATATGTAAACGTAGTACTCTGTTGACAATATAATAAATGTAAAAAAGTTAACTGTATGGGTGTGTGTGTGTAGGTGTATGTGTGCGTCTATCTATCTATCTATCTATCTATCTATCTATCTATCTATCTATCTATCTATCTATCTATCTATCTATCTATCTATCTATCTATCTATCTATCTATCTAGTTCAATATATATTTGTATGTATGTAAGATAGACACAAAATGCTCCAGTAACTCAGCAGGACAGGCAGTATCTCTGGAGAAAAGGAATGGGTGATGTTTCGGGTCGAGACCCTTCTTCAGAAGTATGTATGTGGTTTGCGACATATGATGATAAAACACTCTTTGACTCGTGACTTAAAATGACACAAAGTGCTGGTGTAACTTAAAATGTAGAAACAAAGAACTGCAGATTCTGGTTTATACCAAAGATAGACACAAAGAGCTGGAGTAACTCAGCGGGTCAGGCAGCATCTCTGGAGAAAAGGAACAGGTCAGGTTTCAGATCAAACCTTCTGATTAAGTGCCACCTATTCCTTTTCTCCAGAGATGCTGCCTGACCCTTTGAGTTACTCCAGCATTTTGTGGCTATATAATAATATATAAATATAATATCAATATAAACTAGCATCTGCAGTTCCTTTGTATACGTATAGATTTATTGATCACCCTAAATAGCACTGAGTAACATTTTAAATTGCAATTAAAAAAAAAGTTATTTGAATTTTGAATTTCAATAGAAAATGTTATATAGTAAGATGCAACCCTGAACATATCAGGGCACAGTGAGGAAAACCTCCCAAAATCAGTGCTGTATTGGTGTTAAACAAAGCATGTCATGATGTGGACACATTTATGGAGATTAATTGCTGTTAGTTAACAGTTCCATTATCATTGCAGTGCAACCAGAAGGTTACCAGGTGAGTGGAAGGAGGTCTATATGGTTGTTTTATGCCTGGTCTGGTTGCACCTATGGTTAGTTGGGTACGACAGAGCCAGGTCTGAAGCAGGGTTCCGGTCCGAAACGTCACCTATTCCTTCTCTCCAGAGATGCTGCCTGACCCGCTGAGTTGCTTCAGCATTTTGTGTCTATCTTCTGCTGTTGCCTCAGTTGCTTACACAATGGGAAAACTAAATTTCACAGAGCTACATTACTCTGACAAATATCCTGGCAATGTCTTTTGAAAACGGAAACTAATGAGGTGGATCATTGAGTCTTTCAGGCGCCAGAAAATAAATCGCAATATATTTTATACAAAAGCAAGTTTTACAAGGGCGGCACGGTGGTGCAGCGGTAGAGTTGCTGCCTCACAGCGCCAGAGACCCGGCTTCGTTCGTTACTTGGCTTCGATGAAAAAGTTGTAGATTGTCGCTCGAGTGTAGGATTCCCTAGCATGTAGAATAGTGTTGGTGTACGGGGATTGTGGGTCAGCGCACACTCGGTGGGCCGAAGGGCCTGTTTCCTTGCTGTATCTCTGAACTAAACTAAATCCCGTATGAAGAAGGGTTTCGACCCGAAACGTTGCCTATTTCATTCGCTCCGTAAATGCTGCCTCACTCGCTGAGTTTCTCCAGCATTTTTGTCTACCTTTGATTTTCCAGCATCTGCAGTTCCTTCTTAAACTAAAATGGGTGTGTGTGCTCATGATGGAGGGATTTCCACCTGCTATAGGTGCCTGATTCTGATTTCTGGAAACAATCAGCAGTGCTGCATTATTCTGCACATTTTGCTTTACTGTAAGCTTTGCATCGATACAAAATAACTACAATCACCATCCGGGTCCACGCAGCAGATGTTGAGTTAGAATGAATTTTTCAGACGTGGTCAGCAGAGAAAAAAATGTTAATTTCAGGGAATCAAAATGCACAGATCATCACAGTGGTGCAGCAGGTAGTGCTGCTGCCTCACAGTGCCAGGGATCCGGGTTAGAATAATATAGAATAGTTATTCCGCAGGTGTATATTTTTGGACAGCATGATTAGCTACCTGTTTCAGCTAATTTCACATAACACCATTTTATCTTAAGGGAAAGAAGAACATTGATGGAAGTTATATATTTGGCAGGTGCTAATTTCTTTCAGAAGGATTATCCTGAGTTTGATTTCCACTCAGACTGATGCAGAGAATCTCCCTGCTCTGCTGGTAGACAGGTTTTAAGTCGAAATAAGCTTTGATTGTCTCAAACCTAACAGATATGGATACATGTAGTAAAAATTGTTCAGAGTTCAAAGCTAATAAGTTAAAGAAGTTTTGTGTTCTATCTCAACTCTTGCGATATAAAGCATTCAGTTAGTTTGAAGAAGAAGTGATGACTGGATGGAAAATTGCTTTGACACGGATGCTAAAGCACAGAAGATACACAGATGCACAGATTGACTTATTAAACAGACTGATTATAGCTTGGTGAATTGATTTAGAGGTTTAATGTTTTTTTGAAGGAGAATAAACTCAAGGGAGCTTTAATTACAGTGCCCGCCATAATGTTTGGGACAAACCAGAAAAGACCCCCTTTATTCCTTCTCTTTCTCTTCTGCGACTCAGCCAATCTTCTATCCATGCTGCAGATAGACACAAAGTGCTGGAGTACCTCAGCAGGCCAGGCATCATCTCTGGAGAAAAAGACGATGGGTGGCATTTCGGGTCGAGACCCTTCTTCAGCTAGTACCTTACCTCTAACACCATGGGCTTCTACCTCATTTAGCAGCCTTATGTGCAACATCTTATCAAAAGCTTTCTGAAAACCCAAGATATTGAATGAGAGCCAAATTTTGGCGTAAACACAGAAGAATCTTTAAACATTTTTTCAAAAGAAATGGGACTTCTTTGGATAAATTATGGGTTTACAGATTGGAACTTGGAATTTAATGAATGGAGCATGGAATCTTTTCATATTCAATAATACCATATCTACCCAGATTAAATGGATAATTATTAGATGTTACAGTGCCCTCCATAATGTTTGGGACAAAGACCCATCATTTATTTATTTGCCTCTGTACTCCACAATTTGAGATTTGTAATAGAAAAAAAAAATCACATGTGGTTAAAGTGCACATTGTCAGATTTTAATAAAGGCCGTTTTTATACATTTTGGTTTCACCATGTAGAAATTACAGCAGTATTTGTACATAGTGCCCCCATTTCAGGACACCACAATGTTTGGGACACATGGCTTCACAGGTCTTTGTAATTGCTCAGGTGTGTTTAATTGTCTCCTTAATGCAGGTATAAGAGAGCTTTCAGTACCCAGTCTTTCCATCACCTTAGGAAACTTTTATTGCTGATAATCAACATGAGGACCAATGAAAGTTAAAGAAGCCATTATAAGACTGAGAACCAAGAATAAAACTGTTAGAGACATCAGCCAAGCCTTAGGCTTACCAAAATCAACTGTTTGGAACATCATTAAGAAGAAAGAGAGCACTAGTGAGCTTACTAATCGCAAAGGGACTGACAGGCTAAGGAAGAACTCCACAATTGATGACAGAAGAATTCTCTCTAGAATAAAGAAAAATCCCCAAACACCTGTCCGATAAATCAGAAACGCTCTTCAGGAGTTGGGTGTGGATTTGTCATTGACCACTGTCCGCAGAAGACTTCGTGAACAGAAATACAGAGGATACACTGCAACATGCAAACCACTGGTTATCCACAAAAATAGTAAGATTAAACAAGAACTTACCTGTTCGAAGTTTGATCTTTATTTTATGAGGAGTTACGATGAGGGATTACGTGAAGAAGCCCCGCCAGGCGCATGCGCGTCATACTTCAAAGCAGCGGCGTGAAAAACACAGAAACCAATAGCCGAAGTAAGATAGTAAGGCTTACAGAAGACTAGAACTACCAGATGATCGTTTAGATTATGAGGGTCGGGAGCAGAGGGCACGTAATCCCTCATCGTAACGCCTCATAAAATAAAGATCAAACGTCGAACAGGTAAGTTCTCGTTTAATCTTACTATTTTACTTTGGAGTCACGTGAGTGACTACGTGAGGATTCTGAAGCTCTGTGATTTTCATGCCGTAGATTCATTCCATACGACACGCTGCTTCAGTTGATGTAGTAGTGAGTAAATAATATTATTGAACATTGCTTGAATTATTCAATAACTATGTTAATAATAATAATAACAACAGTGAAAGTAATAACCCCTCTATCCCAGGGGAAAATTACAACACTGATATGAAACAATGATATGAAACAAAGCAAACAAATTGAACAGAACACAACATAGCATGTGCAACCCTGGCACTGTGAGAACAGGTTTATCATAAATCTAGAAAGTTACTTCTTTAGACCATCCTGCGGCCTCTAGAATTTGGTCGAGCGGCACGTCCTGCGCCTTCGCCGCGGACATTGATGCCGCCCTTGTAGAGTTGAGATTTAACACATGAGTGTGAACTCCACCTAAATACAGAACCTGTTTTAACCATCTAGAATAGTTTGTACTGTCACTTAATTTTTTTTTTTTTTAATGAGTAATGAGCATTGGTGTCTCACAATCTCGGAGACTCTTAATTACTTTAATATATTGAGTCAGATGCTTACCACACACAATGTTTGGTCGACAGGGTATGCTTTAAAGATTACCTTGGTTCCAGCCTTCCCTGGCTTGCTTTGCTTGCTTAGATCATAGACATAAAAAGTAATTTTATCTACAGACAACTGCATACAATCTAAGTGCAACATTTGTAATGTTTGTACTCATTGTGCTGATGCTAATGCCATGAGCATAACCACTTTAAATATTAAATTCTGAAAAGACAGTGACGTAATTGAAGCCCACTGCCGAAGCAATGTGAGAATTATACTGACATCCCAGATTTCTGTATATCTGGGTTTGGTATGATTTTATTAAAATTCCTCTCATAAATCGGGATATTAATGGATGAACCCCATAGATTGTCATTCTGAAAATTGTCCTAAATAGGAGGACAAATTACTCCGAGCATTATTAATGGCACTATATCTCAGGTGCAACATAGCGAGGAACTCCAATACATCCAATATGTTTGCAGTATGATAAAATATATCTAACTGTATACAAAGATTTCCCATTTCCTTATATGATATATTGTTTCTTAGTGCTATCTCTCCAAGCTGCAGTTATAACATCCATTGTCCTATCCGACAGTCCATCAGAACCTGCAGATTAACAATTAATACAATCATGTAATGGATGACTTCTCCTGTACTGGATGTACCAACAATTACTGCAACTGGGGATTGTCATGAATGGCTGAGTCATCATTCTGAGCACCAATGGGAACAATGGCTGTGTAGACCAGTTTGGAACCACCAAAAGCCTGCGGCAGAGTCTTGCTCTATTTTGGTGACATTGCCTAATCAGGCAAAATGGGGAAAGATAGAAGATTATACTTCCCCAATGTAGCGAGAATGCATCCACCACTACTGCTCCTGGGTCTGGCTCCTATGACAACTGGAGATTTAATCTGGACGCAAACAGATCAATATTTGGTACCCATAGCGACTGACAACCTTTTTGAACTTCTGGATTTACCATCCATTCTGTATTGTTATTGAACTTCCGTGATCTGTTGTCTGCCACAATATTGTCTCTCCCACAGCTGTGGTATTGTCTACTTGTAATTGAACATGTCATTCATTGTAGAACAATAATCTACCAATGCATAAAACGCCCCCATAACTCCAAATAATTTATACCATGTGTTAGGAGAATTAATCGTCCTGGACAGTCCATCACCACCTCAACTGGTGGCGCTGTCCTTACCTCCCCATCCGAGAGCACTCCCATCCGTTTGTAATACCACTGAAGGTTGCTGAACCAAAATATATTCTAGTAGCTTGTGCAACATTGAGAATCCACCATTGAAATTCAGCTAAAGCTTTAGTTGGTAACTGCATGGACCTATCAATGACCTGCTTTTTATTTTATTTTTATTTATTTATTTTTTATTTATTTTATTTTTATTTATTATTTTTTTAATTTTATTTATTTTTACTTTTTACTTTAAGTGCTTGTCCTCTGGCTCTCAGCAGACTTTGATAATGCAGAGGTCCAAACTCAACAGCAGGAATGCTGCTACCATTTACCAATACCCGTAGTTACTTCTCGGATGGAGGGATAAGGTCTCTCAGCGAGACAAGTACAGGCATTTGTAATATCCCCAACTTTATCTGTTACCAAGTTACTGACACATCATTACTGAATCAATGACAAACCCCAAATAATCAATTGTTTGGGATGGCTGTAACTTAGATTTAGTTGGATGGACAGAACCCTAGCCTTTCAATAGGCTTATGGTTGCAGAAACCAGTTCTTCAGCTGTCTCCTGAGTGGCATTGACAATTAACATATCCTTTAGATAAGCCATTACAATGTGATTCTGAGCCCTCAGTAACACCAGTGCTGGTTTCAATAATAATGTGAACAGCCTGAGAGCTGAAGTTAACCCATTAAGTAATTCTTTAAATTGCCTCAGCTGACCCATCGAATTAACTTAAAGTACCTGCGATAATGATGCATTGGTACTGAATAATAAGGTATCTCTTTTTTTTTTGCGTCTATAGTAACCATATAGCAGCCTTGTGATAACAACTGCGTTACAATGTTGAAGGTGTACTTTATTAAATGCCTATACTGAACATATGAATTAAGTTTGTGAGGTCCAGAATGATTCTGCAACCCCCATCTTCTTCTGTCTGGGATATATTTTACCTGACGAGTTTCTGGTGTAGCAAACACCAAACCGATTAATATTATGTAGCATCATTCATTATAAAACAATTGTAATCTTACACCCAACCAGAGGTTGTACCCCAGAAGTTCTATGTGTGATGGAATAAAGTTACTGTACCTCCGTAATTGAACTAAAATTGTTTTGGCAGATTTTCACCAATAATTATCTGGTTATTGTTTCTCCTACATAGTCCTGCATATTTGGGTATAATGTTGGCCAAATGGCAATTTTCATCATACAATTAGGTTCGAATAGGCACTGCAGAGTAACGCAAGCCTGTCTTATACGTTTTGGACATTTATCAACCCTTGTATGTCTTCCCCAAATGCAGTGATGCCAACTGAATATCAGCTAGAGGACATGCTGGAAACATATTTCCTGCCCTCGCATCGTAACACTCATGGGTGCCCAAATTACTGAGTTTACTGTTGGCACCCTGAGCGAGGCACAATAGACAGGTGTTAATATATTTACTGTTTCAGTCATAACAGTTCTTGCAGCAGGTGAGAAACCAAATAATGTTGGCAGCCAGGTCTCATCCATAGCCTCACCAGTCCATACCTGATATAGCAAACTTGATGCTACATCGGGAACACCCGGAGCGTGGCTCTTGTGTTCTGGTGTATACCAGTAATGACACCAGCTTCAGGGTCAGTCTCCTACTGCCCTGATACTCCCGAGTCTTGCTCTAGGAGACCTCATCCAGACCTAAACAAGGCACTGGAGAGTCGGATTCCCATTTTATTTTTATTTTTTTTAACAGGCACCATACTCAATGTATGGAACTCCTTCGGAGTCTGCCTGGGAATCTCTGGGTCTTTGGACCCTTGACTGATTAAAGTTTTGAGCATTTTAGTCTTGCTCTAGGAAGACCTCATCCAGACCTAAGAAGGCACTGGAGAGCCAGATTCCCATTTTTACAGGCACCATACATAGTGTATGGAACTCCTTTGGAGGCTGCCTGGGAATCTTTGGGTCTTTGGACCCTTGACTGAGTAAGTGTGGAGCATTTTCTCCATTTCTAGTCTCCCTCACATTCTTGTCCTTTTTTGGAGGAAAGAAACTTTATTTACATTTCCTTGTGTAATTGTACATAATCATATATGTTCATGTTTAAAATTATAGATTTTGACAGGCACATTCTACTTGCAGAATATTTATATTACTCTCAGTTTTACACAGTTCTCCCAATATAAGGGTTGATGTGGCTGTATTGGGTATAAAACTTTGTATCCATCTCTCTGGCTCTGCTGGCCCCAGAATCAAACCTTTGTATTTACCTGCTTGTTCTCTCAGAGCAGGGATGACATTTTTAATAATGCACATATCATACACATCAACTAAGGAACAGCAACTGGTAACACATACTCAGAGCAGACCTTGTATGCTTACCTATCGTTGTGGCCTCAGCCCGAATGACTAGAAGCAGCTGGAGGGTATTACCTACGGAATAACGGCCACCGGTATCGGAACCGGCACCGCACTTATCTATTTTCCCGATCGCTGCGATGGGACCGCAATACTGCGTGGCCCATGCTTGCTCCTCCCACTGAACAGGCTCCTGCTGACTCACAAGCCAGCCTTACGGAGCTTAAATCTCGCTGGAAGTTTTAAAAACTTACCTGCGAGGTTTCTTACTTACCCACTGGTGGAGCTGCGCTCTCCAGCTCCGTTCAATGCGACATGCGTCGACGTAATGACGCGCATGCGCCTGGTGGGGCTTCTTCACGTAGTCACTCACGTGACTCCAAAGTAAAATAGGATGGCCAGGTTACAGTTTGCCAAGAAGTACTTAAAATAGCAACCACAGTTCTGGAAAAGGGTCTTGTGGACAGATGAGATGAGGATGAACTTATTTCAGAGTGATGGCAAGGGCAAAGTATGAAGGGGAGAAGGAAATGCCCAAGATCCAAAGCATACCACCTCATATGTGAAACACGGTGGTGGGGGTGTTACAGCCAAGGCTGAAGGTACTGGCTCACTTACCTTCATTGATGATACAACTACTGATGGTAGTAGCATAATGAATTTTGAAGTGTATAGGCACATCCTATCTGCTCAAGTTCAAACAAATGCTTCAAAACACATTGGCCGGTGATTCATTCTGCAGCAAGACAATGATCCCAAACATACTGCTAAAGCACCAAAGGAGTTTTTCAAAGCTAAAAAAATGGTCAAGTGGCCAAGTCATCACCCGATCTGAACCCATTGAGCATGCGTTTTATATGCTGCAGAGAAAACTGAAGGGGACTAGCCCCCAAAACATGCATAAGCTAAAGATGGCTGCAATACAGGCCTGGCAGAGCATCACCAGAGAAGACACCCAGCACTGGTAATGTCCATGAATTTGCAGACTTAATAATAACTATAATATATTTTATTCTCATTGCACAGAGGTACAACGAGATTTGGTATGCAGCTTCCATCCAATGTAATAACTTAATTAGCTAAAAATTTAGACACCCAGAGAAACACGATTTTAAAAAAAAAAAAACAGTTAAAGCAGTATAAAGTGCAAATAGGTCTGTGCCGGGTGTGTCATTGCATGCAAAGCATATGCAACAAAATACTAAACATGACTACTTTCATTTACATGACATTGCTGTGTCCCAAACATTATGGTGCCCTGAAATGGGGGAGCTATGAACAAACATTGCTGTAATTTCTACCTGGTGAAACCAAAATGTATAAAAATGGCCTTTATTAAAATCTGACAATGTGCATTTTAACCACATGTGATTTTTTTCTATTACAAATCTCCAATTATGGAGTACAGAGGCAAATAAATAAATGATGGGTCTTTGTCCCAAACATTATGGAGGGCACTGTAACATCTAATAATTATCCATTTAATCTGGGTAGATATGGTATTATTGAATATGAAAAGATTCCATGCACCATTCATCAAATTCCAAGTTCCAATCTGTAAACCCATAATATATCCAAAGAAGTCCCATTTCTTTTGAGAAAATGTTAAAAGATTCCTCTGTGTTTTGGGCCAAAATTTGCCTCTCATTCAATATCTTGGGTTTTCAGAAAGCTTTTGATAAGATGTCACACGTAAGGCTGCTAAATGAGGTAGGAGCCCATGGTATTAGATGCAGGGTACTAGCTGAAGAAGGGTCTCGACCCGAAATGCCACCCATCCTCTTTTTCTCCAGAGATGATGCCTGGCCTGCTGAGATACTCCTGCATTTTGTATCTATCTGCAGCATGGATAGAAGATTGGCTGACTGGCAGAAGAGAAAGAAAAGGAATAAAGGGGGTCTTTTCTGGTTGGTTGCCGGTGTCTAGTGATGTTCTACTAGGGTCGGTGTTGGTCCGCTACTTTTCACGTTATATGTTAATGATCTGGACGATGGAATTGATGATTTTGTAGCCAAGTTTGTGGATGTTACGGAGGGCAGATAGTGTTGATGAAGAAGAGAATCTTAAGAGGGACTCGGACAGGTTGGGAGAGTGGGCAGAGAGGTGGCAAATGAATACAGCAAAGTGTATGGTCAAGCACTCTGATCGAAGGGATAAAAGCATACCACACTTTCTAAATTGGGAGAGGATTCAGAATTGGCTTCGTAAAAATTATCCCCAGTGTGTAGAATAGCGTTCACGTCCGGGGATCGCTGGTCGGTGCAGACTCGGTGGGCCGAAGGGCCTGTTTCCGTGCTGTATCTCTAAACTAAACTAAAAGTGCATTTGGGTCGGGACGATTCTTCAGACGCAAGATGGGTTACGACCTGAAATGTCACCTATCCATGGTCTTTTATTCATTTTTAGTTTTAGTTAACAGTTTTAGCTAACAACTTAGAAATGTGCTGGTTTAGTGAAGACAAAACACCTTGGATTTGTGGCATATTTCCAAATTTGTGTTGAGAGAAGTAAATGAAATGAGCAATGAATATTCTTCTGCATACTCTGATGCTCATGCTCATTAATAAAAGGTTAATTAGATAGCTTGGTAGTTTCTGTGAACTTCTGACGCATAAAATCTCAATGAACAATGTGTTGATTGCAAAATTGAGTTAGGATACCTATATGAGAAAGATTATGTTATAAAGGTATTTTTAAATTAAAATACCTATTATACTTTTGAGGGTGCCATGAAAGAGCTTCATAGTCTATCAATTAGACGCAGGAAACTGCAGATGCTGGTTTACAAAAAAAAAGACACAGAGTGCTGCAGTAACTCAGCGTGTCAGACAGCATCTTTGGAGGCAGGCACGTGCCGTCAGGGTAGGCAAGGTAGGCACTGCCTACCCTGACTAAAATTATGACATGGTAATCATTACATATAAATAGTAAAGGCATGGGAGAATTATGCCTATATAAGAGATCGATCTCTTAGGTAGGCATAATTCTCCGTGC
Source organism: Okamejei kenojei (assembly GCA_035221665.1). Taxonomy (NCBI): domain Eukaryota; kingdom Metazoa; phylum Chordata; class Chondrichthyes; order Rajiformes; family Rajidae; genus Okamejei; species Okamejei kenojei. Next base: position 15,586,446 of record CM069149.1, on the reverse strand, counting down.
CTTTCAGCCGCAGCACTTGTAACACGGGAAGGTCTGCGCAGCCCACGTGCCGTCAGCGCTGCCTGAAGCCGTCAATTTCAAGGGGAGCTGAAGGCAGCAGAAATTCTGCCTTCGCTGTACTGTGCAGGCGCAGCGCGAGTTTCTTGGCGGGATTTTGAAATATGGGTTGCCATTATCTCAAGGGTATGTTAGGAAGCAACGAGAGAAGAATGGAGTTTGTATACCGATAATGTGGTAAGTACATTTCTTGGTGCTTTATGTTTTTAAATACTGTATTTCCCTGGGTGGGGAGAGAGCACCTTTTACAGTGTTTGGGGAGTCTGGCCTGGGGTAAATTTGCGGGGAGGGCAGGTGCGTTTTGAAGGAGGGGGGGTCGGGGCCAGTAAGCCAGTTGCGACGCTCTGGGCACCGAGCCACCGCATTGTGGCCAGGGAGTGAAGTAGCTTGGGTGGCAGTGAGCGGCCGCCGGCATCGCACAGCCCATTCTGCTGGTCCCCGCACACCTCTGGCAGTGCTCTCCGTCTGAAAACCTCTCTCCTGCCGCTCGCCGGCCTCACTCAGGATGGATGTGAGTGGGTGGGGAAATGGGGCAGGTGTTTATTGGCGAGTTAACTGATCTTGAAGAATTCAAGGTTCACACTGTATGTTACCCAAGTGAAATATGAGGTGCTGTTCATCCAGTATGTGTGTGGCCTCACAGAATGGTCAGTACGGGAATAGGACAGGGCATTAAAATGGTTTGCAATCAGGAGCTTCAATAGGCCTTTTTTTAAAATCAAAACTAAATTTATTCAATTATTTACAATAATAATGTTTACAAAACAACCAATAGCAACACACCCGCCACCATAATACAAACATGACCAAATATTCTTATTACTAAATATCAAATGACTATTTTGCAATCCTGATCTGGGACACAGTCGGCCCCCCTCGGTGCCCAGCAGAACCGGCTATACCCATGGTGTCCGTGGCCATCGCATGCTCTTTTCCAAGGGGCATCCGAGCATGGACATAACCCTGGAAAGGGGGCAAGCAGTCTGCTCGGGGAGAGCCCTCTTCTGCCTGGCTGTGACCCATGAATTGCCGGCTTGGCCAGACCCAGGAGCAAAACAACAAGGACAGGCCTTGGTGAATCGAATGCAGGTATATGGCAAAAGTTGCCTTGTCTACGCTAGCTCTCGTCGATGTACTACTGAACATATCAGTAGCAACAAATGCAGTAGATAAGGTTAAAAGAGGTTTGTAAGAAGGAACTGCAGATGCTGGTTTAAACCGAAGATAGACACAAAAAGTGTAGTAACTCAGCGGGACAGGCAACATCTCTGGAGAGAAGGATTGGGTGACGTTTCAGGTCAAGACCCTCCTTCATTCGCCTTTCTTAGGTTAGAAGAGGTGCTTGTGTTTCACCCCCCTTCTGCAATCAGTCTGAAGAAGGATCCTGACCTAAAATGTTGCCTATCCATGTGTTAAAGAAGGAACTGCAGATGCTGGAGAATCGAGGGTACAGTCTGAAGAAGGGTCTCGACCCGAAACGTTGCCTATCTCCTTCGCTCCTTAGATGCTGCTGCACCCGCTGAGTTTCTCCAGCTTTTTGTGTACCCTGTTGCCTATCCATGTTCTCCAGCGATGCTTCCGGAACCGCTGAATTACTCTAGCACTGTGACTAGTCTGCCAAGTGTTTTTTTTAATAGTGTAATCGCTGTAATGCAGGTGAAGTGGTAGACAGTTTTGCACACTGCTAGCTCGCACAAACAGCAAACAGTGATAATGACCAGATAATGTGTTTAGTGGCGCTGATTGAGGGATAAGTGTTGGGGCAAATTGTTCCTTTGCTCTTTGGAAAGCAATGAGGAATATTTTCGATTCCTGTGAGATTGCCACAGTTGGAACACAGACCCAGACATACCGGCTGAACATTCTGTTTCATATCTACCTATGTTAGACATCACTAAAAGGTCAAACACTTCATTATTCACTCTTAGATACAGAGCTGAATACTAAATTCCCCAAGTATTGTAAATAAAGTAGACTATAGAGACACAGAGCAGAAACAGGCCCGTAGGCCCACCGTATAGGCCCACCCTTCCTCCAAGTATTGTAAATAAAGTAGACTATAGAGACACAGAGCAGAAACAGGCCCGTAGGCCCACCGTGTCCACGTTGGCTAGCGTTCATCCCCTACACTAACACGATCTTACACACTGGGGACAATTTACAATTTTTGTAAATTGTAAATTGAAGGAGGAAAACCAGAGTACCCGGAGAAAATCCACATTTGTCACAGGGGGAACGTACAAACTCTGTACAGACAGCGTCCATCATCAGAATCGAACCTGGGCCTCAAAGCTGCCACAGCCAGGCATAAAAACAGTTTTTATCCACGAGTAGTTGCTCTACTCAACAGCCAAAAATCTGTAGCCTCCCTTTGATCTCAAATTTTGTTGGTTCACATGCTTGATCAATGGTGTTTTATTATTATTAATGTTTAGTGTTTTCTGAGTCATTTATAACTGTCACTGTAAGTCATGTTGTTACTTGTGGGCGGAGCACCAAGGCAAATTCCTTGTATGTGAATACTTGGCCAATAAACTTACTTACTTACTTATTTACTCTCTCTGTAAGGCACCAACTACACCACTGCGCTACTGTGCTGCCCAAAGTAGTTGATTTAATATCATCAAGAGCAGTGTGAAACCTATTGGCAATCAAACCCAGGAGGAAAAAAATCATTTAAAACCTTTTTTATTTTAGTCGGTCATGATTACCAACTGCAAATAGGCAACTACTGATATCTGCATTGTTTTGTATTATTGCATTATTGTGAATGACTAGTTGTACTGGTCACAGTGTGACCATATCTGAATATGAATTGGTTATAAAATAAGTCTGATTCAATGGTTCAATTGTTCCTTTATTATCACGAGTACCAAGGTCAGTGAGATGCTTTTTTTACATACAGATCTGTAATATTATTGCTACAGTTAGGTACAAACCCCAGTTGCGTAGATGATGCATAGAAACAGTCCACTGAGCCTGAGTCAGTCTGAAGAAGGGTCTCGACCCGAAACATCACCCATTCCTTCTCTCCAGAGATGCTACCTGTCCCACTGAGTTACTCCAGCATTACTCTATCTTCAGTTTAAACCAGCATCTGCAGTACCTTCCTGCGCACTGAGTCTATATGCAGTAGTCGCCTAGTTTTGGTGTCATTTTACAGTCCCAGCTGCAGCTGGCCTTAAAGGCCCGTTGCAGCTGTCAGCTCCATCCTGGATGAGCCGTCGGCCCTCCTTGCCCAGCCATCTCCAACCTTCGTGTCGTGGGGGTGCCTCCTGCAGCTGACCATGAGGGCGCAGAAGCTAAGACCCTCCCAGTTCTTCTTCCTGTCCCTTATTCACAAGGTCACAATTTATAGAAATAGAATTAGGCCATTCGGCCCATCGAGTCCACTCCGCCATTCAATCATGGCTGATCTCTGCCTCCTAATTCTATTTTCCTGCCTTCTCCCCATAACCCTTGACACCCGTTCTAATCAAGAATTTGTTTATCTCTGTCTTAAAAATATCCACTGACTTGGCCTCTATAACCCTCTGTGGCAAGTGAGTTCCATAGATTAACTCCCCTGACTAAAGAACTTCCTCCTCACCTCCATTCTAAAAGAGCGCCCTTTAATTTTGAGGCTGTGACCTCTGGTCCTAGACTCTCCCACCAGTGGAAATATTCTCTCCACACCCCCCACCAGACCTCTCCTCGGCCTTTGTCCACTCCCCGACCCCCCTCTGACCCCAACCCTTAACCTCCCCCTTTCTGATACGGAACGGTCTGTCCTCTGCAGAGGCCTCACCTTTGTTCCCCTCTGCCCCCACCTCAACGAGTTCTGGGTCCGCCACGACGTGGAGCTTTTCTTCCATCACCTCCGTGCGTTTTTCAATGGGAAGGTCCTGATCACCCAGTGATGCCCCCTTCTCCCGACTCCACCGGACCCCCTCCTCTTGGACTCCCCAGAACGGCCTTCTACCCTCTTTAGACCTCTTTATTTCTAACTGCCGGCGTGACATCAACCATCTCAACTTTTCCACTCCCCTCATCTACTCTAACCGCATCCCCTCTGAACGTACAACCCTCCGTTCACTCTGCAGCAACCCTGACATTATAATCAAACCCGCCGACAAGGGAGGTGCGGTGGTAGTCTGGCGCGCTGACCTCTACCAGGCTGAGGCCAAGTGACAACTCTCAGACACCTTATCCTTGGGTCATGATCCCACAGATGAGCACCAGGCCTTAATCTCAAACCCTGTTACTGATGTCATCACTTCTGGCTGTCTGCCTTCCACAGCCTCCAACCTTATCATTTCACAACCCAGTTTTACCTTCTCCCCAAAATCCACAAACACAACTGCCCTGGCAGACCCATTGTTTCAGCCTACTCCTGTCCTGTGGAAATGATTTCCACGTAACTCAGCTCCATCCTATCCATCCTGGTCCAATTTCTCCCAGCCTATGGCCGAGATACGTCACATGCCCTTCATCTCTTTTATGACTTCCGCTTTCCGAGCCCCCACTCCCTCATCTTTACTACGGATGTTCAGTCACTCTACACATCCATCCCCCACCAGGAAAGCCTTAAACCCTCCGTTTCTTCCTCGACCGCAGAACAAGTGCCTGTTTACTTTATCATGGTTAATATCTTGCATATCTTTCATTCATTTGTTCTATATCTCTCTACATCACTGTCTGTATCTCTCGTTTCCCTGTCACCTGACTAGACTGAAGTAGCGTCACCCATTCCTTTTCTCCAGAGATGCTGCCTGTCCCGCTGAGTTACTTCAGTTTTTTGTGTCTCTCTTCGGTTTAAACCAGCGTCTGCAGTTCCTTCTTACACATCCACGCTATCTATTCCTTTCATTATTGTTTAAGCCCAGACAAGTCCCCCCCCACTCCCCCCCCCCCCCACCTCGCCTCTGCTTCCTGGTGTTCAGGGCGAGCAAGGGCCGGGCTCGGCAGCTTCCCAGATCTGTGGCGGGCAAGCCGGGCCTGCTCTCTGGGTATGGCAGCAACTCACCGGGAACTTCCACCCCACACGGCTCGCTGGGATTCTTGTATCGTCATCGCAAATGGTTAAAGGAAACGCATTCAAAAAGGCATGAATTTCCATGTATCCAAAAGGCCTGGTGTTACATGATTGAATTCGACTGTTAGTGAAGTTGTCTGTAATTACACGGTGGTATGGGAGTGATGAATTCCACTGGCCACGGCGCCACCTATAGAATATGTCTGTAAATTATTCCCGATTTTTTTTTTTTACTAGATCTATATGTCAAAACAACTTGAAATTTATGGTGCAAAGGAATTGGTACGGGGTTCCATTAATATGTTCATGGGTCAGTACTAGTATTAAATGTATAAAATTAGGAAGTAAATTCATTATTTGGTGTCGTTGAGAGTAAAGCAAAAATAAAGGAATGTGAGACACATCCTAGATCTCCAAAACTGGATTCCCAATTTGAGAAAACTGAAAATACATTATTATCTCTGAGCCTACTTTTTAAAAGATTTTTCTAATCAACTGCCTGATTTTCGTTAGATTAGTTTAACAAGTAGAATAAAAATGAATTAAGTTATTGCATTCTTTTATTTACATATTCTACATGTACAATTCATTTCTGTGTCCACTTATTAAGTTTTAGGGGTGCTGCTGCCGCTGATATGGGGTTTTGGAGGTGTTTGGCACCTTAATCATGCCGATTGCCTTGGCCTCCTCATCCAGGTCTTTAACCTGCTTTGGGAGGTTGTCACCAAACAGCAATGTAGGTGACTGTGCACTGCTGGGCCTGCATAATCCCGCAAATTTGGGATTGAGTGCAGGCTTTATGATGCTCTTCCTGTAGCTGTTGATTTAAAATAGTGCATTGCACAGGAGTGCTAGAGCGTCTTGCAGCTCTTCAGGCATCTCAGCCCCATCAATTGTTCTGGCTACTGCCGTAATCCCAGCAGCCAGCAGCTTGAGGATTCTTTGGAGTTTCACCTCCTGACTCTTATGGTCGGGCTCATGTTGCCCAAAAATGGGGTTGTTGACAGCAGGCACATTAAGAGAAATACAATTCTCTGGTGCAAGGTATTTTTCTGCCGTATTGTTAATTGCTTGTTCCTGCAGCTGGTTTGTTGCCATGTAATTTATACTGGCTGCCAGCTTAGGATGCAATGGCAGCCCTTTTTGGGTAGGCATAGCGAATTTGTTGACCATACCCAGTAATTCTTCTTGCGGCACCCCTGACACAGGTGAGTCATCAGCCATGTCTCCTTCGTCAGGGTCAGCCCAGCTCTGACCCCTAATGCTCTCCTGCGAAGAGGGTGAGACATTTGGCAGTCCTTGATAGGATGCTGCCGTGGGTCTGCGAAGAGACCCACCGTGACTCTGCCCCTGCAAAAGCAGGTCACGCTGGAGCAATTGCTCCACCATCCGCTCCAGGCGGGTAAGACGACCGCCGTCGCTATCAGCGAACGGGGTGTCCTCAGGTCCGGACCCAGCCGAGTCAATGGACCTGTCCGACTTCCGGGTGGTCGCCACGAAACTCTACCAGAATGTAGAATAAACTTACCTCCTGCTTGTTTTTTAACTTACGCTGGAGGAGCGACGCTCCTCCCGACTGTCGCTTCCGCAATGCGTTCGACGATATGTTGCGCATGAGTGCTGGCGGGGTCTTCACGTAGTCACTCACGTGACTCCGAAGTAAAATAGTAAATGTAGCCAGGTAGAGCTTTTGCCTTACAGTGCCAGAGGCTCGGGTTTGATCCTAACCTCAAGTGCTGTCTGTGTGGAATTTGCACCTCCTTATGACCACCTGCGTTTCCTGTGGCTGATCCGATTTCCTAACGCATCTCAAAGACGTGCCAGTTCATTGGTTTTATCAGCCTCTGTAAATTTCCCCCAGTGAGTATGGATGCAAAAGTGGGTAATATAGAACTACAGCCCGCAACAAAAGCTTTTCACTGTACCTCAGTACACGTGACAATAAACAAACAATAGATTAACTAGTAGGAGAAGATGATCAATGGTCAGCATAGCCTCGGTGGACCGAAGTGCCTGTTTCCACACTGTCTTTCTTTCAATCAATCTAAATGGCTAACGTGTTATTGGAGTACAATGAAGGGATTGTACTTCAGTTGCATGTTGAAGGGATTTGCCTCAAAAATCTAATGCAGTCTAAAATCCTAGTGAAGAAAATAAATGTAAAATAATGTTATTTGGTAAATGTACAAATAATTCTACTCATGTTTCTACTTGATAGAGGCAAAACATTGTTGCAGGTTTTGAAATCTGTCGGATTAGTTGGATCTCGTGAATCCCCTGCTAATGTAATTGATGGTAGCTGTTAGATTGGCAATTGGATGTTAGTGCATCTGTTAAAAGGATTATGGATGGGAAGCTTTCTTCTTGGCTTGAAAATGGACCCTTGGACTGAGCAACGGATACTGCAAGAATAGAGTATTTGATACTGCTGTATTTTGTAATACAATCTATGTTAAATAGGATTATTACAAATTTGGGACAGTCCTATCGTTTTGAAATAAAATGGAAAAGAAATTCAAATTATAATGAGACATATAAGAATTGAATACTACAGTATATAGTGAATATTATGAATGAATACTATATAAGTGCAATATAAACATTATTGGGAAAGGATAACAAGAAAATTGCACGTTGGCATAGAGTGGAGCTACTGCCTTACAATGCCAGAGACCCGGGTTCGATCCTGACATCGGGTGCTGTCTGTACGGAGTTTGTACCTTCTCCCCGTGACCTGTGTGGGTTTTCTTCTTCAGTTTCCCCTCGGGTAAGGTTTGTAGGTTAATTGGCTTAGTACAAATGTAAATGTTCTCTAGTGTGTTTAGCATAGTGTAACTGTACAGATATCGCTGGTCGGTTCAGACACGGTGGGCCAAAGAGCCTGTTTCCATGCTGTATCTAAACTAAACTAAAATTTCTAAATTTGATAATTGGGGAAAACCCCCCCAGCAAAAATATAGTTGTTCCTTGTGTTGCGAATTAAGTGACAAATGACAAAGAGTACATTTAAATAATGTCACAGGGTAGTTAATTATGTGAATTATTATAACAATTAATTTTAACATGAACAGTTACAATAAGAGCCTGTCAGTATTACCAGAATTTACTGTTAAAAACATATGTAATTGGTCTCCTAGCACCGTGTGGATTGTGTTCAAAGCACTGTTGTATTGCAGAAACTAGGCAGACGGAATGTACATTGTGGCTGGATGTGTGGCTCCAACGCCAATCTCCAGATGTATTCTCCCAGCTTGAAAGCTGTGGTTTTAATAGATTCAATGTGTTGGAAGATGCTGCTTTAAACCCAAGACAGACACAAGCTGGAGTAACTCAGTGGGTCAGGCAGCATCTCTGGAGAAAAGGAATAGGTGATGTTTCAGGTCGACACCTTTCTTCAGACTGAGCCAGGGGAAAGGGAAACAAGATATATAGATTGTGATATAGAGAGATACAGAACAAATGAATGAAAGGTATGCAAAAAACAACAATGATCAAGGAAAGGTGGAGCCCACAATGGTCCATTGTTGGCTCTGGGGGAGGTGGTAACGAGTTATACAGACAGTGAAACTCACCAGTACGTCAGTGAAACTAGTACGATGACTAGGGTGGGGGAGAAAGGGGATGCAAGGGTTACTTGAAGATTCAGTTTAGTTGGAATCTTATTCTCCAAGTGCATCACCTTTTGACGGCCTCCAGTGGTACTACATCCTTTTTTTATGCAAGGGGACCAAATCTACGTGCTAGACTCCAGCTGTGGCCTCACCCACATCTGGTATATCATGTACAAAATTACTCCATTTGTAAACTGCAATCCCTTTGCAGTAAAGGACCATATGCCATGTGAGTTCTTAACCTCTGAACATAAACAAGACAAAAGAGTTGGTTGTTGACCAAAGGAAGTGGGGTTTGGGGGAGGGTGAACATAACCTGTCCTCATCAGTAGAGCTGCTGTAGAGAAGGTCAATAGCTTCAAGGTTCTTGACATCCATATAATCAACGAGCCAACCTGGTTCCTTCACACTGATGCGGTGATCAAGAATGTGAATCAATGTATTGGCATACTTAGGAGTCTGTGAAGATTTGGCATGTCCATGGGGATTCTCTCGACTTTTAGAGATGCCCTGTAGAAAGTATTCTGACGGCATGCAGCTGATCTTACAATGGTAACTGCTTAAGAAAGAACTGCAGATGCTGGAAATATCAAAGGTGGTCAAAAATGCTGGAGAGTCTCGAGACCCTTCCCGAAACGTCGCCTATTCCTGCGCTCCCTAGATGCTGCCTCACCCGCTGAGTTTCTCCAGCATTTTTGTCTGCCTACAATGGTAACTGCTCTGCTCTTGACACCTTGAATATGTAGTGTGGTGAACACAGCCCAGTCCATCGCAGGCTCATCACTTCCTTCCATTCAGTCCATGTTTGCTGTGCATTGCAGCAGAAAGGCTGGAACTATCTTCAAGGATGGCCACACTGCCACTCTGGCCATTCATCTTTCTCTCTTCTACCCCCTGGGAGAAGATCCCCGAGCTTGAAAGCCCAGACGCCCAGACTTAAGAACAGTTTCTTCCCCACTAATAAACTAACCCCAGAATCAATCACCTCTTTCACACTCCCGTCACAGTTACTCTTAATTCTACCTCATTCCGTTATTCAGTATTTGTTTTTGCATTACTTCACATTGCACCCCAATCTTGCACCATTCTGCTGTTTTGCACTCTTCATTGCATCTATTGTTGTATTTATCATTACTGTATGTATACCTAACTTATAGTTTCATGAAATAAAGAAGTTCATTGCATCCAAGTGTAAATAACAATAAGGTCTGAGTCTGAATCACCTCCCTGCTAAACAAGGAATGAATCATGCAAAAAAAAATCGACATCTCTCTGTATATGAAAGAACTGCAGATGCTGGAAAAATCGAAGGTAGACAAAAATGCGGGTGAGGCAGCATCTATGGAGCAAAGGAATAGGTGACGTTTTGGGTTGAGACCAGAAGGGTCTCCATCATTTTTGTCTACCTTAGATCTGTCTGTACAGTCTTTCAGTCATTTGCAGTCTTTCTTAATTTTCTTAATCCGCATTAAACTTTATTTGCCAAATTTTTGCGCACACTCTAAATCTACGCGCATCAATTGCCAGCCGCACAATAATTTTAATGCAACTTGCTCTTCCATACGTTTTACGTAATATTGACAAACTTACATTCTGGCCCCTCTTCCAGCTCGTTAATGCAAATAATTACTAATTGGGGGCAAAGAAAGGCTTTGCTCATGACCGCCTGCAGAGTGGGGAACACTGCTCAGTCCATTGTCACACTTCCATCCAGTCTTTAGACTTTAAACTTTAGAGATACTGCGCGAAAACAGGCCCTTCAGCCCACCGAGTCCAGGCCGACCGCTGATCACCCCGTGCACTAGCACTATCCTATGCACTAGGGCCAATTTACAATTTTACTGAAGCCAATTAAACTACAAACTTGTATGTCTTTGGAGTGTGGGAAGAAACCAGAGTACCCGGAGCGGCGCTTGGGTGACACCAAGGCGCAGCGATAGAGCTGCTGCCTTACAGCGCTTGCAGTGCCAGAGACCTGGGTTCGATCCCAGCTACGGGTGCTGTATGTATGGAGATTGTACGTCCTCCCCATGACCGCGTGGGCTTTCTCAGAGATCTTCGTTTTTCTCCCACCCTCCAAAGATGTGCAGGTTTGTAGGTTAGTTGGCTTAGTATAAATGTAAAAAGTTGTCCCTAGTGTGTGTAGGATAGTATTTGCTTGTGGGATCGCTGGTCGGTGCGGACTCGGTGGGTCGGAGGCTCTGTTTCCACGCTGTATCTCTAAAACTAAAAGGCCTGTCACTCTTAGGTGATTTTTCAGCCAACGACTAGGCTGTGGCCACATAATCGCCGGGGTGTCGCCGGTATGGTCGTGAGTAGTCTCCTCAGTCGCCCAAAGTCGTAGCGTTTTTCTGGACGCCGCTGGATTTTGAAATGTTCAAAACTTTTTGGCGACTGTCGGCGACCGTGGGCTTGTCGTAGCTTGTCTTCTCCTGACGTAGATGTTGTCGTAGGCTGTCGGCAAGATGGCGTAGGTTGTCGCCGGGATGGCGTAGGTTGTCGCCAGGATGGCGTAGGTTGTCACCGGTGCTGACTTCGGTGAATTCCATTGATGTAGTCGCTGGCAGTCACCTAAAAAATCGCCTAAGTGGGACAGGCCCATTAAAAACTAAAAACTAAAAACTAAAAACGCACATGGTCACAGGGAGACTGTACAAACTCTGTACAGACAGCACCAGTGGTCAGGATTGAACCTGGGTCTCTGGCGCTGTAGGGCAGCAATTCTACCACTCGGCCACTGTGCCACCCTAATCTTCAGTTGATTTTCACAGTGCATTGCATAAGGAAGGATGGAGTTTTGTCAAGGATCCCTGCCACCCTGGCCATATCCCATTGGTTACATTGCAATCTTTATTATTTTCTACTGCTGGAATGTTACATTGTCAGATGTTGTGAAGATCTTTGGGCCAATTGTACTATAGGAAGACAGTTAACACTGTCTTTTATTTGTTAGGCTTCCTAGTAGACACACATGTTCATGGAAGATAGATACAAAATGCTGGAGTAACTGAATGGGTCAGGAAGCATTTCTGGAACATTTTGTGTCTATCTTTAGTGTAAACCGGCATCTGCAGTTCCTTCCTACAGTACGTTCATAGGTTCATAAGTCATAGGAGAATACGGTCATTCAGTCCATTGAGCCTACTTCGTCATTCAATCATGGCTGATCTATCTTCCCCTGTCAACCCCATTCTCCTGCCTTCACCCTGTAATGTTTGACACCTTTACTAATCAAGAACCTGTCAATCTCTGCTTTAAAAATACCCAATGTCTTGCCTCCACACACATATGAGGAAATTAATTTCACAGATTCACCACCCTCTGAATGAAATTCCACCCTAAATGAAATTTCTCCTCTTTCTAAAGCACTTTAGAAATTCGAGTCAATATTCTTTTACTTATTTGCCTTTCTGTTCTTTGCATCCCATTCTGTGCCAGTTCAAATGAAAACATTGGGCAGCACAGCGGCGCAGTGGTAGAGTTGATGCCTTGCAACACCAGAGACCCGGGGTCGATCCTGACTATGGGTGCTGTCTGTATGGTGTCTGTACCTTCTCCCGGTGACCTGCATGGGTTTTCTCCGGGTGCTCAGGTTTCCTCCCACTCTCCAAAGACGCACAGGTTTGTAGGCTAGTTGGTAAAATTGTAAATTGTCCCTAGTGTGTAGGATAGTATTTGTGTAGGTTAGTGTTAGTGTACAGGGTGATCTCTGGTCGGTGCGGACTTGGTGGGCCGAAGGGCCTTTTTCCGCACTTTATCTCTAAACTAAACCAGTCCCGACCCGCTGTTGGTGAACTGGGATGCATTGTTTCACAAGAGGCATTGTTAAATTTAAATCAGACTACTTAGTCATCTCCGTGCAATGAATGCGGTTGATTATGTCAGTTTTTCCCTTTATTTATTTGGTAATAGGCTTGACATGACCGCCAATTCATAATTGCTTGTGAACCGAGTAGTTTGCAAGGTTATTGAGAGAGCATTTAAAAGTCGACCATATCGATGAGTTTGGATTTGCATATGGCCTTGAGCGGTTATCAGATTTTTTTTCTCAGTCAACCAGATTGACTTTTATCTGCAATCTGGTGGTTTCAGGATCACAGCAACTGATGGCGACATTTAATTTCAAATTTATTGGTGTACTCAAATTTAAAGTCTCCAGCTGCCATGGTGGCATTCGGACTCACAATTCTGGATGCCAAAGAATTCATCGCCACAGTGCCATGTCCTCTATTCACCAGTGTTAACAATAATTGGGAAGGAAATTTGCTAGGGAGAAATCCAGGGCTAAGGCAACACGGTGGCATAGCAGTAGAGCTTCTGCCTTACAGTGCCAGAGACCCGGGTTCAATCCTGACTACGGGTGCTGTCTGTACGGAGTTTGTATGTTCTCCCCGTGACCTACTCTAAGATCTTCGTTTTTCTCCCACACTCCAAAGATGTACAGGTTTGTAGGTTAATTGGCTTGGTATAAACATTAAATTGTCCCTAGTGTGTCGGGTAGTGTTAATGTGCTGGGGTCGCTGATCCTGTGGAGTCGGTGGGCCGAAGAGCCTGTTGCCGCGCTGTATCTTAAAATTAAACTAAAATTAACATGGATAGGACAGGTTTGAAGGGATATGGGCCAAACACGGGCAGGTGGGACTAGTGTAGATGGGACATGTTGGCCGGTGTGGGCAAGTTGGGCCGATGAGCCTGTTTCCACACTCTATGACTCCATGACTATAAATTTGGAATTTCAACTTTTGAAGGTGTAATTAAGAAGAGCTGGTACTTGGAAGTTCAAGAGCAATTTTTTACTGAGAGATTTTGATTAATTTGCAGTTTGTACACCTTTCGTGATGTCCATGTCCATTGATCTCAGGCTCGGCTTGATGGCAGCAATAGCATCTCCGGTGTTGTGTCGGAGAGGGTGCAGAATCTGCAGCAGAGCAGATTCACCAGGGACTTGCCTGGATTTGAGTGCTTTGGTTACGAGGAGTGACTGGTGAGGCTGGGTCTGCTTTCCTGGAGCAGATGAGTTTGAGAGGGGACATGACTGAGATATGTGAAATTATGAGGGGCATAGATAATGCAGACTGTAGTTTGCTCTACACACTGAAAGAGAATGAATCAATGCTTATGCTCAGCAAATGAATACGTTGTACACGATCAGGAACCTGTTTTCTAATTGTGTTTTGCATTAACTTCTTGTTTTTCACAGTCTTTTTCTTTTCACTGTCTTGTAGAATGATGTGTAGGTTATGTATAATTTATGTTTTTTTCTGTTGTCAGAGTCTTTGTGCTGTGGTGATGCTGCTGCGAGCAAGATTTTCATTGTACCTGTATCTCACTGTACGGGCATATGACAACAAGCTTGACTCAACTTGATTTGACCATCCATTTGTCACCACATATGTTGCTTGATCCCACTTGGGGTGGCATGGTGGCGGAGCGGAAGAGTTGCTGCTTTACAGCGCTTGCAGTGCCAGAGACACAGGTTCGATCCCTGATTACGGGCGCTGTCTGCATAGAGTTTGTTCGTTCTCCCCATGACCGCGTGGGTTTTCTCCGAGATCTTTGGTTTCCTCCCACACTCCAAAGACGTAGAGGTTGTAGGTTAATTGGCTTGCATATGAGTGTAAATTGTCCCTAGTGTGTGTAGGATAGTGTTATTGTGCAGGGATCGCTGGGCAGTGTGGACTCGGTGGGCCGAAGGGCCTGTTTCCGTGCTGTATCTCTAAACTAAACTAAATCCACTGTGTTCCTTCAGCAGTTTTGTTCTGTGCTCCATTATCCGACATCTGCAGTCTCTCGTGTCTCTATCTTGAACAATCGTGGTCCTTCTGGAGAATGAATTCCAATTAACTCCCATGAGGAAGGGAGGATTTTGATCCAGTGAGCCATGTTCTTGAAATGCAACCAAATATAATTCAGCAGCAGCTTTACGGAAATACTTCTTAGTCTTTGTGTAGAATCTTGTAGTTGGGTTACAAGGTTATAGAAAAGGAATTCACGTGGAAATTGCCCCCCACCCTCCCCCCAAATTACTAGCTTCACCCCTTAGTCAAAATAAAATCACATAAATCTCAGACATTTAATTTAAATAAGAATAATTTTACATCTTGTGCAAACCGAAGTACTCCCAGCCTTTGGTTTCTCTTTTGCTTTCACATGTAATTTAATGTGTAAATAAACCAAAGTAGATTTTGCCGACAATTACTTGTTTTTTATTTTTTTAAAGAACAGGAGAAGGCAGTGACATTTCTTTGAGTAACAACTATCATGTTGAACATATTAACATGATTAACAGGGGAAGCGTTGTGGAAGGAACTCGTCTCCAAGTTGTTTCTTGTGCAGAAGCAATTGTGATCTCTAAAATGCCGTGTAATTGATCTAAATGGAGGCTAGAATGTAACGTAAGTGGACAATCGCTGACAGAAGAACGTGTAAAAGTCCTAGATTGATCTAGAATAGTTTGCTCAACACACTGAAAGACAGTGAATCAATGCTTGTACTCATGAACAATTCTTTTGAACTTTATAGTCATAGAGAGAAAGTCATAGTGATACATTGAGGAAACAGGCATGTCAGCCTAACTTGCCCATCATACTGGCCAACATGCCCCAGATACACAAGTCCCACCTGGCCACATTTGGCCCATATCCCTCCAAACCTGTCCTATCCATGTACCTGTCTAACTGTTTCGTAAATGTTTGGATAGTCCCTGCCTCAACTACTTCCTCTGGCAGCTTGTTTAATACACCCACCACCCTTTGTGTGAAAACGTTACACTTCAGATTCCTATCAACCCTTTCCCCTTCACCTTAAACCTATGTCCTCTGGTCCTCGATTCACCTACTCTGGGCAAGACACTCTATGCATTTACCCGATCTATTCCTCTGTCCTAGTGAATAAAATATGTAAAGAAAAATGTAACTGTGTGCTAGTAGATAATGTTAAGAATTCTGAGAGTACAGTAGCCACGTTCATTTTCAAGGCTGTTAGGAGGTTACAGGGGACTGTGGAATGTTGCTGGTGTACTTTGAATGATATGATGAGAAACCTAGTCATAACTGGATTCCATACACATGGAAATGCAGTTAAAATAAATATTGCTGGAAAAAACAGCTGATTTCCTTCAACTGAAGTCAAGAGCGTTTAAGATTCTGATGTTCAAATATCATTGAAATGTTCAGCTTTAGTAAGTGACCCATTATTCATTATTTACTTAATAAAAACTTTGATCTTTGGTGTGAAATCAGTATTTTCAAACTTCTCTTCAAGGTTATGCATAAAGTATTCGAGTGCACCTCTTGTTATATGAGTTGCATGTCAACATGACCTCTGCTTTGAATCAGAGCACTTTGACGATTTCTGCAGTCTAGTTTAGTTTGGAGACTAAACTAAAGTCTAGTCTTTAGTTTAGACTAGACTTCCATACTGTATGGAAACGGCACCATTGGCCCACAGAGTCCACGTCGACCATCTATCACCCCCTTCGCACTAGCTCTGTGTTCTCATCCAGGTCCTATATATTAAGGGCAGTTTAGCAGGGACAATTAACCTACAAATCTGCACGTCTTTGGGACGTGGGAGGAAACCAGTGCACCCAGAGGAAACACACGTGGCCACAGAGAGAAGGTGTAAACACCATACACAGATAACACCCGAGGTCACGATGCAACCTGGGCCTCTGACAGGAGCTCTACTAACTGAGTCCCTGTGCCGCCAGTCATAAACCTCAGAGAGACACAAAATGCTGGAGTAACTCAGAGGAAAGATAGCATCTCTGGAGAGAAGGCCGCATGAGTTGGTTGACATTTCAGCTGTAACCTACCAGTTTTGTTTCTACTACTTTTATCTGTATCTTAAACAGTTGCTTAATTTACATGTGTAGAAAAGAACTGCAGCTACTGGTTTAAACTAAAGATAGACACAAAATGCTGGAGTAACTCAGCGGGACAGGCAGCATCTCTGGAGTGCAGGAATGGGTGACGTTTCGGGTCGGGACCCTTCTTCAGGCTGAAACTTGCCTTAACTTCTTTTTCCAGTGTTTTTAAATCCCAATAGAAACTGCCTAGTAAACCTTTGTCCATTTTTCTTCCAGGTATCTTGCCGTGACGCAGTTTTCTCCCACGCATGCCCGTAAGACCTTTCCATGTTTTGATGAGCCTGTCTACAAAGCAACATTTAGAATCAGCATCAAGTACCAAGACACTTACCTGGCACTGTCCAACATGCCAGTTGATGTCACCACTCACGAGGAAGGGGGGTGGGTCACTGACCGATTTGTACAAACGCCCCGAATGTCAACATACTACCTGGCCTGGGCAATCTGCAACTTCACGTATAAGGAGACAGTTACTGACAGTGGCATCACTGTAAGTTTCTGCTTCAATGTTAACACTAATAACAAAATCGAATTGCTGTCAGTGTCACAATATAGGACGGTGTTTGGAATTGTTAAGAACAGGTGATGTGCTGAAAATATGAATGATAAAAAATATTCCGAATTTCTGAGTGGTTGGGAGAAAAGGAATGTTTTTATTTCAGGATATCTTCTTTCAAAGAGTTCAGTCGACATATTTTGGCACAAGGAACTGCAGATGTTGGTTTACAAAAAAAAGGTACTACGTGGTGGAGTAACTCAGCAGATCAGGCAGCATCTCTGAAGGACATAGATAGGTGATGTTTTGAGTCGGGAACCTTCTTCAGACTGTTTGTTTTAAGGGCGTGAGGGGGAAGCAGGAAGAGAGGTGGGGATGCGGGACAAAGCAAGGCGAGCTATAGGTGGATACAGATGAGGGGGCTATGATTGGCACATGGTTGAACAAAGGCCAGAGATTCCGAGAAGATAAAAGTCTGTGAGATTCGGAGAGAAAAGGTGGGAATGTGAATCTAGGGAAAAGGTATCTGGGGTGGAGGAACATTTGCAAATCCTGCTAGGGTATAGGGAAGAGAGGGGGGTGGGGGGAGTTTGTTGGTTAGTTACCTAAAATTGGAGAATTCAATGTTCATATTATTGTGTTGTAACCATTGACATATTTATTGCTGCTGGTCAATGCAAGACACAGATCTACTTGTAACTGCCTTTCAGATAACTTTACTACTCTTAACTAATTAACGGGCTATTTTGGAAAAGCAATCGATATTTGTATTATGAGCACATTGACAGGATTTTCTTTAGTCCCTTTCTTTTGGCTTATGTTGCAGAGCTTTAATGAAATATGAAGGGGGGGAATGGGATTGATGGGGTTGCTTTGCTGGGTTATTGCATGGGTCAAAGGGGTAGAATGACCTCCTTTTGTTTTGGACGGGTGGCACCATGGCACGGCTGGTAGAGCTACTGTCCCATGGCTCAGGTTTGATGCTGACATTTTGTGCTGACCCTGTGGAGTTTGCATGTTATTAATTTGGGGCTATTAATTTGTTGATTTGAAATAAATTTGTCACCTCTGAATATTGTGTTTAAAGCCGTGTTACGCTGCTGCAAGTAAGAATTTAATTGTTCAGTTGGTGGTATAAATGCTAATTAAACACTCCCTACTCTTGACTTGACTTTTGACTCTCTTGTCTTGATGTTCTCCCTGTGACTCACTTGATGTTGCTAATTGGCCATTGCAAATTAACTCCAGTGCGTTAATGAGTGGTGCAATCGGGCGAATGGGAGAGAGGGATAGCGTGCAAATTCACGATAATGTGGGAAGAACAGTTTACAGGACAAAATGAAGTGCAGTAACCAACCACCTCCTATGTTGTAAGGGAAGATATAATGAGTAAGTAAATGAGACCACCATCACTTAAGCTGGTATTAGGGCAGATGACTAAAGCCCTAGTCAAATTGGTAGGTTCAAGAATTGTTTTAGGGGAGAGGAAGATGGGAATGTGAAGAAATGTAGGGGAGATATTCCACAACTTGGGCACTGGTAGTTGTCAATGGCAGAATGGCTTTGACGGTGGAGCAATGAAGCACATGGGTGATTAAGAGGTAAGAGTTTGAGGAACATAACTGCCTTGGAGGGTTTTGAGAAATTAGGAATTCATAGGCAGGTGCAGAAATCATGGAAGGATGCAAATTTCAATTGAGCTATATTGTAGATCAACAAACTCAGGGGTGATGGGTTTAAGGGGAGCGCATAACATCAATCTTGTAGAGAGCAGAATAGTGCGAGTGGTGGTCAGGACTGTGTCGGAATAGTCAAGCCTGGAATTATTAAAGGTGTAGATGGATGAACTGCAGTAGGATTAGAGTTGGGTGATACTACAACATTTTCTTAATAATGCTGCAAATATGTGGTCAGGTACTCATCATAAGACCAACGATAAATCCAATCATTGAGCACAAAGTGCTGGAGTAACTCAGTGGGTCAAAAAGCATCTCTGGAGAACATGGGTAGATGACGTTTCAGGTTGTAACCCTTCTTCAGTCATGTATCCCAACCCAAAACGTCACCAATCCATGTTCTCCAGAAATGCTGTGTGACCCGCTGAGCACTCCAGCACTTTGTGTCCGTTTGTATAAACCAACATGTGCATTTCCTTGTTTCTACATTGTGAGCAACAATTGATTCATTTTTGTATGGTTAATAGGAACATAGAAACATAGAAAATAGGTGCAGGAGTAGGCCAATCGGCCCTTCGAGCCTGCACCGCCATTCAATATGATCATGGCTGATCATCAACTCAGTATCCTGTACCTGCCTTCTCTCCATACCCCCTGATCCCTTTAGCCACAGGGGCCACATCTAACTCCCTCTTAAACATAGCCAATGAACTGACCTCAACTACCTTCTGTGGCAGAGAATTCCAGAGATTCACCACTCTCTGTGTGAAAAATGTTTTTCTCATCTCAGTCCTAAAAGACTTCCCCCTTATCCTTAAACGGTGACCCTTTGTTTCGAACTTCCCCAACATCGGGAACAATCTTCCTGCATCTAGCCTGTCCAACCTCTTAAGAATTTTGTAAGTTTCTATAAGATCCCCTCTCAATCTTCTAAATTCTAGCGAATACATAGAGAAATGGAGTTGGTGCCTGGATGATAATAGATTTGGACAGCGTGCACCAATATGAGAGAGAACAGGTATGGATATTGTCCCTGTTTAGTTTATTGTACACGTGACAATAAACTAAACTAAACTAAACAGGTACAACATCCTTCCCCCTGTTCTCTCTGGTATTCACTTTTATCCTGATATGTCTGTTTTATGCTGTATGCTTAGGAAGGTAGATCATAGTTACATGTGGATTTACATTCAGCGGTTTCAAATACTTCTGGTGTACGATTGTTCTGAACAACTTTACTGATGAATATTCTGTAAATATTTTTCAGGTGGGACTCTATGCCAGGCCAGATGCCATTCAACAAGGATCTGGTGATTACGCTTTAAATATTACAAAGAGGCTGCTGGAATTTTATGAAGATTACTTTAATACCAGCTATTCATTGCCGAAATTAGGTAAGTTGCACAATTAAAGGTTTATTATTTACGTAGCTAGAATGAGTGGAAAATATATTAAAAAATTCCCAGGAAAAAGGAAAAATCATTCACGAATATTTTTCAACTCAAGTGATGTATTTGACTGAAATATTAATTTCACATCACAAATACTGCAACAACTGTATCTCCCCAAGTGCCCATGATGGTTTCTCTTTGACAGGGTGGAAAAGCTACAATAATTCACTCAGTGAGAGATTTAAAGAATCCACAGATGCTGGCATCATTGCATAAAATTGTTTTGGGAAATTCATTTATTTCTTTGTTCAAACTCACTAATAATTTTATCTTTTATAAGGTATGAAATCTTTTTAACCAGATTTGGTCTCTCAGAAGTTAGGGGAAAATGTAAGACTGTGTCATGCAGAATTATTCATTAATCCATTGATGTTTTGCTGTTCAACTAATTCCTAATGTTGTTTATAGAGTGAGAGAGAGAGAGAGAGTGATGGGGAAGGGAAGGAGATGCAAGAGGAAGAAGTCAGATATATATTAAAGACGTGAAAGAGCTTAATTGATGGAAAATGAATGATAAAGGCAGTAAGTCATAAGGAATAGGAGTAGAATTAGGCCTTCCGGCCCATCAAGTCTACTCCGCTGGATTTTGAAATGTTCAAAACTTTTCGGTGACTGTGGGCTTGACGTAGCTTGTCTTCTCCTGTAGTAGGTGCTGTCGTAGGTTGTCACCAGAATGCGCAGGTTGTTGTCAGGTGACGTTGGTTGTCGCCGAATGCTGACTTCGGTGAATTCCATTGGTGATTACCTACATCAACCTAGGTCAACCGGCGACAGGTACCGGTGACTGAATTGTCTTCAGTTGCCTTCAGTTGTTGCCGACAGGGTCGTTGCTTGTCGTAGCTTGTCGCGGATGGATGTGGGTTGACAATGGTTGTAGTAGGTTGTCGACTGTGTGGTCGTAGGTTGTCATAGGTGTTGTCGTAGATATGGTCATAAGTGGACGTCCTAACGGGTCGCCGGTTGTCAGTAGCGTGCCGTAGCTGACGCCTACAAGGTGGTAGGTTGTTGCAGCTTGTCGTCAGACATTGTCGGCGACTTGTTATGACTGTGTAAGTCGCCAAAAAAATTGCCTAAGTAGAACAAGCCTTTAATACATCTAATCTTGGCATCATTCTGGTAAATCTCCTCTGTGCCCTTTCCAAAGCCTCCACATCCTTCTTGTACAGGGGTGACCAGAACTGGAAGCAATACTTCAGTGTGGCCTAACTAAAGTCCTATAAAGCTGCAGCATGACTTCCTGACTCTTATCCTTGATGCCTCTACCAATGAAGGCAGGCATACCATATGCATTCTTTCCTACTCGATCTATTTGTGTTGCCATTTTCAGAGAACAATGGACTTTTACCCTAAGGTCCGCTCGTACATCAATGCTGTTAAGGATCGGGCCACTAATTGTATATTTTACCTTACATTTGACCTCCCAAAGTGCAACACCTCATACTAGCTGGGATTAAACTCTAAAAACATGAGTTTAAGAGGCCAAATGGAGGAGTTAATTTGAAACCTGACTTACAAAACAAGAGTGAGTAGCAGTGTTCAGATGATGAGATTTAGGTGTAAATTCGAGCCTTTGAGTAGCTATGTTACAAAACTTACCTTTAGCGGTGCTGCAGTTCTGCCGCTGGCCGTCTGCGCGACTTTGGCGCCTTTAAGGGGGGGGCGGGGTAAAATGCGGTTTTTCCCTTGCCATCCGGAATAATATTTTGTCGGAGTGCGATCTATTTCTGAAGATTTGTTCTGACTGCCGGTAAGTTCAATTTTTTTTTTTAATCGCCCGACTATTTCTGCGCTGTAGTAAAATAAAAATTAGCTCTTAATGCCGTGAACGCTGACAACGGGGACGGATTTTACGTAGGGGACAGGTAAGTGAAAGCTGTTTATTTTTACATATACACTTGCTTGATTAGGGGACTTTAATCAAACTTTCATGTTGCGAAACGGTGATTTAGTCCCCATACGAACCGGCAGAATTTTTCCTGCCGACATGGGGTTTAAATTCACCGCAACCGCAAAGTTCTAATCCATCGCGTTCCAGAAAATCCCACTCGCAAGCTGTTTAAAATGCCCATTAATTTACAGGCATTAAACACAAAGTTCCTTCAATTTGGCCTATAAATTAATGACAATTAGATTTAAAAATCATGTTATATTGTGAATTATTGTGTGAATGTTATTTGGACACTTAGGTTTTAAAAAAAAAGTTAATATTTTCTTAAGAAATGCATAGATGTTTAGATCTAGTAATTGAATTTTGTAATTAGCTACAATTGGGTAACTAACTAATTATATGCTTTAATTTCAGGTCATCCAAGTAAGATTGTTTCATATTAGTTTCAGAATGCTTCAATCTATAATAACTGAAAATTTCTTTCATTTCTCTTAATTTTTAAGAAAGTTATGGGCTTTTGACTGTCCTCGATCACAACTTTTGTGTTAAGTCAATGGAAAGGCAATTGCTAATTGATGCTAATTTCCGAGTATGAAAATGGCCATAACTTTTTTAATATTGAAGATATGAAAGTGAATTAGGTGTCAAATTAAACTTCTTTGTATGCTTTATCTGATGGGATAAATTGCAGACTTGTTTTTTTAAATCTCAAAATTTTGTAACATTGCTACTTTGAGTCTATGGTATGAGTTACATACATATCTACTCTTTATTTAATGTTTTAAGTTCATTGGTTCATAAGTCAGCTATTTGGCCCATCAAGTCTTCTCCATCATTCAATCATGGCTGATTGATCTTTCCCTCTCAACCTCATTCTCCTGTCTTCTCCCCATAACCTTTGACCCCCTTAGACAATAGACAATAGGTGCAGGAGTAGGCCATTCGGCCCTTCGAGCCAGCACCACCATTCAATATGATCATGGCTGATCATCCCCAATCAGTACCCCGTTCCTGCCTTCTCCCCATATCCCCTGACTCTGCTATTTTTAAGAGCCCTATCTAGCTCTCACTTGAAAGCATCCAGAGAACCTGCCTCCACCGCCCTCTGAGGCAGAGAATTCCACAGACTCACCACTCTCTGTGAGAAAAAGTGTTTCCTCGTCTCCGTTCTAAATGGCTTACTCCTTATTCTTAAACTGTGGCCCCAGGTTCTGGACTCCCCCAACATCGGGAACATGTTTCCTGCCTCTAGCGTGTCCAAGCCCTTAACAATCATATGTTTCAATGAGATCCCCTCTCATCATTCTAAACTCTAGAGTGTACAAGCCCAGCTGCTCCATTCTCTCGGCATATGACAGTCCCGCCATCCCGGGAATTAACCTTGTAAACCTACGCTGCACTCCCTCAATAGCAAGAATATCCTTCCTCAAATTAGGGAACCAAAACTGCAGACAATACTCCAGGTGTGCCCTTATCAATCTAATATCGGTCATTCTCCATCTTAAAAATACCCAATGACTTGTCCTTCACAGCCATATGTGGCAATGAATTCCACAGATTCACCACCCTCTGACTAAAGAAATTCCTCCTCATCACCTTTCTAAAAGTGCGTCCTTTTATTTTGAAGTTATGTGTCCTGGTTCTAGACTCCCGCATCCTTCCACATTTACTGTATCCAAGTCTTTCACTATTCGGTAAGTTTCTATGAGGTGCCCCCTCATCCTTTTAAACTCCAGCGAATACAGGCCCAGTGCCATCAAATGCTCTTCGTACGTTAACCCTGTCATCGCCAGGATATCACTTGTATAGTTGGCAGCTATTTCAATTGTTCAGCTTGATGAACAGATTGGGAAAGATTCACAAAACAGAATAAATCTAATGTAGGCCATCGAACTACTGTCAGAACATTTTTCATAAGTTCATAGGGGATAAGAGCAGAATTAGGCCATTCAGCCCCATCAAGTTTACTCTGCCATTTAATCATGTCCTCTGAACCCCATTCTCCAGCCTTGTCCCTATAAATCCTTCATACCCATTCACAAAGTATCTTTTTTGCACCCACTGCCTGTGGATCTGATAAGAACAATCTGTTTTGTGGATGGCATCATATTGTCTGCAAATTTGGAACCTTTGTCATATAAATGTATTTGGGGAACTTCTAACAATATTTTGCTCTTTAGCTCAATCAGCTAAACATGTGATAGAAAGTGTAATCATGCCTTCAACAGGTGGTGCCATCCAAATTAATCTGTATTAAAATAGTGTTCTCTGGAAAAAGAGTCCAATAATTAAATGTGGATTCAAGGAAAGTGCTGGAGTAGTTCAGCAGGCCAGGCCGCATCTCAGAAGGAAGTGGATAGGTGATGATTCTATTTGGGACCCTTCTTCACACTGGAGAAAAGGTCCCGATCTAAGATGTCACCTATCCATGTTCCCCTAAAATGCTGCTTGACCTGCAAAGTTACTCCAGCATTTGGAGTATTTTTTCCCAATAATTAAGTGCCCCTTTGAACACAGAATATGGTGGGAAAGAAAGGTCTTCAAGTTTCAGATCCTATATGTGTTTGTAATACTACCATCAACAGCGAACATTAACAAATAAGTTAATTGGCCTCTAATAAACGTTTCTAGGTGTGTAGGGAGTGGATGCAACAGTGGGATAACGGAGAACTAGTGTGAATGGGTGATCAATAGCCAGCGTGGATGGGGTGGCCAGAGGGCCTGTTCCAATATTGTATCTTTCAATCAATCAATCTTAGTTTAGTTTAGAAATACAATGTGGAAACAGGCTCTTCGGCCCACTGACTCCCTGCCGACCAATGATCCCCACACACTAACACTATCCTACTCGCACTAGGGGCAATTTACGATCTTACCAAGCCAATTCGCCAACATATTTGTACGCCTTTGGAGTGTGGGAGGAAACTGGAGCTCTCGTGCTGTAAGGCAGAAACTCTACCGTTTCGCCGCCATGTCACCCTTGGAGATGCTCAATGTATATGGCAATAGCAGTATACTGAACAGCGAATATTACTATTGGCTTTTTTGGAGCTCTGGTCACTTGTGGTTCATATTTGGAACCATCACTTCTCTTGGTAAATCACTTTTTCTGCAGAGATGCAATTTGTTTCCTTTTCCTGCTGTTCAATATATCATTATAAACACTGAAGAAGTTTAAACCTATATTATTCTGACAGTGTAGAGCTAGATCTTGATAGCTTTCCAAATAATGAACTGAGTTATCCAGCTGCAGATAATATGAGGCTTTCATATGGATAGAAGGTTGATATTCGATATTTTACAATTTTGAAAGTTGCTTTTGATTAATTACTCGCATTGTGTACATCATGACATTTAAAATAATCTTCTTATCGAGTCCACATCACAAGATTAGAAATTGTTCAGCCGAAGCTGAATACAGTTCTTGGCATCTGCATACAATGGAGTCTTGCGCTTTTGTGCTTCTTGTGCGTAGTGGTGGAAAGATTGGTTTAAACACTGGGCCGAGACATGAACGCTCTTTTATTTCACCCCATTTTTAAAATAAATTGCATACTTCATGACAAAAATGCCAGTTTCTTCAAGTGGCAAAAAACGTTTTAAATTTGGCAGGAACGATCCATGGCTTGCAGTAGGCGTATAGTTTTTTTGAAGAGGCATTATTATTTATTCACAGGATGAATCAGGATGGAAAATCTAAGGAACAGTTAAGAGTTAGCCACTTTATTCAGGATTTAGGCTGGACATTCAGTCGTAGATACATGTGGCAGATTTGCTTTCTTAAAAAGCATTAGTGAACGATGGGGTGTTCTGACAATCCAGTCATTTCATGGTTGTGCAGCCCAGCTTTCATTACAGATTTACTTATTCAATTGACCAAATTTTAATTCCCCACCTGTCATATTGGGTTTTCAACATGTCTCTGGAATATTACCCTGGGTTTAGTTTAGTTTACTTTATTATAACGTGAGCCGAGGTACAGTGAAAAGATTTTGTTTCCGAATCTCCAGGTAATGAAAACATGGTGTTAATACTTCTTTAGGCGGCGCACAGGTGCAGCGGTAGAGTTGCTGCCTTACAGCGCCAGAGACCCGGGTTCAATCCTGACTGTACGGAGTTTGCACGTTCTTCCCCTGGTGCACCGGTTTTCTCCCACATTCCAAAGATGTACAGGTTTCTAGGTTAATTGGCTTATGTAAATTGTAAATTGTCCCAGGTGTGTAGGATAGTGCTAATGTACACGGATCGCTGGCAGGCACGGACCCGGTGGGCCGAAGGGCCTGTTTCCACGGCGTATCTGTAAACTAAACAAAAACAGAAATTTTAAGTGTGAAATATAACAAAACAGATTTGTAGTATAATTATCAGAAACATTTGCTTCACTTATATATCTTCTGTCTTCTTTCCGCAATATGGATTGCCGTTCTTTTTACAGAGTGGAGTACATTTAGGTGGCGAGGGATGGGTGAGGATATTCCATGGGAGGGATGAGCAGTGGGTGAGCGATGCTCAGATCTGTGCCAATGTTGCTGTTGAACTTTGCTGCTTGAAAGTGCACATTATTAATAAATGCATTTCTTCCTCCATCATCTCTGTTCAACACATCCTCCCTAACACATGGCCAAGGTCAGAAACCGGTGAAGCGTGGAATTACAAAACCGTCACTTCTAGTTAGTTGTTCCAGGGCATAATTCTGGCAGTTCCTGGATAATGTTGAGATGAACCTTCACCTACATTTTGTAATCAGTCTCTAATGCAAGTAGCCCTAACACTCAGGTTGTCACATCTCGTAGTCCACAAAATGCATTCTGAAGTTTCTTCTTGTCCGCCATCTTTTTTTAATCATTGGATAAAATTTCTAACCTTCTAAACAAACCATGGAAAATTACATATTTAACGAGTTCTTAAATCTTTTGCTGCCATCTTTAAAATATAGATTTGAAGGTCTAAGGCTTTTCTAAAAGCTTGTGGTTCATCTGAAAGAGCTGTATATTTTTCTAGTGTTTTGTTGAGGAAGAAATTGTTGCACATTTATAGGACTTTCTCCAATACCTTTCCTAAAGACGTACAGGTTCGTTGGTTAATTGGCTTTGGTTAAAATGTTAAATTGTCCCTAGTGTACAGGATAGATTGAAGGGATTAATGGTTCAATGGTTGAACGATTGTATGGATTAGCACAGGTTAGTGTCAAGAGAGTCAAGAGTATTTTATTGTTATATGTTCTGAAACAGAACAATGAAATTTATAGATGGACACCAAATGCTGGGGTATAGGGCCTGTTCCACTGTACGAGGTAATTCAAGAGCTCTCCCGAGTTAAAAGAAAATTGAACTCGTGGTAAACACGTAGAATGTACGTCGGAGCACGGGACGTCTCTTAGCGGCTCGTAACGCTAACGGCAGGTACTCGGGAAACGCGGTATGCTCGTGAAGACTCGTGAAGATTTTTCAACATGTTGAAAAATGTCTACGAGAGCCATGTGTACCTACGAGCGGCTATTACCGTAATTCTCCGAGTTCGAATCAGGGGAAACTCGGGAGAACTCTTGAATTAGCTCGTACAGTGGGACAGCCCCATAAGTCAGCGAGACAGACAGCATCTCTGGAGAAAAGGAATAGGTGATGTTTCGGGTCGAGACCCATGTTCAAATTCATACTTGCAGCAGTGAGGAGGAAAGATCTGAGAATGGAGCTGACACATGCTTATAAACCCACTCTTAATGTTGTATTGATGATTATGTGTGCCTATCAGGCCATTGAGCTCCTTAAGAAAAGAAATAGCAGATGGGAGATTAACATAACAATGGAGACGTGCAAGGGACAATTTACATTTTTAATGTTAACGCACAAGCCTGTATGTGGGAGGAAACCAAAGATCTTGGAGAAACCCCACGCAGGTCACAGGGAGAACATACAATCTCCGTACAGCCAGCACCTGTAGTCAGGATGGAACCCAGGTCTCTGGCGCCGTAAGCATCAACTCCACTGCTGCGCCGCCGTGCCCACCTTTCTTTTTTACTATTGCCAACATGATTCAAATGACCAAATATTCTTTGCAACAGAACTATTGGTTAATGGTTGAAAATATTAAACAAAAATTACCTTAGTGCATAAATATTAGTTTTCTTTAGCAATATAGCAATATCTCAACCTCCCGAATCCCAATTCTCCATTTAGTACGAAACTATTGTTGCTTTTTCTTTTTTTTAATTCTATTTTTTCTATTGTGCATCATTACAGGAAGTCACCAGTTAAGTGATAATGTGCTGTGAAAAACATCTTCATTATAGAGGGGTGAGGAGAGAGGGGTGAGGAGAGAGTGGTGTGGAGGGGAGGGTGAGATGGGGGGGAGACAGGGGGAGGGAGGGGAGAGATAGGGGGAGAGGGGGAGATGGGGGAGAGAGTGGGGAGGGGGAGGAGAGGGGAGGAAAGGGGGATGGGGAAGGGAGAGAAAGGGGGATGACGATGGGGGAGAGGAGGAGAGCGGGGAGGGGGTGAAGGGGGAGACAGTGGTAGGGTTGCAAATAAGGCAAACCCTGATTAGAAATACAGTTTTGCCTCTAATGGCAGCACTACATGCTTTTGTTTATTTCTAATGTCTCATTTAACACTAACAAAGCTTTGGTCGTTAATCTGCATTGCCTTGGTAATGAGAAGGATTTATCGTTCGTTAGTTATGTTTATTTTATTCCCGACATCATGATTTGGGTATCCCATAGCGAAGCAACTTTGATTATGATCCTAATGATGTAGATTAATGGGACCCTCGCATGCCTGAAGGCACTTGTAAAATGTAGACTTGTTCCAATCTCAGTACACTATGCTTCGTGGGCTATTTTATGCTGGCATGTTTATATTTTTAATAGCAATCTGGCTGTGGGTGTAATTACCATCTAGGGTAAAATGTACTTTCAAATTAAATCAATAAACAAGAGCAAGAAGCAATACTATGGTGTTTGTGTTGTTTCGTTTCTTTTAATTATTTAATATTTAAAATCATCATACAGATTTGGAAAAAAGGTTAATTATTAACTATATTAAGGTGCAGATTAAACCATTCATAGAAACATAGAAACATAGAAATTAGGTGCAGGAGCAGGCCATTCGGCCCTTCGAGCCTGCACCGCCATTCAATATGATCATGGCTGATCATCCAACTCAGTATCCTGTACCTGCCTTCTCTCCATACCCCCTGATCCCTTCAGCCACAAGGGCCACATCCAACTCCCTCTTAAATATGGCCAACGAACTGGCCTCAACTACCTTATGTGGCAGAGAATTCCAGATTCACCACTTTCTGTGTGAAAAACGATTTTCTCATCTCGGTCCTAAAAGACTTTCCCCTTATCCTTAAACTGTGACCCCTTGTCCTGGACTTCCCCAACATCGGGAACAATCTTCCTGCATCTAGCCTGTCCAACCCCTTAAGAATTTTGTAAGTCTCTATGAGATCACCCCTCAATCTTCTAAATTCCAGCGAGTACAAGCCAAGTCTATCCAGCCTTTCTTCATATGGAAGTCGTGCCATCCCAGGAATCAGTCTGGTGAACCTCTGTACTCCCTCTATGGCAATAATGTCTTTCCTCAGATTAGGAGACCAAAACTGTACGCAATACTCCAGGTGTGGCCTCACCAAGACCCTGTACAACTGCAGTAGAACCTCCCTGCTCTTGTACTCAAATCCTTTTGCTATGAATGCCAACATACCATTCGCTTTCTTCACTGCCTGCTGCACCTGCATGCCTACTTTCAATGACTGGTGTACCATGACACCCAGGTCTCGCTGCATCT
Source organism: Okamejei kenojei (assembly GCA_035221665.1). Classification (NCBI taxonomy): domain Eukaryota; kingdom Metazoa; phylum Chordata; class Chondrichthyes; order Rajiformes; family Rajidae; genus Okamejei; species Okamejei kenojei. The sequence goes on along the minus strand of CM069149.1, from coordinate 15,556,593 downwards.
CCCCTTTTCCTAATCGGTCACCATTCAAATAATAGTCTACCTTCCTGTTTTTGCCACCAAAGTGGATAACCTCACATTTAACCACATTATACTGCATCTGCCATGCATTTACCCACTCACCCAGTCTATCCAAGTCATCCTGCAGCCTCCTAGCATCCTCCTCACAGCTAACTGCCCCCCAGCTTCGTGTCATCCGCATTCATGTTTTAAATCCATGCAAATATTTCTGCATGCAGTAATGACAAGGGAAAACTGTATCTGTCTGTAAGTAAGCTAATTAATTGAGTATTTATAAAAAGATGGCGAGTTATTGGAGTATTTTTAATGCACGTATCTCCAGCTGTATTAGAGTTACAGCGTGGAAACAATCCAGACTGATCACCCATTTGCACTAAACTTACATTCGTTCTATTTAGTCTCTACACACGGATGTTCACCTCAGATACACACACACAGTGGGGCAATTGACTGTGGTCATTTAATCCACAAGCCCATACATGCTAGTTTGCCAGAGGTAACTACAGCATTGGGATTAGTGTTTTTCTTGTGACGGTAAGGATAACTGTCACTTCTAAAAACTAGACTTTCAAATATTACATTTTATTGATATTATAATTGATCACTGGTTCAAAAACAAACAGTATACTTAAATTAGATGGTCAGGTCCATTAATGGCTTAAATTGTTTCTAGGATTGCAATTCCCCATAGCAACCAACAGCAAGAAGCGATATATTCCGTATTTATTGACAATGAAGACTATTTTTTACCCTAAAATAAGGCCCGAGAATTTACCTGCGTCTTGGAGGCCAAAGGTTAGATTGTTAGCCAAGAAAGATAGACTTGGCTATCCGTCAGTACAGTGGCTGTAAAAGGACAGCACCGCTGAGGGGGGGGGAGGGGGAGTGTTCCTTCCACTGTATGTGTGGAGTCTGGCCCGGGTCAGCATGGCTGGGTCGCCAGGGGTAAAGTTGCGGGGAGGGCAGGAGCGTTGAGAAGGAGGGGGTCAGGGATCATGCCAGCAACTCACTCAGTAGCTCGGGTGGCTGTGAGAAGCCGCCGGGACTGGACAGCGGAACTGCAGCCAGACCCAGGGCTCGCAGGCGTCCTGGGAACTGCAGCCAGTCCCGGGGCACGCATGCGATCTGGAAACTGCAGAAAACGAATTGAAAAACACGTTAAAATATGTATTATTAGAATGTATCATTACTAATTTATGTATTATTAATTACTAATTTAGTTAGTATGTATTATTACTTCCATTTATTAACTATGGCGATAGATGTGGCCTACCATCCGCTCATAAACATGGGTCCTGGCCCTAATGCAAAAAAGGTTGCCGACCCCTGGACTAAACCAAACCCTTGATCCTGTCCCGCCAGCCTTTTAAAAAATTTAGCAACTTAAAATGGGGGTGCGTCTTCATTCCCGGGAAATACGGTATGTACTGGAACCTTTTGTTTGCAAAATAAAACTTTACAAGCTCTTAAGTGTGCAACATCTTTTAATGATAGCACTGGGTATTACATACACCTTCAAGCACCGGCTACATTTTCCTACTGAGGGGAAGGCGTTATGATTGATGTTAACTGGGCGGGGTTAATGGGAGTGAGGTAACTATATTATTGGTTGCATATAAACCATCTACATCCTTCCCCTTAGAAATCAAAAAACAGATTGTTGTCACGACAACAGAATTAAACAGCAGAATTAAACAAAATCGCCGTAGCGAACAGGCGGCTTACTGATCCTGCCCGAGCGCGTACGGATGTCTCCCCCTCCCCCCGAAAGAGCAGAAGAAGCAGGAGGACGCAAGGCAGCTGGGGAACCAGGGAAGGGCATTGGGGTGGGAGAAACAGGAGAGGGAGAACCGCGATCGGCAACAGGGGACCCGCGCAGAGGGAACCAGGCGCCCGCGACGGGACCGAGGCATGCAGGGAACACCAGCCGGGGCGGCAGCCGGCTGCTGATAGGAGAGTGGAGGGGCATAGGGCCCAGGGGCTGCGGCTGTGGCTCATTAACCGCAAGCAGGTGTTGTCGGCTTCTTCGGTAGATGGAACCCTCACAGTCGACCAGATACGAACGAGGTGAGTCGGCCACCCCAACCACGGTGGCCAGACGGGAGTGACCACTGGCGGTCTGCAATCGAACAACCTGGCCAGGCAACAGAGGATCGAGTGGTCTGCACGACCGATCGTGGGAACGCCGCTGGCTGTCATGTTTCTCTTGAATTCGCCTCTGCACGGAGGCGGGCTCCAGCACCCGAGGTTTCAGCTGGCGCTGGGCAATCGGGACGGTGGATCTGGTAGTTCTGGACATCAGACGCTGAGCAGGTGACCCCATGGCCGGATCCCTGGAAACATTCCTGAGGTTCAGGAGATCCAAATACAAATCAGAATTGGATAGTCGCGCCTGTTCCATCAGAAGCTTGGCGCTGCGGACGGCCCGTTCTGCAAGGCCGTTGCTCTGTGGGTACTCTGGGCTGCTGGTGAAATGCACGAAGTTCCACTTGTCGGCAAAGCTTTTGAATTCTCGGCTTGTAAACTGCCTGCCGTTGTCAGTCTGCAGCCTGACCGGGGTCCCAAAAGTGGAGAAGTGTTTCCGCAGCTTGCGGATCACCATCTCCGACGTGAGGGATGTCAGCAAATCCACTTCGAACCAGTTGGAGTACGAGTCGACCAGGACAAGGTAGTGGTTACCACGCCACTCGAATATGTCGGCAGCCAGCGAGGACCAAGCCAAAGCAGGGGCGGGCTGTTGCAGCAGGGGCTGTCGCTGCTGGTGTGGCGCAAGACTGTTGCACGTGGAGCAGGCAGAAACTCGGTCTCGGATATATTTGGCCATTCCAGGCCAATAGAATTGGCACTGAGCGTGGGCGAGTGTTACATTGTCCCCAGGGTGCCCGCTGTGGGCTGCACAAAAGTAAAAGTCAAACAGGGAGGACGGGACCACAACTTTATGTCCCTTGACGATAACGCCATCCTGGAGCACCAGTTTGTCGCGGACCAGGAAGAAAGGCTGTGCTTCAGATGGCGCGGCGGAGCGCTTTGTTGGCCACCCTGCTTTAATCACCGAGGCAAGCTGCTGCAAAACCGGATCGGCAGCGGTGTGCTCGGCAAAAACCTGTAGCTGCTTGGTGGGAATAAAGTTAACGCCCAGTACGAGCAAGTCCTCTGATTCGTAGGGGTGGCGAGCGCAGGAGGTACGCGGGGCGCGCGACAGGGTGTCCGCAATGTGCATCTCGGTGCCCTTCTTGTAGATTATGTCAAAGTCGAAACGCTGGAGCTGCAGCATCATACGCTGCAGCCTGGCAGGGGCAGCGTGAATCGGCTTGTTCAGGATTGTCACCAGTGGCTGGTGGTCGGTTTCGACCGTAAATCTGCTGCCGAACAGGAAGTCTCTGAACTTGGAGCAGGCGAACACCACCGCGAGCAGCTCTTTCTCGATCTGAGCGTACCGCTGCTCGGTGTCCGTCATGGTGCGGGAGGCATAGGAGACAGGATGCAGCGATCCATCGACAGACTGAAGGCAGGCCGCACCCAGGCCGAACTTGGAAGCGTCACAGGTGACGGTGATGGGGCGACCCACGTCGAAGAACCGCAACGTCGGAGTGCTAATCAGTTTCGACTTGAGGCGGTCAAAGGCCTGCTGGTGATATGGGAGCCAGGCCCAGGCGATATCCTTTTTTGTCAGCTGCCGCAGGGGAGCACTCAGCTCACTGAGGTTTGGTACAAACTTGCCAAGGTAGTTCACCATGCCCAAGAATCGTTGCAGACCTGGCACGTCAGTGGGGGCTGCCATTTCGGAGATGGCAGCTGCCTTCAAGGGGTCGGGCTTTAGTCCGTTAGGGGTGAAAACATGTCCAACATACGTGACCTCTGAGACACGAAACCGGCACTTCTTGGGATTCAGCTTCAGGTGCGACTGTCGCGCGCGATCCAGGACGCGGCGGAGGTTCAGGTCGTGCTCGGCAATGTCCTTCCCATAAACCAGGATATCATCCACGATGATGGCACATGGCAGGTCCGCGAATATTTGCTCCATCGTCCGCTGGAACACCTCGCTAGCAGAATTGATGCCGAATGGCATTCGCAGGAACTTGAATCTGCCGAACGGTGTGGCGAAGGTCGTCAGGTCAGAAGACGCTTTGTCCAACGGGATCTGCCAAAACGAGTTCTTAGCGTCTAGGACCGAAAAGATGGTGGCTTGCCCGACCTTTGCCGCCACATCCTCAACAGACCGCATGGGGTAGTGTGGTCGCCTGATGGCAAGGTTTAAGTCCTTCGGGTTGATACACACGCGTATCTCGTTCTTGTCTTTCTTAATCGTGGCAACCATGGTGGAGACCCAATCGGTGGGCTCGCTAACTGCTACTAGCACCCCCTTTTCGACCATCTCGTTGAGATGGTTTATATGCAACCAATAATATAGTTACCTCACTCCATTAACCCCGCCCAGTTAACATCAATCATAACGCCTTCCCCTCAGTAGGAAAATGTAGCCGGTGCTTGAAGGTGTATGTAATACCCAGTGCTATCATTAAAAGATGTTGCACACTTAAGAGCTTGTAAAGTTTTCATTTACACTTTTGTTTGCAAAATAACACTGGTTCGAGTCATAGTCATATGGCGTGGAAACAAGTATTTTGCCCTATCGACAGTAGCCCCACCTGCCAGCATTTGGCCATGTCCTTCTAACCCTATCCTATCCCTCATCGATTGGGGGAAACCCATGCAGATACAGTCGAACTCCACACAGACAGCATCTGAGTTCAGGTTTAAATCTGGGTTATGAGAATACAGCTCCACTTACTCTGCCACTCTGATGCCTGTTATTGTGTTGGATCTTGTTTTCATATCAGCATCAATACTCTCTGCGCTTTGGGGATATCTGTCCACGCATAGTTTTATGCTGGAAATCCAAGAGGTTCAACTCTGCAGTCTGTGCTGTTTGTACCCTTCTCAATTGCAATTGAGGCAAATCCCATGAATTGGCACAATCTTAAACTGTTTATTTATTATCCTCTTATATTTTATCGTGCAAATAATTGTATAAATGGTGCACCTTCAGAATTGCTGCTATTTGACCCAAAAAAAGACATTTTTGTACATGCGAATTGTGATTCCCATGGAAAAATATTTGTAAAAATGATGCATTTTAAAACAAAGGTTTGTTTGTGATATTTGCATTGTATCCAACAGCAATTCAACATTCACAAATGGTTAATGCTTCTAACGGCATTTAAGGTTTTTTGTTTTCAAATTTGTAGTGTGTTTTAGATGTGACTGACTGCACAGCCAGCTGCCAAAACCATTCTCATGTGCTGAGCTTGACACGTTGGTTCCTTTAAGGAGGTTTTAGGGATGACTGCCAATGACTGCCAGTGTTCCTTCAGCAAGTTGTTCTTGAGAACATTTGGCAAATAAGTTATTTCTTTCAAAGAGATATCCAGAGGCCACTTTTATTTTAAGGTCATGGATTTAATTAACATTTGAACATTAGTGGCTGCAATCCAATTCAAGGAGGCTGTGCAAATGTGAATGATGCCGCTAAGCAGTCAATCAGCAGAGTGGCTCAGTTAAATTATTTTATAAAAATGCTCACCAGAGTCAGAGTACGAATCTCACGGGAGGTAATTTTACTGATCGCTGGTTGTAAAATGTCACACTGCTGCATCTTCCCATAGACCATTAGGAGCGCAGATTGACCTTATGATATCTGATACAGCTTTTGAACAGAATAACACGGAAAACCCCTATTTTTACATCTGGGTGCTTGTGCTGTTGGTTTAACCTCAATTGATGACAAAGCTGGATAGAAAGATCTTTATTTTTAAAGGCACAAAGTGCTGGAGCATCTCTGGGTCAGGCAGCATCTCTGGAGGACGTGGATAGGTGACGTTTCTGGTCAACAATGTTCTTCAAATTGTTTGAAGTAGGGGAGAGAATGTTGGAAGGGACGTGGGAGGGGATTGGGTGAGGGGGAATGACAAAATAAGAGAGGTAATAGGTAGATACCGGTGAGGGGAGTTTAATTAGCAGATGGGTGGACCATGGCTAGAGATGAAAAGAAGATAAAATGCTGTGCGATATGGAGAGCAGAGGCACCTTCACTTCAATCAGTCTGAAGAAGGCCCCACGCCTTGAAACATCCCCTATCCATATCCCCCAGAGTCCATGCCTCACACGTTGAGTTATAATGTAAACAAATGTTGTTCCTTGTGACTACAAGATCTCTACTTTGTTGTTTCAGACAAATGTACCAGATATTTGTTTTTCATTAAGCTGGATGCATGTGACCTAATTTAAAATGCTAAAGAGCATTTACACTATCAGAACATTTGGGGCTATATTCCAATCTATTGACTGAAACTTTCCACTGACCTCTGCAATGTTTGCTCCTAGGAGGCACTCTCTCATCTGTAAAGCAAGACTTCTATCCCCACATAGTTCCACCATTCTGTATATGCTTCTCGTCCTTTTGCCAGTTGCATTACCTGTTTTTGATAGATCTAGTGCTGAGTTTCAATAATGCTGCTTTTCCCTGTTTCTCCCACAAGGGAAAATAAGGGAACTGAGTTGCTCAGGTTTATTGTAGTACTGCACAGAATAGTGTGAATGGTCTCTTACTTGTCTTATTAGTTAACTTTAATGACCTGGATCGGAGAGAGTCCAACCAAAGCTGGATTGCAGAATGTCCAGTTTGGGTCATAGAGGCATACAGCGCGGAAACAGGCCCTTCGGCCCAACTTGCCCTTGACGACCAACATGTCCCATCTACACTAGTCCCACCATCCTACGTTTGGCTCATATCCCTCTAAACCTGTCCTATCCATGTACCTGTCTAAATGTTTCTTAAACATTGCATTAGTGCCTGTCTCAACTACCTCCTCTGACATCTCGTTCCATACCCCATCCATCATTTGTGTAAAAAAAAGTTATCTGTCAGGTTCCTATTAAATCTTCCACTCCCCCACCCCCCCTCACCTTAAACCGAAGTCCTCTGGTCCTCTGGCACTTTATATTTTGTTCCTGGAAGCTTAACACTGAAGTGTTGCTCAAACACCAATGTACCGCACCTTCTTTCCTCTTATAAACTGTCCAGAAAGGGAGTTTAATTTAAACAGAGTCTGAAGAACTGAAACATAGCCCATCCATGTTCTCCTGAGATGTTGCCTGACCTGCTGAGCAACCCCAGCAGCATCCTGTGTCTCCTGGTTAATTTAATGGCTGTTTCCCAAAACAAGTCAATCAGCATTACACAAGAGTCACTTCTTGTGATGATGGTTCCCATTTATTTTCACTCTTCCCACTGCATTTTGTGCAGTTCTGGTCGCTTCAGTACAGGGACAATGTGGAGGCTTGTGGAGTGAGTGCAGACGAGATTTAGCAGAATGCTTCCTGGATTAGAGAGAATTAGCTATACAAACTTCGATTGAGGGTATTAGGATGGACAAACTGGATTGTTTTCTCTGGAACTCTGGAGGTTCAGGAAAAACCAGTCAGAAATATGTAATATTTTAAGCGGCATGGTTAGGATGGTAACCTGTGCCTGCCTTCTCCCCATATCCCTTGATTCCATGACAAAAAACTAAACTAAACTATACATCTTGTATCTGTGCACTGTGGATGGCCTGATTCTAATCATGTATAGTCTTTCGGCTGACTGGTAAAGCACGGAACAAACACAAACTTCTCACTGTACCTCGGTTTACATGACAATAAAATAAACAAAATATTCATCGCAGTGCTGATCTCAGGCAGCTGATGATGTGAAATCCAAAATACTGGCACTATGGCCAGTGGTGGAGATGCTGCCTTACAGCGCCAGAGACCCGGGTTCAATCTTGACTACCGGTGCTGTCTGCACGGAGTTTGTACGTTCTCCCCGTGACTGTGGTTTGTACATTTTTCCCCGGGAGCTCCAGTGTCCTCCCACACTCTTCAAGATACGCCCGCCTGGAAGAAGCTCATCTCCTCTCTTCAATGGGCCGTCTTTGTAGGTATGTTACAAAACTTACCTTTAGCGGCGCTGCAGTTCTGCCACTGCCCATGTGCGTGACTTTGGCGCCTTTGAGAGGGGGGGCGGGTTTAAAATGCCGTTTACTACAGACCATTCAAATCGATTAATCTCAGGGGGTTTAGTTGCTGAAGAGAAATCGCTCCGACATTTGTTTTATGGAGTTATTTTTAAACTACGCTGGATCATTTATTAGAATGAGTAAATTAAAAATCATCTTCTAAAGCCGCAAACGCCGTCAACGGGACGGATCTCACGTAGGGGACAAAACAAGGTACACTGTTTATTTTTACACAAAAACCTGGTTCTTAGGATGCCTTTAATCAGAATTTAATGTTGAGAAAAGGTGACAAAAAAATATATGAACCGGCAGTATTTTTCCTGCCGACTGGGGGTTAAATTCACCGCAACCCGCAACGTTCCAAACGATCGCGTTCCACAAAAACCCACTCACAAGATGATTTAAATGGCCATTAATTTACGGGAATTAAACAATTTGGCCTAAACATTCATGACAATGAGGATTTAAAATCATGTTATATTCTTGTGTGAAAGTTATTTGGACACAAGCTTTTTAAAAATGTTAACCTTTTCTTAAGAAATGGATAGGTGTTTAGATCTAGTAATTGAATTTTTGTAATTAGCTACAATTATGTAACTAACTAATTATATGCTTTAATTTCAGGTCATCCAAGTAAGATTGTTTCATATTTGTTTCAGAATGCTTCAATCTATAATAACTGAAAATGTCATTGAGTTCTCTTAATTTTTAAGAAAGTTATGGGCTTTTGACTGTCCTTGATCACAGCTTTTGTGTTAAGTCAATGGAAAAGCAATAGGGAACAAGATGCTAATTTCTGAGTATGAAAATGGCCATAATTCTTTTAATACTGAAGATATGAAAGTGAATTAGGTGTCAAATTAAACTTATTTTTATGCTTTATCTGATGGGATAAATTGCAGACTTGATTTTTAAAATCTCAAAATTTTGTAACATTGCTATTCTTTCTGCTCCTCTTTCACTATTCTCCCTCTGTTGTTTCAAATGTCGTTCTGCTTTACAACAGTCACTCCTGACACAGGGTCTTGACCTGAAACAAAGACTCTCTCTTTACCTCCACCATTGTTGCTTGACCCGCTGTTTATTTTATTTTTTTCTCTGCTGCACAACCATTTGGTGGTGGCCTTATTAACATTACCAGGGTGAAAAACCAACTCCTGACCTGCTTCATGGATGGCTCAAGATAGATAGATAGAATTTTGATTAGTACATATGACAGACATGAGAATGGGGTTAGGAGGGAGAGATAGATCAGCCATGATTGAATGCCGGAGTAAACGTAATGGGCCGAATGACCCAATTCTACAATCACTTAATGGAGATGCAAGAGACTGCAGATAGATGCTGGAAGATTGAGCAAAAAGCCCCACTAATCGCTCGGTGGGTCAGCCAGCATCTGTGTGGGTAAATGGACGGCTGATGTTTCGGTTTGGGACTTTACTTCAGACTGATGGAGGTAATTGGTGGAACAGGTGGTTAAGGGCCTGATATGTGGCATCGTGAAAACTTTGTGAAGGGAAGGACATTCATTCTGAGTAGCATTCATTAAAATATATCAGCTGCTGCCAACTGAGCAACATTCCATCTCCAGATTTGCCAAACTGCACTAAAATAATCTTTCTTCATATTCTTCAAATAATCTTCATCCCACCATTGCTCTGTCATTGGATATCACTCAAGAGTGGATCTCATGGATCATCGAAGATAGGCACAAAATGCTGGAGTAACTCAGTGAGATTGGCAGTATCTCTGGAGAGAAGGAATGGGTGACGTTTCGGGTCGAGATCCTTCTTCAGACCACTGTCTCCTCTGTATTTCATTTCATCATCATAGATGAGGCCCTCACACAGGTCTCCCATGTATTTCTTGTTATGTTCCATACCAGGACATCCGAGATGTCCTCTTTCTTTATGGAACGGGGGTTAATATATAAAATAGGTGCAGGAGGAGGCCATTCGACTCTTCGAGCCAGCACCGCCATTCATTGTGATCATGGCTGATCGTCCCCAATCAATAACCCGTGCCTGCCTTCTCCCCATATCCGTTGATTCCACTAGCCCCTAGAGCTCTATCTAACTCTCTCTTAAATCCATCCAGTGACTTGGCCTCCACTGCCCTCTGTGGCAGGGAATTCCACAAATTCACAACTCTCTGGGTGAAAATGTTTTTTCTCACCTCAGTCTTAAATGACCTCCCCTTTATTCTAAGACTGTGGCCCCTGGTTCTGGACTCGCCCAAAATTGGGAACATTTTTCCTGCATCTAACTTGTCCAGTCCTTTTATAATTTTATATGTTTCGATAAGATATCCCCTCATCCTTCTAAACTCCAGTGAATACAAGCTTAGTCTTATCAATCTTTACTCATATGACAGTCCCGCCATCCCAGGGATCAATCTCGTGAACCTATGATGCACTGCCTCAATCACAAGGATGTCCTTCCCCTCTTCCATCATAGACGAGGCCCTCACACGGGTGTCCCCTGTATTTCTTTTTACACTGCTTCCCCTCTCTCATAGATCACCCATGGTTTCCAGTTGAGTTAATTGAATATAGACCTGCCCACCATCTTAATTAAGTCATGAGGGATCTAGTCTCGTTCCTCACACCAGCACTGTTGTCCAAAACAATATTGCCACCGTAGACACAAGCAACTGCCGATGCTGGGGTCTTGAGTGAAACACAAAGTATTGGAGTAACTCAGTGGGTCAGGTGGCATCCGTGGAAGAAATGGATGAACGGCATTTCAGATCAGGACCTTCTTCACACTGAATATTTTCACTGTATCTTGGTAAAGGTGACAATAATAAACTAATACGAATACCAATATTTCTCTTCCCCTGTTTTGTTTTTTAAACATTTTATTGTAATGTGTTAAGAGATTTGTGATTTAGACTGCTAACCAACAGTAAAGGACATATTGTACAGAAATGTCTATTTGTATCTATTCTACTGGTGTCTGTTTTGAATAATTAGGAGAAATTGGCTGCAAAAGAATTGAAAAGAAATATTCTCAGATCATTATTGATTTTTGTTTTCTGTTGAGCTGTTGTTTACTGAGTGTAAAACAGAAATACGATGTAGTTAGCAGGTCAGACAGCTGGGTGACAGCAGACCATCAGGTCCCGGGGATTTATCTGCCTTCAGTCCCAATAGTTTACCTAACACAATTTCCTGACTAATGTGGATTCCTTTCAGTTCCTCACTCCCACAAGATCCTGGGTGCTCCTTTGTTGAGTTCTAAATTTCCCAAAGTCCTCCGGTTTGCTGCTTCCTCTGGCTAATTTATATCCCTCTTCCTTGGATTTAACACTATCCTTGATTTCCCCCGTTAGTCACGGTTGGGCCACCTTTCCCCGTTTTATTTTCCACCAGACAGCGATGACCAATTTTTGGAGTTCATCCATGCGGGCTTTAAATCGTTGCTACCACTTAGCTTCACCACGGCCTCCCTTGCTACGTTCTGATAGATTTTTGAAAGCTAAGGAGCATGAGAATAGACAGTACTGAGTAAAAGATCAACCGACAAGTGTGAAAAAAAACACGTCTGAAGAAGGGTCTCGACCCGAAACGTCACCTATTCCTGCTCTCCATAGATGCTGCCTCACCCGCTGAGTTTCTCCAGCATTTTTGTCTACCTTCGATTTTTCCAGCATCTGCAGTTCTTTCTTAATAACAGGTCCAGATTCAGGGGCAGTTTCTTCCCAGCTGTAATCAGTTCACTGAAACATCCCATCAGCAGCTGTTATCTGGTAACTGAACCATCCTATCACCAACTAGAGAGCAGTCCTGAGCTACTATCTACCTCATTGGAGACCCTCGGATTATCTTTAATCGGATATTACTGGACTTTATCTTGCACTAAACATTATTCACGTTATTTATTTTATCATGTATGTGTACACTGTGAATGGCTCGACTGTAATCATGTATTGCCTTTCTGCTGACTGGCTAGCACACAACAACAACCTTTCACTGTACCTCGGTACACTGGACAATAAACTAAACTCAAACTCATATTATTGAATGGCCAAGCAGGCATGAGAAGCCAAATAGCCTGTTCTTGCTTTTATTTCTTATATTCTGTACCGTCTGCCTCATGGAAGTAAGGAATTCTGGGAAACAGGTTCACTGTCTTCTACGCACCATACCCATTAAATGTTTGTTGAACTCCACCTCTGAAATTTGGCTTCAATGAAATCAGTGTAACTGTATTTCAGGTGAAGAGTTTGACACACATTCCCTGTTTAATGCAGCAAACAATGTATAGGCTTCTATCCTTGCTGCATTGGAAACAAATCATCTTAATCAGCGCATCTTCATCTGGTTAATGTTTTGGGACCATTCTGTGTTTTATTTTTTATTCATTCACTTTCTGGCATGTGGATGCAGGCACAAAGCTGACATTTATTGTCTGTTGCTCATTGCCCTATAGAAGATGGTGGTGAGTTATCGTGTTGAATTGTTCCTCTGGTGGAGGTGCTTCCATCGTGCTAATGGGGAGAGATTTTTAGTTTATTATTGTCATGTGTACCAAGTACAGTGAAAAGTGTTTTGTTGCATGCAGTCCACTCAAATAAAAAAATTATACATGATTACAATCAAGCTGTCCACAGAGTACACCGGGTGGGGCCGTCAACGATGGCAGCATCGTAAACGGTTACTCTGTCTTTTCGTCTTTTTTGTTATTTTTAGTGTGTTTTAAAAAGTTTGTTCTCTGGTTTGTTTTACGTGGGGGGGGGGGGGGTGGGGGGGTTGGGGGAAACTTTTCTTCAATCCCATATCTTGCAGGAAATGCGATTGTTTTCCGGATCGTATCTCCGGTCGCTCTGCGGCCTAACATCATGGATCTGGCGGCCTTGCTCGAGACAGATTCGGAGCACCACTGCGGGGCCTTGGACTTACCATCGGAGCCTGCGATCTCATGCCTGTGATCGACGCTCCAATCGCGGTCTGTGGATTTCAACCTCGAGTAACTCGCAGTCTCGGGTAGAGACCGATGTCAGAAAGCTCCAAGGTCCCAGGAGGTTTCACTAGCTCCGACCTGGGGTCTGATTGCCCGGCACGGGGGAGCTGAGATCCCCCCCCCCCCCCCCCCCCCCCGGATGCGGGAGCTTGATCGCCCCGACGAGGAGGGCTCGACCGCTGGCTACGGGAATCAAGATCGTCCTGTCCACGGAAGGCTTGAGGCCCCCGACTGCGGGAGGACAAAGAAGGGAAGAGATTTAGCTTTTTTTCGCCTTCCATCACAGTGAGGAATGTGGAGGAGTCACTGTGGTGGATGTTTATGTTAAAATGTATTTTGTGCATTTTGTTGCTTTTTATTGGTATGACTGAATCAATTTCCTCGTATGTCGCAAAACCTACCTAGCTGATAAAGTGTGATTATGACTATTATTATGATAATGATAAAAGGTACACATTGGTTCAAAATTAAAGATAGTTGAATTGTCTCGAATGAGGTAGATGGGAGATCAGGGCTGCATCACTCTAACTGATGAGAGGACCGTTCAGTTGCCCGATAACAGCTGGGAAGAAACTGTCCCTGAATCTGGAGGTGTGCACTTTGAATCTTCTGTATGTCTTGCCTGACAGGAGAAGAGAGAGTGACCAGGGTGAGACTGGACTTTGATAATGCTGCAGGGCTTGCCGAGGCAACGTGAATTGTAGATGGAGTCATTGGAATGGAGGTCAGTTTGTGTGATGGTCTGGGCTGCGACCATCCACAATTCTCGACAATTTCTTGCGGTCTTGGATGGAGCCGTTCCCAAACCATGCTGTGATGCATCCCGATAAAATGCTTTCCACAGCACATCTGTAGAAGTGCGACCCAGCGAAGATGAATGGCTGGCAGTGTACTTCCAGATGAGGATGGTGTTTGGCTTGGAGGGAACCTACACTGTCTGGTGGTGCTCCCATACACCTTCTGCTTCTGTCGGCTAGAGACCAGTGGGTTTGGAAGGTTCTGCTGGAGTAGCCAGGGTGAGTAACCTCAGTTACTTTTGCTGTTTAAACACATAATACTACACTAGTTTCCACTAGTGGGAGAGTCTAGCACCAGAGGCCTTGGCCTCAGAATAAAAGGACATAACTAAACTACTATGTTGGCGAGCACGTGTGGCATAGGTTTGGCGGTTCAAACCTACTTATCAGATAGCAACTAGCCCCTAGAGCAATCAGTAAAAGCAAGATGTGATTGTATTCAGGAATAATTCATATAATGTGAAGTATTTAGCATTGCACTTAATGTTATGCTTCTTTTAACACCAAGCCGTTGTTCTTCAGAATGTTGAGCAGTATTTACATTTACGATGCACAATATACATAAGGGTACTAATAAATAAATAACACTGCCACTGTTGAAATGTGAGAGGATATAATCCGTACCCTGATGAAGTGACAAGGTTTCATGTCGCCTCCTGAATGTTGGTGTCAAATATACAAATGACGATTTGCGCTGGCAACATTTCAGAATTTTTTTTGCAGAGAGAAAAAATGGGCAGGGAAAATATTGGTGAAGTGTTGCCAGCACAAATCGTCATTTAAATGGTTGGCACCAAAATTAAATAGGCTGCAAGTAACTGCATGAGCTATTGGGGTATTTGAAACTATTAGCATCTTATGGAAACTAATGGGATCTTATGGAAAGACAGTTTACTTCTATGGATATTTTTTTCTATGGTCCATGTTGCTTTTGATCTGAATAACATTAAATATACAGTTCTAATTTGTTTGTCAAACTTCACACATGAAGGATTAGAGACTGAAGTCAGCCTATACTAATGACCAGCATTTGCAGTAATTGAATAAGGCCTCTTTGGAACTGGAAGGTTTGCGATGCTCTAATTAAGTGATGAAATTGGTTTTGATGTGTCCCATCAATGTAAAATAAGAATAGAATCTCATTTAATTAACATCAATACAAGGACAAGCAAAGGTCAGGCTTTGAAGCTTCAATTTTATCACTGGAATCTATTTTATCCAACAGTAGATCGCACATTTAATACTATCGTGTTAACATTGATTACAGGGGTACAGAAGTTTGACATTTTGTATCAAAGTGAGAAACAACTGGTTCTTCTGTGTGAAACATGATATTCATAACTGTGATTTTAATTTATTTTGTGCTTAAAAGCATCAAGTAAACCACAGCATTCACTATACTTACCGAATAGTGAAAAGCCCGGATAGAGTGAATGTGGAGAGGATGTTTCCACTAGTGGGAGAGTCTAGTGCTAGAGGCAATAGCCTCAGAATAACAGGACGTACCATTAGAAAGGAGATGAGGAGGAATTTCTTTAGTCAGATGGTGGTGAATCTGTGGAATTCATTGCACGTGGAAGCCGTCAATGGATATTTTTAAGGCGGAGATTGACAGATTCTTGATTAGTACGGGTGTCCGGGTTTATGGGTAGAAGGCAGAAGAATGGGATTGTGATGGAAAGATAGATCAGCCATGATTGAATGGTGGAGTAGTCTTGATGGGCCGAATGGCCTAATCTTGCTCCTAGAATTTATGAACTTATGAAGTGAGAATCTTACTGGAGGGAAGCAGTAAGGGAGATGATAGAAAATCTGAAAGTTATAACTGTTGTAAATAAACTTGTGCTGTCGGTTTTGATGTTAGAAGGGGAATGTAGTAAACTGTGGTATGGAGGGTTGATAACCAGACACCAGGTTTAATTGTCTTTCTATACTGAGTTAATTGGTGTAGGTAGATTGGCTTGTTCAATCAATAGTCCTTTATGTGCAAAACACAGTGTAATTATTTTTCGAGTCGTCAGATCTGGCGCCATTTCCAATGTTTGCGCTTGGCCTTATGGATCGGTGCCCTATCCAGGCGAGTCCTTGGATCGTTCAACGTACCGACTTTCCTCTTCGTGCCCAGCAACCCTTGTGCCCCGGGGGTGCCTCCCATAGCCAATCTTGAAGGCGCCAGAGGTAAGATCCCGGTTGACTTTCTGGCTGGGGGAAGGTGTACATTATCTTTGACATTGGTGATTCCTGTGTAGGTGCTGATTACTGCTGTCAACCTCTGTTATAAAAGGAATGCTTGGCTATCAAGCACAAAAATTGGAAGATCAATGCCCTGCCCTCATGGTTGAATATGCTGGCCGCACACTGTTTGTGGCTCACATGCTAAGACTATTCATCCAATTCTGGCTCCATCATGACTCTGATTTTGGTTCCTATACACATGGTAGCCACACTTTCAGCTGGTGAGATCTGAAGTTCTAGATATCTATCCATTGATCCCTTCACCCCACTCCTCCGTTGAGATTTTGCTTGAAATGTAGCTCATTGTCCAATTCTTTGGTTCTCTGTGCTGTACTGGCTAACATGGCTCAAGGTTGAATTTTGCTTTGTAACTTCTCATGGGCTGTTTGATGGCATTTAAGGAGTTATACAAATGGTGCTATTTAAATCTAGTTTGTTGTTGCTGTTACTGAAAATAATTTTATATTTTTGAAGTGTACGGTGACTTCAGCAATGTGGTTTCACCTGGTTAGAGGGGTTAGGGGAAAGGAACATTTTTCTAGATGGCTGCCTGAACTTTTCGAAGAGGACTGGATCTGGAAGTATCAAACAATCCCCTGGGCCGTGGGAAGAAAGGAAACATAGAAACATAGAAAATAGGTGCAGGAGTAGGCCATCCGGCCTTTTGAGCTTCCACCGCCATTCAATATGATCATGGCTGATCATCCAACTCAGTATCCTGCACCTGCCTTCTGTCCATACCCCCTGATCCCTTTAGCCACAAGAGCCACATCTAACTCCCTCTTAAATATAGCCTATGAACTGGCCTCAACTACCTTCTGTGGCAGTGAATTCCACAGATTCACCACTCTCTGTGTGAAAAATGATGTTCTCATCTTGGTCCTAAAAGACTTCCCCCTTATCCTTAAACTGTGACCCCTTGTCTTGGACTTCCCCAACATCGGGAACAATCTTTCTGCATACAACAATTTTGTAAGTTTCTATAAGATCCCCCCTCAATCTTCTAAATTCCAGCGAGTACAAGCTGAGTCTATCCAGTCTTTCTTCATATGGAAGTCCTGCCATCCCAGGAATCAGTCTGGTGAACCTTCTCTGTACTCCCTCTATGGCAAGAATGTCTTTCCTCAGATTAGGAGACCAAAACTGTACGCAATACTCCAGGTGTGGCCTCACCAAGACCCTGTACAATTGCAGTAGAACCTCCCTGCTCTTGTACTCAAATCCTTTTGCTATGAATGCCAACATACCATTCGCTTTCTTCACTGCCTGCTGCACCTGCATGCCTACTGTCAATGACTGGTGTACCATGATACCCAGGTCTCGTTGCATCTCCCCTTTTCCTAATCGACCACCATTCAGATAATCGTCTACTTTCCTGTTTTTGCCACCAAAGTGGATAACCTCACATTTATCCACATTATACTGCATCTGCCAAGCATTTGCCCACTCACCCAACCTATCCAAGTCACCTTGCAGCCTCCTAGCATCTTCCTCACAGCTAACACTGCCCCCCAGCTTCGTGTCATCTGCAAACTTGGAAATGTTGCATTCAATTCCCTCATCCAGATCATTAATATATATTGTAAATAGCTGAGGTCCCAGCATTGATCCTTGCAGTACCCCACTAGTCACTGCCTGCCATTCTGAAAATGACCCGTTTACTCCTTCTCTTTGCTTCCTGTCTGCCAGCCAGTTCTCTATCCACATCAATACTGAACCCCCAATACCATGTGCTTTAAGTTTGTATACTAATCTCTTATGTGGGACCTTGTTGAAAGCCTTCTGAAAGTCCAGATATAACACATCCACAGGTTCTTCCTTATCCATTCTACTAGTTACATCCTCGAAAAATTCTATAAGAATCGTCAGACATGGTTTACCTTTCATAAATCCATGCTGACTTTGTCCAATGATTTCACCACTTTCCAAATGTGCTGCTATCCCATCTTTAATAACTGACTCTAGCAGTTTCCCCACTACTGATGTTAGACTAACTGGTCTGTAATTCCCCGTTTTCTCTCTCCCTCCCTTTTTAAAAAGTGGGGTTACATTAGCAACCCTCCAATCCTCAGGAACTACTCCAGAATCTAAAGAGTTTCGAAAAATTATCACTAATGCATCCAGTATTTCCGGGGCTACTTCCTTAAGTACTCTGGGATGCAGCCTATCTGGCCCTGGGAATTTATCGGCCTTTAATCCATTCAATTTACCCAACACCACTTCCCGGCTAACCTGAATTACACTCAGTTCCTCCATCTCATTTGACCCCCGGTCCCCTGCTAATTCCGACAGATTATTTATGTCTTCCTTAGTGAAGACAGAACCAAAGTAGTTATTCAGTTGGTCTGCCATGTCCTTGTTCCCCATGATCAATTAACCAGTTTCTGACTGCAAGGGACCTACATTTGTTTTAACTAACCTTTTTCTCTTCACATATCTATAAAAACTTTTGCAGTCAGTTTTTATGTTCCCTGACAGTTTTCTTTCATAATCTATTTTCCCTTTCCTAATTAAGCCCTGTGTCCTCCTCTGCTGGACTCCAGCTGAATTTCTCCCAGTCCTCTGGCAGGCTGCTTTTTCTGGCTAATTTGTATGCTTCATCTTTTGTTTTGATACTATCCCTGATTTCCCTGTTATCCATGGATGTACTACCTTCCCTGATTTATTCTTTTGCCAAACTGGGATGAACAATTGTTGTAGTTCATCCATGCAGTCTTTAAATGCCTTCCATTGCATATCCACCGTCAACCCTTTAAGAATCACTGGCCAGTCTATCTTGGCCAATTAACGTCTCATACCCTCAAAGTGACCTTTCTTTAAGTTCAGAACCCTTGTTTCTGAATTAACAATATCACACTCCATCCTGATGAAGAACTCAACCATATTATGGTCACTCTTGCCCAAGGGGCAACGCACAACAAGACTGCTAACTAACCCTTCTTCATTACTCAATACCCAGTCTAGAATAGCCTGCTCTCGTTGGTTCCTCTACATGTTGGTTTAGTAAACTATCCTGCATACATTCCAAGAAATCCTCTTCCTCAGCACCCCTGCCAATTTGATTCACCCAATCTATATGTAGAAGGCACTTGGGACTTATCAGATGGCAGCCACATGGGTCAGGGGCTATGGGGAGAAAGCAGGAGAATGGGGTTAGGAGGGAGAGATAGATCATCCATGATTAAATGGCGGAGCAGACGAGATGGGCCAAATGGTCAAATTCTGCTCCTGTCACTTATGACCTTATGACAATGGGCTCCCTCCTGCGGTAGGAAATATTGTGATCGTTCCTCTCTTCAACTTGATGGAAACTGCTCATTATTCATAATTGAAAGTGTCAACATGTCTGTGAAGTCATTAATGATGCAATGGATGCAGAGCTTTCAACACTGATTCAAACAGAAATGCAAGAAGTGCAGAAAGGAACTGCAGATGCCAGTTTATACCAAAGATAGACACAAAATGCTGGAGCTGTTAAGTGCTGTGCCAGGCAGCATCTCTGGAGAAAAAGGATGACGTTTCGGGTTTGAACCCATCTTCAGACCCAAATGCGAGAAGTTTGTGCATGTGCACAATAACACACCTGGCCTCATGAATGGCTATGCAATTATGATGCGTTGATTTGTGATTGGTAATGGATTAGTAAAGACATTAGGAACACATTTTGAACAAACTGCTCTGCAGCATTTGTGGATGGAAGCTCAAATATTAAGTATACACAATGCAAAAATTAATTTCAGCTGTATGACTATTGATAAACAACAGACCCTACAAAGGCATTGTACTATTGAAACATTATTGCACACTATTGAAAGGAGCAGTTTTGTATCTGGTGCTTTGCAGTGGGACCCCAACAGATCTGGAGCTTTGCAGTGGGACACCAACAGATCTGGTGCTTTGCAATGGGACACCAACAGATCTGGTGCTTTGCAGTGGGACACCAACAGATCTGGTGCTTTGCAGTGGGACACCAGCAGCTAAGTTAAAAGATCCATTAACCCAATAATGACTGAATTCTTGATATTGTGAAACGAAATAATGTGCAACTTGGAAAGAACAAAATTGACCTTCAGGAAGTAGCAAATACAACGAGAGCATAGATGGGGCAGTATTCTGCTCCAAGCAAGGAGCAAGTAGCTGTTGTGCTTGAACGTTTCCACATTAGAGCTTCAGGCCTCTTGCTTCAGTGACAGTTCATTGTCCAGGATTATCGGAGCAAGCATTAACACTTGCAAGCATTAACACAAGCATTAACACTTAAGCACATTACAGTTGCAGACTTTACCAGGTTACTGGTAGCTAATGACCTTTTCAGTTTATTTTCTGGTTGACATGGCAACCACCTCATTCATTGATCCATCTATACTTAGCCACCTGTTTATTAAAGATTTACTTGCAGCACTATGGATTGACCACCCAAAGCACCGCCGGCCGAGATCAAAATCACACACAAATTCATGTCCGCACACCGTGGATATCGTTCTTTGTGACGATAATAAACCAGCATCTAATTGGTGTTGCAGTATTACCATTGGGCTGAATGAGGTAGATTTAGAACAGAGACACATGAGACTGCAGTTGCTGGAATCGGGCCCAAAAAAACAAATTGCTGGAAGAATAAGGGTGGCACGGTGGTGCAGCGGTAGAGTCGCTGCCATACAGTGCCAGAGACCCCGGTTCGATCATGACTACGGGTGCTGTCTGTACGTGGTTTGTACGTTCTCCCTGTGACTATGTGGGGTTACTCCAATTTCCTCACACATTCTAATGACGTGCGGGTTTGTAGGTTAATTGGCTTCCATAAAATTATCTCTAGTGTGTAGGATAGAACTAGTGTGAATGGGTGGTTGTTGGTCATCGCGGACTCAGTCGGCCATAGGGCCTGTTCCCAACTGTGTCTCTAAAACTAGACTAAGACTAAACTCAGTTGGTCAAGCAGCATCTGTGGAGGTAAAGGGGTGGTTGACGGTTCAGGTTGAGACACGGGGTCAGTTTCTCCGACAGGTTGCTTTTTTGCTCCAGATTCAAAATAAACCTGGAAACCCAAAATGGTGCATTAGTGAGGTGATGTGGATCATCAACAGTAGCAGTAATGTACCACGGTCTGTAACGTCAGACCTCATCCCTAACTCTACAACCACGCCAGAGGATTAGTCCTGGTTTGGTCAGGAATGAACACAGACATGCTAGGAGCATCGGCAGGTTAGGTAAAGAGATCTGAGCAATTCCCACGATCAACAGATCTGATCCGAGCTGACCATTTATTTTCCGAGCTGCCCTGTCTGTAGCATAGGTTACACTAACGTATGTCATCAAATACTCTAACAAACGTGTGCAAATGCACTGTACAAAGTATCCTGACTGGTTGCATCATGGCCCGGTGCAGCAATTCCAATACACAGGAACGCAAGAGGCTTCAGAGAGTGGTGGACTCAGCCCAGGCCTTCACAGGCACAGCCCTCTGCACCATTGAGAGCATCTAACTAAGGTAATGCCTCAAGAAGGCAACATCCATTAAGGATCTCCACCATCCAGGCCATGACCACCTTTCACTGCTATCATCGGACAGGAGGTACAGAAGCCTGAAGACACCAACCACCTGGCTTGCGAACAGCTGCTTTCCTGCAACCATCAGGTTCTGCAACCAATCTGCACAACCCTAATCCTACCTCGGCAGTAGAACCTCTTGCACTACCTTGAAGTTGTTTTCTAATTATGTTTTGCACTCATTTCCTGCTCTTTTTTTTATTCTTTGCACTGCCCTATAGAATTAATATTTAATTTATACATAATTTGTGTTTTGATGTGTTGTGAGTCTACGTGCCAGTGGTGTAGTCGCAGGCAAGATATTTCATTCCACTTGTACCTCACTGTATTTGTACGTCAGACCATAAACTCAACCTGACTTGACTTGAGAGCTAATGACAAGGTTAAAGCTTCCACTTCCTTCTGACATCCCATCATCACTAAAGCCTGTCTTCAACCAAATTGATTCACTCCACGTGATATCAAGAAATGCCCAAGCACATTGAATAAAGTAAAGGATACAAGAACAGAACATCTGCGGCAATATTGAAAACTTATGTCTAGAGCTAACTACACCTCTTGCCCTAGTACAGTTACAACACCAGTAATTGATTGGCAATATGGAAAATGGTCCAAGTATGTTCTATTCAGAAGAACCGGGTCAAATTCAGTTCTGCTAATTACTGCTCGAGCACTCTTCCTTATCAGCAAAACATCCTTTTCTATGTCTCACTGTTCTTAATAACCTGCTTATTGGTGCACAATTTGCTTTTACCAGGGCCACTTACCTCCAGGCCTCATTACAGCTTGTTCCAAATGTGAACAAAAGAACTGAATTTCAGAAGTGAGCTGAGAGAGACAGCAAGGAAACATTTGAGTGAGTGTGACGTCAAGACGTCCTTGAAAACCTGAACTCAATGGGCTTGAAAACCATCCCATGGTCAGGGTCGTACTTCACACAAAGAAAAGTGGACGTGACTGTTGCAAGTCAACCATCTCATTGCCAGGATATCACTGCAGCAGTTTACCAGGGCTCAACCAAGACCAGCTGCTTCATCAGTGATTTGCTTCCACGTCAGAAGTGGTCTTGTTTGCGGATGATGTTGCAGCACGGTGCTCAATTATTGGCCAGAAATCCAACTGGACCTCCAGATAAATACTGTGACTACAAGAAGATCAGAGGCCTTGCAGCGACTGACACACCTTCTGACTTTCTAAACCGTTTTCACCATTCATGAGGTGCCGAATCAGATGGAATTCTCTCAACTGGTCTGAATGATAGTGGCTCCAACACTCAAAGCTTTGAGTGTTGGAGCCACCCTTTATCATCGATACCCCCTTTATCATCGATACTTTTTTGCATATCTTTCCCCCTTTATCATCGATACTTTTTTGCATATATTTCATTCATTGTTCTTTATCTCTCCACATCACCGTCTATATCTCTCGTTTCCCTGATCCCTGACGAGTCTGAAGAAGGGTCTCGACCCAAAACGTCGCCTATCTCCTTCGCTCCTTAGATGCTGCTGCACCCGCTGAGTTTCTCCAGCCTTTTGTGTACCCTCAAAGCTTGACAGCTTTCAGGTCAAAGCAGCCTGCATGGTGGGCACCCATTTCACCACTCTCAAAAATCCATTCCCTTCATTGCCACAAACTGGCTGGAGTGTGTGCTTTCTACAAAATGCAGATTACTGACATTGCTTCTCCTAGCCTCCTCTGGAGGGAAAAAAAATGCGAAGGCCTATCCCAGATCACTCCACACACATTGAAAATGGAGAACATTATCTTTATTTCTGGAATTAAAATAGGATTAAAAAATCCTGCCCACAACTCTTCTCAGTACCTCGTTGGTTAAATTTGTGAGTTGGTCATTAAATGATGTGTGGTCTCTCTTTCCAAAGGAAAATTGAGACTGATATAATTATCAGGCAGGATATTAATAGTAAAGGAATAAAGGAAAGTTGATGGAAATGGAGTATAGACTCATCACAATCTAATAGAATGGGGAAAAAAGCTTGAGGGTGAAATGGCTCAATTTTATTTCTGTGTTTTAACTATTCCTTAACACCCACTATAGGGTGAAATAGGCAAATTATTTTTTATTTTGACTTAGTAATGTTTAATGTTTTAAAATGTTTTGTACAAAGTGCACAAATAGGACGTCCCTTTTGTATTTGTGGGAAAGTGCAATTTTCGTTGTTCTGCAACTGAGGTAAAGCTTCTCTTTACAAACACTCCTCTTGCATTATTTGGTGAGATATTAATGTGCTGCGTGCAAACTGAATTGCATTTTTTAAATATATCTTTGACATCTACACTGAGGCATACAAGATCATTTTGGAGAGTGTGGGAGGATTAGCAATTTAACTATCCTCCACTTCAGCAAATAGATCACTTACTGAAACAAAGTGCTTCTAGGAGCCCACGCAACAGGTGGGTTTAAAATCCCTCATTTTGTATTTAAAAAACATAGGCAGTGCTTGTATCCACATTATTCCTTGCTAATGAATTTAGAAGAGTATATGGCTGTGAGATTTATAATGTATAAGGTTTTATACCCATGAACGTGTTATAATAATTAGTTGAGATATCATTTTCACATTCTTTATCACAATAGCACTTACTCCTAATGCACAGAATACAGCATGTTAATTTGCTGCTTTCAAGTATCTGCACTATCTTTCCTGGGCACTTTGGTGATATAAAATATAAGTTTATTGAAACATTTGCAGTCCTGGAAGCCCTTGCTATCACTAAACGTTTGTGCACAAGGATGCTTATAGATGTTTAAGCATTATACATGATCAAAACTTGCTTCGGGGTGGAATGGCAGATGTGTGATGTTATTCCTACCTTTGTTCTCATTTATTCTCACAATTCATTGAAAGCTTAGTTTTTTTCCCTCGCTCGTGCTGCTGCGTAGATGGAACAGATGGTGCTGTGTAACACGAAGGAGAAAAGGTACCGGAGCTCAAAGTTGCGTGCAGCCAAAGAAACCTGCCTCGCTCATGAAAATCCTCCTCTCTTAGAAACCCAAGATGTATTGTTCCTTTACCATCATATTATCCAGTGTTTTGATAGTTTCCCCAGCCAAAAGCAACAGCCCAGTCCTAGTTTTGATATTTTCTTTCTGTGAGGAAGTGTTTTTCCTGAACCTCACTCTGCACTTAGAGTCATAGAGTCATACAGGAAGGAAACAGGCCCTTTGACCCAACCTGTCCATGCTGACTATGATACCCTATCTACGCTAGTCTCACCTGCCTGCCCTCTAAACCTTTCTAATCCGTTCAAATATATTTTAAATGTTGTTATAGTACCTGCTTCAACTACCTCATCTGACAGCTTGTTCCCTATACCCAACACCCTCTGTGTGAAAAAGTGCTGCTCAGGTCCCTATTTCCCTCCCACATTAAACTCATGTCCTCTGGTTCTTGATTCCCTTATTCTGGATGAAATACATTGTGCATTCACCCTATCTAATCCCCTCAGCACAAGGACAAATAGACTCAAGAACAGTTTCTTTCCAAAATCGATTATCTCCCTGAACTCACACATGCACTGACTTCACAGCCTAACCCCCGGACCTTCATCTATCCACCTACTGTAATTTGTACTGTAACTGTAACTCTATTTATCCATTGTTTTTTATAGATATGTACATAGCGTCGCAGAAACTGTGCACCTTATTCCCCCTCCCCCTTTTTGTTTTTTTACACTGTTTTTTATACTGAGTAGGAGCAGCTTTTAATCTCATTGTACATGTGTATAGTGACAATAAAAAGGCATTCATTCATTCATTCATGATCATATACACCTCTATAAGATCACCCCTCAGCTTCCTGCGCTCCAAGGAATAAAGTCCTAGCTTGCTCAAGCCCTCGTGTCCTGGCAATATCCTTGTAAACCTTTTCAGATTAATTAAATCCTTCCAATGGCAGAGTGACGAAAACTGAACACAATACTCCAGTTGGTCTGAGTTGGTCAATACAACAGGCATTGCACCCCATCCCACCAACCTCCTGAGGGGCAGAATAAGGCCTTGGAAATCAGAGCAGAAGAATCCCCTGATATTCCTTTTCTCCAGAGATGCTGCCTGACTCGCTGAGGTAGTCCAGCATGTTGCGTCTTTCTTCGGTGTAAACCAGCATCTGCAGTTTCTTCCCACACAGTCCCCTAATACTGTTTGTGAACCGCCTAGTAAAATGCTTTCATTGTAAGAGCCAGAAATATACAGAAGTTCCAGGGGTAAGATTACAAGGAAAGGTAAAAAAAGCAAAGGGAAGGCGAGAACAAGTCTTAGTGAGTAAAATAAAATGAAAATAACCATATAACCATATAACCATATAACAATTACAGCACGGAAACAGGCCCTCTCGGCTCTTCCAGTCCGTGCCGACTATTTGTTTTCCCCTAGTCCCATCTACCTGTACTCAGACCATACCCCTCCATTCCCTTCACGTCCATATACCTATCTACTTTACTCTTAAATGTTAAAATCGATCCTGCCTCCACCACTTCTGCTGGAAGCTCATTCCACACAGCCACCACCCTCTGAGTAAAGAAGTTCCCCCTCACGTTACCCCGAAACTTCTGTCCCTTAATTCTCATGTCATGCCCTCTTGTTTGAATCTTCCCTACCCTCAATGGGAAAAACGTATCCACGTCAACTCTGTCTATCCCTTTCATCATTTTAAAGACCTCAATCAAGTCCCCCCTTAACCTTCTGCGCTCCAAAGAATAAAGACCTAACTTGTTCAACCTTTCTTACCTTTCTCTGTAACATGGGGGTACACAAAAAGCTGGAGAAACTCAGCGGGTGCAGCAGCATCTAAGGAGCGAAGGAGATAGGCGACATTTCGGGTCGAGACCCTTCTTCTCTGTAACATAGTTGCTGGAACCCTGGCAACATTCTAGTAAATCTCCTCTGTACTCTCTCTATTTTGTTGACATCCTTCCTATAACTAGGCGACCAAAATTGTACACCATACTCCAGAATTGGTCTTACCAATGCCTTGTACAATTTTAACATTACTAACAAATCCAACGATGTTTTATAATTTGACAAAGAGCAAGTGATAACCAAGAAAAGGTAGGAATAATTCGGAAGCAAGGGGTGGAGAGGTGGAAGATATGGATAAGGTCCTGATGACTACCTTGTGGTCTCTTCACAAAGGAGGGGGGAGGTCTAAGTTTAGTTTTTAGTTTAGCGATACAGCATGGAAATAGGCTGCTTGGCCCATCGAATCCACACTGACCAGAGATCCCTGCACACAAACGCTGTCCTACACACACATGGGACAATTTACAATTATACCAAGTCAATTAACCTACAAACCTGTATATCTTTGGGGTGTGGGAGAAAACCAGAGCACCCAGAGAAAACCCACCCTAGTCATGGGGAAAACGTACTAACTCCGTTCAGACAGCACTCGTAGTCAGGGTCAACCCTCGTCTCTGGTGCTGTAAGGCAGCAACTCTACCGCTGCGCCTCCGTGCTGCCCTGAATATTTTTTTCTTTATAGTTTTACAGCTTTCTTTCTTTATTGTTTTCTTTATAGCTGTAAAAGGGTGAAAAGTATTGGATGGGGGGGGAATGCAATGTGAGGTTTAGCATTCTTGCCAAGCACTGATTGAATATATCCAAAGCTTCTACAGGAAGCAAGGAAGGAAATTACAGAAGCAATCACCGTAAATTTTCATTCCTCCCCAGCTATTACTGAATTACGGAATTGGAGGATTGCTAATGCATCAATTTCAAATAAAGGAAGCTAGTGATAAACCGAGTAATTTTGAGGCAGTTCGTTTAGCTCTGAGTAAATTGTTGCCATAGTGTAAACCTTCATTTGGAATGTGTCAGCATGCATTTGTTAAGGGAAGTTTGTGTCTGAAGAACGGTCTCAAGCTGGAAGGCCAACTATCCATCTCTTCCAGAGATGCTGCCTGACACACTGAGTTACTCCCGCACTTTCTGTTTATTTTGTGTCTGAGTAACTTAATTGCAATTTCTGAGGAGGTGTAAAGATAGTGATTGAGGGCAACATGGATTTTGCAGCAGATGTGGTTTTCAGCATGGGTCTTGATAAGATTCCTCATGGCAGACTAGTCGAAATGGTAAAAGCCCATGGGATTGAAGAGAGATCGCAAATTAAACATAAAACATAGAATAGTGCAGCATAAATACAGGCCCCTTGGCCCACAATGTCCATGCTGAACATTATACCAAGTTGAATTGCATGTGATCCATATCCTTCCATTCCATATATATCCAAGTGCCTATCCAAAAGCATCTTAAATGGTACAATTGCATCTGCCTCCACCACCATCATGTTCCAAACATCCACAACTCTCTGTGTAAAATAACTTGCCACACACACCTCCTTTTTAACTTTACCTCTCTCACCATAAAAGATTAGTTAATTGGCAGAAAACAGATTGGGATCGTTTGACAGAGATTGTTGCGGCTGGAATGCTGGAATTTAGATACGACGGAGGGGACGTGTTTAAAACATGTAAGACCCCGAAGAATTTTGACAAGGTGGTCAAGATGTGGATCAAGTATCAGGAGTTGTTAATTAAAAATAGGGGGTCACTCATGTATGATAGATAAGACGTTTTTCAGAGGGTCACAAGTCTTTGGAACTCTCTCAAATGGCAGTGGAAACGGAATCTTAATTGTTTATAAGACACAGGTAGAGGGATTCTTCAGAAGCAAAGGATGAACGGTTTAGACATTCGACTTTAGAGATTCAGCGTGGAAACAAGAACTCACCTGTGATCACCCCTGTACACTAGCACTATCCTACACTCTCGGAACAATTTTCAATTTTTACTCCCCCGAAGCCAATTAACCTATTAACTTGTATGTCTTTGGAGTGGGAGGAAAACGGAATATTCAGAGGAAAACCGACGTGATCACGGGGAGAACGTACAAATGACGTACAGACAGCACCTGTAGTCAGGATCAAACCAGGGACTGGTGCTGTAAGGCAGCAAATCCACCGCTGGGCCACAATGGCCCGCTGCACAACTCTGCTGCCCCGTTATTGATGGTGGGCGAGAACGCAGATTTCCGATTGCACCCAGATCAACCAAGATTTTACTTTAGGCAATTCAGGTTCGAGCGGCCACGTACATTTACTTCTGCTCCTAATTTGTATGTTCCTTTGTTATTTTGTCGTTGTTGCAGATCTGCTGGCAGTGCCCAAGTTCCCCTATGCTGCTATGGAGAACTGGGGATTGAGTGTGTTTGTAGAAGAAAGGATTTTGCTGGACGCAGAAGTCTCATCCATCTCCTATTTTCTGGATGTCACCATGGTTGTCATACATGAAATCTGCCATCAGGTATAAGAGAAAGAGGGGAATAAATACATACGTTACCATGAGGTTAACATGTGTTTCAAACATGTGTAAAAACATGTAAAAACATGTGTAAAACCATATGTAAAATCTCAGCTTTTGACCATCTTCATTGCTTTGCCTTTGTGTCTAAATGGCTTGTATTTATTCTTAGTGGTTTGGCGACCTTGTGACTCCCATTTGGTGGGACGATGTATGGCTGAAGGAGGGATTTGCTCACTATTTTGAATATATTGGTACTGATTACCTTCACCCAGAATTTAACATGGTAAGTTTGTGGTACCTGTTGTTTGTGGACCATTAACAGTGACGTTTCTGTCAGCATCAAAGACATTTCCTTTACAACAGTATTTCAACTTATAATCGAGAGTGCTTCTAATTACTGGTATCTATTATACCATAACTAATGACATCATCTGCAAATTTTGTTGGGAAAAACACCTCAAATAATGTTATATGTGTTTGTTATATAATGTTATATAATGTTTTATGTGTTAAAGTTTTTGATTCCTAAAGCAAATGTCAGGATTATTCATTATGAGACTGATAATTTTAATTTGCAGTTAAATGCAATTTTGTTTATAGCCGTGTGATTCTTTAATGTTCCATAATTGATATGGAAATGTTTAAAATTTCTGGCAGATCTTTAAATTCCCAGTTGTATCACCGCTAGTGCATTCCACTTGTCCATTAGGGAAGCTGCTTAATGTACCTTTCCATTGAATCGGAGGTTTAGTCAGTAGCGATATGTCTCTGGCTTGTTGAAGCTTACAGTACATTTGAAATAAATTCATACACTTTCTGTTAACATCTCTGTAATATAATTTGGGGTTAAATATGTATTTCTGTTCACTAAAACTCTTTAAAAATGTTGCTCTTTGTATCTTAAGCAATCAGAAATCAGATTATCATATAGATTGCATTAACAAATTTGACATCAAATTAATAATTTAACATAGAAACAAGAGACTGCAGATGCTCCAGTCTGAATACGTTTCCTGAGCCAAAATATTGTCTGTCTATTTCTCTGCACAGATACTGCCTGACCCCTCCGAGTTCCCACAGGAAATCTGTTTTTGCTGAACATATTTATGTACCGGTGATTCCAAGATGACCTTTTCCATCAGCATTTTAAACCCTGCTGTTTTTATTTCAGCTGCATTAAAGTTTTTGACAAGGAATTTTGTTTTCAAGTGCCAGTAAGGCCTCAACAATTGACTGCATAACTGGGGAGAATTTTACTTCGGAGTCACGTGAGTGACTTTGTGAAGTCCCCGCCAGCACGCATGCGCTACATATCGTCGCTCGCATTTGCTTCCGACATGCTGGGGGGGGGGGGGGGAGTGCGCTCTCTCCACAGCTCCTTCAACGGGACCAGGAAAAGGTAAGTTCACTAACCTTACGCTGGTTTGCAGGTAGGAGTCCTTCTGTTTCTACCTGCAGGTAACGATGGATGGAAAAGGGAAAGGTACGCTTTCCAAGCACCGCTGGACTTCTGGTCTGCGGGACACTTCTCCGGAGCTGTTCGCAACACCGGCGGCGTCCGGGAAACGGCCTGGGGAAAAGGTGCGGAAGTCGGGCGCGCCTGTTACACCAGCGCCCGACTCGTCTCCAAAGGCAGCCGCACAGGTGCACGGTATGAGCGACCCTGACTTCGTGTCTCCGTCCCCCGGGGGGGGGGGGGGGGGGAGGAGCAAGCAGGTACGAGGCGTACCTCGCACACCGGCGACGGCGACACCTTCTCTTTTACAGGTCCCGCGAAGGCCGAGGGGGGGGAAGACCGCGCCGACGTCGAGCCCCGCAGCTGAAGCAGGACTCGTGAAGCCGCCGGAGTCTCCCGACTTAGCGCGGGCCGGTGGAGCGGCTGCAGCGTCGAGCAGCCCTGCAGGAGCAGGTGCTGCCCGCATCACACCGGGGTCTGCTCGAGAGCAAGCTGGTGGCAGCCACATGCGGTCGCTCAGTTTGCTCAGGGCTGCTGCCGACCATGCACCCCTACCGAGACATAATGTCAGAAGTAGGGGTAAGCCTGCACGGACTCCGGGGAGCCAGGCGCCGGGGGCTGGCACCAACTCTTATCCACTGCCTTCCCACCAGGCACGGGGACCGCCACAGTCCGCTCGTGGGCGGACTAGCGGAGTCTATGCGGGAGTCGTACGGGCCTGCAGGAGCAGGTGTTGATGACCTCCTGCCACCAGATCGCTTTCCGCCTTTCATGGGGGTAAGATCTGCTGGTAGAAGCCCCAGTAACATTGCAGAGCCTGGGGAAGTCGGCTTGTCGGCTACGTGCAGTAGCGACGGTCGCATGGACCGGTTGGAGCAACTGGTGGAGCGCCTCGTTCAACCAGAACAGGACCGGGAAGAACGTTGGTCCCGGGCATCGGCTACCCACGGCCGTCGGCCGCCGGGAATCTCGCTTTCCTCCGTTGGGACTGCCAGGCGTCTGGAGGACGTGGAATTCAATGCCGCACCAGCCATGCCGGAGGTCGATACTCCTGAGGAGGATGAGGACCTACTGGATGTTGTGAGTAAATTTCCGACTGTACTTCCTTAGGGAGGGCCTCTACATGCCAAACTGGCAGGAACGATTAACTTTCTCACCTCCCACCAGCTACAGGCACGTCCTCAATGACACCATGGATAAGTTCAAGCCACCAGAGAATTGTGTTAATCTCAATGTTCCCTTGGTCAATGCTCAAATTTGGGGGACTTTGAGCAACACTGACAGAGCACAGGATGCACGCCTCCAACAAATCCTGAAACTCCTCTCAACGGGAATCACGGCATACGCCAGGACCCCCAATGGGGAGAACATGTCTAGTGAGCAGCAGGATGCTCTAGCTTTACTCTGCAATGCCCAGTTTGAGATTGATGGCTCGCAGCCAAAGGGGTGATAGGGAAGACGACGCATTAACCCATTGAGTTTGTGTCCACCATCTTTACCAAAACCTAAAAAGATGGAGTTTGTCGGATCATTGACCTAACTCAGTTGAATACTTTCGTACGATATACCCATTTCAAAATGGACACTTTCGAAACCGCTAAGCAGCTTCTGTCTCCAGGGTACTTTATGGCTTGCATCGATCTCAAAGATGAATACTATACAGTCCCTATCATAGAATCCCATAGGAAATTCTTGAAATTTGTCTGGAAGGGACAGTTATGGCAATATGAAGCTTTACCCGATGGCTTAACCACAGCCCCTAGGCTGTTTACCAAAATAGTCAAACCGATTCTGGCTATCATACGGCGACAGCATTCTATCGTCATGGCTTACCTAGATGATATCCTTGTCATGGGTCCAACCCTCCAATTTCCCAGCTGGCAGTTACAGCAACCAAAAATTTATTCGAGACGTTAGGGTTTGTTACCCATCCAGACAAATTGAAATTGGCCCCATCTCAAATCATGGACTATCTGGGCTTCACTATTGACACCACCCGAATGATAGTCACTATCCCACCCAGCAAAGCATCTGATATAAAAGATGCATGTACC
The DNA here is from genome assembly GCA_035221665.1 of Okamejei kenojei. Taxonomy (NCBI): domain Eukaryota; kingdom Metazoa; phylum Chordata; class Chondrichthyes; order Rajiformes; family Rajidae; genus Okamejei; species Okamejei kenojei. Next base: position 15,524,142 of record CM069149.1, on the reverse strand, counting down.
AGCCTTGCTTGCGCCAGGGTGCCGAGCATTCGACATACTGCTAAGGTGATTGGGAAACTGGTAGCCACATTTCCAGCTGCACAATTTGGCCCACTGCACTATCAAATCCTACAACGGGCAAAGATCTCTGCATTGAAAGCCAATGCTGGGCACTTTGACAGGCCCATACGGCTACCAATTAAGGCTAAATCTGAGCTACAGTGGTGGGTTGACAATATTAGTGCATGTTACAAACCCCTGCTTGTTAGCAACCCGTCAATGGTGTTACAAACTGACGCAAGCGCCCAAGGCTGGGGTGCGACTGACACCACGTCCAGTTGTGGTGGCAGATGGGATCCTCAAGAGTCTACCCTCCTTCAGCCACACGGGATCAATTCTTTGGAGATGCTTGGGGCTTTCTATGGTCTGCGGGCATACTGCACCAATTTACAGCATTTACATGTCCGTCTTCAACTAGATAATGCCACGGTGGTGGCTTATATAAATCATATGGGTGGTATCAGGCCGTTATCTTGTGACGAATTGGCAAACACAATTTGGCACTGGTGTATTGAAAGAAATATTTGGCTCACAGCGACCTATTTACCAGCGAAGCTCAACACAGTGGCAGACATCAGGTCACGTGTGTTTAATGATAACATCGAGTGGATGTTGGACCCCCACATATTTACACAAATTATAGCTCATTTTGGTACACCAGATATCGGCCTCTTTTGCATACAGGTTGAACCATCAGATACCGACGGATGTGTCTTGGGAACCAGACCCTGGGGCAGTCCCTATGGATGCTTTTTCACTCCATTGGGGGAAATGGTTCTGCTACACATTTCCCCCATTCTGCCTCATCAGTCGGGTCTTGCAGAAAATACAACTGAATTCTGCTTCAGGCATGTTGATCATACCCGATTGGCCTACACAGCCATGGTACCCGGTGGTTCTCCAAATGAAAATACGTCCGTGGGTTCAAATTGCTAACCGTCCCACTTTACTCACTGCCCCATTGCGGGGGAAAGTCACCCGTGCCATGGTCACTTAAACCTGTTGGCTTGCAGGTTCTGAAGAGGCCGCTCATGGAGGCCGGCATTTCGCCCAGGGCAATGGACCTCATTTCAGCATCGTGCAGAGTGTCAACTAGGCAGCAGGACCTCACCCAGATCAGGAAGTGGGAGGCCTACTGCTCCCGAACACATACCACCTACAACTCTGCCACGATCCCTGACGTCTGGGAATTCCTAGCGGGCCTTCATTACGATGAGGGTCTCAGCTACAGTGCCATCAACAGCGCCAGGAGTGCGCTCTCCTCATCCCTGAATATAGGTGTGGGCACGCACCATCTGGTGTCCAAATTCATGAGGGGAGTGTTCAACACCAACCCTCCACGACCCCGATACAACATCACTTGGGATGTGGGTGTAGTACTTACACTACTGCGAAGCCGGTCCCCTTTGACAGGACTACCTCTTGACAAGCTCACCTTTAAAGTGGTGATGCTGATGGCACTCACTTCAGCTCAATGAGTCCAGGCCTTGCAGCAGCTTCGGCTGGACCGGATGGTCTCGACTCCTGCAAAGGTGACTTTCTTTGTCGAGGACCTGCTGAAGCAACATAGGCCTGGGGTTTCGGGGCTGCAGTTGGAATTCTGGGCGTACCCCACTGATGCCACCCTCTGCATAGCCACCCATCTCCGCTATTACATCTGAACAACTCGAACCATCCGGAAGATGGAGCAGGGGCTCCTCATCAGCCACAAACAACCACATCACCGGGTGACTGTGCAGACTATCGCCAGGTGGCTCAGGGTGGTGTTGGGTGCAGTTGGTATCGATACTAACATTTTAAAATCTCACTCTACCAGGGCTGCATCCACATCAGCGGCGAGGGCCATGGAGGTGCCCATGGACCACATCCTCGCCACCGCGGGCTGGGCCAGTGAATTGACTTTCCAGAGGTTTTACAATAAACCGGTGGTCGCCCCCGCTACATTCGCGGATGCCGTGCTGCGAGCCGCTCCGTGAATGTTTACTCCCCGAGTAGGGGTTTTGTTTTGTTATTCTTTGTTTTAATAACTCTGCATTATTTTTGAGCCTGTTCAGTCTGGAATGCATTAACAAACTTCCTCCATCAGTATTGCGGCAGTGTGATAGCATGGACGATGTCCAGGGCGTGTAATCACAGAAGCTTTGAAGTCTTCACGAAGTCACTCACGTGCCTCCGAAGTAAAATAGTAAGATTAAACGAGAACTTACCAAGTTTGAAGGTTGATCTTTATTTTATGAGGAGTTGCGATGAGGGATTTTGTGCCCTCCGCTCCCAACCCTCTCTCATAAGGTCAACTGGTACGTTCTACTTTGTTCAATCTTACTATCTCTTACTATGATATGTTCTGTGATTCCACACCGCTGCTTTGAAGAATGTCGCGCATGCGTGCTGGCGGGGTCTTCATGAAATCCCTCATCGCAACTCCACATAAAATAAAGATCAACCTTCAAACTTGGTAAGTTCTCGTTTAATCTTACTATTTATGCCAAATCTGTGTGTGTTTTTCAGGAGAAACAGCGTTTTTTGACTGACAACCTCCATGAAGTGATGGTTCTTGATGGTCTGGCTACCTCGCACCCGATATCCCAGGAAGTCCTTCAAGCAACGGACATTGACAGGGTCTTTGACTGGATTGCATACAAGAAGGTGCTGTCGCTATTTGAGGCGAAAAGTATATTGAAGCAATTTTAATGAAACCAGGGATTTTCTCATATTGAGCTGAAGTGGTCTTCTCAAGATGGTTAGATACATCCTCGCACTAATGCTGCTTCCTAAACCTCTCCAGAAGACCAATGTGGTGGCAATGTGCAGGAAGCATCCTTGAGAAAATATATTCAGAAATGGGAGCAAAACTGAATTGTATCAGAACCAGAAATGTGTCACCGGATTAGAAAGCAAATAGACTGTTTGCTTTTATTGCAAGGGATGGGAGTGGTGGGTGGTGGACGGTGGATGAAGTGCAAATGTTTAGATGTCTAGTTAGAACCATTCAGGTCTTCTTGGTGTTTGGTCTCTTTTTTGGAGGGATGATATACTTGGCTTGGAGAAATGTTTCAGTTCACTTGAAGGAAATTGCCACATACCAGCATTAACTACAGGAGTGAAAATTGAAGTCCAGCATCAGGGCATGCACAGAAACATTCCTATTAGTATTAGAAATTAGTATTAGAAATTAGAAAGGATTTCTAACAGTTTGCCTGTCAGACTGCTCTGTAGTTATTTGGTTTGCATTTAAATCATGCTTTAAGAAAAGGACAATGTTAGTGATTTTTCGGTCCACTGCCTCCGGTAACCATGGTGGCCAATACTTAGTCCAGAATCCTCGGAAGCCATTGAACAACCTCAGTATGAGGTCCAAGAATGAATGCAAATCTGAAGCAAAGGAAAACTCTCAAATTGCATGTGACCAACAATTATTTTCTGTTAAATGAACTTAGGTGTGTAAAAAATATAATTGACAATATGTTCATAAAAATTATTTGATTTAATTCCTAGGGGGCTGCATTGATTCGAATGGTGGCTAATTTTATGGGGCAGAATGTATTTCAAAAAGGACTACAGGTGGGTGAAAATTATGAATAAACTCTTACAGTGCTACATATGAACATTTCGCAAGGTTGTGCTCACATTTTTAGGGTGGTTTTGCTACATTTTTCCAGCGTTACAGCAAGGCCTCATAATACAAAATACCCCAGTTTGTTGAGTATAAACATTTTTTGTAATTTCTAATGATTTGGATTTCAGAGAACATATATTCTCTCATGAAACATGAAATTAGCATTATTGAGGTTTGTTGCACATAATTCGGACCAATATGCTTTTAGTATTAGAAGGCAAATCCTGACAAAAGATACAATTACTAACAGGTACGACAGTGTGTTCCATTAAAACACATGAGTGAAGATCCAAGATTAATAATATTATGAGTTCCGGATTCAAATCTAATATTAACAGTAAACCAAAAAAAATTCTTGGATTACTGTTTGATAATAGGGAAAAAAATAATATTGAAATTTTGGAAGGGAACATTATCCCCCACAATTAAAATGTGGACAGTGGAAATGTTGGAGACGTTGCATTTGGAAAGAATCAGATTTGTCCTAATGGACAAATACGAACTCTTTGAACAGATATGGTCTCCATATACAGAATATTTGAAGGGGTAGGTAGCTGTTCTTGGCATCACAACTCAATGGGTACTATTCTTTTCTTTTTCTACTTTCTAAAAAAATAGAAGTTTATAAGAATTACTTGTAACATTCGTATACTTATTGAAATAAGTTGGTTGTGTATTTGAAAAGTTGTTATACCGTTGTTATGATGGATTACTTATAATGAAAATATTATTACGAGAAAGTGAGATAAAAAAAAAAACAAACCACATGAGTGAAGTTGATTGATAACCATTTTTAAACTTCAGCTGACATGCAATTCCGGGTGTGTGGCAGAATCTAATATAAAGTGATATCATTTGTACTCTGGCCATGGACATTTTTGTCCATGTTTCTCCTATCCTACGAAAATATTCCAGCTTTGTACTCTTACACTTTTAACCTTTGCGACATTTCTTATGGGATCTTAATAATGCAGAAATTAGTGGGTGATTTTAGTTGCAATTGTTACAATGCAGCTCTCTGCAGCCACTGTGAGTGAGCCTTTATTCATTAGGGAAAGCCGGGTGAAAGCTTATTGAACCCACATGTGTCTTCGAGTGTCAGGGTGTGTAGACAGATCAAGCCTAACAGTTGGACATATTTGCTCAAATCTCGGTTCTGTTTGGAGTAGGAATATGCCACGTAAACTGCAAAAATTATTAGCAGTAACAACAATTTACGAGATATGGATCAGGGATTACGATGGTTTGATAACACTGTGAAGCCGGTTAGTATTTTGACTGATGGAAGAAAATAAATTTGGGTTTGATCACAAGATATGTTGACATAATCCAAAATGCTTCAAAGGTCTGGCAGAGCTGTCATTTTTAAACGTCTTCAAACTCCCTATCTTCTTTGGCAGCCCTACAGCTCTAGTTCTCTGAACTCTGAGTGGTTTGATGGCGTAATGTGGGACCAGCAGGCTCTGTAACGGGAGCTTGCTGGAGTGGGTGGATGAATAACTTGAGACTTCATGCCTTCGACCTTAGAAACATAGAAACATAGAAATTAGGTGCAGGAGTAGGCCATTCAGCCCTTCGAGCCTGCACCGCCATTCAATATGATCATGGCTGATCATCCAACTCAGTATCCCGTACCTGCCTTCTCTCCATACCCTCTGATCCCCTTAGCCACAAGGGCCACATCCAACTCACTCTTAAATATAGCCAATGAACTGGCCTCAACTACCCTCTGTGGCAGAGAGTTCCAGAGACTCACCACTCTGTGTGAAAAAAGTCTTTCTTATCTCGGTCTTCACGGGGTTAATTCCCGGGATGGCGGGACTGTCGTATGCTGAGAGATTGGAGCGGCTGGGCTTGTATACTCTGGAATTTAGAAGGATGAGAGGGGATCTTATGGAAACATATAAGATTATTAAGGGTTTGGACACGCTAGAGGCACGAAACATGTTCCCAATGTGGGGGGAGTTCAGAACCAGAGGCTATTGTTTAAGAATAAGGGGTAAGCCATTTAGAACAGAGATGAGGAAAACCTTTTTCACACAGTGGGTTGTGAATCTGTGGAATTCTCTGCCTCAGAAGGCAGTGGAGGCCAATTCTCTGGATGGTTTTAAGAGAGAGTTAGATAGAGCTCTTAAAGATAGTGGAGTCGGGGGATATGGCGAGAAGGCAGGAATGGAGAACCCAGAGAAAACCCACGCGGTCACGGGGAGAGCGTACAAACTGCATACAGACCAGACTGCAGTCAGGATCGAACCATGATCTCTGGCGCTGTAAGGCAGCAAGTCTACTGCTGCGTAACAGTGCCACCTAGGAATTCCCCAATTCAGTGAGAATGTTATATTTTTTCGAAGAGGCTTGGGAGCTTCCTTAAAGTGTGACAGAGCAAGGAACAGTATGCCTGTTTTTGGTGTCTGATGCTGGCTGTGTGAACGACATGATCTGCCAACTGGAGCCTGGTGAGCTGAGTTAGACGTTCGGTGTCGGCCAGGGCGAGGATGTTAACATTGGTTTGCAGGTCCTGTGAAGGGTTTTCACAGCCATTGTTGCTGGCACTTCTCCAGTCCTTTAAAGAGCTTGCTGCATTGCAGTATTGAACATCTATCCAATTTGGCTCATGGAACAGTGAGCGTGTAGAGAGGCTGGAAGATAAATTTACATTTTATCTCATATCACTTAGAATTAATTTGTTTGAGAGGCATTTGGCCAGACACTTAAATAGACAGGGCATTGAAGGATGCAGTCTGAATGCAGGCAAATGTAATTATTGCTGATGGGCAAAAAGGTCAGCATGGACATGTGGGGCCACTGCACGACTTTATGACTATGACTGTATGACTTGATGTGTAAACTTGGAATCAACTAAGGACAACTCAACCTTCAAGAAGGACCTGGATTGTCAACCCATCACATTTGGAATATATAAGCATGGTTACACATACTTGATCTCTGGATAATTTCTTTGGCATTAACAGTTCATACATGGTCACACATTTTATAGGTGTCATTTGTTTTTTGAAGTATAGATTGAACCCACCTAGGAATGCATGTCAGAACCAACAGTTTAGTTTGAGCCCATTCCAACATGATGTGATTGGATTAGCCTTTAGTAGTAAATTCTTTAGCAAAACAGTTTCTTCAGAAGCCATCAGGATAAATGAAAAATTGAAAAATTGTGCTTCAGAAAAGAGTTCTTTGGCTTTGGTATTATTGTTTGTGCTGATGTGGAGGAAGGAAGGGAGGAAGGAATATAAATTGTTTTGTGCTGAAAGTCTAGCCCAAAAGATATTGGAACATTGAAATTATCTTTCTTTTTTTTTTCCTCTGTTTCTCCCTATCCACAGCCCACATGGTAATTTTTGTCCTTTATTTTGGTTTAATCAATTTGCCCATTGATTTAAATGGTAATAATCACCAAGATGGAAAATGGTTTGTTGTCAATACCTTATATTAGTTACTCTTGGACCGTTTATTAAGTGTGGCGTCCATAAGGTACTCAGGTTAGATCAAGTATCACAGATTGTCCATAGAAACATTTTTTCTTACCCATATCAATTTAGTAGGCTAATCCCATTTGTACTGTGCGCCAAGATCAATACTTCGAGTACATAAGTCTTCTATAGATAGTTGGTATCAATAAATTACTTTATTGATTTAAAAATATTGATTAAAAAATAAATTACTTTACAATTGTGATTTAATGTTGCCGGTAATGCATTATGTTTAATGTTATTCCGTTTAATTCATGTTAAGTAGAAATTGTGAATTGTTAATGTCTCCCCCAATGTGTAATAACCTATAGAACTACATTTACTTTCACCAGCAATGTAATAATAATAAGAGAGAGCAATTTGTTTTTTCTCTTAGCTCCACAGGGATTGTTTTCAAATGTTTCTTAACACACCATGCACAAGTCCAATACTCCTAGAAGAACTAAGTCTCTAATTAAAATGTATTAATGAATGCATTATATACATAATAGAAATGAGCGTCAACTAATATTAAAGAATTGTGACAATGCGTTGTTACATCTTGGGCATTCACTGAACAGCTTCCTCTTGTGTTCAAGACAAACAGGAATTTCCACGCAACTTAGTCTCCTAGGAATGTAAATCTGTGTCCTGAAATTGCTCTGCCTAATGCACCTTGTACATTGTACATTTTATATATTACTGTGTGTGTGTATAAATAGGAGAGTGTGTGTATAGGAAGGAACTGCAGATGCTGGTTTAAACCGAAGATAGACATGAAATGCTGGAGTAACTCAGTGGGACAGGCAGCATTTCAGGAGAGAAGGAACGGGTGTAGTTTTGGACCAAGGCCCTTCTTCAGAGTGAAACGTCACCCATTCCTTCTCTCCAGATATGCTGCCTGTCCCCGCTGAGTTACTCCAGCATTTTGTGTCTATCTTCACTATATATATATATATATATACACACATACACACAGACGGACTCCCCCTCCCCCTCCCCCTCCCCTCCCCCTCCCCCTCCCCCTCCCCCTCCCCCCTCCCCCCTCCCCCTCCCCCTCTCTCTCCCCCCTCTCCCCCTCTCCCCCCCCTCCCTCTCTCTCTCTCTCTCTCTCTCTCTCATATATATGTGTGTGTAGTGTGCTGTTGTTGGCTCTACTTAATTTGACAGTTGGAACTTCACATCTTCCTACAACACATTATGACACTAAAATATGTAGGCTGAAACTTGTTGGATTTGTGTACTTGAGGGACAATTTAGAAGGAAGTATTGAGGCCAACATAGAAACAAAAACAGGTTATTAACCACAAGAAATAGATCTAGGCTACAAAATCTTTGGCAGGTACAGTTACAAGATAGGGGATAAACTAGGAAACATTTTAGATGATGCAGACCTGTGATGTTAAGGTCCACACTGAGGGCATAATTATCCATTGGAGTTCACATAAACTATTAGTAAGATTAAACGAAAACTTACCAGTTTGAAGTTTGATCTTGATTTTATGAGGAGTTACGTGAAGAAGATCCGCCAGGCCGCATGCGCACCAATCTTCCAAGCAGCGGTATGAAATCACAAATAACAACATCGAAGTGACATAGTAAGACACGTGACTCGAGAACTACCAGATGATCCTTTATGAGAGAGGGTTGGGCGTGGCGGGCACGTAATCACCAACGTAACTCCTCATAAAATCAAGATCCAAACTGGTAAGTTCTCATTTAATCTTACTATTTTACTTCGGAGTCACATGAGTGATTCTGTGAAGAGTTCAAAGCTTTGTGATTTAATAACGCAGATTACAAATCTTGGCATCCCACTGCATTGATTGACTCGAATGATAAATTAATGCATTAGTAGTAACATTGCATTTAATGCAGTAATAAAGTTTATTTAAAAAATATAAACAAACAACAGTACCCCTATATCCCAAGGCACTTTAAACAGAACTTAAAATAGCATTGGCAAACAGCCTGGATCGGCAATCGGCCGATGATAGAAATTCTGAAACATCAGCTCATTTGCCCATCCGGCGGCCGCCAAAATATGGTCGACGGGCACGTCCCTCGCCTTGGCCACCGACGTAGCTGCTGTCCTAGTGGAATGAGATGTACACTATCTAAATGATACGCTGACGTTGATGCTGACCTGGTGGAATGAGATATACAACCGTCAGTGTTAATACCTGTATAACCCGAACTTGCTGCAGCCACCTTGAAATAGTCTGAACCGACCTTGCTTTGTGTAGTTGTTTGTCCACTAATAAACAATGCTGATTCCATACTTCTTAGGATTCTGGTGGCCTTGATAACATAGACGTGAGACCGTGGGGTATCCGAAAATGATCTTAAATCATGCCACCCCTAGTCTACTCTGGCCAGAATGTAAAATGTAATGGCACCTGCAGCCAATTTTACTTCGGAGTCACGTGAAACCTTTGCAAAATTGGCCAAAAAAGGCTGGTTCAATGTGAAGGGGATTTGATTTTGGATCAAACAGAGGAAGGAGTATGGTGAGGAAGTATTATCATCCAGCACAGCCTTATGTAAACCCATATTGTTGGGGAAAGAAGGCCATCACGTGCATTTGGAGAGGTACAAAAACTTTATTCTATCACAGAGGAAGCTTTTGATGAACCTCCGATTGGTGGTAGATTACAGGTATGTTATGATGAATGATACTGCATAACAGCTGATCGGTTTATTAGTCTGAAGAAGGGTCTCGACCCGAAACGTCGCTATCTCCTTCGCTCCTTAGATGCTGCTGCACCCGCTGAGTTTCTCCAGCTTTTTGTGTACCCTCGGTTTATATTAGATACTGTGTCAGGATCTACAATAGAATTTATAGAAGGAGTTGATCCACCTGTACAGAATAAACCTAATCCTATTTTTATGTTTCTGCACCTGAAAAATCTCAAATAAAAGAAGAGGTAAGAAATTTATTTAGGAAAAGTGTAATGGGGAAAACGGAGTAAGCATCCACAACATTTGTATCACATAATTCCCCAGGCATAAGAAAGATGGGGGTTGTAGAGTCATTCTAGACATCACACACTTTAATACATTTGCCCAGTATAAAACATTTCAAAATGGACACCTTCAACACTGCAAGGCAGTTGTTATCAAGAAGTTGTTAATTGGTTACTATAGACTTAAAGGATGCGTGTGATTCAGTACCAATTTATCATCATGTTCACAGGTACTTGAAAATTAATTGGATGGGTCAGCTATGGCAATTTAAGGCATTATCTAATGGATTAAGCTCAGCTTCAAGGCTGTTCACACAATTGTTGAAACCAGCACTGATAAGGACACAAAAAACACATGATCATGGTTTATCTTGATGACGTTTTTAATTGGCAATGTTGATCAGGAGTCAGCTGAAAAATTAGTGCAGCAACTACAAGCCTGTTGAAAGGCTAGGGTCCTGATCCATCCAACAAAATCTAAGCTTCAGCCATCCCCAACAATTTACTATTTGGGGTTTGTGAGTAATTCAGTTACCATGTTAGGTAACTTTACCAAGAGACAAAGTGTTGATATTACAAATGTGTGTCGTTGTCTTGTTGACAAGCCTTATCCCTCCATCCGAGAAGGAGCTTAGGTATATTAGTAACACTATTTCTGCAGTAGAGTTGGTCCACTGCATTACCAAAAGCTCCAAAGGGCAAAAACACAAGCACTAGAAGAGTGTGCAGGCCATTTTGATAGGCCTATGCAATTGCTTCTCGGCCTTTTTGGCTAACATCAAGTGTAGTATCTGTTCTTATCAGGTTAATATCTGATACATCCCTTATCTAGGGGGCTACGGACAGTAACACCAGGGGGTGGCAGATGTATTGTCCAAGAAAACATATTTCTCCAAACATTTGGTATTAATTATTTGGAGTTATTAGGAGCTTTTATGGATTAAAAGCTTATTGTTCTACTATGAAGGATTTGCATGTCCAATTACAAGTAGACAATACCACAGCTGTGGCATATATCAATCACATGGGTCGAGTAAGATCATTATCATGTGATTATCTGGGTAACCAGATGTGGCATTGGTGTATCTTTAAGAATATTTGGCTTTCAGCTATCTATCTCTCAGGGAGAGACAATATTGTGGCAGACAACAGATCACGAAAATTTAAAGATAATACAGAATGGATATTAAATCAAAAAGTTTCATAAACATTGTCAGTGGTATGGATTACCTGACATTGATCTGTTTGCGCCTAGATTAAATCACCAATTGCCCAAATACGTCTCATGGGAACCCAATCCAGGAGCAGTAGCAGTGGATGCATTCTCGCTACATTGGGGGAAATATGTTCTTTTATGTTCCCCATTCTGTCTGATTAGGCAATATCTGATGAAAATATAGCAAGACTCTGCCACAGGCGGTTTGGTGGTCCAAACCGGACACAGTCATGGTTCTCATTGATGTTTTGAATGATAATTGAACCATTTATGACGATTCCTAGCTGCAGTAATTTGTTGCAGAAATTCATCCATGGCATGATCATATGAATTTGTTAATCTGCACTTTCTGACCAGACCATTACAAGAGCTTGACTGTCGGATAGGATCATGAATGTTATAACTGCAGCTTGGAAAAATAGCATTAAAAACAATATTTTGTTTATATAAAGAAATTGGAAGTCTTTGGTTTTCGGTCAAAGATATTTTATCATACTGCTAACATATCAGATATATTGGAGTTCCCTGCTGGATTGCATTTTGATCAGCACCTAAGCGATAGGGCCATTAATAGGGCTCATAGTGCTTTATCGTCCTATTTAGGACAAATTGCTGACCATGAATCTATCGGGTCTCATCCGTTAATATCCTGATATGTGAAAGGAATATATATTAAAATCTGCCCAATGTAGAAATACAAAAGTTTGGGAGGTCAGCATAGTTCTTACTTTGCTTAGGCAATGGGCTCCAATTCTGTCACTGTTTCTGAAGTTAACATTTGAAGTAATAATGCTCATGGGATTAGTATCAGCACAAAGAGTGCAAACGTTGCAAATGTTACGTTAGACTGTATGCATGTGGCTACAGATAACATTGTCTTTTATGTTTATGACTTAATCAAACAAAGCAGACCAGGAAGAGCTGGAACCAGGGTAAATTTTAAAGCATATCCTGTTGACCAAAAATTGTGTGTGGTTAAGCATTGACTCAATATATTGAAGTAGCCAAGAGTCTCCATGGTGGTGAGACAGCGCTACTTATTACACACAAAAAAACACAATAAAAGTATCAGTACAAACTGATGGTTCTAGATAGTTACATTCTAGATGGTTAAAACAGGTTTTGGGACTCAGCAGGAGTAGACATTGAGATGTTAAAAATCACTCCACCAGGGAGGTAGGTACATCCACGGCAAAGGCACAGGACGAGCCACTCGATCAAAAATTAGAGGCCATAGGATGATGTAAAAGAAAACATTTCAAAGTTTACGAGAAACCTGTTTTCTCACGGTGTCAGGGTTGGACATGCAGTGTTCGGTTCTCTTTGATTGTTGTTTTGTTTTATATGATCGATTTATATCTTTGGTTATAAATCTTCCCCTACGATAGAGGGGTTATTACTTTCGTTCTTTTATAATGAAAATACTTATTACATAAACTGAAGCAATGCTTTAAAATATATTATTTACTCACTACTGTGTTGAATGAAACAGAGTGTCGTATGGAATGAATCCACGACATAAAAAACACAGGGCTACAAAATCTTCACGTAGTCACTCAGGTGACTCCGAAGTAAAATAATAAGATTAAATGAGAACTTACCAGTTTGAAGTTTGATCGTTATTTTATGAGGCGTTACGATGAGGGATTACGTGCCCTCCACTCCCGACCCTCATATCATGCGCCAGGCGGGGCTTCTTCACGTAATCCCTCATCGTAACTCCTCATAAAATAACGATCAAACTTCAAACTGGTAAGTTCTCGTTTAATCTTACTATTCCATCCTATCTAGCCACAGCATTTGCATTGTTTGCCGTTATTGTGCTGATATAAGTGTCATAACTAAGGATGTAGCTGGAACCCCTTGGTGAAGTAATGTTCATACATTTTCAATAACCAACTGCATAATCTTGTAGTGGGAGAACTTGTGTCAAGATCTTTTAACAACTCGATATCCGGATTGAATCCGACAGCGTAGTTCCCTTATATTGCAGCTGTAGTGTCTCTATAACTGAATTATTGTCAAATACCATTTAAAATGAGCTGGAAAATGTCAATAATCTGTACCGTATTAAATGTAACATTAACATTTAACAAAAAACACTTCTGATCCCCTCAATAGGAATGTACTGCTTTTTTGGGTGCTATCCCTGCACACTGCAGTGAGCACCTTCATGGCTTGATGTGACAACCTGAGGCATAAGTCAATCCATTCAAAATGTGTAAGTCAATAATTGTTTTACTGTGCAAAGGCCGGTCTCCTGAACCACAGTTTGAAACAGCAAGTTCTTGTTTTTTGGAATAAACATATACCGTTGTGCCATAATGCCTGATGAAGCAGCAACATGGACGCTTGGCCAGTCAGACAGTACGAACCCAAGCGAGGTCTTGCTGACTGTTTTAAGACCCGGCTAATGAGGCAAAAATGAGGAAGACAAAAGACCATTCCTTCTATTGAAGCGAGAATGTATTTCTCTGCACTGTTTTGCCACATATTTTTGCAATCAGTGAATAAACATGCACCAACATGTCGATATTCGATGTAGTATTGAACCATACTTTCATCATACTTTGAAATCCAATACTTATTCTGTGTTATCATCAATCTGAACTGGATGATACAGCAGTGGCAAAGGAGATTTAGGTAATTGTTACAGGATACTTTTACTTGATTACCATGTGACTAACATATGTCACCATCGTAGAGCAGCAACTTGAATTTGCGCATGTAGAATATGTATATTCGCTCAATAGCCCCTTACCCATGGGGTGTATCTAGTGTATATATTTAGTTGATACCAACAATTGAAGAATTGGTAACTCATGCAATCTCCAATACCTCAAAGTAGGTGATGGTATTTGGAACTTCTCATCTTATAGTCCTAGCATCAATTTGTAATAACTGAATTCGACAGATCACACTACTGTATCGAGGTTCAAGTTCAATGAGTTATTGTCATGTTCTGCAATGCTGAATACTGTTACTTCATCATTGTGACTGAGGTCACTTCAGCTGATAATAGCATAAGGTTGTTAACAATGATCTAATTGCTACTTACACAATATCAGTTCCTTGATTTGCTAGGCTGAAAGACAGATGCTATATTGCCAATTACTCTTGATGAAAATAAAACTCCGTTTTATAACAGATTGCTATAACTCCAATCTCTTGCCACAAGGCAGAGTGAAGGCTAATAATAATTAAAGGTAAATCCCAATGATCAACAAACAGTTTATCCCATACCCCAAAGCTTTACTGTTATAGTACAGTTATATTGTCTTTGATAACCTCTGTAATGGGATTTGCATAGCATGGATCTCAGACCCTTATGAATCTGTTGTTAGTCAGGAAAATAAGTTTTCATATTCGGAAAGTTCATATGCCCGACACTCTCCATTCTTCATAATAACATGCCACTCCTGCCTTGGGTGATTTGCATGAAAACTTTTGCCCATTTTCCAAACCTTATTTTTTTTTTAAATTACCCTGGCCATAATCCAAACTTGCTTGGAATGCTCAGCCTGTGCCTCAAACAGATATTTTTACCCTTTGTGTGTTGTACAAAACAAATGTAAATATTACAACTTGTGAACGGTTCACTACCCTTCTTTTGAAAGTGCTAGACCCATTTTGTTGAGTAGGATTGGTAAGGTGCATGGAATTTCTGAGCTATCATGCTACCCCCAGCTCCAGTGAACCGCTTACTGCCGATGAGCGTCTGGGGTGTGTTCTGAAATGATGACTTTTGCCCGCCATTGGCCTAATTGATTAGTCTGCCAGTCTGGTGCTTGCACCAGTGCTCTGTCCTGCCAGTCTGGTGCTTGCACCAGTGCGGCTGACGTACTGGTGCGCATGCGGCCTGGCGGGTCTTCTTCACGGAATCACTCACGTGACTCCGAAGTAAAATCCAAAATTGAACAGAATAACTGCAATTCCTTGCAGTTGATTTCAAACTAAATTCCATGACTGTCAATTAATCATAGTCACCAAGCCCACATGATTATCCAGTTAAAGTTGAGATTTAACTGCTCTTCCTTGGTCCCGGTGATATGGTAAGAAATAGCATCAAGTGAGTAGCGTCTCTTTTCTCCAGAGATGCTGCCTAACCCGCTGAGTTACTCCAGCATTTTATGTCTATCATCATAGCATCAACTGAACTGCGTGTAATCAACTAAATCAATAATACAAGCTATGTTCATGTTTTCTCTTGACAGTACTTTTTGTTTCTTGAGGTTGTCAGTTAATTAACCACGAAGACTCAAGAACATTACAATTGGCAGATTGCAAGTACATCAGGGCTTGACTGACTGTTAATATTTGTTTTTAGGACAACATGGATAACTATTCTTTGTGTGAGAGATAGTGTGGGAAAAAAATGATGATATATCAGTGACAAGAAATATTATTAATTGAGTTAAGGAATTTGACTTATGGCCTTGAAAAGTAAAACACACCAGTTGACTCGTGCTTATGTGAGTTATATTTTGATGGAGTGAATTATTTGTATAGTTCTTGGTCAAGTTTTCTCAATTTGTGTTTTTTTGTTACCAATTTAGGCTTTTTTGACAGCTCACATGTACGGCAATGCAGGGAGGAATGACCTATGGAACAAGCTGAAAGAGGTAACTATTTCCAAAACAAATATTATGTTTTGTGTGAATAATCTGAGCTGAATTGTTACTATGCCAGTGTTATGTGGACATTTTCAGAGGCTAAATCATGCTGCTTACGTTAACATGGGAACAATGTGAATCACTTGAAGCTTCTGCGTGCTTTACCCAGTGGCTGACAAACATGTTCTGCCATGGGATAAATCAAAGAACTGAAGTGTTTTTATCAACAGCATCTCAATTAACCTTAGTATTGCATGTAAAGTGTGCAATTCTCCATTATATGTACAACGAGTTTTTATTTATTTTAGGTAGTTTTAGCTTAGTTTTAGAGATCCAGCGCAAAAACAGGGCCTTCGGTCTACCGCGTCCGTGCCGACCAGCTATCCCAGCATATTAACACTATCCTACATACACTAGGGACAATTGTTACATTTACCAAGCCAATTAACCTACAAAGCTGTACGTCTTTGGACCGTGGGAGGAAACCGGAGATCTTGGACAAAATGCACGCGGTCATGGGGAGAACGTACTAACTCCGTACAGACAGCACCCGTAGTCGGGATCAAATCCGGGTCTCTGACGCTGCAGGCGCTGTAAGGCAGCAACTCTACTGCTGTGCCGCCCAAAGCTAATTTTCTTTGTGTTTGATAGGGTTTATGATGAGGGATATCTTGGATTTGTGGCACCTGATTTCAAATGTGGCACGGTTCAGCCATAAAGCCATGGCATCTAATGGGAGAGAGTAGCATGTTTGAACTGATTGATTGAAAGATCCAGTATGGAACAGGCCCTTCAGCCCAACGAGTCCAAGCAAGCCATCGATCACTAAATCACACTCGTTCTACATTATCCTAATTTTGTATCCACTCAATACATAATATGGGCAATTTACAGAGGCCAACTAACCTATGAACCCGCACAATTTTGTGACATGGGAGGAAACCGGAGCACCCAAATGTGCAAATTCCCTACAGACACCACCTGAAGTCAGGTCTCTGGCGCAGTGAGATAGCAACTCTACCAGCTGCACCACAGTTTAACTTTGAACTGAACATGGGTATCGTAATATACTGTGTATAAGTAAATGTATAATGTTTTGTTGACATGTATTTTTGCAAGAATCAGCACAATCCTAGGAACAGCAGTAATTTGCTCACCTTTTCAATGGGGTCACTAGAACATAGAAGAGCACAGCACAAGAACAGGTCATAAATGATAGGAGCAGAATGAGGCCATTTGGCCCAGCCATTCAATCATGGCTGATCTGTCTCTCTCTCCTAACACCAATCTCCTGCCTTCTCCCAATCAACAGGGTCCACAATGTCCTTACACAACATGATGCTGAGATAATCTCTTATCTACACGCGCATAATCCATATCCCTCCATTTCCTCCATATGCCTATCCAAAGACCAGTTGGTAACATATGAATTTTATTTACGTCATTCATATGGGTGAAATCCAAGGTAATGTCCTAAAATACAATCCAGTCACAATTCCTCACCAAAAACATAAAGTTACTGCTTGAATAGAATTCAGTAATAAAGAGTGATACAATATGGAAACAAGCCCTTCAGCCCAATGTGCCCACACCAGCCAACGTGTCCCAGCTATACTAGACCCAAATGCCCGCGTTTGGTCCATATCCCTCCAAACCTTTTATCCATATACCCGTCTAACTATTTCTTAAATATTGGGATAGTTCCTGCCTCAACTATCTCCTCTGGCAGCTTGTTCCATACATCCACCACCCTTTGTGTGAAAAAGTTACCCTCAGATTCCTATTAAATCTGTTCCCCTTCACCTTAAACTTATACCCTCTGGTCCTTGATTCACCTACTCTGGACAAGAGACTGTGCATCTACTCGACTTATTCCTCTCATGATTTAAGATACCTCAATAAGATCACCAAGGAATAGAGTCCTAGCCTACTTAACCTCACCCTATATCTGAGACCCTCTAGCCCTGGCAACATCCTTGTAAATCTTCACCGTACCCTTTCCAGCTTCACAACATCTTTCCTATAACATGGTGCCCAGAACTGAACACAATACTCTAAATGTGGCCTCACCAATATCTTATACAACTGCAATATGACCTCCCAACTTCTATACTTAATACTCTGACTGATAAAGGCCAATGTGCTAAATGCCTTTTTGACCACCCTGCGACTCCATCTTCAAGGAACTATGCACCTGCACTCCTAGATCCCTCTGCTCTACAACACTCCCCAGAGCTCTACCATTCACCGTGTAGGTCCTGCTATTGTAAGACATCCCTAAATGCAACACCTCGCATTTCTCTGTATTAAATTCCATCAACCATTCCTCAGCCCACCTGGCCAATCAATCAAGATCCTACTGCAATTTTCCATCTTCACTATCTGCAAAACCACCCACTTTTGTATCATCAGCAAACTTGCTAATCTTGCTGTGTATGTTCTCATCCAAATCATTGATGTAGATGACAAAGTAACGGGCCCAGCACCGAACCCTGAGTCACACCACTAGTCACAGGCCTCCAGTCCGACCTTCCACCATTACCCTCTGCTTCCTTCCATGAAGCCAATTTTCTATCCATTCAGCTATCTCTCATTGTATCCTATGTGATCTAACCTTCCAGAGCAACCTACCATGCGGAACTTGTTGAATGCTTTGCTGAAGTCCATATATACAACATCTACAGCTCTGCCCTCATCAACCTTTTTGGTCACGCCTTCAAAAAACTCAATCAGATCGTGAGACCTGATCTCTCTCATGCAAACCCATGCTGACCATCCCTAATCAGCACTTGTCCGTCTAAATGACTGTATATCCTATCCCTCAGAATGCTCTCTAGTAACTTTCCAACTACAGATGTTAAGCCCACCGGCCTATAGCTTCCAGTATTTTTCCCTGCAGCCCTGCAGTAAATTGGAAAGTCTTCCGGCACCTCGCCTGTATTTAAAGACAACTCGTAAATTTCAACCACAGCTCCCGCAATTTCCTCTCTAGTTTCCCACAATGTCCTTGGAGATATCTAATCAGGCCCTGGAGATTTGTCTATTTTCATACATGATAGTACTTTTAGCACCTCTTTCACTGTAACACTGACAAGACACTTCAATTGACTGCCCCAATTGACTGTCCTCCTGTCTTTCTCCTTTGAAAATACTGACGAAAAATACTCATTGAGGACCTTGCCCATCTCCTGTGGCTTCAAACAGAGTTAACTGCTTTAATTCCTGAGGGACCCCACTCTCGCTCTCTCTCGCTCTCCCTCTCTCTCTCCCTCGCTCCCTCTCCCTCCCTCCCTCTCTCTCTCTCTCTCTCTCTCTCTCTCTCTCTCTCTCTCTCTCTCTCTCTCTCTCTCTCTCTCTCTCTCTCTCTCTCTCTCTCTCTCTCTCTCTCGTTACCCTTTTCCCCCTTATATATATAAAATCTCTTGGGATTGCCCTTCATGCTATCCGCCAGAGCTATCTCCTGGCTTCTTTTTTCCTTCTGAACTTTTTTTTACTTTGCTGCTTCGTTGTCAGAACTCCTCCTCCAGGGATACACTTGATCCCTAAAGGGCCTGTCCCACTTGGCGATTTTGCCAGCATCATATCAGTGTCGCCAAAAGATTTTGAACATTTCAAATTCCAGCGGCGACAAAAAAAATGTTGCCACACTTGAAAAAATACCGTGCGTCTTACGTCATCACACCTTGTCACACTTCGTCAGGCTGTATCACGCCGCGTATTTTTTGGTGACCTGATACGTCAGTCAATTATGCCGGCAGTCGCCCTTATCTTTGAGAGATAGTTTATTGTACCGTGGTGAAAGGTTTAGTGAAATTGCAAACCAAATTACAGTGTATACACAAGAGGCTGCAGGTGCTGAAACCTGGAGAAAAATACAAATTGTACCAGCCCACCCTATTTCCGACCCTATTTCCTTGCACTCTCTCTGGCTGAAGATATCAGTGATACTTCTGATTCTCATTATTTTGCCTTTACACAGACGCTGCAGAAAATTGGGAAAAACATAAATATTAAAGAAGTCATGGACTGTTGGACATTACAGATGGGTTATCCCGTGGTCACCATTGTTAGAAATGAGAAGAATGTTGATATTTTAACCGTCACGCAAGAACACTTTCTCTATGACCACAATAGAAAATCAACGAATTCAACTGCATCAAATAGCGGGTAATAAATAACATTTGCTTTATTTTGAGTGTGCAGTATATTGGAAAGTAAACAGAACATATGAAGTAAAAGCTGGTGCAACTTTTATAGAGTGCATTTTTTATTCGGAGATGAGATAATGTGCCTATTATGCAGATGCTGCATTTTAACACAAATTATTATTTGTCAGTTCAGTCACTGACTTGTATTATTGTGTGGATATTAGATATTCTACCTGGTTGGAGATTTAGCTTTCTATAAATTCATCTCCAGTCAGAGTGGCAACATATTTAATAGCAGCAGATATTTCTGAAGTTCAGCTACATTATTTATTGACGGCCAGGGCCAGCAATGTGCTGCTACCACCACATAGCACGTTACCAACCAGGGATGACATTCCGCTGAACTCTGTTTTATTTTTACCAAAACGTAAACAAAATCTGATCCTGTGATAAAAGAAGTCATGGCAAAAAAATATTCATTAGTTTGAACGCGTCGATGTTTGAATAGAATTAAATAGCTCATTTCAGCAGACCATTATCATCAGCCAGGGTTCATATTGCATTTACGAGCTGATATTGCATTTTCAGTAATTGTGTTTTACTAAAGCGTACAACAGGATTATAAATTATTTATGTTTAAGAAGGAACTGCAGATGCTGGAAAATCGAAGGTAGACAAAAGTGCTGGAAAACTCAGCGGGTGAGGCAGCATCTATGGAGCGAAGGAAATAGGGAACGTTTCGGGCCGAAACCCTTCTTCAGTCTGAATTTCCTTTGCTCCATAGATGCTGCCTCACCTGCTGAGTTTCTCCAGGATTATAAACTACTTGTGTTGTGATGGAATTGAAAATTTGATTGGAAATTTAAGGTGTTTTATTATTTGAAAGAGTATTTTGATCTTCAGCAAACACAAGCTGAAGAGGGGTCTCGACCTGAAATGTCACCCGTTCCTTCTCTCCAGAGATGCTGCCTGTTGCATCTGCCAAATGCTGAGTTACTCCAGCATTTTGTGTGTATCTTCGATTTAAACCAGCATCTGCAGTTCTCTCCTACACAGCCTTCTTTGGAGATTTGAACATAACATAAAGATACTAATAATAATTAATATGAATTCACCAAAGAAGAGGCCACCTGAATTTTGAATACATCGGAATTTTCATGTGGGTTTCAAAACTTTCAGTTGGCTGTGGATACACAGATGATGCTCAAACAGATCTAAAAGGTGTGATCACATCCAATGCAATTTATCGGCTGGATAGTAGAAAGCCTCACACTGCTTGTTTCACACTCCACATTTATTTAACATAAATTGAAGTAAGAATTATTGCCAGCTATGGCACTGTGCAAACCGTAGAATAACTCTTCACATAGCTGAGAGCATCAATTGTATTTTTCTCAATAACTTGGCATTTGTGTCTTATTTTTTAGCTATTTGTGGAAAATTCCTCTATCTGTCGCTGTAGGAAACTTGAGCCATATCTCCACAGAGACTATGATATGGATTAACAATAAAACAGGTATTGTTGCAATTTGTCAATATATTGCATTAAGTATTGGCTCACATTTTGGAAACATGTTACAGGGAATGTTTTTGCAGTAAGGATGTACTAACACATAATTCCTTTGGTATAGATTTTGTTACACCGGCAGCTCGCGTTTTACGCCAGGGTTATGTGGTTTGAAATTAGCACCTAATTGAAAAATGTTTCAATTAAACATTTACGTGACTATGCGGTCAGGTGTAAATTTGAATGTGTTATTTTTATTTTTATTTTTTTAAGGTTTATTTAAATAGGGACAGATACAAAAACATAGATACACTTGAAACAGTCATCTGATGTATGCATCATAGTGTTTTTAGCCAAAGCTAATTTGCAACACTTGTCCCTAGTAGGGTGTGTGAATTTCAAATACGAGCGTGTAAATCAGGCTCTGGTATTAATTGAACAATTGCTTTGTTTCAAAGATGCATAAATCAAACATGCGTAAAATGCAGGGTGCCTGTAGTTCTTTATCCTATAAGAACACAAGGAACAGAAACAGAAATAGGCCCTTTGAGCTTGCATCGCCATGCACGAAAATCACAGCTGATCCACTCTGGGGCTCTCAGTACTACTTTCCCCACTCACCCCATACTGTTTGACTCCCTTGTATCCCAAATGTCAGTCAATCTCTGCCTTGAATATATTCAATAACTGTACCTCCATAGTTTTCCAGGATAGAGAATATTGAAGTGGGACATGAGTGTCAAGCAAATAATTTTTTAATCGTAATGCACTATACAGCTCCCAAACCAGGGGCACAGGCGTTCCCGACCCTATGTATATCCCCGGGGAAGCCCCATGACCCGTGCCAACCGCCAAACCAAGTCACGTGACCCAACCCCTAGAGCCGAAGGTTCACACCACGTGTGGCTAACCACCAGGGACCGCCACAATATCAGAGTCACAACCCCCTTAAATGGCGGCCTCTTATTCTGAAACTATGGTCTTTGGTCTATAAACCCTATGACCCAGGGTTCAACGCGAAGTGTCAACAGCTCCTCGACCCACTGAATTCCTCCAGCAGATTGTTTACTGCGTTTGATACCCTCGTTTGGGGACACAAGTTCCCTGCATCTGCTGTGTACCTCAGAATTATCTACATTGACTATTTTCCATTTATTCATCCTGTTTCTCGGTTCATGATTACTCTGTTTTACACGATTACTTGTTTTACGATTTCCTGCTTTTACCTCCTCCATAATGGATTTCAGCATTTTACCAATGACTGATGTTAAATTAAGTAGCCCATATTATCCTGCTCTCTGCGTCTCTCAATTCTTGAATGGTATCATTAGATTTGGGATTTCCTACTTGTAGAGTTATGGAGAAATGGCCCCTCCTTGGAAATCTCTCCAGATTGCAGAGATTGTGTTTTATAGATGACAACTAAAGCAGCAATTATCTCAGCAGCTACTTCCTATGAGCCCATAGAGCACAGGCCATCAGGTCATAAGGAATTGGAGTAGAATTAGGCAACTTAGCCCATCAAGTCTACTCCACCATTCAATCTATCTCTCCCTCCTAACCCCATTCTCCTGCTTTTTCCCCATAACACCCGACACCTGTAGGTCGCGGGGACTTCTTGGCATTTACTCCCAGTAATTTGCCCGATATTGTTTCTATGGCAATAGAGATTATTTTTAAGTGATTCTCTCTTTATCGCCCCTTGCTTGACTATTATTATTGGCTAGTGTCTTCCACTTTGAAGATCAATACACAATAATTACATGAAATCTATTATTTTTCTTCAACCATGTCTGGTTTTGTGAAATTGAAAGTTCTAAGTGATTTAATACAAATGTAACATTGGCAAAGTGTGATCTCTTTTGTTCGTTCTATATATGCACCACCCTCTGTGTGAAAAAATTGGCCATTAAATTCCAATGAAATCTTTCCTATCAAATGGAAGATATCCTAATGAATGAAGAATCCTTAATGGGCCTGTCCCACTAACGCAACTTTTTCGGCGACTGCCGGCACCCGTCATAGGTCGTTACAGGTCGCCGAAGATTTTCAACATGTTGAAAATCCAGCGGCGACCAGAACAAGGTACGACGCTTTGGGTGACTACTCACGACCATACAGGCTTCACCCCAAGACATGTCGCCAGGGTGTCGCCTGTATGGTCGTGAGTAGTCTCCTCAGTCGCCCAAAGAGTTGTAGCGTCTTTCTGGTCACCGCTGAATTTTCAACATGTTGAACATTTTCGCCGGCCTGCAACAACCTATGACGGGTGCCGGCAGTCGCCAAAAGAGTCGGGTAAGTGGGACTGGCCCATTAGTTTCCTTTCTATTTTACAGAGAATCATCAAATCGGTATGTTGGATGAAAATATTTGGTTCTTAGGAAACCTTAATCAGACAGGCTACTTTAGGGTTAACTATGATTTGAAGAACTGGCGGTTGTTAATCGAGCAGCTGATGACCAAACCTGAGGTAAGGGATGTCTACTCTGATGTTGGTCGTACCAACTATAAACGCCAAGATCCATTGTACTCTAAGATGCTGAATCATTTCCTTTTCTGGTTGAAAGGTGATCTCAGTTGGGAACCGAGCAGGACTGATCGATGATGCTTTCAACCTGGCCAGGTATGTTTGGTGTTTCAGGTAAAGTCAACAGTTCAATAAATCTTTGGGTGATATCAAAAGCTATGCTGCACAAGGTAAGATTTGAGTCTGATAATGGTGGAGGGTCAACAGCCTACAAATGATAATTGCACTGATGTATATAACTCAGTGGAGCAGGCAGCATCTCTGGAGAGAAGGAATGGGTGACGTTTTGGGTCAAGACCCTTGTTCAGACATGACTCGAAACGTCACCCATTCCTTCTCTCCAGAGATGTTGCCTGTCCCGCTGAGTTATTCCAGCATTTTGTGTCTCTCTTCTGTTTAAACCAACATTTACAGTTATTTCCTGCACTGATGTATATGATCTTCAGAACTCTAACTACCAGGATTGTGATTGAAAGTATTAAAAGTTGAATTATAGGCCTTTGTTAAAGATTATGTACACTCTTCATATATTGTCTGTGCGTTAAATGCTGAAGGTCACTTAAAATGACAGGCACCTTTGCTCCATGCTCAGGACATCACGGTGGCACAGCTGGCAGATCTGCTGTCTTACGGTTCCAGTGATCTAGGTTCGATTCCGCCCTCTGCTGCTGTCTATGTGGAGTTTGCATGTTGTCTCTGTGACTGCACGGGTTTCCTCCAGTATTTTTGTTTCTTCCCAAAAACAAAATCTCACAAACACGTGCATTGGTAGATTAATTGGACACCTTGGAAATTGTTCTATGTGTGTGGTTGAATGTTAGTATCTGTAGAGAGTTGAGGGGAATATGGGGAGAATAAAATGGGTTTAGCGTAAATGGATGCTTGCATGTTGGCTGAGGACTCACTGGGCTGGAAGCCCTGTTTATATGCTGTATGTCCCATAATGTTCCTGTGCTGTACAGTTCTAAGCAGAATGGACAAGCACATGCATATGCAGGGATGGAAGTTATGGATCATGTGCAAGCAGATGAGATTAGTTTACTCCATTCGATATCGACTGACTTCTATTACAAACCCACTGACTCCCACAACTACCTCAACTACACTTCTTCCTACCCAGCTTCCCGCAAAGACTATCCCCTACTCCCAATTCCTCTGTCTACGCTGCATCTGTGCCCAAGATGAGGTGCTTCATACCAGGACATCCGAGATCTGCTCATTCTTTAGGGAACGGGGGTTCCCCTCTCCCATTATAGATGAGGCCCTCACTTGTGTCTCCTCGGTACCCTGCAGCTCGGCCCTTTCTCCCCCTCCCCCTAGTCGCAACAGAGACAGTCCTCCCAGTCCTTACCTTTCACCCCATCAGCTGTCGCATACAACACATAATCCTCCGAAATTTTGCCCATCTCCAATGGGATTCCAACACTAGTCACATCTTCCCATCTCCACCCCTTTCTGCCTTCTGCAGAGACTGTTCCCTCCGCAACTCCCTGGTTAACTCATCCATTCCCACCCAAACCTCCCCCCCCCCAGGTACCTTCCCTGCAACAGCAGAAAATGCAACACCTGTCCCTATACCTCCTCCCTCGACTCTGTCCAGGGACCTCGAGAGCCCTTTCAGGTTAGGCAGAGGTTCACTTGCACCTCCTCCAACCTCATCTACTGTATCCGGTTCAAGATGTGAATTCTTATACATCAGCAAGACCAAATGTAGACTGGGCGATCGTTTCACTGAATACCTTCGCTCAATACGCCTGGACCTACCCGATCTCCCGGTTGCTGGACACTTTAATTTTTGTTCTCATTCCCACACAGAGCTTTCTGTCCTAGGTCTCCTCCTTTGTCGGGATGAGGCTAAACACAAATTACAGGAACAGCACCTCATATTTCGCTTGGGCAGCTTACGGCCCAGTGGTATGAATATTGATTTTGATAACTTCAAGTAACCCTGGCATTCCCTCTCTCGCTCGTTCCCTCAACCCACCCAAATCACACCATCTTCTTGTTTTACCTAACAAATAGCTAACAACGGCCTGTTTCCTTTATTATTGTTACGTTTTTTAATATCTTTCATTCATTGTTCTTTATCTCTCTACATCATCATCCATAATTAGTAAAGGAAGTTCTGCTGTGCTGCTTCAGGTGGATGTAGCTCGATCCAACTTCAATGGATCATGTTGAGCATCCCTGGTTTAGTATCCCTCTGCCTAATTTTAGGAACTCTTCACTGTTGATTCATAAAACCTTTACAGATTTGGCCAGTAAGACAGTTTTATTTATTTTGCACATCACTACTTGCCTTCACCTACAGGATTTAATCTCAGATTGTTGGATGGATAGTGAATACTGTCAGCGATAGACTTAGTGAGTAGCATCTTCGGTGAACATCCCCAGAGAGAGGATTCAGTCACTTTGACTGAGAGACTGTTGTCAGTTTTCTTTGTCTTCAGTTCATGTGAGCTTCCAGCTAAAGGTGCCATCAGTTATTTAGCCTGCTGGGACCCTTGCTGTCAATGAGAGCTGTGTGCTTACATTGGATCTTATGCTTTAATTAGAACCATATCAAGTTGTGCTTAGGAATGACTTGTGACTGCCCACAAGGCTTGCTTCTGGCCAATCTAAAACAGAATTGATTCACATATTTTTGAATGCCAATTGCTATATTTAATGAAATATTTGGCTCCGGGTGTGGAGAGTGTTGGACAGTGAGCATCATTAGATGAAACAGCAGTCTATTTAATGCGGGAAGACTCAAAATGCTGGAGTAACTCAGCTGGTCAGGCAGCATCTCCATCGACAGAAGCAATAGGTGTGTTTCGGGTCAAGACCCTATTCTTTTTCTCCAGAGATGCTGCCTGACCCGCTGAGTTACTCCAGCATTTTGTGTCTATCTTCGGTGTAAACCAGGGTCTGCAGTTCCTTTGTACACATATTTTCTGAAGGACTTGTAGTAGAAGAATTCTGGGAAAAGATATTCAGGAAGGATTCTTAGGCAAAATAATGCAGATGGTGGAAATCTGAAATAGAAAGAAAAAATGTTGAATATTTATTCCTTTGTGATTTACAAGGTAGCCATTGAGCTTACAGTATGTAGACTCACAGAGCATTTCATTCCTCCTAATTTTTCCTTTAACATTCCCATCAATTCCCCCTGTATTCTATCATTCATGCATACTACAGATAATTTATAGTATCCAATGATTTACCAAAATACCCACTAATATGCACACCTTTAGAATATGGGAAGGAAATGGAGCACCCAGAGGAAACCCACACAGTTACAGGGGAAGTATGCAAACTCCACACAGACAGCATCGGTGGTGAACATTGCCCTCAGGTTTTTGGAGCTCTGAGGCAGCAGAGTTACCAGCTGAGCCACTGTAGCACCAATGTGGGCAAGAGAAACAGTCAATATTGAAGACGGATCATTAGTCTCTGCCTGGATGTTGCCTAACAGTGGAGAGGAACCAGCTTCTGCTACATTGCATTTTGTGGTGTAGTTGTTCCTATCCATTTCCAAATGAGTGCACTGTTGGCACTGAAGGCTGTTTCAAGATTGTGCCCGAGTGTTGGATAGGAACTACATGCCTGTTTCCAGAGTCAGTACTCCAGCTGGGCTCATAGTGTGACAGGGTCTAAGTCAAGACATATTGAGGGAGAGTGTATTGCCGGTGGGGAAAATGCACCAACAGTTGGAGTTTCTGCTCCTGACCATTGGAAAATGTTATTCTCAATGGCCAGGTAAGACGGAGAATTAAGAATAAAGTGGATTATCTTTTTTTTTTTGCCCTTGCACATGCATAAATGAACCTAGTCTTGACTCTGTATTAGTAGAGTTGTTTCAAGCAAATACGGACCTTTGAAATGTACCATGGCCCAAATCATATATGATGGAGCAGGAAAGATGAGCCTGTCTGTGACTTATCCCATAATCTTCACGATCTCATGCCATCAGAGGTACACCAGAAACTACCTCTCACACCATATGTTCCCAACAAGAAGCAAACCCCACCCAAATCATGTTGCAGAAATACTAGTAGGCTTGGGGTGCTTTTAATATTATAACCAGTGAAAATACTGTCCACAATAAATGGAATTTTTAAAATAATAAGCTATTGATGGGAGGCAGTACCAGCGGAAAATTATTGTTTATTTGGGTTTTATTTGGAGGAATAATGTACTATCAAGTGTTGGATAGGAACGGTTTATGGATTATGTGCCAAACGCAAATAAATAGGACTAGCCCAGTAGGCCAACTTGGACATGGTGGGTTAAAGGGTCTCTTTCTGAGCACTATGACTCTATGATTATAACCATATAACAATTACAGCATGGAAACAGGCCCTCTCGGCCCTTCCAGTCCGTGCCGACCATTTGTTTTCTCCTAGTCCCATCTACCTGCACTCAGACCATACCCCTCCATTCCCTTCCCATCCATATACCTATCCACTTTACTTTTAAATGTTAAAATCGATCCTGCCTCCACCACTTCTGCTGGAAGCTCATTCCACACAGCCACCACCCTCTGAGTAAAGAAGTTCCCCCTCACGTTACCCCTAAACTTCTGTCCCTTAATTCTCATGTCATGCCCTCTTGTTTGAATCTTCCCTACCCTCAATGGGAAAAGCTTATCCACGTCAACTCTGTCTATCCCTTTCATCATTTTAAAGACCTTAATCAAGTCCCCCCTTAACCTTCTGCCCTCCAAAGAATAAAGACCTAACTTGTTCAACCTTTCTCTGTAACATAGTTGCTGGAACCCTGGCAACATTCTAGTAAATCTCCTCTGTACTCTCTCTATTTTGTTGACATCCTTCCTATAACTAGGCGACCAAAATTGTACACCTTACTCCAGAATTGGTCTTACCAATGCCTTGTACAATTTTTAACATTACTTCCCTACTCCTATATTCAATGCTCTGATTTATAAAGGCCAGCACACCAAAGGCTTTCTTTACCACCCTATCTACATGCGATTCCACCTTCAGGAAACTATGCACAGTTATTCCTAGATCCCTCTGTTCCACAGCGTTCCTCAATTCCCTACCATTTACCATGTACGTCCTATTTTGATTTGTCCTGCCAAGATGTAGCACTTCACACTTATCAGCATTAAACTCCATCTGCCATCTTTCAGCCCACTTTTCCAAATGGCCCAAATCTCTCTGTAGACTTTGAAAATCTACTTCATTATCCACAATACCACCTATCTTAGTATCATCTGCATACGTACGTATCCAATTTTCCACCCTATCATCCAGATCATTGATGTACATGACAAACAACAGTGGACCCAACACAGATCCCTGAGGCACCCCACTGGTCACCGGCTTCCAAGCTGACAAACAGCCATCCACCATTACTCTCTGACATCTCCCATTCAGCCACTGTTGAATCCATCTTGCTACTCCGCCATTAACACCCAAAGATTGAACCTTCTTAACCAACCTTCCATGGGGAACCTTGTCAAAGGCCTTACTGAAATCCATATAGACAACATCTACTGCTTTACCCTCATCAATTTCCCTAGTTACCGCTTCAAAAAATTCAAGAAGGTTTGTCAAACATTACCTTCCAGGCACAAATCCATGTTGACTGTTCCTGATCAGACCCTGTTTATCCAGATGCTTATATATATTATCTCTAAGTATCCTTTCCATTAATTTGCCCACCACTGACGTCAAACTAATAGGTCTATAATTGCTAGGTTTATTCTTTGAACCCTTTTTAAACAATGGAACAACATGCGCAGTACGCCAATCCTCCGGCACTATTCCCGTTTCTAATGACATTTGAAATATTTCTGTCGTAGCTCCTGCTATTTCTACACTAACTTCCCTCAATGTCCTAGGGAATATCCTGTCAGGACCTGGAGACTTATCCACTTTTATATTTTTCAAAAGTGTCAGTACTTCCTCCTCTTTGAATCTCATAGTTTCCATAGCTACTCTACTTTTTTCCCTTACCTCACAGAGTTCAATATCCTTCTCCTTGGTGAATACCGAAGAAAAGAAATTGTTCAATATCTCCCCCATCTCTTTTGGCTCTGCAGATAGCTGTCCATTCTGGTACTCTAATGGTCCAATTTTATCCCTCGTTATCCTTTTGCTATTAATATAGCTGTAGAAACCCTTTGGATTTACTTTCACCTTTCTTGCCAAAGCAACCTCATATCTTCTTTTAGCCTTCCTAATTTCTTTCTTAAGATTCTTTTTACATTCTTTATACTCCTCTAGCACCTCATTTACTCCATGCCTCCTATAATTATTGTAGATATCTCTCTTTTTTCGAAACGTGCCCAATTTCCCTTGAAAACCATGGCTCTTTCCAATTTTTACTATTTCCTTTCAACCTAACAGGGACACAAAGATTCTGTACTCTTACAATTTCCCCTTTAAATGTCCTCCATTTCTCTTCTACATCCTTCCCATGAAACAAAGTGTCCCAATTCACTCCTTTAAAATCCTTACGCATTCCCTCAAATGCCTTTCTCCAATCAAAAATCTCCACCCTAGGTCCAGTTCTGACTCTCTCTCTCCATAATTATATTGAAACTAATGGTATTGTGATCACTGGTCCCGAAGTGCTCACCAACACATATCTCCGTCACCTAACCTGCCTCATTTCCTAACAGGAGGTCTAGCACTGCCCCTTCTCTGGTCGATACCTCTATGTACTGCTGCAAAAAATTATCCTGCACACATTTTACAAACTCCAAACCATCCAGCCCATTTACAGAATGTGTTTCCTAGTCTATTTTTGGAAAATTGAAATCTCCCCCAATCACTAACTTGTGCTTACTACTAATATCTGCTATCTCCTTACATATTTGCTCTTCCAATTCTCGCTCCCCATTTGGTGGTCTATAGTACACCCCTAAAAATGTTGCTACTCCGTTCCCACTTCTCAGTTCCACCCAAATAGCCTCCCTAGACGAGCCCTCTAATCTATCCTGCCAAAGCACTGCTGTAATATCTTCTCTGACAAGCAATGCAACACCTCCCCCTCTGGTCCCTCCAATTCTATCACACCTGAAGCAAAGGAATCCTGGAATATTTAGTTTCCAATCACAGCCCTCCTACAACCATGTTTCACTGATTGCCACAACATCATATTTCCAGGTGTCAATCCAGGCTCTAAGTTCATCCACCTTACTTACAATGCTCCTAGCATTAAAATATACACATTTTAGAAACCCACCATCCCTTATTCTCTGTCTATTATCTTTTTCATCTTTCTCGCCTATATTTTGGGTCCAAGTGCTTCCCTTCTCTGCCTCTTGCCCCACACCCTGACCCCTAGCCCCCTCTACCCAAGTCCCTCCCCCCAGCCTTTATAGTTTAAAGTCTCCCCAATCTCCCTGCCAGGATATTGGTCCCCCTCGGGTTCAAGTGCAACCCGTCCTTTGTGTACAGATCATGCCTTCCCCAAAAGAGGTCCCAGTGATCAAGAAACTTGAATCCCTGCCCACTGCACCAGTTCCTCAGCCACGCATTTATCCTCCACCTCAATTCATTCCTACTCTCACTGTCACGCGGCACAGGCAGTAATCCTGAAATCGTTACCATTTTGGTCCTTCTCCTTAACTTTCCCCCCAACTCCCTAAATTCTCCCTTCAGGACCTCGGCACTTTTTCTGCCTATGTCATTGGTACCTATGTGTACCACAACATCAGGCTCCTCTCCCTCCCTTATCAGAATCTTTTGGACACATTCTGACACATGCGAGACCCTGGCACCAGGGAGGCAAACTACCATCCGGGTCTCCCGACTGCGTCCACAGAATCGCCTATCCGACCCCTAACTATAGAGTCCCCTATTACAATTGCCCTCCTCTTTTTGCTACCCTTCTGAGCATGAGGGCCGGTCTCTGTGCCGGAGGCCCGGCCGCTGTTGCTGCCCCCAGCTAGGCTGTCCCCTCCAATCGTACTCAAACCCGAGTATCTATTTTCCAGGTGTACGGTCACAGGGGTACTCTCTAGCCCCTGCCTCTGCCCCTTGCCCTTCCTAACCGTAACCCACTTGTCTGCCTCCTGTGGTCTGGGAGTGACTACCTCCCTGTAGCTCCTCTCTGTGACCTCCTCACTCTCCCTGACCAGACGGAGGTCATCGAGCTGCTGCTCCAGGTTTCTAACACAGTCCTTTAGGAGCCCCATCTCGACACACCTGGCGCAGATGTGGACGTCTGGAGGGCTATCAGATTCCCTGACCTCCCACATCTGACATCCAGAACAGTACACTGCCCTTGCCTTCATACTCCCCCCTTACACAGGATGCAATATCAACACAATATAAAATCACTACAAACTGCTGAAATCTGACTGTAAATCAGCTGCTTACCCTGGTCCACTTCCCACCAATCAGCTGCTTACCCTAGTCCACTTCCCACCAATCAGCGGCTTCCTCAAAAAAACCCACTTCTCCAAATGGAACGTTATCGATTTAGGTAAAAACAAGCCCCGCACTTGATTTTAAACCTTACCGGTCGGGTGTTGCTCCTCCCTCCTTCTCTTCCAACGGCTCCTGTGGGCCTCTGACAAAACAAGCCCCGCGCTTGATTTTTAACCTTACCGGTCGGGTGTCGCTCCTCCCCCTCCTTCTCTTCCAACGGCTCCTGTGGGCCTCTGACAAAACAAGCCCCGCGCTTGATTTTTAACCTTACCAGTCGGGTGTCGCTCCTCCCCCTCCTTCTCTTCCAACGGCTCCTGTGGGCCTCTCTAAATCAAATTGTATTTATTGCCCTATGCATAAGTACAGTAAGGTTCAGGTACAATGTAAATCTTGCTTGCTGAAGCATCACAAGCATAGAGAATCCGACAACAAATTATACATATATTACACATAAATCCTTCAAGACTTTAGTGCAAAATATAATTACACTAAAAAGGTGCGTGACGTCATCACGTGATGCGTGACGTCATCAGGCGGGCGACTTTACTAAGAAAATGTCGATGCATCGCTCTCCCCCCCCCCCCCCCCCCCCCCCACCAAGGGAAAAAACCTGTGAAAAGGGAAGTAGGCCTCACTGGAGCCGCGGGCTCGAGTTTGAGTGCCTCCCAGGAAGATATTTTAAAGATGGATGACCTCAAAAAAATTATTATGGGTGAGCTAAAGCAAATGCTTAAGGATATGAAAAAAGAATATAAAGAGGAAATGAAGACTTTAAGAGCTGATATTTTGGTGTATCATGATAATTTGAAAGAAGAGTTCAAAAAAGAAGTTATAGCCACTGTAAAGACTATGATGGACGAATGGAAAGATAAAGCGGGTACTGATTTACAACAACAGTTGGATGACGTAAACCGTAAAACTGGTGAGATGGAGTTGCTGCTGGATACCAAGTTAGAACCTATTAAAACCTCACTTAACCAACAAAATGACACAATAAAAGAACTGAATGAATCAGCCGAGAAGCGTCTTTCCGAGAACAAGCGTTTATCAGAATTATTACACAAAATAACTGAGAAATGCATTGACTTGGAGGGACGTCAAAGGTGTCAGAATCTGCGTATTGTTGGATTGAGTGAAGGCCGAGAGGGAGATCAAGACCCTCAAAAATTTGCTGCGAAACTCCTAAAAGATATTCTGAACTTGGACCAAGAAACTCTGCTGGGCCGAGCAGACAGGGCATTGAGACGTACCCCTAGGAGGGATGCTCCCCCAAGACAGATGATTGTGAAGGTGGCTTACGATCATGTTTTTGAAGATATGATGAAGATAATAATACGTAAGAAAAATCTCAAATATGAGGGAGACAACATCAGTATCTTCAGAGATTACCCTGCGGAAGTGGCCAAGAGAAGATCTTTATTTACGGAAACAAGAGGCATCCAGAGGAACATAAAGAATCTGAGATATGGCCTGATGTACCCGGCAACATTAAGAGTAACTTATGATAACAAGGAGCACCACTTCACCAAACATACAGAAGCTCTTGAATTCGTTCGAAACATTCAGAAGAAACTGGAAGAGGAAGAAGTAGAGGAAGCAGTAGATGAAGATGAAGAATACTGAATATTATTGATCACTTACCTGATGATACTGCCCACCCACAGAAAAGGAGGAGGATTCACACTGAAGGAGGATCCGCAGGGAAGGAGGAGGAACAATGGACATGGACTCTATCTTGGGGTCACGGAGGGATGGATGGATTATTAATAAATATAGTTTTGTATTAACTATCTTAAAAATGTATGTTAGCTCTCTTAATATAGTGCTATGACACTAACTATAATTTGATATTAGTAGTATTATTAATTATTAAGTATATAATTTAATACCCCACCCCGACATATATAGCCCTTAAGGCAAAAACGGAGCTGGAATTATTAACATCTTTTTTTTTCACAGAAGTCCGTAGATTAATAGCCACTCTAGTGTGACTTACACTAATACTAACTACACTAATTATAGTTGTAGTTATTTTTTTTCCCCTTACACTTTACTAACATCACTTACTCTACTCACATTTTTTATTATTACTTTTATATTATGTATTTTATTTCATATTATATATTATATGGATGTAAGTATGATTGGTATTATATAGTTAGTTTAAAGAGATGTGTGTATAAGACTATGACACAGATATTACATTTCATCGATCTGATGTTTGGGTATAAGATTGGGTTAGATGAGCTGAGACATCTACTCCATTATAAACCACCTTAATAATAACATGTATGACATAAACACTAGGATTGGGGGTGATGGAATCACCTTCTGTAGTTGGAATGTTAAGGGAATTAACGAACCAATTAAAAGAGGTAAGGTTTTGGCTCAATTAAATAGATTGAAATCTGATATTATTTTTCTCCAAGAGACACACCTTAAAAAAGACGCACAGTATAGATTAACAGCAAAATGGATTTCCAAAGTATATCACTCTTCATTTATACATAAGTCTAGAGGGGTAGCAATAATTATTCGTAAAGGTATACCTTTTAAACAAAGCTCAATAATAGAAGATGTTGAGGGTAGATATATAATAATTACAGGTGAATTATATTCTAAAAAAGTAATCCTTATGAATATATATGGTCCTAATTTTGATAACCCATTATTCTTCAAGAAAATATTTAACAATATCCCTATATCCACTCAACATAATCTAATAATTGGAGGTGATTTTAATTGTACCTTGGATAATTATTTATACAGATCATCAATGAAAAGGAAAACCACTTCTAAGTCAAGTACACTTATAAATTATTTTATTAACACAGCAAATGTTAAGGATATCTGGAGAACAGATAACCCATCCGGTCGAGAATATTCATTTTTTTCCCCTGTATTCGGAACCTATTCAAGGATAGACTATATTTTAATAGATTCAAAACTAATCCCATTTACGTATGACTCAAAATATCATAATATTATTATCTCGGATCATGCTCCATTAAGATTTAAGATAAAATTAAAAGACATAACTATTAAAACCTCTAACTGGAGACTCAACCCCCAAATATGAAATGATAAGGCTTGTTATGATTACTTGGTAAAACAGATTAAATTATTTTTTGAAACTAATGACAAAACTGGAATTTCACCATCACTGCTTTGGGATACATTTAAAGCATTTATGCGTGGTGCGATAATATCAGCACATGCATACTTTAATAAGGAAAATCGAAAGACTCAACAAAAGTTGGAAAATGAAATAAAACAATTATATATTGAAAATGCAATATCCCCTTCAAAGGGGCTAAGTAATAAAATTGCATCATTAAAATATAAGCTAAATAAAATATATTAAAATCAGATTATTACACTTTTTCAACAGACTAAACAAGTACACTTTGAATTTGGGGATAAACCATAAAAATTACTGGCACGCCAGCTTAGAAAATTAGATGAGGAGAAAATGATACATAAATTAGATCTGAACAAGGAGAAATATTGACATTACCAAAATATATCAATGATACATTTTTACAATATTTTCAAAATCTTTACTCATCTAAACTAGCAGGACAATCAGATGGAATGGAAACATTCCTACAAGAATGTCATATTAATAGTTTGGATCAGGAAGGTAGAGACTTGTTAAATGCTGATATATCAGTAAAATATATCGAAGAATCAATTGGATCATTAAATAATGGAAAAGCCGCAGGCCCTGATGGCTTAAGTGTTGAATTTTATAAGAAGTTTTATGATCTGATCTCTCCACGTTTACATATAATATATAAATATGCTTATGAACAATGAAAGTTACCAGAATCATTAAATTAATCAACAATTACACTTATGCCTAAAACTGATAAACATTTGGAAGACCCTGGGTCACACAGAGCAATAGCTCTTTTAAAAACTGATCAAAAAATACTAACTAAAATTTTATCTTGGAGGCTAAGTTTAGTGATTAATAACTTAATACATCATGACCAAACAGGTTTTATCCCAAAACGCTATTCATCATATAATCTGAGACGTCTATTCAACATCATATACTCAAAAAGAGTGAATGATATTGAACTAGCTGTCATATCCTTAGATGCTGAAAAGGCATTTGACCAGGTTGAATGGCCATATTTATTTAAAATAATGCAGAAATTTCAACTGGGGGATAGATTTTCCAAATGGGTAAAAATCATATACTAGAATCCAACTGCAAGAATATTAACAAATCAAATGTTATCAGCAAAATTTAATCTCTTTAGGGGTTGTAGACAAGGATGCCCATTATCACCATTACTATTTGCTCTGGTAATAGAACCATTAGCCAAATTGATTAGATCAGAACCAGAAATATATGGATATAATACCAAAACTACAACGAATAAAGTATCTTTATACGCAGATGACATCTTAATTTATATCACAATACCGGAGATTAGTATTTGGCACATTTTCTGGGTATAGAATTAACTGGAATAAAAGTGAAATTATGCCTATAACTGGAATAAAATTAAATATATTAGAACAATTCCCACTTAAAATAGTCACGGAGAAATTTAATTATCTAGGAATTAATGTATCTAAATCATATAACTGTCTATTTAAATATAATTACCCTCGATTGTTAAAAAAACTTAAAAAAAATTATATTGGAAAACACTACCTATTTCAATGATTGATAGAATAAATGCTATATAAATTATTTTTTTGCCATAATTGTTGTATTTATTTCAAGCCATCCCTTTATATCTCCCTAAAATGTTAAAAAAAAAAAGATACTTTGGTTAATAGTTTTATTTGGGACTATAAAAATCATCGAATAAGTAAAAAACATCTATGTAAATTTAAAATAAATGGTGGACTAGCACTACCACATTTCTTATATTATTTATGGGCAGTTCAGATTAAGAATATTAATTTTTGGTTGGTAAATGCAGATTATGAGCCAAGCTGGCTAAAGATGGAAAAGGAAGACTGTTTGCCTTTTGATGTAGGTTCGATTCTTTTTGAAAAAAGGGAAGTACAAAAAAAAAGTATGGTGATAACCCTATAATTCATAGCAATAGACGTATTTGGAAACAAATAGTTAAGACCCTACATATGGATAATTTGTCACTTTGTTTGCCAATTATGAATAATCCTTTGTTTAAGCCCTCTGTATTGGACAAGGGGTTTAGACACTGGAATGATTTAGGAATTAAAAGGATAGAACACCATTACGAGAAAGGAAAATGTCTTTCATTTCAAGAGTTACAGGATATCTATGGATTGCAGTCAAATAACATATTTAGGTATTTACAAATTAGAAACTATATTAAGTCAAATGCGCAAGACTATAAAAATAGAAAACCAGGATTATTAGATGAATTGTTTAATAAACACCCAAATACAGAAAAATTAATAGCGTATATATATAATACTATCTTGGATAGGGAAATCCCAACCGGAAATATATCGACAAACATGGGAAAATGAAATAGGTTTATCTATAACGAAGGAAACTTGGGAAGAAGGCCTACAACGTATACATCGTTGCTCATTAAATGATAGACATATTGATACAATTTAAGGTATTACACAGATTACATTATTCAAAAACGAAATTAAATAGAATTTATCCTAACATTTCTCCTATTTGTGATAAATGTCAGAACTTGGAAGCTAATTTAACGCATAGTTTTGTAACATGTATAAAACTTAATTATTATTGGACAGAAATCTTTAGCGTTATCTCTGAAGTTCTTAAAATTAAACTGGACCCAGATCCAAAATTAATAATATTAGGAGTTCTGGATTCAAATCTAATATTAACAGTAAACCAAATAAATTTATTGGATTACTGTTTGATAATAGGGAAAAAATTAATATTGAAATTTTGGAAGGGAACATTATCCCCCACAATTAAAATGTGGACAGTGGAAATGTTGGAGACGTTGCATTTGGAAAGAATCAGATTTGTCCTAATGGACAAATACAAACTCTTTGAACAGATATGGTCTCCATATACAAAATATTTGAAGGGGTAGCTGTTCTTGGCACCACAACTCAATGGGTACCCGGCAGGATTAGATGAAAATAATTCTTTTTTTTAAATTTGTATACATGTCTCTATTGATATCGTTATTTGAAATTGTGTT
Organism: Okamejei kenojei; assembly: GCA_035221665.1. Classification (NCBI taxonomy): domain Eukaryota; kingdom Metazoa; phylum Chordata; class Chondrichthyes; order Rajiformes; family Rajidae; genus Okamejei; species Okamejei kenojei. The sequence continues at coordinate 15,485,507 of CM069149.1, read as the reverse complement.
ATTCACTATTAAGATGTATACTATAATCTTTTATATATATATATATATATAATACTTTGTTTTAATTAAATATATATAACAATTTTTTTTTCCTTTTTTTTCTCTCTATATAATCAAAATTATTATTTAATCACTATTCTTATTGATTAAAATCTATTCTTTTATTTTTTCTATTTACTAAAAAATAGAAGTTTATAAGAATTATTCGTAACATTCGTATACTTATTGAAATAAGTTGGTTGTGTATTTGAAAAGTTGTTATACCGTTGTTATGATGGATTACTTCTAATAAAAATATTATAATAGAAAGCAAGTCCATGCGAGATCCATAGTATTCCATTTCTGGTGTTGGATTAGGGCTGTGCATGTCAGTTTAAGAACCTGATGGTTGTGAGAAAAGTAGCTGCTCCTGAGACTTCAGGCTTCTGTATCCCCTGCTCGATGGCAGCAGTGCGAAGAGGCATGGCCTGGAAGATCGAGATCCTTGATGGTAGATGCTGCCTTGTGGCAACAGCTCATAATGATACTTTCTATGGTGGGGAGGACGTGCATGATTAAAGAATCAAGTGTGCAGAAGGGGAGTTCACAGAGATGTGGGAGGACAAATGGATTTGTGTAGATGGTTGTATTGTGGTTGGCATGGACATGTGGGCTGAAGGGCCTGTTTCCATGCTCTGTGATTCTGTAGCAACATACATTTTAGTGGCATCGTCTCCACCTGCTTTCAGAACTTTACCAATTGGGCCTTTCAAAGCATGAAGCATTGGGCATAGTTTGCATGCTCTGTTGGTTCTATAAACTAACTGCATCCAAGATCCTAGAACATGTTAAGGTTCCCCAGATGCATATTTAAAGACCTTCTTGGGTGTTTTGGGCATGGTTCCAAACCGTCTCTTTCAAGTCTTTGAAAATGGATTCAGGTGGGAAATAATGCTCTTAATAAACTTTCCCTTGTAGGTATTTAGTTGAGTAACTAGATGCTATCATTTCCTCCCAACCTTCTAATCATTGATGCACATTATTCAGGCCATAAAGATAGCTAAAAAATCACAATATTATACCATGGGAGGAGGCCATTCAGCTCATCAAGTTTTTGCTAGCTTTTAGTAGATTGATCATTTTAGTCCCATTCACCCACTCTTTTTAGTTTAGAGATACAGCACAGAAAAATGCGCCTCAACCCACCGGGTCCACGACGACCAGTGATCCCCACACATTAACACTATCCTACACCTATTAGGGCCAAATTTTATATTTTCCAAGCCAATTAACCTACAAACCTGTACGTCTTTCGAGTGTGGGAGGAGACAGAAGATCTCAGAGAAAACCCATGCAGGTCACGGGGAGAACATACAAATCCCATACAGACAGCACCTGTAGTCAGGATCGAACCCAGGTCCCCAGCGCTGCATTCGTTGTAAGGCAGCAACTCTACCGCTGCGCCACCGTGACCCCCACAACAATGATTTTCAATCATTGATTCTGTCTGCAGCACCCTTAAAGGCAGCGAGTTTCAGATCATGACTGGCCTTGGCTCAAAAAATTCTTCATATCAGTATCGGACAGAAAATCTGAGATGGTATGTGATAACATTGGGTTTGTTGGGCTCCATTTCAAACTGTAATCATGTTTTTACACTGATGTTTCCCTACCTTTCCTGCATTAGAACAGTTTTAAACAGTTATTTGCCACAACTAGATTTTGTTAGTGCATGCATAATTGTGTTCAGTTTTCCTTCTTTCTTTGCCTTAGAGCTGGCTATTTACCACAGAGCATTCCTCTGGAGGTTATAAAGTACCTTTACAAGGAGAAGGAGTTTCTTCCTTGGCACGCTGCAAGTAACGTACTGCTTTATCTGGACAGGCTGGTGGACCGGAACAAGGAGTACAACATTTTTAAAGTAAGTGTTTAAATTGTAAGATTCATTAAGATTCAAAACAATCACAATGTAGTTGGTACTAATTGGGTAACAGTATGTCTTTGGTCACTAGTGCTGGAATAAAAGCTCTCCATTTGACTCCCTGCTGACAATTGATTCCATTGAAGTCAGGGGGATCAGATCAGTCAGTTTGTTAAGTTTGGTTTACGGGCCTGTCCCACTTGGCGATTTTTTTGGCGACTTCCAGCATCATTGACTGACGTATAATGTCACCAAAAAATACACGATGTGATGACGTATGACGCGGCATGATGGCGTATGACGTGTTTCTTCAAGTGTCGCTACCACTTTTTTGTCGTCGCTGGATTCTGAAATGTTCAAAATCTTTTGGCGACACTGATACGACGCCGGCAAAATCGCCAAGTGGGGCAGGCCCGTTAGAGACACAGTGTGGAACAGGCCCTACGGCCCACCGAGTCTGCGATCCCAGCACACTTACACTATTCTACACACATTAGGGACAATTTGCAATTTTACCAAGCCAATTAGTCCACAAACTTGTACACCTTTGGAGTGTGAGTGGAAACCGGAGATCCTGGAGAAAAACTATGCGCAGGGAGAACGTACATACTCCATACTCAGGATCGAACCCGGGTCTCTGATGCTGTAAAGCAGCAGCTCTACCGCTGTGCCACTGGGGTTTAAGTTTAGGTTTGTTATGTCACAAGTACCAAGGTAGAGTGAAAAGCTTTTTGCATGCTACCCAAACAGATTAGATATATTATACATCAAATGCATTCAAGGCAAACTCAAGTACAATAGATAGAGCAAAGGGGAAGATACAGTGTGCAGAATATAGTTCTCAGCAGTGTAGCACATCAGTTCTATAGACCAACAGTCTTCTAGCATGTCCTTAGTGATCAGGGATGAAATTTTACCTCTCACAGTCTCATTAGCACATGTACTCAAATATGAAGCTACAAAGTGGCATGTGCTGATTAAAATTTGGACTGCACAATGAATTAACTAATTGATGAAAATTAACTTGATACATATGACAATTTGTCTTAGGGTTTTATTGAGATATGGAAAACATAACCACAATTGGCAATTAAAGCTGTTCATCATGATATAATTAGAGAATCTTAAGTACTTAAGTAAAGGTCAGGTGTTGGGGGGGAAATGAGATTTGAGCAGGTGGTTCTACTATGAAAAGTTTCCAATTGCACCCTTTGGACATTTGGGACTTTAGAGTTACAGCACTGCCTGTATCTCTATCAGGTCTTAGGCCCACTGAGTCCGCGCCGACCAGTGATTATCCCGTACACTAACACCGTCCTACACTCTAGGGACCTTTTACAATTTTTACCAAAGCCAATTAACCTACAAACCTGGACGTTTTTGGAGTGTGGGTGGAAACCGGAGCACCCGGGGAAAACCCATGCAGTCACAAACTCCATGCAGACAGCACCCGTAATCAGGATCGAACCTGGGTTTCTGGCGCTGTAAGGCAGCAGCTCTTCCGCTGCGCCACCATTGAATTCTAGATTGATAGCTTTGTCTGTATATAGTCTTAAAATAACAGTTAACTAATGTGATAAAATAAATACGAAACAACAGCATATTGGTAGCTTAATACTATGTGATGAAATACTAACACTATGTGATGAAATAGGATTGATAAAAGTTACCCACCTTCTAACCCTTTTTCTCTCCCTATAGCAATATGTCGTGCAGCAGGTTGCATCAATGTATCTCACCCTGGGATGGCCAGAAGATGCAGCAAACAGTTCTGTTGTTCAAGCATCCTATCAGACTGAGTTAAAAATCATTTACCTTTGTCACATATTATAAAATGTTTATAAATAAATGCATGGGTACAAATTCATCCTCTGTTGTACAAATGAGTAGCATTCCATTGAATTTCTGAACTGGAGATCAAGTTGCTTATGTCACCACATTTTGTATAGAAACATAGAAAAATAGGTACTGGAGTAGTCCATTCGGCTCTTCGAGCCAGCATCGCCATTCAATATGATCATGGCTGATCATCTAAAATCAGTATCCCGTTATGGCTTTTCTCTCTAAGAGAGCTAAATCTCTCTTGAAAACATCAACAATTAATATATTTAACAGATGATGAGTTTCTAGCCCTAGTTTTTTAATTGCTTTGCAATGGATGTGAGCTTTTGGTGCCAATTGAATACTGATACAGCGGTCAACCATTGTTCAATGCTGTTGATGGCAAATTATTTATCAGGGTCACCGTTGAATCATCATTGTTCAACATCTGAGGATTTTGGATTATTAGTGGTTGAGTTGACATGTGAAGGTAAATTACATGATTGATATTTGATGTGTTGAATGTTTGTTAGTGATCACAGAACATAGAACATGGGTGAGTACAGCACAGCACGTTTTTGGAGTGTGGAAGGAAACCGGAGATCCCGGAGAAAACTCACGCAGGTTACTGAGACAACGTACAAACTCCATACAGAGAGCACCCGTAGTCTGTATCAAACCCGGGTCCCTGGCTTTCTAAGGCAGCGACTCTACACCACTGCGCCTCCGTGCAGCCCTACATGTACTGTGCAATTCCACCCACCTCATGGAATATCAAAAGTGTAGTTGATATCCAAATGCTATTTAGAGTGTTAACCAAAAGCAAATTTCCACCGCTAAAGATTTGGGGGTCTTTATATGCTACCTGATTGAATTAAACCAGAGGACTGCTTACATTATTAACTTGCAACATCTTCTGCACTGTAGGGGAATAACAATTCTGCAGAAGTGACATTAGGTTTTGCTTTTGCTCATCTTGTATCATTGAATGTGTAATATAAAGCGATTCATTATGGGGAAATACTCCTTTCTGCATCAGTGTGCAACTTGGGGAAAGGGAGTAAATAAGATGGATGATACATTCATATAGTTTTAAGCATCCTACTGATTTGCCGAGGTTCTGACTGCCAGCACTTGCAATAATAACATTGTTTGAACGTGGTTTTCAGTAGAAGTTGCCATCTCCATGGGCAAAGCAGTTCTCCCGTATATGAAACTTCAAGATCAGTTTGTAACGTGAGGTTCAGGTGTCATTTGGCATCACGTTTCAAATCATCAGTACTTTGCAACGGGTAGAAATCATTTTCACTCACTGTTTTCTTTTCAAACAGGGAACTGCGTCGAAAAGTTCTTCTCTTGTCTTGTAAATTTGGAATTGTCCACTGTCATACCAAGGCTACACTACTTCTTTCAAAATGGATGGAAACTGGTCAAAACAGGTATATATGTTTTAAAGATAAGATTAGAATTGTGTAGGATGGATTTTCACTCCTCAGGAGACCTATATGTTATGTCTGGAAACTATAAGTAGTGGCTCGGTGAATGTCAAGCAGCAGATGTTCTCTTGTAAGTTTAATCAGAAAAATAACCTCTTGGGCTAAAAATTCTAACATGCAATTGAAGAATGCTACATATGTGAATGTTATCTAAAGTCCAGCGGTGTGCACGCTATTGTGTAGGGAGGAACTGCAGATGCTGGTTGATACCGAAGACAGACACAAAAATCTGGAGTTACTCAATGGGTCAGGCAGCATCTCTGGAGATAAGGAATAGGTGACATTTCGGGTCGAGACGTTTTGGTCTGAAGAAGGGTCTCGATCTGAAATGTCACCTATTCCTTTTCTCCAGAGTTGCTGCCTGGCCCGCTGAGTTACTCCAGCACTTTGTATCTGTCTTTGGTGTGCATGCTATCCACGTATATGATGATATATGCTTGGAAACTACTGAGCAAACACAGTGACAATGAATGACATGCAAACATGCCTTCTTCATGCCTCATGAAAAGATTCTTGTGTTCACTTGAGGTTTGTGAATGGCATTCACATTAAAGCAGACTTTAATGGAATCTGCTGCACTGGAGTCTAAAGATCAATCAGCCAGTTGTATTCATAGTGATTAACATGGCCCTGATGGTCAGTCTAACAAACCACCATCTAGCTCCGTTTTATCACCCGTTCGCCCTTGTGGCTGACACCACTGCCCTTCCAACAACCTATTCTTTTCTATGTTTCCTCCCCGGGCAAGTATATTCAACACAACCTCCATTCCTGACCTTTGATTCTCTCAACTATAATGGTTCTGAATTCTGATGCCACCATGGTCAGAGCTCTCTGCCCCTCTTTCATTTTCCATCTACCACCTTCCCCCAATCCCACTGATCTACAACATACCTGATTCCCTATACCACCTCTCCAGTGGGATTAGCAGTACCTGTAGTCTCCGTGCATCCAGTGGGGTCAGTGCATTTACAGTATGTGTCCTGATTTTTAAACCTTGAGGACAATTACATTTTACTTTCAGGGTCCCTTTGCATAAATTAGCACTGCCCCTGTGCAGCTTTGCTTGAATGCACCTTTTCAAGCTCTGTTGAATTGCTTACTGCCCATGTTTAGTACGGCATCCTATTCTGCACCCAGGGCCAGTGTTTTGCTTTTTTGATTACCCTGCTGTTATGCAGGCAGAGATGAGTTGTTCTTTCAGTGCACTGTGTTTGTGACTTCTAATGTACGTTTGTTATCTAATGTACGTTACGTTACTGAGAAGTAATTATATCAAAATGCGGTATCTGATGGATGGGGAATAAACATATTCCTTTGACACAAACTCTTTGTTTAATGTTGAAAGATGTCAACTGCACCAGACCAAACTTGGTGCCTTGATCTGATCGTTAACTAAAAATGCCACAAGGAAAGAAAATATTCAACGTTGAAAGCTTGGTAAATGTTGATCATGCACTGCACACTCCATTTAAAACTCACATCTGACAAATAGTTACTCGAATAGTTCAAAAGTATGGCAAATAGCATTGCACATCAGTTTCAAAGCCAGCGTTTTTAGTAGGTGTAATCTGATGATCAAATAAAATCGAAAATTGCAAAGTGCTGGAGCAACTGAGCGGGTCAGGCAGCTTCTGTGGAGGGAATGGACAGGTGATGTTTCAGGTCTTCAGACTGAATGTACCCGTCAGCTTGTCCCTCCCTCACCACTCAGGTCATGTCCCGACCCGAAATATAGATACAAGGAAATGCAGATGCTGGTTTACAAAAACATACAAAGTGCTGCAGTAACTCATCGGGTCTCTGGCAGCATCTCTGGAGAACATGGATAGGGGACATTTGGGGTCGGGACCCTTCTTCTGACTGATTGAACCCCTCAGCTTGTTCCATCCCCACTACTCTTCCAGCTTTCTTCCCCCACTTCTACAATTGGTCTGATGAAGGGCCTCAACCTGAAATGCTGTCTATTCATATTCTCTAGTGAAGCTGCCTGACCCGCTGAGTTACTCCAACACCTTTTTATCCCAACCCAACATGTTGCCTATCCATTCCCACCTGGAATGCCTGATCCCTGGACATTGTGTTTTGCTCAAGGCTCCAGCAACTGCAGTTCCTTGTGTCTCTAAATAGAAAAATGCATTTGGTTAAAGTAATTGAACCACTGCAAAAGTTGTGTTACTATTGAAGATATGATTACCATGCAGAGTAAATTAATAAATACAGTATTTGGTTAGTACAATTTACAAAAGCATTGATATTCATTGCAAATATTTTTTCCTAGCAATCATCGTTTCTTAAATATGGTGTGCAGTGTGAAGGGAGGGGATTTTCTTGATGAATTCCACAATGCAAACTCCCTGCACACTGTGCCAACAGTGCTGACATTTTTGACGAAGACTCCAATTTGCACAGAGAAGTATTTCCAAAAATGATTTAACACCAGTACATCAACCTTCTCTGTTATGGTGTACATGAATAACGTAATGCACCACGAGCGAGATTTGCTTTCTAGCCGTGATAATTAGAAATTCAGATGAACACTGCAGGCAAAGTTACCGCCACTGAAAGAAATGACTGTGTGAGTCCTGTGTTCCTCTACTTCTATTCAGGTGGACGTTTCTCTGCTGACACAGTGGATGGGCAATAATATAACTCTGTTGTATATTTAGAAATCAACTTTGTCACTGACTGACCCGTTAAATCTGAAAGAGCTACACTGTAAAATGTACTAGCTGTTCATGCCTGTTTTTCAGTTGTATTTATGTTAGTTTTTTTGACATCTGTTTCTTTTGGGAGCTATTTATTTTTCAGTAAGTCTTTATTCTCCCCGACAGATTTGGATACATAAAAGCATTCAGTCATAATGGTGCGGTAGGATGTTTTCAGGCGGACTTTGGAGTTGTTTAAAATAGAAATAGATTTAAAAAAATCAAGCACCAGGAAAGCAGCATGCATCATGAAGCAACAGCATGCATCATGGTTTGCTATCATGCTGCATGCTATATACCTCAGATTCAGGTCCCACTCTAGGGACTTGAGTACAAATATCTGTGGCGATAGTACTACTGACAGACTGTTATGCTGTCAACAGTACTTTTTCAGTAAGATGCTAAACCAAGTTTACTGGCCTGCATCAGGTGGACATGAGTGACCACACAGAAGAGAAATTAAGGCATTTTGGCTCAGTCTGAAGAAGGGTCTCAACCGAAACGTCGCTCATTCCTTCTATCCAGAGATGCTGCCTGTCCCGCTGTTGAATATTCCAGCATTTTGTGTCTGTCTTTGGCTGATATATATCTCATCACCATTGCTAAGCACAGATTATTTAGCACTGATGTGTGTGGGAGTTTGCTGTGCATGATTTGGCTGTCATATTTTTACAATTCATTTATTGGCACACATTTGAGGTACTGCATTGAATAGAGAACATAGAACAGTTCTTCACAGGTACAGGCCCTTCTAAGCACGATGTCTTTGTCGACAATGATGCAGAGTTGTTGAATTGTCAAATTGTTGTCAAATTCAGTTGTCAAATGGATCGACAATTTGATTAGTATGGGTGCAAGGGTTAGGAGGGGGAGATAGATCAGCCATGAATGAATGGTGGAGTAGACTCGATGGGCCGAATGGCTTAATTCTACTCCTATAACTTATGACCTTATGATTTCAATTCAAACAAATCCCATCGGCCCGCACATGATCTTTACCCCTCAGCTCCCTGCATGTTCTTCATACCGGTCTGTACGCCTCTTGAATGTTGCTATCTACCACCTCCCCTCAGTGTCCATTCTAGGCAGCGACCACTAAATGTGCAAAAAAAAAAAACCTTGGAAATGTTCTTTAAAATTACCCGCTCTCACCTTAAAGCTGTGCCCTCTAACATTTAACATTTCCATCCATCGAAAAAGACGCGTGTCTCTCGACATTAACCATGCCTCTCATAATTTTGTATACTTAGTTGTCCCTAAAACTTTGAAGCTCCAGAGAAAACAAGCCAAGTTTATCCAACCTTTCCTTATAATTAATACTCTCTAATCCAGGCAACATCCCGCTGAACCTCTTCTCTGCGGCTTCTACACCTTTCCTGCAAAGCAGCGAGCAGAACTGGACACAATACTCCAAGCGTAGCTGAAACAAAGATGCAATATGACTTCCTGTCTCTTATACTTAAAGCCCAAGTGATGAAGACAAATGTGTCATATGCCTTCTTTATCACCCTATCTACTTGTGCTGTCACTTTCAGGGAGCTATGGACTTACACTCCAAGATTCTTATGTATGTCAATGTAATTGACTGTAATTGTTCCTCTTTGACCCGCCAAAGTGCTACACCTTAACTAAACTCCACCTGTCATTTCTCCACTCGTATTTCCATGTGATCTATATACAGCTATATTATTTGACAATTTTCCTGAATACCCATTGCTTCGTTAATTTTTGTGCCATCTACAAAACTCATATAGCCACCCACCTACATTTTCATCCAAAATATTTATATATATCAGAATCAACATAGGTCTCAGGGCCCCGTGGAGCACAGCTGGTCACGCATCTCTAGTCAGCATAACACCCACTCTACCTTTACATTCTAGCTTCTAGAACGAAACAATTTGTATCCAATTTACCAATTCACCATGCATCCCATGTGATTTGATCTTCTGGATTAGTCTACCATGAGAGACCTAGTTGAAAGTCCATGCATACAACATCCACTGTCCTCATCCTCATCTCAAAATCTTTGAAAATTAAATGGCAATGCCAAGAGTTGGGGGCAAAGTAGGGAATATATCTGTGCTTAGCAAATCACCAATAACAGCAAAATCAGGCTTCTCGGTAAACAGAATTTATTAAAAAAGTGACAGCATTTTATCCCAATAAAAGCAAGGAACTCTCTCACATTGTGAAGGATAATTGCATACAAATGATATTGATCAAGTTAATCTCAGTCACTTATGGCAGTGTGGTGAATAATTGACAGAAGAGTTACACAGCTACTTACACTCTGCCGATGCATAATGCTGTCTCGAGAGAGCATTGACCAAATTATAGTCACAGATAAAAGGGATTACCGACCGCGGTTTTTAACCCAGTTCTAAAATCAGGTTTGGATTATTAATGGACTAGATCTTAATGCCAGGAACACTTTGGATGTGATGCATTGCATTGTAACACTGTACATTGATATGTTTCAGAATACCACCAAATGTTAGAGACATTGTTTACTGCGCTGGGATTTCACTCATGGATGACAATGTGTGGGAATTCATATGGAGCAAGTACCAATCCTCCACTGTTGTTCTGGAGAGCAAGATCCTACTGGAGTCCCTGGCCTGCAGCAAAAACCCCATTTTGTTGAGCAGGTTAATTAGTTATTAAAGTGCATCACAGTGTAAAGTCCTTTATTTTGTTCACAAAATGATATTATTTAATGGACTAATATATATATTTTATCTTGAAGGCTTCTTAACTTATCACTAAGTTCCCAATTGGTACCTGATCAGAATGTCATAGATGTTATAATACATGTGGCTAAGTATTCAAACGGTCGAGATTTGGCCTGGAAATTTTTCCAGGAAAAATGGTCCACATTTAATTCAAGGTAAACAATTTTGAACTATTCAATGGAATCATTCGTTAGTATAAGATAAAATTATTTTCTTTTTGAAATGTGGTCCACATTAAAATGCATGGATTAGACACAAAATATGTTATGCATTACATTTTATAATTTTCACAGGTTTGGAGAAGCTTTGTTTATTATCTCCAGGCTCATCAAAGGTGTGACAGAGTTTCTGAGTACAGAAGTTGAATTTAATGAGGTAAATGTTTTAAGCGCACATTATGATTTCCCCTTTATATATGCTTTAAGCTGGTACTAGTGAGAAAACCTAATGCCCAGCGGAGAATGCGAACTGTGCCACATAATTGCAGCTGTATGATCTACTCATAGAGTCACAGTCATACAGTGTCTAAAGAGGCCATTCGGCACAATTTGCCTACACGTGCCAACATATCACATTTACACATCCCACCTGCCTGCGTTTAGCCCATATCCTTCCAAACCAGTCCTATCAATATACCCGTTGAAAGGTTTCTTAAATGTTGCAACAGTACATGCCTCAACCACCTCCTCCAGCAGCTTGTTCTGTACACCCAGCACCTGTGTGAAAAAGATTTAATAGATTCCTATTAAATCCTTTCCCCTTCACCTTATTCTAATGTCCTCTGTTTCTCGATTCCCCTACTGTGGGCCAGGGGCTCTGTGCAACTGCCCGATCTATTCTTCTCATTATTTTGTACACAAGATCAAACTCTGCTCCTTCAACTTGGCTGGAAGCAGCACACAATTGCAGCACTATTATGTAGCACATTTGGTTCTACCATCTTAGAATTAATCTCCAGGCACATTGTTTAATAAATTTTTACCGGGTTAAGTCATATCAGTTCATTTCTCCCCACTATTATTGGTAATAAATTAAGTGCATGCTGAGTGTCTTAGAGTAACTAATGCAACAAAAAATGCTGGAGGAGATATCTCTGAACAAAGAATGTGAGGTTCAAATTCATTTTAGCCCATTTTACGAATGTATATCATTCTTTACATTATGAAAATAAATATTGATGTAACTCAGTGAGAGATCAAGATGCTGGTGTCTTTGGGAATGGTCTGAAGGTAAACCTCAAGCAAGGGAAGTGGAGTAGTAATGGGAGCTGTAGTTAGGGTATGATATAGATGGAAGAATGTTTTTTGGTCCACTGTAGCAATATTAGAATTTTTTAAATAACTTTAGCACTTACTAGGGGATCCTTAGCTGAGCAAGAGAAGCACCTTCCCTATTCGTTTCTGCCAATTTTCATTAACCTGTTGCTCAGACCCTCCACTATCTTCTCTCCTCTCCCAGGTCATTGCCATGGTTCCTCCTGGGGTGCGTTCACCCCCATGGCCTCTGTATTCAGGGGTTTGGCTGCTTCCATTTCTATTATCAAAAGCAGGAAGTCATCCTTGATCTCCAGCAACTCACTCTACCTCTCCATAGTACTTTCTGTGCAACCACAGGAGGGGACCTTTTGTTTTTTGTTTCAATGAGCTAATCTCTGTCACCCATCAAAGAGACAAAGTGCTGGAGTAACTCAGTGGGTCAGGCAGCATCTCAAGATAACGTGGATAAGTGACATTTTGAGTGGGGACCTTTCTTCAGACCATCCCAACCCAAAATGTCACTTATCCATGCTTTCCTGAGATGTTGCCTGATTTGATGAGCTCCTCCAGCATTTTGTCTTCTTTTGTGAACAAGCATCTGCAGTTCCTGCAGATCTACTGCATCCGCTGTTCCAGGTGTCAACTTCTCTACATCGGCGAGACCAAGCGCAGGCTCGTCGATCGTTTCGCTGAACACCTCCGCTCAGGCCGTCTTAACCAAGCTGATCTCCTGGTGGCCCAGCACTTCAATTCTCCCTCCCATTTCCAATCTGATCTTTCTGTCCTGGGCCTCCTCCGTTGTCAGAGTGAGGCCCAGCGCAAATTGGAGGAAAAGCACCTCATATTTCGCTCGGGTAGTTTACACCCCAGCGGTATAAACATTGACTTCTCTAACTTCAGGTATCCCTTGTTTTCTCTCTCCTTCCCCTCCCCCTTCCCAGTCCTCCCACTAGTCCCACTGCCTCCGCCCACTTTCTTTCTTTGTCCTACCCCCTCCCCTGATATCAGTCTGAAGAAGGGTCTTGACCCGAAACGTCACCAATTCCTTCTCTCCATAGATGCTGCCTCACCTGCTGAGTTTCTCCAGCATTTTGTGTCTTCCTTCTTTCTACATCTCCCTCTCAACCACCCATAGACTTAAACATCTCTTCCATGTTAAACAACATGTGTTTGTACTTCTGTCCATTTACACTGTTTCATAATGTGGTCAAATCAAGAGGAGAGACCATTACAAATTGGGTGACTACTTTGCAGAGCACGAGTGTACAGTCTGCAAGTGTAACCATGTGCTTCTGGTCATCTATCACAATATGTATCCAGTCTCATCCACTCTCACCTCTCAGTCTATTGCTTCCAATGTTGTTGCAATGGGGTGGCACCTCATTTCCAGAACACACACATGACAGTCTCCTGGAATCAACATTGAATTCAGCAATTTTAGATAAATATTTTACACTTCCCATTTATGCCATCTCCAGATCTTCCTTCTTTCCTTCTGCATTCTTCCTTTCCTTTTTTTTAAATTCAAGGCCATTAATCTGCAACACAAAGTCTTGTTTCCCTTTATGTAGATGCCACGTGACCTGCTAAATGTTTCCAGATACTCTGTTTTACTTTCAGACTTTCAGCAAATGCAGAATGTTATTTTTATATCATTTGTTGTTTTCAGTATCAAATAGAGGAAGGCTGGTCTACATGTAACAATGTGTCAAAGTCAAAGTCAAATTTATTCGTCACATGCACCCGAAGGTGCAGTGAAATGAATTTGCCAGCAGCGGTACAAATAAAAAACAACACACAATACACAATAACATTTAACACAAACATCCGCCACAGCATTCTTCACTGTGGTGGAAGGCACAAATTTCAATTAGGCCTCCTCCTTGTTCACCCGTGGTCAGGGCCATGAACCCTCCGTAGTCGCCGCTACAGACAGCCCGATGTACAGCTCTCTCGTCGGGATGATGGTCAGGTGTCAGGTGGTGACCTGTTCAATAAATAAATAAATACTGATTTCTCCAACTCCAAGAATCCTCTGCATTCCCTCTCTCTCCATCTCTCCCCCATCCAAGATGTACCAGTTTCAGAGTCGTCTTGTTGAGTCATTGTTGTACTCCATCTCTCCCAGCACACAGTTAACATTGGCCTGTTTCCTTTATCATTGTAACTTTTTTTGAATATCTTTGAATATCCCTCTACATCACCACCTATATCTTTTGTTTCCCTTTCGCCTAAGTCTCAGTCTGAAGAAGGGTCTCGACCCGAAACGTCACCTACTACTTTTCTCCAGAGATGCTGCCTGTCCCGCTGAGTTACTCCAGTTTTTGTGTCTATCTTCTAGAACATCACAGCTCGGGAACAGGCCATTCGGTCCACAATGTCTGTGCCAATCATGATACGTTAAACTAATCCCATATCCCTGCACATGATCCCTCTCCCTCCATTCACTGCCTATCTGAGACCCAATGGTTTCTTATTACAATTGATTTTTTTTTCTGTTGAATTGTTTCTTTTTTTCTTCTATTTTACGTTCCTGTGCAAACTGATTACAATTCTTCCACTTTGCCAAGACACTGGTTAAAAATATAAAACAAAATCTGTCTCTGCAAGCTTGTTCCAGCATGAAACAGATGGAGTTCACTAAGTGAACTGTACCATCTCAGGCGGTCTGCCAGTCTATCTTCGGTTTAAACCAGCATCTGCAGTTCCTTCCAACGCATCTTTTTAACCACTCTCCTTTCACCAGTCAATAGAAAATAACTGTTCCTGGGAAATATATTTTGTGTTCCTCTTGGTTCAACAAGAAATACAGTACTCTATCGTTGGAGTATATTACACCCTCCAGGAGAATGGTTGTCCCATCCTGACCCGAATGAACGTGGCTAACTCCATAACCAACAAGCACATGCCCACAGTTTACCACTACATTCAAATGTCATCTGAACCCACTTTGAGATTCCTGGCACAAGCATCAGATATTCAGTTTGTTACTCCAAATAACTTGCCCGGTGCTCAACACACCCCATCACACCTGTACACTTTATGGAGCATCATATTACAGCTGGGTATAGTTCCAACTACATTGATAGATATTGAACAAATGTATGAAGGATCGGGTTTTGTTTATCTGATATGTTGAAAGACATGAAAGTCAATATTTATCCTGTACTGTATGTACAACAAACTTTGCTTCTCATGTGTATGGAATTAAACTTCAGAATGCACATACTTTAATATATTGGGTGTATAGCCTGTAAAAGAGAGGGCAGGTTTGTAGTGTGTCAAGCTGGGCTTGTTTACCGTTGCAAGATTTTTCCGATTCCAATTAACCTGCTTCCCAATTTGCAGCTGAAGAGCTTCGTAAAGAACCTCAGAAAGGGAGAAGATGCCTCCTTCACACAAGCCATTGAAATAGTGGAATCAAATGTTCGATGGCATGACCAGTTAGAAGATGAGCTGTTCCAGTGGCTCAGGAACTCGCTGAGGAGCTAATTTGTAACACGTCTAAATATTTATAGCATGAAGTACTTTGATGCATTTGTACTATCTAAAATTCCTCGACTTTTGTGACAAAGGTGGGGGGGAGGGGGGGTGGGGTTGGGGGGGGGGGGAGGTAAGACTGTTACAGATTTTCCACTGATGAATTTTATCTGCGGATTAGAACTTTCCTTACGGTGAGAGAAGATTAAGGAAGGCTGCATTAAAAATTAGTCACGGCTTCATGGGACAGAGAATGCTTTTACAGCTGGTGCATGTTATTATCGGTTAGTAGAGAAAGCTACAGTATGAATGGAGATGTAATGCGTGCATGGTTGTTTTATCCCCACTGTATTCAGCATGCTAAGTTTCAACATTTTCCATTTTGTGTTCTTGCAATGTTCTTGTACTGAAACATAGTTACATTATGCAAATATTTTAAAGCACAATTACTTTTAAAGACAATCGGCATTTGGGAAACTTGATGATGTGATCAATTAATGCACCCTATAGAAATACTTAACACCCTTATAATTGGAAGTCGAGTCAAACACAGTTTTTAAACACAGACTGTGGTAGAAATTGAGAAGCATTTTACTGAATGCAGGCAAAAATAAAAATAAAAATCTAGCTAATTTCACGTTATTAATATTTAGGATTTTCTAAATGAAAACCTATAGTATATGTATTTTAAACAGAAAACTATGGACTTTTAACTCTAATAAAATTTTGTACAGTAACCTACCTTTCATTGCTGTCTCAATCTTTTTAAACCACAATTCAATGTGATGTTTTAGTTTTCCATGTAGTATATGACTAGCTTAAGAATATCTCCAAGTTCATAATTACCTGTGTGGGATATCACAGAGCAAATTCTAGCCCAGCTTAGTTATGTTCTTGTTCTTGTGTAGAGTTACAAACTGTCCGCCACATATATGTGATGGTGGCAAGGGACAAGAAGGAAGCAAAGACCTATAGATGCTGGCGATCTGGAGTGAAATATCACTAAACATCAACAAAGGGAGAACACCACAACCCTGGGTCACCTCCCTGACTCTATTTGTAGCAGGTTGCACCCTGGTTGAAATCATTTACTCCCGAACAATGGCTGTAAAATGTAAGCATTGCTAACACATGTATTTGCAGGGTCGGCTCACTCATGTCCTCCCCTTCCACCGACATTCTTTCCTCTAGCTTCACAATTTGCAAATTCAATCCTTTTGTCTCATTCCTTCTGTCTTGTAATTTCTGGCCTTTGTTCACCATCTGACTATCAAATGTCCCCTCACCTGTATCAACATATTATCTGTCAGGCTTTGTCCTGCCTCTCCTCTCTGCAGCTTTCCCCCCTCCTCAACCAGTCTGAAAAAGGATCCTAAGCTGAAAAGTCACTGATCCATGCTCTCCAGAATGCTGCCTGACCCGTTGAGTTACTCCAGCACTTTGTGTCTTTTTTGTAAACCAGCACCTGCAATTCCTCGTATCTATTCCTAGGTCCTGTGCATGTGTTTATCATTGAATTGATTATACTGTATTTAGGCAACCAGCTTCACTCAAGAAGCTAAGAGTTCTCTTAAAAGTATTTTACTACATATTTGGTCTCCGGGTGTGGATTTTCTGGCAGTGCTATAGTTGTTGTCCATTGTGAATTGGCCTTGTTTAGTCAGAGGCAACTATATTGGTTGGGTATGGAGTCACAGACTCTAGGCCAGGCCAGGTAAACTTTGGAGGATTTACCTTCCTGAGTAAATCAGGTGGATTTCTATAACAATTCCAGTAATTTCATGCTTCCCAATGAGCATATTGTTCTTAAAGCTTATTTAAATTAAATTATCTCGGCACCATCCTGGGATTTGAGCTTTGGTTTCTGATTCAATTTCAGCAGTGGTCCTGTACTCGCTGGAGTTTAGAAGAACGAGGGGGGACCTCAGTCAAAGGCTTGGATAGCGTGGATGTGGAGAGGATGTTTCCACTAGTGGGAGAGTCTAGGACAAGAGGTCATAGCCTCAGAATTAAAGGACGTTCTTTTAGGAAGGAGATGAGGAGAAATTTATTTAGTCAGAGGGTGGTGAATCTATGGAATACTTTGCCACAGAAGGCTGTGGAGGCCGTCAGTGGATATTTCTAAGGCAGAGATAGATAGATTCTTGATTAGTATGGGTGTCAGAGGTTATGGGGAGAAGGCAGGATGGGGTTATGCAGGAGAGGTAATCAGTCATTATTGAATGGCGTAGTACACTTGATGGGCCAAACGGCTTAATTCTATTCCTATTCCTTATGACCTTATGATTAATGGCCCAAATCTCTGGCCATCAGTCTACGAAGGAAGCCACTGTGTTACCTTATCCACTCACTACAACCATAAAGCCCCCCCACTTTGGCTCGTTACCTGTTGCAGCTTCCCTGGAACAGATAACATGCCAGGTCTCTCCCCACCATTGCCGGTGAAGAAAATGGCCAGATGCTCTGCATTGTCAAAGTGGATGCACCAGGTCTTAGATCTTAGAATAAAACTTGACATGACTTGACTTGATCAGGACAAGGATAAAGGTTTAAGATTATTCAAAGTAGCCTCAGCAGCCATGGGACTTTTAATTATCTATGTAATGCGGAGTCTGGACCTTTAAAAGAGACAGACCAACTTATATCCTTAACAGTTGAGGTTAGGACTGAATAAATATTGGACCAGATATTGGACCACTTTGACTGAATTAGCTAGCATACTTAGCAGCAAAGCAATATTGTTTAATTAGATGTGTCTTCTGGCAGCAGGGAGCTGGAGAAAATAAGCTGCATTTCATTTATAGCTATTGACATTATTCCAGCTCTACTCGCGGATTTGAATGTGAGAAGATAACATAATTAAACACCTGATGATTTAGCATGGAGTGGGAGTCATGTCACTTTAGTTTGCTTCTTTGCTTAAAGTAATTCTTTCTTGAGCCAAAGTAATATATTTCAATTTTTCAATATACTGAACAATCTGTCTTTTCCTGTGTTTAATTTACTGATGTACACAATAAATAAATTAACTATTGTAATTCAAAGAAGCGCAGATATTGGAAATTGTAAATAAAAAGCAAAAATGCTGAAAATGCCTAATATTTGTAGATAAAGAAACAAAATTAAAATTCCTTGTCCGTTTCTCACTCCATAGATGCTGTTCGACCCTGTTCAGTATTTCTGCAAATTTGTCACCATGAACCTCAGACTAAAGTTAACTTCAGCAGCTTTCTTCACATAACTCTTCTGCCGTTCGGCAGTCATAGAGGGTAGACACAAAATGCTGGAGTAACTCAGCAGGTGAGGCAGCATCTATGGAGAGAAGGAATGGGTGGCGTAACGGGTCGAGACCCTTCTTCACCCGAATTGTCACCCATTCCTTCTCTCCATAGATGCTGCCTCACCCGCTGAGTTACTCCAGCATTTTGTGTCTACCTTCGATTTTATCCCGCAACTGCAGTTCTTTCTCACACATAGTCATACAGCATGGAAACAAGCCCTTCAGCACAACTTGCCCATGCCGACCAACATGCCCCATTTACACTAGTCCCACCTCCCTGTGTTTGGCCCATATCCCCCCCAAACCTATCCTATGCATGTACCTGTCTAAATGCATCTTAAATGTGATAGTCCCAGCCACAACTACTTCCTCAGTCAGCTCATTCAGTGCACCCATCACCCTTTGTGTAAAAAAGGTTTCTATTAAATCTTTCCACCCTCACCTTAAACCTGTGTCTTCTGGTTCTCGATTCCCCTACTCTAGGCAAAAGACTATGTTTACCCAATCTATTCCTCTCATGATTTTGTTCACTTCTATAAGATCACCCCTGATCCTCCTGCGCTCCAAAGAGTAAAGTCCTAGCCTGCTCAACCTCTCCCTATAGATGAAGCCTGAGTCCTGGCAACATCCTAGTATATCTTCTCTGTACTCTTTCCAGCTTGACACCATCTTTCATATAACGTGGTGACTAAAACGGAACACAAAACTCTAAATGTGGCCTCACCAATGTATATAACTGCAGCATGACCTCCCAACTTCTATATTCAGTAAGAGTACTGATGAAGGCCAATATGCCAAAACCTTTTTTGACCACCCTATCTACCTGTGTGACCATCCCATCTACCAGTAGTTAATGGCTTCTCATCAAAAACAACATTTTCTGCCATAAATTAAAATTTTGATTGATACCACACAAGAAATGTCATTAAACTCGAAATAATGCAGGGAGGCTTTACGAGGATGTTGCCAGGACTTGAAGGCCTGGCCTAAGGGGAGAGGTTGGGCAGGCTAGGTCATTATTCCTTGGAATGCAGGAATAGAGGTGTTTAAAATCATGATTGGAAAATATAGGGTGTGTGCACAGAGTCATTTCCCAGGGTTGGGGTATCAAAAACCAGAGGACGTATGTTGAAGGTGAGAGCGGCAAGATTGAATGCAAACACGAGGGCCGACTTTTTCACTGAGAGACTGGTGGGTACATGGAATGAGCGACAAGAGGAGGGTGAGGGCAATAGTTGAGGCAGGTACTGTAAATGCATTTAAAATTCACTTGGACAGGTACATCGTTAGGAAAGGTTTAGAGGGATATGGGCCAAATGGGACTAAGGTAGACGGGGCACAATTGGTCGGCATGGACGAGAAGGGCAGAAGGGCCTGTTTCTGTGCTGTACGACTGTGATTCCAAGCAATGCAATCAGAGCACAGGTTAATTAATAAGACTATTTAAGTCTTACCAAACGTTGTAATGGTGTTTGGTGAGTTCTTGGCATAAGAAGCTGAGTTAGCATATCTATCTTCATCTGTAATGTCTCAGTTGGCATTATGAAGTGAAATGGATTTTAATCACTTACAAGTGCACAAATACAACTGACTACCAATTGTCTTATGAGAATGCTGAGTCTTGTGTAGCCTTCGGACTCGCCCTATAGGAAAATCAATGGAAAATCTTGCATCTTGAAAAGCTTTTCACTGTATCTCAGTACAGGTAACACTAAACTAAACAAATCTAATCTAAACTAAACCAAATCTGTGTGTTGATATCAACTGAAAGGAACATCAGGTGAGGTCTATAACAGAAGCATGTTTTGTATCCAACAAATGTGAGGGTCGCTATTTAAAGGTTAGAATAGGGAAATAAGAATTTTCGATGGAATTTCAGTGTAAATGTCCTGTCGCTGTACATGGGCTCATACATCACAGAGACAGGCCCTTTGGCCCACTGAATCTGTGCTGACTGTCAAGCACCCATTTACTCTAATCTTATTTTATTATCCATACATGCCCATGAACTCCTCCCCAGTGGGGTGACTTAAGGGGCTGTCCCACTGCGGCGACCTAATCCGCGAGTTAAGGAAAGTGTCTTCGACCTTCAAGCTCGAGGGCACTCGCCTGGAAAACCTCGAGCTGGATCGACCGTCCGCGTTGAAACTGCGAGCTGGATCCACCGACCAGACACACACATGCACGCACACGCACACACACATCGCAAACGCGGGGGCCAGGGAAAGCGGGGGAGCGGTGTCTGAAATTCACACCCGCGATGAAGAGGAAGGTAAACGGCTGTTACAGTGTACGGTAAGTCCTTTAGAGAGCGCTGAAGTAGGGGAGAAGGGGGGGAGACACGTTAAAGAAGTATAATAAAGTTTAGCGGGCATTTTACCTACCGGTCGGTTTTCCTTGGTCCTGAAACTCCAATGAGCCAATCAAAATGCCCAATCAGTGAAGGAGATTGCCAATGGCTGCTCTCGACTGCCTGTATCTAAATAGCGACCCCACTCCACTGTACTATGAGTCAAAAAGAACCATGCCAACCAAATTTTACTTCGGAGTCACGTGAGTGACTACGTGAAGAACCCGCCTCACGCTGGCAACGGCATGACGTCAACGCTGACGGCGCAAGGAGGTGCTGCAGTAAGGAGCAGCTCCTCGGCAGCGGTCGGAACGGCCCGCAGGTAAGTGCAGTTAGACCGGGGCGTTTTTTAGGACGCTGGGTGGCTCCAGCAAACGAAACCAAAAGTAAAATTTAGAGCCACGTTAACGTGCTGATTGAGCACTGATTACTAAAGAAAAATGGAGAAATCGGGAAAGAAGTTTTCGCGGGTAAAAAGATGCTCCCGGGTGAAAGTAAAAATACGGGACGCGAAGTTAGTGCGGACCCGGATCCGATACCGTTGGCCGCTGATGTACCCGATAGTGAGTTTCCAGATTCTCCAGAAATAATAACCACGGAGGAAAATGTTCCTAAAAAATGCAAAAAGAAATCTGAGAGGCCCGTGGTTTCTGATGACTCTGATACTGAAAGACCTCCAGACAATAAAACTATGTGGCTAAAAATGGAGCATATGGAGAAAGTTCTCCAAACAATAATGAGACAAGGGTCACAGTACCCAGATGAATCCCAAAAAATCCCTGAGGGGTTTGAATATGATGAATATGGCTGTGGGCCAAGTTGGGAATATGATACTCCGGACCCAGGATTTGGGCTGGAAGAAGTCTCATGGGATGATATCCCAATTGATTTAGGGCTGCAGAAGGCAGACCCTGCTGGTGGCTATATGGCTTTTGAAAGCACACCACAAAGTAAAAAGAAAAGGCCTAATGTGCCTGGGATAGCACAAGATTTTGCTATACCTGAAGGAAGTGGTGAGGCTATGGAAGAAATCCTAGCTGCAAACATAAATTATATGGTATCTCACCAACTTCACAATTCTGTGATGAATGAAACATCAGAATTATATAAAGCTCCAAGAAATTGTGCCTCATTGGAAGTACCTACGGTGAATCCGATGATATGGACGTCTATGACTCCAAGTATGAGAGCCCAAGAAGTGAAGTTTCAAAAGGTGCTTAAATTAATTTCTGCTGCCATTACGGCCTATGGCAGGCAAATGGAGAATCTGGAAATGGAAAAGATTCAAAAGGATACTTTGGGCTTATTATGTAATTCATTCTATGAAATTAATTGTATGAGGAAAATGGCGATTCGGCCCATATTTCACCCTAGATTTGCAAGCCTGTGTCAAGAAAGTGGAGTTCAAGCTCCTGGGTATTTGTTTGGAGAAAATCTGCCGAAACAGCTGAAAGAGTTGGATGAAGAAGCTAAATATTTTAGCAATGTTAAACCTTTTGTTTTTGGACAAAGAAGGGGTTTTTCGACCCGAAGGGGTTTCGATTTCCGTTATAGAAGCAGATGTTTGTCACGAAAATACTATCGTGCTGTGCAGGCAAGTGCTTCCCTGTATTCGGGAAGAAGGAGACCACCACGCTCATACGGAGAGGTATTAAAGACTTATATACTTAAAGAAACTGTGGATGACTCTCCAGTTGGAGGGAGATTGCAAAAATTTTATAATGCCTGGCTTAACATTACTTCTGATCGATATGTATTACAAGCAGTTTCGGGAGCCATTATTGTTTTTAAAGAAGGGGTTAATCCTCCTGTACAGAATAGACCTGCTTATGCTTATGTGTTTTCTGCAGAGGAAAGAATGGAGATTAATGTGGAAATTGACAAATTATCTGGAAAAGGCGTAATTGAAAAGACTTATGAACATAAGCATCAATTTGTCTCTAATATATTTCGAAGAGATAAAAAAGATGGTGGTTGCAGAATTATTCTGGACCTTACAGATCTGAATAAGTTTGTAGAATACAAACATTTTAAGATGGAGACATTCAGTACTGCAAAATATCTTATCTCAGCAGGGTGTTATATGGCTAAGATTGATTTGAAGGATGCCTATTATTCTGTAGCAATTCATCAATGCTTCAGGAGGTATTTAAAATTTAATTGGCTGGGACAATTATGGCAGTTTAAAGCTTTACCAAATGGATTGAGTTCGGCTCCTAGACTCTTTACAAAACTGTTGAAACCAGTTTTAGTCCAATTAAGAGCACAGAAACACATTGTTATGGCTTATCTGGATGATATTCTGATCATTAGTGATACTCAAGAGTCAGCTGAGCACTCAGTTTCAGTTACTAAAGCTTTGTTTGAAAAGCTAGGGTTTTTGATTCATCCAATTAAGTCCCAGCTGCAGCCAGCACAATCAATTAACTTTTTGGGGTTTGTAATTAACTCAGTGACTATGTTAGTTACTTTGCCAACAGAGAAGGCCAATGACATCTTGATGACTTGTAATTACCTCATTCACAAACCTTATCCCTCCCTCCGAGAAGTGGCGAAAACCATTGGGAAACTGGTAGCAGCATTTCCGGCAGTGGAATTTGGTCCATTACATTATCAAAATCTTCAAAGGGACAAAATAAGGGCTCTTAAAGAGAAGGCAGGTCACTTTGACAGGCCTATGCAATTAACAAAAGAAGCCGTGTTGGAATTACAATGGTGGGTTGAAAATGTCCCACAAGCTGCTAAGAATATCATGATTAAACAACCTGAAATGGTTTTACAAACGGATGCTAGTGCTCTCGGATGGGGGGGCTACAGATTCGTCCTCCAGTTGTGGAGGTAGATGGAAAGCTCAAGAAGAAGCGTTTCTTCAAGTTTATGGTATTAACTATTTGGAGTTATTGGGTGCTTTTTATGGACTTAAAGCATATTGTTGTGCTAAACAAGGTCTACATGTGTTAATACAGTTAGACAATAAAACGGCTGTTGCATACATTAATCACATGGGGGGAGTTAGGTCAGTATCATGTGATTGTCTGGCCAATGAGATATGGCAATGGTGTATTGGTCGCCAAATATGGATTTCAGCAAGTTACATTCCGGGTAAGGACAATGTGGTAGCAGATGAAAGGTCCAGGATTTTTAAAGATAATACGGAATGGATGCTTAAGCCAGCAATATTTAAGAATATTGTAAAACCAATTTGGGTTGCCAGAAATAGATTTGTTTGCGTCTAGGCTTAATCATCAGTTGCCTACTTATGTGTCTTGGGAACACGATCCAGATGCAGTAGCAGTAGATGCTTTTTCATTACACTGGGGAAAGATGTTCTTTTATGCTTTTCCACCATTTGCTTTGATTCAGAGATGCCTGAAGAAGATACAACAAGATTCTGCTTCTGGATTGTTGGTAGTTCCAAATTGGCCAACTCAACCTTGGTTCCCAGTAATGCTGAATATGATTAAAGAACCATATATGTTGATTCCTAACTGTAGTGATATCTTGACTAATCCGGTAACTAAAGAGATTTACCCATTGTATGCATATATGAATTTGTTAATCTGCAGGTTTTGACTAGACCACTACAGGAGCTGGGATTGTCGGACCAAACTATGGAAGTTATGGTTGCATCATGGCGCAATAGCACACAAAAGCAATATATGACACATATTAAGAAATGGGAAGACTTTTGCACACAGTCAAATATTTCTTATGATACTGTAAATATTGCAAATGTTTTGGAATTCCTTGCCAATTTGCATTTTCAGCAACATTTAAGTTACAGTGCCATTAACACTGCACGCAGTGCCTTGTCGTCCTATTTAGGGCTTATGACTGATCAGAGATCAATTGGTTCGCATCCATTAATATCTAGATTCATGAAAGGAATCTTTAATATTAATCCACCCAAACCAAGATACACAGAGATTTGGGATGTGAGCATTGTACTTACGCTACTTAGACAATGGACTCCAATTGAAGGGTTGACATTGGAAAGATTGACATTGAAATTAGTCATGTTAATGTCACTGGTCTCAGCTCAAAGAGTGCAAACTTTACAAATGTTGCGTTTAGACTGTATGCATGTGACTACAGATAATGTTGTGTTCTATGTTTACGAGTTGATCAAACAAAGCAGACCAGGGAGATCTGGAACAAAGGTAACCTTTCAAGCTTATCATATTGATCCTACTTTGTGTGTGGTTAAACATTTGAACGAATATATTAAAGTTACTGACACCCTTCGAGGAAATGAAAAAGCGTTAATGGTTACGCACAAAAAACCACACACAAAAGCTTTAGTTCAAACTATCTCAAAAATGGTTGAAACAGGTGTTGGTTTTTAGCGGGAGTAGACACTGATGTGTTCAAATCTCACTCCACCAGGGCGGCAGCTACGTCCGCGGCGAAGGGGCGGGACGTACCTCTCGAGCATATTTTAAAAGTCGCAGGGTGGAGTAAAGAAGAAACTTTTTCAAAGTTCTACAATAAACCTGTTCACACTATGACAAGCTTTGGACACGCGGTGTTGGGAGCACTATAATCACCTGCTTTGTTTACTATTAATTGCTATAATCAATGGTGTAGTCACTTCTATCTTTTATCACTTGTAATCGTTTTCCCTCAGATATAAGGAGGGTTATTATATGGTCTTTGAACCATTAAAGTTAATTGTGAAATGATCTAACATTAGTCTGGTTTCTCATGTATGTGTTTACTTAGCCGGACTGTCGTACGGATTGATTCTATGACATAAAAAACACAGAAAGCTTTAAAATCTTCACGTAGTCACTCACGTGACTCCGAAGTAAAATAGTAAGATTAAACAAGAACTTACCAGTTCGAAGTTTGATCGTTATTTTATGAGGAGTTACGATGAGGGATTACGTGCCCTCCGCTCCCACCCTCATAAAATAAATGATCAAATGGTAGTTCTGAGTCTTTTATGAGCCTTACTATGTTACTCCGGCTTTTGGTGTTCTGTGTTTTTCATGCCGCTGCTTTGAAGTATGCCGTTGCCAGCGTGAGGCGGGTTCTTCACGTAATCCCTCATCGTAACTCCTCATAAAATAACGATCAAACTTCGAACTGGTAAGTTCTTGTTTAATCTTACTAACCAAATTTTACTTGCGGAAATATTTTCAACATGCTGAAAAAATTTCCGCGACCTAGCTGAGGCCACGAGTATTCAGGAAATTCCCTCGAGCATGAAGGAGATTTCCAGTGACCTCATAGGACCTCCTAGGACCTTGTGTCGACCATGCTGCGAGTTTGAGTCGAGGCCAAACTCGTCTAAACTCGCAGATTAGGTAGCCGCAGTGGGACAGCCCCTTTATAACCCACATGTTTTGGGGATGTTGGGAGGAAACAGAGGCAGCCTGAGGAGACTCACGCGAACACAGGGAGAACACTGGTGCCTTGGAGCTGTGAGGCAGCAGAGCTGTGCTTCTTGAAACGAGTACATACTGTATAATTGTTTGTGAGATACTCAGTGTAACTTGGGGTTTGGGGGAAAGGGGTGGATGGAACTGAGAGAAAATGTGCAAAAAGGTTAAAGGGCGACAGTCACGCCAGGATTGAATGGTCTCCATTTGTATGTCACGCACTGAGCTTTATTTTAATACATTGTCCTATCTAGAAATGACTTGAATGTCATGAAACAAGTTTGTTGCAGTAGAATAAAGCTTGGAAAGTAAAGCGGGCTGATTCTTTGGAATTTCTCAATTTTCGACAGTGAATAAGACTTTCTTAGTTGATATGTTTGAGAATGAGAGGAAGCAGATGTACGGAAGTTGACAATACAATCAAGGAGGACAAATGGAAATGTGAAGGAAGGAACTGCAGATGCTGGTTTACACCGGAGATAAACACAAAATGCTGGAGAGACATTAGAGATAAACACAAAATGCTGGAGTAACTCAGCGGGGCAGGCAGCATCTCTGGAGAGAAGGAATATGTAACGTTTCGGGTCGAGCCCTTCTTCAGACCTGAAGAGATGCTGCCTGTCCCGCTGACTTACTCCAGCATTTTGTGTCTATCTTAGGATGTATGGAAAATCTTTTTTATCCATTGAGTAGCGATGATGTAGAATTCACAGCCTGAAAGCAGAGAGGAAGCTGATTCAATCTGATTTCAAGAGGAAACTGGACAGAATTTAAGAAGAAAAGTTGTAGGGCTGATGGGACCAAGCGACGGAGTGGGACAACATTGCATTGGCTTTTCAGAGCGATGGAATGAGCTCATTCATATTGTCACCGCTCTGTTTAGTTTAGAAGGACGAGGGGGGGGACCTCATTGAAACTTACCGAATAGTGAAAGACCTGGATAGAGTGGATATGGAGAGGATGTTTCCACTATGACAATAGACAATAGACATTAGGTGCAGGAGTAGGCAATTTGGCCCTTTGAGCCAGCACCGCCATTCAATGTGATCATGGCTGATCATCCCCAATCAGTACCCCGTTCCTGCCTTCTCCCCATATCCCCTGACTCCGCCCTATCTAGCTCTCTCTTGAAAGCATCCAGAGAACCTGCCTCCACCGCCCTCTGAGGCAGAGAATTCCACAGACTCACCACTCTCTGTGAGACAAAGTGTTTCCTCGTCTCCTTTCTAAATGGCTTACTCCTTATTCTTAAACTGTGGCCCCTGGTTCTGGACTGCCCCAACATCGTGAACATATTTCCTGCCTCTAGCGTGTCCAAGATCTTAACAATCTTATATGTTTCAATGAGATTCCCTCATGAGAGTGTACAAGCCCCGCTGCCCCATTCTCTCAACATATGACAGTATACCGGCAGTGTACCAGTGTGCCTGACCTGCTGAGTTACTCCTGCATTTTGTGTCCTTTTGTATATTAACCAGCACACCTCTATTCTCTCAGCATATGACACTAGTGGAAGAGTCTAGGACCAGAGCCAATGGCCTCAGAATAAAAGGACACACCATTAGAAAGGAGATGAGGAGGAAGTTCTTTAGTCAGAGGGTGGTGAATCTGTGGAATTCATTGCCACATAAGACTGTGGAGGCCGTCAATGGATATTTTTAAGGTGGAGATTGATATTTTCTTGATTAATATGCGTGTCAGGGGTTATGCGGAGAAGGCAGGAGATGGGGTTGAGAGGGAGAGATAGATCAGCCATGATTGAATGGCGGAGTAGAATGGATGGGCTGAATGGCCTAATTCTGCTCCTACAACTTATGAACTGTTGTGACAAATTCATAACTTTTTAAACAGTGAAGGATTAGAAAGCACAGGATTTTTAAAACATTACTATCGGAGGGATTTGCAGTTGGTATCCATTATAAATGTCTACATGACAGCTACAATGGGGAAAAGTTGTTACGGGGACACTTGCAGCAACCAGAAATTAATTGTCAGTCAGTAGTGGTAAATATGTGATAAGTAACAGCATTGCATTGTAACTTGTTACTACAATTCACAACAAATTTTGCAGACAGAGCCCAATGTGCAACCATTGTTATATGTGGTGTTTAATGCTACTGAACCAGGGTGAATTCTCAAGAGAAGGCTTTTAGTTTATCACTCACCAAAGTTTCATAAAGTAGTTCATGGAAGCTCACATCAAAAAGATGGATTTTATCTTTGAATCAGTTACCACTGAGACAAATCGATCTACAGTTTGACAAGGGCAATGGGCCGCGACAGATTTGGCCACTTGACCTCATTGCAAATTTACAGTGGCCTGTTATCGACGGGCCACTGTCACTACATCAAGTTAAGATGAGGAAAAAAAAAAAAAGAACTGCAGGATGCTGATTGATAAACCACAAGAGACACAAAGTGCTGGAGTAACCAGCAAGGTTGAGGCAGCATCTCTGATGAGGAATGCAATAATTTTCAATGTAATTTCAGTTTAATTGACACCTTCTCACAAATAGGAATTCCCAAGAAGGCGAATGCAGTTCCTATGGGATTACTCAGTATGATATTGGGATTTAGGGGAAGCTGAAACTGAGACACACTGAGCTATTAAATGAAGCTAAACTAAAGGGAAGAGGGATAATTGGATCACAGTCTCTTATTCAGCCCCCATTCTAACATCTGGGTTTAAATGACAAAGGCATTTTAGTTCACCATTACTTTTCGATATCTCCTCAATTACAAGTTTCAGGCATTGCAACTATAGTTCTGAAGAAGGGTCTCGACCCGACGTCGCCTATCCTCCTTCGCTTAGAGTGCTCACCAGCTTTTTGTGTACCTTTTCAAGGGATGCTGCCTGACCTGCTGAGTTAGTCCAGCATTTGGTGTCCTTTTCCGTATTAACCAGCATCTGCAGCTATTGTAAACTGCTGCAATTGCAGTTTTTTTTAAATAATTTTGGTTAAAATATTGGAGAAGACAGAATAAAATGACTGTTTCTATGCTTGCAATATGCTTTTCATTATGATAAATATTATTGAATTAACTTACTTTGGTTGTTATTTTTTAAATATTCTGCTTATGCAAAATATTTAAAATTAGAACTGGCTTAAAGTGAGAATGATATCTGACGTTTTAAGTTTTCTTTTAGACCAAATGCTTGCTACTTTTGCTAGACACTAAAATGCTTGACTATATATTCAAGGTAGAGACAGGAATTTATTTGACAACCGTATTAATATTAAGCTTGTAAATTTTCCTGAAGTCAAGCTACCAATTTATTCCATTCTCCTTGGCTGCCTTATTTTTGTCGTGTTTATTTCTATTGGAAAATCCATTAACTGCAAGCAAGTCGCAAATTTATTTTGTTCCGAAAGATCTCCGTAATTTAGTTATGCAAATATTCCGATGACTTTTCTTATCAAAAAGATATCCACTCGTGGTGCAAATACAGTGCGACACAACGTGCAGCAGGTAGAGCAGATGCATCACAGTCGCTATGAGCTACTTTCATTCCTGATCGCCCGTGTGGACTTCGTAAATTCTCCCTGTGATCATGTGGCGATCCCTATATGCTTTGGCTTCCTCCTCAATCCCAATGCTCCACTGCAAAATATCAATATCAGTGCCATAACCTCAAAATGGTCAAAGCATTTTACATCCATTGTAGGAGCTTTGTAGTGAACTCACTGTTGTAATGTAGGAAGTATATCACTCATGGATGAGCCTGGTCTAAAAGAGAGGAAGGGTCAGAGATAGAACATTATTTCAGCAGAAATAATCTGTTGTACTCACAATGAGGGGGATAAACATTGTCCAGGACATTGGCGATAGCGCCCCTTCTTGTTTTTAGCAAAATAACACCAGTTGCGTCCACCCTTCAGCATATCTGGGCCCTCTGTTTAACGACTCATTTGAAAGGCGGCCCTCTGATAGTGCAGCACTCTCTCAGAAGAACGATGGTAGTGTCAATCCAGATTGTTGCACTGGAGTCATTCTTGAATCCACAAACTTCCGACTCAAACTCAAACTAAGGATTTAAACAAGGTAGACATTACACCAATGCAACCATTTTTTAAAAAATCCTTTGTTTAAGAAGGAACTGCAGATGCTGGAAAATCAAAGGTAGACAAAAGTGTTGGAGAAACTCAGCGGGTGCAGCAGCATCTATGGAGCAAAAGAAATAGGGAACGTTTCGGGCCGAAACCCTTCTTCAGACTGAAACCCTTCTTCAGCCAAGGAGTCTGAAGGTGGACTGTTTGAAAATGTTATTTCAAACAAGTTATCATGATTGGATTATGAATGTAAACCATATTGCTGAAGATACCTGATGTGGGCTTATATTGTCTACACAGTAGATAGACACAAAAAGCTGGAGTAACTCAGCGGGACAGGCAGCATCTCTGGAGCGAAGGAATGGGTGACGTTTCAGGTCGAGACCCTTCTTCAGACTGTGCCTGACATCTTTTTAGTTTAGTTTAGTTTAGTTTAGAGATACAGTGCGGAAACAGGGCCTTCGGCCCACCGAGTCTGCACCGACCAGCGATCCCCGCATATTAACACTATCCTACACACACTAAGGACAAATTACACTTATGCCAAGCCATTTAACCTAAAACCTATACGTCTTTGGACTGTGGGAGGAAACTGATCTCGGAGAAAACCCACGTGCTCATGGGGAGAATGTACAAACTCCGTACAGACAGCACCCGTAGTTGGGATTGAACTCAGGTCTCTGGCGCTGTAAGTGCTGCAAGGCAAGCAACTTCACCCTGTGCCAATGTGCCGCCGGTGTGTGGTTAGAATATAAAAGATCTTTTTTTGTCTAACAATGGAAAGCAAAATTCCTTCTATTGTCTATGGTGGCAATTTCAGTCGTTGCTCCTAATGAGAGGGAACCTTTGGGAAGGTACCACTTATGGGAACAGAGATCAGGGAATTTTATTGGGACAGGTTTTAACTAGCACATCCTCTTTTTTATATGACGGGCCTGGAGAGTTTGTAAATGCCTTCATATATATCTACGATATCCTACATTAACAACAGCCCAAGGGACGTGATGCGGTTTAATTAAGTATGGTAAATCTAATTACACTTTGAAAGATGAATGTGAATATCAGATTTCAGTCAAATGAATTGTCCATGAACAGTTTGTTTTAAATCACACAGTTCTTGTTGTGCTGTTATACATTTACAAAAGGGAAAACAAAAGGGTGGCACGCTGGCGCAGCGGTAGAGTACTGCTTTATGCGCCAGACACCCAGGTTCAATCCTGACCGTGGGTGCTGCCTGTACAGAGTTTGTACGTTCACCCTGTGACCGTGTGGGTTTACTCCGGGTGTTCCAGTTTTCTCCTGCACTCCAAAGACAAGCAGGTTGATAGGTTAATTGGCTTCTGTAAAAATTGAAAGTTGTCCCTAGCGTGTAGTATGTAGTGTAATATTAGTGTGCGGGGTGATCGCTGGTCAGTGCGGACTCGATGGGCCAAAGGGCCTGTTTCCGCGCTGTATCTCCAAAGTCTAAAAGTCGAAAAGGTTCGTTTTTTAGTAAAGAGAGGTTTGCTATTCAAAATGTTGCAGCTATTGAATGCAGTTTGTTACAGCAAGCACTGCAAACATAGTTTTAGAAAAATGTCCAATTTAGTAACTTACAACATATTATTTTGCTCACTGTATTTACGAAGAGATAAACCTATTCCAATAAATACAGCTAACAGAAACTGAGTACTGAAAAGCAGAATATTCATGTCTTTGTCAGTCTGATTGCATTCTCTTAGAGCACACAAAGGGGCAAGTGCCTTGGGCGTAATCATTTGAACTCCTGCGTGTAAAATATGTGCAAAATATGTAATTGATAAAATATGAATAATGTAGTAATCCTGTTTATAAGCATGTAGTAGCAGCAGCAGTAACTATTTAACACCGATATTGATGACATTGCAGCTACGTCAGTGAATGGGGGAGATAAGGCCCATTATGCCTCACTATGTCCCGTGCCAGACCCAAGTACAATCCCAAGATGACTAACCCTCCCACCCTGGTATAGTGTTTTCCATTTCCATTTACTCATGCCATCTTTGACTGAGAATGCCTATCAGGATAGGATTAGTGGTAATTCTGTGCTGTGGACCAAGTAGAAAATAATATTGAGACAGAATCAAACTTATTGGGTTTCCTGATAGCCAACAAGCACAAAAGCCTTTCGTATCTGGGCAGAAATCAAATCCAATTACCCAGAAATAAAGAATCACATCGCAAGATCCAATCCAGAATTCAAACGTGACATCCAGGTTTTGTGGCAGAATGTGGCTTTATTTTTCATAGCAAAGCTGCAGCTTTACATCCACACAATTAGTTGCTATCCAGAGTCCGCTTAATACCAATGGGATAGTTCCAAATAGAACAGAAAATTCTGGCAGACCACCTGAGATGGTACAATTCACTTAGTGAACTCCATCTGTTTCATGCTGGAACAAGTTTGCAGAGACAGATTTTGTTTTATATTTTTAACCAGTGTCCTGGCAAATTGGACAAATTGCAGTCGGTTTGCACAGGAACGTAAAATAGAAGAAAAAAAAGAGACAATTCAACAGAAAAAAAAAAATCAATTGTAATAAGAAACCATTGGGTCTTAGATAGGCAGTGAATGGAGGGTTTAGGGATCATGTGCAGGCATATAGGATTAGTTTAACTTGGTATCATGATCAGCACAGACATTGTGGACTGAAGGGCCTATTCCTGAGCTGTAATGTTCTAGAAGATAGACACAAAAACTGGAGTAACTCAGCGGAACAGGCAGCATCTCTGTAGAGAAGGAATGGGTGACGTTTCGGGTCGAGACCCTTCTTCAGACTGTAATGTTCTATGTTCTATTGTCTCTGGTAGGTGATCTGATCACATGACACCTGGCCATGGGAGAGCTGATCAAATGTAGCTGATCACATCTTCGATTGTTTCTAAATAAGCGTAGGAAAATGTTGTTGACCTTGGCTGGGAAATCATTGGTCATAGCTACATGCCCATAGCTTTTGCAATAATCCTAAGAAACAAATTGATCTGTGATCAGGTGAAGGCGCTGAGGTCTGGCGGCTGCTCGCAGCCAACCGAGCTACTTCCCTCCCTGGCCACACTGCAGTGGCTCCGCGCCCGGAGCGCCGCGGCAGCAGTAAGTGAGTGAGTTGCTGGCATGATCCCAGACCCCCTCATTCTGAATGCTCCTGCCCTCCCTGCAACTTTACCCCTGGCCAGACTCACCACACACTGTGAAAGGAACTCTCCCCCCAATTGGTCCCTTGAACTAGTATTGTCATTCAATAAGATCACAACTGATTCAACTTGTCCCAGTGTGCTCCCGTTTTTCCCACCATCTCTCCACCAGCCATCACCCTCCACCCCCCACCCATTCAGTAATTCAGAATGAAGGAGGTTTGGAAGCCTTGGGCAAATTTAATTGTTACTTTCTTTATTTTTATTCTTTATTTTTACGGCGAGGAGAACAATCTGCACATGCGTGGTTTACGATTTTTTAAAAGGCCGACTGACTGCCTACCCTGAGGAATTACAAACAGCACGTGCCTGGTTTCCAGGTAATGAATATTAATAGATTCTCCAACCCAACCTGCTCTCTGTCTCTGCTGAAACTCATCCTGAAGCCACAAAGAGACCCCTGTGCTGGACTTTGGTCCAAGTTGTTCATGCTGACCATTTTGCATCATCCCACATGCCAGTCCCTTGTCAATATTCCTCCAAACCTTCCCATTCCATATAGCAGTCCATGTGTTCATTGTCATATTTATTGTATGAATGTTGTAATCTGCCTCTACCACTTCCTCTAGCAGCTCATTTAATTTACACACCACATCTTGCGTGGAAAGACTTTCCCCTCGGGTCCCTTTTAAATCTTTCTCCTTTCCCCTTAAACTTATGCCCTTTAGTTTAGACTCCCTCACACTAGATAAAAGACTGTGGTTATTCACCTTATCAATGATCCTCATGATTTTACAAGCCGCTAAAAGGTCTCAATCCCTCAACTCTGCAAAATCTGCCAGAACTGATACAAAAGCCTAGGCAGATGATACAACAAACCTTCCTCCTGAGATTTCACCTGGATTACACTGAAGATAGACACAAAATGCTGGAGTAACTCAGCAGGTCAGACAGCATCTCTGGAGAAAAGGAATAGGTGACGTTTTGTGTCAAGATCCTTCTTCAGACGTGAGACCAGTCTGAAGAAGTGTCTACACCTGAAACATCACCTCTTCCTTTTCTCCAGAGATGCTGCCTGACCCGTTGAGTTACTCCAGCATTTTGTGTCTATCTTTAGAGACAGACATACCAGTTTTGGGGGTTACCACCAAAGGCAAGAGGGATACCTAACCTAGTAATTGACTCAAGGTTGGTGGAAGATCAGCAAAAAAAAAATCTGTTTTTACGGATTGGTAGATACTGGGGAAATCCCTGAGGAATTTGAAGGTGACAGTCAGTGGGTAGTCATCGACTATTTTAAGCAAACAACATTTTAGCAGATGCCAAATTGATGATATTTAGTAAGAAGGGTCTAATTTTACCACTGGGTTCATCATCAGTTTGATTGGATGCGGGAAAGATACTTGTCAAGATCAATCAGATGCCACTTCCCACCACTGTTAGTTTGCTGGGGTGTGATGGAGACAAGCTGTGGTTTGAACTGATGGTTCGTGACAGCTGGTACTTCTGTGTTCTAATCAAGTGAAATCAATAAACAAACTGCAGAAACATAACTTTAAAAATATAAGGGACGAACTATTTATCGAATAACATATTTTTCTCAATTGTGTTATGGCGTTGAAAATTTACTTGGAATCAAAACCAAAATGCAGCAGAAAATAAACAGATGGAACAATCCAGAGTCCTGATGTAGCAATTCGGCCCAAAATGTCACCTATGCTTTTGCCTCGGATGCTGCTTGACCCACTGAGATCGTCCGGTTACTATATTTTTTGCTCTAGATTCCAGCATCTGTAGTCTTTTCTCTCCTCGAAAACCATAGGTCCATGTATTTCATAGTTATTCCATGTAAAACATTTTAGTTTAGTTTAGTTTTGGGATACAACATAGAAACAAGCCCCTCAACCCACCGAGTCTGCGCCAACCAGTCATCACTTGTACACTAGTTCTATCCGACATACCAGAGGCAATTTACAGAAGCCAATTATCCTACAAACCCATACGCATTTGGAATGTGGGAGGAAACCAGAAGACCCGGAGAAAACCCACGTGGTTGCAGGGAGAACGTACAAACTCCGTACAGACAGCACCCATAGTCAGGATCGAACCAGGGTCTCTAGGGCAGAAATTCTACCGCTGAGCCACTGTGCCACCCATTTGACATGGTGTACTCGGACTTTCAAAAAGCTTTTGATAATATCCCACACATGAAGTAATTAAATAAAATTGTGTTTGTACATAATACTCTGGCACGGTTTGAGGATTGGTTAATGGACTGTATAAAGAGATAGTTATTTTTGGATTAGGAGGTTGTGTCTTGTAAAGTGCCACAGGTATAGGCGCTCTTGCCCCAGTTGTTCAGTATCTATATCAATCATGTTGATGTGTGGACCATTTGTAATATATCCAAGCTGTTGATGCTACAAAATTGGGTGGAAGTTGTGCTTTCTGAGGAGAACGATGAGAAGTTTCAGACATACTCTCAGACTAATTGAATGGGCAAGGACATGGCAGATGACATGGCAGATGGATGACTTCAAATTCTTCCACATCAATACTCCATTATGGCAGTAAAAAAACAGAGAATATTTTTTGAGATTGAACAGCATAGCTGTTTAGAGGGACCTGGGTGGACTTGAACATAAATCACTGTCATCGAGTTACAACAGGCAATTAGGCAGATAAATGTTGCCCTTTTCTGCAGAAAGATTTGAGAATAAGAATGATGGTGTGGTGCTGGAATTATATCTGCCCCGGTGAAACTGTACCTGAAATATTGTGCACAGTCTGTTCTCCGTTTCTAATGAAGGATATACGATGAAAGTTTGACAGACTGGATCCTGGTATGGGAGAGAAATGAAAGTTCACCACACTGTGGCGGCAGAGCGATGCAGCAGTAGAGTTACTGCCTTACAGCGCCAGAGATCCAGGTTCAACCCTGACCACGGGTGCTGTTTGTACAGAGTTTGTACGCTCTCCCTGTGACCGCATGGGTTTTCTCCGGGTGCTCCGGTTACCGACCACATTCCAAAGATGCACAGATTTGTAGGTTCATTGGCTTCTGTAAATTGTCCCTAGTATGTAGGATAGAACCATTGTATGGGTGATCATTGATCGAAGTGGGCCAAAGGGCCCGTTGCCACACTGTATCTCTAAACTAAACTAAACTAAACTAAACTAAACTAAAACTAAACTAAAACTAAACTAAGCTATCTAAACTGATTCCTGTTATGGGGAGAAACCTGTCCTATGAGGTCAGACCAAGACTACATGATACTTCCTTGAGTTTAAAGTGAAGAATGGTTATCTCATTAAAACATTGAAAGTTCTCTTTAGGCTTGGCAGGGTAGATGTGGGGATGATGTCCATGGCTAGAGTTTCTAGAACCAAGGCTTTCCATCTCAAAATACGGGGTTGTCCATTTATGGTTGAGATGAGGAGAAATTTCTACATCGACAAGGTGATGAATCTTTGGAATTTTCTACCCAAGAGGTTGCAGAGACTCAGTTACTAACTATATTCAAAGTGGAAATTGGTTGATTTCGGCATTAAGGGAATCGAAGGGCATGGGAGGAGTGCAGAATGTGATGCTGAGATCGATCTTATTGACTGGCCTTCCCCTGCTTTATATCTTACAATCATATGAAAATTCATTTTATCTGGAGTGATAAAGAATAATGGTAATTTCGGAATAAATTCACATCACTTTGGAAATTCAGAGCGATTCAGTCTTCTGTGACGGATGTGATTTCTGTGCTTGTTCATAGTTTCTTGACTATCCCAATGCACTGCTGGTTGGTGTCTCTTCCCCTGTCATTTGTTACCTTTACTGGCCATGTCCTAATGTGCACTGAGTATAGATAACGCATCATACATCTCCTTGCTGATCAACTCCAATATTGATTTAAGTGGAACCTTGTTTATAAAAAGCGATCTTTTTCCAAATTCCTTCATGGTCTCCTCTCACGGAACGCAGTGCAGGGCACCAATTTGACTGTCAGTAAAGTTCATGTCATTGCTCACTGCAATCATTAAAACACTGATTCAGTTTAACTGCTCCATTCTTGCTGGCTATATAGTTATCTGGCAAGACTTTACACTCTGGAATTTTCTTCCAAATCCACTCTGATTCTGTACTCTTTCCTCTCTCAAAGCATATCTTAAAACCCACCTTAAAGGAAGAAGCATGAACTAATTGTAGGTAACCTACACTATGCTGTTGTGTACATATTCTGTTGTGCTGCTACAAGTAAGAATTGCATTGTTCTGTCTGGGACATGATAATAAAACACTCTTAACTCTTGACCAACAGTGTATTAATTAGAGCAAGAGTTATCTATAGAAAAAATGTGAGGAGATATATTGTAATAATTTGTACAAATATTATGGATCACAATTTCCAAACTAGAAGGAATTTTCTGAGAACACACATTTCTTATTTCTGTACATCATTTTATTCTTATTTTACTTATTACAGTGGGTTATGATGGAAGATTGTCTAACAGTAAGTAGGCACCATGTGCTGCCATTATTGCTGGGGATAAGGCTTCAAGTAAATACACCATGATATCTTCTCTATAGAGGTGGTAACTTGCTTGTTTTTAATGAATGAATAAGCATCTTGAAAATAGGATTTCATTCATTTGAAAAGGACATGTACATTCAAAGACACAAAATTCTCGGGATGGAAAGAGGGGCGCTGGGCTTCAACAATAAAATTCTCTGTGTGCGGTTTCAGATAACACCATGAAAACAGATGTACTTGTTCCTACACAAGTAGGAACATCAAGTACAAGAACACAAACAAAACAATAGTTAGCGTGTAGGAAGGAACTGCAGATGCTGGCTTAAACCGAAGATAGACACAAAATGCTGGATTAATCAGCAGGTCAGGCAGCATCTCCAGAGAGAAAGAATGGGTAAGATTTCAGGTCGAGACCCTTCTTCAGAGAAACAATCTGCAAATCAATAGTTAGACTACAGTTTGGGCAATATGTATAGTTTTGGGCACTTTGCTCTATCTTATGTATTTGGGTGTATCTTAAATTAAAATGGATTTCTGACTAAATGGTTTATGGATAACCAACGTAGTTTTCACTTTATACCAATTTACAGATTTTAGATTATCTATCCCAAATATTATAATATCACTGATCTATTGAGGCTATTGCATATGTTGTGCAATCTATAACTACTTAAACCTCTTTCAGTGCCAATCTTACCTTCTGAATAATCTATTACATTTTAATTCCAATTTGGTAACCATCTCTTTTGAAGTAATAATCCGAATTAAGTTAATTATGAATTGTTGACTTACATTCAAATGCACTGGTTGTTGGGCGAGTCTTGCCAAAGAGAGATATTTCAGCCAAACACAAACCGCTGGAGGAACTCGATGGGTCAGGCAGTATCTGTGGATGGGAATGGACAGTCAAGACATGTTATCTGAACCGAAGGAGTGGAAGTGGGATAGGCAGTATGAAGAGGTAAGGGAAAGAGGTGGGGCAAGAGTGGGTAAGCAATGAGTGGATCCAGGTGAGCAGGGCATGATCGGAAGATGGAGTGAGGTGGGGGACAGAAGGGTGGAGATGTTGATAGAGAATGGGTGATAAATAGAGATAACAACGGGGGGCAGATATGGAATCAGTTAAGAAAGAAAGAGTGCAGCCAAATAATGAAGGGATGGCAGGCAGATAGGAACAGTAAGGGGAAGAGGACAGGGGACTAGATGATAGGAGAATGTAGGTGTGGGAAGATTGCGTAGGCGGAGGAGGGTTGAGAAATTGTGTGATTGGGGCTGGTGGAGGGTGGTGTTTGGAAGGAAGTGGGTATGAGAGAGGATTTCGTTTAGTCTAGTTTAGAGATATAGCGTGGTAACAGGCCCTTTGGCCCACCGAGGCACAATTTACAGCAGCCAATTAACCAACCTGCATATCTTCAGAGTGTGGGAGGAAACTGAAACACCAGGAGGAAACTAGCGCGGATACAGGGAGAACGTGCAAACTCCACGCAGACAGCACCTGTGAGGCAGCAACTCCATCGCTAATGTGCCACCCTGATGTTGGTAGACCAGAGGGAGAAAGAATGGGGCAGAGGGGCAGTGGGATATTTGAAATTGGAGAATTCAATATTCATGCCATTGGTTTGTAGACTACCCAGGTGAAGTACAAGACGATATTTACTTAATTTATCGGATTGGCTGATAATAGGGAATGAGACGAGGACTTAAATATGTTTTAATTTCTTTCAGCAAATTCTCTCATTAAATGTGATATTTAAGAAATGTTGCTATGGGTTCAGCTTCAAATAGCAACATGAATGTTGCTAGTAAATATAAAGATGTTTGAATAAGAGCCTTCTCATCAAGAATGAATAATTTGCCCACAATTTCAATAATTAATCCGTCTTAATCTGTTTTATTCCAGTTTAGCAATGTTTTTGAAATCTCAGCCTGATTTCCTTGAAGCATATCAAAATAAATCATATAATCACCTTTAAAATGAAAAAAACAACAATGTTATAATTATAAAAAACCAAGGTAATTATTACTTCTTGGCTTTCCTGCTATTAAAATGCACGTGGGCATTCAGAGTGCAAATTAAAAGTTCCAAAAACCAAGGAACAAACCGTTAAGTGAATCAAGTTATCTGTTGTCTATGTTGGATTACGTTTATTTGATATTTTTATATTTGAAAAATTCTACTTTATTCTCTGCATATTGTCACCAGACTCTACCCTTCACCAATACACAACAATATACAGCAGACAATTCAA
This sequence comes from Okamejei kenojei, assembly GCA_035221665.1. Lineage (NCBI taxonomy): Eukaryota > Metazoa > Chordata > Chondrichthyes > Rajiformes > Rajidae > Okamejei > Okamejei kenojei. The sequence goes on along the minus strand of CM069149.1, from coordinate 15,445,121 downwards.
CAGCACCTCATATTTTGCTTGGGCAGCTGACAACCCAATGGTATGAATTCTGTTTTCTCTAGCTTCAAGTAACCCTTGCATCTCTTCTCTCTCCATCCCTCCCCCACCCTAGTCATCCTACTCATTTCACTGTCATCCTGTTGAGTTTCACTGTCTGTATAATTTGTTATCACTTAACCCACGGCCAACAATGGACCATTGTGGGCCCCACCTTTCCTTAATCATTGTTGCTGTTTGCGTACCTTTCAATCATTTGTTCTATTTCCCTTATTTCCCTTTCCCTTGACTCTCAGTCTGAAGAATAGTCTCGACCCAAAGCTGCACCAGTGCCATTGCTTTTACAAGCAGGCCAGTGGGCCACAATTTAACATTAATCAACACTTAATTCAATTGCTTATTTCAGTGCCTTCTGGTGAGTTTTTGTGGTGTTTATCAAAGAGAAAATCAGTTCCTGCTAAAAATGGTGCCAGAGTTGGTTCTTAGTGGGTGGACAATTGCAAGTTCAGTGGCCGGAGTAGTTGTTAGTTTAGACTGTGAGAAGGGAGTGGAAAATAAAGGCAGTCAATTTCCTTTTGGTAGTTATGAATGAATAGATCAAGAGGAGCACATCGTCTCAGTCAGATTGTACAACATTATGAGAATAATCCCAGGAATGATTGGGTTAACATATAATAGTAAGATTAAATGAGAACTTACCAGTTTGAAGTTTGATCCTTATTTTATGAGGAGTTACGATGAGGGATTTCGTGAAGACCCCGCCAGCATGGATGCGAGACATTCTTCAAAGCAGCGGTGTGAAATTACAGATAACAACAATGACTGAAGATAGTAAGATTTAAGAGACTCTATATACCAGTTGACCTTATAACAGAGGGTTGGGAGCGGAGGGCACGTAATCCCTCATCGTAACTCCTCATAAAATAAGGATCAAACTTCAAACTGGTAAGTTCTCATTTAATCTTACTATTTTACTTCGGAGTCACGTGAGTGACTTCGTGAAGATTTCAAAGCTCTGTGATTCCATGCCCTGGACTACGTCCATGCTCACACACTGCCGTAATTACTGATGGAGGAAGTATGTTAATGTATTTTAGACTTGAACAAGCTGAAAAATAATAACGTATTTATTAATACAAACAATAAACCCCTAACTCGGGGATAAACGTTCAGGGAACAGCACTTAAAACTAACTCCGCAAATGTTGCGGGAGTGGCCGCAGGCTTATTATAAAACCGCTGAAATGTGGTGTCACTGGCCCAGCCCGCTGTTGCGAGGACATGATCCATGGGTACCTCCATGGTCCTCACCGCTGATGTGGATGCAGCCCTGGTAGAATGAGATTTTAAAATGTTAGTGTCTATACCTGCTGCACCCAATACCACCCTGAGCCACCTAGAGATAGTCTGCACCGTCACCCTGTGATGTGGGTTCTTATGGCTGATAAACAGACCCATCTCCATATTCCTGATGGTGTGTGTGACATTAATATAATGTCGGATATGGGTGGCTATACAGAGTCTTACATCAACGGGGTATGCTGGAAATTCCAATTTCAGTCCTGTAGTCCCAGGTATGTGCTGTTTAAGCAACTCATCTATAAAGAAAGTCACTTTATTGGGGGTCGAGACCATTCTATCCAGTTTCAGTTTCTGTAGAGTCTGGACCCGTTGTGCAGTGGTCAGTGCCATTAACATCACCACTTTAAAGGTGAGTTTGTCCAGTGGTAATCCTGTCATAGGCGACCAGCTCCTGAGTAGGGTCAACACCACCCCTATATCCCAGGTGATATTATATCGTGGTCGGGGAGGGTTGGAATTAAATATACCCCTCATTAATTTGGATACCAGCTGGTGAGATCCCACTCCAATGTTGAGATAGGATGACAGCACACTCCTGGCACTGTTTATGGCACTGTAACTGAGGCCCTCATCATAATGAAGGCCTGTGAGGAATTCCAGCACATTGGAGATCATAGCAGAGTTGTAGGTGGTCTTGGTCCGACTACAGAAGGCCTCCCATTTCTTGATGTGGGTGAGGTACTGCTTCCTTGTGGACTCTCTGCACGATGCTGTTATGATGTCCATGGTCCTTGATGACAGCCCGAATTCCAGTAGTGGTCTCCTCAGAACCTGCAAGCCAACAGGTTCAGATGACCATGGCACGGATGATATTCCCCTGTTATGGGATTGGTGACCAAATTCGGGCATTTGGTGACCTGTGCCCATGGTTCTTTTATCATGTTGAGGACCACCGGGTACCATGGTTGTGTGGGCCAGTCGGGTATTATCAGTATACCTGATGCAGAATCTAGTTGAATTTTCTGCAATACCCACCCCGACTGATGAGGCAGAATGGGGGAAATGCGTAGAAAAACCATTTCCCCCAATGTAGCGAGAATGCGTCCATCGCCACTGCCCCAGGATCTGGTTCCCAAGAGACATATGTTGGTATCTGACGGTTCAACCTGGACGCAAAGAGGTCGATATCTGGTGTTCCATATTTGGCTATAATTTTAGCAAATATTTGGGGGTTCAACATCCACTCAATGTTGTCATTAAATACTCGTGACCTGGTGTCCGCCACTGTATTGAGCTTACCCGGAAGGTATGTAGCTGATATCCAAATATTTCTTTCAATACACCAGAGCCAAATTAAATTTGCCAATTCATCACAAGATATTGACTTGATACCACCCATATGGTTTAAATATGCCACCACAGTGGTATTATCTATTTGAAGACGGACATGCGTATGGGCTTACAACAGGAAGTTGTGTCGGTAGCTCCCCAGCCCTGGGCGCTTGCGTCGGTTTGTAACACGACTGATAGGTTTGATATAATGATGGGTTTAAAACAATCACAAACATTGCTAACCCACCATTGTAGCTCAATTTGCGCCTTGTTTGGCAGCTGCATAGGCCTGTCAAAATGACCAGCATTTGCTTTTAATGCTGAGATTTTTGCTCTTTGCAAGTTTTGATAATGTAATGGGCCAAATTGTGCGGCTGGAAATGTAGCTACAAGCTTTCCAATCACCTTAACAGCATGTCTAATAGTCGGTTTCCTATTGCAAGCAAGGCTGTTACATGCCTCTATTATATCTGTTGCTTTGCTCCCTGGGATAGTGACAATCATGTGATTGGTGTTAATTGTGAATCCCAGATAGTCCATAACCATAGAAGGGTTGAACTTAGATTTGTCTGGATGGATGACAAATCCTAGTTTCTAAAATAATGTTTTGGTAGCTGTTACTGCTAATTTAGCTAATTCCAAAGTCCTTCCCACAATTAAGATGTCATCTAGATATGCCATGACTATGTGGTTTTGTTTTCTTAAAGATGCCAATACTGGTTTTAGAATGTTAGTAAATAACCTAGGGGCTGTTGTAAGCCCATTAGGTAGGGCTTTGTATTGCCATAGCTGCCCCATACAGACAAATTTTAAGTATTTCCAGTGATGTTTTCGTATAGGTACTGAATAGTATGCACCTTTTAGGTCGATGCAGGCCATGAAGCACCCTCTGGAAATCAGTTGCTTAGCCGTTCCAAATGTCCCCATATTGTACAAAAGTATTCAAGTGGGTTAAATCAATTATGATACGACATCCACCATCTTTTTTGGTTTTAGTGATGATGTTAGATACAAACTCAATAGGTTCATGTGTCATTTTCTCTATTACCCCCTTGGCGTATAGCCTTCACAATTCTGCATGTCCTTACACTTTCTCTTTGTGAGAAAGCGCAAATTTCCGGTTAGGTACATGTTGAGCTGGGGGAAGGTGTCCATTTATGAATTCAATCTCATAACTTTGAATACTTTGCAATATAAATGTATCCGAAGTTATAGAACCCCATGCATCCCAGAATGCATGCAATCTCCCTCCTATTTGTGAGGTTATGCATGCAGTACTCCCAAGAGAACCAGACCCCCTTACCTCCATGGTTACCGGCGGGGCTTGACGTTCTGGGCTTTTGTGGCTCATTGTATGGCTGGGGTGGGGGGTTGGTGCATCTTCCACACTGGTCGCTGTTGGTCCTGCCCTAAAAAAGGCTTTTGCTGGTAGGGTGCGGCCGGTGGATAGGTTCTCGTTAGGTTGTCAGGTTGTCCCCAAGGCCTGGTAGATACATAGGCCTCCGTAAGCACCTGTTCCTGCAGCTGGTGTGTGGTCAAGTAATTTATGCTGGCCACTAGTTTGGGCTGAAGAGGTTGCCCTGATTGTCCTGGTTGGGCAAATTTTGATACTACCTCCAGTAGTTCCTCTTCAGGCACCTCGGGCAACACTGGTTCTTGCACCAACCCCTCTTCAAAGTCAGCTAACGGCTGACTCCTGGCACTTCCTATTGACGAGGGAGAGATACTTGGTGGTGCTGCTGAGTGTCTCCTAGATCCTAGGGACACCCGCTCTTGTTGGAGGAGATCCCGTTTGAGCAGCTGCTCCACCATACGCTCCATTCGAGCCATGCGACCGCCGCCGCTATCTGCGGACGGCAAGTCGACTTCCCCAATTTCTGGTGATCTATTGGGGCTTCTACCATCGGTCCGCACCTCGTTGAGGTGATATCTCGGGATACTAGGTAGGTAGTCGCTGCCTGCCGCTCCTGTGGGGCTACACGACTCCCACGCGGATTTGCCGCTAGTCCGCGGTCTTCCGGACTGAAGTGGACCGCCTGTCTGGTACGACAGCAGCGGCGATGAGTCGGTGCCAGCCGCCTCAGCAGGGCACCCCGACATCCGCGCGGGCTTGCCGCCAGTCTCGGTTATACGGGACTGCGACACAAAGTCGCTGCCAGCCGCTACTGCGGGGCCACACGACCTGTAAGTACGACCACCGGCCCGCGATCTGGCGGACTGTGCCGGTGGTGAGTCGGTGCCGGCCACACCTGCGGGGCTCCCTGACTTGCGTGGTGCTTCATCACCGGTCCGCAATCTGGCAGACTGAGCCGGTGGTAAGTCGACGCCGGCCGCTGCAGCAGGGCTAGTCGACCTCGGTGCGGTTTTCCCCTTGGTCCGCCCTCTGGTGACCTGTAACAGAGGGGAAATGGAACGTACCGTTGAAGGGGGCACAGTTTTATGCACCTTCTTTCCGCTGGTCCGGTGTCCCGGTGAAAGCAGTAGAGAGTCAGGGTCTTGCCTACCCTGCTCCCGCGCGGACCTCCTACCAGCATGCAGCTCCCTGGCCTGCTGTGGTGGGGAGTCGGGTCCTGCCGGCTGAACAGGGCTCCCTGACTTCCGAGTTCTTTTCCCGGCCCGCGGTGCGGGTGCTGCCGGTGTAGCGAGGGATCCGGGGATTGCGGCCGCTGACTCCTGCCCGAAGTCCCGCGGTCCTTGGAGGCATGCTTCAATGCCTTTACTTTAGTCTTCTCCATCGTTCCTGTAAGCACACAAATCCTACAGGAACTAACCAGCTCAAGGTTAGTGTAACTTACCTGAGGGCCTTTTTGAAGCGCCGGTGGAGGAGCGCACCCCCCCCTCCAGCTGTCGACTGCAAATGCGAGCAAATTCAGCTGTCGACTGCATGTGACTCCGAAGTAAAATGAGTGTTTGGTGGCCTGCACTCATTGAAGTTTAGAAGGATAAGGGGGGACCTCATTAAAACTTACTGAATAGTGAAAGGCTTGGATAGAGTGAATGTGGAGAGGATGTGGGAGAGTCTAGGACTAGAGGCCATAGCATCAGAATAAAAGGACGTACCTTTAGACACAGGAGGAGAATTTTCTTTAGTCAGTGGGTGGTGAATCTGTGGAATTTTTTGCCACATATGACTGTGGAGGCCGTCAATGGATATTTTTAAGGTGCAGATTGACAGATTCTTGATTAGTATGTGTGCCAAGGGTTATGGGGAGAAGGCAGGAGAATGGGGTTGAGAGGGAAAGATAGATCAGCCATGATAGAATGGCAAAGTATACTTGATGGGCCAAATGGCCTAATTCTGCTCCTATAACTTATGAACTTATTTCATTTCTTGTATAACGTTAGCAATGTATTCCAAAGGCAGGAAAACTTAATCTGATGTTAACTGTCTCTTGATGACATAAGAGATTACTGATGTGGGTGTCTGGAAAGAAAAAAATCAGCATGCTAGAGCAACTCAGCAGGTCAAGTAGCATCCATGAAGGAAAAAAGTGTAAGTTCAAATTTTGCATTGAGACCCTGCAACTGGACTGATAGAGGAGGAAATATAGAATAGAGATATAGGAAGCATAGAACAGTAGTTGGTGTGTAGGTGTGGTGGGATGGAGGCTGGTATGAGGTGGGGAGAGGAGGATGGGTAGTGGGAGCCAGGTATGGGAGGAGCGGGTGGGTGAGTAGAGCCTGGAAGGTGATAGAACCAAACAACCAGAGAGACAGACAGAGTGGAATCCGGCTCTTGGGCCAATCATCCATGCCAACCTTCCAAGGCAGTCCCATCTGCCTACATTTGACCCATATCCCATTAAATCTTTCCTATCTATGTACCTGCCCAAATGAATTTTAAATGTTGTTATGGTACCTGCCGCAACCACTTCCTCTGGGAGACCCTGTGCATTCATCCTATCTAGCCTCTCATGATCTCCATAAGATCACCCTCAGTCTTCTGCAGTCAAAGGGATAACATTGCAACCTGCACAACCTCTCCTGATAACGTAATCCCTCAAGTCCTGGCAAAATCCTCGTAAATCTTCTCAGCTTAATGGCATCTTCCCTACGTCAACGTGACCAAAACTTAACACAATAGTACAAGTGGGGCCTCATCAAGATATGGGGAGAGGATGATAGCTAGATGGAACCTAATGGGGAAGGGGACATGGGAGTGGGGAACAAAGGGAGAAGAAAAATAAGTGGACGGGTGTTTGTATGTGAGAGGTGAACATTAGAGATGTGAGTTATCTGAAATTGGAAAAGTTAATGTTTATACCATTGGGTTGTAAGCTACCGGTGCGGAATATAAAATGTTGCAATCTATTTATTCGTGCACGCTCTCTATGTAGGTATTAACTGAGAGAATGAGCATCTGGCTCAGATATTTATACTTTGCACCGTCTATTCCTTTGAGTAACAAATAAACTGGACACCCAGTCTGACAGTGTATTCAGAAGGAACCTACGTGCATTACCAACTTGCACCTTTTAAATAGGATATTATCAAAGACAAGTGACAGACCACAATAATCTCAGGTTTATGCTAAGGAACAGATATCTGCAGCTTCTGATATCCATAAGACAGAAAGTGTTTACTCTTTGGACTTGTAAATGTTGAGAGATTTTACTATATGTCATGTTGTCTGATAAATGTTATCATACGTGTAATCAGAAAGGTGAATGAATAAGTCAAATCTGGAGCGATGCAAATTAACAAAAGCATTTGAACATATATAATAAAGCTCTGCAAGTAGTAATTTTTAATTATTTCAGCTGTTTGGTTGATTAGACTTCTGTTATAACACCTCATTTTTATCAATTCCCTAGATTGATTGTTTTTGAGTATTAAAACTAGTTGTCATCAGTAATAACAACAGAAGCTGCTGGAACCACTTAGCAGGTCAGATAGCATCTGTGAAATGAGAAAGAGATCTCAGATCTCGGGTGCTTAGTCAGAAATGGTCAGTGATCTGAGATGTTGATGCTGCCTCTCTTTGAACTGAAGGCCTATAAAGAGTGGTGTGATTCAAGTAATTGTGGTGGGCTCATCGCTGTTTATTTAGCTATATCAACGATTTGGACGAGAATGTGCAAGGCTAGAAATTTTACGGATGGCCCTAAGATAGGTGGTATTGTAGGCCGTGAAGATGGCTATCAACACTTACAGTGTGTACTTGATCAGTTAAACCCAAGGAATGGCTATTGGTGGTTAATTCAGTTAAGTGTGAGGTGTTACATTTTGGGAAGTCAAACCAGGGCAGGACTTCACAGTGAATGGCAGGGCCCTGGGAAATGTGGTAGAGCAGTTGGATCTAGGATTATGAGCAGAGAGTTCCCTGAAAATGGCATTGCAGATAAAAAGGGTGGTGAAGAAGGCTTTTGGCATGCTGGCCTTCATCCGTTAGGGAATTGAGTGCAGAATGTGGGATGTTATGTTACAATTGTGGAAGACATTGGAGAAGCTGGCCCAGTTTTGGTCAGCCTGTTAAAGCAAAGATGCCACTAAGCTGGAAAGGTGTAGAGAAGATTTACGAGGATGTTGCCTGGATTCGGGGGCCTGGGCTATATGGAGAGATTAGGCTGGCTGGGACTTTATTCCTTGGAATGCAGGAGGTTGAAGTATGATTTTACAATGTATTAAATCATGAGGAGACTAGAACGAGTGAATGGACAGAGAAGAGTAGAGGAATTAAGAACTAGAGAACAGGTTTATGGTTAAAAACAGACACCTGCAGCTTATTCTGCCCATAAGACAGATGGCTGTGTTTGCTCTTTAGACTTTGTAAATGTTGAGAGATTTTATGTCCTATTAGACATGTAAACAGAAAAGTAGAATTAATCGGTTAAAATCTTGAGATGAGCAAAATGGAAACGCTTTAGAAAATGTATAATAAACACTGCAAGCTGTAGTTTGTATCTCATTATTTCAGTTGTTTAATTGGTTACCCTACTCTCATTTGATAAGATAATGTTACATAGAAATTCAACCAGACGCCCCTACTGAAATAGCAGGTCATAGACATAGACATAGACAATAGGTGCAGGAGTAGGCCATTCGACCCTTCGAGTCAGCATCGCCATTCAATATGATCTTGGCTGATCATCTAAAATCAGTACCCCATTCCTGCTTTCTCCCTTTATCCCTTGATTCCTTTAGCCCTAAGAGTTATACTTAACTCTCTCTTGAATACATCATGTCACTTTATCAATTTACCCAAGATTGCATGTGTTTGAGTATTGAAGCTATTTGTAGTCAATAATAATAAGAGAAACTGCTGGAAGCATTTAGTGGGCCAGGCAGCACCTGTTAATAAAGAATCAAAATTATTCTTTCGGGTCAAAGATTTCTTGATCTGAAACATTAAGCCAGTCTCTCTTTTGGACTGAAGGTCAGTGACTAGTGACTCTGGGCCCATTGCTGTTTGTCATCTGTATCAATGATTTCGGTGAGAATGTACAATGCATGATGAGTAAGTTTACAGATGGCTATCAGCTATTACAGACGAGACTTGATCAGCTTGGCATAAGGGCCGAGGAATTGCTAATGGAGTTTAATTCAGATAAATGTGAGGTGTTGCGTTTTGGAACGTCAAACCAGGGCAGGACATCATGGTGAATAGCAGGGCCTTGGGGAGGGAGTGTTGTAGAGCAGCGGGATCAAGGAGTAGAGCTACATAGTTCCCTGAAAGTGACATTACAGGTAGGTAGGGTGATGAAGGAAGCTTTGGGCGTGCCTGCCTTGATCAGTCAGGGAATTCAGTACAGAATTGCAACGTTATGTTACAGCTATATAAGACCTCGGTCAGTCTGTACTTGGAGTATTGAGTTCAGTTTTGTCACCCTGCTATAGGAAGGATGCCATTAAGCTGGAATGAGTGCAGACAAGAATTACGAGAATGTTGTCAGGACCCGAGGGCCTAAGCTACAGGGAGAGATTTGGCAGGCTAGGACTCTGTTCCTTGGAGTGCAGGAAGCTGAAGGATGATCTTGTAAAGGTGTATAAAAACGTGAGGAGAATTGATCTAACAGAGGAAGCTTGCAATCTCCTGGCACATTTACTCTTCTAATTCCCATGGACTATTTGCGGACCTGTAGTACACCCTCAACAAGGTCATCATCCCTTTCTTGTCCCTTAGCTCCACCCATATAGCCTCACCAGACATACCATCCATAATATCACCCCTGACCACTGCCATGACATCTCCATTTTTTTCAGAAAAATTTATAGAAAAAAATTAAATTAAAAATCTTCGTAACATGTTTTTATTTCTTAATTTTTGTATATACAAATAACTGTCTCATGTTTCTTGCTTGAACCAGCTTGAACAATCAGAATACTAAATGTAGTTTGACTCTGGCAGGCTTATATAGATGTCAGGATGATTTCTGCAGATGTACTGTATGCATGTAGGATATGCTTGTCTGATTTACTTGGGACCTAATTTTAGATTAACTGCTGAGAGCAAATATTGAATAAAATGTCCAAACATTGAAACAGGGCAAAAAAATCATTTTGTTTTTGTGATCAAGGTCCCTTCATCTAATAATGTCTGAAATGAAATAGCGTTTATTAATGGAAAATATAAAATGGAATTCATTTTATTCTTTTCCTCGGGCATTTAGTGTATTATTTGTACATGAAAACTCTTCTTTATAATATATATCACACACAAAAGACTATTATTCAACTATACACTTTGTCTAAAGCTGCTTACATTTTAAACATTTAAGTCTTGTGACAGGACATATTGCTAATTGATTTTTAACCCTTTTTTGGAAAAATAGCTTCTCGCTTAATTAGTTAAATATCATGTTACAGCCTTTTATATAAAACAGACAGGATCACAGGAAGGTATTGCTTTCTCTCAGACTGGATATGTTCAGATATACCCATTGAACGAATCAGGGAATTGAAAACTCCAGTTGGGTTTCTGATTGTTTTTTCTGCCCTTGTAGCAGAAATGCAGACCAGTTTCTCCAGGAGCTTTTTAATCAGGAGTAGAAGAAAACATTGGCAATTGTTGAACCTACCTGGTGCAGTCAGCGTGAAGCCTAATTGCTAATGACACCCAGTGCTAATGTGATTTGCACCTGGAATGGGGAGATCACTCACTTGCAGGGTTTATTTTTGAAGGGGTTTCAAAAAGAGTAACAGGTGAATGCAAGTTCTAATGCATTTTATTAATCGCACAATTTCAGGCAGAATTGTTTCAGATACAGCTGCATGCAAGGAAGAGAGAAGCGGTGGCATTTTCTTTCTGATTCCAGTCTTAAGATATTGTGGAAATTGGGGAAAGAACTCAGCTGTTCCTCCATTTTGTCTTAAACACGGGCAGTGGGAATCAAACTTAACTCCAGTGAAGTTGCCCTTCTGCTCTCGGCTAAACATGCCTGGTTTGAGTGTCCCACAAAGTCAACAACTTGAACACCTGCATATCTTGTTTTTGAGGGGAAAATTACAGAATGCTGGATCACAATAGCTAACCCTGTAAACTAAATGTAAGCAACTGATCTTACATTTATGCTATCAAAAATTATATAAAAATACTGCATGCTTTCATTCTGAAGAACGGTCTCTTGCTTGACTTTTCTCCTTGTCCGGCTAGGTATTGCGAACAAATAAGTTATCCTCACATGTAAATTATTCCTACAATGGATCCTATGACTTATGAATTGAGAGGTGAATGGGGAACATCGATCAACCATGATTGAATGGCTGAATAGACTCGATGGACTGAATACCCAAATTCTGCTCCTGGTGTAATGCGAGAGATGAGGAACATATTCTCTCATGTGAGAGAAACATGCTCCCTAATAGCAACGTACATTAGACGCAGCAGGGAGAGATCTCCTGCTTCCAAAGCAGTTCGGGGTGTCCAGAACCAGGGCTCACAGTTTAAGAATAAGGGGTAGGCCATTTAGGACAGAGATGAGGATTTTTTTTGCACAGAGAGTTGTGAATCTGTGGAATTCTTTGCCACAGAAGGCAGTGGAGGCCAATTTACTGGATGTTTTCAAGTGAGAGTTAGATATAGCTCTTAGGGCTAATGGAATCAAGGGATATGGGGAGAGAGCAGGAACAGGGTACTGATTTTGGATGATCAGCGGTGCTGACTCGAAGGGCCAAATGTCCTACTCCTGTACCTATGTTTTATGTTTCTATGTTTATATGTTTCCGGAACATTATTTCCAGGATCAAGACCTTGTAGGTGAAGGGCCAGTGACCTGAGCGAGCACCAAGGCTGAAAGCAGCTCAGCATTTTTCCATCACAGACTGAAATGCTCCTTTCCCCTCTCCCAGATCTCTGAGCCTTTCCCCCATCTCCGCCAGACAAGAGCACATTGTGACAACATTCATTTCTTACTTCAAGCACACACAGACCTACTGCAGGCTTCTTTCACACAAGCCAAGAACACTAAATCTGCTCTCACAAGGCAGCAATTGTAAACCAAAATCCTCTTTTAATGACTTATTCTTCCTTTCTTGGCATGACAGTCACTTAATTTAACTTGAACCTAGTTCCATCCTGTTCACTGTTTTTATATTTTCACTCTTGGTCGATGTATTACAGACACCGCAGAAAGAAAGCAATTTCTCAAAAACTGCTCTGAACGCTGCCTTTTGTGTACCCTCGATTCTCCAGCATCTGCAGTTCCTTCTTTAACACTTTGAACGCCGCATCTTGCTTTCTGCATTCAGGCTGAAGCAGATGACAACTGTAGACTGAGGTAAAAAAACAGATGATATCTGGCCCGAGATCTTGGTCTAAATGGGCAGACGGGATCAAATAGCATAGAGGTAGACATGAGGAACTGCAGATGCTGATTTATAAAAAGACACAAAGTGCTGGAGTAACTCAGCAGGCCAGGCATTACCTCTGGAGAACACAGATAAACGACTTTTCGTGTTGGGACTCTTCTTCGGAAAGAAAGCCGCAAGAGAGGTAGGAGCTGGACTAACTCTGGCAAGTGATAGGTGGATACAGTTGATGGAGGTTTGGGTTGGAAGTTACCCGAGCGGAATGTGCATGCCGCCTCAATCTGGCAAAGAGGACAGAAAGGGCAATAAAGAATCTCAGATGAACAACAGTAGCCTGCCACCAGCTCTGCCTATTGGCATAGACAGCATAGCAGGGAGGTTGCAAAAGGACTGAGTGACACAGTGGCGCAGCGTTAGAGTTGCTGGCTTACAGCGCCAGAGACTGGGTTCAATCCTGACTATGTGTGTTGTCTGTAGGGAATTTGTATGTTCTCATTGTGACTGTATAAGTTTTCTCTGGGTGCCCCAGGTTCCTCCTGCATTCCAAAGATGCATACGTTTGTAGGTTAATTGACTGCTGTAAAGTGGGTCTAGTGTGCAGGATATTACTAATGTATGGGTGTTCATGGTTGGCACAGACTCGGTGGGTCAATGGGCCTGTTTCCACATTGTATCTCTAAACTAAACTAAACTAAACTAAATTAAACTAAGCTAAACTAAATTTGGCAGGTTGGGAGAGTGGGCAAAGAAGTGGCAAATGGAATGCAGCATAGCAAGGTAAAAGGTCATGCAATTTGGTAGAATGGATAAAGGTGTAGACTACTTTTTAAATGGGGAGCGGATTGAGAAATTGGAACTGCAAAGGACTTGGGAGTGGTGGTGCAGAATTCCCAAAAGGTTAATTTGCAGGTTGAGTCACCGGCAAGGAAGGCAAGTGCAATGTTAGCATTCATTTTGATGGGAGTAGAATATAGAAAGGCAATGGATGCAGGTCGTTTTATATTTGGAAAATAAAGATAGATAGGTCCTTTGTAAACAAGGGGTATGAGTTTATTGCAGAGTGAATGTGGAATTAATGTTACAATTAGATCAGTTGTCGATGCAGTCATAGTATTTCATGTTGAAGAAGTGGCCTTTTCTTTTCCATGTTCAGTGTGCACACATTAGTGACAAATGAGTCTATATTGTCAGTGACATAAGTTTAATTGCTGGTTTTGTAGAGTATAAAGAACATTAAGGAGAGGCATGTGTAACATTTTATGGAAATGAACTGGTTGACTGAGGCACTGAGGTTATTGCATTATCCTTGGTGTCTCTTCACATAGCATGTTCTCCTCACACTTCATTGGACCTTACTTGTGGGATGAAGATCTCTCCATATTGTGAGACGCTCTCATGTGGTAGTACAACCATGAAGTGCAATCCTGTCTGTGGACTGGATTGAAATGAAGCCCTCATCTGTATCTGGAAATCAACACCAGTTCATTGCCCCAGGATATCAAAGAAAATGGTTTTCACCAAATGGTGTCTCTCTGTGCTGCAAGATTCTAAAGCCGTTGTCTTCTGCACATCAGAAAATGTTTCTGCTCAAGCCACCCAAGCTGATTTCTTGTAAGAATGTATTAAGCGATTTTTATTGCAATGTGCTAAATTGCAACAAAATGGATGCATAGAAATCTCCTTGTCCTTTTCCACAAAAATGTGCTGAAACCAGTCACATCTCGTGGGAGCTTTAGGCACTATCTTCCATGATATTGTATGCATAGACTTCAGTCAGGCTTTTGATAAGGTCCCCCATGGTGCACTGATCCAGAAGATTAAGATGTACTGTATGGGATTCACGATGACTTGGTCGTATGGATTGAGAACCGACTTATTCATAGAAGGCAGAGGGCTGGGTAGATATTCTGGTATCTGTAGCCAATGGAATTCCACAGGGATCTCTGCTGGGACCTCAGCTGATTGTGATATGTGTATATATATGTATGTGTGTCTATTTATACACACACACACACACACACACACACACACACACACACACACACACACACACACACACACACACAGATAGGTTGATGAGTAAGTTTGCTGACAATACTAAAATTTGAGGAGTTGTAGAGAGTGAGGAAGGCTAGCAGAAGATACAGTGGGATATATATCAACTGCTGTTATAGGCGGAGAAATGGCAGATGGAGCTTAACCTGAGCAAGTGTGAGATGTTTTGCACTTTGGGAGGTTGAATGTAAGGAGAGTATACAGTTAATGGCCAAGACCCTTACTGCATTGATATGCAGAGGGATCTTGGAATCCAAGTTCATAGGTCACTAAGGGTGGGGTGGTAGAGAAGGCATATGTTATGCTTGTCTTCAATATTGGGGGCATTGAATACAAGTCAATAAATCACGAAACAGCTCTATAGGACTATGGTTAGGCCACATTTGGAATATCATGTGCAGTTCTGGTCGCCCCATTATAGAAAAGATGTGGAAACCATGGGAGGGGGGTAAAAAGGTGGTTTACCCGAATGCTGCTTGAATTAGAGGATTTAATCTACAGGGAGAGGCTGGATAGACAGATTGTTTTCTCTGGGACATCAGAGATTGAGGGAAGTACATAAAATTATGAGAGGTATAGATAGGGTGGAGAGTCAGAACCTTTCTCCCAGGAGGGAAATGTCTGACAGGGGGAATGTTTAATGAGATGTGCGTGGCAAGTTTGTGGGTGGTGGGGGCCTGGAAAGCATGGCCAGGGAATAGTGGCGGAGGCAGATAGAATAGTGGCATTTAAGAGGCTTTTAGACAGACACATGGATGTGCAGGGAATGGAGGGATATGGATCAGCTGGGGATGATGAGGTCTTCTCAGATAGGCATCATGTTCGGAACAAACGTTGTGGGCTGATGGGGCCATTCCTGTGCTGTTCTGTTCATTGTCAGTGGGAGCTCTTAAAATGTCACTCCTCAACAGGAAGATCATGTCAAAGTGGGGTCATCATTTGGGGAGATACTGTCATTGTGGGTGCTTGGGTTTAGCGCCGAGCATCTCTGGCTAATGGGATTACGCCATCAGAGTTGCTAACTGAGCTGGTATACAGAGCTTCCACCACACAAGCAAATTGAGACTTGAACTATGAGGAATTGGGATATCAGTGCAGATTCTAGTAGTTGCTTCACTGGCTTAGCTGTGGATGAACCTTTTTGTTAAAGAAGGCCTTCACCTTGGTACTTATCTGCTCCTATTTTTGAAGAACATACCATTCTCCACATTCCTTAATAGTGTTAGATTATTACAGCTACAATGTTAATCAGCCATTGAACTCTGACACTGTGTGTCCATCTTCCTCAGTCGATGAAAGTACTCTATGCAAAGAGGACTACGTCTAACTTTATCAAGCACTTTTTATGGGTTAAATAGTTTAACAATTAAGCTGCTGGTCTAGCAGCCTGAATTCTGTAGCGTTGATCTGGAGACGAGAGTTTGAATTGAAGTAATTAAATAAATATGATGTTAACCTCAGTGACAACATCCATGGGACGGAAAGTTGCACAAATCCAGCTGAGTTGCTAATAGGCTTCTTGGAAGGAAATCTCCCATGTTTAACTGGGTTAGATTTGACAGTAAATGTTGGCTTGGCCAGTAATGTTCACTCCCCGATGACTGTACCAAAAATACACCATTGTTTTCAGCTATTGATTTATTTGGTTGCATATCTATTTTTGGTGTTTGGGTACATTGTGCTGAATATTAGACTTTCTAACACTCTGCTTATGCTGCTTTATATGAAGTCGATTCTATTATTCTGTAGCGATTATAGATCTATGCATCTTTAAGGCTACAAAGCTAAATTGCCATGATTGAAGATATGAAAATCATAGCTGGCATTTGTACTTTTTATTACTTAGATCGGGTAAACACACGATCGGGTTTTTGAGTATTTCAGTCTGAAGAAGGGTTTTGGCCCGAAACGTTGCCTATTTCCTTCGCTCCATTGATGCTGTTGCACCCGCTGAGTTTCTCCAGCACTTTTGTCTACCTTCGATTTTCCAGCATCTGCAGTTCCTTCTTAAACACAGAATATTTTGTCTGGAGTAGGGGAATTGAGAACCAGAAGACATAGGTTTAAGGGCCTGTCCCATCAGCATGCGACTCCATGTGGTGAGCGCGACCTAACGTGTTCGCTTGAGCCGTCCGGCCTCGCGGGGCCGTTCCCACTTCGATCGCCGGAGCCGTATAGAGTTGTGCGGAGCTGGTCCCGACATCGCGCGGGGCTCTGAAAAACTGACCGTGTTCAAAAATTCCGCGCGGCAACGGCCTGTCGGCCCGCAGCGGCCTCGACGCATTACGCACCGCCTCATGTCGTGCCTCCGTGTCCCTCTCTATATGTGCCTCTGTGACCCTCTCTGTGTGCCACCGTGGCCCTCTCTTTGTGTCCCCCTCAATGTGCCTCCGTGACCCTCTCTCGATGTGCCTCCATGACCCTCTCTATGTGCCTCAGTGACCCTCTCTATGTGCCTCCGTGACCCTCTATATATGTGCCTCCGTGACCCTCTATATATGTGCCTCCGTGACCCTCTATATATGTGCCTCCGTGACCCTCTCTCTGTGCCTCCATGTCCCTCTCTGTGTGTCCTTCTCTGTCCTTGCGAACTTACCGCGGACTTCGCTCCAACTTCTCTCCACGTCGTGCCACTCACCCGACCTTCGCGCGGCCCCCGCTGCCGGTTTGGTCGCGCTCGCTGCATGCAGGCGCATGCTGGTGGGACCGGCCCTGTACGGGGATCACCCGACCTCCGCGCGGCCCCCGCTTCCAGTTTGGTTGCGCTCACCGCATGGAGTCGCATGCTGGTGGGACAGGCCATTTAAGATGAGGGGGGAAAGATTTAATAGGAATCTGAGTGGTAACTTTTTTACACAAAGGGTGATGGGTGTATTTAATGAGCTGCCAGAGGAGGTAATTGAGGCAGGTACTATTGCAACATTTAAGCAGCATTTAGACAGGTACATGGTTAAGTTAGGTTTAAAGGGATATGGGGCAAATGTAGGCAGTGGGACTAGTGTAGATGGGGCATGTTGGGCGGTGTGGGCAAATTGTGCCAAATGGCCTGTTTCCACGCTGTATCACTCTATGACTCTACGAGTATAAATTCTTTAAGATAATTCAGGATGTAGACTTAATGAAGATAAAGAATTGACATATTTTTGACATCTGAAGAATGGTCTCGACCGAAACATCACTCATTCCTTCTCTCCAGAGATACTACCTGTACCGCTGAGTTACTCCAGATTTTTGTGTCTATCTTTGGTTTAAACCAGCATCTCCAGTTCCTTCTTACACATTGTCGTATTTTGACGCAGCTTGTCAGCCATTTGGAATTCATTTCTGTTAACACTTGCCTCACACTGTGGAGCAAAGAAACTTCAACAAGCTTTCAACATCTACAAACATAAAGAGAAAACACATTGTTTTGCTTTAATTGCAGCCAGTAATGCAGATGCTTGTTCTCAAAATAACTCTCAGATTGATTTTTAAGTTTCTCATTTTAAAAATATTTCTGGAGAGTAACATTTGCTCTGAAATATAATGCATGCAATTTATCTGTTATGCAAAGTTGATATGTTCTGCCATTTGTTCCATTTTTTTTAGCTCTAAAACCCAAAGGCCATTCAGTTAATCCTCACATTGACAAAGTAGATGGATATTGAAATCAATTCAAATCCATATGGATTGACATAATCTGAGTGCATTGTTTAAAGACAATTTAAGCAGGATTTTCATGTATTTCTTCTTATGGCTTCTTCCAATCTGTAAAGAAAATAACATTTTAGAGCATTTCTAACTTCAATTGCAACCAAAATTATAATTCAAATTAAAAAAAAATTGTCTTGGTTCAAAAAGTATTTACGTTTCAACAATTATAATTAAAAGATATATATATATATATATATATATATATATATATATAATATATATATATATATATATATATATATATATATATATATATATATATATATATATATATATATATATATATGAAAAAAACATATCTACAATTCAGAAGAATTTAATTTGGGATTTAAGTTCTTATATCACCTGTTTTTCCCAAATGCCCACTATGTAAAAATATTCATCCTCTTCCAGTGAGTGGGAATTAAAAATTGGCTTTACTTATGCTGGATAGGGAAGAAAAAGTGACTTATTTATTCCTTGATTTTGAGATACTCTAAGTTATTAGTTTAGTTTAGTTTATTGCTGTCATGTGTACAGATATACATAGAATAGTTTGACACAAAAATGCTGGAGTAACTCAGTGAGTGGACAGAAGGAATGGGTGGCGTTTCGGGTAGAGACCCTTCTTCAGACTGAGCGGGAGTGGGAGATTGCATGCTATCCATCAAATCATACTATACATGAGCATAATAGATCCTGTTCTGGAACAGCATGTAGAGAGTTGCCATGTTCTGCTGCCATCTTGCAACTTACAAATCTTTGAAAAGTCTAATCTTGGCCAAAGGAAATATGCAATCTCTTTAGGGTACACAAAAGGCTGGAGAAACTAAGCGGGTGCAGCAGCATCTAAGGAGCGAAGGAGATAGGCGACATTTCGGGTCAAGACCCTTCTTTAGTCTGAAGAAGGGTCTCGACCCGAAACGTCGCCTATCTCCTTCGCTCCTTAGATGCTTCTGCACCCGCTGAGTTTCTCCAGCCTTTTGTGTACCCTCGATTCTCCAGCATCTGCTGTTCCTTCTTTAACACATGCAATCTCTTTAGTTTAGTTTTGAGATACAGAACAGAAACAGGCCCTTCGGCCCATCAAGTCCATGCCAACCGGTGATTCCCATACACTAGCACTACCCTACACACTAGGGACAATTTTCAATTTTTACCAAAGTCAAATTAACTTGCAAACTCTTTGTGGGGAAACCGGAGCAACCGGGGAAAACCAAGTGGTTTCAGGGAGAATATACAAACTCTGGACAGACAGCACCCGTAGTCAGGATGGAACCTGGGTCTCTGGTGCTGCAACACTACTGTGGCGTCAACGTGCCGCTCGTGTGTTCTCTCTTTAAGGCACGGTAATCTGGCGAGGTATGGGTTAGCCTGACCTAGTATGATGCCATCAGCTCCTTCCACTACCTCTCTGTGTAGCTGCCACAGATCACACTCAATCAACTCACTCACCTGGCTGTTGTAGGGCCTCCAGCGACAGCCTACACCAACACCACAACCAGGGCAACTGTCCCGTTCTTTACAGTCGGTCAAATAATGTAAAAGTATGGTCACTGGAGAGGGTTCAGAGCAGGTTTACAAGAATGATCCCAGGAATGAGTAGGTTAACCTATGATGAGCAATTGTCGGCACTGGGCCTGTACTCGCTGGAGTTTGGAAGAATGAGGGGGGATGTCATTGAATCATACAGAATAGTGAAAGACCTGAAGAGAGTAGTTATGGAGAGGATGTTTCCACTAGTGGGAGAGGCTAGGACTAGAAGTCATAGCTTAATCTTACTATTAAAGGATGTTCTTTTGGGAAGGAGATGAGGAGAAATGTATTTAGACTGAGGGTGGTGAATCTGTGGAATTCTTTGCCACAGAAGGCTGTAGAGGCCAAGTCAGTGGATATTTTTAAGGCAGATATAGATAGATTCTTGATTAGTACGGGTGTCAGAGGTTATGGGGAGCAGGCAGGAGAATGGGGTTAGGAGGGAGAGATAGATCAGGCATGATTGAATGGCAGAGTAGACTTGATGGGCTGAATGGCCTAGTTCTACACCTATTACTTATGACTTTATGACTGTTGTAATGAGAGAAATGCATATACTAATTTCCACAAAGCAAGGTCTCATAAAGAGCAATGGAATAACATATTTTTTTTCCTGCTTATTTGTCTACACAGACTGGCCTCCCTAGTATTTGCAGTGATTTTGTTCAGAATTTCAGAACCTGTATTTTTCTGCTTACATTATCTGCTTTATCTGTTGGTCAAATGCTAAAGTATGGCTCCTTTATCTGCTTGGAACGGACTATTTATGGCATTTATTCGTAGGATTTTGCTGTGCAGAAACAATCCACAGTTATGTTATCGGATCCCCTCTGATAAACAAAATGGAAAATGCTGGATGTGCTCAGCAGGACAAACAGCATCCATGGGGAGAGAGAAAAGGTGAATGTTTCAATACAAGTGTCTTCTGTGGTGCTGGACGATGATAGCATTGGTGTGTAGCCTCAAGTCTTGTTGGATCGAGGGTGGTTCAGGAGTCTGATGCGCGAGCCACACATGCGGGGGGAGTGGGGGCACATGAAGTCCGCTGTGGGGGGGATTTACAGGTGCAGCCTTCCTCCTGTCTCTGACATTAACGAGTCAGCTTTGGCGATTGTCGTCGAAGCTGTTGACTGCCTTCCTACTGGTTGTATGCCAGCCAGTCCTGTCACTGGCACGGGTTTCCATTTCTTTTGGGGCTAGGCCTGCATGCTGGAGGTGGTCCTTGATACCGTCATTGAACCGTTTCTTTGGGCGTTTCCTTGGGTTCCTTTGACCCCGTTACAGAACTCCATACAAAGGTTCACAAGGAGTGTGGGATTCATCCACCCAGATCACATGGCCTTTATGATCATTGCATCGATGCTTGTGAAGCCAGACCGGTCCAGCACTTCCATGTTGGTCATCTTCTGTTCACATTGCTAAAGTTCCTTACCCTGAAATAAATGTAGTAAATCTCAGCTGCACCCCCTCGAAAGCCTTCATATCCTTCCAGGAGCCTGGAATTGGACACAATACTTAGGCATGTTACAATACTTACTTTTAGCAGCGCTGCAGTTCTGCCACTCCCCTTGTGCGCGACTTTGGTGCCTTTCAGAGGGGGGCGGGTTTAAAAAGCCGTTTTTCCCTAGACAGTCCAAATTGATCAATCTCAGGCGATTTCGTCGCTAAAGAGAAATCGCTCAAACATTTGTTATATGAAGCTATTTTTAAACTACGCTAGATCATTTATTAGCTAAAGTAGTTTAAAAATTATCTTCTAAAGCCGTGAATGCCGACAGCGAAACGGACCTAACGTAGGCGATAAAAGAAGGTACACAGTTTATTTTACATAAAAACGTGCTTCTTAGGAAGCATTTAATCAAATTTTCATCATGTGAAAAGGGGACAAAAAAAATATACGAACCGGCTGTATTTTTCCTGCCAACTGTGGGTTAAATTCACCGCAAACCGCAACGTTCCAATCCACCGCGTTCCACTAAAACCCACTCGCAAGTTTATTTAAATGGCCATTAATTTACAGGAATTAAACACTAAATTCCTTCTATTTGGCCTATAAATTCATGAAAATGTTATATTGTGGATTATTGTGTGAATGTTATTTGGATACAGGCAATTTAAAAATGTTTATCATTTCTTAAGAAATGGATTGATGTTTAGATCTAGTAATTGAATTTTGTAATTGGCTACAATTAGGTAACTAACTAATTATATGCTTTAATTTCAGGTCATCCAAGTAAGATTGTTTCATATTTGTTTCAGAATGCTTCAATCTATAATAACTGAAAATTTAATTGAGTTCTCTTAATTTTTAAGAAAGTTATGGGCTTTGACTGTCCTAGATCACAGCTTTTGAGTTAAGTCAATGGAAAGGCAATGGGGAACAAGATGCTAATTTCCGAGTATGAAAATGGCCATAACTTTTGTTAATACTGAAGATATGAAAGTTAATTAGGTGTCAAATTAAACTTATTTTTATGCTTTATCTGATGGGATAAATTGCAGACTTGATTTTTAAAACCTCAAAATTTTGTAACATTGCTACAATACTCCAGATGCCGACACACAACTTTTTAAAGAAAGATTCTTGAAGTATCAACACATTTTTATAATTAACAATTGATAATTATATAAATTCTGATTCCTGCTTCAGAAACGTTGGCAGCATTGAGACATGAATTCACTATAAATAATAATGCAGGTTAATAAGACACACAAAGGAAAGGCACCAAGGCACAAGAGTCAATTTCTGTGAGGACAAAATTGAAAGCAGATAAGTGCCGTGTTACTTCAGTAAAGCCAAGGCTGCAGTGAGCACACTAATTCTTCACACTATAATGAAAATAAGAATATGTTCCTTCCCAGCTGTTATCAGGCAACTGAACCATCCTACCAACAACTAGAGAGCAGTCGTGAGCTACTATCTACAGTAGCTCATTGGAGACCCTCGGACTATCTTTAATCGGACTTTACTGGACTTTATCTTGCATTAAACATTATTCACTTTACCATATATCTGTATACTGATTGTAATCATGCCCTGTCTTTCTGCTGACTAGTTAGCACGCAACAAAAGCTTTTAACTGTACCTCGGTGCATGTGACAATGAATGAAACAAAACAAAATGAATGATGCAGTGACAGCGGATAAGTTCCAAGGATGGACCTTTGGAATGTCGGAGGTTGAAGCATTTCGCTGGAATGTCAAAGGCTTAGGGGAGACCTGAGAGAAGTATATAAAACTTATGAGAGGCATAGATAAGGTATCAGTCAGAAGGTTTGTTTTCCCAGGGTGGAAATGTCAAGGATTAGAGAGCACAGCTTTAGAACGAGAGGGGCAAAATGTAAAGGAGATGTGCGGGGTAATATTTTTAATGTAAAGAGTGGTGGGTGCCTGGAACGTGCTGCCAGAGGTGGTGCTGAAGGTAGATACGATAGCAGCATTTAAGAGGCTTTTAGATAGGCACATGGATATGCATGGATTGGAGGCATATGGATCACATGGTGATGAAGGAGATTAACTTAACTTGGCACCATGTTTGGCACGGACATTGTAGGCTGATGTGCCTGTGCTCTACTGTCCTATGATTCTATTATGAATATTGACCAAGTGCACCTAGAATGAGCACTTTCAGGGTTCCATGGGGCAAGTAACGATAACTCTTAAAAACAGATTTGTTCCCAATATTACAACTCCACCATCCACTCCCAGTTCCATTTTCACTATTTATCTTATTCCATTTAACCACCTTAAAGACCTCACTTAGATAATCGCTTATTCAACTATGTGCAAAGGTAAAACTTTAGAAGAAAAAACTTTATCCTGATTAGAGCAATTGTTTTTGGAGAAATGCGAGGATCAATAGCTTTGAAAGTTGATCTGTGGGAGTATAATTGACTGGAATCCGAAACTCCATGCAATTTACTGAGAACAAGAAATTTAGCCTCATTTTTTTGTTTCCAAAAATCAATTTATTCTTCTTTTAATAGTTGCACTTCAAGGGTCAAGTGGGCAGTGAAGGTTGCATTTACTCTTGGGGCCAATTAATCTTTGAAGGAAACACATCGTGACATCTTTGTTTTAGAAAAGGTGAATTAATGATGCCTTTAAAATAACACATCATTCAAATGAAAAGAGACTGCATCCTCCAGGAAAATGCACAAGAATGCACAGATGGAAGTAAAGGTGTCCGAATAACAACTTAATTTCATGCAAAAGCCAGACTAATGCTATATTCTCCTTGCATAAGTTGGAACACTATGTACAAAACAATGAAGTAATGATAAGAATACCATGTTGTGAATTGGTTTTAAGTTGGACTGATTCAATACTGCCACACACATGGAATGTGTCATCAAGCGCTGTCACATTGAACTTACTGATCAATATTCTGCTCACGGATGTTCAGTATACACCAGGATAACGTTGCTGCACACCTCATCGAAACGTTGGACCAAACTGCTTAATTTCGAGAACTGGGGTGAGGGTGACGACTCTTAACTTCAAGGTAGCATTTGACCAAGTGGCACGAGAGAGCAGGACTGCAACTTGCCAAAGTGGTCTCTCACCGCCATGTTCTCATGGGGCATTAGGGATAGATAATAAATGAGTGCCTTGCTCTGATGCCCAGAATGCAATCACTAAATAAATAAATAACTGGTTCTCTTCAGATTTGATGAGCATTAAAGGAATTGATAATATTTCATTCTATCAGCCCTCCCCAGTCACCCTGCCATAACAGGTCCATCAGTGTGCCTGCTAAATGGTAAGCATCTTTTAAGGATACCTGTGCATATTTTAAGGCCAACACCAGGGCCGTGTTTATCTCAGCTGTATGTGAAGGGTCTCTTTAGAGTCCCAGACTCCAGATATATGTTCAAAGTGACAACAGGACTTTGACTGCCACAATGCAGTCATTCCAGACCCTAAACTGCCCTGGAAGTTATACATCAGGATTAGAAGCAGGCACAGACCAACTAGCTCCGCAGGATTTCCCTCCCATGATATAAACGTTGGGTTGATCTGATCTTGACCTCAAGGTTTATCTCATTTAAACCTTAACAGTCCACACACCAAAAAATAGTCTTTCTGAAACCGCCACCATCCAGTGGTAGAGAATTCCATAGATTCACATAAATTCCTCCTTATCTCCATCTTAAATAGGCAACGCATAATTCTGTTCTCCTTCTATGAAGATTCTCAGCATCGCTGTCAGTCCCATCAGATCCTTGTATATGTCAGTAAGCTCTACGTTCATTTTTTTCTGAACTCCTATTGCTCTATGACCAATCTGCTCAACCTTTCATGATAAAACAACCTCTTCATCCCAGGAATCAAACTCGTGAACCTTCTTGGACTTGCCTTCAATTCAAAGCTTATCCCATATTAAACAAGGAGGTTAACATTGTACCTGGAACACCAGAATTGGTCTCATAAAAGCACAATACACCTTGTGGCAAGACCTCCCTAGCTTTTACGCCATCCTCTCTGCAATGAAGTCTAGCATTCCATTGGTCTTTCCGATTAGTTGTCATTGTTTTTAGTATCATGTATCTGATGCTATCTTTCTGTGTTTTATATGGGTAGACGCCAAGCTCCTCACTGACAGAAGTCAATTACATTTTACTTCGGAATCACGTGAGTGACTACGTGAATAGAAGCCCGTACAGCCGTTGGTGCGTCATGACGTCAGACGTTGGTGCAGTCGGCCGGTTGGAGCGGCAGCGCTCCTCCAAGCGGTAAGTTTAAAAACGGAGGCAAGGTTTTTAAATTTTTTTTACCACAGGTCATTTTCTGCGACGGTTTGGAGTTCTTGGAGATATGTTGCAGAAAGTGAAGAAGGTGTCGGCGAGGCGCTCTGGAGGTAGAAAGGAAAGTGACCAGGAGAATGTTGTGGATGGAGGCCCGTCTGGTACACCTGGTCCGGTGCTGGCTACACAGCCAGTGGTTGTGGACCCACTGCCAGGGGGCAGTGGAGGCTTTAGGGCGGAAGCCACTGGCAAGTCTGTTAGGCCCATAGATGAGTCGGGCCTGGAGGTTATACCCTCCATAGGAGAGTCCGTTTGCTCACGGCTCTCCCACGTCGAGATTGTATTACAAAGAATGCTCGACAGGGACCAGCTCCGTGAGGAGGAGGTGGTGCCCAAGCCAGGCTGATGGAGAGCTTGTGCTAGCAGCACCTGTTTCAGGGCTGCAGGACTATCCTGCCTCTGAGGAAGATGTTCCATCAGTGCAGTTTGCTGACACTGATGCTATGCTGGGGGAGAGCAGTAAAGAAGTTCGGTTGGAGGTAATTCCGAACATTGCTGGGAAGTTTGCTGTGCCTAGAGAGGAAGGAGAGGCGATTGATGTAGAATTGGCTGATGCCATTCAGTATATGCTCTCCCACCAGTTACAGGAGCTAGCTATGGATGAAGCAGCAAAAAACTATAAAGCTCCTGTTAATTGTGATCTCCTGAAGGTACCGGTGGTTAATCACCAAATTTGGTCACAGATGGGCATGCCTGCTAGGGCCCAGGAGATGAAGTCTCAAAAAGTGCTTAAACTGTTGTCAGCAGGTATTACAGCTGTGGTGAAAGTTATTGATCCAAGCAATATGGTTGAAGCACACCAGGACGGACTGGGATTCCTTTGTAATGCATTTTTTGAAATCAATAATATCAGGAGGGCCGCTATTAGGCCAGTGCTTAATCCGAATTTGGCGAGCTGTGCAAACCGACCAGTGTACCACCACAAAATCTGTTGTTTGGAGGTAACCTTGCAAAAAGGGTCAAAGACTGTCATGACGATGTTAAAACAATGGCCCTCATTAAGCCAGCTGTTAAGCAAGGCAAAAGGTTTTATCCGTATTGGAAAGGCACTAATGTGGATGCAGGAGAAGGAACGAGCCGTTCAGGTTTTCAATTAACTGGCAGGCTGCCAGCATGAAGGGGAAGGTGTCTTTCTCTACAAGAGGTCGAGGACAACAAGGTCCGCAAGGAAAGATGCAGGTGAGGAATATAACATTGACAGACGATGAATTAACTGATGTTCCTGTTCAAATTGGGGGAAGGTTAAAATTGTTTCTCAAACAATGGCAGCAGTTGACATCAGATTTGTTCATACTTAGTAGTATTGAAGGGGTGAAAATTGAATTTTACTATAAGGACAGTCTACCTAATCAACATTTTCCTAGTCGTAAACTTATTTTTTCAGATGAGGAAAATGTGCTTGTTCAAGCAGAGATTCAGTCGTTACATAAAAAAGGGGTAATTGAGCCTTCTGTCTATTAAAGTCAACAAATTGTGTCAAGTATATTTCCCAGATCTAAAAAGACTGGGGGGTGTAGAATTATTCTGGATTTATCGAGTTTGAACAAATTTGTTTGTTATAGGCATTTCAAGTGGAAACCTTTACCACGGCCAAACATCTAGTGTCCAAAGGGTGTTATATGGCAACTATTGATTTAAAGGATGCGTATTACTCAGTGTCTATTCATGATGATGATAGAAGATATTTGAAATTTATTTGGATGACTCAGCTGTGGCAATTCAGGGCATTGCCAAATGGATTAACTTCAGCTCCTAGATTATTTACTGAATTGGTAAAACCTGTGTTAGCATTACTTAGAGCTCAGGGGCATGTGGTAATGGCCTACTTAGATGATATTCTGATTGTTGGAAAGACTCATGCTGAAACTCAATCATCAGTTTCAGTTGTTAAAATCACTTTTGAACAAATGGGATTTGTTATTCACCCAGATAAATCTAAATTATCACCAGTCCAAATTATTGATTATCTGGGATTTACCATTAATTCCAATCACATGTTGGTAACTTTGCCCAGGGATTAATTGAATCAGTTAATTGAGGACTGTGTTAATCTCGTTGGAGAACAACGGCCTTCGATTAGACAAGTAGCCAGGTTAATTGGGAAGTATGTTGCAGCATTTCCAGCTGTGCAGTATGGTCCTCTGCATTATCAACAATTACAACGATCAAAGGAACAAGCACTGAGAATACCAAGGGGCCATTTTGATAGGCCTATGCAGTTGTCAGCTGGGGTGATTGCTGACATACAATGGTGGATAGTACATGTTTCAAAAAGTTTTAGGAAGGTTTTGGTGGAACCACCGTCACTGATATTACAGACTGATGTAAGTGCACTGGGTTGGGGTGCAACAGATATGTCTTCTAGTTGTGGAGGCAGATGGAATGTGGATGAGACATCGCTTCTTCAACTAAGAGGGATTAATTATTTAGAGTTGTTGGGCACCTGGTATGGGCTCAAAGCTTATTGTTCTACAAGGAGGGACTTGCATGTGCAGGTTCAGATTGACAACACGACAGCAGTGGCCTATGTAAACCATATGGGTGGAGTTAAGTCACAGTCTTGTGATAGACTGGCTAACCAGATTTGGAGCTGGCGTATTGACCAAAATATCTGGCTTTCAGCACTTTATTTGCCAGGAAGATTCAACACTGTAGCTGACACTAGGTCACGTCAGTTTAATGACAACATTGAATGGATGTTAAATCAGGATGTATTTAACCAAATGATTGTTCAGTATGGATTGCCAGATATTGACTTGTTTGCATCTCGATTAAATCATCAGTTACCTAGATATGTTTCATGGGAACCAGATCCTGGGGCAGTAGCAGTGGATGCGTTTTCGCTGCATTGGGGAGGAATGTTTGTGTATGTATTTCCTCCATTCTGTTCATCAGCAGATGTTTGCAAAAGATCAAGGAGGACTCCGCTTCAGGGGTATTGGTAGTGCCAGATTGGCCTACACAAGCATGGTTTCCCGTTGTATTACAAATGGCTAGGGAGCCTTACATGATTATTCCCAAGAATAAAAATCTACTGGTAAATCCAGTCACTGGGGATCAACATCCTTTACATGATTGTATTGATCTGTTAATTTGCAGATTTTAAGGAGGCCATACCTAGGGAGAGGACTGTCTCATCGGACTGTGGATGTTCTCACGTCGGCCTTCAGGGATAGTACACAGCAGCAATATATCATCTAAATAAGGAAGTGGGAGCAATTCTGCCTACAGCAGAATATTGTATATCACACTGCAGGGATCACGGACGTATTGGAGTTTTTGTCAACTCTTTATTTCGACCAAAAATTAAGTTACAGTGCGATCAATTCAGCCAGAAGTGCTCTGTCTTCTTATTTACCTATGAATGCAGAATTACATACAGTAGGGACACATCCGTTAGTTTCACGATTCATGAAGGGAGTTTTCAATTT
The DNA here is from genome assembly GCA_035221665.1 of Okamejei kenojei. Taxonomy (NCBI): domain Eukaryota; kingdom Metazoa; phylum Chordata; class Chondrichthyes; order Rajiformes; family Rajidae; genus Okamejei; species Okamejei kenojei. Next base: position 15,416,243 of record CM069149.1, on the reverse strand, counting down.
TAATCCTCCTAAACCCAGGTATGCCGGTATTTGGAATGTGAGTGAGGTTTTTATGGTTCTTCGCCAGTGGGCTCCGGTTACAAGCCTATCTATAGCCAAATTAACTATTAAGGTGGTCATGCTTATGGCGTTGGTTTCAGCTCAATGTGTACAAACGTTGCAAAAGCTACGGCTAGATAGAATGCATGTGTCGGCAGATGCCATTATATTTTATGTCTATGATTTGTTTAAACATAATAGAAGAGGCATGACAGGATTTAAGATTGTGTTTTCAGCATACCCCGCAGATGATCGCTTGTGTGTACTCTCACATTTATCTCGTTACATTGAGATTACTAAACCTCTGAGAGGAACAGAGTTGGCTTTGTTTATTAGTCACAAAAAAACACACGGTAAGGTGTCGGTGCAAACAATTTCAAGGTGGCTAAAGCAGGTCCTGGCAAGTGCTGGAATTGATACTGATAAAATCAAATCTCATTCCACCAGGGCGGCATCAACTTCCGCGGCAAGGGCGATAGACGTGCCAATAGACCATATCCTTGCGGCCGCAGGATGGTCCAGTGAGCTAACTTTTCAGAGGTTTTATCACAAGCCGATTTCAAGGCTCGGGGTGTTTGCTGATTCTGTTTCGAGTACTGTTACACTTTCCCCCTGAGTTAGAGGGGTTTGTTATGATTTGTTTGTAAATAAACTGTTATTCATTTAACAAATGTTGTTACTGATGCATGATTGATTGTTAACGACTTTTGAGTCAATCCAGGCAGTGTGAACGTCGGATTTGGGTCTGCGGCGTGAATTCACAGTGCTTTGAAGTCTTCACGTAATCAGTCACTCACGTGACTCCGAAGTAAAATAGTAAGATTAAACGAGAACTTACTAGTTTGAAGTTTGATCTTTATTTTATGAGGAGTCGAGTTGAGGGACTACGTGCGCTCCGCTCCCACCCTCATAGATCTCATCTGGTTGTTCTAGTTTTATTATCTTACCATTATACTTCAGTCATTGTTAGCTGAGAATTCATTCCGCTGCTTTGAAGATTGATGCACCAACGGCTGTACGGGCTTCTTTTCACGTAGTCCCTCAACTCGACTCCTCATAAAATAAAGATCAAACTTCAAACTGGTAAGTTCTCATTTAATCTTACTATTAATTTAGGTATAGAGTTTAATACACTGATGCTGTTATAGCATTAAACATGATGAATGGGATGAACTTCTAAATAAATTGGTGGAACAAATTGGAGGAATGGTCTCGACCCGAAACTTCACCCACTCCTTCTACCCTGAGATGCTGCCTGTCGTGCTGAGTAATGATTTCACAGGAATTTATCCATCTCAACAGTAATAAGAAACAGCAAAAATAAAAAGACAAAAATAAACTGATTATAGTAAATTATATAGCAGCAGTAGCAAAAACTTTTAAAGTTTCCCAATTTAAATACATGCCTGATTATTGTATTTCAAACCTATGGTGTTGTCGAGCCATACAGCACTGGAACAGGCCCTTCAGCCCAAATCAACCATGCTGACATTTTGATAGACACAAAATGCTGGAGTAACTCAGCATGTGTAGGAAAGAACTGCAGATGCTGGTTTAAATCAAAGATAGACACAAAATGCTGGAGTAACTCAGCAGGACAGGCAGCATCTCTGGAGAGAAGGAATGGTGACGTTTCGGGTCGAGACCGTTCTTCAGACAACATATATCTAATTTGAAGCCTTCTCCCCAGAGATGCTGCCTGTCCCGCTGAGTTACTCCAGCATTTTGTGTCTATCTTTGATTTAAACCAGCATCTGCAGTTCTTTCCTACACATGCTGATATTTTGAATAGTTTGGTAACTCTTAGCACTGATCAACATACATTAAAGTAGTTAAGCAGATCCTTTATTCTGAACAGGAAGTAAGAAATATTTTAAAGGGAAAAAATGATTTATTTATAAATAAGAAGCAGAGAATATATTACCAAGGGATTATTAAGTTTGAAATGAAAAATTGGTTGTCTTATTTTAGAGTCTGCGACTATTGTATCTATGGTAACCACAGATGGTTACTAAAAACAATAATGCTTCTAAAAACAAGTACATTCCTCCAATTTATTATGAATTTCTTGAGTTAAAATTTTCCTAGGAATTATAGGTGACAGCAAAATACCTCTTCCATATCTCCTGTGTTAACCTGAACTTGGTGGGTTGAAAGGATGATTAGCATAATTTACATTTTGTCAGGATTGATTACACACTTATAGTTTACACAGCCACCTAAAACACGCATATAATTTCTCTTGTTGTAATATCCACAAGAACCACACATATGATTATTGCATATTTTAATCAGGCTAAAGAACCAGTTTGAACCAGATCCTATCTGCAAATGATTTTTTTTAGCCAGCCATTAATATTTCATTCTGAATACTTAAGTGCAGAATTGCTACGATATTTTTCATCAAAATTGGATGGTTTTACTCCGTACCTGCTTCTAATCCATTTGCTATCTCAGATTTTCTAGTCATTTTTTTACATTTATGTCAATATAAATTATGTAACTGAGCCTAATATATACACATATATATATATATATATATACAAACACACACACACACACACAGACACATTCACACACGCAGACACACACACACATATAAATTCAATTTATATAAGTATATGTTTGTGTGATGTGTGTAATATATATATATATATATATATATATATATATATATATATATATATATATTAGACTAAGTGGGACCCATTGGGTCCCATGTTCACACGGGAGGGCTGGTCCCCCAACACAATATTTCACCTCTCCACCAATTCCATTATTGGTGGCCAGTGGGGGGCTTTCTGGAGCGCTAGTATGGGTATTGTGGGCTGAAGGAACTGGTTTCCAGAGGGCTAGTATGGACATTGTGGGCAGTTGACTCACAGCTATTCCTTGAAATTCCATTTCAAGCAGGGTGCAAGGCCACCAAATTCAAGTGCAGTTTTCTACCACTTCAAGCAGGGTGTAAGCCCAGCAAATTCAAGTGCAGTTTCATACCACTTCAAGCAGGGTGCAAGGCCACCAAATTCAAGTGCAGTTCCATGCCGCTTCAAGCAGGGTGCAAGGCCAGCAAATTCAAGTGCAGTTTCATACCACTTCAAGCAGGGTGCGAGGCCACCAAATTCAAGTGCAGTTTCCTACCACTTCAAGCAGGGTGCAAGGCCACCAAATCAAATGCCATTTCATAGCACTTCAAGCAGGGTGCAAGGTCAAGTGCAGTTTCATACCACTTCAAGCAGGGTGCAAGGCCACCAAATTCAAGTGCAGTTTCCTACCACTTCAAGCAGGGTGCAAGGCCACCAAATTCAAATGCCGTTTCATAGCACTTCAAGCAGGGTGCAAGGCCACCAAATTCAAGTGCAGTTTCATACCACTTCAAGCAGGGTGCAAGGCCACCAAATTCAAGTGCAGTTACATACCACTTCAAGCAGGGTGCAAGGCCACCAAAATCAAGTGCAGTTTCATTTGATTTCAAGCAGAGTGCAAGGCCACCAAATTCAAGTGCAGTTTCATACCATTTCAAGCAGGGTGCAAGGCCACCTAATTCAAGTGCGGTTTCATAACATTTCATACAGGGTGCAAGGCCACCAAATTCAAATGCAGATTCACACCAAGCAGGGTGAAACCACCATAAAACCACCATAAAACGGCACAAAACACCATAGAACACCACATAAGAAACACACTCACAGTTCAGTAGACATTCAGTGTGTTCAGTTGATTCACAACTCAGACAGAGAGATGTGACCTCTTTCTCCCCCATCTTGCAGAGACTGAGCCACACCCAGACTTCTAGGCTTTATAGTCCCTCCCCCTCCCACAGGAAGAGGCGCGGTCTTCATGGAGAGAGAATCACAACATTTTTTAAACACTAATAACTCTTTGATTTTTCATCGATGAGAAAAATCCTCTGCACCTGATGAGCAGAGGGGGACTGAGTAAGATGGCCAAAAATCACAGCCGTGAGTGGTAGCGTTTTTTTTTTCTAAAATCAATATACAGTGCAAACAGGAAGTGGTCAAGTTTAGACTATTAATCATTTGCCTTTTCAAAGCCACCACATTTGCCGTTTCAAACCAGCCACCACATTTGCCTTTTCAAACCAACCATCACCATTTGCCTTGTCTTTTCAAACCAACCACCACCATTTGCCTTGCCTTTTCAAACCAACCACTACCAAAGGCCATGCCTTTTCAAACCAACCACCACCATTTGCCTTACCTTTCAAACCATCCACTACCGTTTGGCTTGCCTTTTCAAACCAATCACCACCATTTGCTTTGCCTTTTCAAACCAACCACCACCATTTGCTTTGCTTTATCAAACCAACCACCGCCATTTGCTTTGCTTTTTCAAACCAACCACCACCATTTGCTTTGCTTATTCAAACCAACCACATTTTCATTTTCAAACCACATCAAGAGCACTCACAGGTCAGTAAAACCACACTCACTGTTTAGTAGACATGTGTTCAGTGTTCAGTTGATTCACAGCTCAGACAGAGAGCTGTGACCTCTCGCTCCCCCATCTTGCAGTGTTCATGGCATGGTTGACAGGAAAGAGAATCTCAACATTTTTTAAACATTAATAAGTCTTTTATTTTCATCGATGGGAAAAATCCTCTTGTCCTGCGCAGTGGAGGGGGACTCTAAGTAAGATGGCCAAAAATCACAGCCGTAAGTGGCAGCTTTTTTTCTAAAATCAATATGCAGTGCAAACAGGAAGTGGTCAAGATTTGAGTTTTAATTATATAGATATATGCACACACACACACACACACACACACACACACACACACACACACACACACACACACACACACACACACACACACCTTTAGAATTTCATAACATATTGACCATGTAGGCATTAACATTTTAACCCTTTCATATATTTCAAGCCTTTTTACATTTTTATTCAAAATTAGCATAATGATTTTATTTTACTGTTAAGAACAGCTTTAGTAGTTCAGCTGAATTTTGCTGAGGAGAGGTGGTGTTGTGGGAATTCAGAACCAGGGGCCTCAGTTTAAGAATAGGGGGTAAGCCATTTAGAACAGAGACGAGGAAACACTTTTTCTCACCGAGAGTTGTGAGTCTGTGGAATTCTCTACCTCAGAGAGCGGTGGAGGCCCGTTCTCTGGACACTTTCAAGAGAGAGCTAGATAGGGCTCTTAAAGATAGCGGAGTCAGGGGATATGGGGAGAAGGCAGGAACGGGGTACTGATTGGGGATGATCAACCATGATCACATTGAATGGCGATGCTGGCTAGAAGGGCCGAATTGCCTACTCCTGCACCTATTGTCTATTGGATATTTTCTATTGTCTATAAATAGATTGAGGGGCAAACTTCCTCCTGGGCAGGATCACCAACTATGTAATGATAAATAATGCTGATTAATAAGCTATCAACAACTGTGAGAATAATTTCTATTTGACTTGCACTCTGCTCTTTAGCCTTGTTTGAATTCTTTTTTCTCTGGTAAGGGCAGGTACAGTGTGATTATTTGAGCTTCAACATTCTTTGCTACTGGGGGATGTGGGGAGGGTAGACTTTAGTGTGGGTGATATGATGCTGTGTGACTGGTGTGGGTCCTGACTTCCGAGAGCAAACCTGTCTTCTGACATCAGCAGACTTGCTTTGTGCAATGTTCTGTGCACGGCAAGCATTGCCTTCAGGTTCATAAGTTTATAAGTGATGGGAGAAGAATTAGGCCATTCGACCCATCAAGTCTGCTCCGTCATTCAAACATGGCTGATCTGTCTTTCTCTCTCAACCCCTCTCAAGGTAAGACAGAGTGGGATGGATTGGCACTGGCTACGAGCGAAAAGTGGGAAAGAATTGAACCTGTGTATCCTGAAGGGAAATATTGTTGAAATAAACTTTTATAGCCATGAGATGCTACACTATCCAAACAGATCCAATGGCTGTTCCCATTGCTGCCAACTAATTTCTGGTTGATGTCTTTCCAAAATAATCACTGCCTAATTTATTATTGAAGGGCGGCCAAAACCTGTTTTCGCTGATGATTTGGGACATCGAAAGATTCACAAAATTAATACTGGGTCAAAGCCAAATTACTTTAAAGCAATAATATTCGTAAAGTATGTTTTAAAATGTTTTGAATGCTACATAATAAACCTTTATGCAATGTTCATAATGAAATGATTTGTTCTAAAAGTGCGTAGCGCACATTTGTATTTCATGAAACCAGGCACGTGCCTTGAGTAATTACTCAGCGTAGGGAGTCAGTCGGCTTTTAAACAAAATTAAACCGCGCATGCGCAGATTGTTCTCTCCGTAAAAATAAAAAATAAAAATAAAGACAGTAACAATTCAATTTGCCCAAGGCTTCCAAGTCTCCTTTATTCTGAATTACTGAATGGGTGGGGGGTGAAGGGTGATGGCAGGTGGACAGATGGTGGGAAAAACAGGAGTACAGGGACAAGTTGAACCAGTTGTCATCTAATTGAATGACAATACTTGTTCAAGGGACCAATTGGGGGGAGAGTTCCTTTCACAGCATGTGGAGAGTCTGTGCCAGGGGTAAAGTTGCGGGGAGGGCAGGAGTGTTGGGTCGGGGATAATGCCAGTAACCCACTCACCGCTGCCGCAGCTCTCCGGGCGCGAAGCCACCGCACTGTAGCCGGGGATAGAAGCAGCTCGGGGAGCAGCGAGCAGCCGCCGTGACCCGGCAGCAGAACTGACCGCCACTTCAGCACCTTCTGCCGGCCCGCTCACCTCTGGCAGTGCTTTCCATCTGAACACCTCTCACCAGCCACTCGCTCATGTCAGCGGCATCCTGCAAATCCTTAAATTCCCACAGCCCAGTAACCTCAACGTCAACCTGACATGAGTGAGGCCAGCGAGCGGCAGGAGAGGTTTTTAGACAGAGAGCTGCCAGAGGTGAGCAAGGGGCCGGCAGAAGGAGCTAAGATGGCGGCTGGTTCCGCTCTCCAGCACAGCAAGGAACGTCACAAATGGCATGCTCCCGACCCCTCCTTCACAACATTCGTGTCCTCCCCGCAACTTTACCCCGGGCCAGACTCCCCAAACACTGTGAAAGGAGCGCTCCCCCCATCCCTACATCCCAGGAAGTATGGTATTTAAAAACATAAACACAAAATATACTTACCACATTATTGGTACACAAACTCAATTTTTTCTCTCTTTGTTTCCTAACATACACTTAAAATAATGACAATCCATGTTTGAAAACCCCGCCATGTAACCAGTACTGCGCATGCGCAGTAGGCTGCTGCACATGCGTAGTGCAGCAAAGGCAGAGTTTCTGTTGCCTTCAGCCCAGCTTGAAATTGACGCTTGAAGCAGAGCTGACGGCACGTGGGCTGCACAGACCTCCCCCTGTTACAAGCGCTGCAGATGAAAGGCACGGAGAATTATACCTACCTAAGAGATCGATCTCTTAGATAGGCATAATTCTCCCATGCTTTATTATTTATATTTAGTAATTACTACGTTATAATTTTAGCCAGGGTAGGCAGTCCCAACCTTGCCTACCCTGACGGCACCTGCCTGCATGAAACAGTCTGTCATTATATGGCAGGCATTATGATTATTGTGGTTACTTCGAGTTGAGGTTCATAGGATTATAGTTTAGAATTGTTGTATCAAAGAAGGCAGACATTTGATGAATTGTATCTGTGCTCACTGAGCCAACCATCAGTCCAATTTCCCTACGACCCTGCAAGCTATTTTCCTTTATCCCTCTGTAAACATCCGTTGAAAACCCAGGTCCATACTTCCTCCATCCTCATTACAGCCAGTGTGTTCCAGATTATAATCACATGTTTGCAAAGAAGAAGGGTCCAAACCTGGAACATTGTCTGTCCATTCAACCCCCTCTCCCCCACCCCCTTCCCCTGGCCCTAAATAGATGCTGCCTGGCCCATTGAGTTCCTCCAGCACTTCGTGACTTGTTCACAATTCCAGTATTTGCAGTTTCTTCCGTCACCAAGTTTTTCCTACTGTTTTCTTTGGCTAGAACTTTAAATGAGATCCTCTGGTCCTTTAAACACCCACTATTGGCAGCAGCTTCTCTCTCCTCACTCCCATCGAAATCAATCATGATCTTGCGCACTTCAATCAAATCTTCCCTTAACTTTCTTTTCTCCAAGGAGAACAATTTCAGTTTCAATGGTTTATTTTTATAACCAAAGTTCCTCACCCTGGAGCCATTCTAATATATATTTTCTGTACCTTCTCAGAGCTGTATGTTCTTTCCAAAGCTCGAAGTAGATGCTTCAGCTTTATACTAAACTTGAGGATTATTGTGCTTTTAAAGTGCAGATATTAAGGAAGTAATAAGGCAGATATTTGATACTACCGATTGTGATAAATTTGGTTCAAAAATTATATGGTGCATAATAGTTTAATTAGATTATTGAAAACATTTATGTTCCGTCAAAGTGAAAATATCCCGATTAATTATTTGCTTTAATACATGAGTAAAACAATATAAATATATGCACCGCACATTCTGTGAGATTGGTGATAGTCCCTCGGGATGTGAGAAAGACAATATTCTAATGTTTCCCACTTAATTCTGTCTTTTCCACCCACTGTAATTGCTGGAAGGCAATGAAAATCATCACTGCAGTACCGTTTCCATGGCAATATATGCACCAGTCACATTAGACTGTCCACACAACTAGTGAAGCAACTAATGCATTGCAGTGCTGGATTGTGCTGGGTCTGGTCCACTGCTTTCTCTCCTGGCTGATGCAATTCCCTCAGAATCACTTCCTTCTTTGCAGCCTTGTGGGTCCAAGGGTACTCTTTTAGAAAGGAGATGAGGAGGAACTTCTTTAGTCAGAGGTTAGTTAGTCTGTGAAACTCTTTGCAACAGAGGGCTGTGGAGGCCAAATCAACAGATATTTTTAAGGCAGAAATAGACAAATTCTTAGTTGATTATAATTGGTGTTAAGGATTATGAGGATAAGCCAGGAAAATGGGAGTAGGAGGCAGAGATCAGCCATGATTGATTGGCGGAGTAGACTTGATGGGCCGAATGGCCTAATTCTTCTCCTATAACTTGTGAAATTGTGAAACACAAGGGCCTGATCGTGGTGGTTTAGTTTAGTTTTAGTTTAGAGATATAATGCAGAAACAGGCCCGCAATGTCCACGGCGACCGTTACACCAGCACGGGCTGCCTCATTAGCACTAGCGCACACTGTGTGATTACTTGAGGCTAATGAAAGGCGACAAGTCATAGGCAGACACTCCGCCTCATTGTGCTTCCAGTCTTGCTTTATTAGTTCAGAGATACAGCATGGTAACTGGCCGTTCAGCCCACAATGACCAGCAATCCCAGTACACTATTTCTATCCTGCAAACTCGGGATAATTTACAGAAGCCAATTAACCTACAGACCTGTACGTCTTTGGAGTGTGGGAGGAAACTGGAGCATCAGATCCCACGCCGTCACAGGGAGAAAACCCACGCCGTCACAGGGAGGACATAGAAACTTTGTACAGTTGTCCGTTTTATTGGAGTGGCCAATAAAAGTGACTCTTCCTCAGGAAGCAGATTCTGAGGCTTTGCCTTGGACCCACCTGAGAGGCTTGTAGCAGCTCAAAGGTTGCGGAAATGTTTTTAGCCTCTGAAGTCAAGAGATATTTGCATACAGTTCAAAAGGATTTAACAAAAAAACTCCTTACTTAAAAATATATTCAAGTAATCTAAATTCATTAGAAACATTAAAATCAAGTAGAATCAAATCCCGTTGACACACGTACCAAAGTTAATGATCCCATGACAATGAATGGTGTCATGCTACTTATCCCAGGTGTGAAGAACAATTGAATACTTCTACACTCTAATCCTGGCATAGCAGTGGCAGAGAGAGGGTCTCTTATTGAGCTACTGGCAAAAAGCTTCAGTACATTCTGGATCAATATCCTCCACATTCTAAACAAATGAACTGCAGATGCTGGTTTGCAAATAAAAAGATCCAGAATGGTGGAGTAAGCAGGTCAGGCAGCATCACTGGCAATGGTAGAGTTACTGCCTCACAGCGCCAGAGGCCGAGGTTCGACCCTGACTACGGGTGCTGTCTGTACAGGGTTTGTACATTCTCCCCATGACCGCATGGGTTTTCTCTGGGTGCTCCAGTTTCCTCCCACATTCTACAGACGTACAGGTTTGTAGATTAAATGGGTTTGGTTAAAATTGTAAAATTGTCCCTAATGTGCAGGTTAAGTGTATGGGGTGGTCGGCGCGGAATTGGTGAGCCGAAGGGACTGTTTCCATGCTGCATCTCTAGAGAAAGTCTTACATATGGATGGTTGATAGTTTCTCCACAGAGTAATTGACTAAGCTTAATGAAACAATCGATTTGGTAGAGGTAAAACATTTTAATTTCCTGAAAATAATTTTTATAATAATCTGAAAAATTGCTAATTAACTCACTCTGGTTTGAGAACGAAACATTTGATCAGTGATCGTTCTGTTAATAATTTACTGAGATCGAAAGAAGGAATTGTTTTGGGCGAAACATTAGCAGTTAAGGCCTCAGTTAAGAAATCACAGAGTAGAGGTAAATATAATGTTTAGTTGAGAGGCAACTTCTTCTTCTTCTTCTTCTTGCGTTTGAGGCAGCAGAAGTCCGCAGCAGGGTGATGCCATCCGGTTCGACATCCGTAGGTGCCCGCCCTAAAAAAGGCGCATGCTTCGGGTTGGCGCCAAGCTGCGGCGCTGCTGCTGTCTCCGTTTGTTGTCGTTCGCCTGACTGAAGTCAGTTGACAGGGCTCACCACGGGGAGGTCGACAACATGAGCCCCAGAGGCAACTCATAAATAAGGCATTGAGGATAGCTATAGAAGGGAGTTGTTGAAGCTAGAATAAGATTACAGGAAAGTTGTTGGTATGTTGATTGTTATTCTTAAGGGCCTGTCCCTCTTTACGATTTTTTTCAGCGATGTGAACGTCAGTGACTGACGCCCATAGTCGCCCTAAAAACCGTCAAGTTGTACGACACTCCGTGTCACCGTCACATCCAGCTACGATACTCCGCGTCACCCACCTTCACAACCCAAGGAGGTCACCACGAAGTGTAATAATCACATTGGAAATGAACTTATCTACAATAAATCTAAGGACCAATAAAGTTTGAAGAAATAAATAGTTTATTTAACGTCAGCTTAAAAATAACATCATATTGAAAAACAACAATTAATTTAACAAGGAAGGTTTAACTTCGACAAAAGTAACTATATATTTAACGGCATATTTCAAAGAACATCATACTTAAGCAAACATTTTATTCAACAACAAGTCCAGATCTGAAAATAACATTACAATTTACTCCAATGAACTTCAACAAGACAAAAAGATCTTTATTTTTTTCACCACGTTAGAAAGAACATAATCTCATAATTTCAGGGCGCACCACATGATGTTCATCTATGTGAAACAACATTCAAACTGGTAAAAATTTAAGTTTCATAATCGGGTTTCCAGAAATTACGACACCTACTGAAGAATCACCCCCCAGCGTGTGGCAGGGCGCATGACATGATAAGACACCCAAATGTTGCCTGAAGATTTTGAACATTCCAAAATCCAGGGGCGACAGGGAGACACCGCGCGTCACTACATGCGTCACCCTGCGTAATGTCGCCTCATGCCCCGACCACGCCGCCACAACCCTTTTCAGGCTGTTGCCAAAAATGTCGCCCAAGTGGGACAGGCCCTTTACTACCTCGTCTTTACCCAGCTTCTGCCTCCATCATTCTCTCTCCTTATACATAATGCATAACTTCAATTCTAGGCATGAATAAACAAAATTGGTTTTAATCTGAAGATGTTGATCAGATGTTAAGGGGTTGGACAGGCTAGATGCAGGAAGATTGTTCCCGATGTTGGGGAAGTCCAGGACAAGGGGTCACAGCTTAAGGATAATGGGGAAATCCTTTAAGACCGAGATGAGAAAGACTTTTTTCACACAGAGAGTGGTGAGTCTCTGGAACTCTCTGCCACAGAGGGTAGTTGAGGCCAGTTCATGGGCTATATTTAAGAGTGAGTTGGATGTGGCCCTTGTGGCTAAGGGGATCAGAGGGTATGGAGAGAAGGCAGGTACGGGATACTGAGTTGGATGATCAGCCATGATCATATTGAATGGCGGTGCAGGCTCGAAGGGCTGAATGGCCTACTCCTGCACCTAATTTCTATGTTTCTATGTTTCTATGACACCATCTAAAGTACAAAAGAGCTGTCATAGAATTGTTTAAATGAATGCACATTTGTTACCGATTGGGAGATTATTTTGCTGGATGCTGCTTACTAATGGAAGATGAGTTAAATATTGCTGTATATTGCAATGTAATTTACTGTGAGAGGTTGCTTAGGAAACCGAGTAAATCAGTGGGGAAGATCACAAGTATTTTCAATGTGAATTTCAGTCCAACTGGCACTATGAATGCTTCATCTCCAGTATCTGTAAACAAGCTCACGTAAAGAATGCAGGGGAGTTCAGCGAGGTTAACAAAGACTCGTGGTACCAAGGTACTCATAATTGCAGGGCACATGCAGCCTGACTTGCTGACTACTTTCAACATTTTTATTTTTGTTTTCCATTTCCATTGACTGCAGTTGTTTTGGTTTTTCACTCATCGTGATTAAATTGCTTCACCTAGACAGAGCATAAAGGTGGGTGGTACGGAGAAATGTAAATGCCACTTTAGTGCAGTGAGCTGCAAATCTTCTGTGATTGTTGACATCAATCATGGCATGTTTTAAAGTGTAATTGCAGTTCTAAGGTTAATAGCGACTCACGTAAATATAATATTTCATGTCTTTTGAATTTTAAAGCCATTGCTTTATAGTGTATGCAATTCACCAATTTTACATTTGTTATCATGATTGAGTTCTCCCAATTTTCCATTTTCTTTCAGATGTGTAGTTTGGGGAATGTCAACACATACCTTAAGACAGATTTAATCTTTTAGTTGCAGGCACTTAACTTCTTTTCGAGGTATTTCCTTTATCCTGGCACTGGAGAAGTCACTTAGAATATAGTAATGTGGCATTTTCAAATATATACTGTGAAAGACAAGAACATGAAATGGGGGCAGGAGTATGTCTTACAGGTGTCGTAGCTTGCTCTAATCTTCAAAAGATGCTTATAAGTTCACAAGTTACAATAATAAATTAAACTAAAGATAGACATAAAAAGCTGGAGTAACTCAACGGGACAGGCAGCATCTCTGGAAAGAAGAAATGCATGATGTTTCGTGTCAAGACCCTTCTTCAGACATGGTCTCGACCCGAAACGTCACCCATTCTTTCTCTCCAGAAATGCTGCCATGTCCTGCTGAGTCACTCCAGCATTTTGTGTCTTTTGGTTCAAACCAGCAACTGCAGTTCCTTCCTACACATAAACTAGACTAAGCCACACCAGCCTCTGTACATGCTTTCTAGGTTCTGTATTCAATCAGATACCTTGAAACTGAGAAGCTAGCTGTGAAAAAAACCTTTTCAGACATTATTCTAATTATTAAGTCTAATGGAAGAGGAATAAGATCAGTTCAGAAAACCTGCATTTAAATGAATTCTAGCAAAACTGAAAAAAGAATAAAAGTGCTGAGATTCCAATAACTTATAAAACTTACTTAATATACCTGTATCTACAGGATAAGAAATAATTCTATTCATGGGTACACAAAAGGCTGGAGAAACTCAGCGGGTGCAGCAGCATCTAAGGAGCGAAGGAAATAGGCGACGTTTCGGGCCGAGATCCTTCTTCAGACTGCTATTCTATTCATGGCTTGTTTTAAACGGTTCCCCTTCCCTTAGCTTACAATTACAATGTGTTTGCAATGAGATGGATACTTGTAATCATTTGCTGCCTTGCACTTGCAAAAAGTCAAATCAAAAATTGAAAATCAGTTTCATTTAACTTTGGATCTTTATGATAGTTTTTTGTACACACTAATGCCGACAGTCCTTCATTTACAATATTCACCCTATCCGATTTATATATCATTGGCTATCTATCTATACCCATTCCACCCTTACCCCCTGCTCCACAATTACAGTCACTTGTAAGGCAATTTATAATTTAAGAGCTAATCATTAATTTAGACAATAGACAATAGGTAAGGAGTAGGCCATTCGGCCCTTCGAGCAAGCACAGCCATTCACTGTGATCATGGCTGATCATCCACAATCAGTACCTCATTCCTGCCTTCTCCTCATATCCCCTGACTCTGCTATCTTTAAGAGCTCTATTTAACTCTCTCTTGAAAGCATCCAAAGAATTGGCCTCCACTGCCTTCTGAGGCAGAGAATTCCACAGACTCACAACCCTCTGTGTGAAAATGTTTTTCCTCATCTCCATTCAAAATGGGTTACCCCTTATTCTTAAACTGTGGCCCCTGGTTCTGGACTTTCCCAACATCGGGAACATATTTCCTGCCTCTTGTGTGTCCAATCCCTTCTAAATTCCAGAGTTTACAAGCCCAGCTGCAAACCCAGCCCAGGTTTGTGCTAAACCCCTTTATAACATTTAACTCTTGTGCTGCCTGGATTACCCAGACAAGTTTATGTTTATTCTTACAGTGCATTCGAAGGATGTGGAATAAATGGTTTCTACTTTGTGATGTTTGCTTGATGTTTTCAAGAGTAGATATAGCTCTTAGGGCTCACGGAATCAAGGGATAAGGGTAAAAGCAGGAACGGGGTACTGATTTAGGATGATCAGCCACGATCATATTGAATGGCGGTGCTGGCTCGAAGGGCCGAATGGCCTACGCCTGCACCTATTTTCTATGTTTCTATGTTTCGTGCATTGGTCAATGAGGGAGCAGGGATATTGTGTGGATCACCCATCCAGCAGAACTCATGCAAGCAGATGATTCCTAGTGTGGATGCATATGATGGGATTAATGTATACATACAAAAGAAATAACAACATTTCACTATAGAATTACTCTCTGATTTCTCTAAATAACAGGGAAATAAAATGGTAAGCTTCTCCTAATCCTCATTGTGGTTTCAAGAGTGTTTTTTCACTGAGTTTTGAACGCAGCTTTCTGAAAGGATCTGAGACAGGGCAAGATCTTGTGCTGAGAAATCAACAGCACAAGAGGCTGAACAGGTCTGCCTGATATTCAGTGGTGCCTGGGTTTCAACTTAATCTTTAACAGATTGCTGTAGCCAAAATATATTCAACAAAGGGTTTTCAAGGTGCCTTGGCAACCTGTCAAAGCCCAAAGGATTGATTGTAAGGAGCGGGTAAAGCTCGAAGAGGAACGGTATATACAACCAAAGAGAGACACAAAGGTGCTGGCCTTAACTAAGCGGGACAGGCAGCATCTCTGGAGAGAAGGAATGGGTGATGTTTCGGGTCAAGACCCTTCAGACTGACAGTCACAGGAAAGGAAATGGTGATGTAGAGAGATATTGAATAAATGAATTATCAATAATCAATGAATAAATAAATAAAAGATATGCAAAAAACTAACGGTGATAAAGGAAACAGGCCATTGTTAGCTGTTTGCTAGGTGCGAACAAAAAGCTGGTGTGACTTGGGTGGTGGAGGGATGGAGAGAGAGGGAATTCAGGGGTTACTTGAAGTTAGAGAAATCAGTACAACCAGTATAAAATACAGAATAAAATGGTGAGATTACTATTACTATTGTCTCGAGCGGTGCTGGCTCGAAGGGCCGAATGGCCTCCTCCTGCACCTATTTTCTATGTAAAAAACTGAAACTTTGGAAAATTTGCATTGGGTGGCAGCTCTGAGTGGATGATAATGTGTGGACCACTTCCATGATTTAAAATTGAATATCATGAAACAGAATCATTATTATCGATCTGCATTAATATTCAAGGATATATTTTACCCCTGGGGTTTAAGTTCCAGAAATAATCACTGCTGTTAATATAAATACAGCAAATGTAATGCTGGCATTTATTTCGAGAGGGCTAGAATATAAAAACGGGAATGTAATGCTGAGGGTTGATAAGGCACTGGTCCGACCGCATTTTAGAGAATTGTTAGCAGTTTTGGGCCCCATATCAGTGGAAGGATGTGTCGTCATTGGAGAAGGTCCAGAGGAGGTTTATGAGAATGATCCCAGGAATGATTGGGTTAACATATGATGATCGTTTGAAGGCACTGGGCCTGTACTTGCTGGAGTTTAGAAGGATGAGGGGACACCTCATTGAAACTTACCGAATAGTGAAAGGCCTGGATAGAGTGAATGTGGAGAGGATGTTTCCACTAGTGGGAGAGCCTAGGACCAAAGACAATAGTAGCCTCAGAATAAAAGAACATACCTAGAATAAAAGAACAAAGGGGATGAGGAGGGATTTCTTTAGTCAGAGGGTGGTGAATATGTGGAATTCAGTCACAGATGGCTGTGGAGGCGATCAATGGATATTTTTAAGGTGGAGATTGATAGATTCTTGATCAATAAGGGTATCAGGAGTTATGGGGAGAAGGCAGGAGAATGGGGTTGAGAGGGAAAAATAGATCATCCATTATTGAATGGTGGAGTGGACTTGATGTGCCAAATGGCTTAATTCTGCTCCTAGAGCTGATGAACTTATGAAATATCAAACTTAATTTTTGCTCACGAAGTAAATTCACAAGTGGTCACTTTAGTAAGTGCTGGAAATTTACAGCAGGTCAGGCAGAAGTTGTGCAGGAGAAACAGTGTTAACTCTTCAGATTGGTAACCTTTCATCATTTAGATTTGAAGGAGACGATAAAAACAATTTATTTTTTCTTACGGCGCATCTTCCTTCGAGCAATTGTTCGACATGAATTAGGATCAACGAAGTGACCTTATCTTAAAAACTCACTAAATATTACCAGCTATAACTCGCCCTACTTTTAATTTCAAAGGCAGCAACACTGGAAATCAAATTGAATTTGACCACACGATGATGGGGCAGCAACTTCAGTGAAAAGCTTTAAGGAAGCATTAATATTTACTGTTTTGCAATTGAGTCGTGGTATCTCTCAGAAGGAAGAGTGAGATCTTCCAGAATTATGGTGGCACAGTCATAGAGTTGCTGCTTTACAGCACCAGAGACCCGGGTTCGATCCTGACTACGGGTGCTGTCTTCTTGGAGTTTGTCCGTTCTGCCTGTGACCGCGTGGGCTTTTTTCCGGGTGCTTTGGTTTCCACCCACACTCCAAAGACGTACAGGTTTGTAAGTGTATTGGCTGCAGTAAAATTGGAAATTGTCCCTAGTGTGTAGGATAGTGCTTGTGTACGGGATCAGCGGTCGGCATGGACTCGGTGGGCCGAAGGGCCTGCTTCTGTGCTGTATCTCTAAAGTCTAAATTAGGAATCAGAAACTGTGAATTGATACTTTGAATGTGGAAGATGACTTTTAAAATGAAGTGAGATAAACTATTTTGGTCCAATGTTGACTCATCAGATCAGGAAACACCAGGGTGTAGAACATGTGGGATGTATACATTCTTGATTTATGCTGAAATGATTTGGTTGTATGTGAACAGTGATAGATGTGTTGGTTCTAATTTTAATCTGCTGGAAGCATAGTGTGCTGTTTCAGATACTGGTAAGAATTGAAACAAGTTTCATCCTTCTAAAGGATGCAGATATATGAGATGGTATGGTTAGTATGGTTAGTATGCATTTGGAACAACACATATAGCATCTTACTACAATATCCTTATTCAATATCTGATTCCTTCTGTATCCTCTATCTTGCTTGCTCAGTTTGATCTATGGTAACAAACATTTTTCCCCACTTGCAAATCAGAAACCGAGTTGATTGATAAACAGTGTGTAGGAAGGAACTGCAGATGCTGGCTTACATTGAAGATAGACACAAAATGCTGGAGTAACTCAGCTGGTCAGGCAGCATCACTGGAGAAAAGGAATAGGTGACGTTTCGGGTCGAGACCCTTCTTCAGACTGTGAGTCTGGACTGAACTCGGTCTGAAGAAGGGTCTCCACCCGAAACTTCATCAATTCCTTTTTTCTAGTGATGCTACCTGACCCGCTGAGTTGCTCCAGCATTTTGTGTCTATCCTGATTGATACGCACATACATGTGGAATATGGTAAATCTGCTCTCTTTATCATTGGCCTGCTGGTAGATATGTGCACATCTCCTACTTAGAGCGACCAGATTTGATCACTACATTACTTACATACTACGAGACAGGAGGCCATTCAGGTCAGTGGCCAACAGGGCTATCTGCCTCCTCCATTGCCAGAGTGAGGCCCAGCACAAATTGGAGGAACAGCACCTCAAATTTCGCTTAGGTAGTTTGACACCCCAGCGGTATGAACATTGACTTCTCTAATTTTAGATAGCCCTTGCTCTCTCCCTCTTCCCCCTCCCCCTTCCCTGCTCTCCCTGCAAAGCCTCCTGTCTCCGCCTCTTCCTTTCTTTTTCCCGTCCCGTCCCCCCACCCCCGACATCAGTCTGAAGAAGGGTCTCAACCCGAAACGTCACCTATTCCTTCTCTCCATAGATGCTGCCTCACCCGCTGAGTTTCGCCAGCATTTTTTGTCTACCTTTGATTTTTCCAGCATCTGCTGTTCTTTCTTAAACATGGACTATCTCATCAATCTCTTTCCCTTTCCTCTTATTGCCTTATGACTGCAACATAAGTTTTTCTCACATAAGCCCCTCAGCTGAATGGATTGGTGGAGCAGAGAGCAATGCAAGTGTACACTCTGCTCTTCATAAGCAGAATAGCTATCCTACTCTATGCATTGGTGGCTGGCTTAATGCGATGTGCAAATATTGTAAGTTACTGGTGCACCTCTGAAGGGAGATGTACCTTGGCTGCAGGCAATCGTGACTAACATTGCGTTTCATTACAGTTTGAGATGTCCCAGAGGGAAGATCCCTCGAGCCATGTTCAGAAGCCTCAAGGGAGTATCTGTCAGCCAAATAATTAGAAACGCTTGCAAAACAACATTGCTTGCTTTTGCAATCCAGGACTCAGTAGCTGAAGGTTCAAATTTCGCATTGCAAATGTGAGAGAAGTTGTTGGTATTATTCTGGTTAATGATTAGTGTAACAAACTAGAAATGGCTGAGTACTTCCCACAGAAGATTGCTGGATTGTTTATTTATAATCGTGTGACTTTATTTTTGGTTTGGAAATTTGCGCTCTAATTCTTTGACAGAAAGGCTTGCTTATGTTGATTCACCCTGGGAATAGGCCATTTGAGAGTGCTTGGAAACATAGTTTTTATTCATATTACAGTTAACTTCCTACTCTGTTTATTTTGTTCATATCTCCTTCTGTTCCTTCTCTAGTCTTGTTTGTATTTAGTCTTTATGTCTATGCCATCTTTTTCAGCCATTTGCTGTGTCACTAATTTTTATGTTCTAACCATGCTGTGTAATGGAATTGCTCCTAAATTCTGTATTTAATTTACTAGACCTGAGTTACTTACATTTAAAAAAATGGCCTTTGTCTCAGTTCTCATGGACATTCTTATCTGGTACTAGGGCTAATCTCTTGCAAATTGACACTGCAGAACATGTCTGACTTCTTAAACAGCCTCAGGTTGCTCCAGCGTTCTTCACAGCCCAGAAACGTAGTGCCTGCTGTCTGTGACATGGGAGATGAAGAGACAATTTGTGCAGCACAAGGTTTCACAAATGGACAGGGTTTTGTTGAGATGGATGCAAAGGGCTGGAGTAACTCAGTCCTTTGCAATTAACCGGCCGACAAATAAGTGGACAATATCATATGGATCACTGGCTCAGCAGCAGGGGTGAGAACAGATTTGGACATGGATTATCTTCAGCTGCTGTTTTAACGCCGCATTTCCTACTTTTAATGAAACAATTTGCATTTCTTGCTAGCTTTGCTTTTAACTTGGGAATTACACATATAAACAGGTGGCAAAAGCAACAGCAATGTCAATTATCATCTTAATGTTGAGTGTCTGGAAGCCTTTGCCGATTCTTTCACCCATGAATTGAGTACAGAAGTGAGATCGACCAATTGACCAAATGGTGCCAGCACAATAACCTGGCTCTCAACACCAGCAAAACCAAGGAACTGATTGTGGGGACATCGGAATTAGAATTTAGTTTTAGGATTTAGGTTTTTATTGGTTTTAGGTTTTTTTTTTAGGATTTAGGTTTTTTTTTTAGGGGATTTTTTTTTTTATTAGGTATTTTTTTTTTTATAGGAAGGGGTAGGATAGGGACCCACAGTCCCATTTATATAACGGGACGATGGTGGAAAGGGTCAAGAACTTCAAATTACTGGGCGTGCACATTTCCGAAGATCTTTCCTGGTCTCAGCACACTGATGCAATTATAAAGAAAGCACATCAACGCCTCTACTTCCTGAGAAGACTGCGGAGAGATGGTCTGTCAAAGAGGACTCTCTTGAACTTCTACAGGTGCACAGTAGAGAGCATGCTGACTGGTTGCATCATGGCTTGGTTCAGCAACTTGAGCATCCAGGAGCGGAAAAGGATGCAGAAAGTTGTGACCACTGCCCAGTCCATCATCGGCTCTGAATACCCCACCATCGAAGAGATCTATCGCAGTCACTGCCTCAAAAAGGCAGCCAATATCATCAAGGACCCACACCATCCTGGCCTCTCAGCCACCATCGGGCAGAATGTACAGGAGCCTGAAATCTGTTACATCCAGGTTCAGGAACAGCTACTTCCCCACAGCCATCAGGCCATTAAACTCGCCAAAAACAGACTCTGAACTGTAGCAGCCTATTACATTTTATCTGCTCATTTGTGTGTATATTGAACTGAACTGTTCTGTATTTTTTGCTTACAATATTCTGTTGTGCTGAAGCAAAGCAAGAATTTCATTGTCCTATCTGGGACACAAAACAATAAACTCTCTCTTGAATTTGGAGGGTATAGTTGAAAGGAGCATTGAATGATACTCGTTTCAAGGGAGTATTATAGTCTGCAAATTGAGCATATTCACTGATTCCTTGATACTCTATTGTCACATGTACCTTGGTGTATTGCAGACAACCTGGTAAAATCATCGAGCAGACCTGACCGAGGCAGTATACGTGTTACGATGAGGGATTACGTGAAGAAGCCCCGCCTGGCGCATGATCGGCATACCACAAAGCAGCGGCATGAAAAACACAGAACCAATAGCCCGAGTAAGATAGTAAGGCTCAACATAGACTAGAACTACCAGATGATCATTTATTTTATGAGAGTTGGGAGTGGAGGGCACGTAATCCCTCATCGTAACTGCTCATAAAATAACGATCAAACTTCAAACTTGGTAAGTTCTCATTTAATCTTACTATTTTACTTCGGAGTCACGTTTGTGACTACGTGAAGATTTTGTAGCTCTGTGTTTTTTATGTCGTAGATTCATTCCATACGACACTCTGGCTCAGTCAACACAGTAGTGAGTAAATAATACATCTTTTAAACATTACTTCAGTTTATGTAATGTCTTTTCATTATAAAAGAATGAAAGTAATAACCCTTCTATCATAGGGGAAGATTTATAACCAAAGATATAAATCGATAATATAAAACAAAGCACAATCAAAAGAGAACCCAATACTGCGTGTCCCAACCCTGACACCGTGAGAGAACTGGCTTCTCGTAAACTTTGAAAAGTTTCTTTTACATCATCCTATGGCCTCTAATTTTTTGATCGAGTGGCCCCGTCCTGTGCCTTTGCCGTGGATGTACCTACCTCCCTGGTGGAGTGATTTTTTAACATCTCAATGTCTACTCCTGCTGAGTCCCAAAAACCTGTTTTTAACCATCTAGAATGTAAACTATCTAGAACCATCAGTTTGTACTGATACTTTTAAGTAGTTTTTGTGTGTAATAAATAGCGCTGTCTCACCACCACGGAGACTCTTGCCTACTTCAACATATTGAGTCAATGCTTAACCACACACAATTTTTGGTCGACAGGATATGCTTTAAAATTTACCTTGGTTCCAGCTGCTCCTGGTCTGCTTTGTTTGGTTAAGCCATAAACATATAAGACAATGTTAACTGTAGCCACATGCATACAGTCTAACGTAACATTTGCAACGTTTGCACTCTTTGTGCTGATACTAAAGCCATGAGCATTATTACTTCAAATGTTAACTTCTGAAACAGTGATAGAATTGGAGCCCATTGCCTAAGCAAAGTAAGAACTATGCTGACCTCCCAAACTTCTGTATTTCTACTTTGGGCAGATTTTAATATATATTCCTTTCCCATATCGGGATATTAACGGATGAGACCCGATAGATTCATGTTCAGCAATTTGTCCTAAATAGGACGATAAAGCACTATGAGCCCTAGTAATGGCCCTATCGCTTAGGTGCTGATCAAAATGCAATCCAGCAAGGAACTCCAATATATCTGATATGTTAGCAGTATGATAAAATATCTTTGACTGTCTACCAAAGACTTCCAATTTCTTTATATAAACAAAATATTGTTTTTAATGCTATTTTTCCAAGCTGCAGTTATAACATTCATGGTCCTATCCGACAGTCCAAGCTCTTGTAATGGCCTGGTCAGAACCTGCAGATTAACAAATTCATATGATCATGCCATAGATGAATTTCTGCAACAAATTACTGCAGCTAGGAATTGTCATAAATGGTTCAATTATCATTCTAAACATCAATGAGAACCATGACTGTGTCCGATTTGGGCCACCAAACCGCCCATGGCAGAATCTTGCTATATTTTTTATCAGACATTGCCTAATCAGACAGAATGTTTGGAGAAATAAGTTTCTTGGACAATCCATCTGCCACCCCCTGGTGTTATTGTCCGTAGCCCCCTAGATAAGGGACGTATCAGATATTAACCTGATAAGAACAGATATTACACTTATCTTAGCCCAAAAAAACCGAGAAGCTATCCACCATCCGAGAATACTTGCTTCAGTTTACAATGACTGCTGGCTGCTGAGCTAATATGTTTTTAAGCAGCTTGTGGAACATTCTCAATCCACCACTGTAATTCTGATTAAGCTTCCTTTGGCAATTGCATAGGCCTGTCAAAATGCCCTGCACACTCTTCTAGTGCTTGTGTTTTTGCCCTTTGGAGCTTTGTTGGTAATGCAGTGGACCCAACTCTACTGCAGAAATAGTGTTACTAATTTACCTAAGCTCCTTCTCGGATGGAGGGATATGGCTTTGTCACAAGGCAACGACACACATTTGTAATATTGACACTTTGTCTCTTGGTAAATTTAACAAACATGGTGCTGAATCACTCACAAACCCCAAATAGCAATTGTTGGGGATGGCTGAAGCTTAGATTTTGTTGGATGGATCAGGACCCTAGCCTTTCAACAGGCTTGTAGTTGCTGCACTAATTTTTCAGCTGACTCCTGATCAGCATTGCCAATTAAAAATGTCATCAAGATAACCATGGCCATGTGTCCTTATCAGTGCAAGTGCTGGTTTCAATCATGTGTGCACAGCCTAGAAGCTGAGCTTAATCCATTAGATAATGCCTTAAATTGCCATAGCTGACCCATTTAATTAATTTTCAAGTACCTGTGAACATGATGATAAATTGGTACTAAATTAATACATCCTTCAAATCTATAGTAATCAATTTACAACTTGTTGATAACAGCTGCCTTGCAGTGTTGAAGGTGTCCATTTTTGAAATGTTTTATACTGGACAAATGTATTAAAGTGTGTGATGTCTAGAATGACTACAGCCACCATCTTTCTTCTGCCTGGGAATTATTTTATACAAATTGTGGTGGATGCTTACTCCGTTTTTTTTTCCCCATTACACTTTCCCTAAATAAATTTTTTATCTCTTCTTTATTTGAGATTTTTCAGGTGCAGAAACATAAAATAGGATTAGGTTTATTCTGTACAGGTGGATCAACTCCTTCTACAAATTTTATTGTAGATCCTTACACAGTATCTAATATAAACCAATCAGCTGTTATGCAATATCATTTAATTAACAACCTGTAATCTACCACCAATCGGAGGTTCAACAAAAGCTTCCTCTGTGATAGAATAAAGTTTTTGTATCTCCAAATGCACGTGATGCCTTTTTCCCCAACAATATGGTTAAACATAAGGCTGTGCTGGATGAAAATACTTCCTCACCATACTCCTGCCTCTGTTTGATCCATATATTCAATCCCCTTCGGAATGGACCAGCCAATTTTGCAAAAGTTTTATGAGGCTGATAGTCTTTGCCTCTTTATCAATGTCTTTGATTTGTTTTAGGCAGGTTTACTCCGCAATAACCAGGAGTTTGAATATAGCTTGATCTGTATTGACCTGCAAATCTAAAGTGCAAAATGGTCCGAATGGCAATTTTCCTCTCATACCATCGAGCTCAACATATGAGCTATAAAACAATGCCACTTGTCTTTTTTTAAATTTTGGTCATTGCGCAATCTTTCACTTGCTTCCCATAAGCAGTGATGCCACCCGCAAACTTGAAATTCTTTGGAATCGTATTCCCTGTGCCTCCACACTATTGAAGACATGGGTGCCTTAATCGGATTCACCATTGGCACCCTAATAAAGCACAAGTGTTTTCATATAAATTGCTGCTTCAACCATAACAGCCTCCTGAAGCTGGTGAGAAACCAATTAATGTTGGCCACCATGGTTACCTTCCATGGCCTCACCGTTCCTTCAGGTATCGTACTTTGTACCCATTAAGTACACGTGGATTTATACTTGTGCTGTGGTGGGTACTTTATGACCAAAAACACCACTTTCAGGGTCAGTTTTATACTACCCTGATACTCCTGAGACTTGCTCAAGGGGACTACCTCCAGCCCAATCCAAGGTTCATATTCCCACAGTGGTAAAAGCACCATATACTTGTATATGGAAACCACCTCAGGGCCTTCCTGGGAATATTCTGGGTTTTTTTAGACCCTTGGTTGAAAAATAATCTGGAGAATTTCTCCATTTAATTTATTCTGAGCCATAAGGCTTTCTTGTCTGGAGGCCTTTCCTTATTAGAATCATCTAAAACCATGGCCTTTTTTATTTTCCTCCCCACTGGAGATTCTTCCCGTGGCTTTTGGTTTGTGGAGCAACTAAATGCCCCCTACGGTTAATTTTAATGGCCACCGGTATCGGAACTGGCTCCGCACTAATCTGCCGTCCCGATCGCTGATCCCTTCTACCCGAGACGCATTGTAACCTCCGTTTTTCCTCCGGAGTTTTTTCTCTTTTACTTTCAACTCCTGCTGGCTCTGCACGCCAACACCACGGAGTTTGAAACACGCCCTGTAAATAATTCAATCCACTTACCTGCTGGCCCGTTCCTTACCGCTGGTGGAGCTGACGTGACTCCGAAGTAAAATTGGGGTGTGAGTGGTCTTTGACTATGTTGGCTGCTTTCTTGAGGCAGTGTGAAGTGTAGATGAAATCAATGGGGGAGAGGATAGTTTGCATGATGGTCTGGGCTACCTCCACAATGCTGTCATTTCTTGTAGTCCTGGCAAAGCAGTTGCCAAACAAAGTTGTGTTGATTCATCCCACTAGGATACTTTCTATGGTACATCTATAGAAATAGGTAAGAGTCATTTGGAGATATGCCTGTATCCATAGTCTTCTGAGGAGGTAGACTTACGGTGACTTAAGGGCCTGTCCCACCAGCATGCGGCGAGCGTGATCAAACGTGGTGGCTTGAGCCATACGGCCTCGCGGGGCCGGTCCCAATTCGAACCGCGAAGCCGTCTGGAGTTGTGCGGGGCTGGTCCCAACATCATACTCACCAATCAGCTGGGCAAGAGGTGGGCCGACTGAATTTGGACGTCGCACGGCGTCGGGTAGTGACGTCATCATGCAATGGCACGCCGGGCTGTGACGTCATTGCGCAACGTCACGCGCTAGGCGTACGCCGTCAAGACGCTGCGTACGGCGTCATGACACTGCGGACGACGTCGAGGCGTTGCGTACGGCCTCAATGCGGCTACGGGCTGACAGGCCTTTGCCGCGCGGGATTTTGAACAGTGTCAGTTTTTCGGAGCCCCGCGCGATAATAATAATAATAATAATAATATCTTTTATTGTCATTACACATAAGTGCAACGAGATTTGGTTTGCAACTCCATCCGATGTCATAACTTAAACGATTAATAAAATTTACGTTTAGATACCCCGAGAACAAGGTTTGTGAAAAGAACATTAGAACAGTAAAACAGTCAAAACCAAAACAGACTAAAGTGCAGATGTGTCTGTGCGACGTGACCATCCGAGGGAGACAGTCCATGGGGGGGGGGGGGGGGGGGGGGTGCACTCAGCAGGGCCGGTTCAGAGCCGCTATAGCTCTGGGAATGAAGCTGTTCCTGAGTCTGGAGGTGCGGGCGTAGAAGGCCTTGTAGCATCTGCCGGAAGGGAGTAGTTCGAACAGTCCATTACAAGGGTGAGAGGAGTCTTTATGGATGCTGACGGCCTTCCTGAGGCACCGTGTGTGGTAGATGCCCTCCAAGGCTGGTAGCGGTGTCCCAATAATCTGTTGCGCTCTGTGGACGATGCGCTGAAGAGCTCTCCTCTCCGCCTCCGTGCAGCTGAGATACCACACAGAGATGCCATACGTTAGTATGCTCTAACTGGTGCAGCGGTAGAAGGGCGTCAGCAGCTGTTGGGGCAGACCAGTCCGTTGCAATGTTCTTAGGAAGAACAGTCGTTGCTGTGCCTTTTTGACCAGTGCAGCAGTGTTGGTGGACCATGTGAGGTCCTCTGAGATGTGAGTGCCCAGAAACGTAAAGCTGGACACTCTCTCCACACTGTCCCCGTAGATGGAGATTCCCCATTCTGTGACCTCCTGAAGTCGATAATCAGCTCCTTGGTCTTGGAGGTGTTTGGTGACAAGTTGTTCTGTGAGCACCCGTCCGCCAGGTTCTGCACCTCCGCTCTGTAGCTTGTTTCATCACCGTTGGTGATCAGCCCGATCACCGTTGTGTCGTCTGCAAACATGACAATGGTGTTGTTGTCGAATGCAGGGATACAGTCGTCTGTGAAGAGGGAGTAGAGCATGCGGCTCAGTACACAGCCCTGTGGTGTGCCGGTGCTCAGGGTGATAGTGGAGGACAGGTGCGGCCTCAGTCTCACTGACTGCGGTCGCTCAGGCAGAAAATTCAGGATCCAATCGCATATAGTGAGCTGAGGCCTAGCTGGTGGAGTTTGGTGGTGAGCTTGGTGGGGATGACGATTGAAGGCAGAGTAGTCAATGAAGAGCATCCTCACATATGTGCTCTGTTTTTCCAGGTGTGTCAGGACAGTGTGAAGAGCCACAGAGATGGCATCCTCTGTGGATCTATTTGCCCTGTATGCAAATTGATGGGAGTCCAATGATGCAGGGATGCTGGATTTGATGTGGGAGAGGACCAGCCTTTCAAAGCACTTCATTGGTATTGGAGTTAGGGCAACCGGTCGGTAGTCATTCAGGTTGGTGACTTTAGACTTTTTCGGCACCGGCACTATGGTAGCTGTCTTCAGGCACTTGGGGACCGTTGCCAGAGATAGAGACAGGTTAAAGATTCTCGTAAATACCCCCGCCAGCTGTACAGCACAGTACCCTACCCTGGACTCCATCTGGGCCTGCAGCCTTGTGTGGATTGATCCTACGCAGAGCGCACTGTACCTCCTGGGTGCTAATGTCGGGACCAGCCCTGCACAACTCCATACGGCTCCAGCGATCGAAGTGGGACCGGCCACGTGAGGCTGTACGGCTCAAGCGACCACGTTAGGTCGCGCTCACTGCATGCAGTCGCAGGCCCTTTAGTTCCTCCCACACTGTTGAGTGCATTGGGCATCAATCTTTCGCCATTCTGTTTGGTCATGTGCGACGTCTTCCACCCTCAATAGGTTAGCATCCCGGGCTTCCAAATCCTTCTGGAATGTTTTGGTTTTGGTCGGCCTCTTTTCCTTCTTCCGTCAGGTTGCCATGTCATTGCTATCTTAGGTGCACGTTCTGGTGACATTCTGTGTACATGTCCTGTAAGAAGTAGAGGCAGAGTATTTCACAATCTCACAGTAAGATGGAGATGACTGGAGTGAGAAAGGAATAATCTTCATAGCTTTAGCACAACAATTTCTAGGTACTCATTCCTAACCCTTTTCCAGCTCTAGTTATTGAAGGAAGTTATATCGTAACTTTATAATCTACCTTTCTTGAGCTTTAATTTTCAATTACTTGAAGAGCCATGACACTGATCTTTAAAATATTGGAACATTAGCTTGAAGTGGGAACACAGTAACTTATGTCTTTTCGAACACTGTCCCACTCAGATTCCTTATGATTAATGTTGCCACTCCGAACAGAAATAAATTGGAGCTTATAAAGTTATTGCAGAATGTATTAATATGTAAAAGTGAAACTCAGAATGACAACATTATTTAGGAGCTGCATAAATAGAGGGTGGGTGTTCAATTTCAGCTGCATGAACTGAACAAACTGACAATCACCGCAAGTGCCAACGACTAATAAGCAACTCGTACCAAATTACCAGTAATTTCAGTGAAGGAAATTACATGGTTGTTATTTTTTACTTTACTGTGGATACTGGAGGCTAGAAAATAAACTCATACTAGGCTGATAGATGGTGACAATTGGAGACAGAAACCAAAAGATCAGTGAAAACCTAGTTGTTAAAGGGGGAAACCAAGTGTAGACAAGCCAATATTTTATTTTGTAGTGATATCTAAAATTCACATAGATTTGATACTCTTTACATTCCAGACCACTAATTTAAAAAACAACTTCAACTGAGAGACATGGAATAAACAATTATCTACTAACTCATTTAAAAAATAAAAATAAATAAAAATAGGTGAAGAACAATGTTCTGATTTGCTTTTAGCTGCGTTTTGCTACTGCTTTAAACCAAAAATTATCCCACTTGTTGGTAAATTTGTAACAATGAAATTTAGTTTAGTTTAGTTTCAAGATACAATATGGAAACCGCCTCTTCGGCCCACCGAGACCACCTGCGATCACCCGTACACTATTTATATCCTGCACCACTAGGGACAATTTACAGAGGCCAATTAACCTACAAACTCCGATGAAGAATTATACATAATAAATCATGCTTATATCTCCAATGACGGATTATTGATTAATACTCCATTCACTTCCTTATTTTCTATATTATTTTTCTCTATTTTTTTCCTACTTTATAAAAAATTTTTAAAAAGTGTATAGAAGCATAAAGTCTTAAATCTTAATATTAATATTAATAATATTATGATTGTATCTAATAATGTATTTTTTATTAATATGTTTCTACAATAAAAAATATTTAATATAACCTACAAACTCCGTCTTTGGAAAGTGGGAGGAAACCGGAGCACCTGGAGGAAACCCACGCGGTCACAGGGAGAACGTGCAAACTCCATACAGACACCACCTGTAGTCAGGGTCGAGTCTGGGTCTCTGGTGCTGTAAGGCAGCAACTCCACTACTGCACCACTGTGCTGCCCCCATTTGACCGTGTGATTGACCGTCCTGACATCGGAGTTTTGATCATCCCGATGAGAGGGCCTGTACATCGGGCCGTCCATAGCGGCGACTACGGAGGGTTTATGTACCCGACCACAGATGAACGGGGAGAGGAGGACTGGCTGAACTTTGTTGCCTTCCACCACAGTGAAGAATGCTGTGGTGGATGTTTGTGTTAAATCTTATTGTGTATTGTGTGTTGTTTTTAAGTGTATCACTACTGGCAAATGCATTTCACTATAGCTCGGGTGCATGTGACGAATAAAATTGACTTTGACTTTACCACCAAATGCCTGGTGTTAACTCCACTGAAATGAAACCTTTTGTGAAAATTTAAATTACAATTATAACACAAAGTACCTCTGTAATCGGTTGGTTGCGTTAATTAAGGTTGCACTCAAGCACGTGTGGTGATGAGTGCAATGAAGTTGGACATCAATAGACATAGAGGTAGGAATAGTTCACTGGAGCCCCTCTAGTTTGCCTGGCCATCTAGTAAGGTCATTTATCTAATGCCCCATCTTGTCCCTTTCACTCTTTATTGCTGCATCTCT
This sequence comes from Okamejei kenojei, assembly GCA_035221665.1. Classification (NCBI taxonomy): domain Eukaryota; kingdom Metazoa; phylum Chordata; class Chondrichthyes; order Rajiformes; family Rajidae; genus Okamejei; species Okamejei kenojei. The sequence continues at coordinate 15,386,206 of CM069149.1, read as the reverse complement.
TGATTCCCACAATGACACCCTTTATTCCTTGTCCAATATCAGACGCCAATTTTGCAGAGTTAAGAAGAGTGAAATAAAAATGGAAAATGCTGGAGACATTGAGCAGGTCAGACAGTATTTCAGGCCCTGAACCCTTCATCAGAACAAGAGTCAAATATTTGTTAACCTGAAGTTACTATACGAGAAGGGACTGTGGTTATTACAATGGATAAAGGGCAAAGGATGAAAGTGATGAGGGGTCTTGAAGCAAGTGAGATAAGGGGTGAGGATAAGTGTTATATAAAGGGTGAGGTTAAGTGTTAATGAGATAAGGGGCAAGTGAGATAAGTGTTTTGTACATTAGTGATAACGGCTGCATTGCCTTTAAAACACGTTAATAAAACGAAAGCTCCAAGCAACCCTGTTTATTAAATTTGCTGTCGTCAAATATTCACATCGAAATTTATGTCTGGCTCGGTAGATTTTGATTTGTATTTCATAATAATTTTAACTGATTACATTTATATTTATTTTTAGACATTTGTTTCTATTTTAATTTTGAGGACTGCGTTGCATTAGGGATGTGTGGTATAAAGTAAATATGAATAAATCAATAAATCATAATTTGTATTTATGTGGCAGAAGAGGCACAAGGTCATGGAGCCAGGCAGCAGGGAAATGGGCCATTCGGCCCAAATCATCCATGCTGACCAAAACACCCCATCTAAGCTAGTCCCACTTACCTGTGTTTGGCCCATATCCCTCCAAAACGTTCCATTACATTAGAAAAATACCAAAAAAACAAATATTTTTTGTGTTGCTGCTGCCTTGTAAGATATTGAGTGCCAATTGTTAATAATAGAAAATATATTTTATTAATCTTTCTGATGTGATCTCAGCAAATATCAATGTTTATCAATAAGAAAAATCTGATCGTTATGCAAAACCACATGGAATATTCTCCAATACTTTTTCTCTGTGAGAATAACAGATGACTGTATTATAGTATGTTATTTTGTTGAAGAGAACTACTGAAAGAATTTAATCAACTGTGAAATTGGAAGATAGCTCCACAAATCACTTTTCTTCACAAAGTTTACAGTAGTTTTAGCTCCTCTTCATGGGGTAATGGTACAATTTCTGTTCACTTCAATTATATCAGTTAGAACCATCATCAATGTCTTCACTCAATGAAAATCAAAACACTTTGCATGCTGGAAATCTGAAATCAAATGAATAAAAAAAAAGAAAAGATTAAAACACTTAGCAGTACTGGCCTCATTGGTAGAAGGAGAAACAGTCAACATTTAAGGTCTAGAGACACAAGGAACTGCAGATGCTGGGTTACAAAAAAAAGACACAAAGTGCTGGAGTAACTCAGCGGGCCGGACAGCATCTCTGGAGAACATGGATAGATGACGTCCTTATCTCACACTTTTTGTCGCTTCATCTCTGGCCTTTGTCCTTCCATCTATCTCTCAAACCACCCCCTCCCCTCACCTGTATACATTGATCACTTGCCAATCGTTGTCCTGCCCCTTCCTCTCTTCCAGCTTTCTCCCTCATTCCCACTACCCCAATCAGGCTGAAGGATCCCAGCCCAAAAACGTCAACTATCCACATTCTCCAGAGATGCAGCCTGATTTGCTCTTTTGGTCGATCTCACTTCTGTACTCTGACTCATCCCCATCTGTGATTTCGCCTAACAACAGTGGTGTCATCGGCGAACTTGATGATGGAGTTCGCACTATGTCCGGCTACGCAGTCATGAGTATAGAGTGAGTAAAGCAGGGGGCTGAGCATGCTCCCGTATTGAGAGTAAATATTAGTCAGGAGACTGGGGATGATTTCCCTGTGTTTCTTCATCATAGAATTATAAGAATTTATCTTAGTCTGAGTGCATGTGTCCATGATGCTGCAGGATTTTTCATTGTACCTGTATCTCACTGTACTTGTGCATATGTTAATAAACGTAACTTGACTCAACTTGAAACAGGTACAATAACAGCATTTAAAAGACATTTGGACAGGTACATGAATAGGAAAAGTTAGGAAGAGGATATGGGACAAACACAGGTAAATGGGAATAACTGAGTTGGGGTACCTTGTTCGGCATGGATGAGTTGAAATGTGTATCACATTGAAAACTATTTCAGAGCCTGCTCTGTAGATTTAGTTTTAGTTTAGTTTAGCAATACAGCATGGAAACAGGCCCTTTGAAACCATCGGTAGACAAAAATGCTGGAGAAACTCAGCGGGTGCAGCAGCATCTATGGAGCGAAGGAAATAGTCAACGTTTCGGGTCGAAACCCTTCTTGAAACCATAGATCTCAGAGAAAACCCACGGGGAGAATGTACAAACTCCGTACAGACCGCACCCGCAGTCAGGATGGAACCTGGGTCTCTGGCTCTGCAATGGAGTAGCAGTACTGTTACACCACCATGCTGCCAGTAATGATTGTCGTCTCTTTGCTACTTATTGCATAATCATGGGCATTAAAACCACACCTTATTCACAGGATACTTTAGTAGCTTCTCACTTTGAATGTTTGCATCCACATTCTGCACTGGTATGTTATCTTGGAAAGGGAGACTCCTTAACCAAGTTGCTGTTGCAAGTTGTCATGGTTACACTAGAGTCACAATTATTTTTTGACAAAAACATATGTTTTATCCTCTGTCTGGATTATCATTCATTTTCATTTACAAACTGGAATTAACAGTGGCTTTGACTTGATAGATTATTACTATTGTGTTGAAAAATATTAGTACCTCTGATAAAAGACCATATTTAAGAAAATACCAATGCAAAATATACACAGAAACAATAGCAAGCAATGATTTGAACAACAGGGGATTAACGTAGCTGAATCATTTGAAGAGGGACAGAAAGTGATGGAATATGCAGTGTTTATTTCTATATGTTTACTTCTGACATAGAAGGAAGCAATTTTGTCCCCTTGAGATGAAGGTTGGCTCATAGAGCAACCCCATTCCCCATTAATTCTTCCTGTAACCTATTCCCCCCTCATTTCCGTCAACAATCCCCCCCCCCTCCAGTTTCTATCGCTCACTTCCTGTAGTGTAAGGGTCAAACTGACCATGTTGGCTAAAATTGAATTTTCAGCTAAATTAGCAGCACAGCATTCCAAACCCCTCGAAAACAAGTAGATGTTCGGAGACAAGTCTGGGAATGTCTGGTTATGTCTGGGTTCACTGAGCAAAACACTGCAATAGCTGGGCGGACTACCTATGCCCCCTACCGCTAGTAGTGTGGAGTCGGTGCACTCAACTGGCTAAGTGTGGCACGGCCCGGTTGGATGAGCTAATGATCGGGTCATGGGATGGGGTATGGCATGGTCTGAAGAGACGGGGAATGCCGTAAAGGACCATGTCAGAGTGGGAGGGAACCCCGGCCTCAGACTGCGTCTCAAATGGTGCCGGGTGTTTGACAACAGGTCACCACCCGGAGCCACGCTTTGGTGTGTACTTGGGGTTTGCGAGTGTGTAAGTGGATATGTGGGTCTAGGTGCCCTATCAGGTAGTGTAATAAAATACTTTGTTATACAAACTCTGTTGTCTGAATCCAGTGATTTATCGAACACATCACCTGTACAACAGGGTCAATGTGGAGTGGCCATTTGACCAAAGAACCCACTCTTTTTTGGGACGTGGAAGAAGCTGGAGCGCCTAAGGGAAACTGGGGTGGTCACAGAAAGAAAGCACAAAACCCCCTCACAGACGGTGGCCGAGGATTGAAGATTGAAGACAGTGGCCAAGGTCACTGCAATTGGACGATCGCAGCTCTACAACTGCACCACTGTGTCATGGTTTCTATTGATATCTTAAAAGATGCCAAATAACAAAGATCTACCCAAGGTTTGAGTGGAAGGATAGTTGAATTATAAAACTCCCTGAAAAACACAAATTAGAAGTCTTGGACTTGCACAAAGTGGTATCTTGCAAAGATCTAGAATGGATGGAGATCTCTGCTGACCATCATATCAACTCTTGATTTGGATTGGGAACTTGGAAATATGATTTTAAAATGTGCAGAAACTTCCAAATGATGAGAATGTAGAAGAGCACAGGTAATAATGCAGTAGAATATATCAAAATACAGGAGGAACAGGAAGAAGAAAGAGGCCTCGCAGAATGAGTGAATAATCGGCAACTTCAAGTCAATGTTAGAGAGCGTGCAGCGCTTCCATTTGACAGAAAGAGGATGGTGGCATCGTGGTTAAATTGCTACAGCAGCAGCTGGAGGTCTGCACTATTGATGCGGAGAAACAAAATTTGTGAAGCAGAGATGATTAACAATGTATCACCAGTGGTCTCCAAGCACTTACAACATAATTTTGCCAACCTGAATTCCTCACACACGAGGTGAAGGCAATCCAATAAACCGTTAGAGTTGGGGATTCAATTTAACTGAGAACTCCTCTCCCTATTCATTCTGAAGATGGGGGTCAAGACTTGTCAAGGTTTGTACTCCAAGCCAATTCCCAGCTCTTCTGATGGTAAGGCTTCTCCTCGAACAGCTGCAGTTAGTGAGGGAAAGATGCTCGAGAACTGTTATCAGCTAGGGAGCTCTGGTAGATTGATCCACTGTCAGTGAAAATGTAAAATCAGTGAAATGTAAAACAGTTGAATTAGAAGTAGGTTTTGAGAATATAAACTGTAACATAAGCAATTTGTAACAACCGTACTGAAACACACAAAGAACTCCCAGGAGCATGTAACTCATTTTTAATTGACAATTTTTCTTTAACAACTCACTCAATTTACTGTGTTTGCAGCTTCAATGTATGTTTTTTTAAACAGTTCAATTTAAATTGTTTAATTTCTAATTATTCTTTCATATAGGAAACATGCTGCAAGCATCCAATAATATTATTTGAGTGATTTTATTGTTGGACAGGCTAGATGCAGGAAGATTGTTCCCGATGTTGGGGAAGTCCAGGACAAGGGGTCACAGCTTAAGGATAAGGGGGAAATCCTTTAAGACCGAGATGAGAAGGACTTTTTTCACACAGAGAGTGGTGAGTCTCTGGAACTCTCTGCCACAGAGGGTAGTTGAGGCCAGTTCATTGGCTATATTTAAGAGTGAGTTGAATGTGGCCCTTGTGGCTAAGGGGATCAGAGGGTATGGAGAGAAGGCAGGTACGGGATACTGAGTTGGATGATCAGCCATGATCATATTGAATGGCGGTGCAGGCTCGAAGGGCTGAATGGCCTACTCCTGCACCTAATTTCTATGTTTCTATGTTTCTATGTTTCTATTTGATGCATTTCTTCATTAATTTATACTTGAAGGGAGATGACTGCAGACTATGGATGCTATCGGTATGAAGTTTGTACGTTCTTCCTGCGACAGCATGGGTTTTCTCAGGGTGCTCCGGTTTCCACCTACAAAGATGTACAGGTTTGTAGGTCAATTAGCTTTTGTAATTCTATAGGCTAAATTCAGGGATTTGGGACCAGATGGGGAGCACTTTCAAGAGTCAAGAGTCAAGAGTGTTTTATTGTTGTACAGTACAGAAACAGGGTCTTTGCTAACTGCATCCACACCAACTGCTGCTTCCCTCTTTACTAATCCTACTTTTCCCCTCCAGGTCACCAGCCTTCAATGCTTTGGTGATTGAAGAGCTTGTCAAGATGCTTCTTAAATGATACGTGAGTAAAGCCACATGATTGCAATTCTCCTTCGAAAGTTACAACTGAGTCTGCAGTCATCTCCCTTCAAGGCAGTGAATTCCACATCACAGTAATTTGCCGTATGAATTACCTCTCTCTCCGTCCCTCCTCCACCCCAGTCGTCCTGCAAGTTTCACCGTTCGTATCCCTTCGTTATCACCTCCTCCACAGCCAACAATGTACCATTGTGGCTCCGTGGTCATCAGTGCCAGATCTGATTTGTTCTGTACTATTTCATATCTCTAGTTTCCCACTCCCCTGACTCTCAGTCTCAAAAAGGATCTCAACCCAAAACGTTACTGCATCCTTTTCTCCAGAGATGCTGACTGACCCGCTGATTTACTCCAACATTCTGTGTCTATCTATAGTTCATATAAGATCAATTACTTAATTTCCATGTTGTATTGCCACACAAAGCTCATCAAATAATGACTAGGGTATGATTCAGATATGTGTAAGGAAAGGGTTAAATGTTTGCAACATGCTCATGACTCTCTGAAAACAGATAGCTATTTTATTATGCAGCGTCCTCTCTCACAAGATTACTCATGCAAACAAGACAAATACTTAAACAATGCTTGGGAGATCTGGAGCCCAAGAAGGCAGGTGGTCTTGCCTGTTGTGCAGGAAGGAACTATAGATGCTGGTTTACACGGAAGATAGACACAAAATACTGGAGTAACAGCGGGACTGGCAGCATCTCTGGAGAGGAGGAATGGGTGACGTTTCGGGTCGAGACCCTTCTTCAGACTGAGAAATTCCTTCTATCCAGAGATGCTGCATGTCCTGTTTTTTGTGTCTGCCTTTGGTCCTGTGTGTTGTCGTCTCCTTGGTGCTGGTCATGACCCAGCCCAGAGGCAAAATCACAATTTTCGGTGAACTTGTCTCCCCTCTATATTTGGTTATCATGCTTCTGTCCCAGGCTCGTGGCCGATCACTGTATTGTCCGGCACGGTGGCACAGCGGAAGAGTTGCCGTCTCACAGCGCCAGAGACACTGGTTCAATCCTGACTATGGATGCTATCAGTATGAAGTTAGTACGTTCTCCCTGCGACAGCATGGGTTTTCTCAGGGTGCTCCGGTTTCCACCTACAAAGATGTACAGGTTTGTAGGTCAATTAGCTTTTGTAAATTTTAAATTGTCTCTAGTGTGTAGGTGCGCAGTGACTAGTGGGGTGCCGCAAGGCTCGGTGCTGGGACCCGAGATATTTGCAGTATATATTAATGATTTAGACAAAGGAATTAACATCTCCAAGTATGCAGATGACACAAAGCTGGTTGACGGTGTGAGCTGCGAGGATGATGCTATGAGGCTGCAGGGTGCCCTGGATAGGTTGGATGAGTGGGCAGATGCATGGCAGATGCAGTATAATGTGGATAAATGTGAGACTATCCACTGGTGGCAAGAACAAGAAGGCAGATTATTATCTGAATGGTGTCAAATTAGGAAAAGATAAGGTGCAACGAGACCTGGCTGTCCTTCTACATCAGTCACTGAAAGAAAGCATGCAGGTACAGCAGGCAGTGAGAAAAGCAAATGGCATGTTGGCCCTTATATCGAGAGGATTTAAGTATAGGAGCAAGTAGGTCCTGTTGCAGTTGTACAGGGCCCTGATGAGACCACACCTGGAGCATTGTGTGCAGTGTTGGTCTCCTAATTTGAGGAAGGACATTCTTGCTATTGGGGGAGTGCAGCGTTGGTTAATTCCTAGGATGGCGGGACTGACATATGATGAAAGAATGGATCGACTGGGCTTGTATTCACTGGAATTTTGTCGTCAAGTCAAGAGAGTTTATTGTCATGTGTCCCAGATAGGACAATGAAATTCTTGCTTGCTGCAGCACAACAGAATATTTTAAGCAAAAATACAGAACAGTTCAGTTCAATAAACACATACATAAGTAGATAAAGGGCAATAGGCTGTTACAATTCAGAGTCTGTTTGTTGGTGAGTTTAATAGTCTGATGGCTGTGGGGAAGAAGCTGTTCCTGAAACTGGATGTAACAGATTTCAGGCTCCAGTACCTTCTGCCTCATCTCTAGCAGAGAGATGAGTGAGTGGCCAGGATGGTGTGGGTCCTTGATGATGTTGGCTGCCTTTTTGAGTGGCCACGACGAAACTGGTGCCGAACCAGCCACATGAAAACCCTCTACCGCTCTGATTGCGGTAGAGGGGATGATAGGGGATCTTATAGAAACATATAACATTCTTATAGAAACATATAACATAAGGGATGGGACAGGCTAGATGGATGAAAAATATTCTCGATGTTGGGGAAGTCCAGAACCAGGGGTCACAGTTTAAGAATAACGGGCAGGCCATTTAGGACTGAAATGAGGAAAAGCTTTTTCACCCAGAAAGTTGTAAATCTGTGAAATTTTCTGCCGCAGATGGCAGTGGAGACCAATTCACTGGATGTTTTCAAGAGAGAGTTAGATTTAGCTCTTAGGGCTAAGGGAATCAAGGGATACGGGGAAAAAGCAGGAACGTGATACTGATTTTGGATCAGCCATGATCATATTGAATGGCGGTGCTGGCTCGAATGGCCGACTGGCCTACTTCTACGCCTATATTCTATGTTTCTAGGATTGTGCTTGTGTACGGGTTGATCGCTGGTCGGCATGGACTTGGTGGGCCGCTGTTTCCGTGCTGGACCTCTAAAGTCAAAAGTCTAAAGACTTGAAGTATGATCACATTGGATTATGATCACTTTGAGCGGTATCTTGTTTATTCTCTTTGGCCCAAGCACTTCTCCTGTGCTTCTAATTTCAAATATTTGGCTAATGCGGCAAGAACTAACATTGTGACTGGTTTCAGGCAGTCATGCACATTTTGCAACCATTTAACCCTTTCCTTACACATAAATAGTGCTTTAAAGGCGAATTTACAGAACCTCTTCCAAATTCCCCAGATTTGTAGTGTAGCCAAACTTAAGGTGGTGCATTTTCAGCTTCTGGTTTTATCAGGGAGGGTGGTTATAATTTGAGAGGAAAGTTTAATTTAAAGAAGCTTTGTGTTCATACAACTATGAAGAGTATGTGTATTTCAATCTGTGGGGTGAAATTGTAGAATGATTTGGATGTGGAACTCAAGCAAAGCACAAACATTACTCAGTTTAAGAAGAAGTGCAAAAAACATATTTTCCAGAGGTATAAGGATGAGGAAGGACTCTGATGACGGTTACATTTTAGTTTATTGACACAGTGTGATATTCACGTTCATAGAATTTGTATAATTGTTTATAAACTGTATGTATGTATGATTGCGTGTGTGCATATGTGTGTGTATATATGTATGTATGTATGTATGTATGTATGTATGTATGTATGTATGTGTGTATGTATGTATGTAAATGTTTGTGTATGTGTGTATATATATATATATGTAGATGAGATAAAGTTTGTGAATTAATTGATGAGTAGTGGAGAAGGGGTAAATAAATAAGTGTATACTTCATCCTACTTTTCGAACATGTAAGATTTCATTTGTGATGTTTATGAAAAGTTATTCAATGAGTTGTGTATAGGTTTATTGTTCATTTCATTTTATTGTTATTTTGCTTTGTTATTAACTTTTTTGGTTTTACATGTTCAAAATAAAACACAGTATATACTACTACTACTACTACTACTACTATCAAATTTGATTTCACCATTCCATTTCCGGGCAGGTCTTGTCTTTTTTATGGACAAGGTCTCAACTATATGGCCAGCCGTAAAACATTGTTTGTCACAAGCATTGTAACTTCTGCAAAGAATGTCTTTTCTCAGATTTGGAGACCAAAACTGTACGCAATACTCCAGGTGTGGTCTCACCAAAACCCTGTACAACTACAGTAGAACCTCCCTGCTCCTATACTCAAATCCTTTCGCTATGAATGCTAACATACCATTTGCTTTCTTCACTGCCTGCTGCACCTGCATGCCTACTTTCAATGATTGGTGTACCATGACACCCACGTCTCGTTGCATCTCCCCTTTTCCTAATTTGCCACCATTAAGATAATAGTCTACCCTCCTGTTTTTGCCACCAAAGTGGATAACCTCACATTTATCCACATTATACTGCATCTTCCATGCATTTGCCCACTCACCCAGCCTATCCAAGTCACCTTGCAGCCTCCTAACATCCTCCTCACACCTAACACTGCCCCCCAGCTTCGTGTCATCTGCAAACTTGGAGATGTTGCATTCAACTCCCTCGTCCAAATCATTAATATATATTGTAAATAGCTGGGGTCCCAGCACTGAGCCTTGCAGTAAGTACCCCACTAGTCGCAGCCTGCCATTCTGAAAAGGACCCGTTTACTCCTACCCTTTGCTTCCTGTCTGCCAGCCTGTTTTCTATCCACATCAATACTGAACCCCCAATACCATGTGCTTTAAGTTTGTATACTAATCTCTTATGTGGGACCTTGTCGAAAGCCTTCTGAAAGTCTAGATATAACACATCCACTGGTTCTCCCTTATCCACTCTGCTAGATACATCCTCAAAACATTCTATAAGATTCGTCAGACATGATTTACCTTTCGTAAATCCATGCTGACTTTGTCTAATGATTTCACCACTTTCCAAATGTACTGCTATCCCATCTTTAATAACTGACTCTAGCAGTTTCCCCACTACCGATGTTAGACTAACTGGTCTGTAATTCCCCGTTTTCTCTCTCCCTCCTTTTTTTAAAAGTGGGGTTACATTAGCTACCCTCCAATCCTCAGGGACTATTCCAGAATCTAAGGAGTTTTGAAAAATTATCACTAATGCATCCACTTTCAGGATGTGATTGCTAGAATTACTTTATTGTCAACTACTCAATATTTACCAATAATGTTAACACCAACATGTTAGTTGATCGGTAATTACTTTGGATGGAAAGCAATCAGCAATGACATGATAGTGAATAGAAGCCATATTTTCTCACTGCAGTAACATTGGCAAAGAGGAAATTAGCACAAATTCACAGAATGTCACCACAAACCATTAATAGACTATTTGTCTAATCTTGATTTCAGGGTGAGAATTCTTCTGACCCTCAAATTAATTGAATATGACCACTGTTACTAAAAACTATCTGGTTTCACTCTGTTTCCAGTTCTTATGAAAAGTCCTTAGCTCAAAATGACAACCATTTCTCTTTTCACAGATGCCCCTTGGCAAGGCTTTCTAGCACATTTTTGCTTTCGTTTCAGATATCCAGCATCTGCAGTTTTTAATTTTTATTTTCAGAAAAGTACCCTTCATTTACTTCTTAAGACACTAAAGGTGATTTCTGGGAAGATCAGCACATTTACACAGATGTGAAGTATAATTAGAAGTGGCAATTTAATTCAGTCATATTTTGAAGTTATCTTAATGCAGAACAACATTTTATTACACCAATACAGAAGTGTGTTTAGCCACAGGACACAAGAGACAGCTATTGCATAGCTGTGAGAGGAAAGCTTTTTGATTTGGTTTGCTGATGCTGTTTGTCAGGTATGATAGATACTCAGAAGAGAGACACAAAATGCTGGAGTAACTCAGCGGGACATGCAGCATCTCTGGATTGAAGGAATGGGTGACGTTTCGGGTCTTCAGAGGTCTGAAGGAGGGTCTCAACCCATTCTTTTTCTCCAGAGATGCTGCCTGTCCTGCCGAGTTACTCCAGCATTTTGTGTCTATCTTCGGTGTAAACCTGCATCCACAGTTCCTTCCTACACATGATACTCGGAAACTAACTATGAATTTGAAATTAGGCACATAACTTTGATATTATAATCACATTATAGCAAAAGAGTTGAATTATTATGACGCGTTAGAAAAATTGCAATAAAATGCCTAGCCAGATGTAGAAATTATAGCAATATGAATTTGGGCCATATAATAGTCAGAATGCCTGTAAACAGCTCTGATGGTTATGTAATCAAATCTGCTTACTAAAAATATAGTGATCCATTCACACAAATAACGAGATGGGGAAGACAATATTCGCAAGATTAAATCTTGCCTTAGCTATGGAATACTACAGATCATATATGGACACACTGATCTGTTCTGTATTTATGCCTACTATATTCTGTTTTGCTGAAGGAATTTTGTTGTCCTATCTGGGACACATGACAATAAACTATCTTGAATCTTGAATTTTGAATCACCTCTTGCACCATCATGGACTCATTATCTAACTGTGTTTTTTGTGCTAAGTGGTTTTCCTTTTCACTTTCTTGTATAATCAATGCATAATTTATATTTTTGTGTCTGGTCAGAGTGGAGACTCTGAGGCACTAGTAATCCTGCTGCAAGCAAGATTTTTATTGTATCTGTACCTCACGTACTTATTAATACACATGATCGTGCACTTGACTTGACATGAATGTACTTTTTGTCTATCATAAAGTAATTTTAATTGCAGAATGAGGGAAAGGTCAATCACATCAGTCAGAATTCAAGTAGAAGAGAATTGATCAGTGGAAAAAGGGAAGCAGGTCAAATTAGGGTTATTTTGGTTAAACAAAGAAGTACGTGATCATAGAGATACAGACTGTTGGGCATGCATGACATGAGTCTCAGTAATAGTGCCTGCATGAAGATATGTGGGACAATAATTTGAAGATAGGGGATAAAGTGCAAAGTTTGTAGGAGTGACTAAAGAGATCAAACAAATAGCTATTCTGACCAGAATTCCAGCATATTTGGTGCATGATATCCTGTTGGTCAAAACAGGGAGCTGAACTGTAGGAAAAGGACCAGGCTTCAAAATAGTTATGGTAAATAAATAGGATGTAGGTGCCACATGTAGCATATGATGGGTGTTTCAGAGGAACAGGTAGGGGGCAAGTGGCGTGGGGTGGAATGATGCCAGCTTAAAAGAGCCATAGAGTCATACAGTGTGGAAACAGGCCCTTTGGCCTGACTTGCCCACACTGACCAATATGTCCCATCCACACTAGTCTCACCTGCCTGTGGTTGGTCGTTATCCCTCTAAACATGTCCTATCCATGAACCTGTCTAAATTTTTTTAAAACTTAGCTAAAGCTTTCGGAAAAGGGAGATTTTAGAGATAAGAGCGTAAAGAGTCAGCTGTCTCTCTGATCTGATGTGGGAAACATATACCTGCCTCAGCTATTGCTTTATGAAGACCTAGATTTCCAAAGTGTTGTCCTTAGTAAAGATTAGCTTTGCAGTGGTTTTAATGCAGTTCAAAAAGTGAATGCCTCGCAGGATTAAAAGACAAGCTTTATTTTGGCCATTGTTAATATCAGCAATCAATTAAACATAAAATAAATATTTGGAAGGGTCTATCCAATAACGAATAAGTGGAAGATTGTACAGATTGTTGTATCACACAAAAACCAATGAAGTGCTAGATGCATGTTTCTGTTCAACAATTGTGGTTAAGTGAAGATTCCTTTCAATGCTTTGTCTTCTTAGCATGTAACAGAATAAATACTTTATATTGCTTTCTCAGATCATTCTAGCAGATCTGAAATATATCAACACTTTTCTTAATAACTCATTCCTATTCTCCAGAGATGCTGCCTCACCCTCTGAGTTATTTCAGCATTTTAAGTTTACCTTCATAATATCATTACCGTATATTGTTTTGGGGTAAATATGGTGAACTGGAGCCAATAAAATGGAGTTGTGTGATGACTTCATGGAAAGGAATCTATAAATGTGATTTATAAACTGTACACATTTCTGCTGTCAATTGTACACACAGGCATCTTGGCAGAAATGTCCCTTTTGTGGGTTCTGTTACCCTGTTCCAAATCCTATCAGTTTTCCTTGTATCATTTACTTTTGCTTTCTTCACGTATAAAAGTTACAGATACGTTCAGCACCATCATCTCCTCCAGATTGTTACCAAGCTCAGGCAACTGTGTCTCCCTGCATCCCTGGTGTAATTGGATCCTCGACTTCCTCATCAACAGACCACAATCGGTAAGTATTGACAACACATCCTCCTCGATAACCATCAACATAGGGGCAGCTCAAGGCTGTGTGCTCAGACCCCTGCTCCACTCACTCTATACCCATGACTGTGTGGCTGGACACAGTTCCAACTCTATCTTTAAATTTGCCGATGACACCACCGTTGTTGGGTGAATGATGGGTAATGAAGAGCATAGGAGGGAGGTCGATCATCTGATTGAATGGTGCCAAAACAATACTCTTGCTCCCAGTGTCAGTAAGACCAAGGAGCTGAATATTGACTTTAGACGAGGGAGGCCGAGGATGCAAAAACCCATCTTCATCGAGGGGTTGGCAGTGACGAGAGTCAACAACTTCAAGGCCCTGGGCGTGCATATCTCTGAAGATCTGTCCTTGATCCAGCACATTGATGAAATCATAAAGAGAGCTCATCAATGCCTCTACTTACTCAAAAGACTGAAGAGATTCAATGCTCTCTTGACCTTCTGCTGGTGTACAGTAGAGAGCATATTGTCTGGTTGCATGACAGCCTAATTCCAATTTGCATCCTCAGAAATGAAGAAGATTATGAAAAGCGGTGGACACACCTGGTCTATTAGGGGTACTGACCTCCCCACCATCAAAGGGATCTATAGAAGGAGTAGAGTCAAAAACATATTCTGTAACATCAAGGGTCCACACCACCTTGGCCATAATCTCATTTCACTCCTGCCATCAGGAAGATGATATCGAAGTCTGAAAACTATGACCATCAGATTCAGGTACAGCTTGATCTGAACAATCATCAGGTCTTGGACATCAGAACCACAAACTAGACTATGAACTGCAAACTATCTTGGTTGCACTAGGGACTTCGGGCTTTTTGGGCACTAATATTGTTTTTTAATTTATTGAACTTTGGTTGCTAATTATGTTATCTATGAATACTATGTTTATCTATGAATACTATCTGTTAAGCTGCTGCAAGTAAGAATTTCATTGTTCCATTTTCAGTATATTTGACAATTAAACATTCTTGGTACTTGAGATATATATAATTAAAATATGCTTAATTGTACTTCCACTTCTTCTGAAACTAATTATTTTTATTCTCTTTTTATTTACCACAAATTTTATTACCGGTCTATCTATTTGTTATTTTTTACTTCCATTGTTCTCTTTTTGATCCATTAATTTTCCATGTAATGTGTGCTGTTTCCCTTTCCGGCATCTAATCCACTCCATTGGTCTTTGTTGCTGTGCCTCATTGTATGAGAAGTACTCAAAATGTACGAGTAAGATCCCTTCTCAGAGGAAACTATGAACACAGGGGAGATGCTCATGGTAACAATATCAGAGGAACAAAGGAAATCCTAGCAAGAACTTATTGAGAGCGTTGATATGACATTCAACAGCAAGAGAGTTTGGGCAACCATCAAGAAGCTAAAGAACGACCCCCTGAAGGCTACGCTGCGCTCTAACATCAGGTTGCTCACCAGCTGCTTCTGAACGGCAAACCACCACACAAGAAGCACCACAAAAGGAGTCTATGGCCTCAGGGTGATGAGAGAGAGTCAACTTGGTACTTTAACAGCAAGGAACTCCAGACAGCAATCGATTCCCTCAAGAATGGCAAGGCAGCTGGCCTTGATGGCATTCGCACAGAACAGATCAAACATTTTGGACAGATTGCACTAGAGTGGCCCCTCTTACTGTTAAACAATTGTATAACCCTCACCCAGCCACCTCAAATATGGCGGAAAGCTCGTGTGATTGCTATCCTTAAGCCAGGGTACGACCCTAAAGAAGCAAAAAGCTACAGACCGATCTCCCTACTATGCCATCTCTTCAAGCCCTTTGAGCGCCTCATCTTGAACAGGCTAGGCCCAATCACAGAAAAACACCTTATACCAGAGCAAGCTGGCTTCCGGCCTGGGAGATCATGTACCAGCCAAGGGCTCAATCCAACTCAGCACATTGAGGACGGCTTTGGGAGGAATGAACCAACTGGCATTGTCTTTGTTGATCTGACAGCTGCCTACGACACTATGAACCACCGGTTGCTCCTCAACAAGCACCATGACATGACAGAGGACTTCCACTTGACCAAACTGATTCAACAGTTACTGGAAAACAGACCCTTCTATGTTGAGCTAAATAATAAACGCAGTAGATGGAGGAAACAAAAGAATGGCCAACCTCAGGGCAGCGTCCTTGCTCTGGTGCTGTTCAATGTATACACTAATGATCAGCCAGTGTTCCTAGAGATGAGAAGCTTCATTTGCGCTGACAACCTTGGAATAGCAGCCTAGAGCACTCACATAGATGAGGTAGAAGCTACCCTCTCATCATCCTTAGACAACTTGACAAACTACTACAAGGACAACCAACTGAAGGCAAACCCTGCTAAGACCCAAGTTAGCCTGTTCCACCTTCATAATCGCGAAGCTGGGAGGAGGCGGTCCTTAACATGGAATGGTGTCCCTTTGAGACACTGTGACTATCCTGTCTACCTTGGGGTCACTCTGGACCGAACCCTCTCCTTCAAGCATCACATCGAAAGGGTGAAGGGCAAAGTGAGGACGAGGAACAGCTTCTTACGCAAGCTGGCAAACTCGTCGTGGTGTACCAATGCATCCACACTGCTGTCAACTGCTCTTGCCCTGTGCTACTCTGCTGCAGAGTATGCTTGTCCTGTTTGGGAGAAATCATCTCATGCAAATAAAGTTGATGCCGCCCTTAATGATAGCTGCAGATGCATCACTGGCTGCCTAAAACCACGGATGTGGATAGCTTGCATGTCTTGGCCGGTATTGTCCACCAGGAATCCGCAGATCAGTTGCTGGTAGAACTGAACGTAATAGGCAAGTTGGGGACATCCGTCATTCCTGTCACTCCCATCACCCAGCACCAAAATGGCTGAAGTGGAAGAAGAGCTTCCTTCACACAGTACAGCCACTGTCACCGTCTCCTCAAGCAACCAGACTAGCCTTGTGGGAAAAGAAACGCAGTGAAAACCACCACCACGTAAAGATGCCAATCCCAACCGAGGAACAGCTGCCACCTGGTCACAGGTGTGACTGGAAGACCTGGAAGTTCCTCAATAGGCTTCGTACAGGATGGGCCAATGCAAGACCAATATGGGCAAATGGGGCGATGCAGATGTGGCAGACACAGAATGTGAATGTGGAACTTCTGTACAATCCATGCCACACCTACTAAGATGCCCACTTCTTGGTGAACAATGCTGCCTGGAAGTCTAGCGGTGGCAAACGAGAAGACTGTCCACCGTGCAAGAGCCTGGCCCAACATTTGAAACATAGATGATGGACACGAAAGAAGAAGACTGAAAGGACAAGCTCACAGCACAGCAGGGAACAATGTTAGTCTGAAGCCAAATGTTGGATCCTGTGCAAACCAAGCATCAGGGTAAGAAGGAGGAGAGGTAGTGACGGGTTTACAAACAATTGAAGCTGCTCCATCTCAAACAATGTTCTTTAGCTGCGACAGCAGCTTATGCAATGGAAAATAAAAATCATGGCCACTGATATCTAACTATCAACAGCCATTGCTTCAAGCAAATCCAGTTGCCCACAAGTCTTTTGCAATCAGTGAGGAGGGCTATTTTGATTATTTGGTGTTTTAGATTTCAGGGTGGCACAGTGGCACATTGGTAGAGTTGCTGCCTTACATATCAGAGACCCAGGTTCGATCCTGACTACGGGTGTTGTCTGTACAGAGATTGTACGTTTCCCCAAGTCTTCCGCTTTCCTCTCACACTCCAAAGAGGTACTAGTGTGTAGGTCAATTGGCTTCGGTAAAGATTGTAAATTATCCCTAGTCTGTAGGATACTGCTAGTGTGCGGGTGATCGCTGGTTGGCAAGGACTCGGTGGACTGAAGGACCTGTTTCACACTGTATCTCTAAATTGAACTCGAAATTAAACTAAACTAAACTATTCTGATACCTTCCGATTTGCCAAATTTGGAGTGTAAAAATTATGGATGGAATGGAAGAATTAACGCAATAGAAAGGAAGGACATTATCTTGGAGGATGTGGAATCGATATGGGTAGAGCTGCGAAACACTAAGGGGCAGAAAATGCTAGTGGGAGTTGTGTACAGGACACCTAACAGTAGTGGTGGAGTTGGGGATGGCATCAAACAGCAAATTAGAAATGCGTGCAACAAAGGTAAAACAGTTATAATGGGTGACTTCAATCTACATATAGATTGGGTGAATCAAATTGGCAGGGGTGTTGAGGAAGAGGATTTCTTGGAATGTATGCGGGATAGTTTTTAAACCAACATATAGAGGAACCAACGAGAGAGCACGATATTCGAGACTGGGTATTGAGTAATGAGGAAGGGTTAGTTAACAGTCTTGTTGTGCGTGGCCCCTTGGGCAAGAGTGACGATAATATGGCTGAGTTCTTCATTAGGATGGAGTGACATAATTAGTTCAGAAACAAGGGTTCTGAACTTAAAGAAAGGTAACTTTGAAGGTATGAGACATGAATTGGCCAAGATAGACAGGCAATTGATTCTTAAAGGGTTGACAGTGGATGTGCAATGGAAGGCATTTAAAGACTGCATGGATGAACTACAACAATTGTTCATCCCAGTTTGGCAAAAGAATAAATCAGGGAAGTGCATCCGTGGATAACAAGGGAAATCAGGGATAGTATCAAAACAAAAGATGAAGCATACAAATTAGCCAGAAAAAGCAACCTACCAGAGGACTGGGAGAAATTCAGAGTCTAGCAGAGGAGGACAAAGGGCTTAATTAGGAAAGGGAAAAAAGATTATGAAAGAAAACTGGCAGGGAACATAAAAACTGACTGCAAAAGTTTTTATAGATATGTGAAGAGAAAAAGATTAGTTAAAACAAATGTAGGTCCCTTACAGTGAGAAACAGGCGAATTGATCATGGGGAACAAGGACATGGCAGACTGATTGAATAACTACTTTGGTTCTGTCTTCACAAAGGAAGACATAAATAATCTGCCGGAAATAGCAGGGGACCGGGGGTCAAATAAGATGGAGGAACTGAGTGAAATCCAGGTTAGCTGGGAATTAGTGTTGGGTAAATTGAATGGATTAAAGGCCGATAAATCCCCAGGGCCAGATAGGCAGCATCCCAGAGTACTCAAGGAAATAGCCACAGAAATAGTGGATGCATTAGCGATAATTTTTCAAAACTCTAAAGATTCTGGAGTAGTTCCTGAGGATTGGAGGGTAGCTAATGTAACCCCACTTTTTAAAAAAAGGTGGGAGAGAGAAAACGTGGAATTACAGACCAGTTAGTCTGACATCGGTAGTGGGGAAACTGCTAGTAAGTTATTAAAGATGGGATAGCAGCACATTTGGAAAGTGGTGAAATCATTGGACAGAGTCAGCATGGATTTACGAAAGGTAAATCATGTCTGACGAATCTTATAGAATTTTTCGAGGATGTAACTAGTAGAGTTGGTAAGGGAGAACCAGTGGATGTGTTATATCTGGACTTTCAGAAGGCTTTCGACTAGGTCCCACATAAAAGATTAGTATACAAACTTAAAGCACTCGGTATTGGGGGTTCAGTATTGATGTGGATAGAGAACTGGCTGGCAGACACGAAACAAAGGGTCAGAGTAAACGGGTCCTTTTCAGAATGGCAGGCAGTGACTAGTCGGGTACCGCAAGGCTCAGTGCTGGGACCCCAGCTATTTACAATATAAATTAATGATTTGGACGAGGGAATTGAATGCAACATCTCCAAGTTTGCAGATGACACGAAGCTGGGGGGCAGTATTAGGTGTAAGGAGGATGCTAAGAGGCTGCAAGGTGACTTGGATAGGCTGGGTGAGTGGGCAAATGCATGGAAGATGCAGTATAATGTGGATAAATGTGAAGTTATCCACTTTGGTGGGAAAAACAGGAGGGTAGCTATTATCTGAATGGTGGCCGATTAGGAAAAGGGGAGATGCAACGAGACCTGGGTGTCATGGTACACCAGTCATTGAAAGTAGGCATGAAGGTGCCACAGGCAGTGAAGAAAGTGAATGGTATGTTAGCATTCATAGCAAAAGGATTTGAGTATAGGAGCAGGGAGGTTCTACTGCAGTTGTACAAGGTTTTGGTGAGACCACACCTGGAGTATTGCGTACAGTTTTGGTCTCCTAATCTGAGGAAATACATTCTTGCCATAGAGGGGGTACAGAGAAGGTTCACCAGACTGATTCCTGGGATGTCAGGACTTTCATATGAGGAAAGGCTGGATAGACTCGGCTTGTACTCGCTAGAATTTAGAAGATTGAGGGGGGATCTTATGGAAACTTACAAAATTCTTAAGGGGTTGGACAGGCTAGATGCAGGAAGATTGTTCCCGATGTTGGGGAGGTCCAGAACAAGTGGTCACAGTTTAAGGGTAAGGGGGAATTCCTTTAGGACCGAGATGAGGAAAACATTTTTCACACAGAGAGTGGTGAGTCTCTGGAATTCTCTGCCACAGAAGGTAGTTGAGGCCAGTTCATTGGTTATATTTAAGAGGGAGTTAGATGTGGCCTTTGTGGCTAAAGGAATCAGGGGGTATGGAGAAAAGGCAGGTACAGGATACTGAGTTGGATGATCAGCCATGATCATATTGAATGGCGGTGCAGGCTCGAAGGGCCGAATGGCCTACTCCTGCACCTATTTTCTATGTTTCTATGTTTCTAAGAAAGGAATATTAGGTAAGTGGATAACAAATAACTCAGGATTATCATGCACAATGGGATACAATTAGTGAATTGTACTGTTGGAAGATTATTACTGTCTACGATACACGACTGGAGCAACAGGATAGTGCATGGCTGACCTGATATGTGTTTGTGTGTGCACACACACTGAATGAGCAAGAGTGAAATTAAGCCTCTTGGACTTTTGATCTTCCTACAGCTGCTACACAGTTGCCCTGTTTCAATTATGCAAAGGTAAGTAAGTAAGTAAGTAAGTAATTTTAATTGATATAGCACTTTAAAATCAAATCATGTTGAAGCCAAAGTGCTTTACAGAGAAAAAAAAAAAATTAGATTACCACATATCCATATAAAATATAAGAAGAAAAAAGACACAATGCACCATAGGATTAAACATGAACATCCCCTCACAGCAGAATCAACACTTTCCACTGTGAGGGAAGGCACCAAAAAGTCCAGTCCTCCTCCTCCTCCTAGACCACCCGAGGTCGGGGCCTATTTGAGGCCTCCGCAGCCAGTCGCTGCAATGGCGGCCCGATGTTGTAGGCCCACCCGCCGGGAACATAGGACACCGGCGTCGGGTGAAAAGTCCTCAGTGGCATGGAAATGTCTGGAGCGGCCGCTCCCTCCACGGACTCCGCGGCACCCGGTCCTGGTTTGGAGCTCCGACTCTGGCGATCTCGGATCCCAGGCTCTGCGGTGTTCTAAATCCAGCGCCGCCCGCGGCTGGACGCCCACAGCCACAGCTTCTCGGAAGTTGGAGTCGGTGGTCACCGCACTCCGGAGCTTACCCCACGGCGACCCGGGAAGGCATCGCCCGCTCCGTGTTGGCATCCCAGCTCTGTGCCGCCACCGAAGCTGTAGTCCCGGCCGGTCGGTCCCGGCAGGAAATACCGCTCCAGTCCGATGGTAGGCCGCACGGAGAGGACGAAGATGCGATTCGGAGGAGAACTGCAGAAATAAAGTTTCCCCCTTCCTCTCCCCCCACCCACCACGTAAAAGAAGACCTACAACAAACATTTTGATCTAACAGGACTAAAAATAAAAATTAAAAAGGGTGAAAGGACGGACTGCAGGCAGACAGGTTACACGGTATTTGTTTATTTCAGAGCCAGTACTCACACAATGGTCTGAGTTGCCAGTTTACTTTCCCCAAACAATTGTTATGTGGACAAACAAAATCACTTAAAATGTAAAGTTTAGTTTAGTTTAGTTTAGAGATACAGTGCAGAAACAAGCCCTTCGACCCTCCGAATCCGCGCCGACCAACGATCAGTCCGTACACTAACACTATCCTACACACTAGGGACAGTTTATAATTTTCACAGAAGCCAATTAACCTACAAACCTGTGCGCCTTTGGAGTGTGGGAGGAAACTGGAGCACCCGGAGAAAAACCACGCGATCGTGGGGAGAACGTGCAAACGCCGCACAGACAGCACCTGTAGTCAGGATCGAATCCAGGACTCTGGCACTATTAGGCAGCAACTCTACTGCTGCACCACCCATGCTGCACCGAGCTGTAAACTGGAATATTATCTACAATATCCAGGACAAACTCCAATCATGGAGTCATGGAGTCATACAGCACAGAAACAGGCCCTTCGGCCCAACTTGCCCATGACGATGAAGATGTCCCATCTGCACTAGTCCCACCTGTCCGCGTTTGGCCCACATTCTTCGAAACCCTTCCTATCCATGAAAAATCCTCACAAAGAAAACTGCAGATGCTGGAAAACATATCTAAGATGCTCACTGGCCTTACCTTCCACAGAGGCTGCTGACCTGCTGAATGTCTCCAGAACTTTCTGTTTGTAATTGAAGTCTCCGAGATGTCCACATGTGGGAGAGTTGTTGGTGGTGAGATTTCACATATTCCATCTTCAGGGACAGGTAAACAAGTCTTTCATGCCAGCTTATGGGGGTGATGGTTGGGATTTACCCATTTGCCCGTTGACCGGAAGAGGTGATGGCTTCCTGAGTCCAGGATCCCGACCAAGTGTTCCTGAACAGCTTTGAAGCCTCTGATAGAGATGGTCCCATTCTCCTGCCTCAGCTCACTCACCTGACTTCCTCTTACACATTTGCATCAATGGCTTTGTGTAAATATATTAGTGTAAGTGAGGATTTGATTAAAGGATCTAAAACTGTGAAGACGTTAAGGTTTGGAGGCTGACTGATATGAAGTATTAGATTGGTTTGTGCAGCTGTGTTCTTAATCCCTGACAGATACGCTAGTGTTTACATAAGTGGTATTGAATAAAATGGAAATGTGCTTAAATCAAGTAAGAGAGATTAAAGATGAGAGAATTTTGAGAAGCAGAAGTCATCGCAGGGTGTACAGGATTATCAATTCTGATAAATCACTAAACCAAAATCTACTGTGCTGAGCATCTGAAAGACAAGTTCTAAGCAGTTCATTAGCACCATATGCAATGACCTCAATGACATAAACATTCCAGGTGTTGGCAATCCAAAATATAACCAGAAAATCTTGTAAATGCTTGACAGTTCAGACTGCATTTGAGGGTGAGAAAATAAAAATTTTCAAATGTACAATAAAGAATGTCATGAAGTTTATTAATTCTAAAAGTTTACTCAGTTTACAATGGTTGAGGAGCTGAGCGATGTATCTAACACTGACATATGGGAGTATGCGAGACCCATTTTTGGCTGATAATGGCACAATTAACCATGTGGTTCAGCCATAGAGTAATGCAGCACAGAAACTGGCTCTGTAGTCCAACTCATCCTTGTCGACCAAGATGCTCATCTAAACCTGTCCCATTTGCCTGCATTAGGCTCATATCCCTCTAGAACATAGAATGGAGAACAGTGTAGCACAGAAATGGGCCCGTCAGCCCACAATGTCTATGCTGAACATGATGAACATGTTAAATTAAATGGCCTAAACCATGATGGGAAGTATACCATATCCCTTCTGTACCACTCTATCTTCTTGTATTGCCACTTTCATGGAGACATGGACATGGACTCCAAGATCCCTCTGTACATCAATATCGTTCCTATCCATATACCTGTCCAAATATATTTTAAATGATATTATTGTGAACATTTGTGTTGTAAACTTCTGTGATTCCAAGACTTGAAATTGACGATATCTTGTTTCATTATCTTCAAGACAAACAGTGAATTATCCGTGCCATCCAGGTAAATGTTTATTTTAAATCTTTAATTAACATCATTAAAACCGGTCATTATCGAGCCCCTACCACAGCACTGCTCCTTTGAGCTTGCTGTGAGCACATTAGCTGCAGTGTTTCCTATTTCACAGTAATGAGTACACTTTGGAACATTGGCTCCAAAATATCTTGTGCAGATGTGAATGTCCCATTGAAATGCCAGTACTTCCTATAAACTTGAAAGAATCCAAAGGAAGTTCGGAGATGCTATAAAATACTTAATTAGCATTTTCCCTGCAGAGAAGAACAAGAGACAAAATGGCTGAACAATGGAAGGCGACAAGTCCGAAACAACCCACTCATTTTCTAGTTTGTTTCTTTTGCATTGCAGTCACTATCATCAACATTTAGGGCAAGATGGGCTAGTGCTTTCTCTGTCTGCTGCCCACTAAGCTCCCTCAGCTACAGGCCCACATGAGTCTCAGCCGTGGCCTACAGAGCCTGGGAAGGGAAAAGCTACTGACTGATAGTTCCCAAGGTAGATAAAAATGCTGAAGAAACTCAGCGGGTGAGGCAGCATCTAGCCTTTTATCAATTGGAGCTGGCGACATGTGCGTTTGTTTTCATCTCCAAAATATACTTTATTGCTAATATCTTCAGTGAGTAGTGTTTAAGTGCCTGTCCCACTTGGGCGTCATTTGCGCCTCATTTACGCGACATCATTTACGCGTCACGATGCACGAAACCGAAAATCTTGGAGAAAACCCCTGCAGATCACGGGGAGAACGTGACAAGCAACCATAGTCAGGATCAAACCCGGGTCTCTGGCGCTGTCAGGCAGTAGCTCTACTGCTACACCACCACGATACCATGTCTTTTTCTGTTATTTTTACCACCAATCAGCTATATCAGCTTGTGGTATACTGGAATAGGTTCACTGCCTGTGAGTATCCACTAGGGGTGGTCACACATCTGCAGTTTTCAGTGCAATTTAGAGATACAGACTTTGGACTTAAACCTTAGAGATACAGCATGGAAATAGACCCTTCAACCCCGGGTCCACGACGACCAGTGATCACCCCGTACACTAGCACTATCTTACACACTGGGGACAATTTACGGAAGCCAATTAACCTACACACCTGTACATCTTCGGAGTGTGGGAGGAAACCCACGCGATCACAAGGAGAACGTACAAACTCCATACAGAGTTATGTAGTCAGGATACCTGTGGTCAGGATCGACCCCGGTTCTCTGGCGCTGTAAGTCAGCTACTCTACCGCTGCACCACAATGCTGCCCACAAGAAAATCCGTAACTGACTTTGTAAGCAAATATCAATAATAACTCACTGTCATCAGACCTATGGAATGCAGGGCCGGATATATGTATAAGCTTCACAAGCTGAAGCTTAGGGCCTCAAGATCTAGGGGTGCCCCGACAGGGCCGGATTTACCTACAGGCCTCATAGGTTGAAGCCTAGGACATCAAAATCTAGGGGGCCTCCGGCCAAGGTGTTTTTTTCCAGATGAAAAAAAAATTGTGACCATCCGCGCCTGCGCAGTTGGGGGAAGCCGGTGACGCAGTAGTGATGCAAAATGACGCTGTCTCTCCATTTGCACTCCACACACTCACCTCGATGCCTCGTGTTTACTCCAGGTAAGTAGTGGAATATTGTGTTGCGGGAGTGCCCGTTTCTCTGGGCTGGGGGGGGGGGTGGGGGGGGGGGGGGGGCTGCAGTGTCTGCAGTGCGGAGTTGCAGCTTCGCTGCATGGGAGGGAGGATGAGGGGGAGGGAGAGAGAGGGGTGATGTGAGAGGGGGAAAGGGGGGCGTGAGAGAGTGGGGAGAGAGAGAGAGGGGAGGGGGAGAGAGAGAGAGAGGGGGAGGGGGAGAGAGAGAGAGAGAGGGGGAGGGGGAGAGAGAGGGGAAGGGGGGAGGGGGAGAGAGAGATGGGGAGGGAGAAAGAAGGAGAGGGAGGGGGAAGGAGGAGGGGGAGAGGGAAAGGGGGATTATCTTTAGTGAGATTGCAAAATAAAGGTAGGTTTTAGAGCAATTATTTTCTTCTCCATATGAATAATATCAAACAATTGGAACTGCTTTCTTTTCCTTGATAACAATACTGAAAAATATGAATTCCATAGTTTGCAACTTTCATTTTGCATCATATTTTTAATGTGCACACATTAACACAGTCGAACAGTAACAGGCAATCAAATCAACACCCAAAACATTTTCTAAAAAAGGTTTTATTACCGCAAAAACGTACAGTATTTTATTTGCAGTGTTTGCAAGCTCCTTTAGAACATTTTACATAACATTTTACAGTACAAATTGATTATTAAAACAAGGACGGCTTCAATTCTTGATTAAAAAATATGTATACAACAATGACCCCAATCATCCCATTCCAACCACTCAATACGGTTGACTCAACCAAAATTATTTCTGAAATATTGGTAATAAATTTGGCTCAGAGTGCACCAGAGAGCATCTAAAACCCCAGAGCTTCCAGGGTCCTTAAGCGGGCCCTGGATCCTGGCCACGAGGGACCTTCAGCTTTGCGCTTGTGATGTGTGCACTTATTTCACATACAATTTGTGTAAACCTCCCACACCACCCCCCTTTTTGAAAAGCTTCGTAAGGGCCTGGTGTATAATATTTTTGACACTGTCATAGGCCTTTCTTCCATATGCTGTC
Organism: Okamejei kenojei; assembly: GCA_035221665.1. Taxonomy (NCBI): domain Eukaryota; kingdom Metazoa; phylum Chordata; class Chondrichthyes; order Rajiformes; family Rajidae; genus Okamejei; species Okamejei kenojei. The sequence goes on along the minus strand of CM069149.1, from coordinate 15,360,079 downwards.
ACAACGCACTGTTGTCTCCACACAACACAAGTAATTTTCCATCCCCCCCATTTCAGAATAATAGTGTTTTAAGATGATAACTCGACACTAGCACTGGCAATAAATAAAAAGCGCAGCTTTCCAGCCCTTATCTCATTGGCCACGCTCGGCTGCACACCGGTGTCAATCTGGTGGACTCTTCAATCTTCCTCTCGTCGTGGGGGTGGGGGATTGGGAGGGGCCTCACGTGGAATAGCCTAGGGCCTCTCTTCATTCCAAATCCGGCCCTGATGGAATGACTTAGATATAAAAGCTTAATCCAATGATGTGGACAATAGCACCGTGGGAGCATCTTTACCAGAGGACTGCAGCAGTTTAAGAACATGGTTCATCATCATCTCCAAGGGCAATTAGGGGGAAGCAATTGTCAACAATGCCCAGATTCTGCTAAATGAATTAAAAAAGGTTTGAGGCTGCTGTCTTGTGTGACATTTTGTGTTGCACGTTTACAGTTGCCAGTAGACTACAAGTTCTACTTTACTGACAAGATAAAAGGCCGAAACACCCAGTGATGCAAGGGTTACTGATGAAGCTGTCCTGAAGGTTACCCAGGCCAAGTATACGTATACGTACCCCCCCCCCCCCCCCCGCCTGATGTTGAGCGGATGAATGTCCTTACTCTTCTTAATATCTAGTCCTGTGTAGACTCAGAGAAAGGGACCTCAAGCCATGTAGTGGTAGAAATTCATTCTTTGTAGTTGCAGAAACATGATTCCTTTGACTTCAATTTCTGAAATGAGCATTTGACACATTAGTGCTACTTACTCTGGTGACCCACAAACAGGTTCCAAATATTAGTAATTGATTGTCAAATGGTTATTGGTAATTAGTATTTACGCTGCAGAAGGGTCTCATTAAGTGGCTCAGTGGTGCAGTGGTAGACTAGCTGTCTTACAATGCCAGAGACCCGGGTTCGATCCTGACTTTGGGTGATGTCTTTACAAAGTTTGTATGTTGTGATCCCGTGGGTTTCCTCCAGGTGCTCTGGTTTCCTCCCACATTCCAAAGACGGGCTGGTTTGTCGGTTAATTAGCTGCTGTAAATTGTCCCTGGTGTATAGGGAATTAAACTGTGATAACATAGAACTAGTGTACAGGTGATCATTGGTCAGAGTGGACTCGTTGGGTTGATGGGCCTGTCTCCACACAGTATCTCTAATCCAAGCTAAACTAAACTAAATTAAACTAAACTTAACTAAATTAAACTAAACAGTCCCTCCTGCGATGCTGCCAGACCCACTGAGATACTCCAGCACTTTGTCTTTGCTCAGGATTCCAGCATCTGCAATTCTTGGTGTCTCCATTAGTAATTGGTTGTTGCTCTTGTGCGAGGTCAAAAAGTACCAACTTCTGGTCTCCGTTTCCTCCCTTTATCTACATCTCCATTGTGGCAGCTCCCACATTACAGTTTTATGTCAATCGCTTTGACACTAGTTTCAGAACCTTGATGTCATTTTTCACAACTCTACATGCAAAACTCACAACCAATGATCAAAATGCACTTTTTTTTCAAAACTCTAACACTTTTTCCAATTTCTTGGATACAATTCACATAAACCAAAGATCATTTGTCCATTGAACTATAATCACCTGTTCAAAATGACACAACTTAACATCAAAGTATAACCATTTCAAAATGCAATTCACACATTACATTTGAGATGACTGTCTATTCATTTCATTACAATAATCTAACTATCAATTGATACAACTGCTCAAAATGACAAGTAACTGTTGCATTATTCTTAAAGCATAGTCTTATGGAAACTGAGGATGAGCATGTTCAGATCATGAAAATTTCAGGATGACGACAATGATTGACATTGTGACACCACCTGTGACACCAATTTGTTACTGATGATTGATCTGACCTTGTGGTATGGGTGTAAGTGGCATCCACAACAACATCTGTAGTGATACAACATGGAGCAGGCAGGTGGGCACCATATAGGTCAAGTAGGAGAAGGAAGAGGAGGAAGAGGAGGAAGACGTGGTCAAAGGAATGGCAGGGGACAAGCACCCCTTTTGAGAGGTGGCCATGGGCCCCGTTTGAGAGGTGTGGGGGAACGGGGTCGAGGACAAGGACCAAGACAGCAACGGCAAAGAGTCTCCAATGAGATTAGAGCAATGGTTGTAGATCATGTCATCAATCATGGCATGACAATGATTGAGGCAGCGAGAATGATCCAACCAAACCTTAGAAGATCAACCGTGGCCTCAATCATTAGAACTTTCTGCAATGAGAACCGGTAAGTCTTCAGCATGCGCTACAGTAAACATTACAGTACTGTAGGCTACTCTTACTGTAATTGTCACATGATTGTACACTGCATGCCAATGTGCAGCACAGAGTAGGTAATGTGACTATGAAAATGTGTTCTACAGTATGATGACATGTTCTTCCTGTCATATTCCCTACAGAATTGAGACTAGACCCAATAGTGGAGGCAGAGGCAGACTCCTCGCTGAGGAACAGGAACGGGCTGTGGTCAACATGGTCCGGGCCAGAAATAACATTCGGCTTAGAGAAATCAGACAGAACATCCTGGACGATGAAGATCTCTTCAGGAATGTGGAAGCCATAAGTTTGCCGACCATTGCATGTGTTCTGAAAAGGCACCAGTTGTCCCTCAAACAGTTGTACCACGTGCCTTTTGAAAGAAATGCAGACAGAGTGAAGCAACTGAGGATTGAGTATGTTCAGGTATGTTCAGTTTCATGATGCCTGTTTGTGAAACATTCCCCATCATTGTACTGTAATCAATACTGTACAGCAATTCTCTTTCCAACATGTCTTTCTGTACATAGAGGGTGATGGCCCTGGATGCGGTTGAAAATCATCACAAATTTGTTTTTGTGGATGAGGCAGGCTTCAACCTGGCCAAGACAAGGAGGAGAGGGCGAAATTTAATTGGCCAGCGGGCAACCGTACAAGTACCTGGACGACGTGGGGCCAACATCAGTGTTTGTGCGGCGATATCAGCAGATGGTGTGGTAGGGCGTAGATCTCTGATTGGCGTATACAATGCAGAGCTCCTTTTGCATTTCTTGATGTGCTAACTCTAGTCTGTAGAGATGTTGGTGTAATTTATGTCATTGTGTGGGTCAACGTCAGGTTCCACCACGCTCATCTGGTGCAGGCATGGTTTCAGGCCCATCCACAGTCCCTCACTGTGTACCTGCCCCAATACGCTCCTTTCCTTAACCCCATTGAGGAATTTTTCTCCACGTGGAGGTGGAAAGTGTATGGTCGGCATCCGCATCAACAAGTGACCCTTCTTCAGGCTATGGACAATGCCTGCGATGACATTACAGCAGGCCAGTGTCAGGCCTGGATTCGCCATGCGCGAAGGTACTTTCTAAGATGTTTGGCAAACAAAAACATCTATGCGGATGTGGATGAGAACCTGTGGCCCAATCCACAAGACAAGGTTGATGGGGATGACGAGTGATTGTCGATCCTTTGTTTAGCTTTTTTTCTTACTGTACAGTAGCCAGGTGAGGAACACGGCAGTTTGTTTTGCAGGACTTTTTTTTTGTTTAGTTACAGTAATTGTTGCTTTCATTCAACCTATGTTGTCATTGAGTTTGTATTCATCAATAAATTTCAGCTTTGTTCAATGATTCCACTGTGTCTGTGGTATTCTCTCTACTAATCCTTTTACAGTGACATTATTTGTAGCACAGGATGAGACATGTATCACATATTTTGTACTACAATATTTCATGGTTGTACGAACAACTAAACAGTGAAACTATGTGTACGTTGTGTGTGGGTGATCTAAATAAATGTCCCTATGGTATTTTGTGATAAATAAGTTGTTTGAACCAATGATTCTGTGAGTGCAAGCTTTCTTTAAAGATATGAATACACAATGCAATGTTTTGAACCTGTGATACAAGTGGTGACCGTTTTGCATTTTGCATGTAGAGTTGTGAAAAATGACATCAAGGTTCTGAAACTCGTGTCAAAGCGATTGACAAAAAATAACAATGGCAATATACAGGCATTCTAGTTGACAGTTGTAAAACAGGCAAAAGGCTACTTTCACTGAATGGGCATACCCAGGTATTGTGTTCTTTCATGTTATTCCAGCAAGTTGTTGGCTGCTGGTAGAAAGATAAGGTTAATTTATTTTAATATAGAACTAAGTCAAGTGGGAATACTAATGATGGCAAGCAATTCTTGGAATCATTTGCCTGGCTGTGTTGTCTCTCCATTCCCAAGACTCTACGGGGTTTAGCTGAGAGCCATTTAGCTGAGAGTCATCACAGGTCTGCCTCAGGCTAACTGTTTGGGATGACCATTGCCTGTGCATGGTTTTATTTTTTTTTAGTTTTAGAGAAAAATTTAAAAAAAAAAAAATTTTAGAGATACAGCACGGAAACAGGCCCTTCAGCCCGCTGAGACCGCACCGACCCGCGATCCCCGCACATTAGCACTATCCTACACACACTAGGAACAAGTTTACATTTATACCAAGCCAATTAACTTACAAACCTGTACGTCTTTGGAGTGTGGGAGAAAACCGAAGATCTCGGGGAGAACGTACAAACTCCATACAGACAGCACCCGTAGTCGGGATTGAACCCAGGTCTCTGACACTGTAAGTGCTGTAAGGCAGCAACTTTAACACTGCGCCACCGTGCCGCCCATATGTTGCTGAACCAATGTCTATTTCCAAGGTTCTAAAGAGCGGCAGTCCTTTTCACTCTCAAAATAAAACCTCTCCGTTTAGTTGCTGCTGTGACATTATTTTCCAGAACGCTTTGATATATAAATGGAATAGTTGATGATATGACTGTTTGCATCTTACTATCCAGTCCTTGCCAGGTCACCCCTCAGTACAGGTTCCTCTGACTCACATGCCCATTTATCTGCAAGTATCAAAAACAATAAGGATTCTATTTTCTTTCCAAAGTATTTAGGAATGATCCCATTTCACATTTCACAGGGAGACCTGGTTCAAGCGACGTCGCATATTTTAGCTTGGAAATTAAATTAATGTGGTTTGTCATGGCAGTTATTTTATATAGGAGAAAAAAATCTGCTCCAAATGTGAATCAGTTTGCCTGCGCTTGTTTCTAGCCTTTTCTTTTTAAAGTGACAATGAGTTACAGTAGCCCATTATTTGCCATATTTTTGTATATGTGATCGTTAAGCAGAATATTTCAGAGCCAAAAGGCACTTGAAATCTTGGCGTGACTGTAATCTAACTGACTTCAGCACATTGCTTGAAGCTGTATTTAAGTTTTCAAAGAGCCAATTGTTACGTATTTATTTGGTATGACTAATGATAGGTTATTGCTCACTTCAGTGTTTTTTTTAGGTGGAAGCGACAGAGAGTCAGTGTGACGTTTACACAATGAGATCAGAAAGAAGAACAATCTTCTGCCTACTCGTTCAGAATATTCTTTGCATTCCTTTGTTATGGCTTTGCTCCTTTCACACTCAGAACAAATAATATATATATATATATATATATATATATATATATATATTTAAGCGTCTGCCCCCCCCCTCCCCTCCCCTCCTCAACATTTCTGTTTGAAATCAGCAGTAGATAATTTAAGTAATCAGTCAGCCATTTGCTTTTGACAAATTGATTATTGTAATCACGTCACTCTAAGGCTTTTGTTTAATTCATTCATGGGAGGTGGGTGTAACAAACATTCCCATTCCTAATTGCCTTTGAGAAGGTGGTAGTGAGCCGCCTTCTTGAACCAATGAAGATTGTGTGTGAAGGTGAAGTTCACACATTTTGATCTATTGATAAAAGAATAGCTACACATTTCCAAGTCAGGATGATACCTGATATGGAGGGGAGAGGTGTTTCTACATGTGTAGGAAAGAACTGGTTTAAATAGGAAAGAAGTTGGTTTAAATCGAAGATAGACACAAAATGCTGGAGTAACTCAGCGGGACAGGCAGCATCACTGGCTAGAAGGAATGGGTGACATTTCGGGTAGAGTTCCTTCTTCAGATTTCAGTCCCGCTGAATTACTCCAGCATTTCGTGTCTAAACCAGCATCTGCAGTTCTTCCCAACACAGATAAGATTGTGCTGGTTCATCCCAACTCTGCCCAGAATTGCCGACCATTGCCCCTCTATGTCCACACCTCTCCAGCCTCGATGCGTAACCTTGCCTTGCTGCTCCACTGCCTGGGGTCTAGTAACTGGTTCAGATGGTGAGAGTTGTCTTGTCCCTTAAATCCCTGGACAGCTAGCAATGCTGGGAATTGGCCTTTGCCAGCTGTAAAAGTTGTTATTTATTTTAATCCTGTTTGAATATCACCGTCATTTAAAATGTTTAAAATTGAAGTAAATAATTTCAAAAAGTTTAAACAAAGTTATAAGCACATTATAATTAAAAAGCCAAATTGTTTAGTTTAATTTAGAGATCCTCGCGGTCACTGGGAGAATGTACAAATTCTGTACAGACAGCAGCTGTAGTCAGGATCGAACACGGGTCTCTGGCGCTGTAAGGCAGCAACTCTACTGCTGCGCCACCGTGCCGCCCCAGAAATCTCTGAAAGATTTGCTTCGGAAATCTTTAGCCGATTATTCGCACTGAAATCTATGGGTGTCAGATTGGTGGTCAGAAATGACCCAGATTCTGAGTTATGTTTCTGTAGGCAGTCCAGTGTTGGAATGGACTGATAACATTGGTTGTCAGAATCTACCTTTAGGGACAGGGCTCCCACATTTCACTACACGTGCATGAAATTACAGAACTAACTGATAGAGTTGCTACCTCACTAAGCCAGAGACCAGGGTGCTGTCTGTATGGAGTTTGCACATTTTCCCTAGGGCCGCGTGGGTTTCCTCCAGGTGCTTTGGTTTCCTCCCACATACCAATGACATGCAGGTTTACAGCTTAATTGGCCTTTGTAAAGTGCACTTTTGCGGGTAGGGTTTAAGATAACGTAGAACTAGTGTGAATGAGTGATCAATGGTCAGCGTGGGCCGAAGGGCCTGTTTCCATGCTGGATCTCTAGACTAAACTAAGCTTCTATGAATGCACACTAACAGCTCTGATCAGAGCTGCTGTCACAATAGGAAGAGACCCAATACATCTATATATATTCACTTCTAATCTACGCTGACTCGTGTTTTCTCTTATCAGACATTAACCTGCTGTGCATTTCCAGTAATTTCTAATTTTAATTTCACTCTTCCAGCATTTTCAGTATTTTTGTTTATAAATCTATCGTCATCCCAGTCCAGGAATTTAATTATACCCAAACACCATTAAATAAAATACAATTTTTGGCACTCACCTCACTTCTAGGATTCTCTTAAATTGAGAATAAACAAAGCTGTTTTGTAATTTAGAAGATTGTTAATTGATTTTATGACTTGTTTATATTTTCTACAATACAATAGTGAAATTCTATCAGCAGTAGCAAACAGACTAATATCACTTTGGACATTCTGAGCCCATGGAAGGTACCTGCATGCAAGTTCATTCTAAGCTAAAAATACTAACCAGGTCATAGGAATTGATAAGATAGAACTTTAATTATCCCAGGGGGGGAAATTGATCTGTCAATAGTCATAAAACATAAGATGCATGAAACATGAAATTAAAGCGACTCGTCAAAAGGATTGGGGATGTGCAAATATTGGGGGGTGGGGGGGGGGAGGGGGGGAGTGGGTGAGGAGTCAGTCGACCCACGACGGAAAGGGAGGAGTTGTAAAGTTTGATAAACAGCAAAGAAGGATCTTCTGTCCTGCATTTTGGTGGAACCAGTCTGTTGTTAAAAGTGCTCCTCAGGTTGACCAGTGTGCCATGGAGGGGGTGAGCTGTATTGTCCATGATGCTCCACAGTTTGAGGAGCATCCTTCCCTTCCAAGATCACCTCCCATGAATCCAACTCCATCCCCAGGACGGAGCCAGCCTTCCTGATGATTTTGTTAATCCTGTTGGCGTCCGCGGCCTTCGCCCTGCTGCCTCAGCACACGGCAGCGTAGAAGATGGGACTGGCTACCACCGATTGGTAGAACATCTGCAGCATCTTACTGCAGAGTTTGAAGGAGTAAAAGTACAGCCGGCTCCGTTCCTTCAGCGTTCCTGGACCAGTCCAGTTTACTGTCCATGTAAACTCCAAGGTATTTGTACCCCTTGGTAAACTGCACATCCACACCATTGATGGAGGCAGAAGACAGGGTTGTTCCTCTCCTCCTGAAGCCCACCACTAACTCCTTAGTCTTGTCAGTGTTGAGCTGCAGTTGATTCAGCCCACACCACTCAACAAAGTTGTTGACTGCACCTCTGTATTCAGCTTCCTTGATACAGACACAATTGCAGAATCACCTGAAAACTTCTGCAGGTGGCAGGAGTCTGAGTTATATCTGAAGACCGAGGTGCAGATGGTGAACAGGAAGGGAGAGAGGACCATCCCCTATGGGTACCCCTATGCATATAACAAAGTGTTTTTTAATTGAAACATTAGCATCTTTCTCCTTCCACAGATGTAGGCTGGCCTGCTGAGTATTTCCAGTATATCTCGTTTCTATATCCATTTCAGGAGCCTTGTGATGAGCATGTTCATGAGGTAGCCACTCAATGTCCCCAACTGTGTGTAACTTGGGGCTCAACATTGTGGATGTTGGCCGCGGAGAGTTCACTGCCATTAGTTTACTAATCCCTCCTTGTGAATAAAGTAGGAGATGTCTTTCCTGTGCCTTGAGATGCCTGCAGAGGGTAATCCAGGAATATAGTGGTAGTGCAGGGATCAATTCTTCTTGGCAGACCATCAGTTTTATTGTAGACACAACATGTTGGAGTAACTCAGTGGGTCAGGCAGCATCTCAGGAAGAGATCCTCTTCTTCCAGGAAGAACGGTCTCAACTGGAACCATCGCCTATAGCTTTTGTCCAGAGATGCTGTCTGACCCGCTGAGTTACTCCAGTATTTTGTGTCTATCTTTGGTGTAACAGTTTTATGATAGGTCCTTGGATCTTGATCTCCAAACGCCCTTTTCCTCATTGGACCAAAAGCTCTGCCGGAATATTGAAGGCAGAGTTTAGATGAGTTTAGTTTATTGTCACGTGTATCGAGGAACAGTGAAAAGCTTCTGCTGCATGCTATCCAGTCAGTGGAAATACAATTCATGATTACAATCGAGCCATCCGCAGTGTACATGATGCAGAGGAGAATCTCTTCGCAGATGTCTAACTTCACTGATCAATATCTCCTGCGATATGGATGCCACTGTAAAGTCAGGAGGAAGAATGGGACAGCAGGGTCCGATTGGCAGGGGACCTCAGTCTCGTTTAAGTTGAATGAAATAGATGCAGGCAGCTTGTCTGTGTCTATTTGTTTGCTGTATTGGTGATATGAAATTTAGTGCCAAGATCTCAAATTTAAATTGTTTGAAATTGATGGAAAGCCTTCTGTGCTAAGTTTTTGATTACGTTTCAGCGTAAAGTGCTTCTTTAAACAACAATGATTAATGTAACTTACCAACATGCTTTGTGTATCTGCACTGTTTAATGTCAGATACAGTGCTCCTGTACTTCAGATAATTTCACCACAGACAGTTTCATGACAGGTAATTTTTCATGAAAGCAAGAGGTTCTTTATTGTCTTCCTCTAAATATTGCAGGTGTATATCTAATGAACTGATGGCAAACTGCAACAATTGTTGGTGTAAACATAGGTTGGTTATCTCATTTAAATGCACAGTAAGCTGCCTTCATGCATTCAACTCTCCACAGTTGAATACGGAAAAGAAAAGCTTTGTATCATATCCTGAGGTGAATTTTATGGGTAAAACTTCAAACGTTCAAAAATGTTAAAAGATTCAAAGGCATTTTATTGTCATATAAACCAAGTAAGGTACAGTGAAACTTGAATTACCACACAGTCACACTCAAAATAGCAACAAACTACATAAAAACTAACATAAACATCCACCACAGCGGATTCTCCACATTCCTCACCATGATGGAAGGCAATTAATTCTAATCTTCTTCACTCTTTATTCTCCCACGGTCGGGGCAGTCAAACCATCTGCAGTCGGGGCGATGGAAGCTCCCGTGATCGTGGCAGTCAAAGCTCCTGTGGCTTGGAACTCCCGATATCAGTCCCTAACCAAGGAACCGCGAGCTCCCACGATGGTAAGTCCGCAGGCTGCCGCGGTTGGAGCTCCCGAAGTCGATCCCCAGCAAGAGGCCGCCAGCTCCTCGATGTTAGGCCGTTAAATAAACTAATGTGCAGGTTTTCTGGTTGAATATTATTATGAATAATACAAAGGACAACAGAAGGAAACAAAACGGGCAATACGGGCTGAAAAGATGAAGTACGAAGGAAAGCTGGCCAGGAATATAAAGAAGGACAGTAAAAGCTTCTTTAGATATGTTAAGGGAAAAAGAGTAGCAAAGTCAAATGTGGGTCCCTTGAAGGCAGACACAGGTGAAATTATTATGGGGAACGAGGAAATAGCAGAAGAGTTGAACAGGTACTTCAGATCTGTCTTCACTAGGGAAGACACAAACAATCTCCCAGAAGTACTGGAGGGCAGAGGATCTAAGGGGGTCGAGGAACTGAAAGAAATTTCCATTCGGCGAGAAATAGTATTGGGTAGGCTAATGGGACTGAAGGATGATAAATCCCCGGGGCCTGATGGAATGCATCCCAGGGTCCTCAGGGAGGTGGCTTTAGAAATAGTGGACGCATGAGTGATCATTTTCCAATGTTCAATAGATTCATGATTAGTTCCTGTGGATTGGAGGCTAGGTAATGTTATCCCATTTTTCAAGAAAGGAGCGAGAGAGAAAAAGGGGAATTACAGACCAGTTAGCCTGACTTTGGTGGTGGGAAAGATGCTGGAGTCAATTATTAAAGAGGTAATAATGGGGCATTTGGATAGCAGTAAAAGGATTAGTCCAAGTCAGCATGGATATATGATAGGAAAATCATGCTTGACTAATCTTCAGGAATTTTTTGAGGATGTGACAAGTAAAATGGATGAAAGGGAGCCAGTGGATGTAGTGTATCTAGATTTTTAGAAAGCCTTGGATAAGGTCCCGCACATGACATTGGGGGTAGGGTGTTGACGTGGATAGAAAATTGGTTGGCAGACAGGAAGCAAAGAGTAGGAGTGAACGGGTCCTTTTCAGAATGGCAGGCAGTGGGGAGTGGAATGCCACAAGGCTCGGTGTTGGGGCTGCAACTGTTTACCATATATATTAATGATTTGGAAGATGGAATTAGGAGCAACAATAGCAAGTTTGCAGGTGACACAAAGTTGGGTGGCAGTGTGAACTGTGAAGAGGATGTTAGGAGGTTGCAGGGTGACCTGGACAGGTTGAGTGAGTGGGCAGATACGTGGCAGATGCAGTATAATATAAATAAATGTGAGGTTATCCACTTTGGTGGCAAAAACAAGGGGGAAGATTATTATCTCAATAGGGTTAGGTTAGATAAGGGGGAGGTACAGCGAGACCTGGGTGTCCTTGTACACCGGTTTCTGAAAGTTGGCGTGCAGGTACAGCAGGCAGTGAAGAAAGCTAATGGAATGTTGACCTTTAGAACAAGAGGATTTCAGTATAGGAGCAGACTGTCTTCTGCAGGTATATAAGGCTGTGGTAAGACCACATCTGGAGTATTGCGTACAGTTTTGGTCTCCTAATTTGAGGAAGGATATCCTTGTGATTGAGGCATTGCAGTGTAGGTTCACAAGATTGATCCCTGGGATGGCGGGACTGTCGTATGAGGAAAGATTGAAAAGACCAGGCTTGTATTCACTGGAGTTTAGAAGGATGAGAGGATATCTTATAGAAACATATAAAATTATAATAGGACTGGACAAGCTAGATGCAGGAAAAATGTTCCAATGTTGGGCGAGTTCAGAACCAGGGGCCACAGTCTTAGAATAAAGGGGAGGCCATTTAAGACTGAGGTGAGAAAAAAACTTGTTCACCCAGAGAGTTGTGAATTTATGGAATTCCCTGCCACGGAGGGCAGTGGAGGCCAAATCACTGGATGGATTTAAGAGAGAGTTATATAGAGCTCTAGGGGCTAGTGGAGTCAAGGGATACAGGGAGAAGGCAGGCACGGGTTATTGATTGGGGACGATCAGCCATGATCGCAATGAATGGCGGTGCTGGCTCGAAGGGCCGAATGGCCCCCTCCTGCACCTATTTTCTATGTTTCTATATTTCTAAAACAGCTGGGTTTTTCAACGCTGTTTTCTTGCTTTGAGGGCTGCTGTAATGCTTCAAAGACATGTGTTTCTTCAGAGCAGGTATGTATCATCCAGGCAAGATTTAGTCCAGATTCATTGTCAGGGTCATTTGGGTTGGATTGTTTTCGCCAGCTCCATTGCACAACAAAGCAACATCTGTCGGCTGTGCCAGGCAACATTCAGAACATCTCTGCAGATTTACACTGAATCCAGTTAACATTTTGGGTAATATCCTTTATCCTTTGTAAATCAGTGATTGATGTTGATGATCACTTTCCTGGGAATTAGCTACTGGATGTAATGGCATTTACCTACATATGAACAGATTATGCAGCAGCTGGTGGGCTATAATTAAGTTTCAACTACTTTTGCTGGAAAAATAGGGTAATTCTCGATAAAATTGTAATATTCAATGGTTTTCAAAAGTTAGTAACACATCGAGCAATAAACCAGCATTAGGGTTGGTCAATTTAATAAGAAATGTTAAGTCACTATTTTGGCACAAATCATGTTAAATTGTAATCACACTCACCAAGAGTGAGTTTTCAAATGGGGGCCTCATAGTTTAGTTTAGTTTAGTTTGGAGATATAGCATGGAAACAGCCCCTTTGACCCACCGAGTCCACGTTGACAGGCGATCACCTGTGCACTAGTTCTGTCCTACACACAAAGGATCATTTACAGAAGCCAATTAACCGACAAACCTGTACTGCATCGGAATGTGGGAAGAAACTGGAAGCACCTTGATTAAACCCACGTGGTCACAGGGAGAATGTACAAACTCCATACAGACAGCACCTGTAGTCAGGATTGAACCCAGATACCTGGTGCCGTAAAGGCAGGAGCTCTACGACTGCGCCCATTTCCAAACTAACTGCAGATGGGTAGTGACTGAAATCATGAGGGACCCTTGTATTCTCCATTGACCTCTGTGCAGTGGACATCATGGGGGATTGGGAAGGGAAGGGGGTTGGAGAATGATGAGTAAGCACATTTTACTTTATTTTTAACAGTGAATAGTAGGGACTTGGGTAGTGTTGTAGAGCAGAAGGATCTAGGAGTACAGTACATAGTCCCCTGAGAGTGGCATCACAGGATGATAGAATGGTCAAGAAAGATTTTGGCCCATTGGCCTACATCAGTCAGGATATTGAGTTTAGAAGATAACCCCTGACATCTTGTTATGTTTGCTGAAGAATAAATATTGACAGAAGGAAAGATTCCAATCTCTTCTTTCTACCAGTGCCGTGGGATTTTGTTTGATTTGATTATGATTACTAGTGTGGAGTTTTCATTTTCATTCATTTGGAAGACTGGACCTCCAACAATGCAGCATTTCCTTAGTGCAGGCGTCAATCCAGATATATTGGGCAAGGATAGGCTTCAACCAGCAATTCTCTTGACTATGGTTAATGATTTTGGAGGATTGTGTTCATTTTTATTTCTATTATTATGTCTTAATAACAATGCCCCTTCAATTAAAGCAACAAGACTAACATAGACTGACATTCAAAGCATTCAAACTGGGGCGGCACGGTGGCGCAGTGGTAGAGTTGCTGCCTTACAGTGTTTGCAGCGCCGGAGACCCGGGTTTGATCCTGACAACGGGTGCTGTCTGTATGGAGTTTGTACATTCTCCCCGTGACCTAGGGTTTTCTCCTAGATCTCCGGTTTCCTCCCACACTCCAAAGACGTACAGGGTTGTAGGTTAATTGGCTTGGTGCATGTGTTAATTGTCCCTAGTGTGTGTTGGATTGTGTTCATGTGTGGGGATCGCTGGTCGGTACAGACTCGTTGGGCCAAAGGGCCTGTTTCTGTGCTGTATCTCTAAAACTAAATACTAACCTGGAAATATATTAGAATAATTAACAAAGTGCCAATGTGCAAGCTATATATAACCAACATATTTTATGCTTTTAGGTGTTTACAGCAATAAGATTTTAACAATCATATTTTCACTGGATGTTAAAATAAATGTACCGTAAATTATTGAATCATGGTGGCTGGATTATTTTCAACATTATACACATTTTGGTGAATATTCCGACAAATAGTTACTATGGTAACCGTGCTTTGATCTTCCAGTCTGCAAAGAAGAGTATATTTTAAAGGGTTTCTGAAATGTGTGAATCCAACCAAAAAGCCAAACAAAAATCCAGCATCTCTTATTTCAGATTCACAGGCACACTTAGCATGGGTAACAATCCTATATTCATTAACATGATCTCATAGTTAATTAAGATCTGGATCAAAAGATTTTCAAGTGTGCTTTTACTCATTAAAAAGTTTCAGTGTACGTTAATTAATAGTTCTTGCTTTAAGAGATTTTAGAAGGGTGGATTTGCTAGTGACATTTTCTTTCTGTGGCTCTTTGGTAATTACAATGAGATTTGTTCTAATAAATGGCTTCATAGTTTTAGTATAATGACTAAGCCAACCAAAAAATTAGCATATATGTGCACACAAGCTATAATTAAAGTATGTGTTGCAAATCAAATAGAAATTACCAAGTAAATAGGAATTTTTATTTTGAAATGGATCACAAAGAAAATATTTTTTTAATCTCCATTCCATTGCATGTTTGAATGATAACTATTGACTACTGGTAATCAAGAACTCGCATTTAGGAGGGACACAACCATGCTTCTTGTTCTTATAATCTGCTTTGGGTTGTACAACATAGTCTGTGTATAAGGGGCAATGTATTTAGTATGAGCCCTTGGTTCAGGAATCAATAGGCATCAGGAAATTGATGGAAATCCTCCTGTCCCTAACATCTGACAAGTTCTGACAAAAAGCTGAGAAAACTCAGCGGGTTCTCAGATAGGCGACGTTTCGGGTCGAGCTTCTTCAGACCCGGTGATGTTACAATGATGAAAGATATGCAAAAAAGTATCGGTGATAAAGGGCCACGGCCATTGTAAGCTGTTTGTGGTGTGAAAATCAGATAGAGATATGCCAGGGCCCGAGGGCTGAGGGAGAGGTCAGCAAGGGTTAACAGAATTTTCAAATTCAAGCCCAAAATGCCTCCCCAAGCGGAATATGAGGTGCTGTCCAGCTTGCGGTTGTTGCTCACTCTTTTCATAGAAGCGATCACCAAGCATTGCTAACACTGAAATATTCTTTACTGGAGGAATTTTCCATCAATAAAGCCAAGAACGAACCATTCAGCTCGTAAAACAGCAAAATACAAATACTGAGGTAATAATTATTATCACAGATTCACTTATCTCAGCCTTCTGGATTACGAGCCTTCTTGCTTCATACAATGAAAACGGGTTGGTTTTAAGATGAGTTTTAATTTGTTTTCTTATTTTCAGCATGAACATCCACTAGTGACTCCTCCACATTCCTCGTTGTGATGGAAGGCTTATTTCATGCAAAGCTATTACATTTCGCTATTTATTTTTATATCCACTGACTTTGCCTCCACAGCCCTCTGTGGAAACGAGTTCCACAGATTAAATACCCTCTGACTTAAAGAAGTTCCTCCTCACTTCCTTTCTAAAAGAGTGCCCTTTAATTCTGAGGCTATGTCTTCTGGTCCTAGACTCTCCCACCTGTGGAAACATCCTTTCTACATCCACTCTATCTATGCCTTTCATTATTCTGCAAGTTTCAATGAGGTCCCCCCTCAATCTTCTAAACTCCAGCGAGTAGAGGCCCAGTGCTGTCAACCGCTCATTATATGCTAACCCACCCATTCCTGGAATCATTCTTGTAAACCTCCTCCAGATCCTCTCCAGAGCCAGCGCATCCTTCCTCAGATAAAGGATGCAAATTTGCTCTCAGTACCCCTAATGCGGCCTGACCAGCACCTTATAGAGCCACAGCATTACATCTCCATCTTTGTATTCCAGTCCTCTTCATATACATGCTAGCATTGAATTTGCCATCCATACCTACCGATTCGACTTGCAAATTAACTATTTGGGAGTCATGCACCAGCACTCGGAAGTCCCTTTGCACCTCCAATTTCTGGATCCTCGCTCCATTTAGAAAATAATCCACGCCTTTATTCTTATTACCAAAATGCATGACTCCGCACTTTGCTATACTGAATTTCATCTGCCACCTCTCTACCCACTCTCCTAACCTGTCCAAGTCCTTCTGGAGAGTCCTTGCTTCCTCTACACTGCCTGTTCCTCCACCTATCATAGCATCATTTGCAAACTTGCCCACAAAACCTTCAATCCCCTTATCTAAATCATTAATATACAAGGTGAAATGGCCCCAGCATTTTATTGCAACTATTTGCTTTCTGCCATCAAGCCAACCTGCTATCCATGCCAGTGTCTTCCCCTTAATACCATGGGCTCTCATCCTCCCTAGCAGCCTGACGTGTGGCACCTTATCGAAGGCTTCTGAAAATCTAGGCAATCATCATCTACAGTCTCCCCTCTGTCTGTCCTGCTATCAACTTCCTCTAAGAACTCCAGCAGATACAGTGAAGATGTGGATCACAAACATGTCCGAGTCACTACATTTGGAAATCATTAGGCTCGTCTTGGCGGAAAAAACCAGATCAATTTCTCAAGACATGGACACCCTTCACAAGAATAGCATGGTGCAACTCAAATTTAAATTTAAATCTGATGCCGGGTTGGGTGAGGTGGGCGGGGGGGGGGGGGGGGGGGGGGGGGGGTTGGGGGGGGGAGGGACAGGTATACCCCAACCTTTCTTTAACTCTTTTCTTATTTCTATATCTTTCGGCCACACTCCTTTGGTAGTTTAGGGGTCTTTCCTTTGTTCTTTTTTGAGCTATCTGTTCACTTTTCACTTTTTCCCTTTCTTGTTCTCTTTTTCTCTTCTTTTTCTCATTTTCAGGTTATAAGGTTAAAAATGAAGCTGTACAATAATTGTATAATCTTAGATGCCGAATGTTTTATCTTTGTACAATTGCTTCTAATTAAAAAAATATATATATATTTTAAAACTCCAGTAGATTTGTCTGGCAAGATCTTCCTTGCAAAACCATGCTGTCTTCGGCCTATTTTATCGTGCACTTCTAAGTACGGCGTAACCCATCCTTTATAATTGACTAAAATCTTACCAACCACCCAGGTCAGGCTTACCGGCCTATAGTTTCCGCTTTTCATCGCCCCACTATTTAGCCACTGCTGCTGTTATCACTAACTCTGCATCCCTCTTGTGGGTATGGTGCTCAGTTTCCAGGTCTTCCACTCTGATATAGCATGGATACAGTTCTGACCAGCCTTCACCATGCACCAGACTATTATTTTTGTCAAAGGTAGACACTAATTGCTGGAGTAACTCTGTGGGTCAGGCAGCATCTCTAGAGAAAAAGGATGGATGACGTTTATTGAATTGGGTCGCGAATTGAAACATCATCCATTCTTTTTTTCCAGAGATCCATCCTGACCTGCTGAGTAACTCCAGCACATTGTGTCTATCTTTGGTATAAACCAGCATACGCATTTATTTGTTTCTACTATTATTTTTGTCACTTCTGCAGTACTTCAAATTGTGTTTTTTTTAATGCATATATCAGAAATTCTCATTTGCTACGTTATTCCAAATTGTTTTTTTTAAAAACATATATCAAAAAGTTCTCTCTGCCAGCCACACAAATGTTGAGCTTCAGGTACTGATCGCGGGAGGTGAGCATGTAATTGGCAAAATTGCTCTTTTACCAGCTTTTCTGTTTCATTTTCACACCAGCTCATTGTGATTGTTTTCCTGATGCTGCCATTTCATGTTGCAGGTTGCGATGTAATTGTTAAAAACAGTGAATTGGGGGCTTTGATTTGAAATCCAGCAAACAAACTATAAGGTTTATTGAGCCATTTGAAGTGTGATGAATTGCTGCTTAAAAATAGCTGCACAAACATTGAATTAAGCTCCTACAAGATGTCTAAGGTGCTTTAAATGCAGAATTTGCACACATCCTCCCACAGACAGTCATTTACAAATCATAGAACAACTAGACATTCAGTGACTAGGGGCACTTTATCTGGAAATTTAATTTGCTTTCTTTGACAGAGTCTCTTTTTTCTTCATAGAATGGGTGAAATCAACAGTGAAAATGTGGAGGACATCCGGGACATGGGTTGGGAGCAGGTGGGGGGTTAAAACAGTAACCATTCATAGGAACATAGAAACATAGAAAATAGGTGCAGGAGTAGGCCATTTGGCCACTTCAAACCAGCACTGCCATTCAATATGATCATCCTAAATCAGTACCTCAGTCCTGCTTTCTCCTCATATCCCTTGATTCCCTTAGCTCTTAGAGCAGGGGTCGGCAACCTATGGTCCCCGGGCCAAATGCGGCCCGTAACCCGAAATCATCTGGCCCGCAGGCAGATTTTTTTCCCCGTAATCATCCGGCCCTACGAGCGCCCTAAGCAGCGGCCGAGCACCCCGAGCAGCGGCTGGGCACCCCGAGCAGCGGCTGGGCACCCCGAGCTCTGGCTGTACCACAGGCATGCGCACCTTCTGTGAACACGTTTAAGAAAGAACTGCAGATGCTGGAAAAAAATCGAAGGTAGACAAAAATGCTGGAGAAACTCAGCAGGTGAGACATGCAAGGATTGCATGAGGCTGCCTCACCCGCTGAGTTTTTCCAGCATTTTTGTCTACCTTCCGTGAACACGTGCTTTCATGCCTGCCATCTGGGGCGGGATCCATGTGTACACGTGATAGATGTGGCCCGCCATCCGCTCACAGACATGCGTCCCGGACCCTATGCAGAACAAGGTTGCCGACCCCTGCCTTAGAGCTACTGTATAACTAACACTCTCTTTAAAACATCCACTTGGCCTCCGCTGCCTTCTGTGGCAGAGAATTCCAGATTCACAACTCTCTGGGTGGCCTACCCCTTATTCTTAAACTGTGACCCCTGGTTCTGGACTCCCCCAACATCAGGAACATTTTTCCTGCATTTAGCCTGTCATTTAACAGGTATTGGAAATTATCACATTCAATACCTGACCTAACCTCTTTATAAAACCTCCGGAGCCTCTTGATAACTAAGTATCTTGCTTGAAACAATTTATTAGTCAATTGTATTAACAAATTGAGTTGAACAGATTAAACTGTATTTGTTAATACAATTATCTAATAGATTGTTGCAAGAAAGATACTTAGTTATTTTTAAATAGTAGAAATTTGTCAAAGATCTTATGTTTGTGTCCACTGATTCAGTATCCCAAGTCTTTGACAAAATTCTACTTAAAAAAAATTCCGATATCATCCTCTATGTTCTCTGTGCCAAATTAGTGTTCTTCCTATAACAATGATATAAAGTGAACAAAAACTGTGGTCTAGCCATCTCCAAAGAAATTTGTTCTTGTCGTATATGCTCCTAATTTTAATACTATATTCTCTTGTCTTTTTTCATGGCAATATTTAATTTATTCATTGTCTACTGTTCTGGTTATAGTCTATCACCCCAAACAGTGCTCTTACATCCTTTTGGATAGCTTCTTCCTAGGCTTTCATTGAGATTTTTAAACGCTAGAAAATATTTATGCCTACATCCCTCCTGGACCTCACCATTAACCAAGGCTTCTATAGAACCCTTATAAGATGGATGTACTGCTACATTTCATAAACATAAAGGATTCTATTGGAATTATACATCCAACATTTTACTTTCTGGTGTGTGCATTAACAGGAGGTGGATTCATTTACAATATGGAGGCAAGGATGACTGTTTTGTCTGGTAGACACTTGACAAGGATACAAAGCTCTGGCCAACCAACACTACGGGATTTTCTGAGATTTTCTCTGCTGAATCATCCTCATTGTACAAACTATAACAAAGCTATGCATGGAACTCCAGCCCAGCCCGAACCGACAGATCCGTTCCCATAGCCGACTTCTGAGACCGATTTTGCAGGCCGGTATCTCCGCTCCCTGAGGCTGTAACCTCTGTTGGTCCGGCGAAACAGATAATATGGCAAAGCTCTGGAACTAAGGGTGCCGGAAAATCAGTTTAAAGCGAGCTGGACAATTATCTGAAAGGAAGTAACTTGCAGGACTTGCAGGGAAGCCTGGGAGAGTGGGATTCTTCCTGCACGGGATCATATGGAATCACTGGCTGAATGCCTTCTTCATTGAGGCAACCACTCTGTGATCCTGGGAAGAGACACAGATGGAAGGATTTCCATTGGATGCTTTCCCCAAAATGCACAATTTTCCACACCAGCATTCTTCCCACAAAGTTCACTGAGAGGTATTTTTATTATTCACCTCGATGGCAATCGGGCGATCAATTGTGTCTTGATGAGCTCACTTGTGGTGTCCTCTTGCCATTTTTATGGAATATCTGTAGAGATAATTTAGTTTAGTTTAGTTCAGAGATACAGCACGGAACCAGGCCGTTCAGCCCACTGAGTCCGTGCCGACCAGCGATCCCCGCGCAAGTACACTATCCTACACATACTAGGGACAATCACACTAGGGAAAATTTACATTGATCCCAAGCCAATTAGTCCATAAACCCGTATGTCTTTGGAGTGTCAAAGGAAACAAAGATCTCGGAGAAAACCCACGCAGGTCACGGGGAGAACATACAAATTCCGTACGGACAGCACCCGTAGTCGGGATCGAACCGGGTCTTCGGCGCTGCATCCACTGTAACGCAGCAACTCTACCAGCGCGCCACCATGCCACCGTGCCGTCCTTTCCCCCCACACTCCAAAGACACGCAGGTTTGTAAGTTAATTGGCTTCGGTAAAATTGTAAATTGTCCCTAGTGTGTAGGATCGAGCTAGTGTACGGGGTGATCGCAGGTTGGTGCGGACTCAATGGGCCAAAGTGCCTGTTTCCACGCTGTACCTCTAAAGTCTAATGGTAACATACAATTTACACAACATAATTAAATATCACAAGGCCTTTCACAGGAACGTATTTAAACAAAATCTAATATGATGACTCGGAAATACAGCCAATGACTTGGTCAAAGATATAGCTTTTATGTGCTTTCAAGGAAGAAGGAGTGATAGAGAAATGGAGAGGTTTGGCGATGAGAATTCAGAGCATTGAGTCTTGGCAGCCGAATGTACAGCCATCAGTGAAGGATTGATGATAATCAGATGAGCTAAAGGGAAACTAAATGCTGGGATTTCATTTTTTTTACAGCTGGAAAATGCAAAGTGGAACAATGAAATGTTTGTGGGATGGTCAAGAGAACTGTGCATGCACAATTCATTTGTAAATCACAGTGAAATTATGATTAAATGGATGCATTACTTTTCTTTCTTAAATAGATATACTTTATGCTCACATCAGGTGAGGTTATTGTCATAGATCTTACGGTGGTTGCAATTCCAGCCACATTCAGGGTGGCCGCACACATGCTTTAGTTTAGTTTAGTGATCCAGTGTGGAAACAGGCCCTTCGGCCCACCAAGTTCGTGCTGACCTGGATTCCTGTACACTAACACTATTCTACACACCAGGGACACTTTAAAATGCTTACCAAAGCCAAATTAACCTACAATCTGTACATCTTTGGAGTGTGGGAGGAAACTGGAGCACCCGGGGAAAACCCATGCAGTCACGGGGAGAGTGTACAAACTCCGTACAGACAGCACCCGTAGTCAGGATCGAGCCCGGGTCTTTGGCGCTGCAAGGCAGCAACTCTACCGCTACACCACTGTGCCGCCCACCTATTTTCTCGCAACTGAACAATTGCTTTCTCACAACAATCAAGGTCTTGAACAGACATTCACAACGGTAAACCTACCCCTGAAATGGATCACTATGGGCCACATCTTGCACTGTTTGGATTTGTTTTCCATTTGTAGTTTGTACTACAATTATGTCTTGTTTTCTGCATTTTATTTTTATTTTTCTTAGACAATAGACAATAGACGATTGTAGAATTTAAACGTAACTTTATGTTTACTTTTGGTTTCCGAGTCATTTCTGAGTATGTGCCTGTGATGCTGCTGCAAGATTTTTACCATTCCTGTACATCACCGTACTTGTGCATATGACAATAAACTCGACTTGACTCGGCCTGACATGACAGGCTAACTCCAACTTGAATGTGGATATACCCGCTGTGGATGATCGGGTAGAAAACCTCTGTTGAGAAATGTTCATCTAATTGAATCCACCAAGTGCAATATGCAGTGATTGATGAAACCGTTTGCCATTATATGGAATATGGAATAATATTAAAATGTAAGATATTGATGCTTTAAAGTTCTAAATGGGTTATCCTGCTGCAAAAAAAAAATGAGGAGCATGTATTTACTTGATTGTACAGCTGCTCCTCGACCTACGATGGGGTCATGTTCCGATAAACCCATCGTAAACCGAAAATATCGCAAGTCGAAAACGCATCACGTGACCGGACGTGACCGCGGTTCGCTGCCGTTGCCGAGCGACTGCCGATCGTAAAGTCGAAATATCGCAAGTGAAGCATTGTAAATCGCGGAGCGTTTGTATTAGCTACTAATATTATTTCTTCTCCCAGAGTCTTTGTTCATACTGGCATGCCAATGTCATCTGGCAAAAACTCTAAATGTGGTCCAAAGATACAAAGTGAAAAACAATTCAATTTGGAACCATACAAAAGGTTGAACATCAAATGCTTTGATTTGGAAAGACTTTCCAGGAAGTGCACAAGATGGCGACTGGTTCGGATAGGGCAAGCAGAGCAGATTTGTTCCCATTAATCCATCAATTAAAGTTTGGGGGTAGGATGCAGATAAAAGAAAGGGTGATGAGTAAATTATTTTATTATGCAGGTAGTAGTTATGATATGATGTGTAACAAATGATTGATATGATATGATATGGTATGATAGATATGATTGATATGATTGACATGATATATAATATGATTGATACAATATGATATGATATGTCACAAAGGTGGTGAATCAGAAACATTCAGAGCTCCTTGAAAGTAATTGATGGAGACTTGATGGAAACGAATGTAGGGGACAATGGGAGAAGGGCGTGTCAATGGGACTGGCTGAATTACTCTATTAGGAGTTAGCATCCTTTTGATAGGTTGAAAGCCTTCCTTTTCCAGTATGAGCAAAGGTTCTGGGAGAAAAGACAATATTAGCAGCTTATACAATACGGTAAATAAATGCTAAGGAAAAACACAAAAAGGCTGGAGTAACAACAGGTCAGATAGCATCTGAAGACCACATGGATAGGTGACATTTTGATAGGTCAGGATCCTTCTTCAGGTAAATAAATGTTCCTTATTTCCTTTGTGCTGTAATGATTCTATATTTCATTGATATGTTTTCTCACATTCCATTAGTGTAGATTAATTCTGTAACAGGGTTTAAAGTAATATAAAGTCATTTGTAAATAGGATTGGGTCGTTGCTTGGAGGATGTCTGTTTTGCCTCAGAGATCAATCTCTGACTTTCTCCTCCATCACTTCTTGCTGTAGAAATGCATTTAGCTGTACATTGAACCAGACTGTGCCTGTTTCTTGTAACTCGCTCCGTATGTCTCTCACTATTTGCATTTTAAAACTATGACTGGCATTCAACCTGAGATTGGAGATTCTGCCTGAAACCAAGTCTAGGCTCAAATATATTGAACACTAGGGCAGGTGGATCTTTGTACTATAGGAGTCTGGATTATCGGAAAGAGACTGGGAAAGTGGGGGAGGTGAGACTTAATTCAAAGCATTCACGATGTTATTAAACCATAGAGCTGGCTTATATTCTCCTGTTCAATCTCAACCCGCCAGTGAGCCTTGGGCATCAATTAGATGCCTCACTGGAGCTTGCCACCTCCTGATATCATAATAATAAATAGCTGTCTTCAGGGTTGGGAAGGTGGGTCTGGGAGGAAAACCTAGGGTGTCCCTTGATGAATCAAAAATAACACCACTAGTTTTCTTGGAATTCTTTCACTCCCTGGTACAGCTGACTGTAAATTTCTACCACTCGGTGTACTGACCATTGTGCACCGATGCTGTTTCACAAACTGAAACCACGCAGCTAATCAAGGCAGAACAGTGGGAAAGCGTTCTACAGCACGTCCAGTTAGGACCACGCACTGCACTGAAGCTATGATGTGCAGCACTGCCTGTTGCCAGGTAAGTTAGATCCAAGATATAATAATCCCCTTGCTTTCCATGTTATACTCATGAACCAGGAAGAGTGGGATGAGTCCTCCGGAGTCCTATGTGTCTATTAGGCCTCGTTGCCTGCTTACAATTTGTAATTACTAGCTCACGGGATGCAAGTGCTACTGATTATCCCCAATCACCATGAACTATGTGGTCTGCTGGACCTCTTCAGAAGTTAAAAGTCATTACAAGTTTAGAAGATCTTGGGATCACAAATTGGGCAAGGGCAATAGATTTACATCCATGAAAAGCTGTGGTGAGTTATTTGGGATTTTACAACAATTTAAAAGAAACAAAGAGGGGGGCGGCATGGTGGAGCAGCGGTAGAGTTGCTGCCTTACAGTGTATAGTGACAGATTTTCATATCGTTCAAGGAATCTTTCCTTTAGTCACTATGATTGAAGACAGGGGTTCAGGAGATAACTGAAACGCGCTCATGAGCTCTCCACAAGACATTCAATGCCGTTGAACGATAAATCTTCCAAACACAGTCTCTTAATTAATAGTTTCTTTATCGTAGTAGTAAAAACAGTAAGATATTCATCCAAATTTCTTCTTGTATAAGTACATTTTAATCTTTCTCGTGATCAAACTCGTGTATGGTCGCAAGCTGTGACCCCCATGCTTCTTCAAACTAAACTAAAAACTACTAGCGAGTCTGCGCGAGAATCCCAGCCGCAAACATGCCTCAGACTACATATAAATCCCACCAACATAATTGCAGGCAGATAAAATTTAAAGGTAACTGGTTATAGTTATAAAATACTGAGTTAAACTAAATGGCTACTACACAGTGCTTACAGTGCCAGACACATGGGTTCAATCCTGACTACAGGTGCTGTCTGTATGGACTTTGTACGTTCTCCCCGTGACTGTGTGGGTTTTCTCCAAGATCTTCGGTTTCTTCCCACACTCCAAAGACGTACAGGTTTGTAGGTTAATTGGCTTGGTATCAAAAATGTAAATTATCCCTCGTGTGTGTAGAATAGTGTTAATGTGTGGGAATCACTGGACGTCCCGGACTGGGTGGGCTGATGGGCCTGTTTCTACTGTACCTCTAAACTAAACTTATCTAAACTTGGACAGGTACAAAGCTGGAAAGGCTTAGAGCGTGTGGGGTCAGGGAAGACACCAACAATGACTACACCAAATGACACACTCCACTCATGGTAGGGTGACCTCATGTGAAAAGGTTTAGTTTCACAAGTGAAGGATGATAGTGACAAGAAGGTCTGGGTCCATGTGGGGGTACAGTCCCTTGCCGTCTGTGGGCAAGTGAGGAATTGCTGGTGATTCCGGCTTGGTCCGGCAGCCTAGTTTTGACCTCGAAGGGGGGGTGCTGGTGATCTTAGGTTTGCCCTGGCAGCTCAGTCTTAGCTCCAAAAGGAGTAGCTGGTGATCTCAGGCTTGTCCCAGCAGTTCGCTCTTGGCTCGAGAGCAGGTGCACTGACAACTTTGTCTTGACATCAAAAAGGAGGCACTGGCTGTCTCGGGCTTGTTTTGGCGGCTTAGCCCTCCACCACACTTGCAAAAGGGAAACACAGCTAGTCGGAAGTCACCCCTCTCCTCTCCTCTCCTCTCCTTCCCCTCTCCTGTCTCTCCATTTTATCCCCCTTTCATCTTTCTCTCCCCTCCCCTACTCTCCCCCTTCCCCTCCCCTCCCCTCTGCTGTTTCCGTGCTGTAAGACTCCATGAATCTAATTCAGAGATCCGTGGTGACCACGGCAAATACTAATTAGAATCAGAGAACAATAATTATTCAATATTTACCATCCCTGAATTATCCTGGAACTGCATCTAGAATAGCGAGATTGAAATAATGCAGATTAATCGAGAAATCTGTTTTGTTTTATTTCATTTTGAACTTGAAATACAAAAAGAATCTTTGCAAAAATAACACATTTAATATCTAAATTTATTCTCAGTAAACTGCTAAAAGTAAATGCTACTGTTATTGCAGCTCCATCTAAATAATGTATTAATCGAATACAAATAAGCTTCCATGCTCCTGAGCCATGCAGCCAGAACAGTTGAAGTCCCACAGGAAAAAAATATAATTATCTGACAGCATTGAAAGTCTGCTACAATCTTGATGAGCATGGTTTTGTCTTCTTTAGTGACACCTAACTTACAGAAAATGCTGTCAGGTGTCTACTGGTGTGCAAGCAGAGGTATAAATTGGGAATAAGCTCTTGAATTGGCTCCTCGGTTCAGTCATGTCAGGGACAAGGTCTGAAGAAGGGTTTTGGCCCGAAACGTTGCCTATTTCCATTGCTCCATAGATGCTGCTGCACCCGCTGAGTTTCGCCAGCACTTTTGTCTACCTCAGGGACAGGGGCCGCTTCTCCAGAGGCTGTCTCATGTCGCTTGGACTTTAGGCCAAGGGAAGTCAAATGTAACCCAATGTAGAAACTAGGATCAGCAGCTTCACACAAAAGGACACAGAGTGCTGGAGTCGCTCAGCAGGTCAGGCAGCAAATCGGGAGAACGTTGCTAGTTGATAGGTTCGAACCTTTCTTCAGACTGATATTTGGGGGTGGGGGGGGGGGCGGGGGGGAGAAAGTTGGGAGGAGAGGCAGGACAAATCTTGGGAGGTAATAGGAGGACACAGGCGAGGGGAGTTTTTGATGGTTGGATTAAACCAGAAGGTTTAAGACAGAAGGATTGAAGAAATGTAAATTATGAAATCCGAGGCCACCACTAACTGTAACTGTACAAACACTAATCCTGGACATGAGCAGCAGTGTTTGGTAGAGTTAAGTCAGGTGGGGGGTGAGATGATTGTCAATTGTTTTAGAATTAATCCTTCGTGATTTCCGTCACTCTCCAGGCACCAAGACACGGTCAATTCACTATCATTTACTGTTGGGGTCCTCCATACAGGCAGAGATAGCGACAGAAGCTTGGTGGAGTTGTGGTGCCTCCGTTAATGGGGCGGCGCAGTGACACAGCTAGTAGAGCTCACAGCTTCAGGGACATGGGTTCGATCCTGACAGGTGGTGGTAATGGTGGTGGTGGGGGGGGGGGGGGGGGGGGGGGGGGGGGGGGGGGTGGGTGGGGTGTGCTCCCTGTTCCCTCTCGAGTTTCCTCCGGGTGCTCTGGTTTCCTCCTACATCCCAGGGATGGGCAGGTTGTCAGGTTAATTGTGCCAAGTGTGTAGGTGAGTGATAGAATCTGGCCTCTTGCACCACTTTCCCTTTACCACAGTATTGGTTTTGTGATACAATTCGATAAAGCTTTAAGTGTAGGATCTAGATTCTAAGGAATAAGGTCGCTTTCCCTCATCTTTATATTTTGTTTCTCTCTCAGGATCTTTCATCAAGACTATCTCTCCGAATTGTTCTCTCAAACATGGAAAATTGATTATTTTCATCCACCACCATTCAAACCAAACCACAGATTAAACATGTAGATTTTGGTTATCTGTAACTAAATGGTAATTTTACGTGGCCTTAAGGGGAAAAAGCATTTTATATTCGTATAGTAATTAAAAAGCAAAGAGCTGGAAATCTGAAACAAAAGGAGAAAAGTCTGGAAATACAAGTCAGACAGCCCTTGTAAAGGCATGTTACTTTATTTATCACTTCTACTGAGGTACAGCGAAATTCATTTTTGTACATACCAGCAGTTCAGTTCTGGTATCACTATACATAAGCACCTAGGTACATGTGACATGTTGTAACCTTGGTGAATCGAAATGTAAATATCTTGGAGGCAAATACTTCCCGTTTCAGAGTTCCATCACAGTTGATTTTAGTTGAGTTTAGTTCAGAGACACAGCGTGGAAACAGGACCCTTGGCCCACCAAGCCCGGAAGAGACAGAAAATAATATAGGTCAAAGAGCCTCCACTAGAAGCTGATGATGGATCATAGACCTGAAGGGATAACTCTCTTTTTCTCTCTGCAGATTTTGCGTGACTCAAAACAAGGCACTGCAGATGCTCGCAGTAGAAACAAGGAACTGCAGATGCTGGTTTTCAAAAAAGGTCACAAAGTGGCACTGTAAAGCGGCTGTCCCACTGTATGAGGTAATTCAAGAGCTCTCCCGAGTTAAAAAAAAAATCAAACTCGTGGTAAGCATGTAGAATGTACGTAGCGGGTACGTCAGAGCTCGGGACGTCTCTTAGTGGCTCGTAACGCTAACGGCAGGTACTCGGGAAACGCGGTAAGCTCATGAAGACTCATGAAGATTTTTAAACATGTTGAAAAATGTCCACGAGAGCCCCGCGTACCGACGAGCGGCTATTGCCGTAATTCTCCGAGTTCGAATCGGGGGAAACTCGGGAGAATGCTTGAATTAGCTCGTACAGTGGGACAACCCTTAACTCTGTGTGTCAGGCAACATCCCTGGAGTGCATGGATAGGTGATGTTTCAGCTTGGGACCCTTCTTCACACTGAGTGTAAAGGGGGGTGGGAAAAAGAAAGCTGGGAGAGATGGGGGCACTTTCCAGCACTTGCTTTCTTTTTAACTTTGGATGCATGTCCACATGTTCTAAGATTATTTACAACCAATGAAATATGTTTGAAGTGTGGTTGTGTTGTAGGGGAAGAATAGCAGTGGCTATTTTTACACAGTAAGATTCCATAAACAATGATATAATAGGGACCACGTAATAGGTTTTGTGATAAATGTTATAGGGTCATAGAGCCATACAATGTGGATACAGGTTCTTCAGCCCAACTTGCTCATGCTGAACAACATGCCCCATCTACACTAGTTCCGCCTGCCTGCCTTTGGCCCATAGCATTCAAAACTTATCCTAACAATGCAGCTGCCGAAATGTCATTTAAACGTTGTGATTGTACCCGCCTCAACCACCTCCTCTGACAGCTCGTTCCATACACCCACCACCCTTTGTGTAAAATGGTTGCCTCTCGGGTTCCTATTAAATCTTTCCCCCCTCACTTTAAACCTATGTCCTCTGGTTCTTGAATCCCTTTCTCTGGGCAAAAGACTCATTGCATTTACCCTATCTAAGCCCTTCATAATCTGGTACACCTCTATAAGATCATCTCTATATGATATACACCTCTATAAGCCTTCTGTGCTCCAAGGAATAAAGTCCTAGTTTGCTCAACCTCTCCCTAGAACTCAGGCCATCATCATCATAAATCTCTCTACCCTTTCCAGTTTAACAGTCATAACAGTAATCACACTTTATTAGCCAAATATGTTTTGCAATATACGAGGAATTTGATTTGCCAAAGAGTCATACCAATAAAAGCAACATAACACACAAAATAGTAAGATGAAATGAGAACTTACCAGTTTGAAGTTTGATCTTTATTTTATGAGGAGTTGCGATGAGGGATTTCGTGCCCTCCGCTCCCAACCCTCTACTATAAGGTCAACTGGTAAATAGAGTCTCTTCAATCTTACTATATTTAGTCATTGTTGTTTAATCTGTGATTCCACACCGCTGCTTTGAAGAATATCGCCCATGCGTGCTGGCGGGGCCTTCACGAAATCCCTCATCGCAACTCCTCATAAAATAAAGATCAAACTTCAAACTGGTAAGTTCTCGTTTAATCTTACTATTTCATTTCGGAGTCACGTGAGTGACTTTGTGAAGATTTCAAAGCTCTGTGATTTAATTCTCTGGATCACGTCCATGCTCACACACTGCTGCAATTCTGATGGAAGGAGTATGTTAACGTATTTCAGACTTGAACAAGCTGAAAAATAATATAGTATTTATTAAAACAAATCAAAAAAACCCTCACTCGGAGATAAACGTTTCTTGGGGACCAGTACTTAAAACTGTCTCCGCAAACATTGCGGGAGCGGCCACAGGTTTATTATAAAACTGCTGGAACGTTGCTTTGCTGGCCCAGTCCGCTGTTGCGCGGATATTGTCCATGGGAACCTCCATGGTCCTCGCCGCTGATGTGGATGCAGTCCTGGTAGAATGAGTTTTAAAGATATTAGTATTAATACCTGCTGCATCCAATACCACCTTGAGCCACCTGGAGGTAGTCTGCACTGTCACGCTGTGATGAGTTTCTTATGGCTGATCAGTAGGCCTTTCTCCATTTTCCTGATGGTGTGCGTCACTTTGATATAGTGACGTATGTAGGTGGCTTTGCAGAGCCTCACATCAACGGGGTATGCCGGAAATATTAATTGTAGCCCTGTAGTCCCAGGTCTGTGCTGCTTGAGTAACTCGTCAATGAAGAAAGTTACTCTCTCAGGGGTTGAGACCATGTTATCCAATTTGAATTTTTGCAAGGTCTGAACCCGTTGTGCCGAGGTTAGCACCATTAACATCACCATCTTCAGGGTGAGTTTATCCAGCGGTAGTCCAATCATAGGCGACCAGCTCCTGAGTAGGGTCAATACTACCCCTATATCCCAGGTGATGTTGTATCGTGGTCGGGGAGGGTTCGAATTGAAGATACCCCTCATCAATTTGGACAGGAGCTGGTGAGCCCCTACTCCTATACAAAGGTAGGATGACAGCGCGCTCCTGGCACTGTTAATGGCGCTGTAGCTGAGGCCCTCATCATGATGTAGCCCCACAAGGAATTCCAGCACATGGGGAATCGTGGCAGAGTTATATGTGATGTTGATCCGGCTGCAGTAGGCCTCCTATTTCCTGATTTGGGTGTGGTACTGTTGTCTTGTGGATTCTCTGCACGATGCTGCAATGGTGTCCCTGGTCCTTGGTGTTAATCCATATTGCAGGAGTGGCCTCTTCAGAACCTGCAAGCCAACAGGTTTCAGATGACCATGGCACAGATGATTTTCCCCTGTTGTGGGGTTAGTTACCAAATCCGGGCATTTATTAATACATGCCCATGGTTCTTTAATCATCTCAAGGACCACCGGATACCATGGTTGTGTAGGCCAGTCGGGTATTACTAAGATGCCTATTGCAGAATCTGATTTTATTTTCTGCAATACCCGACTGATGAAGCAGAATGGAGGAAATGCATAGAAAAACCATTTTCCCCAGTGCAGCGAGAAAGCGTCCATCGCTTCTGCCCCAGGATCTGGTTCCCAAGATACATATGTTGGTATCTGATGGTTCAATCTGGACGCAAAAAGGTCGATATCTGGTGTTCCATATTAGGCTATAATTTTAGCAAATATTTTGGGATTTAACATCCACTCGATGTTATCATTGAATACGCGTGACCCGGTGTCCGCCACTGTATTGAGCTTACCAGGAAGGTAGGTAGCTGATATCCAAATATTTCTTTGTTTACACCAGAGCAAGATTGAGTTTGCCAATTCATCACAAGATATTGACTTGATACCACCCAAATGATTTAAATATGCCACTACAGTGGTATCTATTTGAAGACGGACATGCGTATGATGTAAATTCATGCAATAAGTTCGCAGCCCGTGAAATGCTCCTAGCATTTCCAAATAGTTTGTGATAATAGAAGGGTAGATTCGTGTAAATCCCATCTACCGCCACCACTGGAAATGGTGTCGGTAGCTCCCCAGCTTGCGTCGGTTTGTACCATGACTGACGGATTCGGTACAATAATGGGACTGAATGAGTCACGAATATTATTAATCCACCATTGTAACTCAACTTTTGCCTTGATTGGCAGCTGCATAGGCCTATCAAAATGTCCAGCATTTGTTTTTAATGCTGAAATTTTTGTTCTTTGCAAATTTTGAATGTAGTGGGCCAAATCGCGCAGCTGGAAATGTAGCTACTAGTTTCCCAATTACCTTAGCAGCATGTCTGATTGTTGGTTTCCTGGCGCAAGCAAGGTTGTTACATGCTTCAATAATATCCATTGCCTTGTTATCTGGGATGGTAACAATCATCTGATTGGTGTTAATTGTGAATCCCAGGTAGTTCATGACCTGTGAAGGATAGAACTTAGATTTCTGCTGTCTCCTCCCCTTCACAACCTCTCCCTCTCGGGCCTGGCATTCTCTCTATCTCTATCTCCCTCCCCCACCCTAGTCGCACTAGCTTCTCATTTTCACACCACAAACAGCTTACAATGGCTCGTTCCCTTTATCATCGATACTTTTTGCATATCTTTCATTCATTGTTCTTTATCTCTCACATCACCGTCTATATCTCTCGTTTCCCTGATCCTGACCCTGAAGAAGGGTCTCGACCCGAAACGTCGCCTATCTTCCCTTCGCTCCTTAGATGCTGCTGCAAGTTTCTCCAGCATTTTGTGTAACCCTAGAACTTAGATTTGTCTGGATGGATGACAGACCCTAATTTTTGAAACAATGTTTTAGTAGGTGTCAATGCTAAATTTGTCGATTCCATAGTCTTTCCCACAATCAAGATGTCATCTAAATATGCCATGACAATATGGTTTTGTTTTCTCAGGGATGCCAATACTGGTTTCAAAATTTTAATAAATAACCTAGGGGTTGTTGTAAGCCCATTGGGTAGGGCTCTATATTGCCATTGTTGATCCATCCAGACAAACTTCAAGAACTTTCGGTGATGTTTCCGTATGGATACTGAATAGTATGCATCTTTTAAATCGATGCATGCCATGAAGCACCCCTTGGAAATCAGTGATTTAGCTGTTTCGAATGTGTTCATTTTAAAATGGGTATATTTTACAAAAGTATTCAAATGGGTTAAGTCAATAATAATCCGACATCCACCATCTCTTTTGGTTTTGGTAAAGATGTTGGATACGAACTCAAGAGGTTTGTGCATCGTTTTCTCTTCATCTATGAATTCAATTTCATACCCCTGAATACTTTGCAATATAAATGAGTCTGAAGTTATAGAGCTCCATGCATCCCAGAATAAACGTAATCTCCCACCAACTTGTGAGGTTAAACATGCAGCACTCGCATGAGAACCAGACCCCCTTACCTCCATGGTTACCGGCGGGGCCTGATGTTCTGGGTTTTGGCGCTCCATTGTGTTGCTGGGGTGTGGGGTTGGCGTATCTTCCATGCCGGTCGCTGTTAGCCCTGCCCTAAAAAAGGCTTCTGTTGTTGGGGTGCGGCCTGCGTGTTGGTCCTTGATGTTCTTTCAGGTATCCCCCGAGGTTTTACGTATCAATATTTTCTGCGAGATGCCGGCCTGCTGGAGGAAGGTGGTTTCATCAAACCGACTGCCTTCGCCTCCTCGTCCAGGTCCATGACCTGTTTGGACAGGTCCTCACTGAACAGCTGTCTCGGAGGCGGCGGCGCAGATGCCTTGCACAACCCCGCAAACTTGAGGTTGAGAGTTGGTTTAATGGAGATTTTCCGGAAGGAGTTTATCTTGTACTGTGTATTACACAGTAGCGCAAGAGCATCTTCCTACTCCTCCGTCATCTCAGTGCCGTCAATCGACCTGGCAAAGGCAGTGATTCCCGACGTCAATAGTTTCAGGATTTTTTAAAGTTTAAACTCCTGAGCCCTAATCCCTGGACTGATATTGCCCTATATGGGCGTGTTAAATGTCGGTACGTTCAGCGAAACACAGTTGTTCGGGCCTTGTATTTATTCATTGCCTCGGTCAATATCTGATCCTGCAGCTGGTGTGTTGTGAGGAAGTCAATGCACACCATTAGTTTTGGCTGCAATGGCTATCCTGTATGCCCTGGCTGGGCAAATTTGGAAACCACATCGAGAAGTTCCTCTCAAGGTATTTCAGGTGCTGCAGGTTCCTGCGCCAACCCCTCTTCAAAGTCAGCCAGCTGCTGACTCCTGGCACTCCCCACCGATGAAGGGGATATGCTGGGTGGCCCAGATGCATGTCTCCTGGAACTTAAGGACATCCGATCCTGCTGCAGGAGATCTCGCTCAAGGAGTCGCTCCATCATGCGCTCCATTCGGGCCATGCGACCGCCGCCGCTCTCTGTGGACAGCAAGTCGACTTCCTCAGGTTCCCCTGAACGACTGAGGCTTCTGCCGTAGGCCCGCACCTCGCGTGATGTCTAGGGTGCCTAGGCAGGACTGCTGCCACTACTGTGGGGCTCTGCGACTCCCGCGCGGACATTCCGCTAGTCCGCGGTCTTCCGGACTGAAGCGGCCCACCTGTCTGGAAAGACATAAGCGGTGAGGAGTCGGTTCCAGCCGCCAAAGTGGGGTTCACAGATATCCACGCGGGCTTGCCGCCTGTCCTCCCCCGGGACAAAGGCGACACATGGTCACGTCCAGCCGCTAACGCGGGATTTGGTGAACGAAATATGTTGCCACTAGCCTGCGATCTGGCAGGCTCTGTGAGTGTGCGCCAGCTGCACCTACGGGGCTCCTGGACTCAGATCTCGATCCCTCACCGGTCCACGATCTGGCGGACTGCTCCGGTGGCAAGTCGACGCCGGCCGCTGCAGTGGGGCTCCTCGACCTCAGTGTGGTTCTTCCCCTGGTCCGTCCTCTGGTGACCTGCAATGGAGGGGTGACAGAACGTGCCACAGAGCGGGGAACAGGCTTACGCACCTTTATGCCACTGTCCCTATGTTTAGGTGACAGTGATAGGGAGTCAGGGTCTTGCCTACCCTGCTCCCGCGCGGTGCTCCTACCACTATGTGGCTCCATAGACAGCCGTGGTGGAGAGTCGGGTCCTGGTTGCATAGAGCTCCCCGACCTCCGCGTTCTTTTCCCGGCCCGACGAGCGGGTGCTGCCGTTGTAGCGGACAGCTCCGGGGATTGCAGCCGCTGACTCCTGTCGGATGTCCCGCGGCTGGAGGCATGTTTCGCCTTACTCCTTTTTTCCATCGTCCCTGTGAACACAAAAACTATCCACAGGAACTAACCAACTCAAGGTTAGTTTCTCTTACCTGAGCGGTCCTTTTCGAAGGGTCTCGACCCGAAACGTCGCCTATCTCCTTCGCTCCTTAGATGCTGCTGCACCCGCTGAGTTTCTCCAGCTTTTTGTGTACCCTTAAATCTCCCCCTTCTTTGTCATCCAGCGGTCGGGTGCCTCCAGCCTTACGTTGATGGGACTTACTCCCATAGCTGGTGGCGGGTTTCCTCGTCGGGGCGATCACGGTCCTGCATCGGGGGGCAATCTCAGCTCCCCCGCACCGGGCGATCTACCCTGAGTCAGGGCTAGTTGAACGTCGTGCGGCTTTTGGAGCTTCCCATCGTCGGTCTCAACCCAAGACTGCGAGCTCCTTGATGTTAAAGTCCACAGGCCGTGGTTGGAGCGTCAATCCCAGGGAAGGAATCGGCTCTGATGGTAAGTCCACGCCCTGCAGTGAGGTTCAGTCAGTCCCGATCATGGCTTCCAGCTCCACGACGTTAGGCCGCTGAGCGACCGGAGATATGTCTGGAAAACAATCGCATCTCGGGCAAGGTAAGAGGTTGAAAAAAGTTTCCCCAGACCCCCCCACCCACCCCTACCATAAAACAAACTAGAGAACATTAACACATACTTTTTAAACATACTAAAAATAACAAATAAAAGATGAAAAGGTCAGACAGACTGTAGGAGAGGCTGCCATCGAAGCGCCACCTGGTGGAACATCATCTTTTCTATAACAGGTTGCCCAAAACTGAACACAATGCTCCAAAGGTGGCTTTGCTAATGTTATGTACAACTTTAACGTAACCCCCAATTTCTATATTGAGGGTTTCTATATCATACTCTGATTGATGAAGACCAACTTGACGAAAACCTTCTTGAACACCCCATCTTCCTGTGATGGCACTTTCAAGGAACTACAGTATGTACCTGCACTCCTAGATCCCTCTGTCTACAGCACTTACCAGAGCCCTACCGTTCACTGTGTAAGTCCTGCACTGCTTTAACTTCTGAAAATGTAGCACCTCACACTTATCTGCATTAAACTCCATTTACACTTCCTCAGCCACCTGCCCAACTGATCACGATCCTGCTGCAATTATTGATAATTTTCTTTACTATATATGATGCCTGCCACTTTCATGTCATCTGCAAACTTGCTAATCATGCTTTGTACATTTTCAACCAAATCGTTGATGTAAACCACAAACAGCAAAAGGCCCAATCCTTTGTTGTCAGGGTACTGGAGATAACTATCCTGCGAATCTGTGAAATAAAATGTAGGGTTTTTATTTGTCTTACAAAGTAGACATGGTAAATAGACACAAAATGCTGGAGTAACTCAGCGGGATGGGCAGCATCTCAGGAGAGAAGGAATGGGTGACATTTCGGGTCGAGACCCTTCTTCAGACTGATGTCAGGGGAGTGGGTGGTACATAGATAAGGAAGTGTAACGTGTGAAAACAGGACAAAGGGAATGGATTTAAACCAGCATTTTTTTCCTGCAGTTCTTTCCTGCACAAAGTAGACATGGCGTCAGATTATCTCAGTCAAAAGACTTCACCTTCAACCATGCAGCTCACCATCTGCAATGTAATCACAAAGGTAATTTCTAAACTTTTAACAGCTCACCTTGAGTCACTCCCGTTTGTTATTACTAAATTGCATCATTAGGGTTCATCATTGCAAGAAATGTATCTCAAAAACCATCTGCTGGAGGAACTCAGCTGGTCAGGCACATCTGTTGGGAAACGTTTCATGTTGATATCTTTCTTCATTCAAAATAGAATTCCCGGCCTGAAACATGGTTTCCTTCCACATATGCTGCCTGACCAGCTGCGTTTGACCACATCTCTTGCAATGTTTTTCCCTATTTTCAACAGATGCCTTGAAGGCAGTGATTTCAATAGTTAGTAGAAACAAAGAACTGGAGATGGTGATTTATGCCAAAGATGGACATAAAGTGCTGGGGGTAACTCAGCGGGTCAGGCAACATCTCTGGAGCATTTTGGATAAGGACCCTTCTTCAGACTAACGATTTGGGTTGTGACCCTTCTTCAATCGTTGAGTACAAACACTGAGAAGCGGGATAATGTTGGATAATGAAATTCTCTGCATGCACAATATTTCTATGAATAATGGGCAGTTTATAACTTAAATGTTATTTGGTCTATTGGTTGCTAATTACAGAGTGTTATTATTGTTAGGCCAATAAAGATTCACTCTAAAAGTTTACATTTTTAATATCAAATGAAATATCATGAAATATAATATCAAATGAGACAATTTGGCAGTACGGTGGCGTAGTGGCAGAGGGTGGCACGGTGGCGTAGCAGTAGAGCTACTGCTTACAGCACTTGAGACCCGGGTTCGATCCTAACTACGGGTCCATGTCTCCAACAGATGTGCCTGACCAGCTGAGAGCCTCCAACAGATGTTTTTTGAGACACTTACGGAATTTCTTGCAATGAGCCCTGGGGGCTAGCGGAATCAAGGGATATGGGGAGAAGGCAGGCACGGGTTATTGATTGGGGACGGTCAGCCATGATCACAATGAATGGCGGTGCTGGCTTGAAGGGCCGAATGGCCTTCTCCTGCACCTATTTTCTATGTTTCTATGTTTCTATGATGAAAGCCCGCCATCTACTGGTCAGTAACATTATTGGACTTGCAAAACAAAGAGATTCAAGCCAGTCTGAAGAAACGTCACACCGATGCATGATCGCCAGAGATGCTGCCTGACACGCTGAGTTACTCCAGCACTTTATCTCTTATTTAAAAAATATATTCGACCCACCAGAGCACACGAGCCACGTTCCAGGTGTCCCGGACGTAGTGTTAAAATTTGCTAATCCGGAAGGGACTGGTGAGGCTATGGAGGAAAACCTAGCCGCCAATGTAAAATTACATGGCTTCTCACCAGCTCCAGGATACGATCATGGAGGAGACGGCCACACGTTACAAAACACCTGTAAACTGTGCATCACTCAGAGTGCCCACCGTGAACTCGGCAATATGGGCTCAAATGAGTGCAACGATGCAGCGACAGGAAATGAGGTTTCAACGTGTCCTCAAGTTGGTGGCAGCAGGCATCACTGCATTCGGAAAAATGGTCCGGGGGGCACCGATATCTGGCACCCAACAAGACATGCTGGCCCTGTTCTGCAACGTCTACTTTGAGGTTAATTGCATCAGGAAGATAGCCATCAAACCGACTTGAACCCGAAATTTGCAGCGCTATGTAGGTCTACAAACATTTAAGCCCCAGATTATTTATTTGGGATGGACCTCATCAAACAAGTCAAGGACCTGGAGAAAGATGCCAAAACAATCTGTCTCATGAAGACATACGTCCCTTCTGCCAGGATACCACCTTGCAGGTTGTTTTCAGTGTGAAAGGTGACAGATCCAGGGGCAGGGCCAAGCAAAGTGGGGCCAGTGGGATGACGGTATTACTCACCTGTGTATCCCAGCTACAACCCCAATATGGGAAGAAGGAGGACTTCAACGCCGACTGTAGAGGTACATTCTGGCCAGGATAAGATTTCTGGGGAACAACCTCCGGTTGGGGGTAGGTTGCAATTGGTATGATGAATGGTGCTGCATAACATCTCATCGGTTTATACTAGACACTGTGTCAGGCTTGAATAGAGTTTATGTCAGGAATTGATCCACCTGTACAGAATATGCCTAATAGAGTATTGGGGTTTTTTTGCACCACAAACTCAGCAGGTAAAAGAAGAAATTACGGTTTTGTCCCGAAAAAGGGGTAATTGAGAGGACGACAAACCATCCGCAACAATTTGTGTCCAATATATTCCCCAGACAGAGAAAAGATGGGGGATGTAGAGTCATTCTGGACCTAAACCAGTTAAATTCCTATGTTCAGTATAGGCATTTTTAAAATGGACACCTTCAATACTGCGAAACAGCTGTTATCACAAGGCTGTTATATGGCAACTATAGATCTGAAAGATGCATATTATTCAGTACCATCATTATCAGTATCGGAGATACCTGAAATTTAGTTGGATGGGACAGCTGTGGCAATTTAAAGCATTACCCAATGAGTTAACCTCAGCTCCTAGAGTGTTCAAGAAATTGTTGAAACCAGTGCTGGCGCTACTGAGGGCCCACAATCACATTGTAATGGCTTATCTAGTTGATATTTTAATCGTAAGCAACACTCAGGAAACAGCTGAGGAATCGGTTTCAGCAACCAAATACCTGTTTGAAAGGTTAGGGTTCCTGGTCCATCCAACCAAATCCAAGTTAGAGCCATCCTAAAAAATTGATTATTTGGGATGTGTCATTGATTCAGTTGATATGTCAGTGACCTTGCCTACAGCCAAGGCTGTGGAGATCAGAGAGGTCTGTACTAGTCTCGCTGAAAAACAATATCCCTCCATCTGGGAAGTAGCCAGTGTTATTGGTAAATTGGTAGCAGCTTTTCCTGCAGTGCTGTTTCTACCACTACACTATCAAAGTCTGCAACGAGCTAGAGAACAAGCACTAAAAGAACATGTAGGTCATTTTGATAGACCTATGCAGTTACCAACCAGAGCCATAGCTGAATTACAATTATCAATACTGTACAAACTACCAAAAACATGTTGGTTCATCAACCTTCAGTGGTTTTACAGACAGATGTGAGCGCTCTCGGATGGGGAGCTATGGACAGCGAGTCTAGCTGTGGTGGTAGATGGAGTGTACAAGAGGATTTAATCCTGCACAGGCATGGTATAAATTATTTAGAATTGTTCAGATTGATAATACCACGGCTGTGGCATATATCAATCACATGGGAGGGATAAGATCAATATCATATGATAATCTGGCTAACCTCATGTGGCACTGGTGTATCTCCAGGAACATCTGGATCTCAGCTATCTACCTACCAGGTAGAGACAATGTGGTGGCAGACAACAGCTCACGAAAGTTCAATGACAACATAGAATGGATGTTAAATCCTGAAGTTTTAAAATGATTGTCAGCCGCTATGGGTTGCCAGATATTGATCTGTTTGCATCCAGGCTAAATCACCAGTTGCCTAAATATGTTTCATGGGAACCGGATCCAGGAGCAGTAGCGGTGGATGCATTCTCGCTACATTGGAGACGTACATTCTTTCATGCTTTTCCCCCATTCTGCCTGATTAGGCAATGTCTCACCAAAATAGAGCAGGACTCCGCATCAGGCGTTTTGGTGGTTCCGGACTGGCCTACATAGCCATGGTTCCCATTAGTGCTCAGAATGATGACAGCCATTCATGACTGTCCCCAACTGCAGTAATTTGCTGGTGCATCCAGTAACAGGAGAAAGTCATCTGTTACATGATCGTATTAATTTGTTGATCTGCAGGTTCTGACCAGACCGTTCCAAGGCTTTGGACTGTCGAATAGGACCATGGATGTCATAACTGCAGCTTGGAGAGATAGCACTAAGAAACAATATGCGTCTCATATTAAGAAATGGGAGATGTTTTGTTTACAGTCAAATATATCTTATCATACTGCAAGCATAACGGATGTATTGGAGTTCCTTACTATGTTGCATATTTGATGAACACTTGAGTTATAGAGCCATTAATAGTGCTCAGAGTGCTTTGTCCTCCTATTTAGGGCAGTTTCAGAACAACAACCTATCGGGTCTCATCCATTAGTATCCCGATTCATTAGAGGAATTTTTAACAAAAATCCTCCTAAACCTAGATATACAGAAATCTGGGATGTCAGTATAGTTCTCACACTGCTTCGGCAATGGGCTCCAATTACGTCATTGCCTTTTCAGAAGTTAACACTTAAAGTGGTTAAGCTCATGGCGCTAGTATCAGCGCAAAGAGTGCAAACTTGCAAAAGTTATGACTAGATAGCATGTATTCTTCTGCTGATAACATTACATTTATGTGTATGATTTAATCAAACAAAGCAGGCCAGGAATGGCCGGAACCAAAGTAAGTTTTAAAACATACCCTGTTGACCAAATGTTATGTGTAGTTAAGCACCTGAGTCAATATCGAGGTAACTAAGAGTCTCAGAGCCTCTGAGTCAGCAATGCTCATCAGTCACAAAAAACCTCATAAAAAGGTGTCAGTATAAACTGTTTCTAGATGGTAAACCAGATTTTGGATCCCGCTGGAGTAGACACTCATGTGTTTAAATCTCACTCCACCAGGGCGGCATCAACATCCGCAGCAAGGCCTCAGGATGGTCTAAGGAATCGAATTTTCTAAAATTTATGATAAACCTGTCCTGACAGTGCCAGGGTTTGGGCATGCTGTGTTGGGTTCGTTTGATTTGATTTGCTTTGTCTTTATAAATTTCATTTGTAATTTCCCCTGGGATAGAGGGGTTATTACTGTTTTGTTATTTAAAAAATGATTATTGGAACATTTGAAGCAATGTTCAATACATTATTTATTCACTATTATGTCAACTGAAGCAGTGTGTCGTATGGAATGGATCTATGGCATGAAATCACAGAGCTTTGAAATCTTCACGTAGTCACTCACGTGACTCCGAAGTAAAATAGTAAGATTAAACGAGAACGTACCAGTTTGAAGTTTGATCCTTATTTTATGAGGAGTTACGATGAGGGATTACATGCCCTCATAATCACAAAGATCATCTGGTAGTTCTAATCTTCTCAGCCTTACTATATCACATCGACTATTGTTTCTGTGTTTTCACGCCGCTGCTTTGAAGTATGACACGCATGCGCCTGCCGGGGCTTCTTCACGTAATCCCTCATCGTAACTGCTCATAAAATAACGATCAAACTTCAAACTGGTAAGTTCTCATTTAATCTTACTATCAAACTGAAATTCTGG
Organism: Okamejei kenojei; assembly: GCA_035221665.1. NCBI lineage: Eukaryota > Metazoa > Chordata > Chondrichthyes > Rajiformes > Rajidae > Okamejei > Okamejei kenojei. The sequence continues at coordinate 15,318,256 of CM069149.1, read as the reverse complement.
GGTGAGTTTGAATTCAGCATCTCCCCTGAACTCTAACCATCTTTAAAAGCTTTCCTCTCTTGGTGCAAAGTGAATTAATAGACAGGTTTGTTGGGTCCTTTGAACTATTTGAACAATTGATGGGACACATCAAAGAAGTACATTGGAGAAGGGTGAACCTTTTCGATAACACAAGGTAATTTTTCAGAGTTAGATACAAAGTGCTGGAGTAACTCAATGGTTCAGGCAGCAGGTCTCTGGAGAAAAAGGATGGGTAACATTTCGGGTCGGGTCCCTTCTTCAGAAATGAGTCTTGAGTTCTTCAGTTTGGATGGCACAGTGGCACACCAGTAGAGTTGCTGCCTTACAGAGCCAGAGACCTGGGGTTGATCCTGACTACATTGCTCTCTGTACGGAGTTTGTAAGTTCTCCCTGTGACTGTGTGGGTTTACTCTGGTGCTCTGGTTTCCTCCCACACTCAAACAACATACAGGTTTGTAGGTTAATTGACTTTGATAAGTTGTAAAATTGTCCCTAGTGTGTATAGGTCAGGTACGGGGTGATTGCTGTTCAGCACAAACTCAGCGGGCCGAAGGGGCTGTTTCCATGCTGTATCTCTAAGTGTAAGCCTAAGGATTAGACCCAAAACATCAACCATCCTTTTTTGTCAGAGATGCTGCCCGACAGGCTGTGTTGCTCCAGCACTTTGTGCTATCTTTGGTATAAAACAGCAACTGCAGTTCTTCATTTCAAAATTATCAGAGTATTTGAAATCTCCATGTAAAAGTTGGTTTTACAGTTGTAACATGGGACTGCACTATTCAGTGTTGTATTAAATAGTCTGTTCAGTGATGAGGCCTCTCAAAACTTCCTTCTGTGCTTCTCTCATGCAATTTTGTGGGAGCGTTACTATTCATTGACAAAATTACTGGCCTTCCCAAATGATTTCCCATATTTAATGCATGTGTACTCACAGTGATGACCCAGTGAAGCATGGGCATTTGGGTTCAGAAAATGTACTGTCCAAATTTCCACCATTCTACCCTTCCACTTTGGAGATGAAGACAACATCTAACAGAACAAACAATTGTGTATATGCAAGTGGTCTCATAAGTTGAAACAGGTGCCAGGTGAACTATGATGCATTGCCAAGCTCTATTAGGTGAGAGCCAATGGAAGGGAAAATTAAGTTAATATTAATGGGGCAGATTGGAGCAAAGTCTAAAAATCATTGAAACAGCACTTGCTTGTTGAGCCACAGTAAGGCTGGCAGAGGAAGATGCTTTCAGTTGAGGGAAGTTAAAACAGATCAGCATTTTTGACTTTATCCACTCAAGTTAATGCAGCAAAATATTTTCTAAATTGGCGACCCTATTTCTGAATCAATGTTAGTTTAATGTGAATTGGTCATTGCAGTTATAGTGAGGGAGGAGAGGGTGTAAGCTCTGCAGGAGGCTGAGATTACAGGCTTGTAGCCAACACAACTGATGAAAGGGGGCACATTGAAGTCAGTTAGTGGAGTGTGGCATTATTGTAGGAGACAATTGTTATTGGGACTGCAGGTTTGAATTGTAGGGAGGGGCTGCATCATAAGCTGGGTTATTTTTCCTTGAAGCTAAGGGTGAACTTATTGAAGTATAGAAAATCATGAGGGGCATGGATAAAGTGAATGCTCACAGTCTTTTTCCCAGGGTAGCGGATTTTAAAACTAGATTGCATTGTCTTAAGGTGAGAGAGGAGAGATTTAATAGGGTCCTCTTCTAGCAACTGTTTCACTCAGAGGGTAATCCTTATCAGGAATGAGGTGCCAGAGTAAGCTATAGCCGTGGGTACAATTATGACTTTTAAAAGGTATTTGAAATGTATATGGAAAGGAATAGTTTAGAGGGATTCGGGCCAAATGTAGGACCATTTGGACTCAGGTGAGTCGGGCTACAAAGGGTTCTCCTTATAATAAAATGTATGTATGTTATAGTGTTTTTCTTAAAGTTAAAAACTAAAGGCAAAGTCATAAAAAGTTATTGTTATATGTCTCTGACAATGTAATCCTTGTTGTTTAGCAGAAGTTGCTGTGAATTGTTTAACCCTTCACAGGTAAAACTGTACACTAAAAATGTTGTTTAGTGAGCTTATACTGTAATAGTGCGGGCCTATGGGACAGGCCGCGCCAGCAGCGCCTGACAGGGCTGCTCCATGTATGAAAGTGCCGGCCTACGGGAGAGCCGTGTCAGCAGCGCCTGATACAGGGCTATTTCATGTCAAAAAGCGCCGGCCTTTACGAAAGGCGGCGCTAGCAACACCTGGGACAGGGTTGCTCACGTTCACACATAATCTGCTCGCCCATGGAGTCGGGAGATGATTCTCCACCGGGGCTGGATAGCAAGGCCCACGGAGTCAGGGGATGAATTCCTCACCAGGGCTGATAGTGCATTTGAAACGACTATCCCAAATACAGCAACTGTTGCATACAGTGCTACAGAGGTCTCCCTCTTGGAGGCAGAGACCAAGACGGGTCAGTATCCTGCTGACACTGAGTCTCAGGGTATGGCCGTGGGGCATACCCCAAGGGATGAAGGGCACGTGTCAGAGGTACCTTTTTCCTGACAGCAAAGTTGCCATCCCAGCAGAATATTCTATTTGGGTTAAGGCCAATGGGTTCGTATCGGTATTGGTATCCTGCGGCCTGCGGCAGAGCCTGTTTGGGACTGCCTACGAATCACCCTCTCTAAGGAGGGAATAGCAAAAGGTCAAGATATAACTGACTCCAGGCTCTAAAGAAGTCAATAGAACATACTTGAGCACATAAGTGCCGGCAATGAATAGCAGCAACAGGGGGATGTGAGAGCTGAATGTTATTGAGGTAGGCCTATTCAACAGGGGAAGAAAACCTGGCAGATGAATCAATTAGGCCAACGCGGGCAAAAGTCATCATTTCAGAATGCACCCCAGGCGCTCATCGGCAGTAGCGGTTCACTGGAGCTGGGGGCAGCATGATAGCTCAGAAATTCCATTCACCTTACCAATCCTACTCAACAAAATGGGTCTAACACTTCCAAAATATGGGTAGTGCACCATTCACAAGTTGTATATTTACATTTGTTTTGTACAACACACAAAGGGTAAAAATATTTGTTGAGGCACAGTCGGAGCATTCCAAGCAAGTTTAGATTATGGCCAGGGTTATTTAAAAAAAAAAATTAAGGTTCGTAAATTGGGCAAAAGTTCTCATGCAAACCACCCATGGAATAAGGCAGGAGTGGCATGTTATTATGAAGAATGGAGAGTGTCGGGCATATGCACTTTCCAAATATGAAAACTTATTTCCTGACTAACAACAGATTCATAAGGGTCAGAGATCCATGCTATGCAAATCCCATTATAGAGGTTATCAAAGATAATATAACTGTACTATAACAGTAAAGCTTTGGGGAATGGGATAAACTGTTTGTTGGTCATTGGAATTTACCTTTAATTATTATTAGCCTTGACTCCGCTTTCAGGCAAGTGATTGGAGTTATAGCAATCTGTTACAAAACTGAGTTTTATTTTCATCAATTGGCAATATATCAGCTGTGTTTCAGCTGAGCAAATCAAGGAACTGATATGGTGTAAGTAACAACTAGACCATTGTTAACAACCTTATACTATTGTCAACTGAAACTACCTCAGCCACAATGATGAAGTAACAGTATTCAGCATTGCTGAACATGACAATAACTCATTGAACTTGAACTTGAACTTGAAACAAAATGGGTCTAACACTTCCAAAATATGGGTAGTGCACCGTTCACAAGTTGTATATTTACATTTGTTTTGTACAACACACAAAGGGTAAAAATATTTGTTGAGGCACAGTCGGAGCATTCCAAGCAAGTTTGGATTATGGCCAGCGTTATTTAAAAAAAAAAAAGGTTCGTAAATTGGGCAAAAGTTCTCATGCAAACCACACATGGAATAAGGCAGGTGGCATGTTATTATGAAGAATGGAGAGTGTCGGGCATATGAACTTTCCAAATATGAAAACATATTTCCTGACTAACAACAGGTTCATAAGAGTCAGAGATCCATGCTATGCAAATCCCATTACAGAGGTTATCAAAGATAATATAACTGTACTATAACAGTAAAGCTTTGGGGTATGGGATAAACTCTTTGTTGGTCACTGGGATTTACCTTTAATTATTATTAGCTTTGACTCCGCCTTGTGGCAAGAGATTGGAGTTATAGCAATCTGTTACAAAACTGAGTTTTATTTTCATCAAGAGTAATTGGCAATATAGCAGCTGTGTTTCAGCCGAGCAAATCAAGGAACTGATATTGTGTAGGTAGCAATTAGACCATTGTTCACAACCTTATACTATTGTCAGCTGAAGCTACCTCAGCCACAATGATGAAGTAACAGTATTCAGCATTGCTGAACATGACAATAACTCATTGAACTTGAACTTGAAACCTGCTACAGTAGTGTGGTCGGTCGATTTCAGGCGATTTCGTCGCTAAAGAGAAATCGCTCCGACATTTCATTCATGAAGCTATTTTTAAACTATGCTAGATTATTTATTAACTAGTTTAAAAATCATCTTCTAAAGTTCTGAATCGCTGACAGCAGAACGGACCTAACGTAGGCAATAAAAGAAGCTACACAGTTTATTTTTACATAAAAACGTGGTTCTTAGGAAGCATTTAATCACATTTTCATATTGCGAAAAGGGGACAAAAAAGATGTATGAACCGGCTGTATTTTTCCCTGCCGACTTCACCACAAATTGCAACGTTCTAATCCACCGCATTCCACTAAAACCCACTCGCAAGTTGATTTAAATGGCCATTAATTTACAGGCATTAAACACTAAATTCCTTCCATTCATGAAAATGAGATTTAAAAATCATGTTATACTGTGGATTATTGTGTGAATGTTATTTGGACACTTAGGCAATTTAAAAATGTTTATCATTTCTTAAGAAATGGATAGATGTTTAGATCTAGTAATTGAATTTTGTAATTAGCTACAATTAGATAACTAACTAATTATATGCTTTAATTTCAGGTCATCCAAGTAATATTGTTTCGTATTTCTTTCAGAATGCTTCAATCTATAATAACTGAAAATGTCATTGAGTTCTCTTAATTTTTAAGAAAGTTATGGGCTTTTGACTGTTCTACATCACAGCTTTTGCGTTAAGTCAATAGAAAGGCAATGGGGAACACTATGCTAATTTCCGAGTATGAAAATGGCCATAACATTTTTAATACTGAAGATATGAAAGTGAATTAGGTGTCAAATTAAACTTCTTTTTATGCTTTATCTGATGGGATCAATTGCAGACTTGATTTTTAAAATCTCAACATTTTGTAACATTGCTACTCATTGCCACCCACACAACATACACCAAGTCGGGCATTTATTCATTCCAAACAAGAATGTTTGGACATACAGGCAGAAATTTATGCATTACACACAAAAGGGGTAATCAAGAAGTCCAGTCATGAACATCACCAATTCGTCTCCAATATATTCTCTAGGCAAAAGAAAGATGGAGAATGTCGGATCATCCTTGATTTAATACAACTTAACTCAAAGGAACAAGCACTCAAATACGATTTAGGTCATTTTAACAGACCTATGCTATTACCAGCTGAAGCTATATCAGAATTACAATGGTGGTCGACCAATATTCAGCATTGCTCCAGTAACAATTTGGTCAGTAAATCTTCAGTTATATTTCAAACTGATGCTAGTGCTCAAGGATTGGGAGCTACTAATACCATCTCTAGTTGCGGTGGCAGATGGGATGTGCATGAGTTATCAATTCTTCAGTTACATGGTATCAACTACCTGGAGATGCTGCGGGGCATTCTATAGTTTAAAAGCTTATTGTGGGAATATGCATAATCTGCATGTTCAACTACTAATTGACAACACTACAGCGGTGGCATATATTAATCACATGGGTGGAATCAAGTCAGTATCCTGTGATAGGTTAGCTAACCTCATTTGGCACTGGTGTATCGAAAAAAGCATTTGGATTTCAGCTACCTACTTGCCAGGTAGGATTAACATGGTGGCGGACACCAGGTCATGCAAATTCAATGACAACACTGAATGGATGTTGGATCACAAAGTATTTAACGACATTGTTGCTCGGTATGGAACACCAGATATCGATTTGTTTGCATCTAGGCTCAATCACCAGTTGCCAATATATGTTGCATGGGAGCCAGACCCAGGCGCAGTGGTGATAGATGCATTCTCGCTACACTGGGAAGGAATGATCTTTTATGCATTTCCTCCATTTTGCCTCATCAGTCAGTGCTTGCAAAAAATCCAGCAAGATTCCGCTTCAGGCATTTTGGTAGTGCCTGACTGGCCTACGCAGCCATGGTTCATGCTGATGTTGGGAATGACAATAGAACCTTATATGGTCATTTCTAAACACAAACATTTGCTGGTTCATCCCGTGACTCAAAAAGGCCGCCCTCTGCATGATAGAATCAATTTATTGATTTGAAGACTTTGAGAAGACCTTTCCTGGGGCTCGGATTGTCAGACCGAACCTTGGACGTGATCACTGCAGCTTGGAGAGATAGCACCACGAAGCAGTACATCTCTTTACATCAAGAGATAGGAAGTGTTTTGTTTTAATTCCAATATAACGTATGATATGGCACACATAATTGATGTCTTGGAGTTTCTCTCAAAATTGTTCTTTGATGAAAGATTAAATTATAGTGCCATTTACTGTGCCAAAAGTGCCTTGTCATCATACTTGTTGCTGGGATCAGGGCATCACTCTGTCGGGTCTCACCCACTGATATCCAAATTTATGAAGGGCATCTTTAACACTAATCCTCCCAGGCCCAGGTACACGGAGGTATGAGATGTTAACATTGTGTTAACACTGCTTCGCCGGTGGGCTCCAGCAACATCCTTATCTTTGGTCAGGTTCACATATGTTATGCTCATGGTGCTAGTTTCAGCGCAACGTGTCCAGTCATTGCATAAGCTGCGGCTGGACAGATTGGTTACATCTACCAACAAAATAATGTTTTATGTACATGAGCTATTTAAACAAAGCAGACCAGGGGTGTTAGGTCTAAAGCTGGAATTATTGGCATACCCTATGGACCATAGATTGTGTGTGGTCACACATATTCAACAATATTTTAAGGCTACAAAGAACCTTAGAGGCACTGAACTGGCAATGTTTATTAGTCATAAAAAACACACACAAGAGGGTATCAGTGCAGACCATCTCCAGGTGGTTAAGACATGTATTGGCTTGTGCAGGAGTGGACACTGAAGTTTTAAAATCTCACTCCACCAGCGCTGCAACAACATCAGCAGCGAGGTTCATGGAGGTTCCGCTGGACCACATCCTAGCGACTGCAGGATGGTCGAATGAGTGGATTTTCCAAACCTTAATTAAATGAGAACTTACCAGTTTGAAGTTTGATTTCATGCGGGCTGGCGGGCTTCTTCACGTAATCCATCATCGCAACTTCTCATAAAATAAAGATCAATCTTCAAACTGGTAAGTTCCCATTTAATCTTACTATTTTATTTCCTTTCCAATTCCCACACTGACCTTTCTATCCTGGGCCTCCTCCATTGTCAGAGTGAGGCCACATGCAAACTGGAAGAACAGCACCTCATAATCAGCTTGGGTGATTTACTACCCAATGGTATGAATATTGAATTCTCCAATTTTAGGTAACCTCTAACAAACCCCCCTTCATCTCCCCTCACCCCCTTCCCCTTTCTTCTCCCTTCCCCACTCCCTCCCCTATGCCCCACCTCGACTCACACCCATTTGACCCTTCCCCTCCCCCTCCACCTACATTCCTTACTCTGGCTTCACAATTCACAACTCTTCAATCCTACTGTCTCACATATTTTTTTAATCTCTGACCTTTGTCCAACCATCTACCTATCGAAACCCCTCCTCACCTGTGTTCACCTGTTACCTGACAGACTTTGTCCTGCCTCTCCTCTCTTCTAGCTTTCCCCCCCCACCCCTCACAATCAGTCTGAAGGGTCCCGACCCTAAATGTCAGCTATCCATGTTCTCTAGAGATGCTGCCTGACCCACTAAGTTACTCCAGCACTTTGTGTCTTTTTTTTTGTAAACCAGCATCTGCGGCTTCTTGTTACTGTTGAGTTATGAAACTAGCTTATAAAACTGACAACACCTTATGGAATTAATTCATCTCATGGAGCACTGCAGTGATTGGGATATCTAAAATTTGAATGAATGTGGAGATAGGAGGAAAGGGAGTAGCATCATGCTCCTCAAGGCAGAAATCACTCCTCCTGACAGCATTTTGCTTGGTGTTGCAAGTTAACAATGAATAATCATGCCAACCAATATTTCTTTAATTCTGTGAATAGATGGCGAAGCCAGTATTTATTGTTCTTTCTCAGCTGCATATATATATATCAGTCAGCCGACCTGTCGTGAGCTTGTGGATAAAACTCACCCCCTTCTCCTGCAGTTCTTGATTTTCTTAATGGCATGTTTGAAAAGTACAATTATAAGAAAAAATAAATAAGAAGAAAGTTGCTGGAGCTCATCTGTGGTGAAGGAGCAAATGTTAAGGGGGGGTGGGGGGGAGGTGTGTTAATTGAGTGGACCGTTTTCTCCTGGGCAATGTTGAGTTCCCTTGCTGTCAGTGGAGCCAAATTCACCTGGGCTGGTGGAGGATGTACCATCTCTGACCTGAACCTTGTCAGTAGTGGAGAGTCAGGAGAGGATTTTTTGATGGTGAAAGATGGGAATTTTAAATGGGATTTTGAGGAATAAGGTTTTTTTTAAGTTTAGTTTAGTTTTAGTTACCCCTCAGATTCCTATTACATCTTTTCCCCTTCACATTAAACCTATGCCCTCTGTCCTGGTCCTCGATTCACCTATTCTAGGCAAGAGACATGCATTTACCTGATCTATTCCTCTCACAGTATCTCTAAACTAAACTAAACTAAACTAAACTAAAGAATGGAAAAGAGACATTGCTTTAAGGTGAGAGGGACAAAGTTTGAAGGAGGTTTGAAGACATTAAATGTCTTTGTACAGAGGGTGGTGTGTACCTGAATGCATTGCCAGGGTTGGTGATTGAGACAGATATCATAGTGGCATTTAAGAGACTTTTGGATAGGCATCTGGATATGCAGGGAATGGTGGGATATGGATTATGTGCAGATCATTAAATGGCATCATGTTCTTTACAGACTTTGTGGGCTGAAAGCCTGTTCTTGTGCTATGTTCTATGAAACAGGCCCTTCCACACAACTCATCTATGCTGAACAAAATTACCCATCTAAGCTAATCCCGTTTGCCCACATTTGGTCCATGTTCGTCTAATCATTTCCTATCCATGTACCTGTCCAAATGTTTTTTTCAATAATATCATTGTATCTGCCTCAAATCATTCCCCTGGCAGCTCGTTCCATATACCTAATAGCCAATGTGTGAAAACGTTGCCCTTCAACGTTTTATTCAATCTTTCCTCTAATCTTAAACCTATGCCCACAGGTTCTTGATTTCCCTAAACGGGGAAAAAGTCTTTGCACTTCATCCCAGCCTGCCCAATCTCTTCCTATCGCTCAGGCCTTCGAGTCCTGGCAACATTCTCGTAAATCTTCTCTGCATTCTTTCCAGCTTAATGGCATCCTTCCCATGGCATGGTGACCAAAATTGAACGCGATACTCCAAGTGCGGCCTCGCCAATGTCTTATACACAACATCCCAACTTCTCTACTCATTTCCCTGCCTGATGAAGACAAACAGGTCAAAAGTCTTCTTCACTATCCTCTCTACTTGTGATGCCACTTTCAGGGAGCTTTGTGCTTATACTCCTAAATTCATCTGCTCTACAACACTCCCTAGGTCCCTATTCACTGTGAAATTCTTGCCCTGGTTTGACTGCCCACAACGCAACACCTCACATTTTTCTGAATTATACTCCGTTAACCATTTCTCAGCCCACTTGCCCAGCTGATCAAGACTCTGCAGTAATTGTTAATCACTGCCTTCATCATCCTTGATAACACCTGTTTTAGAGTAATCTGCAAACTTACTAACTTACTAACTTACTAATCATCCAAATTGTTGTTATAGATGACAAACAATAAAAGGCCCAGCTCCGATCTCTGAGGTATACCACTAGCCACAGACCTCCAGTCTGAAAAATAACCACCACCCTCTGCTTCCTACAATGAAGGTAATTCTATATCCAGTTAGTTAGCTCTCCTTGGATCTCATGCGATCTAAAGCATGTGATTAAGAATTTATATGTGAACTGTATATATGGTGGAAACATATCTTTATTCTGCAACTTATATTTATTTGCCATATTTTAGTTGTTTATGTGAATGCTGAACAGTTGTTTTGTTTAGATTATTACAGAGATCATCTTTACATTTACTCTGTGCCCATATTTTAAATTACCTTAATTTTATTGCATTGCATTTCATTAGAATAACAACAATGGACTGCTTCATTGCTTTTTTCAGACATTTAATGCCTACTGGTACTTTATTGAATTAGTACTTGCGTATTCACAACATATTTATTCCTAAAATAAAACGTTAGTGTTCCCTTGGAGTGAGGATCATTGTGAATGAATAGTTCTTTAACATCTAAACCCATCAATTGTTTTTTTATGTATCAGAAACCAAGCTTGGAAAGGTATTATTTCAAATTGCTTTCCATGAATAAATCAGTGTAGATTTGGTCTGAATTTTTCATCAAATTGTTTATATTGTAATTAAATGCAATGCAATAAAATTAAGGTGACTTAAATGATTGGCATTTAAGCTTTTTCAAATTTGGAAAAAAACATGAGGCATTTGGTTTTTTGTTCGCCTAGCAATTAATTCTTTAAATGAAGCAGGGTAGCTTAGAGTTATAAAATGCCAGCAGCTGCCTCTGAGCTATTTTGTTGTACATGTTGTGAAGATTGTTACCATGGTCTCCCTGGCAACAAGCTCAAGAGATAATCTAACACACGGTTTTCAAATTCATACAGATTTTGCGATTAGCCCAGCTATGAATATGTCAAGCCCTTATTCTCTGAATGAGCGATCATGAATTTCTAATGAGCTTTTACAATTTGTCAGGGGTTATTAATTGGAACAAATGGCAGAGGGTTCTCGGAGGGGAGAATAGACAGCTGGAGATAGTCATAAAAGAGAGGTAGGTTTAGTTAGCTTTCATAGTACATAAGGCCAGAGGCAGTCCATTCATAATTGACATTGTCATTGAGCCATAGAGTCATAGAGGTAGTTCCATACACCCACCACCCTTTGTGTGAAAAAGTAACCCCCCAGGTTCCTATTAAATCTCACCCCCTCCCCTTAAACCTGCACCCTCTCCAGCTTGACAACATCTGTCCTGTAACATGGTGTGCAGACAGCGCTTGAGTGTTTGTCAGTTTCCTTTCAAGGAGACAGTAAAACGTGTTATATCTGAGTGAAATATATGCCTTCATATAGTACACTATGTCAATACATTTACATCTATCATGTTGGTATTGTTCTTACACAATTATTATTCCAGGAATTTTACCTATGTGCAAAAATTCCCAATGTGGGGAATCGTTGCTCATATGGAAACTCAATTTAAGAATTAGGACTCGAAGAATTGAGAGGAAAATATGATGTAATAATAATCCATAAAGCGTAGTATACTGTGCAGGAAAGAACTGCAGATGCTGGATTAAATCAAAGGTAGACACAAAATGCTGGGGTAACTCAGCAGGTCAGGCAGCATCTCTGGAGAGAAGGAATAGGTGACGTTTCGGGTCGAGACCCTTCTTCAAACATACAAGCATATTACATAGTACAAGCATAGTATAGTGTCTATTCTGTGCCTATTTTAACGTTAGCTGTAGAGCATTGCCAAACTTGTTTTATGCCACCACCTTGTGGCCAAATCATAATAAGCAGTGCAAATGAAAAGTTAACATTGTAGACATATGGAACTGCAGATGCTGGCTTACAAAAAAAGAACACAGATTGCTGGAGTAACTCGTGTAGAATGTCTGGAGAACATGAATCGGGAATGTCCATGTTCTTCAGAGATACTGCCTGACTTGCTGAGTTACTCCAGCACTTTGCATCTTTTTTTTAACGTTACCAATGCCTTCTTTAGGTTTAGGATGTTTATTTTGTAACGTGGTACAGCAAAAAACTTTTTTTTGCATGCTATGTAAATCAGATCATATAGTATTACACACAAATACAATCAAGCCAAATTCAAGTACAAAAGATAGAGCAAAGGGTGCTCTATATTCTATATTCTATATTCTACAGAGTGCAGATTATAGTTGTCAGCATTGCAGCGTATCAGTTCCATAGACTCAGTATAGCTGCGCATAAGTTCCATAGACAGACTAGGGAGTAAAAATCTCTTTGTTACAAACCATGACAAATATTCAGGAATAGATGATTGACTATGGATCATAAATATTATCTATGATGTCACTACCATTTAAAATATTTTAACACACTTCTGAAAACAACAATGTTTAGGGGAAAAAAAATAACTTTTTCCAAAAATCAAACTTCTTCTTTCTCCTGATTCCTTAAAGTAGAAAAGTGACTAAAATAATCCCAAAATGATTGTCCAGTACAGGTTTAATGCTATCAGTACTACTAATGTTTTTACATCAAAACGAAGGAAGCATCTTTGAGACAATATTCCTTTAATGTTCAATAAATCTGTTTGGTCTTTTTCTGGCTTAGCAAGATTTTAATAGATTGTTTATTCTTCTGCCTTCAGAAGACAATCAAGGTCACTTGAGGCTATGAGATAGACGGACATGACTTTTCTTTTTGAATCACAGATGTATTATCATTACTTGACTATTAGCCAACGATAGGTCCATTACGTAAGTAATCAAAAATTAGGAATCAAGATTGGGGCAAGACTCCTATGACAAGAGGAGGCCTGCTCAATGATTGTTAAACGGCCCATCTGTAGCTGGTTGGAACTAAGAATTTCAAACCTTGTGTCATTTTTAAGTTAAGTTCTTGTTTTATCTGCATATTAGTAGACAGCCCCTTTCTTGTGATCTGTTCTAAGGTCGCCAATCTTATATCAGAGAGATCATTAACCTCTCCATAAACCTTTCTCCCTGGTTTCCTCCCAATCTTCAATCATCTCCATAGTACTAATATCTTCTCCAGCCACCCCCAAACTCTATCCAGTAAATACAATAGTCTCACCATTTTTACCATGATATCTTAAATCTCTTGCCACTGTGATCTTCTCGTCCAATTCTAACCTTCCTCCAAGCTCTCTTCTGTTACCCACTCTTTCCACCACATCTCTGGTCTCTCCAACCAGTTCTTCACTCCCACAATTCTGTCTCCATCTGTTCACCCAATCTGATACTGCTACGACATTGTCTCCTCCTCCCATCATTTCCACCAAACTCCCAAACAACAACCCTCCCACCCACATCCCCTATTCTGCCAACAGGCGTACACCTACCATGAAATCTTCACTCTCTAGTCTCTTCCCACAATGTTGGGAGGTTTTGGGGAACGGTCTTTGTGAGATGGCTTTGCGTGCATGAGGCTGGACTACTGTGAATGAGCCTTGGTGCTGTAGAACTTTGGGGATTAGAGGGGTGTGACATTAAACAAAGCATCTTTGTTCAATGTCACACAATGCATGTTGGTCAATGTTTAGCCATTTGAGTATCAACCTTCTACCAATAGCTGTGCACTCTGAGGGATTGGTTGGTGATGGAAGGCGAGGTTGGTGAGTGGTTGGGAAGAGAAGGGGGTGGTGCAGATCTATTTTTCTGAGTTCCTGCATCCACTTCCTATGTACTTTGGTTCTTGCACCCTCGTGGTCTAGTTTATTTACAGCAACTGATAAGTTATTATATTTTCTTTGTTGTTGTGTCTAATGTGCCTGTAAAGCTGCAGTGAAGTGAGAATGTCACTGTTTCGGTTCATGTCGGGTGCAAATGACGAATAAACACTTGCCTCTTCATTCCTTGTCACAGCCGAACACAGGAAAACACAGACAAGTGTACCGCAGCTGGAGGGCGCCAACACTCCAGTTAGGAACAAACTATCAGGAGTTCAGCAAACCAACACATGCCTCACACTAATGTTCAGGAATATTACACTGGATTCATGACTAAGGGATTGTCATGACATTGATTTCATTAGCTTTGACTTTGAATCAATTCTATTTGTCATTATGCCTCTCAGAACCATCTTGAAGATAGACACAAAATACTGGAGTAACTGCGGGACAGGCAGAATCTTTGGATAGAAGGAATGGGTGACTTTTCGGGTTGAGACCCATCTTCAGTATCTTGGATGTTTTTCCAACCTCAAAGATACTGTATTACGGAATGGTTATTTATGTTTGGAGAGTGGGGGCAGGTGATTAGCGATGGCTAGAGAGACACCAGGGAAGGTTTGGTTTTCAAGGGGTTTGAGGACACGGGGCAGTGGCAATGGGGATAGATGGAAGCGATTGCTAAGAAGTGCAAACAAAGTAGAACTTACATGGAAAAAGGTGGTTACCCAGGACTTTCAAGCAGCACCTTGGGCGAGGTTAGGCCTCCTTTAAAGTCAATGTAGGGCACTAGTTCAATGTGCAAGAGCTGAGGCACCTATAACAGCGTGTGGGCCAAACACTCGCACAAATTCTGTCATAATTATGTCACTGCACGTGCTCAGAAGGCTCCATGTGGAACAAACACAAAGAACAAATGAATGAAGGTGCATTACCAGTGCTCTATGTACCTGATGAGATCTGGTCGACAAGAAGCGCTGTCTCAAAAAAGAAGACAACATCAGCAGAGACCCACACCACTCTGGCCACACTCTCATTTCACTCCTGCCATCGGGAACCAGGTATAGGAGCCTGAAAACTGTAATGTCCAGGTTCAGGACCAGCTTCTTTCCGACAACCATCAGGCTATTAAACACTGCAACCTCCAAATAAGATCCAAACTACAGCGACTTGGAGGCATTGCTTTTGTTTGTGCACTATTTTTAAAAAAAATGCATTTTATCTGTTTATTTATTGTGTATATATATATATATATATGGACACAGTGAACTTTAATCTCCTGTTCTGTATTATGTTTACATATTCTGTGCTGCAGCAAGCAAGAATTTTATTGTCCTATTTGGGACACATGACAATAAAACTCTCTTGACTCTTGACTTGGACTTAAACAAAACAGGGTTCTTGGGGAACAAAAGAGCTACCTTAAATTCAGTTGCACCTGGTTGGGTACCTATAGTAGGGTGAAGACTATTCCCTGCTTTAATTGTGTGGCGGAACTCCATGGAGCAGTCAACATCTCTGGATTGAAGAAATTGGGTGACGTTTCGGGTAGAAACCCTTCTTTAGATTTCCTCTGGTTTTAGTGTTTTAGTTTAATTTAAAGATACATCGTGGAAAAAGGCCCTTCGGCCCACCGAGTCCACGCCGACCACCATCACCCGTACACTAGTTCTATCCCACACATTAGTGACGTAAGTCAAGAGTGTTTTATTCTCTCATGTCTCCTTGAAATCCTTACTTGTTTTTTTTTTAGATATTTCTTTTTATTAGAAGTAATGTACAGTACAATAATATAAGCCTGAAATAACATAATGCATTTCATGTACCACTTCTTGTTTTAAACTTTAATAATAGGAAAGTAACAGAAGAAAGAAAAAGAGAAATAGAGAAGGGTAGATAAGATAGTAAGTACGTGGGAAAGTGAAAAGAAATAGCCCGTAAAGGCGTAGAATGTGAGGAAGAATTAAAAAAAAAAAAAAAAAAATTAAAAAAAGGAAAATATAAGTAAGATAAGATAAAAGGGATGTACCTACATCATATCTTTACAAACCCCTTACCAGGTCCTGAAACCGTCTGTGTGTTTATTTGTTTACTTGTTTTGTACATATAGATATATACAAACACACGCTGAATTTTTTTGTTGTTGTTTATTATGTGTTTTACAGATTACTCTGCATAGCTGATGTGCTGCGGCAGGTAAGAATTTTATTGTTCCATTTCATGACATATGAAAATAAAACACTCTTGACTTTTGACGATAAAAATGCTGATGTAACACATAAAATGTAACACCACATGACAGAATATCCAACTTAATGATTCCTCATGATCTTTTCATCAGGATGAGGTGGCAATAAGTGCCGCCCTTGGTGGTGATATGCATAAACCCAAAATGCATTTGAAAGCGTGTCAAATAGTTCTACATATTGATGCGATAGGTTATAATAAAGAAAAAGGGAACCACTCTAAATCATTCAAACAAGTGAGAATAAGCAGCATACCTGTAGGTCCTGGCATGCATGTTTATTTATGTGGAAATTAATGTACTTGACTCAGCATCATTTTTAAGTTCCCCATCATTAGATGCAACTCTTGCAATAGACAACATAGAACTACACAACACAGGGACAGGTCTATCAGCCCACAATGACTGTGGAGAACATAATGCTAAGACCAGATCTTACCTGTCTGCATATAATTCATATTTCTCCATTGCCTGCATATTTATGTGTCTATCTAAAAGTGTCTTAAATGCCACTACTGTATCTACATCCACTACCATCTCCCACAGAATATTTTAGTTTTGTTTAGAGATACATCGTCCTTTGGCCCACCGAGTCCACACTGATCAGCAATCCCCACACATTAACACTACCCTACATACACTAGGGACAATTTTACATTCATACCAAGCCAACTAACCTACTAACCTATACATCTTTGGAGTGTGGGAGGAAACCGAAGATCTCAGAGAAAACCCATGCGGTCATGGAGAGAACGTACAAACTCCATACAGACAGCACCTGTAGACAGGTTCATACCCTGGTCTCCAGCACTATAAGTGCTGTAAGGGAGCAACTCTACCGCTGCTCCAAGAGTGTTCCAGGCATTCATTACCCTCTGTGTTAGTTGGCTTGGTATGAATGTAAAATTGTCCCTAGTGTATGTAGGGTAGTGTTGATGAGTGGTGATTGCTGATCAGTGTGGCGGGTGGGCACTCATCACCCTCTGTGTAAAAAAACATGCCCTGCACATCTCCATTGAACTTTGCCCCTTTCACCTTATGGCCTCTGGTGTTTGATATTTCTATACAGAGAAAAGTGTTCTGACTGTCTATGCCTCTCATAATTTTATAAATTTCTATCAGGTCTCTGCTCAATCTCCAACCTTCCAGAGAAAACACCCCATGTCCGCCCATCCTCTCTCTCCCTGTCGCTAATACCCTCTTATCTAGACATCATTCTGTTAAACCTCCTCTACACCCTCTCCAAACTTCCACATCTTTCCTGCAACGGGGCGAACAGAACTGTGTGCACTATAAATACAGCCTAACCAAAATCTTATACAGCTGCATCATGACTTCCTGACCCTTATCCTCAATGCCCTGACCAATGAAGGCAAGCATATCATATGCTTATTTACCAATCTATTTACTTGTGTGGCCATTTTCAGGGAGATATGCTTGAACTGCAAGGTCCCTCTGTGTATCATGCTGTTAATTGTCTTGCCGTTAATTGTACATTTCTCCTTACATTTGACCTCCCAAAGTGCAACGCCTCACACTTGCTTGTATTCAACTTCATCTGCCATTTCTCCTCCCATTTCTGTAGCTGATCTACGTCCCACTGTAGACTTTGACAACCTAACTTACAGTCTGCAACCACAGAAAATGTTGGTGACATATGCAAACTTACTAACCAATCCATCTAGATTTACGTCCAAGTTATTTATATATCTCACATATAACAAGGCCCCAGAAGAGATCCCTGCAGACCATTGGTCACAGACCTCCAGCTGGAAAGATTGTCTTACCACCACAACCACTGCCTTCCTTCAGTAAGCAGGTTCTGATTCCATCTGACCAAGTCGCAGTTAATCCGATGCATCTTAATCTTCTGGATCAGTGCATGGGGGACTTTATCAAATGTGTTACTAAAAGCCACGTAGACAACATTGACGGCCCTACTCTCATCATTCACCTCAAAAAACCTGATCAAGTTAGTAATGCATGACCTACTGCATACAAAGTCACGCTGACTGTCCCTAATTAAACAATTCTCTTCCAAATGGGAGTAAATCTTATCCCAACAAATCCTTTCCAGTAGCGTTCCTACCAGTGCGCGCGATGCTCACTGGCCTATAGTTCCCTCGAAGGGCCAAATGGCCTCCACCAGCCACTATTTTCTATTTTTTATGTTTCTCTCTATTTCCCTTCATAGACAAAGGAACATCATTGGCCACTCTTTCGTTCGCCAGGACCTTGCCAGTGGCTAGATAAGATATAACGATCTTCGTCAAAGACCCATCAATTCCTCTCAATTCCTCTCATGCCATAACTTGGGACAGATCTTGTCAGGCCCTGGGGCTTTATCTTTTTTAATGCTCTTCAAGAGCCCCAACTTCTCCTGTAATCTCAAGCTGCCGTTGTATATTAGTATTCTCCACACTGACCTCACTGCCCTCTGTGTCTTTCTCCTTGTGAAAATGAAATCAACGTACTTGTTTAGTAGTTCACCTACATCCCCTGATTCTGAGCACAAAATCCTTTCTTTATTCTTGAGTGGACCTACCTTCTCCCTGGTTACACTTTTGTTATTAATGTAGGTATAAAAAGCCTTGGCATTTTCTTTAATATACTTGCCAAAGGCATTTTGTGGCCCCTTTAATACGTTCCTTGCTTTTTATCCCTCAAAGGTCCTGTCTGTTCTCATCTTGTTAAACCTTGCATGCATTGCCTTAGCCTTTTCACCATATTTACAACCTTGGATGTAAGGTCATCCAAGGTTTCTTTACTTTGCCATTCATTTCTTCTCCTAACTAGAACATGCTGGTCTTGAACTTTGACAAACTGGCATTTAAATGACTCCCCACATGTCCAATGAGGACTTACCCAATAACAACTGCTCCCAATCCACCCTTCCAAGCTCCTGCCTTATAACATTGTAATTTGCCTTACTCCAATTTAGCAACTTCCCACATGGTCCATACTTCTCCTTATACAAAACAATCTGAAAACGTATAGAGTTGTGAACACTATCCTCCAGATGCACTTTCACCGAAACACCAGTCACCTGGCCAGGCTCATTACCCAACACATGGTCGAGTATGTTCCCTTCTTGGGTTAGGCTGTCCACATGCTGTTTCACGATACCATCTAGGATACACCTAAATCTTTCCCCATCTAAGCCTTTGTCACTGAGCAGGTCCCACCCAATCAGTTCAGTTCAGTTCAGTCAGTTCAATTTAGTTTATTGTCACGTGTACCGAGGCGAAAAGCTCTTTGTTGCATGCTAACCAGTCGGCAGAAAGACGCTACATGATTACAATCAATCCATTTACAGTGTACATGTTTAAGAGTGAGGAGCAAATATAACGTGAGTTTGTAGATCTGCTTCTGTAGCTAGCACGCAAATAGTCGCCTGTAGTGGGCGCCATCTTGGAAACAGTTGGAAGCAATATTGGGGTTGGTGAATTCACCCAGTAAGACAACCCTGTAGATACATAGACAATAGGTGCAGGGGTAGGCCATTCGGCTCTTCAAGCCAGCACCGCCATTCCATGTGATCATGGCTGATTATCCACAATAAGTATCCCGTTCCTGCCTTCTCCCCATA
The DNA here is from genome assembly GCA_035221665.1 of Okamejei kenojei. Lineage (NCBI taxonomy): Eukaryota > Metazoa > Chordata > Chondrichthyes > Rajiformes > Rajidae > Okamejei > Okamejei kenojei. The sequence goes on along the minus strand of CM069149.1, from coordinate 15,298,625 downwards.
CCCCTTGCTTCCTCTAGCCCTAAGAATTCTATCTAACTCTCTTTTGAATGCATCCGTTGAATCGGCCTCCACTGCCTTCTGAGGCAGACAAATTCCACAAATTCACAACTTCCTGTGTGATTCCACAAATTCACAACTCTCTATAGCTTTGGCGTCTTTTGGTAATCTGTCTACATGCCTGAAACTCTTACTTGCTATTCATACTTGCTTTCTTTCTTTCTATTCTTACTTGCTTTCATACTTGCTATTGGAAGGCCTACAGTACAATCCCATTAGATTGCATGCACCCTTCTTATATTTATACGTTACCTCAGTGGACAAACCCTCCAGCATGTCTTCTCTGAGTGGTGTGTGGCAGACTCCCTGATTAGTAGCATAACTCCTCCACCTCTTGTCCTTTCCACTCTCTCACGTCTTGCATGGTTTCTGTGGATGTGGTGACATGAGAAACATGAGAGCCTCATCACTAAAATTACTTACATGGATATTTAATGCATGCATAGTCATTGAGCATGTATTTGGTTGACCCAAATTATGTTTCAGTAAGGCATGCACCATTTATGAATCGTTTGTAAGGAATTTAGACACAGCCTGCTCAGAATCTGTTCAAATTAATTGCCGCCTTCATCCGCACGTCACTTTCTTTTTTCCATTGGATTTCGAATGATCTTCCTGCCTGGAAATTCATCCTCATTACAATGAACATCGAACAGAGAACAGTGTAGCACAGGAGTGGGCCTTTCAGCCCAGAATATTTATGCTGAACATGATGCCTAGCTGAACTGATATAATCTGCCTGCAAGTGATCAATATCCCTCCTTTCCCTGCATATCCATGTGCCTATCTAAAAGCTTCTTACACGGCACTATAATTATCTGCTTCCATTATCATCCCTGGCAGTGTGTTCCAGGCCCCCACCACCCTCTTTGTAAAAAAAACTTGCCATGAACATTCTCCATTAAACTATCCCCCTCTTACCTTATAGCTATGCCCTCTACTAGTGGGCATTTCCGACCTGTTAAAAAGTTCTGACTGTCCACCTTATCTATGCTTCTCATAATTTTATATACTTCTATCAAATCTCCTCCTAACCTTTGACGCTCCAGAGAAAACAATGCAAGTCTATCCCACTTCTCCCTGTAACTGAACCTTCTAATTCAGGCAACGTTCTTGAAAACCTCCGCTCCACCCTCTCCAAAGCTTCCACATCGTTCCTGAAAGGGGGTGGCCAGAACTGTATACAATGCACCAAATGTGGCCTAATATATGTCCTATAGAGCTGCATCAAGTCGTGTTTAGCAGTGTTAAATGTAGTTGATGAAATCAGCTGCAGCAAGGGTGAGTAGAACAAATTGTTGCTCCGATTTCTAGAAATTACAACAGAAATTGCACAGATTACAGAAATAGTCGGTGCTATTCAAAGAAGGAAAAACATAGACCAAAGTATTGGCCCAAATTAAAGGCGGAGAACAAGTAGATCATGATGGGAAAGCTAGAGCTTTGTACATAGTTTGCCCATTCATTCTGCCCATTCATTTAATCCAGCCACTTCCCCATGGAGTGAGGGAGGCTGAGGGGTAACCTTACACAGGCTTATAGAATCACGAGGACGGAGATAAAGCTAATAGCCGCGGTCTTTTCCCTTGAGTATGGTAACCTACAACTAGAAAGCATAGGTTTAAAGTGACTTGAATTTAAATATTTAAGATTTAAAAGGGACTTTTGAGGCAACTTTCTCACACAAAGGTTGCTGCACATATGGAACGAGTCTCCAGAGGAAGTGGTAGAAGTGGCTGCGATTGCACATTTAAAAGACACTTGGACAGGGACAATAGGTGCAGGAGTAGGTCATTCAGCCCTTCGAGCCAGCACCGCCATTCAATGTGGTCATGGCTGATCATCCACAATCAGTACCCCGTTCCTGCCTTCTCCCCATATCTCCTGACTCCGCTATCTTTAAAAGCCCTATCAAGCTCTCTATTGAAAGTATCCAGGGAACTGGCCTCCACCGCCCTCTGAGGCAGAGAATTCCACAGACACACAACCCTCTGTGTGAAAAAGTGTTTCTTCATCTCCGTTCTAAATGCCTTACCTCTTATTCTTAAATGTAGTTGACGATGATATGGGGCGGGGGTGGAGATATTGTCCAAGCACAGGCAAGTGGAACTAGCTGTTAGGCCACTTGGTTGACATAGACATGAACATGTTGGGCCGAAGGGCCTGTTTCCATGCTCTGTATGGCTCTTTGACAATGAACAAATCTTCTTCCAACACACTCCTTTCCACCTCATGCCTCCCTCTCTGCATTTCTCCTAGATAAATACTCAGAAATTTCACGTTACAAATTGCACTTATCAGAAAATCTGTTTGAAGATTTTGAAATGGTTCCACATGGGCTGAGACAACTTTTAAACCAAAGACTCCTGATTCTTTGGGTGCAAACCTGATCACTTAGAGTGACACGGTGGTGCAGCGGTAGAGTTGTTGGCTTACAGTGCCAGGGACCCTGCTTTGATCCTGACTACGGCTGCCGTCTGAACGGAGTTTGTAAATTTTCTCCATGACCTGCGTGGGTTTTCTCCAGGATCTTCGGTTTCCATCCCACACTCCCAAGACGTACAGGTTTGTAGGTTAATTGGAGTGATATAAATGTAAAGTGGCCCCTAGTGTGTGTAGGGTAGTGTTAGTGTGATGGGGTCACTAGTAGGTGTGGACTCTGTTGCCCAAAGTGCCTGTTTCCATGCTGATTCTCTGAACTAAACTAAACTAAACTAAACTAAACTAAACTAAGATTGTCCTACATCTGTAATTTATGTTAGAGTGAGGTGAGGGGATATAATTAGGGGTTGATTGGTGGTCAGGACATTGCATGCACATTGAGTCTGAAGAATGGTCCGAAATGTCACACATTCTGTCCAGAAATGCTGCCTGTCCCGCTGAGCTACTCCAGCATTTTGTGTCGATCTTCATTGCATGCACATTGGTCTATTTCCCTTCAGTTACAGGAAAGGCCAGAACTTTGGCCACTTTGTGAAGAAGCTTGGTTTCCAGTCCATAAGTGCAGATAGAGCATGACTCCTGGAACACAATCTGCTAATACTATCATTTGCCTTTATCTTTGGTGAGGCAAACACATCGCAGAGGTCACCTGAAGTCAATCTTCATTTAGCTCAAAAAAAATGTAGCATGGAAAAAAATATTTTGATATATTTATTCTATTGGCAAAATACTTTGAAGAGCAGGTTTTACTTGGCATGAAGTTTCAGATTTCATCACTGATTATGCTGATAAAACTGTCCTTGTCATTAATCACAGCAGCTTTACAGCCATCTGATACAGGGAACTTATTTTAGATTCTAAATTAAAGTTTTTGCCAGGGCAGGTACTAAATGTAAGCTCTGCATTTCTAAAATCTATCCTCTGGTAAGCTGGAATGCAGTTTCACATGTTTCTAGCCATTCAGAAAACAGAATATTAATTTACTGTGGAGGTCCACTATTTAACCATTGTAACTTGGTTGGAATGTTACCGATACATGGAAAAATTATGTGAATATCACTAAAGGGCCTGTCCCACTTACGCAACCTTTACAGGAGACTGCCGCGACCCATGATAGGTCGTGAGATGTCGTGAGAGGTCTCCTATAGGTTGTGAGGCGTCACTCGCGACATGTCACCAGGGGTCGCCTGTAAGGTCGTGAGAGGTCTCCAAAGAGTCGTAGCGTCTTTCTGGTCGCTGTTGAATTTTCCACATGTTGAAAACTCCGGCGACCTATCACGGGTCGCGACAGTCACCTGTAAAGGTCGCATAAGTGGGACAGGCCCTTTAGATTGCTTCTCCGAGGTTTCTGCCAATAGTCTGGTATGCATTTGCACTCATCCAACGTTGGGATATGTTCAACAAAACATATTGGATTGGGTAGTAAAAGTTAACCTTTCTGGTGATGAGCAATATCCCGTAAGTGTAAAAAAACAAGACACAATCGAAACATGACAAGAGATGGAAATCTAAGATGAAACAGAAACGGTGGCACACTGGCACAGCTGAGAGGAGCTTGCTGCAGCGCCAGAGACCCAGGTGATCAGATACACACTACGACTCAGCGGGGATCATCTCAGTACCATGCAGAGAGGACTTTGTTTGTGCTGGAGCGAAGGAAAAAGAAACTCTATTCCTTCTCTCCAGAGAGAGTTATAAACTCCAGCATTTTGTGTCTAAGTCTTACGAGCAAAAGAACAGATTATTAAAGTTCCCACGGTTACACTCACGAGACACTAAGTAAACGCAGGTTATTGACGAGTTAAAATGTTTCCAACACTTGAACAGTTAATTTGACTCGTGGAAAAAATCAAACATGTTTGATTTTAACAAGTTTCCCGAGTATTAGCGCCACGAGTCGATAAAACGTTTCCCGCTACGTGATCACCACGAGTGAAAATGGGTCACTCGTGGGCCAACTCGCACAGTGAACAGGGGTTTAACTCTACTTCTCTCTCCACAGATGTTGCCTGACCAGTACTGGACATTTTATAGCTTCACCTGAGGTCTTATCTTATTGGCACACAGTTTATTTTCACTCCAAGTTTACTTCAATAAAGGAATTAATTAATTTAAATTCGTCACCATTGCTGGAACCATTTGTATCACTGGAAGCCTGAGAAGGTCACCTGTGTGTCCCTTTATCTCACATTAGACACTTCTGGGGTGTGTCTAGCCCATGCCTGAGATAGATAATCCTGAATTTCCTGGGCCTGGACAAGGTGACCAACCAGTGAGACGCTGACATTCTCTCCATCGAGACGTGATTCCAGGATGAGTATTGTAAAGTTACAGTGACACAAGAATCCGCAGATGCTGCAATCTTGAACAAAACACAAAAGATGCTAGACGAATGCAACAGGTCAAGGCAGCTTCTGTGGAGGGAATGGACAGATGACATTTTGGATCGAGGCCTTTCTTCAGACTGATTAGAGAAGGGGAAAGAATGCTGAAAAATAAAAGTTGGAGAGTCGTGGGGGAGCGGCTTGGGTGGGCTGGGGGGGGGGGGGGGGGGAAATGCTCTCAGTCTATTCCTTCCACAGACCCTGCCAGACCCACTGAGTAATTCAATAGATCGGGTAGCATTTATGGAGGGAATGGACATTGTATTTTATTGTAAACTTACATTTACATTTGCAGTCTTCATCATAATTTAAAAGAGTTAATTAAGCCCATGAGGTGTTAAATGAGAAATTTTATATGTAAAGTTTTATAATTCTATATTGAGTCATTCGCTAAGACAATACAGATGTTGCACATTATAAATGCAAAATAAACTATTAATTTGTGCAAATTAAGTTGGGTGCTGATTTAACATTTGCATAAGATAAACCATTTGTTTGCATGGAAGGATGTCTCTATGAGAAATTGAATGCAAAATGCAATAGAGCCCTTCACTGAATTTGAATCCACAAATAAATTTACTTGGTTTTGTCATTCACAAGTTCCTTTACCAGTGCTGGCTGTGGTTTGATTAGCTTCTGATCAGTCACACCTGGGGTGAATCCAGGTTATACTCGGGTAAGAATAGTGTACAATTTAGATTCACTGACCATAAATCTGAAGTTCATTGAACAAAGTTCATTGAGAAAGGGAGGTGTTCTGATAGGAGACATTTCGTAATGAGATGAAATGATTATCCACTCGTTAACTTTGTTGACAATAGATTTTGTGGCAACACTCATGAGCTCAAGATAGGCACAAAATGATGGAGTAACTCAGCGGGACAGTTCAAGTTCAAGTGAGTTTATTGTGTCCCTGATAGGACAATGAAATTCTTGCTTTGCTTCAGCACAACAGAACATAGTAGGCATTGTCTACAAAACAGATCAGTGTGTTCATATACCATTATATAAATATATACACACATGAATAAATAAACTGATAAAGTGCAAATAACAGATAATGGGTTATTAATGTTCAGAGTTTTGTCCGAGCCAAGTTTAATAGCCTGATGGCTGTGGGGAAGTCGTTATTCCTGAACCTGGTTGTTGCAGTCTTCAGGCTCCTGTACCTTCTACCTGAAGGTAGCAGGGAGATGAGTGTGTGGCCAGGATGGTGTGGGTCTTTGATGCTACTGCCAGCCTTTTTGAGGCAGCGACTGCGATAGATCTACTCGATGGAAGGAAGGTCAGAGCCAATGACGGACTGGGCAGTGTTTACTACTTTTTGTAGTCTTTTCCTCTCCAGGGCGCTCAAGTTGCCGAACGAAGCCACGATGCAACCGGTCAGCAAACTCTATACTGTGCACCTGTAGAAGTTAGAGAGAGTCCTCCTTGACAGACCGACTCTACGTAATCTTCTCAGGAAGTAGAGGCGCTGATGAGCTTTCTTGATAATTGCATCAGTGTTCTCGGACCAGGAAAGATCTTCAGAGATGTGCACGTCCAGGAATTTGAAGCTCTTGATCCTTTCAACCATCGACCCGTTGATATAAACGGGATTGTGCGTCCCCATCCTACTCCTTCCAAAGTCCACAATCAGTTCCTTGGTTTTGCTGGTGTTGAGGGCCAGGTTATTGTGCTGGCACCATATGGACAGTCGCTCGATCTCTCTTCTGTACTCCGACTCATCCCCATCAGTGATACGTCCCACAACAGTGGTGTCGTCAGCGAACTTGATGATGGAGTTCGCACTGTGACCGGCTACGCAGTCATGAGTATAGAGTGAGTACCGCAGGGGGCTGAGCACGCAGCTTTGAGGTGCTCCCATGCTGATTGTTATCCAGTCTGACACATTTCCATCAATATGAACAAACTGTGGTCTGTGAATGAGGAAATCGAGGATCCAATTGCAGAGGGATGCGCAGAGACCCAGTTCTGCGAGTTTGGTAACCAGCTTGGAGGGGATGATTGTGTTAAATGCCGAGCTGTAATCGATGAATAACAGCCTGACATATGAGTTTTTGTTGTCCAAGTGGTCCAGAGCGGAGTGGAGGGCCAGCGAGATCGCATCCACCGTTGACCTGTTGTGGTGGTAAGCGAACTGCAGTGGGTCCAGTTTTTGTCGAGGTAGGGGTTGATTTATGTCATGAGCAACCTCTCGAAGCACTTCATCACCACAGGCGTTAGTGCCACAGGTCGATAGTCATTGAGGCACGTCACCTTGCTCTTCTTGGCCACTGGTATATACTGCCGCTTCTTCCTCTATCATGGTCCACATTAGCCACCGACATATTCGAATGGCATGGGAAACACTATCTGGTTCTAGTCGACTCATATTCGGGCTAGTTTGACATTGATTTACTCCAAACCATCACATCTCAAGCAGTTATCCAGAAGTAGCAACGCCAGTTCTCCTTGCACGGTTCCCCTGCACGCCTTCTATCCAACAACGACAATCAGTTCACCAGCCAGCTTTTCAAAAGCTTTGCTCAACAGTGGGACTTTCGCCATATCACCAGCAGCCCTGAGTTCCCGTAGTCCAACGGACTCGCTGAACGAGCTGTCCGAAGCGCAAAACAACTAATGGAGCGTTCTTAAACCCCTGTCTCATGGTGCGAGTTGGCCCACGAGTGACCCCGAGTTTTCACTCGTGGTGATCACGTAGCCGGAACGTCGGAACTTGCACGAGCAACTTATCGACTCGTGGCGCTAACGGCAGGTACTCGGGAAACAAGTTAACTTGTGAAAAAAATCAAACATGTTTGATTTTTTCCACGAGTCAAATTAACTGTTCAAGTTTAAAATGGAACCATTTGAACTCGTTGTAATAACGTAGTGGCCCGTGCGTTTACCTTAGTGACTCGTGAGTCTACCGTGGGAACTTTCTTATAATCTGTTCGTTCGCTCGAGTAAAGACTGAACCAAAGATAGACACAAAATGCTGGAGTAACTCAGCGGACCAGGCAGCATCTCTAGAGAGAAGGAATGGAGTCGAGACCCTTCTTCAGACTTACCCGAAATGCCACCCATTCCTTCTCTCCAGAGATGCGGCCTGTCCCGCCGAGTTAATCCAGCATTTTGTGTCCATCTTCGGCCTTTCTGCGATGATCTGCCACTTGTCCTTTATTACTGAGGCGCCTGCCCCGTGGCTTCGTATTCGTCACTCTGTCTCAATGAACGGCTTTAGGACGCGGTTAAAGACCTGCCGGAGGGGCAAGTCTGGGGCGGTGGGTGGGATGTGTCCCCGTGTGATGCTCCATCCACCCCCCGGGGCCGAGAGTGTGGGATTGGGAAGGAAATGCAGATGCTGGTTTACACCGAAGATAGACACACACAATGCTGAGTAACTCCGAGGGACAGGCAGCATCTCTAGAGAGATGGGATGGGTGAGATTTCGGGTCGAGACCCTACTTCAGACTTCTCCAGAGAACCCGCTGAGTTTACTCCAGTAGTTGGCGTCTATCCCGGTGGTGGGGAGCCGGGCTTGGCCAACCCCCCGCCTCTACTTGCCGGTCAGTCCGGTGATCATCGCCCTCCGCCTGGGATGCAGTGGAGGTTTGCACCCGGTGAGTTGTCCAGCGCTCACAGTGGACGTGGGAGGACAGCAATAGGGCAGGTGAATGAATAGCAGCACATAAATGAGTCAACCTTTAACATTTCCTGATTTTATGTTTTAATTTACAAGCCGCTTCATGCGAGGCAAGTTTTATTTTCAGTCCGAAGAAGGGTCTCGACCCAAAACGTCACCCATTCAACGATAGACACAAAAAAGCTGGAGTAACTCAGTGGGTCAGGCAGCAACTCTGGAGAGAAGGAATAGGTGACTTTTCGGGTCGACATCCTTCTTCAGAAGACGAGCCCTTATCCAAAACGTCACCTATCCACATTCTCCAGAGATGTTACCTGGCCCGCGTTGTTACTCCAGCTTGTTGCGTCTGCCTTCTGTCTAAAGCCTTGGGATCGTCGCCGACGTGAAGACGGTGCGAAGCCCCCGCGCCCGGTGCAATGGGCGGGGAGCTGGAGAGGGGAGGGAAGGGGTCACACACATGGCTGGGAAGCAGAGGGGTGGGGGTGGGGTTGGTGACAGACAGGGCCAACAATGAGATGGAGAAATACAGAAACACCCACGTGCAAAGGAGACCTACAATAGCGCACGATATCTCTCGTGTTATGGCGGGTGATTGTCGCCTGCCCGCTGTTTCTGCCCCTAAAGCCTTGGGATCGTTGCCCTTTGTGTTGGCGTGGAGGGGGAGGGGGCTATTGTGCTGCTTGATTGCCCCCTGCTATCATAGGGACAGGGAGACACAGTGGCTTTTGAGACTGGTGAGCAATCACTACCAAAGTGTCTGCCTGCAGTCAGCACACCTCTCCTACACGTCTCCCGCACTAACACCATCCCGCAGAGAATGATCCCAGCACCCAAGAGCCTTGTCTGTCACCCCCACCCCCAACCACCCTCCACCTCAACTTACGCCTGGGCACCAAAGCAGCTCAGGAGGCGAACCCTGAGCTCTGTCTCCCAACAATCTGATGTGCAACTGATGTGAAAGAACAGCGGCTGCGGCCGGCACCAGGACACCCTCACACACTACATTCATTCACGGTTGGCTCAAGAGTGACTGGAGAGGAACTTGGTAACTCGGGAGAGGAACTTGGAACATCGCAGCAATGACATACCCGTGGGAACTCGGTTAAACACTTGATCATAAACTTGAAATCTCGTACATAACCACGAGTCTGTTTTTTTTCTTTCACTTGGGGTCACTCGTGGGATGACTCGCACCGTGAGACAGGGCCATTACCTTGCAAAATTGGACGTTTACCTACACCTGCTCAACTTAAGGAACATTGCCAGGGATCCCATACTGTGTACCCCAGCCCAACGACTGATGTCTCGCCAAACCCATGCTCCCCTGCCTGTACCCCAGCAGCTTCTGCAGCCATAGTTCCGTTCTCTGCCCGCAGTCCAGAAACAACTACAATTCAAGCGCAATGCACAAAAAACATTTTTTTGACAAGTCCAGTAAGCCACTTAAACCTCTCCCCAGTGAACAGCCGTCCCCGGTCACATCCCCTGTCACCTCCCCAGTCACTTCACCGGTGAAAGGAGGAGCTGCGGATTTGTACTGCACACGTGCCGGATGGGTCAGCAGGCCACCCATTGGATACGGCGACTTTGTGTAAACATTTATACTTTCCCATATGCGTTATGAGGGTTTTGTCTACAGTATGGTTTAGCCACCCTGTATCCACGTATCTATGCTTTATTTTGTTTCTACAAGGAAAGATGTAGATTGGTTATTTCCTGCTAACCAATTGTAGTGCTTGTTAGTAGTAGCTCCGCCTAATATGCGATTTATATTACCAAGAGCTTGCTTACATAATTTAGTCTGAGTAGCTGCTCAGAACAATGCTGTAACGTCCTGCAGACCAATGCTGTAAGTGGACTTTCATTAATGTGTGTTGTATCTTGACGTGTGTACGACTCGAAGGGCCGAATGGCCTACTCCTGCACCTATTGTCTATTGTCTATTGACGCGACTCATTATAAGAAGCAGGGGAGGAAAATCCGGGGTGGGGGGGGGCGGAGGGGACACGTCCCTCCCCATGTTTTGAGAAGTGGGGGACATCCCCCCCCAAGTTTTTGTCATACGGATTTTAAAATCTCCGCTTTCTGCGAGACAGTGGAGGTGGGGCTGCTGATCGAGGGCACCGATCGAACGAGAGAGACGCCGGTCAGCAGGCAATGGGGGCGGGACATGAAGATTCAGCGCGGTGATTGGATGAGGAAGGAGTGGGGGGGTGGGACTGAGGATAGAGTGTGGTGATTCGAGGAGAGAGACGTGGCACAGCCCTGTGCCTCATCCACAGCCAGGATCGATCCCACTGTCCTGTCCCCACCCAAGTGCCCCCCCCCACTCCCCCACGGGTGGCCGGAGAGGTCGGGAGTCAGACGGGCGGGGAGCCCCCAGGCCCACAGCCAGTGCAGAGAAGCAGTGGTAAACCCAGCTCACTCTGCCTGTCCCGCCAGGTGAACCTGCATGGGCTTGCGGGAAATATGGCCAGCGTGGAGAAGCAGCACTGGTGTCCCGTCAGTCCAGTCAGGGCTGTAGGTTAACCCGGCGAGACAGGCAAAGTTGAGCTGCATTTAATGCTGGATTGAGCCTCCGAAGCCTCGCGCACGTGTGTGTGAGTGTGCGCATGCGCGTGTGGTCGCCAAAAAATTGTGTGTCCCCTGTCCCCCAGTCCCCTCCATATTTTCATAGCGAGTTCCGTGCCTGATAAGAAGGAATGGGTGATGTTTCAGGTCACCCGAAATGTCACCTATTCATTCTCTCTAGAGATGCTGCCAGTCCCCCTGAGATAGTCCAGCATTTTGTGTGTATCTTTGGTTTAAACCAGCATCTGCAGTTCCTTCCCCCTCATGAGCTCAAGTCTTTGTGGCCATATGGGTACAGTAGATTACACTGCATAACTGGCCTGTTACAGTTAGAGCTCCTCGCCCTCCACCCTCGAGCACCTAAATAATGGAAATACATTCAATGTCTTATTGACACTGGACTACAATATGTCCACCCATAAGTTGGCGGGTGAATTAAAAGCTCTCCTTAAAAGTTCCATGATCTCTAACAGAGGCAGAAAGATCTGATCATTTCAGATCCAGATGACAGTCCCGCCGATGCACACTTCTAAAGAACGCTTCTCATCCTTTATCCCTGCAATCTCGCATCTCAATTACTCTCAGATCCCATGCGTGGGAAATAGAAAATGCATTTGTAAAAGGCACAAGTGCATTTTATATTATACACCCATGAGATATAGTTTTCCTGAAACCTACAATGCAATTTCTCGATGAATTGGTGGGAGATGCTGAATTAGCTTAAGGAGAAATGAATGGGAGGCTATACAGATGCTATTAGATAAGTGGATGGAGGCTCTCTTTGAAAATGCAGTAAATGGTTGCTGAAACCGTTTGTGACAAGTAGCCTGTTTCTTTGTTGTAGAATTGACACAACTCAAATTAATCCACATCATCCTTTTGCAGAAGATAGACACAAAATGCTGGAGTAACTCGGCGGAACAGGCAGCATCTCTGCAGAGAAGGGATGGGTGACGTTTTGGGGCTCGATCTTTCTTCAACCCATCATCTTTTTGCAGTAATTTTAAGAGCATCTTTTGCGATACTTTGAGGCTCCAGCAGATGGTATTTGAAATCTCTCAGCAGCACTTCCTTCCTCTGATTGCTGCGATTCAGTTGTTTTGCAAAGTCCCACCCTATGTTACTGCTCTTGTGACGTGCTCTTGAAATCCTAGAGAAATTATAGATCGAACCAGACAAATAAATCAAATACAACGATGGTTCAAACATCTGAAAGGTTGTACAAGTTGTATTAAGGTCATAGGTCATAAGTGATAGGAGTGGAATTAGGCCATTCAGCACAACAAGTCTACTCCCCCATTCAATCATATAGGGGAGTCAAACTGTAACAGGCCATCTATTTCTTCCTCCTAACCCCATTCTCCTGTTCCTCATAACCTCTGACACCCATACTAATCAGGAATCTATCTTTCTCTGCCTTAAAAATATCCACTGACTTCGCCTCTGCAGCTCTCCACAGAATTCCACAGATTTACCACCATCTGACTAAAGAAATTTCTCCTCATCTCCTTCATAAAAGAATGTCCTTTAACACTGATGCAATGACCTCTAATCCTAGACTCTCCCACTAGTAGAAACATCCTCTCCACCTGCACTCTATCCAAGCTTTTCACTATTCTGTATGTTTCAATGAGGTCCCCCCTCATTCTTCTAAACTCCAGCGAGTACAGGCCCAGTGCCGACAAATGCTCATCATGTGTTAACCTACTCATTCCTTGGGTTCATTCTTGTAAACCTCCTCCGAACCCTCTCCAGAGCCAGCACATCCTTCCTCAGATATGGTGCCCAAAATTGCTTACAATATTCCAAATGCTGCCTGACCAGCCCCTTACAGAGTTTCAACATTACATCCCTGTTTTTGTATACAAGTCCATTTGAAATAAATGCTAGCATTCAGTTTACTTTCTTTACTGCAGATTAACCTTTTGGGAATCTGGCACCAGCACACCCAAGTCCTTTTGCACCTCCGTTTTCTGGATTCTCTCCCCATTTTGAAAAAAGGTCTGTGCCTTTATTCCTACCAAAATGCATGGCTCCACACTTTGCTACACTGTATTCCGACTGCCACGCCTCTGCCTACTCTCCTAACCTGTCCAAGTCCTTCTGCTGAGTCCATGCTTTTTCTACACTACCTGCCCTTCCACATATTGTGAAGCGGGTAAGAACGATGTATAGATGCTCCCGACTTACGTAAAGGTTACGTCCCACGGACCAATGCAAAAGTCTGATATTACAGAAGTTAAGGTGAAGGGGAAAATATTTAATAGGAAGCTGAGGGATATCCTTTTCACACAAAAGGTGGTGGGGGTATGGAACAAGCTGCCAGAGGAGGTAGTTGAGGCTGGGACTATCCCAACGTTTAAGAAACAGTTAGATGGGTACATGGATCGGACAGGTTTGGAGGGATATGGACCAAGCGCAGGCAGGTAGGACTAGTATAGCTGGGACATGTTGGTCAGTGTGGGCAAGCTGGGCCGAAGGGCTTGTTTCCATGCTCTATCACTCTATGACTCTATGAATCTAAGTTAGAAATGGTGGTGTTACTGTGTGTGTGTAAATTTACTAATCGTACTATGTGGTACCAGTGGGAGACCATGTGGGAGCATCCATGAGAACAGCTGACTGTCTTAAAGACACACTGCATGTGGAATAGTGCACTGCTACCGAGATTACTGAGACATACACCTCGGAAATAAAGCAGTGGGCTTAAAGAATTTCTTAGTAAGTGTGAGTTTACATAAGTAACCTATTACGTAAGTCGAGGAGACCCAGTACTCTTGTTTCAATCTAATTGAGATGGTTGTGGGTTCAAATATTCCTCCAGAAACCCAACCAATAAAAATTATATCGACAACACTCTTAAGATGATGCTACTCTGTTGGAGATTCTGACATTTGGATGAGATGAACTAAACTAAAGTCCACTCTACTCTCTCAAGGAAACGATCCCACGGCAGCAGTTTGAAGAAAGTTATTCCTCATGTTTTGTCCATCTTTTCTCCTCAACAAAAAACAGTTAAAAAAAACCCCACAGATTATCTGGTCATTGTCACCTTCCTGTTTATGAGACAAGGCTGTTCTGAAAATTGGCCTCACATCGTAATGGAAAACCCAAGAAAAGGAAATTTATCGGCTGGTAATCTTTGAGGTACTGTGAAAAACAACTATAAAATAAAACTATAAAATAAAATATATTATAAAAATCTTTCATTAATGTAGGCCTTTCTTACCATAATCTATGTCAATTTGTTGGTATTTCGTTTGGCTTAGTGATAACCAGCTTAAATAGTCATGGTAAGACATGTGATTTAGTTTATTAGAATGCGTACGTCTGGCTGATATGTGATTTGCACCAAAGGTATTTATAGAACTTGTTTTTTTTAATTGATCATTTAACATGCAAACCACTTTGCAGGGAATCTGACAAACACCAGACATTTGTCCAGGAATTTACTATTACAACATGAAATAAGTATTTAGACAGGTACATGGATAGGATAGGTTTAGAGGGATATGGGCGAAACGCAGGCATGTGGGACCGGTGTAGATGGGGCATGTTGATCGGTGTGGGCAAGTTTGACTGAAGGGCCTGTTTCCGCGCTGTATTCACTCTAATTGTGGTAACTGATTGGTTAAACCAAGAATCTGAAGCATGCAATCATATAAATTAATCTAGAGTATGCTAGGATAGTAAAGTGAATTAAAAAAGCTAGGCCCCAGCTCCAAACCAAATTGAATTCAGATTAAAGGATTGGCCTACAGGGGGACATTTTACCACCATAACTTGGGGAAAATGTGGGAAAACCCTAGATTAATGACTTGTGCAGCAAGAATATTATTTTTCAGGGTTATGTAGCTTTTTCTCTAAAGTTCTTATGAACAATTGCCAGAACCCATTTGAGATGAGGCTAAATATCTGTTTGCAGAATATGATGCCTGCTTCTCTAATCTCCCTACCTCTAAGTAACACTTGTATAAGCTATCTCTCGATCCCTCCCCCACCCTAATCATCGTATTAGCTTCACTGTCATCCTGTTGAGTATCACTGTTTGTACCACTCGTTATCTCCTTTCCCACAGCCAACAATGGACCAGTGTGGGTTCCACCTTTCCACGATCATCGTTACTGGCTTTGATCTGTCTTTTTGCATATCTTTCATTAATTTGTTCTATGCACCTTTTCAGATCTCTCGTCCCCCTCTCCCCTGACAGTCTGAAGAGGGGTCTCAACCCGAAACGTTTCTATTCCTTTTCTCCAGAGATGCTGACTTACCCGCTGAGTTATTTCAGCATTTTGTGTCTCTCTATGATGGTCTGTTATATTGTATGTCTGCACATGTCTGCAACAACATGTTCCCAATGTTGGGGGAGTCAGAACCAGGGGCCACAGTTTAAGAATAAGGGGTAAGCCATTTAGAATGGGGAACGAGGAAACACTTTTTCTCACAGAGTTGCGAGTCTGTGGAATTCTCTGCCTCAGAGGGTGGTGGAGGCAGGTTCTCTGGATGCTTTCAAGAGAGAGCTGGATAGGGCTCTTAAAGAGTCAGGGGATATGGGGAAAAGGTAGGAACGGGGTACTGATTGGGGATGATCAGCCATGATCACATTGAATGGCACAAAGGGCCGAATGGCCTACTCCTGCACCTATTGTCTATTGTCTATTGTCTACAGAAATAAAATGCCTCAAATACCTAGGCAACATCTGTGAGGGAGGAGAAATATTAACACTTTGCTGAGTGACCTATCAGTAGAAGTTTGACTGAATGATTGTCGATCTGAAGCATTAACTTTATTTTTCTCTTTGATCCTTGACTTGCCATTTATGCATTTACTGTTTGATTTTGTGTTTCCAGCATGTTTTGCGTTAGTGATGCAAAACATATTTGTCTTGATCCCTGTCTTTTATTTTCCCCACAGAATGTTGACTCGATGCTGAATTCATCTTGGAATTCCTCAAAGTCTCCCTGCAATGAAATGGCCAATACATAAACGTTAAGCAAAAGCACAACTTATCTTTCCAGGGCCGAGTGAAATGTAATTTTCTTTCTTTATGAATGATGGTGCTCAGTGGTGGATTGGGTTATCAGATGCAATCTTCTCCATTGTCATTCCACACCTGACAGTGCACATGAAGAGTTTGGGCATTGCTGCAATTTTAAAGGCTTAACATCAGTGTTCCGTTCTGAAGCGCAATAGCCATTGTGATCTGAGTTTTAACCAAGTTCTTTAATCTGGAGCAAGCAGACCTACCTATCACCTGGATGGCAGCAGGCTCAAGCCTTTCAGACCTATATGAACAGGAAGATTTCCAAGACATATCCCTCATGGTTGATATTCTTCATTGATATTTAAACTTACTACTGCATGAAAAGAGACCATTCGACCCATCAATGCAATCCCTTCAATCCCCTTCCAGACTCATTTATCAGGAGTCCTGCAACTTGTTTTCTCTCAGGTCCACTAATTTCTCCTTAATTTACTTTGCCACTTCATAAGTTCATGTTTATGTCAGAGGGACATAATTAGGCCATTCTGCCCATCGAGTCTACTTTGCCATTCAATCATGGCTGATTTATCTTTACCTCTCAACCCCATTTTCTTGCTTTCTGCCCATAACCATTGACACCCTGACAAATCAAGAAATTGTCAATCTTTACCTTAAATACACCCCAAGACGTCCTCCACAGCTGTCTGCAGCAAAGAATTCTACAGATTCGCTACCCTCTGACAAAATTAATTCTTCCTCATCACCTTTCTTAAGCTGCGTTCTTTTATTCTGAGGTTATGCCCTCTGGTCCTAGACTCTCCCACTGGTGGAAACATCCTCTCAGCATCTACTCTATCCAGACCGTTCACTAGCTGACACTAAAGGGCCTGTCCCACTTTCACGTGTTATTCACAAATTTTCCCGAGTTTTCTCCTTGATTCAAACTTGCAGAATGTTTGTAACGATTCCGTAGGAGGTGGTAGGAGTTCGTAGATATATCCTAGCAGCCTGTTATGCTAGCTGTAGGTACTCGTGGCATCAGGTAAGTCGGGACGTTTTTCCAGCCCGATAAAAAATGTTCACGAGTAAAAGGATGGTCGGGATAAAAGAAATTGCAACTTTTTACTCGTAACGAGGGCATCAAAATAGTCGTGGGAATTCGTTGACATACTCGTAGGAGTTCGTAGGAGTTCGTGAACATAGTCGTGGAAGGTTGTAGGAGTTCGTAGATTACCACAATCTTGATTTTTTTTTTAGGTCCTTTAAACTCGGCAGAGGTTTTGAATTAAGTCGTGAAAGTGGGACAGGCCCTTAAGGATTAATTTAGAGTAGCCAATTAATTTACCATCATGTCTTTAGGATATGGGAGAACATTGGTGCATCCATTGGAAATCCACGGAGTCACAGGGCCCATATGAAATATGAAAACGTAAAGTTAGCACCTAAGGTCATGTTTGATTAGGTCCCAGGGAGTGTGAGGCAGCAACTGTACTGCCACTACATGATAGAATCACTCATTATCTCCTTACTTACTGATGGACCTTGCAGGACATCACTGGAGATATTAGATCAATTTGACCTCCTGAATCTCCCTCTGGGAACTTTCAGGGCTATCTAATTAATAGATTGATTCTCGAAGAGGAAAGCCAAATTTTTATTTCGGCAGGAGAAAATTATATTGGATGAATAAGAAAAGGCCACTTGCATTACCTGAATGCATACACTGATTGAAACAGCCTCTTTATCCAAAAGAAGATGTAATTGACTGCTGTATAGCATATTTTGATTGATGGGCTGTCTCTGTAGAGTTTGACATCTCATACCCTTGATTCATATCTTATTGAAAACGGCGTTTGAAATTGTTCATAAATTACTGTATCCTGGAATATTTCAGGGAATGTGACGATACTTCCAATGCCTGCCCCATGTTCAATGGTCTGGCTAATCTGTGAGTGAGTTGCTATGGGCCAAGCCAATGAGCCAATGAGCACCCTATGGTCGGTGTGTGTGTGTGTCTCTCTCTCTCTCTCTCTCTCTCCCTCCCTCTACCCCCTCTCCCCCCCTCGCTCGGGTAAGGAGCTTTTACATTTTTCAGCTTGAAATTGTGCAATCTGGTGCATACTGTAACGAATCTTTTAACGTAGACTTGGATGCAACATTTATGCTTTAAATTGGATTAGATACGAATAAGATTAGGCTAAATTACATTCCTAATTACATTCCACAATAGAGCCAAGCTCTGCTCAACAGGTGCAGCACAAGAATGACTATATTCATGTATGGAAATCAGATTATATTCATGCTATTATGGATATATATATAGAAAAACTCAGAGAAACAAAGCAAAAGTCAGACTTCCATCACTGCTCTGCACAAATAAATCAATCAACCTTTTTCAAGAAGGAACTGCAGATGATGGAGAATCGAAGGTAGACAAAATTGCTGGGGAAACTCAGTGGGTGCGGCAGCATCTATGGAGCGAAGGAAATAGGCAACGTTTCGGGCCGAAACCCTTCTTCAGACGGTTTCAACCTTACCCTTTGAATATAGAAACAAGACGAAAATAATGCCACATATTCAATCATATATGGTTCAATGAAATTAAGATATATATATAAAAATATATATGGAAACAGGCCCTTCCGCCCATCAGGTCCACACCGACCAGCAATTTATCATACACCAATTCCATCCATCATGCCAGGGACAATTTACAGAAGACAATTAACCTACAAACCTGCACTTCTTTCGGATATGGGAGAAACCGGAATATCCAGAGAAAACCCATGTGGTAGTAAGGCAGCAACTCTACCGCTGCACCATCATGCCACCGCATTAAATTATTTTTTCTGTAATATATTTATTATGGTGTCACTTGAATAAAGATGAACACATGATTTTACTTCGGAGTCACGTGAGTAACTAAACGCAGCATCATGTCAGCCGCATTGGTGCAAGCACCAGTCTGGCAGGACAGAACTCCTGCCGGTGGCAAGTTAAACTTAAAAGGTAAGTTTGTTTTTTTACTTACCAGGGGTTTTTAGGCAGGAGCTTCTTTTTACAGTGGTTTTCCCTGCCAGTTTCGCAGCCCGACAAGTTGCCGGTTATGGATTGTGGGGAAATTCCAGTCCGACCGCAAATGCGGATAAACCGGCAAAATTGATCGGGTTGCGAGATAAGGAGCCGGCAACAGTGCAGGTAGCGGCTCCCCAGCCTGCAGGGATACTGTAAAAACGGCAGGAAATTTAAGCAGAGTCGCTGACAGGGGGGTCAACGGCTCCGCAGCCTGCGGAGATGCCATGGGAACGGCAAGCAAATCAAACAGAGTCGCTGCCTGTGGGATGCCGTTGGAACGGCAAGGAAGCAACGCTGGAGCCACTGACAGTGGGGTCAGTGGCTCACAGACATTGGTCCCCAGTCAAGAAATTACTGGGACTCATTCAGCCCTATTTGGACTCAGGTGAGTCGGGCTATAAAGGGTTTCTTCTTATAATAAAAAGTATGTATTTTATAGTGTTTTTTCTTTAAATAAAAGCTAAAGGCAAAGTAAAAAGTTATTGTTATATGTTCTGACAATGTAATAATTGTTTAAGCACAGGTTGCTATGATTTATTTTTACCCTTCACAGGTAAAGCTGTACTCTAAATGTTGATTTAGTGAGCTTACACAGCAATAGCGTGGGCCTATGGGACAGGCCGCACCAGCAGCGCCTGACAGGGCTGCTTCATGTGTAAAAAGTGTACGGGCCTATGGGACAGGCCGTGCCAGCAGCGTCTGACAGGGCTGCTTCATGTGTAAAATGTGCGGGCCTATGGGACAGGCCGTGCCAACAGCGCCTGATACAGGGCTGTTTCATTTGTGACATTACCGGCCTATGGGAGAGCCGTGCCAGCAGCGCCTGACAGGGCTACATCATGTGTGAAATGCCGGCCAACGGGAGAGCCGTGCCAACAGCGCCTGATACAGGTCTGTTCATGTCAAAAAGCACCGGCCTTTATGAAAGGCGGCACCAGCAACGTCTGGGACAGGGTTGCTCAAATTCACACATATCTGCTCGCCCACGGAGTCGGGAGATGATTCTCCACCAGGGCTAGAGAGCATGGCCCACGGAGTCGGGGGATGAATTCCTCATCGGGGCTGGATAGTGCGTTGAAACGACTATCATAAATACAGCAACTGTTGTATACAGTGCTGCAAAGGTCTCCCTCTCGGAGGCAGAGACCAAGATGGGTCAGTATCCTGCTGACACTGAGTCTCAGGGTATGGCCGTGGGGCATACCCAAAGGGATGAAGGGCACGTGTCAGAGGTACCTTTCCTGACAATAAAGTTGCCATCCCAGTAAAATATTCTATTGGGTTAAGGCCAATGGGTTCGTATCAGTATTTGTATCCTATGGCCTGCGGCAGCGCCTGTTAGAGTTGCCTACGAATCACCCTCTCTGAGGAGGGAAGAGCAAAAGGTCAAGATGACACTGGGCTCTAAAGATGTCAGTGGAACAGACTCAAGCATATATGTGCCGGCAGTGAACAACGTCAACAGGAGGATGTGAGAGCCAGCCGCTGAATCGGTTATTCAGGTAGGTCTATTCTACAGGGGAAGAAAGCCTGGCAGATGAATTAATTCGGCCAACAATGGGCAAATGTCATCGTTCAGAATGCACCCAGGTGCCCATCGGCAGTAGCAGTTCACTGGAGCTGGGGGCAGAATGATAGCTCAGAAATTCCATGCACCTGCCAATCATGCTCAACTAAATGGGTCTAGCACGTCCAAAATTTGGGTAGTGCACCGTTCACAAGTTGTAATATTTACATTTGTTTGTACAACACACAAGGGGTAAAAATATTTGGTTGAGGCACAGCTGCAGCATTCCAAGTAAGTTGGATTATGGCCAGGGTTTGGAAATTGGGCAGGAGTTCTCATGCAAACCACCCATGCAATAAGGCAGGATTGGCATGTTATTATGAAGAATGGAGAGTATCGGGGATATGAACATTCCAAATGTAAAAACTTATTCCTGACTTCAACAGATTCATAAGGTAAGAGATACATGTTATGCAAATCCCATTACAAAGGTTATCAAAGACAATATAACTGTACTTTGCAGTAAAGCTTTGCAGTACAGGATAAACTGTTTGTTGGTCATTGGGATTTACCTTTAATTATTATTAGCCTTGTCTCCGCCTTGTAGCAAGAGATTGGGGTTATAGCAATCTGTTACAAAACGGAGTTATATTTTCATTAAGAGTAATTGGCAATATAGCAGCTGTGTTGCAGCTGAGCAAATCAAGGAACTGATATTGTGTAAGTAGCAATTAGATCGTTGCTAACAACCTTGTGCTATTGTCACCTGAGGCTACTTCAGCCACAATGATGAAGTAACAGTATTCAGCATTGCTGAACATGACAATAACTTATTGAACTTGAACTTGAAACTCGCTACAGTAGTGTGGTCGGTTGAATTCAGTTATTATGAACTGATGTTTAGAACTCTAAGATGGGAAGTTCCAAATACCATCACCTACTCAAAGGTAGTGGAGATTGCATGAGTTACCAATTCTTCAGTTGTTAGTATCAACTAAATATATACACTAAATGCACTGTTGAGTAAGGTTTTGAGTGAATATACATATTCTTCATGCACAAATTTAAGTTGCTACTCTACAATGGTGACATATGTTAGTCTCATGGTAATTAGGAAGAATATCCTGTAATTAATCTCCTTGCCACTGGTGTATCGTCCAGTTTAGATTGATGATAACACAGAATAAGTGTTGGATCTCAAAGTATGATGAAAGCATGATTCAATACTTCATCAAATGTTCGTCATGTTTATGCATGTTTCATTGTTTGCAAAAATATGTGACACAACAGTGTGGAGAAATACATTCTTGCTTCAATAGGAGGAATGGACTTTATGTCTTCCTCATTAGCTGGGTCTTAAAACAGTCAGCAAGACCTCGTTTGGATTCGTACTATCGGACTGGCCAAGTGTCCATGTTGCCTGCTTCATCAGGCATTATGGCACAACGGTATACAGTTATGCCAAAAAGCAAGAACTTGCTGTTTTAAACTGTGATTCAGGAGACTTGTCTTTGCACAGTAAAATGATTATTGACTTACACATTTTCAATGGAGTGATTTATGCCTCAGGTTGTCACATTTAGCCATGAGGGTGTTCACTGCAGTATGCATGGATAGCATCCAAAAAAGCAGTACATCTCTATTGAGGGGATCAGAAATGTTTGTTAAATAATAATTATACATTTGATGCGATACAAATTACTGACATTTCCAGTTCATTTTAAGTGATATTGACAATAGTTCAGTTATAGGGAAATTATAGCTGTAACATAAGGGAACTACATTGTCGGGTCCAACCCGGATATCAAGTTGTTAAAAAGATCTTGATACAAGTACTCACATCACAAGATTATGCAGTTGGTTATTGTAAATGTGTAAACATTACTTCACCAAGGGGTTCCAGCTACATCCTTAGTCATGACTCTAATATCAGCACAGCGACGGCAAAACATTGCAAACGCTGTGGCTGGACAGGATGGAATTGGCTGTTCATGCCATTACATTTTACATCCTGGTCTACACTAGCAGAGCAGACCAGGGCTGACATGATTTTTAAGATCATTTTGAATACCCCACGGTCTCATTTTTATGTTATCAAGGCTACCAGAATCCTTAGAAGTATGGATTCAGCACTGTGTATTCGTTAATAAACAATTACACAAGAGAAGGTCGGTTCAGGCTATTTCAAGGTGGCTGAAATAGGTATTAACATTGACGATTGTATGTCTCATTCCACCAGGTCAGCATCAACGTTAGTATATCATTTAGATAGTTTGTTTACATCTCATTATAGTAGGGCGGCAGCTATGCTGGCGGCCAAAGGGAGGGATGTGTCCTTCGCCAAATTTTAGTGGCCGTCGGATGGGCAAGTGAGCTGAATTTTCAGAATTTTATCATCGGCCAATTGTCAATCCAGAGCTGTTTGCCAATGACATTTTAAATACCTAAATTTTAGGGGTACTGTTGTTTGTTTACATTGTTAAATAAACCCTATCATTACATTGAATACAATGTTATTACTAATGTATTTATTTCTCTTTCGAGTCAATCAATGGTGTGGGATGCCGAGATTGTAATCTGCGGCATGAAATCACAATGCTTTGAACTCTTCACGGAATCACTCACGTGACTCCGAAGTAAAATAGTAAGATTAAACGTGAACTTACCAGTTTGAAGTTTGATCTTGATTTTATGGGGAGTTACGTAGGTGATTACGTGCCCACCACGCCCAACCCTCTCTCATAAAAGATCATCTGGTAGTTCTCGAGTCACTGATCTTACTGTTTACTTCGGTGTTGTTTATTTGTGATTTCATACCGCTGCTTTGAAGTTTGCAACGCATGCGGCATGGTGGATCTTCTTCACATAATCACCAACGTAACTCCTCATAAAATCAAGATCAAACTTCAAACTGGTAAGTTCTCATTTAATCTTACTATTCTGATTTCTGCCCTTAGTTGGATAACACACATGTCCAGTCATTGTGTTTTATGGCTGGTTATCAACCTCTATGGGGTGAAGGTCTCGACTCGAAACATCACCCATTCTTTCTCTTCAGACATGCTACCTGTCCTGCTGAGTTTTTCTAGTTTTTAGTGTCTATCTTCAGTTTAAACCAGCATCTGCAATTCCTTCCTACACTATTTGTTAAGCAAAACAGGTCCTATTCTCATTATATAATTTTGTGATCAGCGTGAGAGCATGAGAATTTTGTGAAATGCGTGAGTCTCACGCTCAATGCGTGAGAGTTGGCAGCCTTGTTAATAATTCAAACATTTTATGCAAGTTCCAATTGTTTGGACAAAAATCACTTATTACTGCTTTATAACAGTTAAGTTACTTTAAGACTATTTCAGAAATTATGGCAGTCAACAAAAAATCAACTAACAAAATAAAGCAAACTAAAAACAAAACCATGTTCCCTTTCCTGACTCTACCTCCCATGGTCCCGTGGCTTCTGTTCCAGGTTGGGACCCCGCGAAAACGAATTGAAAAAAAATACACGGTTTTTCGGGTTATGGGACGTGTGCCCATAGTCTGAACCTTTGGTCCGAACCCTGTCCTAGATGCTTGGCCTCATGTGGTCGTTTCCCCCCCCCCCCCCCCCCCCCATGTTTAACAACTGCTTCACCTGGTTGTTGCCGGCAGCTGCACATTCGACCAAAGAGAAGAGAAGAGACGCAACTTTACACACAGCCGTCAACCAACGCGCTTCCCCAGACCGCACAGATCGCTGGCAGGCGGAGCAAAGGGCCAAACTGGCGCAGGGGCTGAACTCAGCGTGAGAACTCGGTCATGAGCGTGAGGGCGTGAGAAATAGCTCCAAGGCGTGATTCTCACGCCAAAAGCGTGAGAGTTGGCAGCCCTGGCTATCACTGACCTTTCCTTTGGTTCTCACTGCCTTCCACGGCAAATTATAACTTTTCCTTATGCTTAACTTTCATTTAGAGGCCACAACACCCTCTAAATATATTTTCATTTAGCGGTCTGAACAGTGGCACAGTGGTAGAGTTGCTGCCTTACAGCGCCAGAGACCTGGTTTCAATTCTGACTAGGGCTGGTATCTGTAAGGAGTTAGTACGTTCACTGTGACCATGGGTTTTCTCCTGCTGCTCCGGTTTCCTCCCACATTCCAAAGACATGCATGTTTGTGAGTGAATTGGCTTCCATAGTACTTCTCCTAGTATGTAGGATGCAAAACCTGCATAACATGGAACTTGTGTACAGGTGATCGATGGTCAACGCGGACTTGGGGCCAAAGGGCCTATTTCCATGCTGTATCTCTAAACTAAACTACCTTTCAGTGTTGGGAGAATCACAGTGACCTGGCATCTCCTGGGTAGACAAAAAATGCTGGAGGAACAAGAGTGATACATCTTGGCAGAAATCAAAATAGGACGTACATGGTAAATGGTAGGGAATTGAGGAATGCTGTGGAACAGAGGGATCTAGGAAAACTGTGCATAGTTCCCTGAAGGTGGAATCGCATGTAGATAGGGTGGTAAAGAAAGCCTTTGGTGTGCTGGCCTTTATAAATCAGAGCATTGAATATAGGAGTAGGGAAGTAATGTTAAAATTGTACAAGGCATTGGTAAGACCAATTCTGGAGTATGGTGTACAATTTTTGGTCGCCTAATTATAGGAAGGATGTCAACAAAATAGAGAGAGTACAGAGGAGATTTACTAGAATGTTGCCAGGGTTCCAGCAACTATGTTACAGAGAAAGGTTGAACAAGTTAGGTCTTTATTCTTTGGAGCGCAGAAGGTTAAGGGGGGACTTGATTGAGGTCTTTAAAATGATGAAAGGGATAGACAGAGTTGACGTGGATACTTTTTTCCCATTGAGGGTAGGGAAGATTCAAACAAGAGGGCATGACATGAGAATTAAGGGACAGAAGTTTAGGGGTAACGTGAGGGGGAACTTCTTTACTCAGAGGGTGGTGGCTGTGTGGAATGAGCTTCCAGCAGAAGTGGTGGAGGCAGGATCGATTTTAACATTTAAAAGTAAAGTGGATAGGTATATGGACGTGAAAGGAATGGAGGGGTATGGTCTGAGTGCAGGTAGATGGGACTAGGAGAAAAACAAATTGTCGGCACAGACTGGAAGGGCCGAGAGGGCCTGTTTCCGTGCTGTAATTGTTATATGGTTTATATGGTTATATGGTTATATGGTTATATGGTTAAACTCAGGGCGAGGCAGCATCTATGGAGCGAAGGAATAGGCGACGTTTCGGGTCGAGACCCTTCTTCAGACTGAGATGAAGGAGTTATTCCTTCGCTCCATAGATGCTGCCTCACCTGCTGAGTTTCTCCAGCATTTTTTTCCTGCATCTGTATTTCTTTCTTAAACATGGCAGCTCCTGGCTTACCTGGTGTTATCACATTAGTGAGAGTGCTAATGGCTTGCACTCCAGGACTGCTGGTGATAGATTAAATATTTTTTTTAAAGATGCAAAGTGCTGGAGTAACTCAGGGAGTCAGGTAACATCTCTGGAGAACATGGACGACGCACATGGATAGAGTGAAGAAGATTCCCACCCTGAAACATCGCCCATCCGTGTTCCCCAGAGATGCCAAAGATAGACGCAAAATGTTGGAGTAACTCAGCGGGACAGACAGCAATCCTGGAGAGATGGAATGGGTGACGTTTCGTGTCGAGTCCCTTCTTCATTCCCCAGAGATGCCGTCTGATCCTCTGAGTTGCTCCAGCACTTTGTGTCTTTCGTTGCAAACGAGCATCTGTAGTTCCGTGTATCCCCTGAGAGATTACATTTGTTTGCTTTTCATCAGTGATGGATACTTTTCAAATATAAAGGATCGCCTCACTGCCACAGAGAACAGAAGGGTGAACCAAATATGACCTATATTGTAGCTGCATGCAATCGAACGATAAATGAACATGATTTTTGATCCAGGATCACTTCCTATTGGGATTTTTCTTTCCTCGCCGGTTTGCACTTTGAATAGGACCACACAATCTGAAGGATGGATTTGTGTGGGCAAGCTGATGGATCTGACCAAGTTGGATTGTGGAAGTGAAACGTACACACATTGCTGCGTATTCACTTGGAACTTATTTACAGTATGTCTGCGATTAATCGCAGCATCAGCAGGTGAGATACTTTTCATCAGAAGTGATTCCTTGAGCATAATTTACAGTGGTCACATCTGATTAGCACATCCAGACTTAAATGTGATTAATCTGCTGAGACATTGTCCTGTTAGTTCTCCTGAGATTGTTCAATGACTGTCATTTTCCGGAGCTTTGAGGTCAATCCAATGCTCAGCCAATGTAGTTTCAAAATGTGAGGGGTTGTCAGTGTTTAGGGCATGCATTAAGCTGCTGCATCTTTTATTTCTGGCACTCCAGGTTGTAGAAGGATGCACTTAGTGGGGAAACAATAGATAATAGACAATAGGTGCAGGAGGAGGCCATTCGGCCCTACGAGCCAGCACCGCCATTCAATGTGTCCATGGCTGATCATCCCCAATCAGTACCCCGTTCCTGCCTTCTCCCCATATCCCCTGACTCAGCTATTTTTAAGAGCCCTATCTAGCTCTCTCTTGAAAGCATGCAGAGAACCTGCCTCCACGGCTCTCTTTCCACAGAGAGCTCCACGGAACAGTGGCGCAGCTGGTAGAGCTGCTGTCTCATAGTGCCAGAGTCCTGGGTTCGATTCTGACCTCGGCTGCTGTCTATGCGGAGTTTGCTCTCCCTGTGACCGTGTGGGTTTCCTCTGAGTGCTCGGGTTTCCTCCCACATCCCAAAGACATGCGGGTTGATAGGTTATTTGGCTTCTGGGGTGAGAAAAATTGTCCTAGTGTGAAGGGAGTGGATGAGAAAGTGGAATAACATAGAACTAGTGTGAATGAGTGATCAATTATCTGCATGGATTCTGTGGGCTGAAGGGCTGCTTCTACGCTATAGTATATCCCTAAACTAAATCTTTTTTAGCTGTAATCACATTGACATTTAATCACATTATATATAATATATAATAATATTTAATATTGTTCCACAAATGGATATTGTTCCACAAACATCAAGTAGAAGAAGGGTCTCGACCCGAACGTCACCCATTTCTTCTCTCCATAGATGCTGCCTCACCCCCTGAGTTACTCCAGCATTTTGTGTCAAACATCAAGTAGTCAGATGCAGTGTGGGCCTGGTGTGGATGCGGCCCAAACCATCACACAAACCCACTGATTCCATTTACACTTCACGCCGCCTCGGCAACTGAGTTGCCAATTTACAGAGGCCAATTGTGCACCTGTGCAACTTTGGAGCGTGGGAGGGAACCGGAGAACCCGGAGGGAACCCAAGCGGTCACTGGGAGAGCATACAAACTCCGTACACACACAGCACCTGTAGCCAGGAACGAAGCCGGGTTTCTGGCACTGTAAGAAACACTACACCACTACACCACTGTGCCGCCCCTAACCTATATCACCCTTACTAATCAATGTGTCAATCCTTGATAGGGAACCTATCAATCTCTACTTTAAAAATACCCAATGTCTTGGCCTCCACCTCCGTCTTTGACGGTGAATTCCACAAATTCACGACCCTCTGGCTAAAGAAACTATCCCACTGTTCTCCCACTGATATTGCTTCACTTGGCTCGGCTTAGTCTAACATTGTTTCCTTCCGCATTGAATCAGAAATGTACTGATCAGGAATGTTTTCCCGAATCCATTTGTGAAACCCCTCTCTCCCCTTTGCCCCTGATGTTTTAGTTATCCCCATCTACATTTGATCTTTTGAAGTCATTATCACTACTTCATGGCTTTTACTGCTCTGCAACTTTCCTGCATATTTGCTCTTCAATAACTCGGCCACTATTTGGCTGCCTGTGATATCACTGGTGTTGTCACGCTGAGCAGCCAGATTGTTCGTGGACATGTTCTCCACAACTATCCATGCTGTCATTTGACCAATTCTGCCACTCTCACATTTCCTATCATTCCTGAGCACCTTGTTAAACACAACCTACTGGAACAACTTAGTGGGAGCAGGCAAATGGACAGTTGACAATTTGGTTGAGACCCTTCCTCTGGACTGGAGGAAGGAACTCGACCCAAAACGTTAATCATATATTTTCCTCTGTAGATGAATGAATAAATGAATGATACTTTATTGTCCTGCAAAACAAGACCTGCAGACATGAGATGCAGCCTGACCTGCTGAGTTCCTCCAGCAGGTTGTTTTTTGCTCAAAATTCCAACATCTGCAGTTTCTTTTGACTGCATGATGCACATAAAAATTGATATTGATTACACATATTTGGGATGGCAGTGGTAGCATTGCTGTCTCACAGCAACAGAAGCCCTGGTTCGATTCTGATTATGGGTGCTGTCTGTATGGGGTTTGCACGTTTTCCCTCTGACCACGTGGGTGTTCTCCGGAAATTCCGGTTTCCTCCCACACTCCAAAGACTTGTAGGTTTATAGGTTAATTGGCTTTGGTAAATTTGTAAATTGTCGCTAGTGTGTAGGATAGTGCGAGTGATTACTGGTCGGCATGGACTCGGTGGGCTAAAGTCTAAAGTAAAGTCGTATTCAATTGTTTAAAGATTTGAAATTTTTCCACAATTTTGGCAAACTGTTGCCATATTGCACATTCCATGATGAATATGAGGTGGTGCAGTCTGTACCACAGTTGTGATCATATCTGAGTAAAAGACTGATAAGAAATAACTCTCTCTCATTTGAGACTGCGTTTGATGGTTGCTCTTGAGATGGAGCAAGGAAGTGTCACTACACGTGAGATCAGGGCAAGCAAGCACTATGCTTACAGCAGTACATGCTGGGCATTGAACTCCTGACCCCTTTGTTAAGATGTTGATTCTCTGCAGTGGCAGCCCATTTGGTCACAAGCATTTCTGATGTGTCCGATGGACACCTGCTTCATAAAAATGATCAAAAGGAGATGTAGCTTCTTTTCTTCTCTGACTGAGTGTGTAATCTGGCAAGTTATGTTTTAATTAATTAAAAAAATGAAATTAGCTAAAGTACCCGCTTTTTCATTTATTACATGAAAGACAAACATTCTACCTCATTACCTATGGTATTTTGTGGAAAAATATGATGAGAATTTATTTTAACGTTCAGTACTTCCAACCAATTACTAAATGCTTGGCTTATTATTATATGATCTGTTGTGATGGTACTAAGTCTCTCCTTCAGCTTCAAACAGTTAACTTCTGTCACTAACCTCATGCTGATTATTACTGTACATCACACAGATACACAGAGATCCTCCATGGTATAGAATTGCTCTGAAGAAGGCTGGTGGAGTTTAATTGGTGCAGGCAGCCGACTGCTTGTCTCCTAAGCAACAATAACGTCATCAAGCTGTACCATGCAATAAATTTAAAATCATAATTTTGTAAAATTCCATGTTCTGCCTTACACTTGAATTCACAGCTAAAGTTAAAAACAAAAGACATTGATGACTAATAAAAAAACTACATTTACATGACTAGAAATGTGCACATACACGTATACACTTAAGCACACAAATACACACAGACATAAAAAAAGATAAACCTTGGAAGCATGTGCAGGCACTAACATTAACCTGAATTGCTAAACACTGCATGTTGCAGCCAGAAGCCATTAAGGGAAAATTGTTGCTATTTTTGTCCTAATTTATTTTGATATAAGCATCATTTTGGAGAAAAGTTGCTCCTGGCAGTCATGCAATTGAGCTCTATTGGCTGACTGATGACTGGGTGGCATTGGGGAGTTTATAGGAATCAAACCATACCTTCGAAGCACATAAAGCCACAGAGAAAAGTTAGCTGGCTTTGTGGGTGGGGTGAGACGTGATCTATTGCTGTGAGCAGATGCAAGGACGCAACGCTGAAGCTATAAATAAATGAATTGCCTGATTTGCACCATCTGATTTAATAAGCCACCTTTGTGCCTTCAGAGGAAGAAACATTTTTGCATACAGATAACATCCTGCTTTGGAGAAAGACATTACACATCTGTCATTCCCGCATCTGGTGCTCGATCATTTTGGAACTTGCAGAGTTTTATGAAAAAAACTGGCTAAATGACCCCCGTTACTGCATTCATTTTGTTATTTATGACTTCTGTCATTTGGACTTAATGATATATATTAGTCTGTTTCTGATCCGCATGCTAGTGAAATCTAAAATGCTGATGTAGCCTGAATGTACAGTTGGGAAACATGAGCATCTGACTGCTGTGAATGTAAGAAGCAAATATAGAAAGAGACAGAATAGGGTTTGATGCGGGAAATTTAGGGAGACAGAAATGGAGAGAAAGTGCACTCTTCCGGCTACATTTGGATTATTAATTGCTGGGTACATTAGAGAATCCCCAAAAAGTTTTTTTTTCCTGAATAAAAATAACAAGTTTTTATTTGAACTTAGATTCCATAAAGTTTTCTGTGTAAGCATTTGTATTCCTATGAGGATATTTCAAGACATAGACTGCTGTAGTTTATAGCATTTACAAGTCAACCAAACAAACATAAGTGCCATGAGCCTTAGTGATCCAGCACTTTAAAAAAAATCGTAAAAAGGTGTTTCTTATTCTGGCTTTTATAGAAAGTGAACAGAATAACATCAACATTCAAAAAATGTGTGACCAAGGCCGATGTTAATTTTAATTCTATTAAACAAAATGTATAGTAACCCTCTCCTTTTTGCCATATTTAACAAT
The DNA here is from genome assembly GCA_035221665.1 of Okamejei kenojei. NCBI lineage: Eukaryota > Metazoa > Chordata > Chondrichthyes > Rajiformes > Rajidae > Okamejei > Okamejei kenojei. Next base: position 15,267,281 of record CM069149.1, on the reverse strand, counting down.
TATTAAATGCTTTCATTATTGCAAAAATACCAGGCATTGCACAATTGAAATAAAATGAGTCCCCTGTGTAAATACATTTGGAGCTTGCCCATGCGACCAACCCTATGACTAATTTCTCAGAAGATAGACACAAAATGCAGGAATAACTCAACTGGTCAGGCAGCAGCACTGGAGAAAAGGAATGGGCGACAATTTGGGTCAGAACACTTCCTCAGGCTGAAAGATGGAGAAGGTTTTTTTTTTAGGTGAGGCCCCTGTTGAGGACAGACCATTGTGTCAGAGAGAGGGTGATCGGGGGGGGGGGGGGGGGGGGGGGGGGGGGGGGGGGGTGGTGAAAGCATGACAAGGGTGTGGGTTGGGGTCAGAGGTGGGCAGAGGTATTGGCGAGGTACTGAGGGAGGATAATGGGGGTTCAGAGAGGAGGGGAGGAGGAGTGGGTGGAGTGGTGTATGAGGGGAGGGTAGCAGGGTTAACATGCTTTAAAGAGTGGGAAGGGCAAGTCCACGTAATTTTATATATATATCAAAAACAACAGAGGTCCCAGCACAGATCCTTCCAGAACGTCACCGGTCACAGAGCGCCAACCCAAATAACACCCTTCCACCACTACGCTTTGCCTTCTATGGGTAAGCCATTTCTGAATCCAAACTACCAAGTCACTGGGTATTTATTCCCTGCATCTCATTCAGGACGTTGTCAAATACCTTGCTAAAATCCATGCAGACCATACCTGCTGCCCTACCCTTATAGAAACATAGAAACATAGAAATTAGGTGCAGGAGCAGGCCATTCGGCCCTTCGAGCCTGCACCGCCATTCAATATGATCATGGCTGATCATCCAACTCAATATCCTGCACCTGCCTTCTCTCCATACCATCTGATCCCTTAGCCACAAGGGCCACATCCAACTCCCTCTTAAATATGGCCAACGAACTGGCCTCAACTACCTTCTGTGGCAGAGAATTCCACAGATTCTCCACTCTCTGTGTGAAAAATGATTTTCTCATCTCGGTCCTAAAAGACTTCCCCCTTATCCTTAAACTGTGACCCCTTGTCCTGGACTTCCCCAACATCGGGAACAATCTTCCTGCATCTAGCCTGTCCAACCCCTTATCGATCACTTCCTCAAATTAGTTCTCAATCAAGTTAGTAAGACTTATTAGAAATGTACAGTGACTTTATCAGCAATGTCCACATTTCATAAGTGAATACATTAAGTGGACATTTATCCATGATATGGTTCTAACAAATCTCTGGTCAATCCTTCTGCAGGATTATTTTGTAACCTGGACACATGGATAGTAAGTGGTGAGTGAACGACTGCAGGGTCAGAATGGCATTACCAAATAACTTGGATTCTTCAGTGAGTTCATTAAGCATTGGACAGGAAATACAAACTCTTCTCTGGGGGCTATTAGTAAAACAGTATGTATTAGTCAGCCCGTCAATTTAAAACAGTCACTGATACATCATGAATTTAAATATAATTCATGATTTAATTTATTACCGGAAAAGTGATGTACATATTCATACTTTTATCAAAGACGAAACTACAGTCAATTTTATTGCATAACCTGAACAATGTTTAAAGTTTCTTGATTATTATCAAAGTGTATTAATAATCATTAATACACATTGATTTAGGGAATAATATAAGGGGCTTATCATTCATGGTCAAGCAATATCATACAATGCACTCACTCTTCCACCTGATTCTTTAATTACTTATACCATGATTTTAATTTGTTTCTAAATTGATTTCATTATTCCCTTTTGTGTTTTTCATAAATAAAAAATAAGAAAATCATAACTGTGGGAATTATGAAGTAAATTTAATAAACTACAAATAAATTTGATGCATTTCCCTGTATGTACTATATGGAACGAATTAGTCAATATCGGTAATAGCAAATACCTTTAAATTTCTAATTGCAATTCATACTGTAAGGAACACCAGCTATTTCTACCTCTCCTTCCTAGTACTATCTTTGTCGTAGAGTCAGAGAGCTGTACAGCACAGAAATAGGCCCTTTGGACCAACTCGTCCAAGCTGAGCAAGATGCCAAACGAATCTAGTCCCATTTGCCTATGTTTGGCCTCCGTTCCTTTTAACCTTTTTTATTCAGGATGTAACTAGGAAAATGGACAAGGGCGAGCCAGTGGATGTAGTGTACCTGGACTTCAGAACGCATTTGATAAGGTCCCACATAGGAGATTAGTGGGCAAAATTAGAGCACATGGTAATGGGGTAGCGTACTGACATGGATAAAAAATTGGTTGGCAGACAGGAAACAAAGAGTAGGGATTAACGGGTCCATTTCAGAATGGCAGGCAGTGACTAGTGGGGTACCACAAGGCTTGGTGCTGGGACCGCAGCTATTTACAATATACATTAATGATTTAGATGAAGGGATTAAAAGTAACATTGGCAAATTTGCAGACGACACAAAGCTGGGTGGCAGTGTGAACTTTGAGGCAGATGCTATGAGGTGCAGGGTGACTTGGACAGGTTGGGTTAGTGGGCAGATGCATGGCAGATGCAGTTTAATGTGGATAAATGTGAAGTAATCCGCTTTGGTGGCAAGAACAGGAAGGCAGATTATTATCTGAATGGTGTCAAGTTAGGAAAACGGGAAGTACTATGAGATCTGGGGGTCCTTGTACATCAGTCAATGAAAGTAAACATGCAGGTACAGTAGGCAGTTAAGAAAGCTAATGGCATGTTGGTCTTCATACCAAGAGGAGTTGAGTATAGGAGCAAAGGGGTCCTTCTGAAGTTGTACAGAGCCCTGGTGAGACCACATCTGGAGTATTGTGTGCAATTTTTGGTCTCCAAATTTGAGGAAGAACATTCTTGCTATTAAGGGAGTGCAGTGTATGTTCCTTGGGATGGCTGGACTGTCATATGTTGAAAGACTGGAGAGATTGGGCTTGTATAAACTTGAATTTAGAAGGTTGAGAGGGGATCTTATTGAAACATATAAGATTATTAAGGGATTGGACACGCTGGAGGCAGGAAACATGTTCCTGATGTTGGGGGAGTGCAGTACCGGGGGCCACAGTTTAAGAATAAGTGGAGGCCATTTAGAACAGGGTTGAAGAAAATCTTTTTCACCCAGAGAATTGCGAAGATGTGGAATTCTCTGCCTCAGAAGGCAGTGGAGGCCAATTCTCTGGATGCTTTCAAGAGAGGGTTAGAGAGACTCTTCAAGATAGCGGAGTCAAGGGATAGGGAGAGAAGGCAGGAACGGAGTACTGATTGTGGATGATCAGCCATGATCACGGTGAATGGCGGTGCTGGCTCGAAGGGCCGAATGGCCTACTCATGCACCTATTGTCTATTGTCTTTTGTCTTTTCATGTGGCTGACCAAATGTCTTTTAAACATTCTTATTTAATATGCCTCAATCACATTTTGTTCGCACCAACCACAGTTGCCCCTCAGCTCCTGTTTAAACATTTTACATTTCACCTTTAATCCACGTGTCTAGTTTTTGATTCCACTTCCCTGGGAAAATGTCTTTGTGCATCCACCTTATCTATGCCCCTCATGATTATATACACCTCTGCAAGGTCCCGCCTCAGTCTCCTACACTCCAAGGATTAAAGTCCCTACCTGTTCAAGCTCTCTCTATAACTCAGGCCTTCAAGCCCTGGCAGAATTCTCGTAAATCTTCTTTGCACCCTTTCTGGCTTAATGACCCATTTCCTATAGCAGGGTTGCCAAAACTGAACACAATATTCCAAGTGTGGCTTCATTAATATCTTGTACTACTGGGACATAATGTCCCAACTCCTACACTCAAGGCCTGCATGCCAAATACTTTCTTCACCACCTTGTCCACCTATGACATCTCTTTCAGGGAACTACATACTTGTACTCCTTAGTCCTTCTCTAGGACAACACTCCTCTGGGCCCTACTGTTCACTGCTGGTTTGACCAACACTTCACACTTACCTGAATTGAACATTATTTGCCATTCCTTGGCCCACTCACCCAGCTGATCAAAATCCCTTTGTAATTTTTGATAACATTACTGCACTGTCGACATTACCTCCTACAAACAGTGTAACCTACAAACTTATTAACTATGCTTGTAAATTCTCATCCAAACTGTTCATATAAGTGACATACAGTAATGGGCCCAGCGCTGTTCCCTGTGGTACACATCTAGTCACAGAACAATCTTCCACCATCACTCTCTGATTCCCACCAGCAAGTTAATTATGTATCTAATTCAGTAGTGCTCCCTGGATTCCATATGATCTAACATTCCAGAATAACCAAACTGTGATTGATAACTATTCGAAAGAAATGGTTTAAAGAATTGATGGAAACTCAAAATATTGAACATATACATGATTACCATTTCACAAGCACAATCTGAGATCAAAAGCTTTTTTTTAAACTCAAATTTTTATTTATTTTCAGTTTCCAAAGTGTGAGTAGAGCTCACAGCTGCTTTGACAAGTTATCATGCAGAAGATCGTGACTGGGAAATAAATACTAACTACTAGTGAAAATGATAGATGTTTGACAACCTAGCTAATCACTAGCAGAGGGGAAGTAATTTTAAGGATAAGGATGTTCTATTTAGTAGCATTGATGGCAGTAACTGCATTTCGTTGTCTTAACTGCATTTCATTGTCTCCGTACTGTACACTGCACAATGACAATTAAAGATTGAATTGAATTGAAAAAAGTAAAGGTATTAAGATGGTTGAAAATGTATTGCCTTTAATATTCTTCTTCTGAGCCATTCAGTCCCCCTAAAATGCTTTTTTTTTGCTTCAGTTTGTTGGCTTTAAACATAGACACATAGAAACATAGAACATAGGTGCAGGAGTAGACCATTCAGCCCTTCGAGCCAGCATCGCCATTCAATATGATCATGGCTGATCATTCAAAATCAGTACCCTGTTCCTGCTTTCTCCCCATCCCTTGATTCCATTAGCCCTAAGAGCAATTAACTCCCTCTTGAAAACAATCCGTGAATTGGCCTCCAATGCCTTCTGTGGCAGAGAATTCCACAGATTAACTTGGTGCAAAAGTAAATGGCCTACCCTATTCTTAAAATGTGAGCCCTGGTTCTGGACTCCCCCAACAGCGGGAACATTTTTCCTGCATCTAGCCTGCCCAATCCCTTAATAATTTTATGTTTTGATAAGATTCCCTCTCATTCTTCTAAATTCCAGTGAATACAAGCCCAGTTGCTCCATTCTTTCATCATATGACAGTCCCACCATCCCGGGAATTAACCTGGTGAACCAGTCCCTCAATAGCAAGAATGTCCTTCCTCAAACTAGGAGAGTTAAGCCCCTGTCCAGCTTACGTGTCCTCGGCACGCTAATTATGCGACCTCGACTTCATTCGCCCGCACAGCCGTCTGGAGCGCGTGACATCATTTGAAGATGGACACAAAATGCCGGGGTAACTCAGCGGGACTGGCAGCGTCGTTTCGTGTTGAGACTCTACTTCAGTCTGAAAGAAGGGTCTTGACCCGAAATGTCACCCATTCCTTCTCTCCAGAGATGCTGCCGGTCCCGTTGAGTTACTCCAGCATTTTGTGTCTATCTTCAATTTTCTTGGCCACTTTCAGGGAGTAGGAGTGGGGGCGGATCCGGACTGCAATGGCCGTGAACCCCAGGCCGAGCTCGGCGATGGTTTACCTGCTTCTGCTGCTGTTGTAAGTGAGATGTTGCGTCGCGCCAGGGTCTTGGGCCTGTCCCACTTTGGCCATCAGTTCCGCGACAGGCTGTTGGCGCGCAAAGATTTAGTTTGCTACAAAAATTTCGGAGCCCTGAGCTACATACGCCTCCGCGCTTCTCAGTGGGACCGGCCCCGCGTGGCCATACGATGCCCGTGTGCCTCAATGCGACCGCGAGGTCACGTAAGTGGGACAGGCCCTTAAAACCGCACACATTACTCCAGGTGCGGTCTCATCAGGGCCTGTACAACTGCAGAAGGATCTCCTTGCTCCTATACTCAAATCGTCTCGCATTGAAGGCCAACGTGCCATTAGCTTTCTTCACTGCCCGCTGTACCTGCATGCTTACTTTCAATGACTGATGTACGAGGACACCCAAGTAAAACCTTACTTTATATTTCCTAGGAGAAATTGAGCCGGCGTTTAGTTATTTAATTAATTTGCCTCAATTGGTGCTAATTCAGATGGATTTTATGCCAATTGTGGGATTACATTAAACACTCAATATTTGTTTAAGTGCAATCATCGCAGATAGTAAAGGCCAGATACGAAGAAAACATAAATTATCATTAAGTGTAAAATTAAACCTCATAAGAAAAGCATGCAGATTATTTTTATAATGTGTTTGGATTTAATATGCTGAAAAGTTGATGATTTTGACAGGACAGTTCTATGGATTTCAGAATAAAATCTGTACATCCCAATCAGTGAATTAAAATGTACAAAAAGATTGCTTTCCCAAAGATTCCCCCCAATACTGGATTAATATCTTTCTGTATGTTTAGTTTAGAATAGTTTAGCTATACAGTGCGGAAACAGGCCCTTTGGCCCATCAAAGCTGTGCCGACCAGCGATCCCCGTACACTAGCACTCCCTACTCTTGGGACAAAAATACAATTTTCACCAAGCCAATTAACCTACAAACCTGGGGTTACACAAAAAGCTGGAGAAACTCAGCAGGTGCAGCAGCATCTAAGGAGCGAAGGAGATAGGCGACGTTTCGGGTCGAGACCCTTCTTCAGACGAAACCTGCAAACCTGTATGCCTCTTCTTCAAACCTACAAACCTGTATGCCTTAGGAATGTGGGTAGGAAACCGCAGCATCCAGAGAAACCTCACGAGGTCATGGGGAGAATGTACAGACAGCACCCGTAGTCAGGATTGAATCCGGGACTCTGGTGCTTTTTTGAGGCAGCAACTCTACTGCTGCACCAACATGCCACCCCATCACTTGACTAATAACAAGCTTCTTGAGCGAAACAAAACAAAGAATGGCACATCTTAAATTTTCAGTAATATGCCAATGACTAAGATTGGTCACATCAATAAGAACACTGGAATGGCAAAGCCCACCTTTGGTGACATATTTAACGTGTTTCCGGTGGGTATGTAAAGCAAATTCACACCTTCTGCAGCACTCAAATGGAGGGCCTCTCAATTACATACTGCCAGAATATAGCTTTCAAAAGAGCGTTTTTGAGCAACGTTAGCCACTTTCCAACTTCCTGATTTAATGGATGTTCGCAAATGTTGGCTGATTTACTCTTTCATTAAGGAGTTCCAATAGCCTCTTTGTTATTTTTATTGCAGAATTCAGGCCAATTATTTTTAATGAGATGAATTCAGGCTCAGAATGTCAGCAATCTATAATCATAGCTCGAACCATGTTTTTCATGATTTGGTGGAAAAAGCCCAAACTCCTTTAACAGAGCAGATTGTTAGAGTAATACAGCACACAAATGGCCCTTCGGCCCACCATGTCCCTGTCAACCAGTATACTAATCTAGACTACTATCCTTTACCCACATTTGGTTGGTAGCTTTCTGCAGTATGTCAGAATCATAGATCCATACTCATACAGCATGGAAACAGGCCCTTTACCCCAACTTGCTCATGTTGACCAAGATATTACATCTACACTCGTCCCATTTGCCTGCATTTGGCCAATATTCCTCTGAACTGTCCTATCCATGCTGACTCTGTTAATTCCAAATATTCTTTACAAGGCATTTGTTACAACATCTTCAAGCATTATCTCCAACTCTGAAGTTAGGGCAATAGGTTGGTATTTCCGTGTATTTTCTCTCTCACTTTTCATACAATACGATATGATGGAACTTTATTTATCCCAGGAGGGAAATTGATCTGCCAACAGTCATAAAACATAAAATACGTGAAACAAACTCATGTTCATGGGGTCACATTTGTCATTGTCCAATTTAGTTCATCAGGTGCTTGGGGTTTATCTGTTTTTAAGCTCACCTACTTCCCTAATAGCTAGTGTCACAGAACTATAGAAGCATACAGCACAGAAAAAAAGCCATTCAACATGCCAAGTGTCCACTGACCATCAAGAATTCAGTTAGTTCCTTCAGTTGATCATTTTCATTCGACACTCAATTAAGCACGGCAATTTTTGCTGCCTATCTTCTGTGAAGACATATACTAAGTAATTGTTTAATTCCATTGCCATTTCCTTATTTCCTGTTTTAAATTCTCCTATCTCTATCTGTAATGGGATGATATTTGTCTTCACTTGTCTTTTCATTTTTATCTACCTATAAAAACCCTCGCAGTTTATATGCTTTATATATGCATGTTATATATGCCATTTGTATGTTCTATTCATTTGCTTCTTGTCAAGCTATTATATTCTATCTAATCTTTCTTTATCAATGTCTTAATTGTCCTTTCCCATCCTTGTAAAATGTTCCCAATCCTCAGATGTGATATCATTTTAAATTTAGCTTGTCAACCACAAATAAATCACCTTTTCATTGTTTCTCTGCTTTAAAAAAGAGCATTACTTTTGGAAATCATGTGCATTGCTTTACATGCCTGTTCAGCATCACACTTTGCAATGTATTCTTCCCATCAACTGCACTCAACTCTCCTCTCATACCTCCATAGTTTATTTTGTTTAGATTTACATTTATTATGATCACTCTTCCCCCAAAGATCTTAAACAAAGTCTGCAATCTTTTCTTTCTCACTGCACACAATGAGGGCCCAATAGCCTTTGTGCTAATTGTTTCCACAACATATTAATCTAAAAAAGAATATTGTAGACACTCCATAAATTTATCTTCCACTCTATAGTGTCAAATTTGATGTGTCCAATCTATACATAATATATAAATTATAATCTATATGCAATATACATTAAGTTCAAACATAATGATTGCACCTACATAGTTGGACCTCTTTCATCCTTATTTGTAAGCACCATATAGTTGCCTTTTAAAAACTTTTACCAATATTTTTTGCCTTTTTCCATTTTCAAGTTGATTTGATTCCAAATTAATTCTAATTCTACACATTATCTGTCAAGGCAAGATCATTTCTCCACACTGCACTGATCTCTTGCTTTATTAATAATGTTACAGCTTTCTTTTTCCTTTCTTCCTGTCCCTAAATGTTGAATGCCCTTAGTTTTCAACTTTGATCATGTTTTGGTCATGCCAATTACTTCATTTGAATTTGAGCCATTGATTTATTGACATAATTGTGAATGCTGTGAGCATTCAGACACAGCACCTTTAACCAGTTCAATGCCAAGATGTTTTCACACTATTGGCCATGACCTGCATAGACTTGGCGGCGGCACTGAACGGGTTAATTCTATCATAGAAACATAGAAACATAGAAAATAGGTACAGGAGTAGGCCATTCGGCCCTTCGAGCCTGCACAGCCAATCAATATGATCATGGCTGATCATCCAACTCAGTATCCTGTACCTGCCTTCTCTCCATACCCCCTGATCCCTTTAGCCACAAGGGCCACATCTAACTCCCTCTTAAATATAGCCAATGAACTGGCCTCAACTACCTTCTGTGGCAGAGAATTCCAGAGATTCATCACTGTCAGTGTGAAAAATGTTTTTCTCATCTCGGTCCTACAAGACTTCCCCCTTACCCTTAAACAGTGACCCCTTGTTCTGGACTTCCCCAACATCGGGAACAATCTTCCTGCATCTAGCCTGTCCAACCCCTTAAGAATTTTGTAAGTTTCTATAAGATCCCCCCTCAATCTTCTAAATTCTAGCGAGTACATGCCGAGTCTATCCAGTCTTTCTTCATATGAAAGTCCTGACATCCCAGGAATCAGTCTGGTGAACCTTCTCTGTACTCCCTCTATGGCAAGAATGTCTTTCCTCAGATTAGGAGACCAAAACTGTACGAAATATTCCAGGTGTGGTCTCACCAAGACCCTGTACAACTGCAGTAGAACCTCTCTGCTCCTATACTCAAATCCTTTTGCTATGAATGATAACATACCATTCACTTTCTTCACTGCCTGTTGCACCTGCATGCCTACTTTCAATGACTGGTGTACCACGACACCCAGGTCTCGTAGCATCTCCCCTTTTCCTAATCGGCCACCATTCAAATAATAGTCTACTTTCTTGTTTTTGCCACCAAAGTGGATAACCTCACATTTATCCACATTATACTGCATCTGCCATGCATTTTCCCACTCACCCAACCTATCCAAGTCACCTTGCAGCCTCTTAGCATCCTCCTCACAGCTAACACTGCACCCCAGCTTCATGTCATCCACAAACTTGGAGATGTTGCATTCAATTCCCTCGTCCAAATCATTAATATATATTGTAAATAGCTGGGGTCCCAGCACCGAGCCTTGCGGTACCCCACTAATCACTGCCTGCCATTCTGAAAAAGACCCGTTTACTCCTACTCTTTGCTTCCTGTCTACCAACCAGTTCTCGATCCACATCAATACTAAACCCCCAATGCTGTGTGCTTTAAGTTTGCATACTAATCTCTTATGTGGGACCTTGTCGAAAGCTTTCTGAAAGTCCAGATATAACACATCCACTGGTTCTTCCTTATCCACTCAACTAGCTACAACCTCGAAAAATTCTATAAGATTCGTCAGACATGATTTACCTTTCGTAAATTCGTGTTGACTTTGTCCAATGATTTCACCACTTTCCAAATGTGCTGCTATCCCATCTTTAATAACTAACTCTAGCAGTTTCCCCACTACTGATGTAAGACTAACTGGTAATTTAACCATTTTCTGTTAATTTATCTTGCTTTTTTGACCTCTATGTTTGGCTATCTATTTATTTCAGCAGCTATTATTCCAACTTAATTCCCATGCTTTGTTTCTCTTCTTTGTGACATCAAGTACAATCATGGACAGGTCGCATCCCGACCACTCCCTCTTCTCCCCTCTCCCATTGGGCAAACGGCATAGAAGTGTGAAAACGCATATCTCCAGATTCAGGGATAGTTTCTTTCCAGCTGTTATCAGGCAACTGAACCATCCTACCAACAACTGGAGAGCAGTCCTGAGCTGCTATCTACACCAACGGAGATCCTCAGACTATCTTTGATCGGACTTTACTGGATTTCATCTTGCACTAAACGTTATTCACATTATTCCCTTTATTATGTATCTGTACACTGTGAACGGCTCGATTGTAATCATGTATTGTCTTTCCGCTAAATGGTCAGCACACAACAAAAGCTTTTCACTGTACCTCGGTACACGTGACAATAAACTAAACTAAACTAAACTAAACTATCCCTTCAAGATTCACATTCCTCTGAGGCTAGTTAAAACCTTCCCCAATATCTTTAAGAAACTTTCCTGCAGAGGTGTGAGAGGTTTCAATGCAAAGGGTTCGCACGAAAAGCAAATTAAATGCTTCAATGAGATGTTTAGTTTAGTTTCGAGATACAGCATGGAAACAGGCACTTAAGCCCACTTGAGTCTGCGCTGATCCCCACACACTGTACACTATCCTACACACCAGGAACAATTTACAATTTTACTGAAGCCTATTAACCTACAAACCTGGGATAGGCATAAAGTGCTGGAGTAACTCAGCGGGACAAGCAGTCCCATTTATATCAACGGGTCGAAGGTTGAAAGGATCAAGAGCTTCAAATTCCCGGGCGTGCACATCTCTGAAGATCTTTCCTGGTCCGAGAACACCGATGCAATTATCAAGAAAGCTCATCAGCGCCTCTACTTCCTGCGACGATTACGGAGAGTCGGTTTATCAAGGAGGACTCTCTCTAACTTCTACAGGTGCACAGTAGAGAGCTTGCTGACCGGTTGCATCGTTGCTTGGTTCGGCAACTTGAGAGCCCTGGAGAGGAAAAGACTACAAAAAGTAGTAAGCACTGCCCAGTCCATCATCGGCTCTGACCTTCCTTCCATCGAAGGGATTTACCGCAGTCGCTGCCTCAAAAAGGCTGGCAGTATCATCAAGGACCCACACCACCCTGGCCACACACTCATCTCCCTGCTACCTTCAGGTAGAAGGTACAGGAGCCTGAAGACTGCAACAACCAGGTTCAGGAATAGCTACTTCCCCACAGCCATCAGGCTATTAAGCCTGGCTCGGACAAAACCCTGAACATTAATAACCCATTATCTGTTATTTGTACTTTATCAGTTTATTTATTCATGTGTGTATATATTTATATAATGGTATATGAACACACTGATCTGTTTTGTAGACAATGCCTACTATGTTCTGTTGTGCTGAAGCAAAGCAAGAATTTCATTGTCCTATCGGGGACACATGACAATAAACTCACTTGAACTTGAAGTAGTATCTCTGGAGAGAAGGAATGGGTGACGTTTCGGGTTGAGACCCTTCTTCACGAACGAAACGTCACCCATTCCTTCTCTCCAGAGATGCTGCCTGTCCCGCTGAGTCACTTCAGCACTTTGTGTCTGCCTTCGGTTTAAACCAGCATCTGCAGTTCCTTCCCACACAACCTAAAAACCTGTACATCTTTGGAGTGTGGGAGGAAACCACAGCACCCGGAGGAAACCCATGCAGTCACGCGGAGAATGTACAAGCTCGAAACAGACGGCACCCGTCGTCAGGATGGAGCCGGGTCTTTGGCTCTGCCCCAACGATACCGTGCAGCCCAAGATGTTCCACTGAACCTGTCCTCCTCCAATCAGGCACCATCCCCGACAGTGAACGATTTCAGCCTGTTTCAGGGTCTCGCATCTTAATGTTTACTGCAATTTATTCATCGCTGCCACTTCCTTCATGATAGAATACTGGCCACTATTTTGAAGTTTAGCCAGGCAACGAGTAACTAACCCAGCCTCAAAGTTTACCTTGTCTAATGTCCTGTTTACATGGAAAGTTGTGGTGAGAGGCTCACCAAAATCACCTCCAGAGTGCCATAACATCCAAAATCTGCAGCATGTAATCTGAAGGCTAGATAATTGGCTGTACCAACATTCAAAGCTAACTAACGATTTGCCTGAAGAGAAACGTGCCTGGAGAGAAAGTGGATTCTCATTTCTGTCAAGCGTCCCTGAGTTACAGTCCTGGGGGTGACAGATGACTGCTTGATGGACTAGGCTGAAATGTTATTCACTTGCAAGGTAACAGCTCCAGAAGGCATAAGAGAGTTTGACAGTCAGGGAGCCAGGGTACTCCTCTAGTCGCTGTCAAGGCAACCACTGAGCTTCTTATTTTATATTCCTGGCACCTTTCATATTCCATTTAGTTACATCGCTAGAAGGTGCCAGTTCTCCATGAGCAAGTGTATCTGCAAAGATGCAGCTGTTCCGGTTGAAAAGACAACTAAGTTCATCATATTCCCCTTGGACCCAGACACCAGCATCGCAATAAACAGATGCTCCATTAAATTCTCTGTGGAGGGACAACTAATGCCTCAATTTGTGTTCTGACTAAATGTTCCTGATGCTTCAAAGCTACATCCGTTCTTCATGTCTGTTTTGTGTGCTTCCTCTTGAGCAAGCGACTAAAACAGAGCAACACCAGTGGGGAAGATGCAAAGCACATTAGTGCCCAACTATGGCAGGTGGTTTCTGATGCAGCGAAGGTCCTATGGAAGGGTTTATGGTGCAACAATGTGCAATTGCCAAGGATACTATGACCCACTCGTCACTCCACATTTATTATTAAATAAAAACGTGCTTGCTTTTAAGTTACGCCCACTGTGTAGCCGACATGTGTACTGTCAAAGCCTTTGTGGAACTAGTTCAGACCAACCTACACTCTATAAGGAAAGCCCTGGAAAGAACTGGATAGTCCTTGGAGTAGCTGTTTAGCTTTTAATGAGCTCATGAAAAGGGCCTTACATCTCTTTTCAACTTCAGATCCAGGAACACTGACAAAACACGCTTGCCAACATTAGGCTAAGTGCCTTTTGGATGTTTGTAGAGCTCAGGATGTTAGTTCTCCAATTGTTCTTCTTTGTGCTATTTTGCGGAGAGGGGCAGAGAACAAAAGGACTGTTTGTGACAGGATGGAAAACAAGAGCGCCCGGAAAATTTGATCCGAAAGATTAATCACATCTCCGGGAAGGTAAGAGCTTGAAAATAAAAGTTTCCCCCAATCCCCTCCCCCTTCCCCCACATAAAACAAACCGAAGAACATTAAAACAAACTTTTAACACGCTAAAAAATAACAAAAATAATGAAAAGATGCACAGACTGCCGGCTGGGCAGCCATCTCCCCGATGCCCCTGGCGGTCTTTTTAGGAGACCAAAATTGCACACAATACTCCAGCGCGGTCTCACCAGGGCCCTGTACAACTGCAGTAGGACCTCCTTGCTCCGAAACTCAAATTCTCTCGCAATGATGGCCAACATGCCATTATCTTTCTTCACTGCCTGCTGTACCTGCTTACTTTCACTGACTGATGTACAAGCACACCCAGGTCTCATTGCAACTCCCCTTTACCTAATTTGTCACCATTCAGATAATAATCTGCCTTCCTGTTCTATGCACCAAAGTGGATAACTTCACATTTATCCACATTATACAGCATCTGCCATGCATCTACCCACTCACACAACCTATCCAAGTCGCTCTGCAGCCTCATAGCATCCTCATCGCAGCTCAAACTGCCACCCAGCTTTGTGTCATCTGCAAACTTGGAGATGTCACATTTAACCCCCTCATCTAAATCGTTAATATATATTGTAAGTAACTGGGGTCCCAGCACCGAGCCATGCGGCACCCCACTAGTCACTGCCTGCCATTCTGCAAAGGACCTGTTAATTCCTTACTCTTTGCTTCCTGTCTGCCAACCAGTTCTCTACCCCCAATACCATGTGCTCTAATTTTGCACACTAATCTCTTGTGTGGGACCTTGTCAATGGCTTTTTGAAAGGCCAGATACACCACATTCACAGGCTCGCCCTTATACATTCTACTTGTTACATCCTCAAAAAACTCCAGAAGATTAGTCAAGCAAGATTTCCCTTCATAAATCCATGCTGACTTGGACCGATCCTGTCACTGCTGTCACTGCCTGGAGGCACAGATGTTCTGCATGGGTGCAGGGGACAGCAGCAATGCAGTTGTCAATGTAGTGGTGGGTGAGTTTGTGGGAGTGCAGCCAGTGTAGTTATGGAATAAAGACTGCTCCCTGTAGCAAACTGAGAGGCTGGCGTAACTTGGCCCATGCAGGTTTCCATGATTTACAGGAAGTGGGAGGAATCAAAGGTGAATTTTCAACCTGAGCACAAGATCCAGCTGGCAGAAGAGAGTGGTAGTAGAGGTGAACATGTTGGATCCGAGTCCAGAAAGGAACTGAAGGCTCTAAGCCGTCACTGATAAGGAATGTAAGTACACAGGGGCTGCACAAACAAGATGCAGCAGTAAATACATGCTACAACTGACAAGCTGCCGGTAAATGGATTAGCACTTTTGTGATCTCCCAATGGTAATGGAGTTACCAATTGTACGGGAAATCCCAATGGCAGTGGTAATCCCTGACCTCACAGAGGATCGCACTTGCAGTAAATACAGTGCCTGGAAACACCAGGGGAGTGGGGGCTCCATTGTTGTCCAGAAACGTGGTTGACGGGGCAGCTTGCAGGTAAGACTGAAAAGCAGGAGACAACAACCGCCCCTCCCACCATCTGTCCGTCCTCCTACCATTCTGCTGGCCAACCTACAGTCCTTAGAAAATAAAATTGAGAATTTGAGGGCACGTCTGCTTTATCAAAAAGAGACGAGGGAATACTACGTGCACCGTTTCACAGAGACGTGGCTGACCCTCAGCTCCCCAGATGGAACGTTTCTCAATACAAGGCATGGACAGAACGGAGGCATGGGGAAAGGGATAGGTGGAGGAATCTGCCTCCCTTTGTCATCACATTGTGGTGCTCAGGTGCAGTGGCCCTGTCCATCCTCTGCTCTCCAGACCTGTAACAGGTCACTTAGCCCCTCATGTCACTCCAAAGGCTAAAAAGGCTAAAAAGGCTAAAAGGGACCTTTGCTCTAAACTGGAGGATGAGGTGGATGTTCGGCAGCTGCGGCAGGGCTTGCATACTACTACTTACTACAAGCGAAAAGCAGGTGGCAGCTCAAGCAACTGCGAAGCATCACTCCCAGATGAGTTCAATGCGTTCTGCGCATAGTTTGATAGTGTGAACACTGATGTGCCTCCCCAGGCACCCATAATCCCCGATAATATATTATAATCTCATTCACAGAGGCCTATGTTAGAAGATCCTTCAGCAAGTGAACCTGTTGAAAGAATCTGGACCTGGTGGATACTTGGTTGCAGTACCAATTGTACTGGTGCCCAAGAAGAGTATGGTGATGTGCCTCAATGACTACCGACCAGTGGCACTAACGTCCGCGTTGATGTAGTGCTTCAAGAGGTTGGTTATGGTGCATTTCAACTCCTACTGTAGCAAGATCAAGTCCCATTACAATTTACCTACCGCCACGATAGATCAAGGGGGATGCAATCTCGCCGGCTCTCCATTCTACACTGGACCACTTGAACAATAAAAACTATATGTCAAGCTGTGTAAGAAGGAACTGCAGATGCTGGTTTAAACCGAAGATAGACACAAAAAGCTGGAGTACCTCAGCGGGACAGGTGGGGCATCTCTGGAGAGAAGGAAGGGGTGACGTTTCGGGTCGAGACCCTTCCTCAGACATATTCCTCAGACATATGTCAGGCTGTTGTTCATAGACCACAGCTGGGGTTCATCATCTCATCAAAACTTACCAATTACAGGGAATTGGTTTTCTGCGCATCCCTTAGAAAGTGGATCCTCAACCTTGTCTTCAACAGAACACAATTGATTTTCTCCTTTCTCCTTGATCACTATCAACACAGGGGCACCTCGAGGCTTTGTGCTCAGTCACGTGCTCTACTCAGTCTATGCCCGTGGATGTGTAGCCAGACACAATTCCACCTCCACCTTTAAATTTGCTTTGGTTTGTATTGTACTATATGTTTATCAATCCATTTATTTATTTATTTAAAAAAAAACTTTTTATTTGTTCATTCTGTTATGTATTGAGTAGTGTGTTCACAAACCTGTTATGCTGCTGAAAGTGAGATTCTCATTGATCCGTTGTGGCACTTGGATCCCGAGAGTCTTGACATCCATTGAAATGGTGGAGAGGGCGTGCTATGTTCCCAATGCAGGTGGGAAGGGGCTACACAAGGGGAGGCAAGATAGATTTGAATACGAGAACCATTATTCTCACCAGCAAACGGAGTGCCAATGTCAAATTCACCCATGGCAAGTATTTTCTAAGCTGATAAGGAGATACTGTAGAATGATTAATGCACCTAGACCGCCAGGGGACCTATGCGAGGATTCTGTTTGTTGATTTTAGCTCTGCATTCAACACCATTGTGCCAGATCTACTACATTCCAAACCTTCTGAGTTGACTGTGCCTGAACCCCTTTGTCAGTGAATCACCAACTTCCTGACCGACAGGAAGCAGCATGTGAGGCTCAGCAAACACTCAGCATAGGAGCACCGCAAGGCTGCGTACTCTCTCCTCTACTCTCTCTACATCAACGACTGCACCTCCACAGACACCTCTGTCAAGCTTCTCAAGTTTGTGGATTCGACTGATTCAGGATGGGGAGGAATCTGCCTACAGACAAGAAGCGTCACAGCTCGCATCCTGGTGCCGTAGCAACAACCTAGAGCTCAATGCTCTCAAGACAGTGGAATTGATCATAGAATTTAGGAGAGTTTCCCCTCCCCTCATACCACTCACCATCAACAACACCAGTCACATCTGTGGAGTCTTTTAAGTTCCTGGGAAACATCATCTCCAAGGACCTTAAGTGGTGGGCTACCATAGACTACACAGCCAAAAAGGCACAACAGAGGATGTACTTCCTGCGGCAGCTGAGGAAGCACAATCTGCCACAGGCAATGATGGTCCAATTATACATGGCCATCGTAGAGTCTGTTCTAACCTTCTCCATCATGGTCTGGTTTGACACAGCCACCAAGCACAACACCTGGAGGCTGCAGCGAATCATCCGATCAGCAGAGAAGATTATAGAAACATAGAAACATAGAAATTAGGTGCAACCTATTGGCTGCAACCTTCCCTCCATTGATGAACTGTACACTGCAAGGGCCAGGAAGCGAGAGGGCAAGATCATCTCTGACCCCTCTCACCCTGGCCACAAACTCTTTGAATCACTTCACTCTGGAAGGCGACTACGGACTGTCAAAGCTGCCACAGCCAAACATAAAAACAGTATTTAAGAAACATAGAAACATAGAAAATAGGTGCAGGAGTAGGCCATTCGGCCCTTCGAGCCTGCACCACCATTCAATATGATCATGGCTGATCATCCAACTCAGTATCCTGTATCTGACTTCTCTCCATACCCCCTGATCCCTTTAGCCACAAGGGCCACATCTAACCCTCTTAAATATAGCCAATGAACTGGCCTCAACTACCTTCTGTGGCAGAGAATTCCAGAGACTCACCACTCTGTGTGAAAAATGTTTTCCTCATCTCGGTCCTAAAGGTATTCCCCCTTATACTTGGACTGTGACCCCTTGTTCTGGACCTCCCCAACATCGGGACCAATCTTCCTGCATCTAGCCTGCCCAACCCCTTAAGAATTTTGTAAGTTTCTATAAGATCCCCCCTCAGTCTTCTAAATTCTAGCGAGTACATGCCGAGTCTATCCAGTTTTTCCTCATATGAACGTTCTGACATCCCAGGAATCAGTCTGGTGAACCTTCTCTGTACCCCCTCCATGGCAAGAATGTCTTTCCTCAGATTTGGAGACCATAACTGTACGCAACACTCCAGGTGTGGTCTCACCAAAACCCTGTACAACTGCAGTAGAACCTCCCTGCTCCTATACTCAAATCCTTTCGCTATGAATGCTAACATACCATTTGCTTTCTTCACAGCCTGCTGCACCTGCATGCCTACTTTCAATGATTGATGTACCATGACACCCAGGTCTCGTTCCATCTCCTCTTTTCCTAATCTACCACCATTCAGATAATAGTCCACCCTCCTGTTTTTGCCACCAAAGTGGATAACCTCACATTTATCCACATTATACTGCATCTGCCATGCATTTGCCCACTCACCCAGCCTATCCAAGTCACCTTGCAGCCTCCTAGCATTCTCCTCACACCTAACACTACCCCCCCCAGCTTAGTGTCATCCGCAAACTTGGAGATGTTGCATTCAATTCCCTTGTCCAAATCATTAATATATATTGTAAATAGCTGGGGTCCCAGCACTGAGCCTTGCTGTACCCCACTAGTCACTGCCTGCCATTCTGAAAAAGACCCGTTTACTCCTACCCTTTGCTTCCTGTCTGCCAGCCAGTTCTCTATCCACATCAATACTGAACCCCCAATACCATGTGCTTTAAGTTTGTATACTAATCTCTTATGTGGGACCTTGTCGAAAGCCTTCTGAAAGTCTAGATATAACACATCCACTGGTTCTCCCTTATCCACTCTACTAGTTGCATCCTCGAAAAATTCTATAAGATTCGTCAGACATGATTTACATTTCTTAAATCCATGCTGACTTAGTCCAATGATTTCACCACTTTCCAAATGTGCTGCTATCCCAACTTTAATAACTGACTCTAGCAGTTTCCCCACTACCGATGTTAGACTAACTGGTCTGTAATTCCCTGTTTTCTCTCTCCCTCCTTTTTTAAAAAGTGGGGTTACATTAGCTACCCTCCAATCCTGAGGAACTACTCCAGAATCTAAGGAGTTTTGAAAAATTATCACTAATTATCCACTATTTCTGTGGCAACTTCCTTGAGTACTCTGGGATGCAGACTATCTGGCCCTGGGGATTTATCGGCCTTTAATCCGTTCAATTTACCCAACACCACCTCCCGGCTAATCTGGATTTCACTCAATTCCTCCATCTTATTTGACCTCCGGTCCCCTGCTATTTCCAGCAGATTATTTATGTCTTCCTTAGTGAAGACAGAACCAAAGTAGTTATTCAATTGGTCAGCCATGTCCTTGTTCCCCATGATCAATTCACCTGTTTCTGACTGTAAGGGATCTACATTTGTTTTAACTAATCTCTTTCTCTTCACATATCTATATAAACTTTTGCAGTCAGTTTTTATGTTCCCTGCCAGTTTTCTTTCATAATCTATTTTCCCTTTCCTAATTAAGCCCTTTGTCCTCCTCTGCTGGACTCTGAATTTCTCCCAGTCCTCTGGTAGGCTGCTTTTTCTGGCTAATTTTATGCTTCATTTTATGTTTTTATACTATCCCTGATTTCCCTAGTTATCCATGGATGCACTACCTTCCCTGGTTCATTCGTTTGCCAAACTGGGATGAACAATTGTTGTAGTTCATCCATGCAGTCTTTAAGTACCTTCCATTGCACATCGACTGTCAACCCTTTAAGAATCACTTGCCAGTCTAACTTGGCCAATTCACGTCTCATACCTTCAAAGTTACCTTTGTTTAAGTTCAGAACCCTTGTTTCTGACTTAATTATGTCACTCTGCATCCTAATGAAGAACTCAACCATATTATGTCACTCTTGCCCCAGGGGCCACGCACAACAAGACTGTTAACTAACCCTTCCTCATAACTTAATACCCAGTCTAGAATAGCTTGCTCTCTCGTTGGTTCCTCTACATGTTGGTTTAGAAAACTATCCCACATACATTCCAAGAAATCCTCTTCCTCAGCACCCCTGCCCATTTGATTCACCCAATCTATATGTAGATTGAAGTCACCCATTATAACTGTTTTACCCTTGTTGCACCCTTGTTATCCATGAGTAGTTGCTCTACTCAACAGCCAAAAATCTGTAGCCTCCCTTTGACCTGGTATTTTGTTGGTTCACATGCTTGATCAATGGTGTTTTATCATTAATGTTTTATTATTAATAATGTTTAGTGTTTTCTGAGTCATTCGTAACTGTCACTGTATATTATCTTGTTACTTGTGGGTGGAGCACCAAGGCAAATTCCTTGTATGTGAATACTTGTCCAATAAACTTACTTACTTACTTACTTAAAACTTGCAGTTTATCAGTGAGCAATCGTGAGATTATTGACTTTGTCCAAAAAAAAAGAAACAGCAAAATGTGTTCTGTTGAAATTTGCAATATGTGGAGACCTTGTTGACAGTAGGCAGTTTACTCCAGCCTGGGATATACTGGACGACGAGGATAACCCTCTGTCCCATCCATGGTCTAAAGAGAATAGTTCACTTTTAGTACTCTTGATTCATGAAGGTGTTTGGCAAATTGTGATTTGCTGTATCTATCAGTTTCACAACCAGATGGATCACCAGCAAAATCAATCGCCTGTAGGTTAGATTTCTGATCATCTCCCATGGAGCATGGCAGCATAAATCCAACGGAGGGGGGGGGGGGAGCAAATGCCTGACATGTGCGGTGATGCCAGACATAGTATGGAATCTGACAGACTGTTGCAAGTCTTATTACACAGAAGGGGTAAAACAGGTGAGCCTCTGCCTTGTGCCAGGACTAGGAGATTCAGATGATAACGCAGCACAAAGGGGACATTTGACTTATTGTATGGATGTTGGCTCTATGAAGCAGCTGCCCAATTAGTCCCAGTCCTCTACTCTTTCCCCACAACCTGTAAACAGTTTCCCGTCAAATATTCTGAAGGAGGGTCTCGACCCGAAACATCACCCCTTCCTTCTCTCCAGAGATGCTGCCTGTCCCGCTGAGTTACTCCAGCTTTTTGTGTCTATCTCCCATCAATTATTTATTCCTTTTCTTTTAGAAAGGCACATTGAATCTTATTCCAACAGTTCCGCAGCCAGGAGATTCCACAGCATAACAACTTGATGTGGAAATTGAAATAAAAACTCAACATCCTCAAAAACAGTCAGGAGGGTCAAACAGCAACTGTGGAAAGAGGACCAGGTTAAATATCCTTCACTGGAAGTTTGACCAGATAGGTTAACTCTTTTTCTTTCTCCACAGATGCTGCTTGACCTGCTGAGTATTTTCAGCATTTTCTGTTTTGTTTTTCAGACACTTAAACACCTGTCCCACAGTACGAGTTAATTCCAAGAGCTCTCCCGAGTTTGCCCTGATTCGAACTTGGAGATTTACGGTAATGGCCACTCGTCGGTACTCGGGGCTCTCGTGGGCATATTTCAACATGTTGAAAAATCTTTCACGAGTCTTCCAGTGCTTACCTGCTGTTAGCGAGCCTACCTGAGTACCTGCCGTTCGCGTTACGAGCCGGTAAAAGACGTCCCCGAGCTCTGACATCTCCGTGCTTACCACGAGTTTGATTTTTTTAAACTTGGGAGAGCTCTTGGAATGAACTCGTACCATGGGACAGGGCTATTTAGCATCTGAAGTTTTAATTTCCATTTGCTATGTCAGTTTTTCACACCACCTTTGGATTTTTTGCCAATTACTGTTGCCTCTGATTACTGATCCTTCTGCAATGAGAAGATGATTCTCCTTGTTGCATCAAAATTCTTTACAGCATTAGCACATCTCTCTTTGCTTTAAAGAGAGCAACTTATCCGGAATTCAAGATCCTGGTATGTTCCTTGAACTCTGCTGTCCAACATTTCCTGAATGGAGTCAAAGTATTTCACCAGTGCCGAAAATTCTCACAGATGCACATATTTTTACACGCTTTTTTCCATTTCCATTTGGTGTCTCGCTTTATAAAATCAAGATTTCTGAATGCAATTTTAGCATCTATCCCGAGTTATTTCCCTGGCGTGTTAACAAAGTATTGACAATGAACCAATGAAGAGATTTAGGAAAAGAGTAAATGATTTATCCAACGTAAAGACTTCATGGAGAGCACTAATGGAGGAGGAAGAATTAGAGAGGCAGAGAACCTTTGGGATGAAATTCCAGAGATGAATGTTTTGGCAGCCCAGGGCAAAACCACAAACAGTAGGCTGATTGAAATAGGGGTGTGCTACAGGTCAAGTATTTGAAAGGCTGGCAAAGGTAACAAAAAGGGATGGGTGAAGGCACAGAGGAATTTGTAAATAATGCTGTAAATTATCTAAATATGGAATATTTATGAAACATCCTAGTCTTCACAATTGATTCAATTTTTTTACAATCTTACAATCCATTTGCATCAACCTTTACTCGAGGTAGACAACTTTTTCCATACAAATACACAACTTGCATGTCTTGAGATTCACCCTGTATCCTGCGATCCACCTGACCACTTTGAATACTCAAACATTTTCATTGGTGCTTGTAGCTATTATTGCATCATCCCCATTTAAAGGACAAAGCTTGGTATCTTGTCCTAACTTTCTTATCCATGGCGGCTTGAAATATCTTCAGCGATGTTATAACATCATTAGGTAATTTTGTGTATGAGAACAAGCCCTGGTTAATTTTCACATTTTGCTGGCACGTTTCAGTATATCAATATTCAACTGAACATATGCATGTGGTGCATGCTGTTTGATAAAACTTTGGCTTCTGCTTTCTCTTCATATAGATCCTGAGATGGGTACGGTGTACAGCATTCATTCAACTCCCCGGTCCAATATCGCACTGCAATCAACACACAATCAAACGGTTTTGCCTGCTCTTCATACCATTTTTTTCCTAATCCTTTCTTCAAGATGTGGGCTTCCTTCAAAGGGCTGTCATGGTGGCACAGCGGTAGAGTTGCTGCCTTACAGCGAATGCAGCGCTGGAGACCCGGGTTCGATCCCGATTACGGGTGTTGTCTGTACGGACCTGCGTGGGTTTTCTCCGAGATCTTCGGTTTCCTTCCACACTCCAAAGACGTACAGGTTTGTAGGTTAATTGGCTTGGTAAATGTGTAAAAAAAAATTGTTCCCAGGATAGTTAATGTGTGAGGATGGCTGGTCGACGCGGATCCGGTGGGCCAAAGGGCCTGTTTTCGTGCTGTTTCTTTAAACTAAATTAAACTAAACCATCATTTATTACCCGTTCCTGTTTGAGAAGGCAGTGAGCCACTCAGTCATAGAGTCACAGCATCATACAGCATGGAAACAGGCCCTTCAGCCCAACCTACCTATGACGATCAACATGTCCTGTTTACACCAGTCCCACCTGTCTCCTTTTGGACCATATCCCTCAAAACCTGTCCTGTCCATGTACCTATGTAAATGTTTCTTAAGCATTGTGATAACAGCCTTAACTACCTCCTCTGGCAGCTCATTCCATACACCCTCCACCCTTTGTGTAAAAAAGTCACACTTTTTCAAAAGTCAAGTCAAGTCAAAGTCAAAAGAGTTTATTGTCATGTGTCCCTGACAGGACAATGAAATTCTTTCCTTGCATAGCACAACAGAACATAGTAGGCATTGACTACAATTATATACGTAAATACACACATTAATTAATACATTAATAAAGTGCAAATACAGATGGAGGGGTATTAATGTTCAGAATTTTGTCCGAGCCAAGTTTAATAGCCTGATGGCTGTGGGGAAGTAGATATTCCTGAACTGGGTCGTTGCAGTTCTCAGGCTCCTGTACCTTCTACCCGAAGGTAGCAGGGAGATGAGTGTGTGGCCAGGGTGGTGTGGGTCCTTGATGATGTTGCCAGCCTTTTTGAGGCAGCGACTGTGGTAGATCCCCTCGATGGAAGGAAGGTCAGAGCCGATGATGGACTGGGCAGGGTGGGAACCTGGTGCAAATCCCCTGCCCTTTGCTGATGCTCACTCAGCAATGAAACAGGAATCTCATTGCCACAATGCTTGATATGGTGTGAGGTGAATTTCTGAGCTAATATGCGGAGGTTGCCTATGACTACCGTTAACCCTGTTGGCAGAGAAAATGTACTGCACTGGAGACAGATATGCAGCCAAATAAAGAAAGGATGACAACAGGTTCCATCACATCCACCGAGGTGATAAGAGATCACAGAGACCAAGTAAGCAGTAGATTTCATTCCCCAGAAACAGACTGCTTGAACCACGCTGGTCAGTGTGAAGTCCTAAACCAGACCTCTGAGCGTGGAGTGCCGGCAGGATTCCCTCAATACGGGCAGGCAAAGGGCAGCCATTATACAATGTCTTGGTGACTCCTTCCACACTGAATCCTCAAGGAACGAGATCACTTTGACCATCTAACATACTATACATGTTCAACCTTCTCCATGGGAGTACAACTGCACTTCAGGTGAAATGAAAATTGAGATTATTTCATAATGCATTATTTACTTATAACACGATTATCATTCTTGGGAAACAACTGGATATCTAGCTGGATAGCTCGTTGGAGTCTGCTGCATGGAGGCTGTGGGCCTGGAGCTGAGCCTAGAACCCAGCTTCCCTCTCCCCCGACTCTCAGTCTGCAGAAGAGTCTCAACCCTAAACGTCACCTATTCCTTTTCTCAGAGATGCTGCCTGGCCCACTAAATTACTTCAACATTTTGTGTCTATCTTCAGTGTAAACCCAGCATCTGCAGTTCCTTCCAACACTTTAAAATCTAGCCTTTTGTACATTTGTTATAATTCTTTGAAGCAATCTAGTTGCAATTACTCTGCAGAGGGAAATATGGTTTTTATTTCAACCCAGTGTTTAACTATATTGAAAATTCAACCATGATTTTTCCTAATCTACATTAGGGAGCTGAAAATGGCTCATTTTTTCTGCTTAATTTCCCCTCTGTGCCAACAAACTGCTTGGAATTCAGTATGGAAAATCATCTTGAATAAAATTAATATCACCCATGAATGCTGATGAGGAACAATTAAATGGCATTTTATGAACCCAGTATTTATTTTGATAACTTTTGCACAGTACAATAATAAAGCTTTGTCGCAAATCATTTCAAATATATTCAACGACACACACGAGGGTAGTTTAGAAATGTAAATGGTAAATATTCTTGCTTAATGTGTGCAGCATTATCATTTACATTCTTCGGGGCTCTTTTTGTTGATTGTTAAGTGGATATGTTTAATTTCATTTAATGCAAATTGTTTGGCAAATGTAGTTGGAACTAGACTCAATATCCAAGTTGAAACAGAAAGTTCTGGAGTTTTTTAAGAAGGAATTGCAGATGCTGGAAAATGAAAGGTAGCAAAAGTGGTGGAGAAACTCAGCGGGTGCAGCAGCATCTATGGAGCGAAGGAAGTAGGCAATGTTTCAGGCCAAAACCCTTCTTCAGACTGATGGAAGGTGGGGAAGGGTGGTGGGGGGGGGGGGGGGGGTGCATTGAGAAGAAAGGAAAAAGGAGGAGTATATTCAATGTTCAGGCCACCGGGATGCAGACTGCCCAAGCGGAATATGAGGTTGTAGCGGCCTAGACGAGGTCAGGAAAAGACCAGACGCTAG
Source organism: Okamejei kenojei (assembly GCA_035221665.1). NCBI lineage: Eukaryota > Metazoa > Chordata > Chondrichthyes > Rajiformes > Rajidae > Okamejei > Okamejei kenojei. Next base: position 15,241,005 of record CM069149.1, on the reverse strand, counting down.
GTAGGTTTAAACAGTAGTCCTTTAATCCCTACAGCGAGAGCACACCACACCAACTGCCAGCACACACCCAGGGGTGGTCAGGAAACCCCGTGGCAGACCAACGCCCCTGTCACTCAATCGGCGAGGGGGATGATCCAAGAAGTGGCCTACCCCCCAGGGACCGCCACAGGACCCCCCCCCCCCAAGTACCCGAGGCACGAAACGGACAGGAGGGCGTACACGGCGACCAGGCCGGGTGTACACCATGCTCAGCACAGGAACGGGCAACTGATCAACAGATGCAGGAGATGGAGTAGCCAGAGAGGGGGGGGGGGGGGGGTACCCTAGACAGAGGGCGCCCTCACTTACGCACTGGCTGATCAATATCAATATGTGCTGGCTTCAGCCGCGCAACTGAAACAGTCACATGCCGACCCCCCCATGTCCAGGACGAAAGTGGACGAGCCATGTTCCAGGACCCGGAAGGGACCCTCGTACGGCCGCTGGAGAGGTGTCCGATGAGCATCCCTACGCAGGAAGACGAACTGGCAGTCCTCCAGAGCAGAGGGAACGTGCGGGCGGAAGGACCCATGACGAGACGTGGGCACCGGCGCCAGCTTGCCCACCATCTCCCGAAGACGTCGCAGAGTGTCCAAAGACTGCTCCACCTGGCCCTGTGCCGGCGGGATGAACTCCCCGGGACCGTCAACGGAGACCCATACACCAACTCGGCGGAGGTGGAGGCCAAGTTTTCCTTGGGTGTGGTGCGGATCCCCGGCAAAACCCACGGCAGCGCGTCCACCCAGTCCGGATCATTGAGCCGTGTCTTCAGGGCGTCCTTGAGCTGACGGTGAAACCGCTCCACCAGGCCGTTCGCCTGCGGATGATACGCCGTCATGTGGTGTAGCTGAACATGGAAGGCGTGCCATGGCCGACCACAGTTCCGACGTGAACGGAGGCCCCCGGTCGGATGTTATGTCCAGTGGCACCCCGAACCGGGCGATCCAGTGCGCCATCAGGGCCTGAGCACAAATGGCCGTTGAAGAATCTGGTAGCGGAGTGGCTTCAGGCCACCACGTGAAGCGGTCAACAATGGTGAGTATATAGGTCAAGCCCCAGGACGGCAGCAGCGGCCCCACAATGTCCACATGAATGTGGTCAAACCGCTGCCGAGGGATGGTGAACTCCTGCAACGGCGCGCGCAAATGTCGCTGCACCTTGGCGGTCTGGCACGGGATGCAAGTGCGCGCCCAATGTCCAACCTTATTCCGCAGCCCGTGCCACATGAAGCGGGAGGTTACCAGGGCTGTTGTCGCCTGGATGGAGGGATGCACGAGCCTATGGAGCACCTCAAACACCCTGCGCCGCCAGGCGATGGGGACGATGGGTCACGGAACTCCAGTGGAGACATCGCACAGCAGCGTTGCGCCCACAGGACCACGGACAACGTCCTGCAACTGCAGGCCCAAAACTGCGTACGATAGGCGGCCATATTCTCGTCGACCAGCTAAGCGGCTGCCAGGGCGGAATAATTAATCACCTCAGCGACTTGGAGAAGCGCGTGGACTGCAGGTCTCGATAAGGCATCGGCCACCCTATTGGATTTGCCCTCCACGAAATGGATGGAGGTGCTGTATTCAGACACATACGCCAAATGCCTCTGCTGCCGGGCAGACCACGGGTCTGAAACCTTGGCGAACATGAAGGTTAGCGGTTTGTGGTCCGTATATGCGGTAAACGGCCTCCCTCCAGGAAGTAGCGGAAATGGCGTACTGCGAGATACAGGGCCAGGAGCCCACGGTCGAAAGCGCTGTAACGGTGCTGAGCACCACTGAGATGCCTGCTGAAGAAGGCGAGTGGCCGCCAGCATCCATCAACGAGCTGCTCCAACACCGCCCCAACCGCCACCTCAGAAGCGTCCACCGTCAGGGCGGTCAGGGCGGCCTCTCGTGGGTGGACGAGCATCGTGGCCCCAGCCAGTGCCTCCTTAGCCCTCTCGAATGCCACTTTTGCTTCCACGGACCACTCAACCTCCCTGCGATGACCAGCCATCAGGTGGAAAGTGGACGCATGACTGCGGCCGTTGCTGACGGGAAACGGTGATAAAAGGTGACCATCCCCACGAATTCCTGTAGGCCCTTAACCGTGGTCGGACGGGGGAACCTGCGAACAGCGTCCACCCGGGGGGCAGAGGCACCACCCCCTGTGGAGTTACACAGTGGCCGAGGAGGTCAATAGCCGTCACCCCAAAACGTCACTTGGACGAGTTGGTGGACAACCCGAAGTCGCTGAGGCGCTGACACAGCTGACGGAGGTGGATGCAGTGCTCCGGCCGTGAGCGACTGGCCACGGGTTTGTCGTCGAGTCCAGGCCGCGGCACACACGGTCCATAAGCCGCTGAAAGGCCTGCGCAGCGTTCTTCAACCCAAACGGCATCCGTACAAATTCGAATAGACCAAATGGTGTTATAATGGCCGTCTTCGGGATATCGTCGGGGCAGACCGGAATTTGATTGTACCTTCGCACGAGGTCCACCTTGGAGAATACCGATGCTCCGGCCAGATGGGCGTTGAAGTCCTGGATGTGTGGGACTGGGTACCTGTCGGCGACGGTCGCATCATTTCAGACGACGGTAATCCCCACACGGGCGCCAGCCCCCGTCCCCCATTGGGACCATGTGCAGCAGTGACGCTCATGGGCTATTGGTGGGACGCACGATGCCCATCGCCTCCATCAGGCGGAACTCCTCCCGAGCCAGACGAAGCTTGTCTGGCGCAAGACGGCGCGCTCGGGCGTGCACAGGCAGGCCGGTAGTAGGGATATGGTGCTCCACCCCGTGCTTGGGGCGGAGGAGTGGAAGTGGGGTTCAAGGATGTCAGGGAAATCCGCCAGGATGCGCGCCACAGACGACAGGGGGCCATCAGGGCGTGATACGGGATCACCAATGCGGAGGAGGACCGGCTCCAGCATGACGGAGTGCATCAGGCACCGCCGCTTGATATCTACGAGCAGTGCTCAAAGGAAGTCGGCACCCAGCAGCGGCTGGGAAACGTCAGCAATGACAAACTCCCACGAAAATGAGCTGCGGCCAAAGTTGAGTGCAAAACCCGTAGGTGTGAATAGCACTCCCGTTCACCGCAGTGAGGAGGGGCCCGCGTTTGCCTGCACGGATGTCAGTGATGGAGGGAGGCAGGACGCTCACTTCCGCACCCGTGTCCATGAGGAATCGACCTCTAGTGCAGCGATCCCAGGCTAAGACACAATGAATTTTGCTGGCCGCCGAAGGAATCACTGATGACCGGCCCCTTCGTTTCCCTGGAATGAACAGGGTGGACAACATTGCCTGGCTGCAGCTCCCCAGCGACGATTGGTAATAGCACCAACCCCCTCTGTGGCGTCTGGTGGAACTGCAAGCGAATTTGGCTGGTTTGAATGCCAGCGATCTCTGCTGCTGTTGGGTGGAACTGCAGGCGGGCCTTGCTGCAAAGACATGCCTGGACTTGAATGCCCAATGGCGGCCGGATTTTGCTGCGAGAGCCGTCTGGGAGCAGAGGAGACGCGGTCGATAGCGGCCCCGACCTACTCTGAGCCTCCAACCACCGCTGGAAGAACGGTCAGCGCTTCCAGGTTTTGCTGGCGAGACATCTACAGCTCGTCGGCCTGCTCGCCCAGCGCCTGCATGTTAGTAAAGGGATCCCTGGCGAGCTGCAGGCGGATGTCAATCGGGAGCTGCTGCAGGTAGGCCAATTTAAATAGCAAACAGGGTTCATGGTCCCCCATTAGGGTGAGCATGTCCTCCAGGAGGGCAGACGGCCAGCGGTCACCCAGGCCATCCATTCGGAGAATCCGAGTGCCCGCTCCAAGTCACCAAGGCCAAACTTCCTGATAATGAATTCCTTAAGGCCCCTGTATTTGTTAGCTACCGGGGGGACTCTGAGGAAAGGCTTAACTAGCCTCGCAGTTGCTTGGTCAAGCGCGCTGACCACGTAAGAGTATTTTATTTCATCTGCTGTAATACCTCTCACAGCAAATTGTGCCTCCGCCTGCTGGAACCAGATGTCAGGCTCTTCGGTCCACAGAGTAGGGAGCTTAAGCGCAACGGCATTATTATCCATCACGACGCATGATGAATGTCGAGGGTCACCAGTGTAGCGGCCTAGACGAGGTCAGGAAAAGACCAGACGTTAGGTAGGTTTAAACAGTAGTCCTTTAATCCCTACAGCGAGAGCACACCACACCAACTGCCAGCACACACCCAGGGGTGGTCAGGAAACCCCGTGCCAGACCAACGCCCCTATCACTCAATCAGCGAGGGGGATGATCCAAGGCGTGGCCTACCCCCCAGGGACCGCCACAAGGTGCTGTTCCTCCAATTTCCGGTGTTGCTCACTCTGGCCATGGAGAAGGCCCAGGACAGAGAGGTCGGATACAGAATGGGAGGGGGAGTTGAAGTGCTAAGCCACCGGGAGTTCAGGTTGGTTAATGCGGACTGAGCGGAGGTGTTCGGCGTAACGATCGCCAAGCCTATGCTTGGTCACACCGATGTAGATCAGTTGACTTCTAGAGCGGCGGATGCAATAGATGAGGTTGGAGGAGATGCAGGTGAACCTCTGTCACACCTAGAATGACTGCTTGGGTCCTTGGATGGAGGGGGGAGGTAAAGCGACAAGTGTAGCATCTCTTGCGGTTGCAAGGGAAAGTGCCCGGGAAGGGGGTGGTGCGGGAGGGAAGGGAAGAATTGACAATGGAGGTACGGAGGGAGCGGTCTTTGCGGAAATCAGACAGGGGGGGAGATGGGAAGATGTGGCGAGCGGTGGGGTCACGTTGGAGGTGGAAAAACTGACGGAGTACTATTTGCTGTATGTGACGGCTAGTGGGGTGAAAGGTGAGGACTAGGGGACCCTTGTTGCGAATGGGGGGATGGGGAGAGAGAGCAATGTTATGGGGTATGGAAGAGACCCTGGTCCGAGCCTCATCTATAGTAGGGGAGGGGAACACCGTTCCCTGAAGAAGGAGGACATTTCCGATGCCCTGGTGTGTAACACCTCATCCTGGGTGCAGATGCGGCGTAGATGGAGAAATTGGGAGTAGAGGATGGAGTCCTTGCAGGAAGCAGGGTGGGAAGAAGAGTAGTTTAGATAGCCATGGGAGTCAGTGGGTTTGTAGTGGATGTCGGTCAGAAGTCTATCACCTGCGATGGAGATAGTGAGGTCAAGAAATGGTAGGGAAGTGTCGGAAATGGTCCAGTTTTTAAGAAGGAACTGCAGATGCTGGAAAATCGAAGGTAGACAAAAGTGCTGGAGAAACTCAGCAGGTGCAGCAGCATCTATGGAGCGAGGGAAATAGGCAACGTTTCGGGCTGAAACCCTTCTTCAGACTGATCTGGAAATCCTCAACTATTAATTCCTTACCTCTAAAGCAAGATATACAGTTAACAGGTACAGATAGATGACCTATTGTCAGAAACATAGAAACATAGAAAATAGGTGCAGGAGGAGGCCATTCGGCCCTTCGAGCCAGCACCGCCATTCATTGTGATCATGGCTGATCGTCCCCTATCAATAACCCGTGCCTGCCTTCTCCCCATATCCCTTGATTCCACTAGCCCCTAGAGCTCTATGTCTCTAGAGCCCCTAGAATGTATGTAAACTGTGTAACATCTGTAGATAAAAAGCAATGGAAAGGATTTCAAATTTGGATTTTGCTTTTTTCTTTGGGGTGGGCCATAGTTTATTGCTCATTGCTAAATGGCCTCAAGAAAATGGTGGTGTCACTTATTTGACGTGCTACAGTCTTTGTGGTGAAACCCTCACAATGCTATTTGGTAGAGAGCTCAAGGATTTTGACCCCACATTTAGGACGGAATGGTGGTATATATTTCCAAATGAGCATAGTCAGTGTCATAGAGTGATACAGCATGGAAACAGGCCCTTTGGCACCACTTGCCCACACCAACCAACATGTCCCAACTATTACACTATTCCCACCTGCCTGCATCTATTGCCCTTGTCCTTCATGTTGGTTTGGAGGATATTATTGGAACGGTCTAGGCAGATGACAACAGTATATTTTGCAACACTACATCCATGGTGAACCAGATGTGAAAGGAAAGGTGGATTTGTGTGGTGGACAATACCAGTCAAGGAGGCTGCTTTCTTCTGCTTGGTGGTGAGTTTTGTGCGACTGCAGATACACTTATCCAGGTGACCCACACTCCTGGCTTGTACCTTATGGAATGGGTTTAGGTGGTCAAGAGATGTGTCATTCACTGTAGGGTACATGGCCTCTGACCCGATCTTTTAGTCCTAGTATTCAGGTGGCTGGTCCAGTTGAGCTCCTGGTCAATACTGATACCTGGAAAAGTGGAAGTTCTAGTAATACTTACCTCATTGCATGTCAAGGGTTGGTACTTAGAGTTTCTCAGTACCTGAATGAATATGAATCAGCTCAATTCAGATCAAGTCAAGTCACATTTATTTATATAGTAGGTATGTTACAAAACTTACCTTCAGTGGCGCTGTAGTTCTGTCACTTGTCGTGTGCGCGACTTTGGCGCCTATGAGGGGGGGTGGGAGGCGGGGTTAAAATGCGGTTTTCCCCTGCCTTCCGGAGTTATATTTTCTCGGAATGTGAGCTTTTTCTGGAGATTCGTTCCGACTGCCGGTAAGTGAAATTTTGCTTTAAAATCGCCCGACTATTTCAGCACTGGAGTAAAATAAAAATTAGCTTCTAATGCCGTGAACGCCGACAACGGGGACGGATTGTACGTAGGGGACAGGTAAAGGAAAGCTGTTTATTTTTTCATATAAACGTGCTTGTTTAGATTACCTTAATCAACATTTCATGTTGCGAAATGGTGATTTATTCCCCATATAAACCGGCAGTGTTTTTCCTGCCAATATGGGGTTTAAATTCACCACAACCGCAACGTTCCAATCCATCGCGTTCCATAAAATTCCACTCGCAAGCTGATTTAAATGGCCATTAATTTACGGGCATTAAACACTAAATTCCTTCAAATTTGGCCTATAAATTCATAACAATGAGAAATAAAAATCATGCTATATTGTGAATTATTGTGTGAATGTTATTTGGACACTTAGGTTTTTTAAAGAATGTTAATATTTTCTTAAGAAATGGATAGATGTTTAGATCTAGTAATTGAATTTTGTAATTAGCTACAATTGGGTAACTAACTAATTATATGTTTTAATTTCAGGTCATCCAAGTAAGATTGTTTCATATTTGTTTCAGAATGCTTCAATCTATAATAACTGAATATTTCTTTCAGTTCTCTTAATTTTTAAGAAAGTTATGGACTTTTGACGGTCCTCAATCACAACTTTTGTGTTCAGTCAATGGAAAAGCAATAGGGTACAAGATGCTAATTTCCGAGTATGAAAATGGCCATAACATTTTTAATACTGAAGATATGAAAGTGAATTAAGTGTCAAATTAAACTTCTTTTTATGCTTTATCTGATGGGTTAAATTGCAGACTTGATTTTTTAAATCTCAAAATTTTGTAACATCGCTATATATCGCACATTTAAAAAACAACTCTCATTGGCCAAAGTGCTTTACATTTGTTATAAGAATAGTATAAACAAACAAACAAACTACATACATATATACATATAGCCCTCGCTCAGGGTACGTCAAGAAAGGCTTGGGAGTATAGATACGTTTTTAGTCTTGACTTAAAGGAATCGATGGAGGGGGTAGTTTTGATGGGAAGAGGGATGCTGTTCCACAGTCTAGGAGCTGAAACCGCAAAGGCGCGGTCGCCCCTGAGCTTATGCCTAGACCGCGGGATATTCAGAAACCCCAAGTCGGCCGATCTGAGACGTTGGAATGCTTTTAATGTAGACCGGGGATCGGCTTATTCAGAAAACCTGATGCCAGTGTAAAGGGAGTTGCAGTAATCATGTGTGGATGATCTTTTCAAGGTCATCTGAGCATTGTTTTTTTAGACTGAAAGAAGCTTCGGATGATACCAACATGTAGAGGAACCAACAAGAGAGCAGGCTATTCTAGACAGGGTATTGAGTAATGAGAAAGGGTTAGTTAGCAGTCTTGTTGTGCGTGGCCCCTTGGGCAAGAGTGACCATAATATGGTTGAGTTCTTCAATAGGATGGAGAGTGACATAATTAAGTCAGAAACAAGGGTTCTGAACTTAAAGAAAGGTAACTTTGAGGGTATGAGACGTGAATTGGCCAAGATAGACTGGCAATTGATTCGTAAAGGGTTGACGGTGGATGTGCAATGGAAGGCATTTAAAGACTGCATGGATGAACTACAACAATTGTTCATCCCAGTTTGGCAAAAGAATAAATCAGGGAAGATAGTGCATCCGTGGATAACAAGGGAAATCAGGGATAGTATCAAAACAAAAGATGAAACATACAAATTAGCTAGAAAAAGCAGCCTGGCAGAGGACTGAGAGAAATTCAGAGTCCAGCAGAGGAGGACAAAGGGCTTAATTAGGAAAGGGAAAATAGATTATGAAAGAAATCTGGCAGGGAACATAAAAACTGACTGCAAAAGTTGTTATAGATATGTGAAGAGAAAAAGGTTAGTTAAAACAAATGTAGGTCCCTTGCAGTCAGCAACAGGTGAATTGATCATGGGGAACAAGGACATGGTAGACCAATTGAATAACTACTTTGGTTCTGTCTTCATTAAGGAAGACATAAATAATCTGCCAGAAATAGCAGGGGACCGGGGGTTAAATGAGATGGAGGAACTGAGTGAAATCCAGGTTAGCCGGGAAGTGGTGTTAGGTAAATTGAACGGATTAAAGGCCGATAAATCCCCAGGGCCAGATAGGCTGCATTCCAGAGTACTTAAGGAAGTAGCCCCAGAAATAGTGGATGCATTAGTGATAATTTTTCAAAACTCTTTAGATTCTGGAGTAGTTCCTGAGGATTGGAGGGTAGCTAATGTAACCCCACTTTTTAAAAAGGGAGGAAGAGAGAAAATGGGGAATTACAGACCAGTTAGTCTAACATCGGTAGTGGGGAAACTGCTAGAGTCAGTTATTAAAGATGGGATAGCAGCACATTTGGAAAGTGGTAAAATCATTGGACAAAGTCAGCATGGATTTATGAAAGGTAAATCATGTCTGTCGAATCTTATAAAAATTTTTGAGGATGTACGAGTAGAGTGGATAAGGGAGAGCCAGTGGATATACTTCGGCAGATAGCCAAAGTATATCTGGACTTTCAGAAGGCTTTCGACAACGTCCCACATACAGTGGCTTGCAAAAGTTTTCATACCCCTTGAACTTTTCCACATTTTGTCACGTTACAACCACAAACGTAAATGTATTTTATTGGGATTTTATGTGATAGACCAACACAAAGTGGCGCATAATTGTGAAGTGGAAGGAAAATTATACATGGTTTTCAAATTGTTTTACAAATAAAAAACTGACAAGTGTGGCATTCAAAAGTATTCAGCCCCTTTTACTCTGATACCCCTAAATAAAATCCAGAGCCTTCAGAAGTCACCTAATTAGTAAATAGAGTCCACTTGTGTGTAATCTAATCTCCGAATAAATACAGCTGTTCCGTGAAGGCCTCAGAGGTTTGTTAGAGAACATTAGTGAACAAACAGCATCATGAAGCCCAAGGAACACACCAGACAGGTCGGGGATAAAGTTGTGGAGAAGTTTAAAGCAGGGTTAGGTTATAAAAAATATCCCATGCTTTGAACATCTCATGGAGCACTGTTCAATCCATCATCCAAAAATGGAAAGAGAATGGCACAACTGCAAACCTTCCAAGACATGGCCGTCCACCTAAATTGGCAGGCCGGGCAAGGAGAGCATTGATCAGAGAAGCAGCCAAGAGGCCCATGGTAACTCTGGAGGAGCTGCAGAGATCCACAGCTCAGGTGGGAGAATCTGTCCACAGGACAACTATTAGTCGTGCACTCCACAAATCGGGCCTTTATGGAAGAGTGGCAAGAATAAAGCCATTGTTGAAACAAAGCCATAAGAAGTCCCATTTGCAGTTTGCCACAAGCCATGTGGGGGACACAGCAAACAAGTGGAGGAAGGTGCTGAGGTCTGATGAGACCAAAATTGAAGTTTTTAGCCTAAATGCAAAACGCTATGTGTGGCGGAAAACTAACACTGCACATGACCCTGAACACATCATCCCCACTGTGAAACATGGTGGTGGCAGCATCATGCTGTGGAGATGGTTTTCTTCAGCAGGGACAGGTAAACTGGTCAGAGTTGATGGGAAGATGGATGGCGCCAAATTCAGGACAATCTTGGAATAAAACCTGTTAGAGTCTGCAAAAGACTTGAGACTGGGGCGGAGGTTCACCTTCCAGCAAACATACAGCCAGAGCTAAAATGGAATGGTTTAGATCAAAGCATATTCATGTGTTTGAATGGCCCAGTCAAAGTCCAGTCCTAAATCCAATTGAGAATCTCTGGCAAAACTTGCAAATTGCTGTTCACAGATGCTCTCCATTCAATCTGACTGAGCTTGAGCTATTTTGCAAAGAAGAATGGGCAAAAAATTTAGTCTCTATATGTGCAAAGCTGGTAGAGATATACCCCAAAAGACTTGCAGCTGTAATTGCAGCGAAAGGTGGTTCGACAAAGTATTGACTCAGGGGGGCTGAATAGTTTTGCATGCCACACTTTTCAGTTTTTTATTTGTAATAAAATTTGGAAACCATGTATCATTTTCCTTCCACTTCACAATTAGCACCACTTTGTGTTGGACTATCACATAAAATCCCAATAAAATGCATTTACGTTTGTGGTTGTAACGTGACAAAATGTGGAAACGTTCAAGGGGTATGAATACTTTTGCAAGCCACTGTAAGAGATTAGTATACAAACTTAAAGCACATGGTATTGGGGGTTCAGTATTGATGTGGATAGAGAACTGGCTGGCAGACAGGAAGCAAAGAGTAGGAGTAAACAGGTCCTTTTCAGAATGGCAGGTAGTGACTAGTGGGGTACCGCAAGTCTCAGTGCTGGGACCCCAGCTATTTACAATATATGTTAATGATTTGGACGAGGGAATTGAATGCAAGTTTGTGGATAACACGAAGCTGGGGGCAGTGTTAGCTGTGAGGAGGATGCTAGGAGGCTGCAAGGTGACTTGGATAGGCTGGGTGAGTGGGTAAATGCATGGCGGATGCAGTATAATGTGGATAAATGTAAGGTTATCCACTTTGGTGGCAAAAACCGGAAAGTAGACTATTATCTGAATGGTGGCCGATTAGGAAAAGTGGACATGCAACGTGACCTGGGTGTTATGGTACACAAGTCATTGAAAGTAGGCATGCAGGTGCAGCAGGTAGTGAAGCAAGTGAATGGTATGTTAGCATTCGTAGTAGATTTGAGTATCGGAGCAGGGAGGTTCTACTGCAGTTGTACAGGGTCTTGGTGAGGCCACACCTGGAGTATTGCGAACAGTTTTGGTCTCCAAATCTGAGGAAAGACATTCCTGCCATAGATGGAGTACAGAGAAGGTTCACCAGACTGATTCCTGGGATGTCAGGACATTCATATGAAGAAAGACTGGATAGACTCGGCTTGTACGCTAGAATTTAGAAGTTTGAAGGGGGATCTTATAGAAACTTACAAAATTCTTAACGGGTTGGACAGGCTAGATGCAGGAAGATTGTACCTGATGTTGGGGAAGTCCAGAACAAGTGGTCACAGTTTAAGGATAAGGGAGAAATCTTTTAGGACCGAGATGAGAAAAACATTTTTCAGACTGAGAGTGGTGAGTCTCTGGAATTCTCTGCCACAGAAGGTAGTTGAGGCCAGTTCATTGGCTTTATTTAAGAGGGAGTTAGATGTGGCCCTTGTGGCTAAAGGGATCAGGGGGTATGGAGAGAAGGCAGGTACAGGATACTGAGTTGGATGATCAGTCATGATCATATTGAATGGCGGTGCAGGCTCGAGGGGCCGAATGGCCTACTCCTGCACCTATTTTCTATGTTTCTATGCTTCTATGTTAAGCTAGCTTTAACCACAGCATTGACTTGTTTGTCAAATTTCAGATCAGTTGGTGATGTGAGTTTTCAAACAGTAAGATAAACTTTGCAGCTGAGCCACTCGTTGAAGAAATCCATGCCATATCTTAGATCAAACCCATATCCATGTACAAAGTCTAAAAGTGACATTGACAGCCAGTCACTTCCTACTCATTTTCTGACCTAATAAATTGCCCTCACTTAAAAACTATATCAAGAATAATCTTACAAACGTCCCTAAATTATCAATCTCTAAACAAGCGGCAGATTGCGGCGCTATTAAAATATATTTCCCGTTAGTTTAATACTTCTTCAAGTATTGAATGCATTTCATAGTATACATGGAATAATTTTTGCATTAATTTAACAAGTGCCATTTGCTTGCATTTGGCCCATATCCCTCTATACCTGTCCTATTCATCTATCTGTCTAATTGCTCCTTAAACATTGCTATAGTCACTGCCTTAATTACCACCTCATTTCATACACCCATCACCCATTGTGTGAAAAATGTACCCCTCACACTCCTATAAAACCTTTCTCCCCTTCATCTTAAACCTATGCCCTCTGGTTCTTGATTCCCCTTGGTGAAGAGACTGTGCGTCTATCTGATCTTCTCCTCTCCTGATTTTACACGCCTCCATAAGATCACACCTCATCCTCCTGTGACCCAGGCAATAGAGTCCCAGCCTGCACAACCTCTCCCTATAGCTCAGACCATTGAGTCCTGGCAACATGCTTGTAAATTTTCTCTGCACCATTTCCAACTTGACAACATATGTCTGAGTTAAATTCAATTTGCCATTCCTTTGCCGAACGTTCTGCAGTTCATCACGACATTATGGCATCATCTGCAAACTTCCAAACCATATTAACAACATTGTCTTCCAGATCATTAAAATAAATGACAAACAACAGTGTGCTCAGCACTGATCCCTGTAGCACACCTTTGATCAAACGCCTCCAATCTGAATAACAACCATCCACTACTATCCACTAAATTCTCCCACAGAGCCAATTTTGAGACTAGCTCACCCTGTATCCCATGTAAACTAACCTTTCAGATTAGCCTACCATGTGAGAACTTGACAAAGGTACTATGAAGCAGCTGATAGAGTTGCTGCCTCACAGCGGCAGAGACCCAGGTTCAACGCTGACCTCAGCTGCTGTCTGTGTGGAGTTTGCCCATTCTGCCTGTCACTCCAGATGCTCCAGCATCCGCCCACATCCAAAGACATGTGGGCTTGTAGGTTGATTGGCCTCTGTAAATTGCTCGTGGTCTGTAGGGAGTCGATGCAAAAGTGGGATAACATGGAATTAGTGTGAATGGTGACCAATGGTCGACGTGGACTCGGTGGGCCAAAGGGCCTGTTTCCATGCCGCATCTCTAAACTAAACTAACAGCCTTACTAACGTCCATGTATACAGCATCTACCACCCTGTTGAAGAGATGACAAATTTGAGAGACATAATTTTCCACACACAAAGCCATGAAGAGTATCTCTAATCAGTTGTTTCCTTTCCAAATGCAAGTAGATTCTGTCTCATTGAATCCGGTTAAGTAATTTTCCCACCACTCATATTTGGTTCACTGGTCTGTAGTTCCCTGACTTGTCCTTGCATCCCTTCTTAAATAAAAGGAGAACATTAGTCACCGTCTAATCTTCTGGTAACTAACCCAAGGCTAAAGATGATGCAAAAAATTCTTCCAGGGCCTCTGCAATTTCCTCCCTAGCTCCTCCACAATGTCTGAGGATATTGTCCCACAGTTGGGTCAGAAGATCTGTGTATCTGTGTGAGAACAAAGTTTTGCATTGCAATCGTGCCTTTCACCATCGCAGCATATCCCAAACTGGTTTACAGCCCCTGAAATCATTTAGCTTTGCTATAGAAATCAAACGTTTTATCACATCCATCAACACATCATAATCATTTACATCCTTCATATTTAAATGGACAAGGAAACAGTTATTTCATGCAAGAATCTTCTAATATTGAGAAGAGTCAAAGAATTTGCAACCTCTTTCTGATATATGAAGGGACAGAAGGACACAGAGTAACTCAGCAGGTCCGGCAACATCTCTGGAGAACATGGATCAGCGACGTTTCAGGTCAAAACCCTTCTTGAGGCTAATTGTTTGGACAGCCCCAGCAATTAGCCTCTTGAATCTCACAGGCTTTAAAGGGCACACCAAGTTATATGCAGCTTCACCAAATGAATAATTAATTGTGCTCTTGCTCAGCAATGCCAAGGGAAACTTGGCAGAAATATTAATCTTTCTAAAGAGGCAGCAAAGATGGCAGATGGAGCACATGCGAACACGCTGCTGGGAGGGGTGATTCAATTGTCAAACTGAAAGCATTTGAGGTGGGAGGCACATATTTAGCAATTGTCTGGGGAGTTGGGTTCTTTTATACAGAACCAGCCCAAATCTGAATCTGAATATTACAATGGTTTAGAGTTTAAAGATGGCCCACATCTACAATCGCTCACCTGTTCTCTAGTTCTATGTTACCCCACTTGCGGCAACTCGCAGAAGCCAATTAACCTACAAACCCGCACATCTTTGGAATGTGGGAGAAAACTGTGGTATTATGGGAATAATAGTGTAAGGAATGCGGTGGACGGAGGTGACGTGGGAACCCGGGGGTGGGGCAGTTAGGGAGTTGCCCGGGCAGGGACTCGAGCAGGCGGCTGCTGTACGGAGTTGCTAAATAAAGATAGACTCCGTTTACGTTGTGGTACGAGCTTTATTTACAAATAAACGCGACATGGTGTCGGAAGTGGGATCCTTGTAAGCAAAAAATAAAAAATAAAGAAGAGGAAGGGGTATCGTTTTGGCGCGAAATGGGAGACGAGCCTGCAGATATGGCGCAACCCACACCAACTGCTACGTTCACAATACAACCTCCAGAGCCATTCGATTTCACCAAGCCTCAAGAATGGGAGTGTGCATGCTAAAAGCTACAGAAAACCCAAATTTCCCTCAAAGCCTCAGCCACAAGCACAAACACCAAGCAAAAATAGACTTAATACACGGCCTCAGCCAGGTTCAAAGACCTGTTATAGATGTGAAAAAATGCCCTCGCATGGGAAATGGGAATGCCCTGCTAAAGATGCTGTGTGTCACAACAGTGGCAAAAAGGAACATTATGGTAGCGTGTGCAGAAACAGCGCAAAATCTCTCAATGCTGTCGCTACAGAGGAAGAAGAGAGCTTCTTCCTGGGAGCCGTGGATGCTGGAAAAGACCCGTGGACGGTGCAGCTAGAAGTGAGACAAAAAAAAGTGTGCTTTAAAATAGACACTGGTGCTGATGTCACCGCCATGCCAGCCGAGGTGTACCATGACATTACCGGGGGGCCTGATGTGAAGCGCCTGGCCGTGTCGACACGCCCATTGTTTGGGCCAGGGGGCGATGCACCCTCTGTCCTGGGTGTAGCCAGAGAAACACTGCGCAGAGGCAAAAAGACAGCCATAGAGAACATTTATGTAGTAAAAGACCTGCACACTGCACTGTTGGGAAGGCCTGGCATAGAACGGCTTCAGCTGGTGTGCAGGGTTAACAGCATCACCGTGGAATCAGTGAAACAACAATATCCGAAGCTGTGTAGGGGCTTGGGCCTTGTTCGGAGGCCATACTCAATTAAATTGAAGCCAGAGGCTGTGCCCTTCTCTCTCCACACGCCACGCAGAGTCCCTCTGCCGCTTATGGGAAAAGTGAGGAAGGAGATAGACCGTATGGAGAAGATGGGCGTAATCACCAAGATTGAGGAGCCGACTGATTGGTCTGCCGGGATGGTGGTGGTGCCGAAGAAAACAGGTGATGTTCGCATTTGTGTGGACTTCACAATGATGAATGGATCAGTATGCAGAGAAAAGTTTATCCTGCCTTCTGTCGAAGACACTCTAGGCATGCTAGCTGGTGCAACAGTATTCAGCAAATTAGATGCCAACATGGGCTTTTGGCAAGTACCATTGACAAAAGAGTCTGCCAAATACACCACCTTCATCACGCCTTTTGGGTGCTACTATTTTAACCGTCTACCCTTTGGCATAGCATCAGCCCCCGAGCACTTTCAAAGGATGATGATGACAGAATTGACCGGTGGCCTGGAGGGGGTACTGTGTCACATGGATGACATCCTGGTCTGGGGACAGACGCAGGAGGAGCATGATGTGCGGCTGCATGCGGTGCTAGAGGAGGCATATAAGGCCGGCATTACGCTCAACATGGACAAATGTGAGCTCACACGCCACACAGTCAGATTCCTGGGTCATGTGATTTCAGCAGATGGAGTGAAGCCAGATCCAGAGAAGACGAGAGCAGTACAAGAAATGGATGCACCCAAAAATGTCAGCCAACTCAGGAGTTTTCTGGGCATGGTCAATCAGCTGGGCCACTTCTTGCCTAACCTGGCTGAAAAAGACAAAGTGCTACGAGACCTGCTGTCCAAGAAGAACCACTGGTACTGGGGGACAGAGCAGCAGGCTGCCTTTGATGAGTTAAAAAAAGAGCTGGGAGGGAAAGCTTTGGATGACCTTCCACCAAGAGTCCAAAGATTTAGGATGAGACTCATGAGGTGCAACTATACAGTCAATCATGTCCCTGGCAAAAGCCTGGGGACAGCCGACACCTTTGAAACAGCCAGACAATTGATTTCTAGAGGGTACTTTCTGGCAAGCATTGATTTAAAAGATGCCTACTACTCAGTACCCATACACAACGAGCATTGTAAATACCTAAAGTTTATCTGGATGAAACAGCTATGGCAATTTAAAGCCTTACAAAATGGGCTAACCTCAGCTCCAAGGTTGTTCAGGAAAATCTTAAAACCTGCCTTGGCATTATTGAGGAAACAAAAGCATATAGTCATGGCGTACTTAGACGACATTTTAACAGTTGGGAAAACCTTGGAGACAGCCATTTTGGCAGTAGCAGCCACCAAACGTTTGTTTGAAACTTTGGGGTTTGTCATACATCCAGATAAATCCAATTTGACACCGTCCACAACCATGGACTATCTTGGATTTATGATTGACACTATTCACATGATTGTAACTCTGCCGAAGGGGAAAGCATCATCAGAGTTGGCACAATCATGCAAAGAACTAATGGTTAATCATCAGCCAAGCATGCGGCAGGTAGCTAGTGTCATTGGGAAAATGGTAGTAACCTTTCCAGCTGTACAATTTGGGCCTTTGCACTATCAAAATTTACAAAGAGCAAAAGTGCACACACTAAAGAAAAATGCAGGTCACTTTGACTGAGCTATGAATTTAACTGCTGAATCCATTCCAGAGTTACAATGGTGGACAAGGAACATTAGGCTTAGTTCCAGTCCCATAATAATCACCAACCCAGTATTAACCATTCAAACGGATGCCAGTGCTTTGGGCTGGGGAGCAACTTACATGCAA
The DNA here is from genome assembly GCA_035221665.1 of Okamejei kenojei. Lineage (NCBI taxonomy): Eukaryota > Metazoa > Chordata > Chondrichthyes > Rajiformes > Rajidae > Okamejei > Okamejei kenojei. The sequence continues at coordinate 15,223,594 of CM069149.1, read as the reverse complement.
TCCAGCACAGGGGGCAGATGGACTAATTTTGAATCATCTTGCCTACAGACACGGGGTATTAACTACTTAGAAATGTTGGGTGCGTTTTATGGTTTAAAAGCATATTCATCTAATACACATCACGCACATGTCCGATTGCAATTAGATAATACCACGGTGGTGGCTTATATCAACCACATGGGTGGTGTAAAGTCGATAGCATGTGACAATTTGGTCAACCTAATCTGGCAATGGTATGCCGAAAAACATATTTGGTTATCAGCAACTTACCTACCAGGTAAGCAAAATACAGTGGCAGACACCAGGTCACGCAAATTTAACGATAACATCGAATGGATGTTAAATCCCAAAGTATTTGCTGAAATTACAAAGCAATGTGGCACACCAGATATCGATTTATTTGCATCTAGGCTGAATCGCCAGGTAGCAACGTATGTCACTTGGGAACCAGACCCTGAGGCGGCAGCCGTTGATGCATTCACGCTGCATTGGGGGAAAATGTTCTTTTATGCTTTTCCTCCCTTCTGCCTCATCAGTTAGGTATTATGCAAGATTCAATTGGATTCCGTTTCAGGAATCTTGATAATACCCGACTGGCCTACACAGCCATGGTTCCCAGTGGCCCTCGACATGGCTGTCGAAACACTGTTGGAATTCCCCAGCAGTCCAGTATTATTAATCCACCCAGTGTCAGTCATTTGTCACCCGTGCCATGACAGAGGCAATCTCCTGGCTTGCAGATTCTAAAAAGACCTCTACTGGGCCTGGGACTGTCTGAAGACGCCATCAACATGATGACCGCATCCCACCGGGAGTCCACCAGGAAACAATACCTGACCAACATAAGGAAATGGGAACGGTATTGCTCCAAAACAGGAACTACCTACACAACAGCAACAGCTACCAGTGTTGTGGAGTTCCTGGTTGGATTACAATGGGATGGACTCAGCTACAGCGCCATCAATGCAGCCAGGAGTGCGTTGTCAGCCTATTTGGTTCCAGCAGCAGGACAACAGGCTTTGGGGTCCCATCCACTGGTGGTCAAAATCATGAGGGGTATTTTTAACACTAATTCCCCCAGACGAAGGTACACTCAGACCTGGGATGTCAGCATTGTGCTGACGTACCTTAGGGGTTGGCCACCACCCAGGTCACTCACGCTGGAACAACTTACCCTGAAATCAGTCATGCTCATGGCACTAGTGTCAGCTCAAAGGGTACAGTCCCTCCACCTTCTGAGGCTGGACAGCATGACAGAGTCATTGGACTGTATCACATTATATATTCAGGGTCTGGTCAAACAAACTAGACCAGGAATGCCTCCAGTCATGGAGTTCCAGCATATTCATCTGACCCACGGCTGTGTGCCAAGACCCATCTCATCATTTACATAGACACAACATACAACTTAAGAGGGAACGAAAAAGCCTTATGGATAAGCCACAAGAAGTCCCATGGTCAGATGACGAGCCAAACCATTTCAAGGTGGCTCAAGCAGGTGCTTAAGTCCGCGGGAGTCAAAACTAATGTTTACAAATCTCACTCCACCAGGGCTGCATCCACGTCGGCGGCTAGGCGAATGGACATGCCTATGGATCATATTCTGGCCAGAGCAGGATGGTCCTCGGAAAGAACTTTCCAAAAGTTTTATAATAAGCCGCTGACGGAACCTGCTACATTTGCAGACAGAATTTTACGGTCTTTAGATAATATTTTATCTAAATAGAATTTTAGATAATATTTAATTTAAGCCCGGGGGAGCTCTCTGTTTTTTGTTGTTATTAATAAACTTTTTTGTTCACAAACAGGTTATTGTTGATTGAGATAACATACTTCCTCCCTCAAAGGTCTTCAGACAGTGAGTGAAGCAAGAGCTGGTACATGGTTCGGAATCACAGAGCTTTGAAGTCTTCACGTAGTCACTCACGTGACTCCGAAATAAAATAGTAAGATTAAATGAGAACTTACCAGTTCGAAGTTTGATCTGTATTTTACGAGGAGTTACGATGAGGGATTACGTGCCCTCCGCTCCCACCCTCTATTATAGAGATCAACTGGTAATTAAGTTCTTATTTTTTCTTTACTATATTTATTTCAATCGTTGTGTCTTTTCTGTGAATCCACACCGCTGCTTTGAAGAATGTCGCGCATGCGTGCTGGACGGTGTCTTCACGTAATCCCTCATCGTAACTCCTCATAAAAAACAGATCAAACTTCGAACTGGTAAGTTCTCATTTAAACTTATTATTAATCCATTTACTTAAATGAAAGAAAAATCAATAGAATTGTTTTTAAAAAGGCGGACGATTTTATGATCTCTTTTATATTTTTTCTCTGGATGGTGGATGTTTATTACAAACACGTTGTGTTCTGTAACTACCATTCCTATTTGTTGTATGGTACTCACTTTGAAATACAGATGCAACCAAAGCTTTAACTACTGTTTGTCTAAAGTAAAATGTAGCTATTTGGATTGACCTGAGAGTGCACTATCTTCATATCATTTATGTCTGGTATGTTAAGGAATGTTTAAGATTTTACCACCTACTAAAGTATGCATTGAAATGAGTAAATGAATAAATCATGATTTAATTATTGTATTCTGCAATGAATGTAACAACATAGGTTTGCGTTTCCTATTGAATTTAGTTTAGATTAGTTTTTAGTTTAGAGATACGCCTTTTGGCCCACCGAGTCCGTGCCGACCGGCGATCTCCATACGGTAATGGGCCTGTCCCACTTAGGCTATTTTTTAGGCAACTACAGCCGACCAGTTTGTCGCCACATGTTCGCCGGTGGTCGGGAGTAGTCTCCTTAGTTGCGCAAAAAGTCGTAGCGTCTTTCTGGTCGCTGCTAAATTTTCAACATGTTGAATCATTTTCAGCAACAGTGGGTTTGATGCAGGCACGTGCCGTCAGGGTAGGCAAGGTAGGCACTGCATACCCTGACTAAAATTATAACATAGTAATTACTAAATATAAATAGTAAAGGCATGGGAGAATTATGCCTATGTAAGAGATCGATCTCTTAGGTAGGCATAATTTCCGTGCCTTTCATCCGCAGCGCTTGTAACACAGGAAGGTCTGTGCAGCCCACGTGCCGTCAGCGCTGCCTGAAGCCGTCACTTTCAATCGGGGCTGAAGGCAGCTGAAAGTCTGCCTTTGCAGCACTGCGCAGGCGCATCAGTCTACTGCGCATGCGCAGCGCACGTTTCTTGGCAGGGTTTTCAAATATGGATTGTCAATATTTTAAGTGTATGTTAGGAAACAAAGAGAGAAGAATGGAGCTCGTGTACCAATGACGTGGTAAGTACATTTCTTGGTGATGTTTGTCAATACCGTATTTCCAGGGGTGTGGGGGTGGGGGGAGAGCTCCTTTCCTAGCGTTTGGAGAATCTGGCCCGGGGTAAAGTTGCGGGGAGCGCGCGAGTGTTGTGAAGGAGGGGATTCGGGATAATGCCACTTGCGACGCACCTTGCACGGAGGCGTGGAATGCCACCACATTGAGGCCGGGGGGGGGGAGGGGGTGAGAAATAGCTCGGGTGGCTGAGCGGCCGCCGGGCCGGACAGCGGAACAAGCCGCCACCTTAGCTCCTTCTGCCGGTCCCCGCTCACCTCTGGCAGCTCTCCGTCTACAAACCACTCTCCTGCCGCTCGCTGGCCTCATTCATGTCCTTAAATTCCGACAGCGCGATTGAGGTTACTCGGCTGTGGGAATTTAAGGATTTGCAGGAAGCACATGAGCGAAGTCGGCGAACGGCAGGTGACAGATGTTCCGACGGAGAGCACTGCCAAAGGTGAGCGGGCCGGCAGAAGGTGCTGAAGTGGCGGCCAGTTCTGCTGTCGGGTCCCGGTGGCCACTCGCAGTTCCCCGAGCTGCTTCTATCCCCAGCCACAGTGCGTGGCTTCGCGCCCGGAGAGCTGCGGTAGCGGTGAGTGAGTGAGTTACTGGCAGTATCCCCGACACCCTTCCTTCTCAACACTCGTGCCCTCCCCACACCTTCACCCCTGGCACAGACTCTCCACACGCTGTGAAAGGAACTGTTCCCCCAACTGGTCCCTTGAACAAGTGTTGTCATTCAATAAGATGACAACTGATTCAAATATTCCCTGTACTCCTGTTTTTCCCACCATCTCTCCATCTGCCATCACCCTCTACCCCCCCCCCCCCCCCCCACCCCCACCCATTCAGTAATTCAGAACAAAGGAGACTAGGAAGCCTTGGGCAAATTTAATTGTAACTGGTTTTATTTATTTATTTATTTATTTAACGGAGAGAACAATCTGCGCATGCGCAGTTTAATTTATTTTAAGCTGACTGAGTGCCTACCCTGAGTATTTACTCACGGCACGTGCCTGGTTTGATGCCAATGAGCGCAGCTTGACTTCTCCTGACGTAGGTGCGGTCGTTGGTTGTCGCCAGGATGACGTAGGTTGTCGCTGGTTTTTCGGCAACCTGCTATGACTATGACAGTCGCCGGCAGTTGCCTAAAAAAACGCCAAGTGGTACAGGCCCATAACACTATCCTACACACACTAGGGACAATTTACAATTTTACCAAGCCGATCAGCCTACAAATCTGTATGTCTTTGGAGTGTGGGAGGAAACCGGACCACCTGAAGAAAACCCATGCAGGTCACAGGGAGAACATACCTGTACAAACTCTGGGCAGACAGCACCCGTAGTAAGGATCGAACCTGGATCTGGCTCTACAAGGCAGCAACTCTACCGCTGCACCATCATGCTGCCCTGTTGACATAGATTTATCAATTACAGGGAGAGTCTCGTCTCCCCTTGACATGGGGATTGGAGGTGTATTAAGTCCAGACGTCTGTGTTGAAGATGAGGCAATTGGTTCCAGGAAATTGTCAAAATGGTGGAGGGCATGAGAGGTGTCCTAGATGTAGATGGGAAGAAACTAGGAAAACAAAAAAATTGGAATTCTAATTTAAATCAAAAGAATATCTGGACTAAAGTCGCCTCTGGGGCCCCTCCGGGATTAGGGGCCTTGAAGCTTAAGCTTCATTAGTTTCATAGTACATCAGCTCCTGAATGTACCTATCTAATTGCTTCTTAAACATTGCGATAGTCCCTGCCACAACTACCTCCTCTGGCAGCTCATTCAATATAAACTATCCTTCCCCAGTTATTTTCAGTAAGGTGTTTTCACCAGAGCATGTACATCCAGAAAATGAGAATAATACTGGCTTTGAAAACATCTTTAGAATTTTTGCATTCAGGCAGCTTTCCAAGCCGAAATGTCAGATCCTGTGAAGTTCACCTCCCACGTGACTCAGCAGAATGTCATTCCCCTTGAATTCAAAACCATTCTCTCTCACAGAAAGCTCAAGGATATCACCAGCAAACCCTGTTGCTTCTGAAAGGCGTGAACAGGTTGCAGTTCCATTGTTTAATGGCTGGGAAATAATATTAAATATTTACGCTACTTATTTTAGCTATTTCCTTTACTGTGTTACTCAGATAGTAGGACACAAGGCGAACAGCTGCTCACACTTGCCCTATGGGCAAGTCCAGTATTGGTTTTATAATAAAAAGCAGATTCACGGCACATGGCATTTCTCTTCTATTTCTGTGTTTTTTGCATGACAGAATCTGCCAATGGACATAAATAGTTTCTGACATTGCTAGTGGATAAAGGCTTTGTTTTTCACCATAAAATCCTTCAGTACTTATATTAACATGTTATGCGGAGATCTAATCAAAATTTGATCAAGCATTCTTTAAGCAAATCCTGCAAAATGCACAACAAAGATAATCTAGTTCTGTAACTGAAAAATTATTCTGCATAAAATAGTTGAATATTAGATAATGTTGTGTATGTTGGGAAAAATTGTTTCCACTTTGCTTGTATTTATTAGTACTAATTCAATATATTCTGCTTTCCAAGATAATTATTTTATTTACACTATGAGTCATGTTTGAATTTAAGCTTGTGAATATTCACATGACTGAATGCCAGGCCTGTAACTTTAGGCTTTAGAGATCCAGCATGGAAATAGGCCCTTTGGCCCACCGAGTCCAGCGATCCCTGTACACTAGCACTATCCTACACACTGGGGGCAGAAGCCAATTAACCTACAAACCTGCACGTCTTTGGAATGTGGGAGGAAACTGGAGCACCAGGAGAAAATACAAGCAGTCATGGGGAGAATGTACCAACCCAGTACAGTCAGCACCGGTAGCCAGAGTCAAACTCGGGTCTCTGGCGCAATGAGGCAGAAACTCTACCGCTGCGTCACTGTGCCACCCATGATCATAGCGGATCTGACCCAGACCCAACTCCTCTTCTGTTCCATTTCCCCAGAGCTGGCAATTCTCCTAACTTTAAAAAAATATCAAACATCTCTTTAAATTCCTCCAGTGATGTTGCTTCCACAATCCTCCAGGCTTGTAAATTCCAGAGAGTCGTCATCCACTGCGACCTAAAATCCCATCACACCTCAGTGTTAAATGATCCTCGTGATCTTGTAATTGTGTTCAAATGTTAAATACACAGTCGTGCTGGTTGACTACTTTTAAAAATGGGTTGGAATTTATTTAATTGGTGACATGATCTGAGCAATTTTTAAAAATTTGTCGGATAACCAATATGCTGCAGAAACCAAAAATAGTGAAGAGTATCTCAGGAAAAAATGTAGATTACCACGAGCTTTAGGTTGATTTCTGCTTGTCAGAATATCTGATAACATTTTTGTAAATAATGGAAGACAATTATCTTGAAAATATGACATAAATATTAAATTATCATGTCATATTGTGGTTTTAAGATGTTCGTTGCACTTTTTAATTTCCACCATGGGTAGATAGAGGTTTTTAATCACTATCCCCACTGATGATGCACTAAGGGATTCATAATCAATCAACATTCTTATGCCACTTCATTGACAACTAGGCTGATGATAATAACAAATGGTTTATACTAAATTAGGTCAAAGCAATCAACTCAATGCAAATCCATTTACTGTGAGTGAATCATAAAAGCTCTTAAACTTAAAAGAAAACGTCAGATAGGATCTGTGACCATTCCCAACAATTTCATCTAAATTACTTTCTCTTTCTGTTTGCCTGCCAGCTACAATGGCCAGAATTATAACTATTATACGCCAGCTGCCTTGTAAGGGAGATTGCAAACTGTTTTTTTCAAACATTGAGAGGCTAAAGCAATTATTAATCATGGCACCAATATGAGTTGCTCCAGAATCATTAACAAATAACGCTAATTAAAATTCTGATGTGCTCTATGTGCTAATTACTGTGTAGAGTTTGGTGACTTTAGATTACAATGGAAGTTTTATTGCAATGGGCAATGGAACAAATTTATGTCAAAAAGATTCTATACTGATGGAATGTTTAGAAAGGAACTGCAGATGTTGGTTTACACTGAAGATAGACACAAAATGCTGGAGTAACTCCGTGGGACAGGCAGCATCTCTGGATAGAAGGAATAGGCGATGATTCAGGTCGAGACTCTTCTTCAGACTATACAGATACTATACGGATGGAAGTCTTCAACTTTTGTTATCTGCTTATTGTGAACTCCAGTCTGCACACTGCTGAAGTGAAGTTGCCTGCAGCTCTGGGGTATTTCAGTGATTGGGACAACAAAGTAACATTTTAAAGTGAAGGGCACTAACTATACAGGGTGCCGTCCAGTACGGGTATGGCTGCCCAGCCTGCAGCTGTCCGTTTCTCTCTCTTTTTTTTATTTTTAGTTAGTTGAGCTTTTTTGTTTTTCGGAGTCCTAGCCTTTTTTATGTGTGGGGGAGGGGAGGGGGAAACTGCTTTCTAGGGTCTCTACCTGGTCGGAGAGGCAGCTTTCTCCGGGCTGCACCGTCGACCCGACCTCGCGGCCTACCAGCGGGCCTGGAGCGGTGTTTCCTGGGGGGACCGCCCAGAGCCACGGCTTCGGCAGCGGCGCAGCACTGGGGCGCCATCGCAGAGCGGAGCGGGCGACGCCTTGCCTGGGTCGCCGCGCTGGAGCTCTGGTGAGCTGAAGACCGCAGGTGAACATCGCGGAGCTGCGGGACTGCGGCGCTGAAATTTAAATCGGGAGCCTGGGATCTCTCGGCGAGATCGCCAGTTGTGGAGCTCCATCCGGCGCGGCCTGTTGGCGTTGGAAACCGCGGGCTCCAGCAAGGAACCGGCCGTTACAGGCACCCCGAGCCGCTGAGAGGGTTCTCCCTCCGCCGGAGCACCATCACCCGGCGAAGAAGGGCCTGGAACATCGGCCCCCATAGCGGCGACTGTGGGGGCCTCAATAGGCCCGACTATGGGTGAACTGGACTTTGTGCCTTCCCTCATAATAGGAACCATTGTGGGGGGATTTTTTTTATGTTTTATGTTAAATTCTTTAATGTTATGTCTTATCTTTATCTATGTGCTGCATGGCAAGACAAATTTCACTACACCAATTGGTGTATGTGACAATAAATGTCCTTTGTCCTTTGTTAATATTTAATATAGTAACAAAATCCAGGGTGACATTAATATATTGTCAGAGTATATAGTGGGAAAGTTACCATGAGTAACTGTAATGTCCTTCGATTGAAAGAAAACATACTGTTTGGAAAATAAATTTGTGTAGAAGGAACTGCAGTTGCTGGTTTACACTGAAGAGAGACACAAAATGCTGGAGTAACTCAACGGGTCAGGCAGCATCACTGGAGAAAAGGAATAGGCGACGTTTCGGGTCGAGACCCTTCTTCGAACTGAGAATCAGGGGAGATGGTATGAAAAAGTTGAGAACAAATCAGAACCGGCACCAATAGCCAAGGAGAGGTGGAGCCCACAATGGACCATTGTTGGCTGCGGACAAGGAGATAATGAAGAGGTGATAACAATAATGAAGGGATACGACAGTGAAACAGTGATACACTGTTTGCATCCCTTTCTTCAGATCAACGAGCAGGACGTCTACCCCAAGTTTCTCCATCCTCCTGTCTTTCTCCGGAGTAAAAACAGAGGTGAAATACTCAGTGAGGATCTTGGCCATCTCCAGTGGCTCCACACAGAGTTGACGACCACTTCGAATATTGAGGGTTCCCACTCTCTCCCTGGTTACCTTTTTCCCTTTATGTGCTTTTAAAATCTCTTGGGATTATCCTTACTGCTCTCTGCCAGAGCCATCTCCCGTCCCATTTTTACCTTTCTAATTTCCTTTTTTAGCTTGCACCTTAGTTCCCAAAACTCCTCCAGGGATAAACTTGATCCCAGCTGCCTAAACCTTTCCCATGCCTCCTTCTTACTCTTGACCAAAGCCTCACTTTCCCTCGTCATCCAGACTTCATTACGATTACCTGCCTTGCCTTTCACTCCAACAGGAATGCGCATGTCCTGAACTCTTGTCAGCACACTTTTAAAAACATTCCACTTTCCTCGTTCCTTTTCCATCAAACAACCTACTTTTGGTATTAACATGCTGAAAATATGCCAGATTTTATGTCCGTTAGTACATGAAGCATGGATGAGAGACAAGCACAGAGGAAAAAATAAATGAAAGGATCTATTTTAAAGGGTTAAATAATAAAGGGGAGAAGGTTCACGCAGAGCAGCCTGTTTTTAATTTACGATTCATATCCTTTATAAATGTGGTCTGCAAATAGATGTATTCATGTTTTGATATCCTGAACAGACTATTTATTCGTTATCGTAAAGATTCTATTTTTCTCCTCATTTTCCAGGTGTCAATGGATGACCCTTTATCATGCTGCTTCTCCTAAACCCCATCCTTACACTACCGCTACTACCCCCCTCCACTCTCAGCCCTCATCATCCCCGCCCCCACACACTACCTCCCTGAGCCTCCCTCCACTCCTCTGCTCCCCCTGACCTCAGCCCTTGTGCCAGTTGTGTTTTCACCATCCCCCTGACCTCTTCTGGATGCAGAACGGTCAGCCCTCAACAGAGGTCTTACCTTTGTACTCCTCTGCCCCCCCAGTTCAATGATTTCCTGGCCCGCCATGATACACTCTTCTTCCATCATCTCTGCTCTGGGCCTTTTCTTATGGGAAGGGAATCCTTGCTTCCCAGTGTTGACCTCTTCCCCATCTCCAACATCCTCCCCTCGTTTTGTACCCTCTCTGCCAGTCTTCTACACTCTCCGGACCTTTTTATTTCCAACTGTTGGTGTGACATTAACCGGTCTTGACTTCTCTACTCACCCTCATGCAGTATGAAGAAGGGTCTCGAGCCGAAATATCAACTTATCCATGTTCCCCGGAGATGTTACCTGACCTGCTGATTTAATCCAGCATTTTATGTCTTTGCAGGATGCTTGTATCCAATTCCTGTTTCAATGATGTCAGCACCTGGGTCAAAAGGTAAAAGCATTGCTCTTCATATTTCAACATTAAGGGTCACCTAGATGCTGTTGTCTGTTTAGAGACCTTTGCTGCTTTGCGATGACTCACTGCCTTTTCAGGATGTTACTCAGGAATTGGTCATCAGTGACATTCTGTTGGAAGTTACTGCCTTACTTGTGAGATGAAATTGGCCTACTCCAGACATCAAGTCGAGCCAAGTCAACAAATGTATTGTCATATGCATAATACCAATGAAAATCTCAGAAGCACATATAATTGGTGTAGCAAACAAGTCCATGATGGTACAAGAGGTTTAGTTCAGTTTAGTTTATTGTCACGTGTACCAACTTTCAGTGAAAAGCTTTTTGTTGCATGCTAACCTATCAGCGGAAAAACTATACATGATTACAATCGAGCCATCCCCAGTGTACAGATACAAGATAAAGAGAAAGATGTTTAGTGCAAGATAAAGTCCAGTAAAGTCCGATTAATGAAAGTCTGAGGGTCATCAATGAGGTCGTCAGTAGGTCACCTGTCGTGTTTGAATTGCAGAAGTAGCATTAGGGTTTGCAGCTAGTTTCAAGAACTTGATTGCAGGAATGTAGCTGTTTTCGGGCTGCACCTGATGTAGGTGCTTTTTATTTTTGTTAGAAGTAAGTACAGTCATGTGGTACCTAAGTACCTGATACGTACATACATGTAGGTGCTTTTGATGGTGGGGAGGGATGTGCCTGTGATGGACTTGGCTAAAATCCATCGCTTGCTGCAACCTATTTGTCAACCCACTCTCGTCGCAGCGGCCTCTGCAGTCCGTCTGTCTTTTTTATTTTTTGTCTCGTTTGAGTGTAGTTACAGTGTTTTTTTCTTTAGCTGGGTATGTGTGTGTGGGGGGGGGGGGGGTGGGGTGGGGGGGGGGGTGGGGTGCGGTGAAACTTTTAAAATCTTTTCGGAGGACCCGACCTTGTCGTTGGGGCCTAGTACCGTGGAGCGGCCTCCAACTGGACCTGGGGCTCCAGTCGCGGAGCCTGCGGACTACTCACCATCGTGGAGCTGGTCGGCTTCTGAATGGGAGGAGCTGTGGTGGCACGTTGCTGCGGCCTGACCCCAGAGATTCGGAGGCTCCAGCTGCAGGTCGGTGGACGGTAACACCGGGAACTCGCGGGTCCCTTGTGGGAGACCGCTTTTCGGAGCTCCCGCGGTGGCAACTTCTCCCGCCCGAGTTTCGGGGTTGAAAATGACCTGGAGCGGGGCCTTACATTGCCCGGCGCGGCTTTAATGGCCGTGGGACTTGCTAGCGCCCGCCGGGGCTCCAACATCAAGACACGGAGCGCGGCCTTGCATGGCGTGGCCTGAATGGCCGCGGGACTTATTTACCATCGCCCGCCGGGGGCTTTGACTCTGACATCGGGAGGAGAATGGGGAGTGCAGGGGAGAGATAAGACTTTGCCTTCCATCACAGTGAGGAGGAGATTCACTGTGATGGATGTTTGTGTCAATTGTGTTGTGTCTTGGTTCTTTTCTTGTTTGTATGACTGCAGAAACTAAATGTTGTTTGAACCTCAATGAGGTTCAAAGGACAATAAACTTTATTGTATTGTATTGTATGTATGTATTTGCCTGGAAGGAAGCAGAGACATTGCAATTGAATGAAAGGGTGACTTAAACATCCACCCAGCTGTCTTTAGGCACTCTTACAGCAGACAGCATAGATCTGAAGCTAGCTCTGTATGCCCGTAAAATCAATTGTCCTCAGTTTTTTTTCCTCTCTTGTTTATCATATTATTTACAGTGTACTATGTGTACATATTATTTTGTGCTGCAGCAAGTAAGAATTTCATTGTTCTATCTGGAACACATGACAATAAAACTCTCTTGATTCTTGATTTATTATGAGGAAGATGTGTCAGAACATCCAGATATGCTTGGCTGCTTATTTGTAGTTTGGAGTAGCCTACCCTTCCTGAGACCTGTAGGTTTACAGCTAAGACATAAAAAAAACATTTGGCTGGATCATTCGGAAAGTAAAATCTAGGTTTTAATGGTGAATTTGAAGCTGGCTGTGAGCTCTGGCAGCGAATGTGAAACAAAAAAAAGCTGCTACGTGCCCTCATTTAAATATATCACGCATGCATAATCCAGCACCAGTAGATCCTTTGTGAAAGCTGCTAATGCTGTCAGGAGCACTGAGTCATGACCTGTGAGCCGAGGAGGGATTCTCGTGATATCCTTAACCCAGGTTTTCCTGTCCGCTTGTGCGGTTTTATTCTTTCAGTATTTCCCTTGTTATTATCTCTCGTCTTTCCTCCCAAAACACTCCAAGTGATTTTAAGTTTCTGCTTTCATTCATTTGCCGTTTATTGACAATTTTTTTTCATACTTGGGGAAAACAAGTGATCGAGAAACCAATTTGCATCAAAGAGGACGTTTTTGTCAGGGAATGATTTGTTGTTTTTTAAATTTAATTTGTTCCCTATTGTGGTCAATATGATTTCACCTTTCTTGGTATTAAACATGATAAAAAGCTGCATTTGTAACCCGTAATTCAAGCATTAAATTTTAAAAGCTATCATGAATTCCTCAGTGTGCTGAAGGCCTGTATTATTCATTGACCCAAACAATTGCATAATAACAAATAACGATTTTTGGCACAACGAAAATGGCACAATGTATTGAGTGAATATGAAGGCCTTCAGATTTTTAAAAATATAGACCTAATTCTTGAACATAGAACGATACAGAATGACTCATGATGTCTATATTGAACACAAAACCAAATTAAACTAATCCCATCTGTCTGCACATGATCCATATATCATTCCATTCTCTGCATATTTATGCACCAATATACAGTCTAATGGGCCTGTCCCACTTAGGTGACTTTTTAGGCGACTGCAGGAGACTATGCAGTCACCACATGGTCACCACATGTTCACAGGTGGTGGCCGGGGAGTCGCCTTCATGGTCGTGAGGAGTTCTCCCATGCTGGGAACTAGTTATGGTCGCTGTGAATTTTTCAACATGTTGAAAAATTAGCGGCGACTAGAATGAAGCCGCCATGGAGAAGAGGGAGAATTCTGGTGCCGTAGGTGGGTCGCCAGGAGGTCGAAGGTACCGTAGGTTCTTGTAAGTTGTAGCCGGTGCTGACCGGTGAATTTCATTGGCTCATTGGGGAAAAGAAACGTATGCAGTAGTTTTCAGAACCAAGAATAACCGACCGGCAATGTTAAATGTCCGCCGAGCTTCACAGCCGTGTATCTCTGGCTTCTTAAAAGTTGTCTCCATTCCTTCTCCCTCCTTATCACACTCTGGACAAGAGAATTTGTGCGTCCACCTGATCTACTCCTCTCATAATTTTATACATCCTCATCCTTCTGTGCTCAATGAAAGCCTGCTCAAACTCTCCCTATAGCTCAGACCCTCAAGTCCTGGCAACATCCTTGTAAATCTTCTCTGCATTCTTTCCAATTTAACAACATATTTCCCATAACATGCAGCCCAGAACTGAGCACAATACTCTAAATATGGCCTCACTAACGTCCTATATAACTGCAACACGACCTCCCAACTTCTTTGTTTAAGAAGGGACTGCAGATGCTGGAAAATTGAAGGTAGACAAGAATGCTGGAGAAACTCAGCGGGTGAGGCAGCATCTATGGAGCGAAGGAAATAGGCAACATTTCGGGGCGAAACCCTTCTTCAGACTGATGTGAAGGTGGGGGGGGCGGGAAGAAGAAAGGAAGAGGAGGAGCCAGTGGACTGAGGGAGAGCTGAGAAGGGGCGGAGAAAGTAGGGACTATCTGAAATTAGAGAAGTCAATGTTCATACCGCTGGGGTGCAGACTGCCCAAGTGAAATATGAGGTGCTGCTCCTCACATTTATGGTGGTCCTTACTCTGGCCAAGGAGGAGACCCAGGACAGAAAGGTCGGATTTGGAATGGGAGGGGGAGTTGAAGTGGTGAGCCACCAGGATATCAGGTTGGTTATTGCAAACCGAGCGGAGGTGTTCGGCGAAGCAGTCTCTGCGGAAAGCAGACAGGGGAGCAGATGGCAAGTGGTGGGATCACGTTGGAGGTGGCAAAAATGTTGGAGGATTATTTGTTGTATGTGACGGCTGGTAGGGTGGAAGGTGAGGACAAGGGGACTCTGCCCTTGTTACCAGTGGGGGGATGGGGAGTGAGAGCAGAGTCACGGGGTATAGAAGAGACCCTGGTGAGAGCCTCATCTGTAGTAGAAGACGGGAACCTCCGTTCCCTGAAGAAAGTGGACATCTCCGATGCCCTGGTGTGGAACACCTCATCCTGGGAAGGGGAGGAGATCCTACTCCCATTCCTCTTCTACGCTGCATCTGCACCCAGGATGAGGTGTTCCACACCAGGGCATCGGAGATGTCCACTTTCTTCAGGGAACGGAGGTTCCCGTCTTCTACTACAGATGAGGCTCTCACCAGGGTCTCTTCTATACCCCGTGACTCTGCTCTCACTCCCCATCCTCCCCACTCAAAACAAGGGCAGAGTCCCCCTTGTCCTCACCTTCCACCCTACCAGCCGTCACATACAACAAATAATCCTCCAACATTTTCGCCACCTCCAACGTGATCCCACCACTCACCACACCTTCCCATGTCCTCCCCTGTCTGCTTTCTGCAGAGACCGCTCCCTCCGTAACTCCCTGGGCAATTTGTCCCTTCCCTCACGAACCACCCCCTCTCCGGGCACTTTCCCTTGCAACCGCAAGAAATGGTACACTTGTCGCTTTACCTCCCCCCTTGACTCCATTCAAAGACCCAAGCAGTCTTTCCAGGTGCAGTAGAGGTTCACCTACACCTCCTCCAACCTCATCTATTGCATCCGCTGATCTAGGTGTCAGCTGCTCTACATCGGTGAGACCAAGCGTAGGCTTGGCGATCGCTTCGCGCAACACCACCGCTCGGTTCGCAATAACCAACCTGATCCCCCAGTGGCTCAGCACTTCAACTCCCCCTCCCATTCCAAATCCAACCTTTCTGTCCTGGGCCTCCTCCATGGCCAGAGTGAGGACCACTATAAATTGGAGGAGCAGAACCTCATTTTCCACTTGGGCAGTCTGCAACCCAGAGGTATGAACATTGACTTGTCTAATTTCAGATAGTCCCTGCTTTCTCCTCCCCTTCTCAGCTCTCCCTCAGCCCACTGGCTCCTCCCTTTCTTCTTCCCCCCCCCCACCCTCACATCAGTCTGAAGAAGGGTTTTGACCCGAAATGTTGCCTATTTCCTTCGCTCCATAGATGCTGCCTCACCCGATGAGTTTCTCCAGCATTTCAGTCTACCTCCCAACTTCTTCAGTCATTTTCTCCTTTAAAATGTGTCCATCTCACCTTAAAGCTACTGTATGTCCGCTAGTAGTTGATATTTCCACTCTGGGAAAATTAGTGACCGTCTGCCATATCTTCGGGTATTAAGTGATGCTTGCTCATGATATGAACAACAATATTAGCTTCAGGATAAACCTCACTAGAAAAGAGTTGTATTGATATCATTTATCTCCCTAAAACAGTGATGGCAAGTTGATTATTGAGATAATGCTATTATGCAGCAGGACATTTGTCGATTGGATAAGACAGTATCTGTGTTCACAGACATTTTCTTCGCATCAATCAGCTTATTCAATATGAAGCCATGTCATAGGACGCACAATGCACTGATATGGTGGAATTAATTTCTGTACATTTATTACTGTTTTTTTCCCCTCTCATTATGTTTCTATATTTATGAAAACGGATTGTCACAACAGAAATGCTTTCCAATGGCTGGCTATACAACCCAAAACAGTTTTTGGCAAAAATTACAAGTGGCTGAATTTCATTTGAACAAACGATCCTTAAATTATGGATCTTGGAGTTTGTCTGGTTAGCACAAGGTCAGCTTATTTGCATGAGGCTGGCAGAATAAGGACCATTTTGAGTGCATCTCTGGCATTTACCAATCCATTCCACTCAAATCTTGTCTCCTAAATTAGGATGAATTGGTAGAGTACATATTCACTGACATCCAGTGAAGGGTACTCTTGGCTTCATAAGTTAGGAAGAGGAACAGAAGAGCTTTAGACTTTACTTTAGAGATACAGTGCAGACTCAGGCCCTTCGGCTCAATGAGTCCGCACCAGAGGAGCATGGGTGAAGCTCAACAGACTTCGTACTGGAGTTGGGCGTTTCAATGCCAGCATGTGGAGATGGGGACCCGCCAGAGCCCAGACTTTGAATGCAGAGCAGAACAACAGACAGCCAACCATGTCATCTCTGGGTGCCCGCTCTACCACCCACCAAATGAGGCTCAGGGCCTGGCAGACATTGACGCAGGGACAACAACCTGGCTGCTCAACACACGGCTTGAGATCTGACTATTCCTTTGGTTTAGATTTCATTCGCAAGAAGAAAAGTCCGCACCGACTAGTGATCACCTCGTACACTAACACTAACCTACAAACCTGTACGTCTTTGGAGTGTGGGAGGAAACTGGAGGACCCGGAGAAAGCCCACAAATTCACAGGGAGAATGTACAAATTCCAGACAGACAACACCCGTAGTCAGGATTGAACCCGGATCTCTGCTGTTGTAAGGCAGCAACTCTATACCCCTTAAGAATAAGGGGTAAGCCATTTAGAATAGAGACGATAAAACACTTTTTCTCCGAGTTGTGAGTCTGTGGAATTCTATGCCTCAGAGGGCGGCGAAGGCTGGTTCTCTAGATACTCTGGATAGAGAGAGCTAGACAGGGCTCTTAAAGATAGCGGAGCCAGGGGATATGTGGAGAAGGCAGAATCGGGGTACTGATTGGGGATGATAGCCATGATAACATTGAATGGTGGTGCTGGCTCGAAGGGCTGAATGGCCTACTCCTGCACCTATCCGCTGCACCACTGTGCCCCCCTGAAGTTTTCAGCGTGGACAAGAGGGCATCATTCATTCAACTTCATTACATCAAATATATAGTGAAGGAATACAGCACATCATCCAATTTCTTCTTGTAGACATTCTTACTCTGACATTTGGGTGAAGGGTGCAATAATAAATATAGAAAAATTGGATGGCTTGCGGCTGGAGCTTTCAGCGCCTTGCAGTCCAAACTGGAGTTAATTTTGTTGCCATTATTCCTGGATGAAACTGCTTCTGTGAAACTGGACCAGGCCCCCATCTGGTCACCCTGAAGAAGGGTCTCGACCTCGAAACGTCGCCTATCTCCTTCGCTCCTTAGATGCTGCTGCACCCGCTGAGTTACTCCAGCTTTTTGTGTACCCTGGTCAGGATCAATGTCATCAGAGAAAAGGCAATTCTGGATTTAGTGTTGTCCAATGAACCAGATATGATAAGAGAACTCGAGGTAAAGGAACTGCTTGGAGGTAGTGATCATAATATGATTAGTTTTAATCTGCAATTTGAGAAGGAGAACGTTAAATCGGAAGTGGCAGTGATGCAGTTGATCAAAGGGGACTATGAAGGCATGAGAGGGGAGCTGGCCAAAGTAGACTGGAAAGGGATCCTAGCATGAATGACGGTGGAACAGCAATGGCAGGAATTTCTGGGCATAATCCGGAAGATGTAGAATCATTTAATTCCAAAAAGGAAGAAAGATTCTAAGGGGAGTAGGAGGCAACCGTGGCTGACTAGAGAAGTTAGGGATAGAATAAAACTAAAAGAAAAGATGTATAACACAGCAAAGAGTAGCTGGAAGCCAGAGGAGTGGCAATGAAAAGATGAAAGAAGGGCAGCTGGCCAGGAATATAAAGAAGGACAGTAAAAGCTTCTTTAGATATGTGAAGAGAAAAAGAGTAGCAAAGTCAAATGTGGGTCCCTTGAAGGCAACAAGGAAATGGCAGAAGAGTTGACTAGGTACTTCGGATCTGTCTTCACTAAGGAGGACACAAACAATCTCCCAGATCTACTGGAGGACAGAAGATCTAAGGGGGAAGAGGAACTAAAAGACATTTTCATTAGGCAAGAAATAGTATTGGGTAGGCTAATGGGACTGAAGGATGATAAATCCCCTGGGCCTGATGGTCTGCATCCCAGGGTCTTCAGGGAGGTGGCTCTAGAAATAGTGGACGCATTGGTGATCATTTTCGAATGTTCAATAGATTCAGGATCAGTTCATGTGGATTGGAGAATATCTAATGTTATCCCACTTTTCAAGAGAGGAGCGAGAGAGAAAACGGGGAATTACAGACCAGTTAGCCTGACTTTGGTTTTTGGAAAGATGCTGGAGTCAATTATTAAAGAGGTAATAATGGAGCATTTGGATAGCAGTAAAAGGATTAGTCCAAGTCAACATGGATTTATGAAAGGGAAATCATGCTTGACCTATCTTCTGGAATTTTTTGAGAATGTGACAAGTAAAATGGATGAAGGGGTGCCAGTGGATGTAGTGTATCTAGACTTTCAGAAAGCCTTTGATTAGGTCCCGCATGGGAGACTGGTGACTAAAATTAGAGCACATGGTATTGGAGGTAGGGTGTTGACATGGATAGAAAATCGGTTGGCAGACAGGAAGCAAAGAGTAGGAGTGGATGGGTCCTTTTCAGAATGGCAGGCAGTGGCGAGTGGAGTGCCGCAAGGTCTCGGTGTTGGGGCCGCAATTGTTTACCATATATATAAAT
Source organism: Okamejei kenojei (assembly GCA_035221665.1). Taxonomy (NCBI): domain Eukaryota; kingdom Metazoa; phylum Chordata; class Chondrichthyes; order Rajiformes; family Rajidae; genus Okamejei; species Okamejei kenojei. The sequence goes on along the minus strand of CM069149.1, from coordinate 15,204,644 downwards.
AATTTGGAAGAGGGAATTAGGAGCAACACTAGCAGGTTTGCGGATGACACAAAGCTGGGTGGCAGTGTGAACTGTGAAGAGGATGTTAGGAGGTTGCAGGGGGACCTGGACAGGTTGAGTGAGTGGGCAGATGTGTGGCAGATGCAGTATAATATAGATAAATGTGAGGTTATCCACTTTGGCGGCAAAAACAAGCGGGCATATTATTATCTCAATGGGGTCAGGTTAGGTAAGGGGGAGGTACAGCGAGACCTGGGTGTCCTTGTACACCAGTCACTGAAAGTTGGCGTGCAGGTATAGCAGGCAGTGAAGAAAGCTAATGGAATGTTGGCCTTCGTAACAAGAGGATTTCAGTACAGAAGTAAAGAGGTTCTTCTGCAGTTGTATAGGGCTCTGGTGAGACCACATCTGGAGTATTATGTACAGTTTTGGTCTCCTAATTTGAGGAAGGACATCCTTGTGATTGAGGCATTGCAGCGTTGGTTCACGAGATTGATCCCTGGGATGGCGGGACTGTCATATGAGGAAAGATTGAAAATACTAGGCTTGTATTCACTGGAGTTTAGAAGGATGAGGGGATTTCTTATAGAAACATATAAAATGATAAAAGGACTGGACAAGCTAGATGCAGGAAAAATGTTCCCAATTTCGGGTGAGTCCAGAACCAGGGGCCACAGTCTTAGAATAAAGGGGAGGACATTTAAGACTGAGGTGAGAAAAAACGTTTTTACCCGGAGAGTTGTGAATTTAAGGAATTCCCTGCCACAGAGGGCAGTGGAGGCCAAATCACTGGATGGATTCGAGAGAGTTTGATAGAGTTCTAGGGGCTTGTGGAGTCAAGGGATATGGGGAGAAGGCAGGCACGGGTTATTGATAGCGGACGATCAGCCATGATCACAATGAATGGTGGTGCTGGCACGAAGGGCCGAATGGCCTCCTCCTGCACCTATTTTCTGTTTCTATGTTTCTGTGTTTCTATCAGTACCAGTGACACACCTAATGATGTCAGTCATCGTACAATACATGTTAGAACTTTACCAATAGAAATTAAAGCGCTTGTCCAAAAACTGACTGTCTCTTGACCGTAACAATAAAATAAAATAACCTATTGTGTTCTACATTTAAAGGCCATTTGTTTCACAACATGACACTTTGCAAGCCAGTATCAAAAAGCTCATGTGACACTGCACATGTCTCTCCCAGTGCTTTCATTTCATTGTGTTCAAAGTATTAAATGAACGTTTTAAAATCAGTTCCTCAGAGATCCAGAAGGAGGAGGAACTTCTCTCTTCCCTGACGATACCGTGTACATGAGGAATACTCCCAGCCAAGTGGCATCCTTGTTATTCCTGGCAGTTCTTAGACTTTAGACATTAGAGATACAGCGTAGAAACAGTCCCTTTGGCTCACCGAATCCGCGCCAACCACTGATCACTCCATAGAATAACTCACACACTAGGGATAATTTTACAACTTACTGAAGCCAATTAACTTACAAACCTACACACCTTTGGAATGTGGGACGACATCAGAGCAGCCCACGAAAATGCACGCGGTCACAGGGAGAATATCCAAACTCTGTACAGACAGCACCCCTAGTCAGGATTCAACCAGGGTCTCTGGGGCTGTAAGGCTACAACTCTACTGCTGTATTACTGTGCTGGCCCATTGCACCCCTGTCAAAATGCAGAAAATTAAACGATTAACATTTTAATATTTGTATATAAATCTATAGATCTAATTTATGTATTCTGTAGGTGTGTGTGTGTGTATGCGCGTGTGTGTCAGTCTGTTGGTGTTAGGACCGCGCCTGTACCTTTGCCATTGTACGAATGTGTTTACTAGATTGTGTCTGTTTTCGCCTCTGGCATTTGTCAGCACTTCAGTGTCACCTTGGCTCTCTCAGAGAATCTCGGCGCTCTCTCCATGCTCAGTGTTGCTGCTGCCTGCCTGCCATGGATGGAGTGTTTCTAAGGGCTGACACCCATCTGCAATTGCTGTGCTCAGTAAACCAGGAGACTACTATCTGGACCTTCACAGATCACAGTTTAACACAAAGTTTTAGGTGGAGCCTACAGAGATACTGTTGGACACTTGTTTACAGTCAATGTTGCAAATTTTCTGGGCTTGGGGTTTTGTACGACTACTATAGGCAACCACATTTTAATACATCTATAAAGTTAGTCGCATTTTTTGGCAACAGTTCTCATAAAGTACAACTTCAAAATCTTATTATTGCAATTTAACCATCAGAATTTCATAATGTTATTTCTGGTGCAACCAAAGCCGATTCCCCAAGTCGGTAAATGTTCCTATTGCCTGTATTTACTTCCTTGGATTTACATGTACGCAAGATCCCTATAGACTCTCTAATTAGATTCGTTATTGTTGAGGCTCCTTGAATTAATTTTCCAATGCTTTGGTAATAGTTTAATCTGTATTCCCAATACGGTAACTTGCTTGAATTAAGGAGTACAGGGCTGTGAGAAAACTGGATATCTGTTGTACTCATTGTGCCACACCATCGTATATGGCTTAGCAATGCAGCTAGTTTATATATCATCTCTCATTGTCCCTCTTACATTATCCTTCTGGGGCATTGGTAACCAATATACAATTCTGCTAAAACTTGAAGCCCATAAACAGAATCCTTCCTACTGAAACTCTTGTCCATATAGACTTCAGAAACCATCACGTTGTTTGTTGCAGGACTTACTCGCATCTTACTCCAATCACTATTGTAAATCATTCACTATTCATTGAAGTAGTATGGGGGATAGGGATGAGGGGTGCCATGGATGGGTTGCTAGTAAGGGTGTCAGGTGTCAGGGAAGGCAGGAGAATGGAGGTGAGAGAAAGATAGATCAGCTATGATTGAATGGTGGAGTAAACATGATGGACCGAATGGCCTCATCCTGCTCCTGGAACATAAAGTTATAAATGGGCTGCTTGCTGTTGCGATCAAATCAGCAGAATCTGTGATGTTAAGGACTGAGTCGTACAGCACGGAAACAGAACCTTCGGCTCAACTTTGGCTGAAGGTCCTGTTTCCTTTGGCCAACGGGCCTGTTTGATCTCATTTGATTAGACAAATCATGACAACATGAGACTGAGGGGTCTGTTTGATCGGCCCAGCTGTTTAGTTCGGTTTAGTTTAGTTTTGACATACAGCATGGAAACGGACCCTTCGGCCCACTGAGCCCTCGCTGACCAGCGATCACCCCTACACTAGTTCTATCCTACACACTAGGGACAATTTACAGAAACCAATTAGCCTACAAATCTGCACATCTTTGGAATGTACCCGGAGAAAACCCACGCAATCACAGGGGTACACGCAAACTCTATACAGACAGCATCCGTAGTCAGGATCGAAGCCGGGTCTCTAGCTCTGTAAGGTAGCAGCTCTTCCGCTGCGCCACAATGCAGTCCTCATTGTTTGTCTCATCTATAGGGGTGGAAGATTGCAACCTTCACGTGGTCCGCCCTGTTTCGACTAATGCAATCAACTCGACGTGCACAAACGGAAAATCAAATAGAACAAGTTGTCCTACAACTTTAGGCTGTGCACGCCACACGAAAGAAGAAGTCTCATCTATACACTTTAATACATTGGAACACCATTCAACCATTCTAATATGGTCATAAGTATAATTGGTACTACAAAGGCATCCATGCATATAGGTTACCATCTTGAAACCCATGAAACCCAAACTAATAGTGAAATTAAGTTGAGTTCTTCAGCCATTACTTCTGAAGTTTTTTTTTTCAATCAATCCTTGATGTAACATATTAAGCCTCGGTGGTTCTTCATTGACAATATTTTTTCATTCACAATTTTGTTATTGTTGCCAATTAGTGCCACATTAGAAATGGATAATGTCTTCTGAGGTAATGGTGGGCCTAGTCAGTACTTGGAGTATACTTTACCTGGAAACTAGGTGTCAACATTAGATTACTTTGCCCAGGAATTAGCCATAACGCAAATCATGCCTCAGCATGAACCCCCCCCACCCACCCCCCCCCAAAAGTTTTTGCAACTCAAATTTGATTTCAATTGATTTTTGATATGGCTCAAATATTGGCCCCTTCCAGACCACTTGAGATCTTGGTGTAAATTAATATGTTCTACGCCACGCCCCTGTGCGTTCCTCATTTACTATACGTTGCTGTACAATATTAAATCTAAGAATTCATCCTATCTTTGTAAGGATTGGTGATTTCTTAGACTGGCTAATTGTGCAGAGTCTTGTTACAAAAAAAGCATATTCATCTTTTCACCTTGATTCATTGCGTCTTCACAAACCATAATGTGCGTATTTGTTTCTTCAGGCACCCTGCTGTCAGGACTGACTCGACAAAAAAAAAAACAGCTGTCGCCTCATCTGGAAAGCAGAGCTTCTGTTCTGTCTATACAAGAAGGTTGTTTGCTCTGTACACGTTTGCTGCTGTTTACAAACACGTTTGCAATGTGCAATCATTGACAGGATCACAAAGGGTAAAAACTATTTGTATCCAGCAATGCCCAATGTTTCAATGTTAACGTCAAATCTTACATTTTAAAGGACAAGTTTATCCTATTGGAGGTGATGTTGTTTTAGTTTTAGAGATGCATCGTGGAAACGAGTCTGCGCTGACCAGTAATCACCCGTACACTAGTTCTATCCTACACACTCGGGATAATTTACAGAAGCCACTTAACCTACGAGCCTGCACGTCTTTGGAATGTGGGAGGAAACCGGAGCACCCGGAGAAAACCCACGTGGTCACAGGAAGAACGTACAAACTCTGTACAGACAGTGCCCCTAGTCAGGATTGAAGTCAAGTCTCAGTGGCTTTAAGGCACTAACTCTACCACTGCTCCACTGTGGCGTCCGCAGGACCACAGTGAAAATTACATATTGTATCTAGCAATGCCCAAGGCTTTAATGCTAACATAAAGGTCTTACAGTTTAGAGTGAAAATGACAGGTTTAGCCTGTTATAGACAATAGACAATAGACAATATGTGCAGGAGTAGGCCATTCAGCCCTTTAAGCCAGCACTGCCATTCAATATGATCATGGCTGATCATCCACAATCAGTACCCCGTTCCTGCCTTTCTCCCATATCCCCCGACTCCGCTATCTTTAAGAGCCCTATCTAACTCTCTCTTGAAAGCATCCAGAGAATTGGCCTCCACTGCCTTCTGCGGTAGAGAATTCCACAGATTCACAACCCGCTGTGTGAAAAAGTTTTTCCTCATCTCCGTTCTAAACGGCTTACCCCTTATTCCTAAACTGTGGCCCCTGGTTCTGGACTCACCCAACATCGGGAGCATGGAAATGGATATGTTGTACAATGGAACAAAGGATAGGTTGTAAGCAACTCTACCACTGCGCCACCCTTGAATGTGGAAGATTCCTCATTGGAAATATTGTCTGCTGTTCCTGTGTCTAATGAAAGAAATGCTTGAACTAATGGGAATGCAATGAAGGTGCAACAGGTTGATTCTTGACAGATTTGTCCAATGGGGAGAGATGAAACAAAATGGACCTGATCTCGTTGAAATGAAAAGATCTTTTGGGGATGTTACGGTGCAGATGTGGAGTCGGTATGTCCCCTGACTAAAACTAGGGATTAGTCTTAATGTAAGGGTTGTTCATTCAGCACAAAGAGAAGAATAATATAATTCATGCAGAGAATGGTGAATCTTTGCAATTGTCTACTAGGAGTCATATAGTCATACAGAAAGGAAACAGGCCCTTCCGTCCAATTCTTCCATGCTGACCAAGATACCGCATCTAAGCCCGTTAGCCTGCATTTGATCCATATCCCTCGAAGGCTTTCCAATCCATGCATCTCTCCAAGTGAATTTTAAATCGTATTATTGTACCTGCCTCAATTACTTTGCTGCAAGTTCATTTCACCCTTTGTGTGAAAAAGTTGTGCCTCAGGTTCCTATTAAATCTTTCCCCTTCACCTTAAACCTATGTCCTCTGGTTCTTGGTTTCTCTACCCTGGGTAGAAGACTCTGTGCATTCATCCTATCAATTCCCTTCCTTTTATACAACCCTATAAGATTAACCCATAGACTCCTGTGGCCCAGGGAATAATGTCCTGTCTTGCACAATCTCTCCCTATTGCTCAGGCAACTTCGTGAATCCTTTCTGCACTCTTTCCAGCTTATCTTTTTTTCAGTCGCTGACAATATTTAAGTTAGAGATCGATAGAATTTTAGATATTAACGGTAGCAAGGATGTGGCACTAAGATGAAAGATCAGCTATAATCTTTATGATTGACAGGGTGAGCTTCAGAGGCTGAATGGTAACTTCTTCTATCCTTTTGATACATTTGCAGCCTATTTAAATCTTTGACTGTGCGGCACGTGATGCAGCGGTAGAGTTGCTGCCTTACAGTGTCTGGGACACGGGTTCCATCCTCACTGCTGGTGATGTCTGTACGGAGTTTGTACCTTCTCCTGATGACCTGCGTAGGACTCCTCCCACATTCCAAAGACATACAGGTTTGTAGGTTAATTGGTTTGATAAAAATAAGGGCTCGGGGAGGCCCTGACCACGGGTGAACAGTGGGGAACATCAGGGGAAGAGACCGACTTTCGTGCCTTCCCTCACAGTGGGAAATTTTGACCCTGCTGTGCGGAGATGTTTTATGTTGAATTCTATCTACTGTATGTTGCGTTCTTTATTTTTACTGTTTGGCTGTATGGTGATTTCATTTCACTGTGCCAAATGGCACACGTGACAAATAAATGTATCTTGTATCTTGTAAATTGTAAATTGTCCCTCATGTGTGCAGGATAGTGTTGGTGTGCGGGGATCGCTGGTTGGTGTGGACTGAAAGGCCTGTTTCCACACTGTATTTCTGAACTACACAAAAATGGATTGAAATTGGATTTAACGTAATTGACATGCCCAAAAATATGCTATGTGAAAACCATCATGATAAACTAGATATAAGTGGGGATTTTATATCAAATGAAGACTGGGTGAGGTATGGTTTGATATCTCCCACATTTGTCCAATCTTGTACATGAATATGGGTGTTTCTATAAATAAGGGGACCAACCTGTGACATGGGTGGCCAAATTTGAAAGTTATTAAATCATAATTAAATACCACACAATTAAAAATGGGCCTTTTCAGCTAATTTGTGATCAAATTTGACCAAAGATTTGACCAAAATATAATACTCTCTAAATTTGAAAAATTAAATGAGAATTTTAAAAAAATGTATAAAACATATAAGACATATGGGACACTTACTGATTTTGAAGCTCCCTTACAAAATGTCGGCACCTAACCCACCACGTGGCACGTAGTTCACGCCAGGGTCATTATAATCGCGTTGTTTGAATTAAAAAATAAATCTCAATGAGTGCGTAAAAACCCCGTTGACAACAGGTGGGACCACAAAATGAGACATCGCTAAAATAGGTGAACAAACTAGTTTTTTATTTCATGATTTTAAGTTCTATTCATTATTCAATATTTCAATGGAAAGCTTAAACACAAAATATAAACAATAAAAAAAGAAACAATAAATATAAAAACGGTTCACAAGTGACACATTTCACACGTGACCAAAGGGGCACGTTCTGCTGCAACAACTTGGGACATCAGAAAACCATCTAATCGGGTGATAAATGATAAAAATCTTAAGCATAATTAAAATTTGCCTTATATAGTTATTTAATTGCAAAATTAATGTAATCTTTCTGGTATAAATTTTATTAAATCCTGCTTGAAAAATGTCACAAAAAAAGGCAAGGATGAATCTGATATTTTTCTTTGTAAAAACAGATTTATTTATTTTTGGGGGTACACAAAAGGCTGGAGAAACTCAGCGGGTGCAGCAGCATCTAAGGAGCGAAGGAGATGGGCGACGTTTCGGGTCGAGGCCCTTCTTCAGACCCAGATCGGTGACGTTTCGGGTCGAGACCCTTCTTCAGACCTTTTTCGGGTCGAGACCCTTCTTCAGACCTTCATCTCATTATTTTGGCTATACACCATGATCTATACTACTTATAATACAGGATATGAAACAGCGGGAATATTACATAAAAAACAGGAAAATAATCTGAAATTTTCGAGACCAGTTTCACTACTGAGTGCTATTTACAGAAACACCTATATGCATAGGGAAGCACAAAATTGATGGAAAAGGGAAGAGCAAATGGTCCATCCAACCATAATAGTTTTGATGCTTTACATATCACTTTAAAATGACTTCCTACCAAACTACAGCTATGTAATTTCCTGGACAAGACCAAAATTCAAGTAAGCACCCAAGCTAATTGAGGAAGGGTGGGAAAAAGGAACTGCATATGCTGGTTTACAAAAGAAGACACAAAGTATTGGAATACTCAGGGGGTCAGGCAACATCCTTGGAGAACATACAACAACCCGAAATATCACCTATCCCTATCACCTATCCATGTTCTCCAGAGATGCTGCCCGACCTGCTGAGTTACTCTGGCACTTTGTGTCTTCTCTCAAGGATGGATGAGGTTGGAATTTGTAACAAAAGGCACTCTCAGTGATAAAAGCTGCAAGTAAATGATTAGACCATTTTATCTAAGGTAGATAAAAATGCTGGAGAAACTCAACAGGTGAGGCAGCATCTATGGAGCGAAGGAAAATGTGACGTTTCAGACTGATGTGGGAGTGGGAAGAAGAAAGGAAGAGGCAGAGACAATGGGCTATGGAGAGCTGGGGAGGGGAAAGAGGGAGAAAGCAAGGACTACCTGAAATTGGAGAAGTCAATGTTCACACCGCTGGGGTGTAAACTACCCAAGCGAAATATGAGGTGCTGCTCCTCCAATTTACGGTGGAACACGTTCTGGCCATGGAGGACGCCCAGGACCGAAAGGTCAGATTCGGTATGGGACATTTTCGCAACCTCCAACAGGATCCCACCACTGGCCACATCTTCCCATCTCCTCCCCTTTTGGTCTTCCACAGAGACCACTCCCTCCGTAACTCCCTGGTCAATTTGTCCCTTCCAACCCAAACCATCCCCTCCCTTGGTACTTTCCCTTGCAACTGCAGGAAATGCTACACTTGTCACTTTACCTCCCCCCTTGACTCCATCCAAGGACCCAAGCAGTCTTTCTAGGTGCGGCAGAGGTTCTCCTGCACCTCCTCCAACCTCATCTATTGCATCCGCTGCTTTAGGTGTCAGCTGCTGTACATCGGTGAGACCAAGCGTAGGATTGCCGATCACTTCGCCCAACACCTTCGCTCAGTTCGCAATAACCAACCTGATCTCCCGTTGGCTCAGCACTTCAAGTCCCCCTCCCATTCCGAATCTGACCTTTCTTTCCTGGGCCTCCTCCATGGCCACAGTGAGACCCACCGTAAATTGAAGGAGCAGCACCTCATATTTCGCTTGGATACTTAACACCCCAGCGGTATGAACATTGACTTCTCCAATTTCCAGTTGTCCTTGCTTTCTCCCTCTTTCCCTGCCCCTTCCCAGCTCTCCCACAGACTACTGCCTCTGCCTCTTCCTTTCTTCTTCCCGCCCCCACATCAGTCTGAGGAAGGGTCTCGACCCGAAACCTCACCTTTTCCTTCGCTCCATAGATGCTGAGTCACCCACTGAGTTTCTCAAATGAAATCAGATCCAGCATTTTTATCTACCTTCGATTTTTCCAGCATCTGCAGTTCTTTCTTAAACAGACCATTTTATCTAGATCACTTTGCCCTTCTCCCCAAAATGGACACAATACTTTTTCGAAATTCTAATGCCACAGCCAAGCATATTAGTATAGAGCAAAAGGTAGCTATCCCTAAGATGCATTCAACCCACCCCAAAATTTGAGATTTTCATATGTTTATAAGTTCTTTTGTTCATAAGTAATAGGTGCAGAATTAGGCCATTTGGCCTATCAAGGCTACTCCACCATTCATGGAGTCATGGAGCATGGAAACAGGGCCTTTGCTCCAACATGCCCACATCAATCATCATGTCCCATCTATACTAGTCTGTCTGTATTTGGTCCATATCCCTCTAAACCTGTCCTACAAATGTTCATGTCTAATTGTTTCTTAACCCTTGCAATAGTCCTTGCCTCAATTACCACCTCTGGCATCTCGTTCCATACACCCACCACCCTTTGTGTGAAAATGTTACCCCTCAGATTCCTATTAAATGTTTTCCCCTTCATCTTAACCTAATGTCCTTTGGTTCCCGAAACGCCTACTTTGGACAAGAGATTCCACACGTTTACTCGATCTATTCAATCATGATGGATCTATCCTTCCCTCTCAACCTGATTCTCCTGCCTTCTCCCCATAACCCCTGTTGATCTGGTCAGATTGTGAGAGGGAGATTCTGTCCGCTCTCAATCTCAATTGCTAATGCACTCACAACTTAGCGAGGGAATTGAAATGGGAACACATGAATAATTGATGTTTCATACACTAGCCTTTTACTGGCAAGCCCAGCAGGAAACATATATCTTTTGATTATTTGCTCAACATATTTTAACTTGAATATCTCAGTTTTTTCAAGTGACTGAAAGGCCAAGTTCACAAAAGAGTCATTAAACTTGTCCACGAAGAGTGAGTGATGAACCATGGATGAGGAAGGATGAAGAAACAAAATTGCAACAGCAGTTTTCAATGTTGTGTGATTGCATGATGATTGATCTACAAATCATTGACAGGACATGGGGAAACCAACGAGCCCAATGAAACTTGGTGTTAACAAGAATATCTGCGAAAAGCGACCATTTAATAAGAGAAAATTAATCTAGGCATACTCACAATGTCAGATATTGAACAGGATCAGGGTTAAAACTGAAGTATTTATTTTACACAGAGGGTGACGAACAACTGGAATATGGCCAAAACCAACCACATACTGCACCGCAGTTAAGAGATTTCTTGAAGCTGTAGTTTGACAGATGAGTTTAAGAGGATATCATTACTGCACACGGTTCTTCAATTATGTTCTCACCACTGCCCTGTCTAATTGAAGCGAAACCTCCCTACTATTACATTCAATTCTCTGAACAATCAATGATAAAATTCTGTTAGCGTCCTTAATTACCTGCTGTACCTGAACACTGGCTTCTCGTGAATCGTGCATCCAAACACACTGATCCCTCTGTATCTCAGAGCTTTCTATTCTCTCAACATGTAGATGTGTGTGCTGACCTTTCTGTCCTGGGCCTCCTCCATTGCTAGAGTGAGGCCCTACCCAAAGCAGAGGACCAGCATCTTATATTCTGCTTGGGCAGTCTACGATCTAACAATATGAACATTGAATTCTCCAATTTTAGGTAACTAACCCACAAACAACAGCCCCCCTCCCCTCCTTTTTTCCCTCTCTTCCCTGTGCCACCCACACACTTACACCCATTTCTCCCCTTTCCCCCTCCCCTCATCCCCACTCACCTGCATTCCTCCCTCTGGCCTCACAATTCATACCTCTTCTACCTTTACCTCACTATCGAGTTTACTCTGCCATTCATAGAGTCAGTGTGAAAGATGCATCTTCTAGATGACCTCAGTGATGTGATCTGGGGTCATCGGGTGTTTCGGGTCTCACAACATCAGACACCCTCGCCCAGGCGACCCAGCGGGGTTGATCAAGCCCCGACTTGCGTCCCAGCAGCAACCGCCCACGGATCAGCCCTCTTAATCCAAAGCCACCTAGTGGCTTTCTCTGCGGCTTCGTTTGCGGATTGAATGGCCCTCTTCTTTGCCAGCCCCGTAATGCCCAACTGGTTGAGGACTTTGCAGAGTGAGCGTCCTGCAAAGCCTCTACAGCCCACCTCTATGGGCTCATAGTATGTCTTCCAGTCTCTGTCCTGGCTCATCTCCACCAGTTCCTGGTACTTTGCGCACTTCCCCTCAGGTGACCCAGCCTCTTCAATATGCTCTTCCCTGGGCACTGTCAGTTCCAGAATGATCAGCTGTTTTGTCACTTCGGAGGTGATGATCATGTCTGGCCGGAGTGATGTTGCTGTGATGTGCTGTGGAAATTTCAGCTGTTTGCCCAGATCCACGTGCAGCTGCCAGTCAGTGGCTGTGTAGAGGAGGCCCGTCCTTGTTTTTGGTTGTGGTCGGGGCTTCTCTCCAGCTTTGAAAAAGTGATTGATTTCTTTGGAGCGTGGTGGTGTTTTGCTGTTACCGATGGTAGTGGCTATGCTCTCAGCAACCACCTTGTAAAGCACCTGGTCCATGCCGTCACCGATAGCGACGTTCCCCAAGAGACTTTGGGCAGCTGCTGAGGAGATGTTCTAATGATCCTCTGCCAGAGCACAGTGGGCAGGAAGGTGTCTTGCTCTTGCCCCAGATGTGGAGGTTTGCTGGACTTGGTAGGGCATCGTAGACAGCTTGGACAAGGAACCGGACGCGCTGGAAAGTCTGCCTGCATGATGTTTGACCAGGTGATCCTGCGCTGCGGTATGCTCTCCCACCTTGTCCACGCTCCCTGCTGCCTGAGCCCCAACCGTCCTGCTCACATGCTCTTCTCCACACCTGCTCGGGACCTCTTCCTGGATTAGATGGTGTCTCTCCTTGCACTGGGCCTTGCCAACCGGTGTCTTAGGGAAGTATCCCAAAACCACTCTGCCAGTTGCCAGTGACTCCCACCAATGCCTTTTGCCTTAGGCGTGACTCTGCCACCTCCACTGCTTTTCGCCGCCCTCCATTTCCTCCCTGTTCTCACCTCAATGCCAGCCGATGCCACCTTCTGGTCCCTGGAGTCCCTGTACTGCAGTGCCTCTCTTGTTCGTGCCACCATAAACTCTTCCGTGAGGCCACTGAATGGGAGCTGCAAGATGTTACTGGTCCCAGACAGTGCTGCACTGTTGAGGCTGCGGGGAAGGCCAAGCCACCTGCGGAGAAAGCTGCTGATCTTCCTTTCTAGGGACTCAACTGTGGTCAATGGAACAGTGTAAACCGGCAGAGGCCACAGGACTCGGGGCAGGATGGAATGCTGATAGATCCAGGCCTTGAATCTGCCTGGCAGACCTGACTTGTTGACTTTGGTGAGCCGGGCTTCAAGGTCTTTGATAGACTTTTAAATGGCGGGAGAGTCTTTCAGAGTTGCGTCAAAAAACCTTCCCCAAGCTCTTGACAGGTTGCTCAGTGATGGAGGGAATGGCAGTTCCGGATAGTAAGAAGTGGAATCTGGCAGTCACCTTCCCCTTCTTCAGCACCATGGACCTTGACTTTGTTGGCTTGAAACTCATCCTTGTTTCTCAAAGCCTTGTAGGATCCACCTACTTCCTGGGACTGATGTTGTGGTGATGGTAAGGTCATCCATAAAAGCTCTAATTGGGGGCTGTCGTACACCAGACTTGGTTAGGGGGCCTCTGCAATCCACCTTGGCTGACTTGGCCACCATGTTCATGGCAAGAGCAAAATGAATAACAGAAATGGTGCATCCCGTAATTATTCCTTTTCCAAGCCGATGCCAGTCTGATGTTTCTGACCCAGAAGTCAACCTCAGCCTGAAATTATGGTAATAATCCAGGATCAGGTCCTTGATCTTGCTGGGAACATGGTGTCGGTGTACTGCAACCTCAACCAGTTTGTGCGGTATTGACCCATAGGCATTGGCGAGGTCCAACCACAAAACAACTAGGTCGCCTCTGTTTTCATGGGCTTCTCTAATGAGCTGCGTAACTACTCCAGTGTGCTCCACGCAGCTGGGAACTCCCGGAATCCCACCCCTCTGCACTGAGGGGTCGATGTAGCTGTTTTTGAGGAGAAACTCAGTTAATCTTCGGGAGACAAAGCTGAAAAACACCTTCCTTTTGACGCTCTGCAGTGAGATTGACCGAAACTGATTGATGTTCTTTGAGTTTTCCTCTTTCGGGATCCAAACTCCCTCAGCGCACCTCCACTGGTCAGCAACTCTCCCCCTTCGCCATACCACCTTCAAGATCTTTCATAGATGTCGAAGGAGCGCTTATACACTATGTATGGTACGCCACTAGGGCCTGGAGCAGAGGCTGAGCGTGCCGCCTTGATGACCTCCTCAACCTCCTTCAGACTCTGCTCCCTCAGATTGAACTCTGTTGTTGGGGGGACTGGGCTGATGAGAGCTTTGTTGGGCTCGAGCTCCAGTTCCCTCATTGGATTGCTCAGGGTGTCATGGAGGAAGCGATTTACTTCACCTGTGGAGCACATGAGGCGACCACTGCGCTTGTCCCCAAGTAATCACCTGGTAAAGCCAAAGGGATTGGAAATGAACGCAGCTCGCTTCCTAGCTTGCTCTCTCTTTCTCTTCTCCTGTGCCACTCTGCTCTGCAGAGGGTCTTAAGCCTTTTCCTTAGGATGTTTCGTAGGTCGGCCAAGGCTTGCTTCTCCTCATCGGTAGATCTCTCGTACTGGTTTTGGAGGGTTCAAAGCTCCAGCCGCAGTTGATGTATTTTGGTGGCCCTGCGGTTCATGGTGTAGGTGGTGGGCTTGGTGATACCTTTCTCGCGATGGCCGAATCTTCCCGTAGAATAACTGGCTAAGATGGCAGTCATTGTTTGAAGTCGGCGCTCTACATCTCCTTTGGTTGTGGCTTGAATGGTGTTGGTCACGTCTTTGTCAAACTGCAGCCATTCATTCCGGTTGCTGGCTGGGGGCACTCAATCCGTTGCTGTGGAACTACTCTGCAGGGGTTGGGAGACTCTAGTGCGTGGAGGGACGGGGCTCTGTGGGGTGAGTCCTGGCCGCCAGGCTCCTCCTGCGTCTCATCAGGTTCAAGGCCTGTGCGCTGCACCTCTTTCTCCTTCTCCGAGGCATTTCAATCTTGCCGATGGATTTTTAGGCCACAGTGGTTCTTACACAGCTTTCCGCAAATGCATCTTATAATCGTAGTCAGTTTGTTTGCATGGGTCAATAACCTTTGGTCCGCCCTATTGGAGATCTCATCCACCCCCCCTCTCGGGATCTCCTGGGGGTATTTTTCATTAGGCCTTTCTGTAGCGATTGTTGGGTGTCTTTCTCACGAAATACACAGACTGGGGTGCTAACCCAGCCTGTCCCGGGTGCCGTCTTTCCGTGCTGTCAACTATCTCTCCAGTAGTCACCAAACTATTTTGGTTGTAACCCAGTCTATACCTAGGTGTCACTGACTGAGCCAGACTCCAGTGTGAAAGATACATCTTCTAGATGTGCTATAGAGTTATAAAACATGGAAACACCACAATCAGTCTGAATAAGGCTCTCAACCCAAAATATCACCTCTCCATGTTCCCCAGAGATGCTGCCTGACCCGCTGTATTACTCCAGCATTTAAATTATGTGCTTCTTTTTTGCTTTCTCTGCCAAAATGAGCAGAATCTTCTCATTCTCATCTGTAAAAGAAAACACTGGGGGAGCAATAGGACAGGCAGGATCTGTGGAGGACATTTCCCACCACCCATGCTGCCAATTCTACTGAGTTCTTCCAACAGTTTGCTTTTTTGCCATGGATTCCAGCATCTGCAGTCCCTTTGTCTCTATATTCTTTTGTTGTTTTCTTAATGTCTTACTTTTACATTAGCATCCCCTCCCTTCCATTGCAAATCTCCTTTTTGTTCAAAGAGGAGTTAGTTTCAGAGTAACCTAATGACTAATTTCATAAAACCTCATGTGATTAAATGCAAAATGGAGAACATGGATACATTTTCAATTATTGAAATCATAATGGAACAGAGTTACACATTGCAACAAAATAGTAAGATTAAACGAGAACTTACCAGTTTGAAGTTTGATCCTTATTTTATGAGGAGTGACGTTGAGGGATTACGTGAAGAATGCCCGCCAGGCGCATGCGCGTCATACTTCAAAGCAGCGGCGTGAAAACACAGAAACAAATAACCGAAGTAACATAGTAAGGCTCGTAGAAGACTAGAACTACCAGATGATCTCTTAGATTATGAGGGTGGGAACGGAGGGCACGTAATCCCTCAACGTCACTCCTCATAAAATAAGGATCAAACTTCAAACTGGTAAGTTCTCGTTTAATCTTACTATTTTACTTCGGAGTCACGTGAGTGACTATGTGAAGATTTCAAAGCTCTGTGTTTGCATGCCGCAGATGCACTCCATACGACAAGCTGCTTCGGTTGACACAGTAGTACAATAAAGAAGATATTGAACATTGCATGAATAATTCAATAACGATTTTAATAATAACAAACAAAGTAATGACCCCTCTGTCCCAGGGGAAAATTACAAACAATAAGTGATATAATCAAAGCAATAAAATTAAAGAGAACCAAAAATAGCAGGCCCAAAACGTGGCTCTGCCTGAACTGGTTTATCGTAAAACCGAGAAAAAGTTGACTCTCTAGACCACCCTGCGGCCGCGAGGATTTGATCTAGCGGCACGTCCTGAGCCTTCGCCGCGGATGTAGATGCCGCTCTGGTGGAGTGACATTTAAACACATCAATGTCGATACCCGCAGAACTGAGCACCTGTTTCACTAGAAATAGTTTGCACGGACACGTGCTTATGTGGCTTTTTGTGACTAATGAGAAGTCCTGTCTCAGAACCTCTCAGACTCCTGGTTAATGCAACATATTGGGTTAAATGTTTAACGACACATAACAGTTGGTCACCAGGATATGCTTTAAACGTCACCTTGATTCCAGACCTGCCTGGTCTACTTTGTTTGAGTAAATCACAGACATAAAATGTAACATCATCTTGAGAAAAATGCATATAATCTATTCTTAACAAGTGCAATGTTTGGACACGTTGTGCTGAAACCAACGCCATTAACATAACCGCTTTAAGAGTCATTTTTGCAAAGATAATGACGCAATTGGGAGCCCATTGCCGCAGCAGTGTGAGAACTATACTGAACATCCCAGATTGCTGTATATCTGGGTTGAGGAGGGATTTTGTTAAAAATTCCTCTCATAAACCTGGATACCAATGGATGAGACCCAATAAGTTGTTGTGCTGAAGACTGCCCTAAATAAGAGGACAAAGCATGCGAGCAGTGTTAATAGCATTATAACTAAGGTGTCATCAAAAATACAAAGTAGCAGGAACTCCAACACATCACTTATACTAGCAGTATCATATGATATATTAGACTGTACACAGAAGCTTTCATTTCTTAATGTGCACGAGGTATTGCTTTTTAGTGCTAGCTCTCCACCCTGCAGTCATAACCTCCATGGTCCTGTTCGATAATCCAGCCTTGAAATGGTCTGGTCAAAACTGCAGACCAACAAATTGATATGGTCATGTAATGGGTGACCATTTTTGGTAACCGGATGCACCAACAAAATGACTGCTGCTGGGAATGCGCATGAATGGCTGTGCCATCATTCTCAGTACCAATGGGAACTATGATTGTTGTTGGCCAATCTTGGACCACCAAAAACTCCTTTGGCGGAGTCCCGCTCTATTTTAGTAAGACATTTCGGAATCAGGCAGAATGGAGGAAATGCATAAAAGAATGAGTGTCCCCAGTGTAACGAGAATGCATCCACAGCTACTGCACCTGGATCTGGCTCCCAGGAGACATATTTAGGCAACTGGTCATTCAGTCTGGATGGAACGAGGTCAATATCTGGCAATCCAAATCTAGCAACAATGGTTTGAAATACGCTGACATTCAACATCCATTCTATATTATCATTAAACTTTCTTGACCTAAAGTCTGCTACCACATTATCTATGCCTGGTAGGTAGATGGCCAAAACCCAGATGTTGCGTGAAATGCACCAATCTCAGATAGTATTAGCCAAATTATCACATAACACTGATCGAGTTCCTCCCATATGATTGATATATGCCACAGCTGTGGTGTTGTCAATCTGGAGTTGAACATGGAAATGTGACATGGTGGAAAAATATGCTTTTAGCCCATAAAAAGCACCCAATAACTCCAGGTAATTAATACCTACACAGCTAGACTCTGTGTCGGTAGCCTCCCATCCGAGAGCGCTAACATCAGTCTGTAAAAATTCACTGAGGTTTTGTCCACCAAAATGTAATTGGTGGCTTGGCTCACACTAACCATCCACCACTGCAATTCTGCCAGAGCCGTGGTGGGTAACTGCATAAGCCGATCAAAATGACCTGCATTCTGTTTCAATGCTTGTTCTCTTGCTCTTTGCAAAATGTTGATAATGCAAAGGCTCCGAACTGTACTGCAAGAAAGGCTGCTACCAATTTCCCAATAACCTTTGCAACGTCTCGGATGGAAGATAAAGGGTTTGTGTAAGACGAATACAGACATTAACAATCTATTACCTTGGCTGCTGGTAATGTAACTGTCACATGAACTGAATCCAGAAGAAACCCCCAAATACTCAATCTGCGGGTTGGCTGTAACTTGGACTTAAGTGGATGGACCAAAAATCCCAATGATTCTAAGAGATTCTTAGTTGCTGTAACAGAAGCTGCAGCTGACTCTTTAGTGTTGCCAACAATTAAGATATCATCTAAATAGGCCATAACAATGTGATTGTGGGCCCTCAAGTGCCCTAGCACAGGTTTCACCAATTTAGTAAATAACCTTGGTGCAGAACTTAACCCATTAGGCAATGCTCTATATTGCCACAGCTGTCCCATCCAATTAAATTTCAAGTACCTCCGATAATCAACATGAATTGGCACCGAATAATAAGCATCTTGTAAATCAATGGTGGCATATAACAACCCTGGGACATCAGCTGCTTTGCAGTAACAAATGTGTCCATTTTAAATGCCTATAAAGAACTGAAGTATTCAATTGGAGTGAGATCCAGAATTACTCGACAACCACCATCTTTTTTGGGTCTGGGAAAAATATTAGACACAAATTGTTCAGGATGTGATGAACTGCTTTTTCAATCACACCTTTACGGAACAAAATTCTGAATATCCACATTGGTGTGCTCAGTCTCCGGAACAGAAAACACCAACCCTTTACTAGGCTTAGTCTGGAAAGGAGGATCTATCCCTGAGATAAACTCAATGGTGGACCCTGACACAGTATTTAGTATTAAAGATATCAGACGTTATACAACACCGCTCGTTATAAAAGAAATGTAACCGACCTCCAATAGGAGGTTGCACACCCGAATTTGTAACACAAAGTCCCTGTACTCTGTCAGTGTTTTGGAAACCTGTTGTCTGGCCATGTTTGGGTTATAGGGAACCTGACGTGGGGATACCCTCATTGCCCCTGGCCTCCCTCGGACCTGCGGTAAACGATCCCCAGCTTCCGAAGAGACGGACGAGATGCGGCCGGCTTCATTAGCCCCATAGTTTTCGCCTCCTCATCAATATCTCTAATTTGCTTGACAGATCGGAGCCAAACAGGAGTTCAGGCACCTGGCTTTGGTCGCCTTACAGAGTGCAGCAAATTTTTGGTTTAAAGTAGGCCTGATGGCAATTTTCCGAATGCAGTTTATTTCGAAAAAAGACGTTACAAATCATAGCTAAATATCCTTCTGTGACGGAGATAACACGGTCCCTCGGACCATGGTGCCAAATGCAGTGGATCGGTGGCCGCACCAGTTTGAGGATGTGCTGATAACGAACCTCCTGCCCCCTCATGGAAGGACTCATGGGTGCCCATATTGCTGGGTTCACCATTGGCATTTTTAATGAAGCACAGTTAACAGGTGTTTTATATTTGCTGCTTGTCTTCTGCATGACAGATAGTTGCAGCTGGCCCAGGTGAGAAACTAAGTAATTTATATTAGTTGCTAGGTATTCCTCCATGGCCTCACCAGTTCCCTCCGGAATAGCAAAAGACATTGCTACATCCGGTACACCCGGAGCAAGGCTCTTGTGCTCTGGTGTTTGCACATAAGCAGGGACACCAAACATAGGGTCAGCTGCATCCTGCCCCGCATCTCCCATTTGATAGTCTAGGAAGGCATCCCCCAGTCCTATAACAGGCGCTGGAAGGAATTCACCACGGCGGTATTCAGGTAATCTCTCTTCACAAGGATCCCTGCTGCTCAATTGCCTGAGTAGTCTCTGTGGCCTTAGCCCCTTGCTGCACCAAAAGCTGCAGCATGAGTTCCATTTGTTGCATTTTTCCTCACATCTCTTTAGCCCCTGGGGAGAGAATCACCACCGTCATCTGAATCTTCAGATAGTATGGCCTGTTTGTTTTACTTGTAGCCTTGCTGTGCCTCTTAGCAAGCCACAGCCTGTTGAGTTTCAGGCACTGGCCTGGAAGCACTTTCAATGGTGGTAACGGTGTTGAAAACGGCCCCTGTATCGGAATCGGAGGTCCGGTTACTATCTCCCGACCCGATCGAGAATGTGGCTCGTCGCTAGACACGCGCTTGGAGCGCACTCTCCGCCCGGACCGGTCCATGTTGCAACTCCAACTGACTTCGCGAGCCAGTTTTACGGAGCTAAATAACCTGCAGGAAAAGTTGTCTAACACTTACCTGCAAAGTTTCTACTTACCCGCTGGTGGAGCTGCGCCCTCCAGCCCGTTCGGTGCGACATGCGCGGACGTAATGACGCGCATGCGCCTGGCGGGCCTTCTTCACGTGGTCACTCACGTGACACCGAAGTAAAATGTTCTGTTTCGACACTACTGAAAAGAATGATGTAGACAATCATTCATCGAGGGTTGGACTTTGATCAATGCTTCATCGATTCTCAATATCAAATATGGTTATTTAAATTATTATACAGCTTTCTGGTCCCACCTTGGTTAATGTTAATCAGAAGTCGTTAGTGTTGTTCTTAGCTTTCTCCTTGTGAACAAATTGCCTTCGACCGGTTCTGTCATCAGTAGTCTGTGACATTGATTTAGAAGTGTCGTAAAAGCTTTAACCCTGCCAAACAAATCTCTTTGTTCTTTCATTTTCTGCCTGGCTATTTTAGGCTTGGCATGACATTGTTTCCCCTTCTTGCAACTCACTTATCAGTGTCATCCAGTCATCAATCAGAATCTGTTTCAAAGCCTTCATTTTTTTGATGACACTGTGCTGTACAATTTTGCCTTGTGGATTCCGCACAAGAGCCTTTATTGTCAAGCTCACAATTTATGTTATTTGAATTAGATTTTTCTTTCTGTAACAAGAGTTCCTTAAAGCGACGGGCAGTTCTCAATGGCCGGCGATTTTTTTTTGTCTTCAATTTGATCATCTTAACAAAATTAGAACATCTTAACACGTTAACAAAAACCGGTGTGCGGGATGGGGGCTGCTTAAAAATGTAATTTAAGATCTTCCAACTAGTAGCTACTGTAGATTATCAGCTGTCTTAGGTCTTCTCCATTGTCAGAGTGAGGCTAAATGAGGGGAACAGCATCTCATATTTTGCTTGTAGACAAAATGCTGGAGAAACTCAGTGGGTGAGGCAGCATCTATGGAGCGAAGGAAATAGGCATCGTTTTGGGCCAAAACCCTTCTTCAGACTCCTTCGCTCCATAGATGCTGCCTCACCCGTTGAGTTTCTCCAGCATTTTTGTCTACCTTTGATTTTCCAGCATCTGCAGTTCCTTGTTAAACATCATATTTTGCTTGAGCAGCTTACAGCCCAGTGGTATTAATATTGATTTCTCTAACTTCAAGAAACCTCAGCATTCCCTCACTCTCCATCCCTCCCCCACCCAAGTCGCACCTGCTTCTCGTTTCACGTAACAAACAGCTAACAATGGCCTGTTTCCTTTCTCATCATTTGTTTTTTGCATATCTTTCATTCATTGTTCTATATCTCCATATCATCATCTATACAGCATCTCTCGTTTCCCTTTTCCTTGACTTTCAGTCGGAAGAAGGATCTCGACCCGAGATGTCACCCATTCCGTCTCTCCAGAGATGTTGTCAGTCCCTCTGAGTTACTCCAGCTTTTTGTGTCTATGCTAGATTACCATTTATAGGCATGATTAGTGTAATGGGGTCACTGGATCAGGGGTATGGAAATAGGCTCTACTGTTTAACAAATTGCATGAATCAAGAAAAACCCAATTATGATATTCTTACGTGAATCTATTTTAGTCTTCTCACATCTCTATAATTTCCCCTCAGTTTCTACCCACTCACCCACCCACATGGGTCAAGTTACAGTGGCCAGTTAACCTTCACATCTTTGAGATGTAAAGGACACCCACACCATCGTAAGGAGAATCGTAACCGAGTATAGACAGCACCGGAGGTCAGGATTGAACCTATGTAACAGGGGATGTGAGATCATTGTGCCAATTGACATGTTTTCTTTTCATCGACTCAGGAGGTTGAAATGTCACTGCCTATTTCTGGCCCTTCACTAATTTCTTGTCATCCCCACTCTCCAATGCCTGGTTCCAAGGGAGGTTGACGCTTCCCAAAACCAGCAGCATGCTGATAAGGCCCATAAACACCACTAATTGGCTCAGATCTGTTCTGAACAGCAGTGTGTACACAGTGCTATGGTCCAGTGCCTTCAAAGAACTTTCAGGTCAAACTTGAAAATCACCTCTACCCATCTCTAGTACAACACGTCTCAGGGGAGAGCTAAAAAATTGTGCAGTTATCATCTTGAAATTAATTTTAGCTTGGCAAGGGCAAAACAGGAAGCACATCTTTCAATCATGGGTGATTTAATCAATTAAATACGTGTTTGAACTGAGACTGGCAATCATCCGAATACTGTTTCATTGGATATGCTGCAAATTGATTTTTTTTTCTCCTTAATTGTTTCCTCAAATAGCTGGCAAGAAATGTCATTGCTTCTTATTATGTTTCCCAGAGGTGAATTTGGTAAATGATACTGTTAGGTACATAAGTTAACTGAATGAAGTTTCATAGAGAGATTTTCTTTCTAAGCATCTAAATTTGTCGATTGGGTTTATCGGTGGTAGGAACAGTAATATTCTGTGTTGCTGATGATCTTCTTCAGGTGTTCAGTAGAGATGAGCACAATACGTTTTCAATAGACAATAGACAATAGGTGCAGGAGTAGACCATTCGACCTTTCGAGCCAGCACCGCCATTCAATTTTCTTTAGTTTGAGTTTCAGAGATACAGCATGGAAGCATGCCATACAACCCACAGTGTTCAATTCACACTAGTTCAGTTATCCCACTTTATCACCACTCCATACACATTAAGGGCAATTATATAGAGGCTCCAAGCCCACACGTCTTTGGGATGTGGGAGGAAACAGGGGCTCTCTAGGAAACCCACAGAGTCATATTGATAACTTGTAAACTCCACTCAGACAGCAGCCGGGGTTAGGCTCAAGCCCATGTCAAGAGCTAAGAGTGTTTTATTGTCATATGTCCCAAATAGAACAATGAAATTCCTACTTGCTGCAGCACAACAGAATATGTAAACAGAACACTGTGAACAATATATGTCTCTGCCATTGTAAGACAGCAGCTCTACCAGCTGAAGTTCTGTGCCACCCCCAAATTTGTCATAAAGAAGAAAATAAAAACTAATAGATAAGCCACCTCACACTGCTTTTGGTACGTACAATTAATTCCATTACAGAGTTGGATATGCAAGTTGTTCACCTGTTTAATTATATTGTGTATGATTGATGCAGTAAAAATCTTAACCATGAGTTGCAAATGAAATAAATGACTGTAAGTGTTTGGAGAAACTGATCTTAAATAGCAAATATTGTGGATCTACCTTAAGCCATTTATCATTGAATAAACAGTAAAGGAGTCCAGCTCACCTTAATTCATCAGCATGATCATAGGGGTGTATAAAACAAGTATGATTACATCCTTTACTGGAGCGACATTTAATAGAGCACAAGTAGCAGAATTTACTGAACATCGACTGACAATCATAGACGGTTCCTCCCCCAAACAATAGACTGAAGAGAAATATTATGAATGAAGAGGCCAATTAAATCTAAGGTGCAACTTCTTACTTATTTGAAGGACTGTTAGTCCTTCTATTAATTTCAATTGGAGTCATACAGCGTGGAAACAGGCCCTTCACCCCAACTTGTCTGCGCTGACCAACATGCCCTATCTACACGAGGCCAGCTGCCAGCATTTGACCCCTACCCCTCTAAACCTTTCCTATCCATGTAACAGTCTAAATGTTTCTTAAATGTTGTGATAGTACCGACCTCAACTACCTCCTCTGGCAGCTTGTTTGATATATCTACCACCCTTTGTGTTAAAAAGCTACTCCACAGGTTCCTATTAAATCTTTCCCCCTCATTTTAAGCCTATGTCTTCTGGTTTTGATTTCCCTACTCTGGGTAAAAGACTGTGCATTTACTCTATCAAGTCCTCTCATGATCTTATACACCTCTCATCCTTTTGTGCTCCAAGAAATCAAGCCCTAGCCAGCATTGAAGATAGAAAAATACAGCACTGGAAAGGTCATTTGGCCCATAATATCTGTGCTGAATGTGAAATATAATCCATATCCCACCATTTAATGCATGTACATGTTTCTACCCTAAAGTCCCCTAAATGTCACTACTGTATCTGCCTCCATCGCTACCCATTCCAGGCACACAACATCCTCTGTGTTTGATTTATTATACTTTATTTTCCAATGGTGAATTAATTCCATGATGTCAATAAAGATTGTACTGTTTGTGCATCTGCCTTCCTCAGAGAATGCTATGACAAAAATTGTTCTGAAGCAACTTAAGCATTTATCATTCGACCGTGGCTTCTTTGGAGATGTTGATTGTTGTTGTGGCATTTGGGAGACAGAGAAACAGCCGGTAGGGAGTTCACATTCAGTGTGCTTTGCAGGACAATATGAGGATGTAGTTCTGAATAGATTGCATTTGGATATACGATTGAGGACATCACAAGTTAGTACAATTTACTGTAAATAATATTTGCAGCACTGATACAAACCATTCAACCCTCTTGAAGAAGGTCCGAAGAAAGGTCCCAACTTGAGATGTCAACTGTGCATTCCCTTCAAATTGGTGCTTGACCCATCAAATTCTTCCAACACTGTGTTTTGATCAAGATTCCAGCATCTGCAGTTCTTGTGCCTCCATTCAAACCCTCATATCTGAGGAAGGGAATGGATTTAAGAGAGAGTTTGTTCGAGCTCTAGGGGCTAGTGGAGTCAAGGGATATGGGGAGAAGGCAGGCACGGGTTATTGATAGGGGACGATCAGCCATGATCACAATGAATGGCGGTGCTGACTTGAAGGGCCGAATGGCCTCCTCCTGCACCTATTTTCTAATATTTCTATGTTTCTATGTAACCTGAGACGTCACCCTTTCCTTCTCTCCTGTCCCACTGAATTATTCCAGCATTTTGTGTCTACCTAGTATCTGAAACCAGGTCTATACACCTATTTGGGCCATCTGTCTAATTCCCTGATCATGCCCATTTCTGGTCCTTATTGTATCATTCTAAAATAACTTTTATCCAACTTCAGTAGTGTCATCCTATCTGTGACTGCAAGACACTCACTGGGGCCACTGCATTGTTATTTGGATGCTTAATTCATTCCCCTAGGCCAATCTACCATTTATCTTATTTGCTGCAGCTTGATTTTTTTTCTGTGTGCTCAATACTGGCATAGATCTTTGTTTACTCATATACAAGTTTGTGCCAAGGCCAGGCTTTATTGGCTATTCCTACGTGTCCTTGAGAAGGCAATGATGAGTCATACTTTAGACGTGGTGTACTCTGGTGCAAGCACACCCGAGGGCAAGGACATGCCAATAAAGCAAGCTGCTTTGCTCGAATGGTTGGGAGATGCACTGGTTCATGCAGGTGCAGTGTATCCATCATGTTGATGTGCTCAGCAGGTAGTGGAAAGGGACTTGGGAGCTTGGAGGTGAATCGTTTACTGCAGGAAACCTTGATTCCCAACTGTTCTTGTAGTCTCAAGATTTATGTAACTGATTCAGTAGTTAACATATTAAGAAGCCAATTCAGATAAATTTCTAGTCAATGGTGACCCCCCCGGATATTGATCGTGAGGAACTTAGCATGGTAATGATATTGACGGATAAAGATCCTTAGGTAGTAAGATCCTCTTCGTTGAAGATGGTTAATGTCAAGCACATGCATGGCAGAGATGCTCCTAAAAATTTATCAGCAATGCCTGAATGTTGACTGGGTTTTGCACCATACATTCATAAGTTATAGTAGCAGAATTAGGCCATACAGCCCATCAAGTTTACTCTGCCAATCAGTCATGGCCGATCTATTCTTCCCTCTCAACCCCATTCTCCTGTCTTCACCCCATAACCCCTGACACCCTTACTAATCAAGAATATGTCAATCTCCACCTTAAAAATGTTCATTGACTTGGCCTCCACGGCCTGATGTGGCAATGAATTGCACAGATTCACCAACCTCTGTCCTCCTCCTCATCTCCTTTCTAAAGGTACGTCCTTTTATTCTGAGGCTATGGTCTGTGCTCCTAGACTCTCACACAACAGGAAATATCCTCCCCACATCTACTCTATCCAGGTCTTTCACCATTCGGTAAGTTTCAAGAGGTCCCCCTCATCTTTCTGAACTCCAGCGAGTACAGACCCAGCGGCTTTAAACACTCACGATATGTTAACCCAATCATCCCTGGATCATTTGTGTTATTGTACTCACAATATTTATGTAACTGATTTCAGTAGCTGAACTATCAAGAAGCTAATTCAGATAATGTTTTAGTCAATGGTGACCCCCGACCCCCCCCCCCCCCCCCCCCCCCCCCCCCGGGTATTGATTCTGATGAACTTAGAATGGTAATGACATTGAGTGTTAAAGTTAGATAGTAAGATCCTTTTATGTTGAAGATGGTTAATGTAAGTGGAAGAGATGAAAGTTATGAGCAATGCCTGTATGTTGACTGGGCCATGCACCATGCAGACACCAGAATGCCTGTAGACTTACGGATGGAATTGAACATTGTGGAATCACCAGCAAACATCTCCACTTCTGACATGCTAGAAGAAGAATCTTTAATGATGCAACAATGATTATTGGACTTACTGGTTTAGTAAGCTCCAGCAATGATATTCTCCAAGAATTACAACAATATCATTTAGCATAAGGTGTTCCAATCATTGGAATATTCCCCCCTTCATGACAATTGAATTCAGTTTTACTCCAGGGATTTCTCTTCACCTCCAGAATTCATCTCCTTTGTCAAGTCCTTTAATGAAGTCTGGAACCAAATGGTGATGGTAAGGTGTAAGAAGGAACTGCAGATGCTGGTTTAAACCAAAGATAGACATAAAAAGCTGGAGTAACTGAACGGGACAGGCAGCATCTCTGGAGAGAAGGAATGGATGACGTTTCCAGTCGAGATGTCTGAAGAAGGGTCTCGACCCAAAACATCACCCATTCCTTCTCTCCAGAAACAGAATGCTGCCTGTCCCGCTGAGTTACTCCAGCTTTTTGTGTCTATCTTTTGTGACGGTAAGGGATGGATGCGACGCAGAAGACTCCGGGGATGCACCACGCGGCGGCAGAAGGCTCCCGTGATACGCTGCAGAGCCGAACGACCAGCAGGCCGAGGGAAACCCAGTGGAGGGCCTCTGAGTATGGAGGGACCCAGCGGGAGGCCACCTCGAATGAAGAGGGAGCCGGCAGGGATTCGTAGAGTACGAAAAAGGATCCAACGGCGGACTGCCGAGTACAAAGGGGGACCCAGCAGGGGGTCGCCGAGTATGAAGGGGGACCCAGCTGCTGCCTGAGGTCAAGTGCAGCAGCAGGCCTGGTTCTCCGCTGCGAGAAGATTCAACTGTACTAAGAACCTTTGAGGCTTTGTCGGTGCCAGAAACGTGGCGATTTTTTGTGTACAGCCCAGGTGAAGTCTGCTGTATGAGTTTACCAGATTGTATGCAAAAACATAAATTTCACTGTACCTAGGTACATATGACAATTATGTATCATTGAATCATAGAATTATTGAATTGTTGGGGTAGGTAAGGTCATAGGCACTAACCAGCTTAAAATGAGCTTACCAATACATTGAGTTTGACAGGGAAGGATGTGATGCTGCCAGCAATTGTGGGCAACTTCACTTTTTCGCCCGTAATATCATGCAAGCCACACCACAATCGATGGCTGTCTGTGTGGTTAGTCTGAGACTCAAGCTTGGCCTGGAATTGTCGCTCGGTGTCCTTGATGGCTTTGTGAAAGTTGTACCTAGATTTCTTGTACAGATCCATATTATTCAACTTGAATGCCTTGGACTTGGACTTCGCCAACGAATGGATCTCTCAGTTTATCCATCATTTCCACTGGGGAGTACTTGGAATGACTTTGTTGGCATTCACTACTTTACAGATTTACTGATGAGGTCTGTGACAGCAGTGGCGTACTCATTTAGGGTGGCTGCCGAGTCCTTGAACATAGACCAGTGCACTGATTTAAAGCAGCTCATCTGTGTCTGCAGACCAGCTCTGTACTACTTGCCGTACTGGATCATCGAACATAGAACAGTACAGCATGTACTGTTCAGCCCACCATGTCTGAACATGTTGCCAAGCCATCAAGAGAAAACAATCCAATTCTCTCCAACCTCTGCCTGCAGCTAATACCCCCTCATCCAGGCATCATTCTGGTAAAGAGTTGGAGTAACTCAGCACCTCTGGAGAAAAAGGATGGGTGACATTTCAGGTTGGGACCCTACTTCATTCTGGTAAACCTCCTCTGAAGCCTTTCAAAAGCCTATGCATCCATCCTGTAATGGGGCGACTAGAACTGCACACACAACTCCAAATGTGGCCAAACCAAAGTCCGACCAAACTGCATTATGACTTCCTGACTCTTATACTCAATGCCATGACCTATGAACATAGGCATACCATATGCCTTCTTTACCACTCTATCTAATTGTGTTGCACTTTCAGGGAGTGGTGGACCTGGAACCAAGATCTGTCTGCACATCAATTATGCTAAGGGTCCTCAGGCTTCAGTTTCTGGTTGAAAGCAGAGAATGGGAAGTCCACCTGATGGTCTAATTTTTCAAAATGTGGACGGGGAATAGAGCAGTAGGTGTAATTGATTGCTCTGAAGTAGTGGCGAGGATGCTTGGACTTCTGGTGGGACAGGAAACATCTTGATAGTATTTTGGGAACACGCTCTTGACATTGGTCTGGTTGATGTCCTGTGCTACAATGAACCAGGCCTCATAATGTTTCGTTTCCAGGCTATTGGCAGTGGTGTATAGTGCACCTAGTGCAAGCTTCATTTCCACATTGCCACTCTAACACTTCTAATTGCTCTGGTCACTGAATCAGGGCTGGCCTTCTTTGGACATGCCAAACCATTATAGTACTGATTTGGTGGAATGCAATCCTGCTTCTGCTGAGGGCACATTGCAACTCATGGATGCCCAGGTTTGAACCCAATGATAGTGCCATAATGATCAATTCAGAGTGCGGGTGCTCCTCGGTGTGAAAATAGGACCTTGTTGTCACAGTCATGTGGTGATAACTCCTACATATATTATCATGAGCAGACCTATTCAAAAGAAGTAGATTGGTCAAATAGATTTATTCATCGTTTTCATTCTCTAACTTACTTATTAAGATTCAGGCAGGCACTAACGCTACGTTTAAGAAAAAATGAGACAGGTACATGGGTATTACAGGTTAGAGAGATATGGGCCAAACGCAGGCAGGTGTTACTAGTGTAGTTGGCTGGTGTGGGCAAGTTGGGTTGAAGGCCTGTTACCACGTTGTATGATTCTATGCCGCTATGAGTCTATGACTCTTTGATGCTATGACTCTATGAATCTAAGACGCCATGAGTCTATCACTCTATCACTCTATCACTATCACTCTACGACTCTATGACTCGATGAGCCTATCCATTCCGGCAGCTCTACCCTTCGGTACTTGGCTGGAACAAGCACTGGTGGTGCTACCATGGGACCCTGGGGATGAATATTGACGTTACACCCTTCCTGTGCACTGAGAGTTAATTCAAAACCTATTCCTCTATCTGTGCTTTTGTCCAAGTCTTGTTCAACATGGAAAGACTCTGCAGTGTCAATGGAGGAAAGCCAGACATCCTCTGTTTGACTTGATGACACATGAGGCAATACGACATCCAGAGTCAATGTTGAGAATAATGAAAGGCTTAGATAGAGTGGATGTGGAAAGGATGTTTTGACTGGTGAAAGAGTCTAGGACCAGAGGTCATAGTCTCAGAATTAACGGGCACTCTTTTCGAAAGGGGGTGAGGAGGAACTTATTTAGTCAGAGGGCAGGTAATCTGTGGAACTCATTGCCACAGAGAGTGTGTGGCAAGTCAGTGGATATTTTTAAGGCAGAGATAGACAAATTTTACTTCAGAATCACGTGAGTGACTACGTGAAGACCCCGCCAGCACGCATGCGCGACATATCGTCGAACGCATTA
The DNA here is from genome assembly GCA_035221665.1 of Okamejei kenojei. Taxonomy (NCBI): domain Eukaryota; kingdom Metazoa; phylum Chordata; class Chondrichthyes; order Rajiformes; family Rajidae; genus Okamejei; species Okamejei kenojei. The sequence goes on along the minus strand of CM069149.1, from coordinate 15,174,418 downwards.
CAAAGTGACAGGCAGGGAGGAGGGTCGCTCCTCCACCGGTAAGTTTAAAACGGACCTGCAGGTGAGTACTTACTATCCTGAGGTCGTTTTGTGGGCACTCTGTTGTGTTTTTTCTTACAGAGTACACCCATCATGGACAAGTCACGAACTAAGTCCAAACGGACCGTTACGAGACTGGCTGTGGAGGACCGCGGGAACGTGAACAGTCAGCAGCGGCCGGCTTCTCCAGAGCTGCTCGTTGTTCAAACAGCAGCCCCCGACTTGACACCGCAACAGCCTGTAGGTACACCTCGGACTGGCGGCAAAGCCACCCGGAAGTCGGGCAAGCCCGTTGACTCGGCAGGGTCATCTGGGGAAACATCAGCCCTGGCATTAGGAGCCAAGAAGTAAAGATGCAGAAAATCCTGAAACTACTGGCCTCTGGGATTACAGTATTTGCCAAGTCAGTAGGGGAAGGATATGTCGGAGCAGCAACAGGTTGCCCTGGCACTCTTCTGTAATGCACAGTTTGAGATCAACTGTTTCAGGAAGAGTGTCATCTGACCTGCACTAAACCCAAAGTTCGCGGGGTTGTGCAGAACCAGCAGCGCACAGCCGCCTACTCTGTTGTTCGGGGACAACCTGCCCAAACAGGTAAAAGTCCTCGATGAAGAGGCAAAGGCCGTCTGCATGATTAAAGTGCCGACCGCTACCAGGTCCTCGTATACTCGGCGGCAGCACCCCTACGCATCCACGAGCAGGCCACGTTATCACAGCGAAAGAACAGCTGGTGAAAGCTCGAAGGCCGTACAATCTACACAAAGATCTTTTTTAGGTCATGCCCCAGGACGGCCTTCCTGGAAGATGTGCCAACCCCACACCACAGCGCCTCCACCTCCCAAGAACCAAGGACGGAGGAAACCAACACAGCACCACCGGTAACCATGGAGGTGGGTGGGTCTGGTTGCCCCTGGAACATAGCATGTGTAACGTCTTCACAGGTTGGGGGAAGGTTACACTTGTTTAGAGATGCATGGAGTTCTATAACTTCTGATCCTTTTATACTGCAAAGTATTCAGGGATACAAAATTGAATTTGTTCACAAATTCCTCCTTCCGGTTCAGCATGCACCTAGCCGAAAGTTTGTGCTTTCACAACAAGAGAAATTGAAAGGTCATGCGGAACTGTTAAGACTACATACAAAAGGAATAATTCAGAAAACCAAACATGAATCTCTTGAGTTTGTATCAAACATCTTCACCAAAAACAAAAAAGATGGTGGATGCTGCAGCATTATTGATTTGACGCAACTGAATACCTTTGTGCAGTACACCCACTTCAAAATGGAAACTTTCGTTACTGCCAAACAACTAGTTTCCAAGAGGTACTTCATGACTTGCATCGACCTAAAAGATGCATACTATTCAGTACCAATAGAGAAAGATCACTGCAGATATTTGAAATTTATCTGGATGGGGCAGCTCTGGCAGTATAAAGCACTGCCTAATGTATTAACATCAGCCCCCAGACTGTTTACTAAAATATTGAAACCGGCCTTGGCATTTCTTTGGAAACAAAAACATATTGTCATGGCATATCTTGATGACATCTTAATTGTGGGGAAAACCTTGGAGTTGGCCAAATTGGCTCTCAGCCACCAAGCTCCTATTTCAAAAATTGGGGTTTATCATCCATCCAGACAAATCCAAGTTAATGCCTTCTATGACTATGGACTATTTGGGGTTCTCGATTGACTGTTCAAATGTCTGTCACTTTGCCAAAGGACAAAGCAACAGACTTGATAGAGGAATGCAACAGCCTTGTTTGCGTCAGTAAACCATCTATTCGGCAAGTAGCCAGAGTAATTGGGAAGCTTGTGGCTGCCTTTCCAGCCACACAATTTGAACCCTTACATTACCAAAATCTACAGAGAGCCAAAATTGCAGCACTCAAACACCATGCTGGCCACTTTGACAGGCCAATGCAGTTACCAGCCAAAGCAAAATTGGAATTGTGATGGTGGATTAACAATGTTCGACATTGCTCTAATCCCATCATAGTCACAAATCCTTCGGTTGTGTTACAAACTGACGCCAGCACTCACGGCTGGGGAGCAACCAATACCATCTCCAGTTGTGGTGGTAGATGGAATGCACACGAGTTAACCTTACTTCAGACACCGGGTATCAATCATCTGGAGATGTTGGGAGCATTTCACGGACTTCGGGCATACTGTTCAGACATGCACCATCTGCATGTTCGCCTACAATTTCATAATACCACCATGCTGGCATACATTAATCATATGGGTGGAATTAAGTCGATATTTTGTGATGAATTGGCCAATTCAATCTGGCACTGGTGCATAGAAAGAAACATTTGGATATCAGCTACCTTCCGGGTAAGCTCAATACAGTGGCGGACACCAGGTCACGCAAATTCAATGACAACACCGAATGGATGTTGGACCACCAGGTATTTACTGACATTGTAGCTCGGTATGGAATGCCAGATATCGACCTTTTTGCAACCAGACTTAATCACCAGATACCAACATATGTTGCATGGGAACCAGACCCTAGGGCAGTAGCGATGGACGTTTTTCGCTACACTAGGAGGATTTGTTTTTCTATGCATTTGCCCCCTTCTGCCTCATCAGTCAGGTCTTGCGAAAAATTTAACAAGACTCCGCATTTGGTATTTTGGTTGTACCCGATTGGCCTACTCAGCCATGGTTCCCTGTGGTACTCGACATGGTCTCAGAACCATGTATTCCAATCTCCAAACGCCCGAGTTTACTGGTACATCCTGTGACAGGGGAGAGTCACCCGTGCCATGACCGAATTAACCTATTGGTTTGTAGGATTTGAAAAGACCATTCCTGGAGTTTGGACCGTCGGACCGAACTATGAACATCATCACGGCATCATGCAGAGAGTCCATCAGGAAACAGTACCTCACCTATATCAAAAAATGGGAGGTATTTCGTACCAGGACAAACACTACTTACAACACAGTCACAATTACGGATGTGCTGGAGTTCTTGGCGAGCCAACATTTCGATGAAGGCTTGAGCTACAGTGCCATCAACTGTGCTAGAAGTGCCCTATCCTTATACCTGGGACAGGGGTTAGAACACCATGGAGTCGGATCTCACCCTCTGGTGTCAAAACTTATGAGGGGTATTTTCAACTCGAATCCCCCAGGCCTCGATATTTCCAGACCTGGGATATTGGCATTGTCCTAACCCTGCTCAGAGATTGGGCACCAGCTACGTCCCTTTCACTAACTAAACTCACGTATAAAATGGTGATGCTGATGGCTCTTGTAACGGCGCAGCGGGTCCAGAGTCTGCACAAACTAAGACTGGACGCCATGGTAACATCCCAAAATAAGGTAACCTTCCACATTTATGAGTTACTTAAACAGAACAGGCCTGGATCATCTGGCCTCAAATTGGAGTTCCTGGCTTACCCCGTAGATAGTCGCCTATGTATAGTGACCCACCTTCTACATTACCTGGAGGTCACCAAAAGTCTCAGGGGCACGGAAATGGCTCTATTGATAAGCCATAAACGTCCTCATCAAAGAGTAACCATGCAGACCAGCTCAAGATGGCTTAGGGTGGTATTAGGTGCAGCGGGGGTGGACACTGATGTTTTTAAATCTCATTCCACCAGGGCTGCCGATACATCAGCAGCAAGGATGATGGCAGTTCCTATGGACCACATCCTTGCAATGGCAGGTTGGTCTAATGAAAGAACCTTCCAGCGGTTTTATAACAAACCTGTGGCTACGCCTGAGACGTTTGCAGACACAATTTTGAGTTCTGTATTATAATTTTCCCCAAAGTTAGGGCTTATTATTATTATTTGTTAATAAATACATTATTGTTTTTCAGCACTGTTTCATGTCTGAAATACGTTAACATGCTTCCTCCATTGGTTATTATGGCAGTGTGAGCGCATGGACTCATTTCCAGGGCATTAAATCACAGAGCTTTGAAGTCTTCACGTAATCACTCACGTGACTCCGAAGTAAATTAGTAAGATTAAACGAGAACTTACCAGTTTGAAGTTTGATCCTTATTTTATGAGGAGTTACGATGAGGGATTACGTGCCCTCCGCTCCCAACCCTCTTTAATAAAGGTCAACTGGTATGTTAGTTCTCTTATCTTACTATCTTTAGTCAACTCTACTCTCTGTGATTTCACACCGCCGCTTTGAAGAATGTCGCGCATGCGTGCTGGCGGGGTCTTCACGTAATCCCTCATCGTAACTCATAAAATAAGGATCAAACTTCAAACTGGTAAGTTCTCGTTTAATCTTACTATTCTTGATTAGAACAGGTGTCAAGGGTTATGAGGAGAAGGCAGAAAAACAGGATTAAGAGGCAGAGATCAGCTATGATTGAATGGCTGAGTAGACTCAATGAGCCGATTGGCCTAATTCTACTCCTATAACTTGTGAACATGTGCATTTGTGAGAACTTCCAAGGTCATTGACTCATACTGTTTGGTAGTTTCATTTAGACATACAACGTGGATACAGGCCCTTCGACCCACAGAGTCCACGCTGACCGCTGATCACCCATACACCAGTTCTATCCTGCGCACTCTGGGGACAATTTACAGAAGTCAATTAACCTACAAACCTGCACATCATTGGAATGTGGGAGGAAACTGGAGCACCCGGAAGAAAGCCACGCAGTCACAGGGAGAATGTGCATACTCTATACAGACAGCACCCGTAGTTAGGATCGAACCTGGACCTCTGGCTCCCTAAGGCAGCAAGTCTACATCTGCACCACTGTGCTGCCCCGGGTACTGTGGTACTGCTGTTGTGATGTTTTAGGTTATACACTGGGATCGTGCAGATGGAGTCTGTGGCATTGGCTGACAGCAACAATTTTTATCAGGCTGTGTAGGAAAGAACTGCAGATGCTGGTTTAAATCAAAGGTAGACACAAAATGCTGGAGTAACTCAGCAGGCCAGGCAGCATATCTGGAGAGAAGGAATCAGGCTGCTGTCTGTGAGACACAAAACCCAAGATCCTAGATTAGAGTTGTTGAGCACAGAAGAAGGTCATTCTACTCATTGAGTCTATGCCAGATTCACTTAAAGCAATAACACCAGCCCCATTCCCCCGCTCTTTTCCAACATCCTTGTTTGAGGCCGACTCTTCCAGGTTGCCTTCGGGCAAAGTGCTTTTTTCATTTGCAAGTCCATGACCAGTGGTCTGTTTGGATTAACATTAGTTTGATAAAAACAAATGGCTTACCTGATTGTTTCAGAGAGAAGTTAATAGGCCTGTTCATAATATCTCAAATGTGGTCTCGACCAGGTCCACTCTTCTCTTGTGCTCAATCTTTGTGCAAAAAAGACCAACATGCCACCTACATTCCTCATTGCTCACACCACCTGTTGGTTAATTTACAGTGATGCATGTATATGGGCATCCCAGTTCCCTCCAAACAACAATACTCTTCAATCCCTCACGTTTAAATACTCTACTTTTTTCCAACAAAATGACCAACCTCTTGTTGTTCCAGATTATATTCCATCTGCCACACACTTGCTCATTCACTTAACTCACCTACATCCCCCTGAAGCTACTTGTATGGTTTCCACAGGCCACACTGTCTCCCAACTTTTTATCTAGAGCATACCTTGAAATATTACTATTGATTCCATCAATGATAATGTTGTTATTGATCAGCAATGATTGGGACACTGGTATTGGTATTGGTTGATAATTGCTACGTGCACTAACATTCAGTGAAAATTTTGAAAATAGCAGAGTGCAGAATATAGTGTTACAGTTTAGTTTAGTTTAGTTTAGAGATACAGCTTGGAAACAGGCCCTTCAACCCACCGAATCCGCGCTGACGAGCAATCTCTGCACACTCTCATTATCCTAGGGACAATTTACAATTATACCAAGCTAATTAACCTACATCTTTGGAGTGTACATCTTTGGAGTGTGGGAGGAAACCAGAGCACCCGGAGAAAACCCACGCAGGTCATGGGGAGAACGTACAAACTCCATACAGACATCAGCCATAGTCAGTATCGAACCCAGGTCCCTGCTGATGTGAGGCAGCAACTCTACCGCTGTGCCACCATGCGCATTATAGCGAAGGTGCAGATAAAAAAGTGCAACGGACGCAATGAGGTAGGTTGGAAGATTGGGACTCAACTAGTTGTATCAATTCAACTTAAATATTGTTAATTCAATTAATCTGTCTGTTTTCTATCCATTAGTCATTGCCCAATCTATAATAGTATACTACCTCAATACTGTGTGCTCTAAATTTGTTGAATAATTTATTGTGTAGATTATTGAAGTAAACCAACAAAGGTTATGGTTAGTATTCTTAAAAAGAGTGGCATACAATAGTTTTCCCACAACTCTGATCTTAATGTCTGTTTAATACTGTAAAACTAATATATGGGACATTAATTTTAACAGAAAACAATAGAATAGTGTATGAATTCAAATAATGTATATAATTATGAATTCATTAAATATTTGCCTGGGTATGGATTGAAAGCTACATTGGGACAGTGTATCAAAATTTAAGCTCGAACAATTGTATGTTGAATTTAGAATGTTTTTTCATAAATGACAGCACTGAAGAATGATATTCTACAAAAGCCATTTGGCACTCAAGTCCTAAGAGTAAACAATTCTAGATTCAAGCTGCAGCTGGATAAAAACAAGTGGAATGTGTCTTGACCCATAAGAGTGAAGAGCTAGCACTGCCCTTCACCCTCTGCACAATTTTTATTTTTATTTTTACTCCAAAATAACAAGAAAGTCAGGCAGCCAATTTGTTAGATATTGCTTAGCCTTGTTACCCAAGATAAATTTTAACTGAGAGACAATAACAGCCAAGTAGAGAGAAGGGAAGACAGTAACTTTGAACGTATCCAACAGAATGTGATGAGAGAGACTTTAGGATCCGGCGGTCTGTCAACACACAACACCCCATTGTCTCCCTCCACATCCAGCCTTGCGGCATTGAGGTCACTTCAACCAATTCATAGCTGTGGGAACACTAACAGTCTGGTCTTGGAGGGGAGGATGCTCCTCAAACTGTGGAGCATCCTGGACAATACAGCTCATCCCACCCATGACATACTAGTCAACCTGAGGAGTAGCTTCAGCAACAGACTGGTTCCACCAAGATGCAGTACAGAACTCCACATATCCTTCTATGGCTATCAAACTGTATAACCCCTCCACATTCTGTCGTGGGATAGACTGACTCCCCTCCACCTCCCATTCCCCTCCCCCCTCCCTCCCCAAATCTTTGCACATCCCTAATCCTATCCAGTCGTCACTTTAATTTCATGTTTCATGTATCTTATGTTTATGACTTTTGGCAGATCAATTTCCCTCCTGGGATGAATAAAGTTCTATCGTATCGTAACAGAGGGCAGAGGCTTCAGCCGGGTTGCAAGCAAAACAGGTTGGGGCAACCGGGAGGGAAGAGAATTGCACCAGGTTCTCAGCACATCATTACATTAAGGCGATAATGCCCCCTTGTGAAGCTGGCTTCATTAGAGTTCCCATTCTGCAAACACGCCCTGAGGATGAAGGAGGACCAGTGTAAGAAGCTAAAAAATTGGATCATGAGTAGACCATTTGAGCTTTCGTGTCTGTTCTGCTATTTCATCAAGACCATGGCTTATTTTCTACCTCACTGTCAATTTTTTCAACATTATCCCCAATTCCCCTCTCTGTTTTGCCCAAACTCAAAGACTGAACCTCTATTGTCCTGCAGACATCTCAATATCTTTTCCATGGAGAAATTTCTCCTCATCTTAGTGCTAAATAACCAATCCCACTATCTGTGTCTGGGTCCACGACCCCTGGACCCAGACACATCAGGCAGGGGAGGCATCCTCTGAGAATCCAACCGAAAGAGCCTGTGGTGAAAAATTCAATAATCAAGGGGTGGAAGATCGCAACCTTCACGTGGTCTGCCCTGTTTCAACGAATGCAATCAACCTGGCATGCACAAACAAATAAGATCAAATAGAACAAGTTGTCCTTCAACTTTAGGCTCTGTACGCCATACGCAAGAAGAAGAAGAATTATGGAGTCGTTTGGTATGCAGATCTATTCCGATTGTTAAAAGTTTATTGTTTAACACGATAGGGGAGAGAGATGCTGAATGTCTGAGACTATGAAAGTCAAGGCTACAGATCGATCCTAGTATTGAGTGATGACCACATTGCAAACATATCCTAGCTAACCAAAACTAGATCAATAAATGGTTATCTCTGAGCCATGCCCGGTACAAGAAATCCTAGTGTTCAGGATTCTCCTGATTTCATAAGAAGGGTTTAGTTTAGTTTAATTTAGTTTAGTTTATTATTGTCATATTTACTGAGGTAGAATGAACAGCTTCTGTTTGCAAGCTGTCCAGTCAAAGAAAAGACTATACATGAATACACTCAAGCCACCCACATTGCTCAGATAAAGGCTAAAGGGTACAAATTTTAGTGCAAGATATAACATTGAAGTCCAATAAAGTCATAAGGTCATAAGTGATAGGAGTAGAATTAAGCCATTTGGCCCATCTACATCATTCAATCATGGCTGATCTATCTCTCCCCATTCTCCTGCTTTCATCCCATAACCTCTGACACCAATTAAAGAGAATTCAAATGTCTCCAAAGAGATAGATGGGAGGTCAGGACTGCCATCTAACTGGTTCTCTTTGCAATCTGCAGTAACCACAAATTTCAATTTTTTAACAGAACTAGACTAAGTGGGACCCGTTGGGTCCCAGCATCACACAGGAGGGCTGGTCACCAACGCAATATTCCACCTCTCCACCAATATCAATAATGCTCACCAGTGGGGGGGGGAGAGGTGTTTTCTGTTGCACTAGTATGGGTGTTGCGGGCCGAAGGTAATGGTTTCAAGAGGACTAGTATAGACATTGTGGGCCGAATGGATTCTTGGGCTGGCAGCCAACTGTTGCAATGATTTTAAAAGCCAAGCCAAGGAAAAACAATTTGGCTGCAGCCACCCAACAACCAAAATCCATTTTGTGAACACAAACACTTTAAAAAGGCAAGGCAAACAATTGGGCTGCAGCCACCCTACAACCAAAATCCATTTTGTGAACACAAACTTTTTTAAAAGGCGAGGCAAACAATTGGGCTGCAGCCACCCGACAACCAAAATCCATTTTGTGAAAACAAACTCTTTAAAAAGGCAAGGCAAACAATTGGGCTGCAGCCACCCTACAACCAAAATCCATTTTGTGAACACACACTTTTTAAAAAGGCGAGGCAAACAATTGGGATGCAGCCACCCGACAACCAAAATCCATTTTGTGAACACAAACTTTTTTAAAAGGCGAGGCAAACAATTGGGCTGCAGCCACCCAACAACCAAAATCCATTTTGTGAACACAAACTCTTTAAAAAGGCAAGGCAAACAATTGGGCTGCAGCCACCCTACAACAGAAATCCATTTTGTGAACACACACTTTTTAAAAAGGCGAGGCAAACAATTGGGATGCAGCCACCCGACAACCAAAATCCATTTTGTGAACACAAACTTTTTTAAAAGGTGAGGCAAACAATTGGGATGCAGCCATCCGACAACCAAAATCCATATTGTGAACATAAACTCTTTAAAAAGGCGAGGCAAACAATTGGGCTGCAGCCACCCGACAACCAAAATCCATTTTGTGAACACAAACTCTTTAAAAAGGCGAGGCAAACAATTGGGCTGCAGCCACCCGACAACCAAAATCCATTTTGTGAACACAAACTCTTTAAAAAGGCAAGGCAAACAATTGGGCTGCAGCCACCCCGACCATCAAAATAAATTTTGTGAACACAAACGCTTTAAAAAGGCGAGGCAAACAATTGGGCTGCAGCCACTCGAGAACCAAAATTCATTTTGTGAACACAAACTTTTTAAAAATAAGGTAAACAATTTGGCAGCTGCCACATCAAGGGGACTCACCATGGAGTAGATGTACGTTCAGTGTTATTCACAGATCAGAGAGCCGTAACCCTCTCACTTCGTGGGTCTGGCAGAGACTGTTTGGCACGACACTTCCGGGTTTTATAGTGTCTCCCCCCTCCCCCCTGCAGCCACGGGGGGCAGCAGAAAGAACAGAGAGAATGGGGAATTTAAAAAAAAACATTAATATCTCTCTCATTTTTTATCGATGGGAAATATCCTCTGGTCCCGGAAGGCGGAGGGGGGCTCTGAGCGAGGTGGCCAACAATGACGGCCGTAGGTGGCAGCGTTCGCTCGGGGATCGCAGCACAGTGGGCCAAAAGCGGTCAAGTTCAGACTTTTAGTAATATAGATATATGACTGTCTCAATACTTTAACATAACCTGTGATTTTACTTCGGAGTCACGTGAGTGACTACGTGAAGAACCCGCCTCACGCTGGCAAACGGCTTTACGTCGACGCTGACGGCGGAAGGAGGAGCTGCAGTAAGGAGCAGCTCCTCGCAGCGGTCGGAACGGCCCCGCAGGTAAGTGCAGCAAAGTCGGGATGTTTTTTAGCGTACGCTGGGTGGGTCCAGCAGTAAAAATAAAGTAAAATAAAAAGTCAGAGTCACGTTAAAGTGCTGTTTAGCACAGATTAAATGAAAGAAATGGAGAAATCGGCAAAGAAAGTTCGCGGGTAAAAGAGCTTCCCGGGGTGAAAATAAAAATACGGGAAAAAAGCTAGTGCGGATCCGGTTCCGATACCGGTGGCCGCTGATATACCCGTTAGTGACTTCTAGATTCTCCAGAAGTTATAACCACGGAGAGAAATGCTCCTAAAAATGTAAAAGAAATCTGAGAGGCCCGTGGTTCTGATGACTCTGATACTGAAAGTCCTCCAGATAATTAAACTATATGGAACTAATAATGGAGCATATGGAGAAAGTTCTCCAAAAAATTATGAGACTAGGGTCACAGTACCCAGAAGGTTCCCAAAAAAGCCCTGAGGGGTTTAATTATTCTGATATGGCTGTGGGCCTAATTGGGAGTTGGAACTCCGGACCCAGGATTTGGGCCGAAGGAAGTCTCATGGGATGAAATCCCAATTGATTTAGGGCTGCAGAAGGCAGACCCTGCTGATGGTGATTTGCATTTGAAAACACACCACAAAATAAAAGAAAGGCCAAATGTGCCTGAGATAGCAAAAGAATTTGCTATATATGAAGGAAGTGGTGAGGCTATGGAAGAAAAACCTAGCTGCCAACATTAATATATGGTATCTCACCAACTTCATGATTCTGTGATGATTGAAACATCAGAATTATAAACGCACAGGAAATTGTGCCTCATTGAAAGTGCCTACGGTTTATCCGTTGATATGGGCATCCATGACCCCAAATATGAGAGCTCAAGAAGTGAGGTTCAAAAATCCTCACAAATTATTCTGCTGCCATTATGGCTTTTGGGGAGATGGATAAGTTTAAAAAAGAGGGCCTATTGTGCAAATTCTTTCTATGAAATTATTGTATGAGGAAAATGGCTATTCGGCCCATATTTCACCCAAGGTTTGCAAGCTTGTGTGGTTCAAGCAAGTGGTGTTCAAGCTCCTGGTTATCTGTTTGGAGTAAATCTGCCTAAATTATTAAAAATTGGATGAAGAAGCTAAAAATTTTAACTGCATGAAACCTTTGTCTTAGGACAAAAAAGGTATTTTTTCGCCCAGAAGGGGATTTGATTTTGGAAATAAAGGCAGAAATATGTCAAGGAAATATTATTGTACTGCACAGCCCAATACTTACCCGTATTCGGGGAAAAGGAGACCACCACGCTCATATGGAGAGGTATTAAAGACTTGTTCTATCTTTAAAGAAACTGCGGATTAATCTCCAGTTGGAGAGAGATTACAAAAGTTTTATAAAGACTGGCTTACTATTATTTCTGATCGGTTTATTTTTACAAGCAGTTTCAGGAGCCACTATTACATTTAAAGAAGGGGTTAATCCTCCAGTACAGATAAACCTGCCTATGCTTTCGTGTTTACTGCAATTGGAAAAGCAGAGATTAATGTGGAAATTGACAAATTATCTGAAAAGGGGTTATTGAAAAAACTTATGAACACGAGCATCAATTGTGTCTAAGATATTTCAAAAAGACATAAAAAGATGGTGATTGCAGAATTATTTTGGACCTTACAGATCCAAATAAGTGGTAGAATACAAATTTTTAAATGGAAAACATTTAATACTGCAAGATATTTAATATCAGCAGGTTGTTATATGGCTACGATTGATTTGAAAAATGCCTATTATTCTGTACCAATACATCAGTTTCTGGACATACTTAAAATTTAATTGGCTGGGACAATTATGGCAGTTTAAAGCTTTGCCAAATGGATTGAGTTCAGCTTCCAGGCTCTTTACTAAACTGTTGAAACCAGTTTTAGCCCAATTAAGAGTACAAAAACACATCGTTATGGCTTATCTCGATGACATTCTAATCATTATGGCAATCAAGAGTCAGCTGAGAATTAGTTTCAGTACAAAAGCTTTGTTAAAGCTAGGGTTCTTGATTCATCCAATTAAATTCCAGCTGCAGCCAGCACAATCAATTAACTATTTGGAGTTTGTAATTAACTCAGAAACTATGTTAATACTTTATCAACAAAGATAAAGTTGATGATTTTTGGTGACTTGTAATAATCTCATTCACAAACTTATCCTTCCATCCGGAAAGTAGCGGAAACTATTGGTAAACTAGTAGCAGCATTTCCTGCAGTAGAATTTGGTCCATTACATTAATCAAAATCTTCAAAGGGACAAAATAAGAGCTCTCAAAGAGAGGGCAGGCCACTTTGATAGGCCTATGCAATTAACAAAAGAAGTTTGTTGGAATTACCATGGTGGGTTAAAAATATCCCACAAGCTGCTAAAAACATTCTGATTAAACAGCCTGAAATTGTTTATAAATAGATGCTAATGCTCTCGGATGGGGGGGGGGGGTAAACAGATTCATCCTCCAGTTGTGGAGGTAGATGGAAAGTCCAAGAAGAAACGTTTCTTCAAACTTATGGTATTAACTATTTAGAGTTATTGGGTGCTTTCTATGGTCTAAAAGCATATTGCTGTTCAAAAAAGGGTCTACATGTATTAATACAGTTAGACAATAAAACGGCTGTTGCATATATTAATCACATGGGGGAGTCAGATCAGTATCATGTGATTGTCTGGTCAATGAAATATGGCAATGGTGTATTGATCGCCAAATTTGGATTTCAGCAAACTACATTCCAGGTAAAGACAATGTGGTGGCAGATAAAAGATCAAGGATATTTAAAGATAACACAGGAATGGATGCTTAATCCAGCAATATTTAAGAATATTGTAACTCAATTTGGTTTACCAGAAATTGATTTGTTTGCATCAAGGCTTAATCATCAATTGCCTAAATATGTGTCTTGGGAACACGATCCAGATGCAGTAGCAGTAGATGCTTTTTCATTGAACTGGGGGAATATGTTCTTTTATGCTTTTCCACCTTTTGCTTTGGTTCAGCAATGTCTGAAGGAAATATAACAAGATTCTGCCACAGGATTGTTGGTAGTTCCAAATTGGCCAACACAACCTTGGTTCCCATTAATGCTGAATATGATTAAAGAACCATATATGTCAATTCCTAACTGTAGTGATATTTTGATTAATCCAGTAACCAAAGAAATTTATGCATTATATGCATATATGAATTTATTAATCTGCAGGTTTTGACCAGACCACTACAGGAGCTGGGATTGTCGGACAAAACTATGGAGGTTATAGTCGCATCATGGCGAGATAACACACAAAAACAATATATGACACATGTTAAGAAATGGGAAGAATTTTGCACACAGTCAAATATTTCTTATGATACGGTGAATATTGCATGTTTGATATTGTGATACTGTGATATTGCATGGAAAATGTATTGGAGCTCCTTGCTAAATTGCATTTTGAGCACCATTTAAGTTACAGTGCTACTAACACTGCACGCAGTGCCTTATCATCTTATTTAGGACTTATGTCTGACCAGAAATCAATTGGATCACATCCACTAATATCTAGATTCATGAAAGGAATCTTTAATATTAATCCACCCCAAACCTAGATACACAGAGATTTGGGATGTGAGCATTGTACTTACCTTACTTAGACAGTGGACTCCAATTGAAGGATTGTCATTGGAAAGATTAACATTCAAATTAATAATGTTAATATCATTGGTTTCAGCTCAAAGAGTGCAAACTTTACAAATGTTGCGTTTAGACTGTATGCATGTGACTACAGATAACATTGTGTTCTATGTTTACGATCTGATCAAACAAAGCAGACCAGGGAGATCTGGAGCTAAGGTAACCTTTCAAGCTTATCCTATTTGATCCTACTTTGTGTGTGGTTAAACATTTGAATCAATATGTTAAAGTTACTGAAACTCTTCGAGGAAATGAAAAAACGTTGATGATTACGCATAAAAAGCCACACACAAAAGCTTCAGTTCAAACTATCTCAAAATGGTTGAAACAGGTGTTGCTTTTAGCAGGAGTAGACACTGATGTGTTCAAATCTCACTCCACCAGGGCTGCAGCTACGTCCGCGGCGAAGGTGCGGGACGTACCACTCGAGCATATTTTAAAAATCGCAGGGTGGAGTAAAGAAGAAACTTTTTCAAAGTTCTACAATAAACCTGTTCACACTATGACAAGTTTTGGCCACGCGGTGTTGGGATCAATATAATTACCTGCTTTGTATACTATTGATTACTATAACCAAGTTATGTAGTCACTTATATCTTTTATCACTTGTAATCATTCCCTCGGATATAAGGAGGGTTATTATATGTTCTTTAAACCATTAAAAAGTTAATTATGGAAAGAACTAATATTAGTCTGGTTTCTCATGTATGTATTTACTTAGCCGGACTGTCGTACTAATTAAATACTACAACATAAAAAACACAGAAAGCTTTAAAATCTTCACGTCGTCACTCATGTGACTCCGAAGTAAAATAGTAAGATTAAACGAGAACTTACCAGTTCGAAGTTTGATCGTTATTTTATGAGGAGTTACGATGAGGGATTACGTGCCCTCCACTCCCACCCTCATAAAAAAATGATCAATCTGGTAGTTCTAAGTCTTTTATGAGCCTTACTATGTTACTTCGGCTATTTGGTGTTCTGTGTTTTTCATGCCGCTGCTTTGAAGTATGCCGTTTGCCAGCGTGAGGCGGGTTCTTCACGTAATCCCTCATCGTAACTCCTCATAAAATAACGATCAAACTTCGAACTGGTAAGTTCTCGTTTAATCTTACTATTAAAACTGTGTGGTTACAGTGATATGTGGTACTAGACTAAGTGGGACCCATTGTTAATATGGGAGGGCTGGTCCCCCAACACAATATTCCACCTCTCCACCAATTCCAATATTGGTGGCCAGTGGAAGGGGGCTTTCTGGAGCACTAGTATGGGTGTTGTGGGCTGAAGGGACTGGTTTCCAGAAGTCTAGTATGGACATTGTGGGCCGAATTGATTCTTGGGCTGGCAGCTCAGTCTCTCAAGCCTGGTGTGCTGGCAGCTCACTCACGGCTGGTGGGCTGGCAGTTGACTCACGGCTAATCCTTGAAATTCCATTTCAAGCAGGGTGCAAGGCCACCAAATTCAGGTACAGTTTCCTACCATTTCAATCAGGTTGCAAGGCCACCAAAATCAAGTGCAATTTCCTACCACTTCAAGCAGGGTGCAAGGCCACCGAATTCAAGTGCAGTTTCTGACCACTTCAAGCAGGGTGCAAGGCCACTAAATTCAAGTGCAGTTTCATACCACTTCAAGCAGGATGCAAGGCCACCAAATTCAAGTGCAGTTTAATACCACTTCAAGCAGGGTGAAACCACTATAAAACCACCATAAAGCCACACAAAACACCACATAAAAACCACACTGACAGTTCAGTAGACATTCCGTGTGTTCAGTTGATTCACAGCTCAGACAGTAAGTCATGACCTCTCCCTCCCCCATCTTGCAGAAGACTGTGCCATGCCACACTTCTGGGTTTTATAGTCCCTTCCCCCTCCCACCGGAAGGGGCAGGGTCTTCATGGCGTGATTGACAGGAGACAAAATCTCAACATTTTTTTACACTAAAACTCTTTTATTTTTCATCGATGGGAAAAATCCTCTGCACCTGATGAGCGGAGGGGGACTCTGAGTAAGATGGCCAAACATCACAGCCATAAAATGTAGCGTTTTTTTCTAAACCACCACATTTGCCTTTTCAAAGCCACCACATTTGCCTTTTCAAAGCCACCACATTTGCCTTTTCCAACCCACCACATTTGCCTTTTCCAACCCACCACCACCATTTGCTTTGCCGTTTCAAACCAACCACCACCATTTGCTTTGCTTTTCTAACCAACCATCATCATTTACTTGCAGAACACCCCCGCTCCGTCCGCAATAACCTACCTGATCTCCCGGTGGCTCAGCACTTCAACTCCCCCTCCCATTCCGAATCTGACCTTTCTGTCCTGGGCCTCCTCCATGGCCAAAGTGAGCACCACCGGAAATTGGAGGAGCAGCACCTTATATTTCGCTTGGGCAGTCTATACCCCAGCGGCATGAACATTGACTTCTCCAATTTCCAGTAGCTCTTATTGTCTCCTCCCCTTCTCAGCTCTCCCTCAGTTCTCTGGCTCCTCCTCTTCCTTTCTTCTCCAAGCCCCCCCCCCCCCCCCCACCCTACATCAGTTTGAAGAAGGGTTTCGGCCCGAAACGTTACCCATTTCTTTAGCTCCATAGATGCTGCCGCACCCGCTGAGTTTCTCCAGCACTTTTGTCTACCATCACTTGCTCTGCTTTGTCAAACCAACCACCATCATTTGCTCTGCTTTTTCAAACAACCACCACCATTTGCTCTGCTTTTTCAAACCAACCACCACAATTTGCTCTGCTTTTTCAAACCAACCACCACAATTTGCTCTGCTTTTCCAAACCAACCATTGCCATTTGCTCTTTTTCAAACCAACTGCCACCATTTGCTCTGGTTTTTCAAACCAACCGCCACCATTTGCTCTGCTTTTTCAAACCAACCACCATTTAGTGCCTCTTAGATATCACTATTATATCTGTCTCCAATGCCGCAATGCATTCCAGGTCCCCACTACTCTCTGTGGAATAAAAACTGACCCCGCATCTCCATTAAACTTTTGCCCTCTCACCTTATAGCCATACCCTCTGGTGTTGGACATTTCCATCCTGGAGAAAAGCTTCTAACTCTCTCCTCTATTTATGCCTATTGTGATTTTATATACTTGATTCAAGCCTCCCCTCAACATTCAATATTCTAGAGAAATGTAGCAGAGTGTTAGAATCTGGGGTTAGTCGGTTAGAAAGTGGGAAATTAAAAAATCGGATTAATGTAAGGTTAGTGTAAGTGTGTGTTTGATGGTGGCTCCATTGCTGAATATCTCAATTACTTCCCAACTCTGAGAATTGACACAACATTGATCTCTATCTAGGCTATGTGCTCAGTCTACACTCATCAGCTACTTACTGTAAGTTCATACGTTCTAGGAGCAGAATTAGGCCATTTGGCCCATCAAGCCTACTTCGCCATTCAATCATGGCTGATCTATCTTTACCTCTCAACCCATTTTCCTGCCTTCTCCCCATAACCCCTGATACCCTTACTAATTAAGAATGCGCAATCTCCGCCTTAAAAATATCCATTGACTTGGCCTTCTTAAACATGTGAGGTGTTGTCATTTGGTTTGATGATGTGGGTATACCAACGGCAAGAAAACAATTTAGTAAGGTGATGCAACATATTCAAGAGAGAAATGGAGAAGAGACCCTCATTGAAAAAGGATTTGCTGGTTAACCACAATCCTTAAGGGATACTCGGTGGTTTATTGAGCCATTGCACTTAATGATGCAACCATTTTCTACTGAAGTTGTGGGAATAGCTTAAAACCATAGACTCTGCCTTCCAACACTTTGTGCTCCACATTAGATGAATAACAGATAGCCGACAACAGAAAAACACACACATTAACCAGCCATCAGATCACTCCCTGCGCTCAAATGAACTGTATAATCTGGATTGGGAATTAATGAATCGCAAGTGCAGCATGGAAACTTGGCACAAACATAGACATCACAAACCATCTGCTCATAACAATGTATAGAAAACATTCCATTTACAGAAACTGCAACCACATTCAGCAGATGTCTTGAAATGTTGTCAATGACAGTGCAGATTGTTTTGGAGGTAAGCAGTAAGAGAGATATTTTGCTTGGGTGGATGGTAGTGGATGCACGTTCACTCTTCTGTGGAAGTACGTGTATATTTACATTACATGCTAAAGTGAAGGATTATATTTCAAAGTAATTGTTCTCGGTCCAAAGGAAATCAAAACTAAAGTGTAAAGGCCTAGATAATTGCAGTGCAGCGTAATAGGCACACTATTTGGCTGTTTGTTAGTAAGGCAATTGTCGATTAGTTGTGAGCTATTGTAGGAACACCTGAACCTGAACCAATATTGCATTATTTCCTACCTGTGATTTGTGGTATGTGAAAGAAAACATGCCATCTGTGGGTATTTGTGGGGAAAGGGAGGGATGGTGGTTAGATGCATATTGGAGCACCACCATATCAGTATTGTGAAATGAAGGCACAGGTATTCTTGTCTAATTTTCCTGACAATGTATTGCACAGGGAGTGACATAATTTGATTTGCATCACATACAGAAATTGTGTCACATCTGCAAGCACGGCTGCAGTCAGGGCACATCAGTCAAGGTGCTGTGACAACAGAAAAGAGCTCAGAAATTGCCATTATCTCATTTCACTATATGAGAAAGTACGTTTTCAATTACATATCACTGAAATTATCAGCGCTAAGTGATTGAATTTCTAGGCTAACAATGCATTTTGTGAATTATGTGGAGCCACCTTGCTTTTTTCCTCATTTTCTCAGTTAAGCTCTCAATGTCCTGTGATGTCAAGGTGCTATTGCTAATGAATGGTGTTGTTAATTTCGTAGTCAGTGAACGTAATAATGAGCCCTTGTTTAATTTCTTCACCCAGATGGTGATGAATCTTTGGACTTCTCTACCAAGAGGACGGTGGAGGCTCAAATGAGTATGTTCAAGCCTGAAATGGGTAAATTTGTACATAATAATGGAATCTTGTGGTATTAGATGAATTCAGGAGCCTGGTACTGAAGTGAAGGATCATCTGTGATCTTATTGAATGGGAGAGCAGATTCCAGGGCTGAATACTTCTGTCTTTTACAGAAACATCAACCACATTCAGTAGATGTCTTGAAAAATGTTGTTTCTTTTTTTTTGTGGTTGTCCACCTCAAAATCTCTAAAATATCACAAAAATTGGGATTTTTAGTTTTCGTTTGTTTTTAGAGATGCAGCATAAAAACAGGCCATTTAAAATCTACAGCGACCATTAATCACCCATTTAGACTAGTTCTATGTTATCACACTTTCTCTCCTTACATACTAGGGGCAATTTCATATAGGCCCAATTAACCTACAAATCAACTAGTCTTTGGGATGTGGGAGGAAACTGGAACACCCAGAGGAAACCCACGCAGTCAAAGGAAGAACATGCGATTTCCATACAGACAGCATCCAAAGTCAGGATCGAACCCATGTCTCTGGCGCAGTGAGGGAACAGCTCTAGCAGCTATATCATTGTGCTGCCCGAGGTTTGGCAAGAGTTTTTGTTTTAATCTGTGCTGAAGTAATAAAAGCCTCGTCACACATTTAACTGTGATGATAAAAACTGTTATGTTAAACACTTTCTTATGATTTATATTCTGATCGTCTTTGACTTACAGCAATAAAACATAAGATTATGTCCAAATTTCCAGCCTCTGCTCAGTTATTCACTTAAGATGCAGGAAATAGATTTCCCCAATCTTTAGTTACTGGTGCCATTATCTTGTCTTCATGGCATCATCCATGTCTATGAAACCTACTTTGACATTTTTTTTATGACTCCTTTTCTCAGACATACGATGGGTCAAGGATAGACACAAAATGCTGGAGTAACTCAGCAGGACAGGCAGCATCTCTAGAGAAAATGGAATAGGTGATGTTTCAGGTCAATACTCTTCTTCAGGCTGACCCATCGAATCCTTCACCCGTCTGTGTAGAATGGAATTGCAGATGCTGGTATATACTGAAGATAGAGGCAAACCCGCTAGAGTAGCTCAGCATGTTAGGCAGCATTGCTGGAGAAAAAGGATGGATGACGTTTCAGGTTGGGACCCTTCATCAGACCTGAAGAAGGGTCCCGACCTGAAAGGTCACCCATTCCTTCTATCCAGAGATGGTACCTGTCCCGCTGAGTCACTCCAACATTTTGTGTCTATCTTCAAGGATTCAAACTGCATTATGTATCTGTGTGCATGAAGCATGATTCCCCACTGGGACTTCAGGAAGAATGAATTTACCTGGTATTCCCCAGGTTTTTGTGTGAAGAGTTGACGAGACACAAATAGCGAGCAGACAAATGTGGAATTACAGCCAAGTTTCTCGAAGATAAAAATACACAATAACCCTTAAAATAAAAGTGGAAGTGAATGGGATTTGGATAAAAAAAGAATGGAATAATCAATGGCCATGTGTTTTCAGTGAATGAAGCAAGTTTTTTTTCAGATTCCTTCTCACTTGCTTCTTGACAGGTGGGGAGCTGCATATAAAATAACCAATCTTACAAACTGCAGAGTACAACATATTAGCACGCAATAAAGCTGCATGAATGTAACTTCAAGACTAATTGACATTGCAAAGTTTTATGAAATATTTCTGATGACAAAATGCGATATGGCAGGTATTTTTGATGGCAACATTGATAAATATGTGTGTCATATATTTTCCTCTGTATTTGTACTAAGAATAGTCATGCCACATGCTGTGTTCTATTGAGATCGTCTGGTGATCATTCTTGATGGCATTAATGATAATTACTTCTCAAGTAAAATTCAGGTGTTTACGATGGAGACATAAGTGTTTGCAGGTGCTGGAATCTTGAGCAAAACACACAGTGCTGGAGTAACTCAGAGGATCAGGCAGCATCCATAGAGAGAATGGATAGGTGATATTTCAATTTGGGTCCCTTCTTAGAGGGAAAAGCTGAAAAAGAGAGGGGGAGAAGACAGGGCAAAGCCTAGCAAGTGATAGGTGGATACAGATGAGAGGGGGGATGGTTGGCTGGCAGATGGGTGGATTAAGTGACAAAGGCAACGGTTGAAAGGAAGCAAAAAGGTGTCAGATAAGGACCGAAAATGAGTCAAATGTAATGCCAGAAGAAAGAGCATAAGGGGATGGGGACGGGGGGTAGGAAAGAGGGTTAGGATAGTGGGAGGAATGGACTATCCATTCCGTCCACAGATGCTACCTGACTCGTTGAGTTATTCCAGCACTGTGTTTTGTTCAGCTGCCTACAAACTGTATTTCATCTTTTTTCGGCATGCTGAACAAGTGCTGCGTACCATATTAATAACTTCATTTTGCCCCACAAAAAAAAATGGTGCAAATCTCCATTAAAACAGTGCCTTTAGTTGACATCTCATTGCCAATCTGAAAAAAAGTGCACTTGGTTGTTAAACAGTTTGTTCCCTCAGGTTGCAGATAGACACACAAAGCTGGAGTAACCCAACGGGACAGGCAGCATCTCTGGATAGGATGAATTGGTGATGTTTCAGGTCAAGAAGGTCTCGACCCGAAATGTCACCTATTCCTTCTATCCAGAGATGCTGTCTGTCCTGCTGCATTACTCCATCATCTGTGTCTATCTTCAGTGTAAACCAGCATCTGCAGTTCCTTCAGACACTATTCCCTCAGATTGTTGGTACATGGGCCAGAGGTTACCAAAACAGTGGAATACTTCAAGGCTTTGGTAATGACAATTTATTTCTTCATTTCTCATCAACAGCCTTAATAATAATGGAAAAATGATAATTAAAAGCACTGTATCTAACAGATGTAATGTGAGGTAAGTTACCATTACTGTAGAACACATAGGATTGTGGGGAAGAATTGGAACACAAACAAAAGACTCTAAGCAGTCCAGATATGAATTTCTTACAGATGAGAGAATATTAGGTACTATCGCAATGTTTAAGAAACATTTAAACAGGTGCATGGATAGGACAGGTGGTGCAAGCAGGTGGGACTAATGTATTTTGTAGGTGTGGACAAGTTGGGCTATAGGGCCTGTTTCCACACTGTACGACTCTATGATTCTATGAAGGCTTTTATACCATCAAACTCTACCTCCAAAGTCTTGTGGCTACTTGCAATGACACTTAGGGGGACCCGTAGAGTCCTTGCATATTACCAGCAATCCCTTACTCTCTCCTCTTATTTATTTACGCCTCCGACTTCTTCTCCCACACATGCCCATCAATTCACCTAATAATGTTTTTTGCTACATGCCTGCACCAGCAATTGTTTATGGGAGCCATGCAATCACTGAAATTCCAAACAGGCAGCACAGAGGTTGAGCTTGACTCACGTTTGCTAATAGCTATGAGGCAGCAGCCTTGACTACAGCACTACTGCTCTACCTAAAAATCTTAGCAATCTCCATCTGTGCAAAATCTATACTTCTATAACATTCTGCATTTTATGACATATCAAAATATTTCCCTTGCTAAGTTTTAAAGCTGGAAAAATATGCAATGATATTTGCATTGATTTCTTTGGGTGGCTGTCTTGAAAATTAGACTAGAGGCATCCTGTAAATGTGTCTGTAAGTTCGTGAGAGGGTTTCGAGAGGTGAGATTGGCATGAGCAAATTTGGAATGTAACTCTTATAGAATGGAGTTTTAAAACCACAAGTCTGTACATTATGAAGGAAGAGAACTTGTTTAATTTGCTTAGTTATTCATATTTCATTGCTGGCAAATGTGAACTGTATCTCCACCTGACTCATAGGAAAATTTAACAGGGTTGAGCTTGATTTGTCCTGTATAACCTTTTAACTGGTGTATTTGGATTCAGTAAGTGTACACAGGTCGGCACTCAGAGTTACTGGTGGATAATCTCAGCCAAAATGTTGAAATGTTGTGATTAGTCCTGATCTGTCATAAATCCTAAGTTAAAAAAATTAGATGTGTAATATAATGATGAATTGATTCATTTAGCTTTAATGTAATATTATAGTTGTACTAAAGCCTTCATCTGCAGCTCACAATTTTGACTTCTACTAACTTCTAGCCACAGGAGTTCCACACTGTACAAACGTTGAATCTGGCAACAAACAAACTTTTGTATTTGCCCTTGGATAGACGAACATTTTACCATGCACAAAAGCGGAAACATTGCGGCTCAAATGTTAATCTTTTAGAGCTGTTAAAATATGAAGGCTTCAATGAGAATTATGATTGAAGGTTTACAATTTTGAGGTTCTCAAGGTTAGTCACTGCTACAACTGAAATTAGGTTGACTGACATTCTCTGTAGATGAACAAAAAAAGAGGGCTACTATTATGCAGGACACAAATCATCTCCATGGAAACCGAACTCTGACGTTTGGTTAGTGGAGCAAACTGTGAAGTGTAGATACAGTTCTAAGGAGCCAAGATCCTGCTTTAGAAGCGATGCCAATTACTGGACAAATCCTGGGCCTTTAAAAACCTCCTTTCACGTATGTATTAAACCCAGGATAATAGAGAAATGCCGATCATCTCCCAAGTAATTACATGCCATGTATTTATGGTAATGAAAATAATTATCATATTGGCTCTAAAAATAGCCAGCTAAAAATAATGCTTAAGAAATTTTATGTGTCAGCTTGAAATAGAAAACAGAATAATGTATTCCATTCAGCTCCAAAATTCTTGTTTAGTGCCTTTTATAGTGCATTCAGATTATTATTGTTTCATATTAATTTCTCGTCCTTCCGCTGCAATACAGCTTAAAAGAAATTCCGATAAGAATAATTTTCTGTGCGATTTAGTTATTATGAAAATAGCCCACTTTGTTTTGAAGGGTTCATGAGGTTCAAATTCAACTTGAGAACAGAGTATATTTTAGCAATTTCATTCCTTTTTAATAATGTCTTATGAAGAGAACACGGGGAGGCCAAAGTTTTCAAAGTGCTCTGTCATTATTCTAAATGCTAAATCATAATTAGAAATATGTCATTCACGATATGTATTTAAGCAAAGTTCTGACTGCATAGCTTATTTGCTTGACCATCAGGGAATGTCAATGATTATTTTACTTTGCATGTGTGGTTATCTGAGATATTTAAATAATTATTATACAGAGGAAATTATCTTATTGTCACTGACAACCATTCAGTTTAATGTTGATCTGTGATTAGGAATGGTTGCATACGTTGGGCAAGTCAGCCATATTTTACTCCAAAGGCTGCAATCATGTTACATTTAGGAACAAAGAGCAATTTCTCTAGCCAGAGGGTGGTGAATCTATGGAATTAATTGCCACAGACGGCTGTGGAGGCCAAGTCATTGGATATTTTTAAAGCAGAGATTGATAAGTTCTTGATCAGTCAGCATGTCAAAGGTTACGGGAAAAGGCAGCAGGATGGGGTTGAGAGGGAAAGATGGATCAGCCATGATTGGATGACGGAGTAGACTTGATGGGCTGAATGGCCTAATTCTCCTCCCATAACTTATGAACATGAACTAATTTATTTAGCCAGAATATGGTGAATCTGTGGAATTCATTGCCTCAGATGGTGGCAGAGGCCAAGTCGCTGGGTAATGTTAATGCAGAGGTTGATAGGTTCTTGACTAGTAAAGGTGTCAAAAGTTACAGGGAGAAGGCAGGAGAATGAGGTTGAGAGGGAAATGTAGATCAGCCATCATCGAGTGGTGGAACATACTCGATGGGTGAACGGCCTTATTCTGCACCTGTCTTATGGTTTTATGATCTTATGGTATATTTGAGGGGGATAATGGAAGTGTAAAAAACAGTGTAGGTAACAGTAAGACAGAGATGGACAAATTCTTGATTAGAATGAGTGTCAAGGGTTATGCGGAGAAGGTGGGAAAATGGGATGATGAGGCAGAGATCAGCCATGATTGAATGGCAGAGTAGACTCGATGGGCTGAATGGCCTAATTCTACTCCTATAACTTGTGAATGTGTAACTCCTGTAAAAATGATGTGTTTCCTATGCACTTGCAGTCCTGTTTAAAATAGTAAGATTAAATGAGAACTTACCAGTTTGAAGTTTGATCTTTATTTTATGAGGAGTCGAGTTGAGGGACTACGTGAATAGAAGCCCGTACAGCCGTTGGTGCGTCAATCTTCAAAGCAGCGGAGTGAATTCACAGCTAACAATGACTGAAGTATTATGGTAAGATAACAAAGACTAGAACTACCAGCTGAGATCTATGAGGGTGGGAGCGGAGGGCACGTAGTCCCTCAACTCGACTCCTCATAAAATAAAGATCAAACTTCAAACTGGTAAGTTCTCATTTAATCTTACTATTTTACTTCAGAGTCATGAGAGTGGCTATGTGAAGACTTCAAAGCACTGTGAATTCACGCCGCAGACCCAAATCCGATGTTCACACTGCATCGATTGACTCAAAAGTCGTTAACAATCAATAATGCATCAATAATAACATTTGTCAAATGAATAACAGTTTATTTACAAACAAAATCATAACAACCCCTCTAACTCAGGGGGAAAACTATAACAGAACCCAAAACAGAATCAGCAAACACCCCCAGCCTTGAAATCGGCTTGTGATAAAACCTTTGAAAGGTCAGCTCACTGGACCATCCTGCGGCCGCGAGGATATGGTCTATTGGCACGTCCATCGCCCTTGCCGCGGATGTTGATGCCGCCCTGGTGGAATGAGATTTGAATTTATCAGTATCAATTCCAGCACTTGCCAGGACCTGCTTTAGCCACCTTGAAATTATTTGCACCGACACCTTACTGTGTGTTTTTTTGTGACTAATAAATAATGCAGATTCTGTTCCTCTTAGAGCTTCAGTGACCTCAATGTAACGAGATAAATGTGAAACTACACACAAGCGATCGTCTGTGGGGTATGCTGAAAACACAATCTTACATCCTGTCATGCCTCTTCTACTATGTTTAAGCAAATCATAGACATAAAATATAATGGCATTGGCCGACACATGCATTCTATCTAGCCAAAGCTTTTGCAACGTTTGTACACGTTGGGCTGAAACCAACGCCATAAGCATGACCACCTTCATAGTTAATTTGGCTATAGATAGGCTTGTAGCCGGAGCCCACTGGCGAAGAAGCATAAGAACCTCACTCACATTCCAAATACCGGCATACCTGGGTTTAGGAGGATTAGAATTGAAAACTCCCTTCATGAATCGAGAAACTAACGGATGTGTCCCTACTGTATGCAATTCTGAATTCAACTCTCGCCTGGTCATTTTCCTTCCTACCTCCGGAGCACCTCGCCGACACCTTCTTCATTTTCTTCAACATTTCTCAAACAGACCTCTAACCATCGCAGAAATGACCACTGGAAAAAAGTTTAAGACTTACCTCGCGTTTTTAAACTTACCGCTTGGAGGAGCGCTGCTGCTCCAACCGGCCGACTACTCCAATGCGTCTGACGTCATGACGCACCAACGGCTGTACGGGGTTCTTCACGTAGTCACTCACGTGACTCCGAAGTGAAATTATAGCTTAGCAGATAATCAACTGCACATGAGCTGCAGTGACATTTGACTGATAGAATAGAGAATATCTGGATGCTGGGAAACACCGTAAATTGTTAATAATATCAAAATAGAAGGTTTCAAATGTTGCACAGAAGAGCAATATAAAAATATGAACTTTATTTATGAGGCTTGGTCCCAGAAGTTATAAATCTTGTGTGGTTCCTTAGTGACCAGTAAAACTACAATTAAGTTGCTGGACATGTAATCCAGATGCCTCCACTATTGATTCAGAGACATGAGTTCAAATCCCATCATAGCAGCAACAGAAAATCTAACTTCAGTAAAGTAAATAAATCTGTGATTAAAACGCAAAACAAAAGACAAGTTATTTTTCCAAAGTGCAGAAGGTTGTATCGTGCCTTTTGGAGAGTTTTCTAGCCTCATGTGACTACCTATCCAGACCACATGGTTGACTATTAACCATTACCTGAAATGGCTCAACAACCTACTCAAAGTCTAGTACAAGCCCAGGACTCTAATGCTTGGAGCGTAAGCGGATGAGGGGTGATCTTATAGAAGTACATAAAATCATGAGAGGAATAGATCAGGTTGATGCAGAGTCTCTTGCCAAGAATAGGGGAATTGAGAATCAGAGGACATAGGTTTAAGGTGAGGGGGGAAAGATTTAATAAGAACTTGAGGGGTGACTTATTTTACACAAAGGGTGGTAGGTGTATGGAACCAGCTGCTGGAGGAGGTAGTTGAGGCTGGTACTACCACAACGTTTAAGAAACATAACTGGTACATGGATAGGATAGGTTTATAGGGATATGGACCGAATGTAGGCAGATGGGACGAGTGCAGATGGGACATGTTGGTCGGTGTGGGCAAGTTGGTCCGAAGAGTCTGTTGCCATGCTGTAAAACTCAATGACTCTACACATGGAATGCTTAACTGTTCTTGCAACATCCATACCCTCCTGCTCCACCCAGGTCAGAAGCACCAGAGGCTTTGGGAGGTAATTCACTAAAATAATCTTCCAACATTTCAGTTGCTTGTTGCTGGAGATCTAGATTATTCTCCTGGGCATAAAACCTCCAGACTAGGCCCAAGTGAACAGACTGAAGCCAACATGTTCATGCCTGGATGTACAGGCCCTCACTATGATGCGGGATCTCAATGTGAAAGGGAAGAGTATTGAAAATGGATAGCAGCAAGGAGATCCTGCAGACTGCCCGCAAGTGTCTGGCAAAAATAGTTGCTGAGTCTACGCTTGCTCACCTATGGGTCTACTGCTGCATCACTGTGCTGGTTGGAGACTGCCCAAGAGGAATATGACATATCGTTCTTCTAGTTTGTGTCTAGCCTCACCATGGCAGTGGAGAAGGTCAAGGACTGACAGTCAGTGTGGGAATGGGGAGGTGAAATCATGAGCAAGTCAAGATGGCTGTTGCAGGACAATAATATCTGTGGTTCACTGATTTGTGCTGGCAGTTAATTTTTTAATTCCTTTTGCCTAGCGATTCACACGTGCCTAGCGATTAGTTCCACAAAGACCGAGTACATGTTTGTGTGTGAGGATCTCTGTACTATGTAGTACAGAGAGGAAGTATGGAGGATGCTGGATCTTGCATGGATGTTGCAGTGAACAAGTACTGAACCAGCCACCCGCGGCCACGTACGGCCAAAGGCATTGACCGCCGCTGCGGAGAAAGATCGGCCAGGCCACTGCCTGCAGGGGAAGCCCAGAAGCTGCTGAGCTCAGCCCTGAATCCGGAGAGTTGAGGAGGGGGGAGCCGCTGGCAATGACGGATGCGAGGAGGGGGCTGGTAGGAGAAGGATGGGGATATTGCCTCCAGCACCTGCAAGGTTGGCTGCATGAGGTGCCCCCTGGGACACAGAGGTGGTGTGGAGAGGAGAGGGATGTCGGTTGGCGGATCGAGCTGGACGAGGGCTACGGAAAAGGATCTACGGCAGCCTGGGGCTTATCTGGATCGGGGATGCTCAGTACACCCAGCACATGGTCCGGACTTTGCACTTTGAACTTTATCTTTTACCTTTTGTAAATTGTGGCAATGGGTGTAAGAATTTGTCAGTGCGTACGTAACAATAAAGAACTGTTGAACCATTGAACTGTCCATTGAGTAAGGGAGGTTTTGCATCACTTGAGTGAATATGTATTCTACTTGGCACCTGCATAATATTACAAAAAAAGCCTGCACACATTGAAACATTCATAATGCCAAAGGCATCGTTACTATCTGAGTAACTTCCGTTCTTCTGCCAAAACTAAGTGTCCTGTATTTCCAGTTTATCCATTTATCATTTTCTATAAATAATAAATAGAGAAATAAAGTGTTGAAAAACAATCAGAGTTGTCAGAATGTCACTTGGGATGAACTCCGGCTTGGAGTAAACGTCATAAATTTATAGTGATCTTGAAGAAAACAAATAATTTATTGAAAAATCTGCATCATTTATGTCTGCACTTAAATTCAATATGGCAAGGAAAAAGAATACTGTTCAAACCCTGCCGATGGAACATAAAACTGAATTTAAATATATTGATTCAGATGGGATGAGTCTTGACATGACAAATGAATACTTACAGCATATACTGGCATGCAGAGTAATGTAACTTGAGGGCTTTACTGCTGCCATTTAGCAAATGTATTGCAAGTGGAAAAAGCAATCGATAAAATATTATACCAGTCAGAAAATGTTAACGAGGTCTCCTGGAGGGAAATAATGTTGAAATGGAGTAAGTTTGCAATATCATAAATTGTCATAAGACCTTGGAGACGGACATCTGATTTGTTTTTGAATGAATGAAACATTTCCAAACAACTTTTGTACCAGTTGACATTGAGAATTCTTCTTTAGTAATTGTTTTAATTTGAGAAACCAGTGCGGTCTCTTTCATTCATGCTTCATCAGAAATTGCCACATAACGGCAATATGTCATGAGTGATCGGATACATTTTTCACTTTTGGTGTAACAGGATCAGTTGCCGAATTTATATTTTCACTCTAGAATAACAGGACAAAGTCTTCTTGCGATGAAAATTCTTGGACTATGTCCATGTAAGTGATATATTCTTCACCTCATGAGCTGCAGAGACATTGTGTCAGAGAATTTACAATGTTTCAGACTAACTAATATCTTGCTTTGACATTTTCTTTATTAGAGTTATCTTTATTTCTGTTATTAAAATATGACAAGGCCAAGAGTGAAACGACACTTACTGGGGGTGGCAGGGCTGGGGGGTGGGGGTTGGTGGTGGTGGAGGCTTATGTATGAAAGATTCAAGGTGAAGTATTTACAGTGTTACAGTGCTTCTGTTAAGTGGCGACAATGGAACACGTAAACCACTTTTGGGAGAATCAAAAGCAAAAAGGAGTTTATTGTAAACTTAGAACGAAGCAAATCAGGAATTAAACTATTGTGGAGTAGATGTTATTTTACTGAATTAGTAATGTAAAGACCTGAATTAATCTGGAAACATGGGAAAAACATTTAACATATTAACGTTTGAAGGAACACAATTATTACAAAGGGGCGGAAATGAATGTGGGCCGTTCCATATGCACCCATTAAAACAAAAAAAAAAAAAACACCTTGGGGCCTAGCGGTAGAGTTGCTGCCTTACAGCAGCAGAGATCCAGGTTAGATCCTGACTATGGTTGCAGTCTGTATGGAATTTGTACATTCTCCCGGTGAACAGGTGGGTTTTCCCCAGGTGCTCCGGCTTCCTTCAAAACTCGAAAGATGTACAGGTTTGTAGGTTAATTGGCTTCGGTAAAGATTGAAAATTGTCCCTGGTGTGTAGGATAGTCCTAGCGTAGAGGGAATGCTGGTTAGCCGGACTCGGTGGGCTGAAGGATGTGTTTCCATGCTGTATCTCTAAACTAAACTAAACTAAACTAAACTAAAAGGGAGAAATCTGGAATACTCTGCTTCAGTCGATGGCAATCCTGAAATAAGTTTAGATTTGAAGAACATTTACATATTTTATTAGTTACGATTATTATGAAAAATTATGAAGAATAGCAAATATTAAGCAGATTACTGAGAATGTTAAGAATTCGATAAGAATATTACGGAGACATAACGGAGAATTAGATAAGAATATCACAGAGACATGGCTCCAGGGTGACCAAGGCTGGGAGCTGAACATCCAGGGATATTCAATATTCAGAAGGGATAGACAGAAAGGAAGTGGGGTAGCGTTGCTGGTGAGAGAGGAGATTAATGCAATAGAAAGGAAGGACATTAGCTTGGAGGATGTGGAATCGATATGGGTAGACCTGCGAAACTCTAAAGGGCAGAAAACGCTAGTGGGAGTTGTGTGCAGGCCACCTAACAGTAGTAGTGGAGTTGGGGATGGCATCAAACAGGAAATCAGAAATGCGTGCAACAAGGGTAAAACAGTTATAATGGGTGACTTCAATCTACATATAGATTGGGTGAATCAAATTGGCAGGGGTGCTGAGGAAGAGGATTTCTTGGAATGTATGCGGGATAGTTTTCTAAACCAACATGTAGAGGAACCAACGAGAGAGCAGGCTATTCTAGACTAGGTATTGAGTAATGATGAAGGGATAGTTAGCAGTCTTGTTGTGCATGGCCCCTTGGGCAAGAGTGACCATAATATGGTTGAGTTCTTCATTAGGATGGAGAGTGACATAATTAAGTCAGAAACAAGGGTTCTGAACTTAAACAAAGGTAACTTTGAAGGTATGAGGCGTGAATTGGCCAAGATAGACTGGCAAGTGATTCTTAAAGGGTTGACAGTGGATGTGCAATGGAAGGTATTTAAAGACTGCATAGATGAACTACAACAATTGTCCATCCCAGTTTGACAAAAGAATAAATCAGGGAAGGTAGTGCATCCATGGATAACAAGGGAAATCAGGGATAGTATAAAAACAAAAGATGAAGCATACAAATTAGCCAGAAAAAGCAGCCTACCAGAGGAGTGGGAGAAATTCAGAGTCCAGCAGAGGAGGACAAAGGGCTTAATTAGGAAAGTGAAAATAGATTATGAAAGAAAACTGGCAGGGAACATAAAAACTGACTGCAAAAGTTTTTATAGATATGTGAAGAGAAAGAGATTAGTTAAAACAAATGTAGGTCCCTTGCAGTCAGAAACAGGTGAATTGATCATGGGGAACAAGGATATGGCTGACCAATTGAATAACTACTTTGGTTCTGTCTTCGCTAAGGAAGACATAAATAATCTGCCGGAAATAGCAGGGGACCGGGGGTCAAATAAGATGGAGGAACTAAGTGAAATCCAGGTTAGCCGGGAAGTGATGTTGGGTAAATTGAATGGATTAAAGGCCGATAAATCCCCAGGGCCAGATAGTCTGCATCCCAGAGTACTCAAGGAAGTAGCCACAGAAATAGTGGATGCATTAGTGATAATTTTTCAAAACTCCTTAGATTCTGGAGTAGTTCCTGAGGATTGGAGGGTAGCTAATGTAACCCCACTTTTTTAAAAAGGAGGGAGAGAGAAAACGGGGAATTACAGACCAGTTAGTCTAACATCGGTAGTGGGGAAACTGCTAAAGTCAGTTATTAAAGATGGGATAGCAGCACATTTGGAAAGTGGTGAAATCATTGGACAAAGTCAGCATGGATTTACGAAAGGTAAATCATGTCTGACGAATCTTATTGAATTTTTCGAGGATGTAACTAGTAGAGTGGATAAGGGAGAACCAGTGGATGTGTTATATCTAGACTTTCAGAAGGCTTTTGACAAGGTCCCACATAAGAGATTAGTATACAAACTACAAAATACACGGTATTGGGGGTTCAGTATTGATGTGGATAGAGAACTGACTGGCAGACAGGAAGCAAAGGGTAGGAGTAAACGGGTCCTTTTCAGAATGGCAGGCAGTGATTTGTGGGGTACTGCAAGGCTCAGTGCTGGGACCACAGCTATTTACAATATATATTAATGATTTGGACAAATTGAATGCAACATCTCCAAGTTTGCGGATGACACTAAGCTGGGGGGGGGGTAGTGTTAGATGTGAAGAAGATATAGGAGGCTGCAAGGTGACTTGGATAGGTTGGATGAGTGGGCAAATGCATGGCAGATGCAATATAATGTGGATAAATGTGAGGTTATCCACTTTGGTGGCAAAAACAGGAGGGTAGACTATTATCTGAATGGTGGCAGATTAGGAAAAGGGGAGATGCAACAAGACCTGGGTGTCATGGTACACCTGTCATTGAAAGTAGGCATGCAGGTGCAGCAGGCAGTGAAGAAAGCAAATGGTATGTTAGCATTCATAGCGAAAGGATTTGAGTATAGGAGCAGGGAGGTTCTACTGCAGTTATATTTAAGAGGGGGTTAGATGTGGCCCTTGTGGCTAAATAGATCAGGGGGTATGGAGAGAAGGCAGGTACAGGATACTAAGTTGGATGATCAGCCATGTTCATATTGAATGGTGGTGCAGGCTCAAAAGGGCCAAATGGCCTACTCCTGCACCTATTTTCTATGTTTCTATGTTTCTATAAGCTAGGAATGAATCTGTGATGGTTAAAAATAATTAATGTGCAGGTCAGCCAATGCCCAATCAAGTGTACAGCAGAGAGGATGGGCTCCTGCATAAGTAAATAATTCCAATGGTTCATGGTAATGCCTCTAAAAAAATAAGATGAATTTCTGCACAAATCAATGTTTTCTCCTTAAATATTAAGTGTTGCTGTTAAACTGATATGACATTAATCAGAACATGCTGGATCATACAATCCTTTTAGGAAAGAATATATTTTTGATGTTATGGTAAGAACTACGTACATCAAAATAATGTTTTTTACAATCTCTACTAGACTAAGAAGGGTCTTGACCGTAAACGTCACCCATTCCTTCTCTTCAGAGATGCTCTCTGTCCTGCTGAGTTACTCCAGCGTTTTGTGTCTATCTTTCATTTAAACCAACGTCTGCAGTTCTTTACTAAACAATTGATATTACTATTTGATATTTATAAAAGATTAGAAAATATAATCATATTTTATTTCACAACTACCAAGCACTAATTTGTATCACCAGGAGGATATCTTAGAAGACATAAGATACTGTTGTAGCACAAACCAGATTGCATGATCTGATATTCCTGTACTCAAAATTCGACTTGCTTCCAGTGAAAGGTTGACTAAAACTGTGATAATCAGATTTCAGCACTTGAAGAAATAGCAAATGAATCTCTTCAACTCTAAATGACAACTGGCTGAAATGATAACCAAATCATGCAGATCGTTAGTGTAGCCTGCAAAGACACTTAACACCAAATGAGCCAAAGCCGCAAACCCACTTGCCATACATCAACGCGGAGATCTATCAAGAAGCTGAATGAAATATTCATGAATAAAGAGAGTCAAAAGAGGATTAAATCTGTTGAAGAAAAGAAATTAATGTTATAATGTTCTACCTGTCACGTCAAGTGACTACGAAAGCTTGCAATAATTATAAATAGGAGAGAAGTGCCTTCCAATTATAAAGTGTTCCACATAAAAGTGGTCAATAAAAAGAACAAAGTCTAATGCAGCACACAAAGCTAATGGCAGACTTAATGGTCCATGCATCAGTTATTATGCTTAGTTTAGAGATACAGCGTGGAAACAGGCTCTTCAGCCCACCAAGTCCATGCTGACCAACGGTCACCCGTACACGAATTATGTCCTAAATACAGAGGACCAATTAACCCGCAAAGGTGCATGTCTTTGGAATGTGGAAGGAAACCGGAGCAGCCAGAGGGAACCCACGCGGTCACCGAGAGAACATGCAAATTTAGTACAGACAGCGCCCGTGGACAGGATCGAACCCGGCTCCACAGGCGCTGTAAGACAGGAACCCTACCCCTGCGCCACCATGATGCCCTACTTTGTGAAGTTTTATTTTACTAATATCTTGATGGACCGATCAGAAAGCGTATTTCTTTCAGATTTCTGAGTAACTTCCCTCTGAAATAAATGTAGAAGTTTTATCCCCAAAATGATTTTAAGGAAGATAAATGTGCAGAACTCATTTGCTTTTAGGTTTAGGTTAATTATTATTGTTATTTTCTTGAGTGAAAAGATTTGTTTTGAGTGTTATCCAATCAAATCAGGTAATACTATACCTAAAAACAATCAATCTAAATTCACATAGAATATAGTTCTCAGCAATGTAGTGTAAGAGTTTCACAGACAATGTTCATGACGGCAAAGTGCAATATCTGTAATGTGTTAGGTTGGAGAATTGGGATTGTTTCCGAGCTAATATCAATCGTTCTTTATTGTCACATATGCACTGCACAGTAAAATTCTTACAGCCATCACCATATTTTGGTGCCAAAGAGAGTGTCACATGGGGCTCGATCCCATGACCCAGTGATTAAGAGTCTCATGCTCTTCCGATTGAGCTAGCTGGGCTGTAACGGAATGGGCTGAATTGGAAGGATCATTCATTGAAGGGCTGTTCAGAAGCCTGATAACAGGGAGGAAGAATGTGTACCAGAGTCTGATTGTGTGTGCTTTTATGCTTTCATATCTTCTGCCCGACATGAGTTGGAGAAAAGGAATGACTGGTGTGGGAAAGGTCTTTGATTATGTTGGTTGCTTTCCCGAGAAAGCATGGTGAAGATTGATTCAATGGTGAAGAGTCTGGTCTGTGTGATGGACTGGGCTACATCCACAACTCTCAGCAATTTTTTGTGGTATTGGGCAGAACAGTTCCCAAACCAAGTGATGATGCAATTCAACAGTATGCTTTCCGCAATGCTTCAGAGCAAGATTGTGCAACTAATTGGATTGCTTTATCACAAAACAGTCTCTTCCTAAGATGATATTAATGATGCTATCATACTATGATGTTATCATTGACAGAATGTGTTAACGGGCTGCATTGTGCTTAACTTTTGCCAGTGGTTCTGTAGCGTTCCTTCAGTCAACTTCAAGTGGTTATTCCACTTATCTTCCACCTCTGTGCTTTGAAAAGCAGAAATCTGGCCTGTGTGACCTCTCAGTAAATGAGAAGACTCACGGCAGAGTCCAATAGTGAAGCACACATTAAGTTAAGACAGTGATGACTACCAGAGACATTTAACATCAGTTCAAAGGCCCTTGACAGTGATAGGCATTCAGGATGTTCTGGGACTTGAGATTCGAGATCCAACTTGTCACCCCTTGTGGCTTGCTCCAATTCATGGCTTGATTCTTGGGTAGAGAGAAGCTGCTCAAATAGTCCACCACATCTGAGTGCACACTGGTGGGGAGCAGATGATGAGTTGGATCAGTGAGCCTGGTCCATGATGATTTAAGCCAATGAATTAGAAGTTATTTAGTTATGTAAATAGTTTTGTTATATATAGGATGTAAAAGAGTAAGGAGAAAGGGAATAGATAAGTATGTGAAGGAAAGTAAATCTCAAGAATATCAGGCAAGTGCCGGGGAATGGGATGGTCAGGGTTGGGCTACTGGGAGTTGGTATGGATTCAATGGGCTGAATAACCCTTCTCTGTGCTGCAATGTTTTTTATCCTTCCTTGAATCTATAACATGATTTCAAAAAGAAAGTCCCTCCTATTCAATGGCATCAAAATCATGTCATATAAATGCACCAAGTAGAAACAAAGAACAGCAGCAGATGCTGGTTCACTCCAAAGAAAAGCACAAAGCGCTGGAGTAAGTCAGCGGGTCAGGCAGCAACTCGGGAGAAAAAGGATGGGTAACGTTTTGGGTCGGGACTAGGGTCTGCATCATATAAATGCACCATATAGTTCTCTGCAAACAAAATACCTATGTATTGAAATCAAACTATTGAAAGTAAATGTTCCCAGCAGGTTGGAGAACATCATGTTCGCCGGTAAGGGGAGCGGAGTGAATTCAAGCTAATGTGAATACTAGTTGTGGTTCAGTTGGTGATGATCCCATTTTAGAGTCAGGACTTAATGGATCCAGCCCAACACTGGAGACTGGAGCACAGAAATATTTTATTATAGCATTATTTTCCCCAGTCTTCTTTATTATTTCAGTCCGTTGACAGCTAGGATTGGCTTTGTAACTATTTTCTGAACGTTCACGAGTGCTTTAATATCTTCCTTATTTCTTGCTGACTACTAGTGTGTGTCTGACGAGAGCATATTCAGTTTGGCTCTGGTTTCTTCTGACTTACATTTCACCCACTCCACTGTACTGGTTAGTATTCAGTTCTCTCTCTTTTGTAGCCCTAAAACCTGTCGGGCATGTCACATGTCAATTTAACTCGTGTCCACAGATTTTATTGAACTTGCTTCATTATAATTGTTATTTATGGAATGCTTCCCTACTTAGA